>CP142462.1:59067500-60395500 GCA_038049695.1 Cinnamomum chago | reverse complement strand
GAAAAATAAAAGGACTAGAAAAATAAAAAGATTAGAAAAATAAAAGGACTACAAAAATAAAAGGACAAAGAAAAATAAAAGGAATGGAAAAATTAAAGGACAGGAAAAATAAAAGGACTCGACAAATAAAAGGACTCAGAAAAATAAAAGGACTCAGAAAAAAAAATGAACTCGAAAAATAAAAGTGCTCAGAAAAATAAAAGGACTAGAAATGTAAAAGGATTTGAAAAATAAAAGGACTTAGAAAAATAAAAGGACTGTAAAAATAAAAGGACTCAAAAAATGAAAGGAATCAGAAAAATAAAAAGGACTCGAAAAATAAAAGGATTTAGAAAAATAAGAGAACTAAGAAAAATAAAAGGACTAGTAAAATAAAAGGAAGAAGAAAAATAAAAGGACTAGAAAAATAAAAGGACTCGACAAATAAAAGGACTCAGAAAAATAAAAGGACTCAGAAAAAAAAAGAACTAGAGAAAAAAAAGGGCTCAGAAAAATAAAAGGACTAGAAAAGTAAAAGTATTTGAAATATAAAAGGACTCAGAAAAATAAAAGGACTGGAAAAATAAAAGGACTAGAAAAGTAAAAGGACACGGAAAATAACAAGACTAGAAAAATAAAAGGACTGTAAAAAATAAAAGGACTCTGAAAAATAAAAGGACTCAGAGAAATAAAAGGACTCAGAAAAATAAAAGGACTCGAAAAATAAAAAGATTAGAAAAATAAAAGGACTACAAATATAAAAGGACTAAGAAAAATTAAAGGAATAGAAAAATTAAAGGACTCGACAAATAAAAGGACTCAGAAAAATAAAAGGACTCAGAAAAATAGAAGGACAAGAAAAATAAAAAGTAAAAGGATTTGAACAATAAAAGGATTTAGAAAAATAAGAGGACTAAGAAAAATAAAATGACTAGAAAAATGAAAGGACTCAGAAAAATAAAAGGCCGGGAAAAATAAATGGACTCAGAAAAATAAAAGGACTAGAAAAATAAAAAGATTAGAAAAATAAAAGGACTACAAAAATAAAAGGACAAAGAAAAATAAAAGGAATGGAAAAATTAAAGGACAGGAAAAATAAAAGGACTCGACAAATAAAAGGACTCAGAAAAATAAAAGGACTCAGAAAAAAAAATGAACTCGAAAAATAAAAGTGCTCAGAAAAATAAAAGGACTAGAAATGTAAAAGGATTTGAAAAATAAAAGGACTTAGAAAAATAAAAGGACTGTAAAAATAAAAGGACTCAAAAAATGAAAGGAATCAGAAAAATAAAAAGGACTCGAAAAATAAAAGGATTTAGAAAAATAAGAGAACTAAGAAAAATAAAAGGACTAGTAAAATAAAAGGAAGAAGAAAAATAAAAGGACTAGAAAAATAAAAGGACTCGACAAATAAAAGGACTCAGAAAAATAAAAGGACTCAGAAAAAAAAAGAACTAGAGAAAAAAAAGGGCTCAGAAAAATAAAAGGACTAGAAAAGTAAAAGTATTTGAAATATAAAAGGACTCAGAAAAATAAAAGGACTGGAAAAATAAAAGGACTAGAAAAGTAAAAGGACACGGAAAATAACAAGACTAGAAAAATAAAAGGACTGTAAAAAATAAAAGGACTCTGAAAAATAAAAGGACTCAGAGAAATAAAAGGACTCAGAAAAATAAAAGGACTCGAAAAATAAAAAGATTAGAAAAATAAAAGGACTACAAATATAAAAGGACTAAGAAAAATTAAAGGAATAGAAAAATTAAAGGACTCGACAAATAAAAGGACTCAGAAAAATAAAAGGACTCAGAAAAATAGAAGGACAAGAAAAATAAAAAGTAAAAGGATTTGAACAATAAAAGGATTTAGAAAAATAAGAGGACTAAGAAAAATAAAATGACTAGAAAAATGAAAGGACTCAGAAAAATAAAAGGCTGGGAAAAATAAATGGACTCAGAAAAATAAAAGGACTAGAAAAATAAAAAGATTAGAAAAATAAAAGGACTACAAAAATAAAAGGACAAAGAAAAATAAAAGGAATGGAAAAATTAAAGGACAGGAAAAATAAAAGGACTCGACAAATAAAAGGACTCAGAAAAATAAAAGGACTCAGAAAAAAAAATGAACTCGAAAAATAAAAGTGCTCAGAAAAATAAAAGGACTAGAAATGTAAAAGGATTTGAAAAATAAAAGGACTTAGAAAAATAAAAGGACTGTAAAAATAAAAGGACTCAAAAAATGAAAGGAATCAGAAAAATAAAAAGGACTCGAAAAATAAAAGGATTTAGAAAAATAAGAGAACTAAGAAAAATAAAAGGACTAGTAAAATAAAAGGAAGAAGAAAAATAAAAGGACTAGAAAAATAAAAGGACTCGACAAATAAAAGGACTCAGAAAAATAAAAGGACTCAGAAAAAAAAAGAACTAGAGAAAAAAAAGGGCTCAGAAAAATAAAAGGACTAGAAAAGTAAAAGTATTTGAAATATAAAAGGACTCAGAAAAATAAAAGGACTGGAAAAATAAAAGGACTAGAAAAGTAAAAGGACACGGAAAATAACAAGACTAGAAAAATAAAAGGACTGTAAAAAATAAAAGGACTCTGAAAAATAAAAGGACTCAGAGAAATAAAAGGACTCAGAAAAATAAAAGGACTCGAAAAATAAAAAGATTAGAAAAATAAAAGGACTACAAATATAAAAGGACTAAGAAAAATTAAAGGAATAGAAAAATTAAAGGACTCGACAAATAAAAGGACTCAGAAAAATAAAAGGACTCAGAAAAATAGAAGGACAAGAAAAATAAAAAGTAAAAGGATTTGAACAATAAAAGGATTTAGAAAAATAAGAGGACTCAGAAAAATAAAAGGCCGGGAAAAATAAATGGACTCAGAAAAATAAAAGGACTAGAAAAATAAAAAGATTAGAAAAATAAAAGGACTACAAAAATAAAAGGACAAAGAAAAATAAAAGGAATGGAAAAATTAAAGGACAGGAAAAATAAAAGGACTCGACAAATAAAAGGACTCAGAAAAATAAAAGGACTCAGAAAAAAAAATGAACTCGAAAAATAAAAGTGCTCAGAAAAATAAAAGGACTAGAAATGTAAAAGGATTTGAAAAATAAAAGGACTTAGAAAAATAAAAGGACTGTAAAAATAAAAGGACTCAAAAAATGAAAGGAATCAGAAAAATAAAAAGGACTCGAAAAATAAAAGGATTTAGAAAAATAAGAGAACTAAGAAAAATAAAAGGACTAGTAAAATAAAAGGAAGAAGAAAAATAAAAGGACTAGAAAAATAAAAGGACTCGACAAATAAAAGGACTCAGAAAAATAAAAGGACTCAGAAAAAAAAAGAACTAGAGAAAAAAAAGGGCTCAGAAAAATAAAAGGACTAGAAAAGTAAAAGTATTTGAAATATAAAAGGACTCAGAAAAATAAAAGGACTGGAAAAATAAAAGGACTAGAAAAGTAAAAGGACACGGAAAATAACAAGACTAGAAAAATAAAAGGACTGTAAAAAATAAAAGGACTCTGAAAAATAAAAGGACTCAGAGAAATAAAAGGACTCAGAAAAATAAAAGGACTCGAAAAATAAAAAGATTAGAAAAATAAAAGGACTACAAATATAAAAGGACTAAGAAAAATTAAAGGAATAGAAAAATTAAAGGACTCGACAAATAAAAGGACTCAGAAAAATAAAAGGACTCAGAAAAATAGAAGGACAAGAAAAATAAAAAGTAAAAGGATTTGAACAATAAAAGGATTTAGAAAAATAAGAGGACTAAGAAAAATAAAATGACTAGAAAAATGAAAGGACTCAGAAAAATAAAAGGCTGGGAAAAATAAATGGACTCAGAAAAATAAAAGGACTAGAAAAATAAAAAGATTAGAAAAATAAAAGGACTACAAAAATAAAAGGACAAAGAAAAATAAAAGGAATGGAAAAATTAAAGGACAGGAAAAATAAAAGGACTCGACAAATAAAAGGACTCAGAAAAATAAAAGGACTCAGAAAAAAAAATGAACTCGAAAAATAAAAGTGCTCAGAAAAATAAAAGGACTAGAAATGTAAAAGGATTTGAAAAATAAAAGGACTTAGAAAAATAAAAGGACTGTAAAAATAAAAGGACTCAAAAAATGAAAGGAATCAGAAAAATAAAAAGGACTCGAAAAATAAAAGGATTTAGAAAAATAAGAGAACTAAGAAAAATAAAAGGACTAGTAAAATAAAAGGAAGAAGAAAAATAAAAGGACTAGAAAAATAAAAGGACTCGACAAATAAAAGGACTCAGAAAAATAAAAGGACTCAGAAAAAAAAAGAACTAGAGAAAAAAAAGGGCTCAGAAAAATAAAAGGACTAGAAAAGTAAAAGTATTTGAAATATAAAAGGACTCAGAAAAATAAAAGGACTGGAAAAATAAAAGGACTAGAAAAGTAAAAGGACACGGAAAATAACAAGACTAGAAAAATAAAAGGACTGTAAAAAATAAAAGGACTCTGAAAAATAAAAGGACTCAGAGAAATAAAAGGACTCAGAAAAATAAAAGGACTCGAAAAATAAAAAGATTAGAAAAATAAAAGGACTACAAATATAAAAGGACTAAGAAAAATTAAAGGAATAGAAAAATTAAAGGACTCGACAAATAAAAGGACTCAGAAAAATAAAAGGACTCAGAAAAATAGAAGGACAAGAAAAATAAAAAGTAAAAGGATTTGAACAATAAAAGGATTTAGAAAAATAAGAGGACTAAGAAAAATAAAATGACTAGAAAAATGAAAGGACTCAGAAAAATAAAAGGCCGGGAAAAATAAATGGACTCAGAAAAATAAAAGGACTAGAAAAATAAAAAGATTAGAAAAATAAAAGGACTACAAAAATAAAAGGACAAAGAAAAATAAAAGGAATGGAAAAATTAAAGGACAGGAAAAATAAAAGGACTCGACAAATAAAAGGACTCAGAAAAATAAAAGGACTCAGAAAAAAAAATGAACTCGAAAAATAAAAGTGCTCAGAAAAATAAAAGGACTAGAAATGTAAAAGGATTTGAAAAATAAAAGGACTTAGAAAAATAAAAGGACTGTAAAAATAAAAGGACTCAAAAAATGAAAGGAATCAGAAAAATAAAAAGGACTCGAAAAATAAAAGGATTTAGAAAAATAAGAGAACTAAGAAAAATAAAAGGACTAGTAAAATAAAAGGAAGAAGAAAAATAAAAGGACTAGAAAAATAAAAGGACTCGACAAATAAAAGGACTCAGAAAAATAAAAGGACTCAGAAAAAAAAAGAACTAGAGAAAAAAAAGGGCTCAGAAAAATAAAAGGACTAGAAAAGTAAAAGTATTTGAAATATAAAAGGACTCAGAAAAATAAAAGGACTGGAAAAATAAAAGGACTAGAAAAGTAAAAGGACACGGAAAATAACAAGACTAGAAAAATAAAAGGACTGTAAAAAATAAAAGGACTCTGAAAAATAAAAGGACTCAGAGAAATAAAAGGACTCAGAAAAATAAAAGGACTCGAAAAATAAAAAGATTAGAAAAATAAAAGGACTACAAATATAAAAGGACTAAGAAAAATTAAAGGAATAGAAAAATTAAAGGACTCGACAAATAAAAGGACTCAGAAAAATAAAAGGACTCAGAAAAATAGAAGGACAAGAAAAATAAAAAGTAAAAGGATTTGAACAATAAAAGGATTTAGAAAAATAAGAGGACTAAGAAAAATAAAATGACTAGAAAAATGAAAGGACTCAGAAAAATAAAAGGCCGGGAAAAATAAATGGACTCAGAAAAATAAAAGGACTAGAAAAATAAAAAGATTAGAAAAATAAAAGGACTACAAAAATAAAAGGACAAAGAAAAATAAAAGGAATGGAAAAATTAAAGGACAGGAAAAATAAAAGGACTCGACAAATAAAAGGACTCAGAAAAATAAAAGGACTCAGAAAAAAAAATGAACTCGAAAAATAAAAGTGCTCAGAAAAATAAAAGGACTAGAAATGTAAAAGGATTTGAAAAATAAAAGGACTTAGAAAAATAAAAGGACTGTAAAAATAAAAGGACTCAAAAAATGAAAGGAATCAGAAAAATAAAAAGGACTCGAAAAATAAAAGGATTTAGAAAAATAAGAGAACTAAGAAAAATAAAAGGACTAGTAAAATAAAAGGAAGAAGAAAAATAAAAGGACTAGAAAAATAAAAGGACTCGACAAATAAAAGGACTCAGAAAAATAAAAGGACTCAGAAAAAAAAAGAACTAGAGAAAAAAAAGGGCTCAGAAAAATAAAAGGACTAGAAAAGTAAAAGTATTTGAAATATAAAAGGACTCAGAAAAATAAAAGGACTGGAAAAATAAAAGGACTAGAAAAGTAAAAGGACACGGAAAATAACAAGACTAGAAAAATAAAAGGACTGTAAAAAATAAAAGGACTCTGAAAAATAAAAGGACTCAGAGAAATAAAAGGACTCAGAAAAATAAAAGGACTCGAAAAATAAAAAGATTAGAAAAATAAAAGGACTACAAATATAAAAGGACTAAGAAAAATTAAAGGAATAGAAAAATTAAAGGACTCGACAAATAAAAGGACTCAGAAAAATAAAAGGACTCAGAAAAATAGAAGGACAAGAAAAATAAAAAGTAAAAGGATTTGAACAATAAAAGGATTTAGAAAAATAAGAGGACTAAGAAAAATAAAATGACTAGAAAAATGAAAGGACTCAGAAAAATAAAAGGCCGGGAAAAATAAATGGACTCAGAAAAATAAAAGGACTAGAAAAATAAAAAGATTAGAAAAATAAAAGGACTACAAAAATAAAAGGACAAAGAAAAATAAAAGGAATGGAAAAATTAAAGGACAGGAAAAATAAAAGGACTCGACAAATAAAAGGACTCAGAAAAATAAAAGGACTCAGAAAAAAAAATGAACTCGAAAAATAAAAGTGCTCAGAAAAATAAAAGGACTAGAAATGTAAAAGGATTTGAAAAATAAAAGGACTTAGAAAAATAAAAGGACTGTAAAAATAAAAGGACTCAAAAAATGAAAGGAATCAGAAAAATAAAAAGGACTCGAAAAATAAAAGGATTTAGAAAAATAAGAGAACTAAGAAAAATAAAAGGACTAGTAAAATAAAAGGAAGAAGAAAAATAAAAGGACTAGAAAAATAAAAGGACTCGACAAATAAAAGGACTCAGAAAAATAAAAGGACTCAGAAAAAAAAAGAACTAGAGAAAAAAAAGGGCTCAGAAAAATAAAAGGACTAGAAAAGTAAAAGTATTTGAAATATAAAAGGACTCAGAAAAATAAAAGGACTGGAAAAATAAAAGGACTAGAAAAGTAAAAGGACACGGAAAATAACAAGACTAGAAAAATAAAAGGACTGTAAAAAATAAAAGGACTCTGAAAAATAAAAGGACTCAGAGAAATAAAAGGACTCAGAAAAATAAAAGGACTCGAAAAATAAAAAGATTAGAAAAATAAAAGGACTACAAATATAAAAGGACTAAGAAAAATTAAAGGAATAGAAAAATTAAAGGACTCGACAAATAAAAGGACTCAGAAAAATAAAAGGACTCAGAAAAATAGAAGGACAAGAAAAATAAAAAGTAAAAGGATTTGAACAATAAAAGGATTTAGAAAAATAAGAGGACTAAGAAAAATAAAATGACTAGAAAAATGAAAGGACTCAGAAAAATAAAAGGCCGGGAAAAATAAATGGACTCAGAAAAATAAAAGGACTAGAAAAATAAAAAGATTAGAAAAATAAAAGGACTACAAAAATAAAAGGACAAAGAAAAATAAAAGGAATGGAAAAATTAAAGGACAGGAAAAATAAAAGGACTCGACAAATAAAAGGACTCAGAAAAATAAAAGGACTCAGAAAAAAAAATGAACTCGAAAAATAAAAGTGCTCAGAAAAATAAAAGGACTAGAAATGTAAAAGGATTTGAAAAATAAAAGGACTTAGAAAAATAAAAGGACTGTAAAAATAAAAGGACTCAAAAAATGAAAGGAATCAGAAAAATAAAAAGGACTCGAAAAATAAAAGGATTTAGAAAAATAAGAGAACTAAGAAAAATAAAAGGACTAGTAAAATAAAAGGAAGAAGAAAAATAAAAGGACTAGAAAAATAAAAGGACTCGACAAATAAAAGGACTCAGAAAAATAAAAGGACTCAGAAAAAAAAAGAACTAGAGAAAAAAAAGGGCTCAGAAAAATAAAAGGACTAGAAAAGTAAAAGTATTTGAAATATAAAAGGACTCAGAAAAATAAAAGGACTGGAAAAATAAAAGGACTAGAAAAGTAAAAGGACACGGAAAATAACAAGACTAGAAAAATAAAAGGACTGTAAAAAATAAAAGGACTCTGAAAAATAAAAGGACTCAGAGAAATAAAAGGACTCAGAAAAATAAAAGGACTCGAAAAATAAAAAGATTAGAAAAATAAAAGGACTACAAATATAAAAGGACTAAGAAAAATTAAAGGAATAGAAAAATTAAAGGACTCGACAAATAAAAGGACTCAGAAAAATAAAAGGACTCAGAAAAATAGAAGGACAAGAAAAATAAAAAGTAAAAGGATTTGAACAATAAAAGGATTTAGAAAAATAAGAGGACTAAGAAAAATAAAATGACTAGAAAAATGAAAGGACTCAGAAAAATAAAAGGCCGGGAAAAATAAATGGACTCAGAAAAATAAATGGACTAGAAAAATAAAAAGATTAGAAAAATAAAAGGACTACAAAAATAAAAGGACAAAGAAAAATAAAAGGAATGGAAAAATTAAAGGACAGGAAAAATAAAAGGACTCGACAAATAAAAGGACTCAGAAAAATAAAAGGACTCAGAAAAAAAAATGAACTCGAAAAATAAAAGTGCTCAGAAAAATAAAAGGACTAGAAATGTAAAAGGATTTGAAAAATAAAAGGACTTAGAAAAATAAAAGGACTGTAAAAATAAAAGGACTCAAAAAATGAAAGGAATCAGAAAAATAAAAAGGACTCGAAAAATAAAAGGATTTAGAAAAATAAGAGAACTAAGAAAAATAAAAGGACTAGTAAAATAAAAGGAAGAAGAAAAATAAAAGGACTAGAAAAATAAAAGGACTCGACAAATAAAAGGACTCAGAAAAATAAAAGGACTCAGAAAAAAAAAGAACTAGAGAAAAAAAAGGGCTCAGAAAAATAAAAGGACTAGAAAAGTAAAAGTATTTGAAATATAAAAGGACTCAGAAAAATAAAAGGACTGGAAAAATAAAAGGACTAGAAAAGTAAAAGGACACGGAAAATAACAAGACTAGAAAAATAAAAGGACTGTAAAAAATAAAAGGACTCTGAAAAATAAAAGGACTCAGAGAAATAAAAGGACTCAGAAAAATAAAAGGACTCGAAAAATAAAAAGATTAGAAAAATAAAAGGACTACAAATATAAAAGGACTAAGAAAAATTAAAGGAATAGAAAAATTAAAGGACTCGACAAATAAAAGGACTCAGAAAAATAAAAGGACTCAGAAAAATAGAAGGACAAGAAAAATAAAAAGTAAAAGGATTTGAACAATAAAAGGATTTAGAAAAATAAGAGGACTAAGAAAAATAAAATGACTAGAAAAATGAAAGGACTCAGAAAAATAAAAGGCCGGGAAAAATAAATGGACTCAGAAAAATAAAAGGACTAGAAAAATAAAAAGATTAGAAAAATAAAAGGACTACAAAAATAAAAGGACAAAGAAAAATAAAAGGAATGGAAAAATTAAAGGACAGGAAAAATAAAAGGACTCGACAAATAAAAGGACTCAGAAAAATAAAAGGACTCAGAAAAAAAAATGAACTCGAAAAATAAAAGTGCTCAGAAAAATAAAAGGACTAGAAATGTAAAAGGATTTGAAAAATAAAAGGACTTAGAAAAATAAAAGGACTGTAAAAATAAAAGGACTCAAAAAATGAAAGGAATCAGAAAAATAAAAAGGACTCGAAAAATAAAAGGATTTAGAAAAATAAGAGAACTAAGAAAAATAAAAGGACTAGTAAAATAAAAGGAAGAAGAAAAATAAAAGGACTAGAAAAATAAAAGGACTCGACAAATAAAAGGACTCAGAAAAATAAAAGGACTCAGAAAAAAAAAGAACTAGAGAAAAAAAAGGGCTCAGAAAAATAAAAGGACTAGAAAAGTAAAAGTATTTGAAATATAAAAGGACTCAGAAAAATAAAAGGACTGGAAAAATAAAAGGACTAGAAAAGTAAAAGGACACGGAAAATAACAAGACTAGAAAAATAAAAGGACTGTAAAAAATAAAAGGACTCTGAAAAATAAAAGGACTCAGAGAAATAAAAGGACTCTGAAAAATAAAAGGACTCGAAAAATAAAAAGATTAGAAAAATAAAAGGACTACAAATATAAAAGGACTAAGAAAAATTAAAGGAATAGAAAAATTAAAGGACTCGACAAATAAAAGGACTCAGAAAAATAAAAGGACTCAGAAAAATAGAAGGACAAGAAAAATAAAAAGTAAAAGGATTTGAACAATAAAAGGATTTAGAAAAATAAGAGGACTAAGAAAAATAAAATGACTAGAAAAATGAAAGGACTCAGAAAAATAAAAGGCCGGGAAAAATAAATGGACTCAGAAAAATAAATGGACTAGAAAAATAAAAAGATTAGAAAAATAAAAGGACTACAAAAATAAAAGGACAAAGAAAAATAAAAGGAATGGAAAAATTAAAGGACAGGAAAAATAAAAGGACTCGACAAATAAAAGGACTCAGAAAAATAAAAGGACTCAGAAAAAAAAATGAACTCGAAAAATAAAAGTGCTCAGAAAAATAAAAGGACTAGAAATGTAAAAGGATTTGAAAAATAAAAGGACTTAGAAAAATAAAAGGACTGTAAAAATAAAAGGACTCAAAAAATGAAAGGAATCAGAAAAATAAAAAGGACTCGAAAAATAAAAGGATTTAGAAAAATAAGAGAACTAAGAAAAATAAAAGGACTAGTAAAATAAAAGGAAGAAGAAAAATAAAAGGACTAGAAAAATAAAAGGACTCGACAAATAAAAGGACTCAGAAAAATAAAAGGACTCAGAAAAAAAAAGAACTAGAGAAAAAAAAGGGCTCAGAAAAATAAAAGGACTAGAAAAGTAAAAGTATTTGAAATATAAAAGGACTCAGAAAAATAAAAGGACTGGAAAAATAAAAGGACTAGAAAAGTAAAAGGACACGGAAAATAACAAGACTAGAAAAATAAAAGGACTGTAAAAAATAAAAGGACTCTGAAAAATAAAAGGACTCAGAGAAATAAAAGGACTCAGAAAAATAAAAGGACTCGAAAAATAAAAAGATTAGAAAAATAAAAGGACTACAAATATAAAAGGACTAAGAAAAATTAAAGGAATAGAAAAATTAAAGGACTCGACAAATAAAAGGACTCAGAAAAATAAAAGGACTCAGAAAAATAGAAGGACAAGAAAAATAAAAAGTAAAAGGATTTGAACAATAAAAGGATTTAGAAAAATAAGAGGACTAAGAAAAATAAAATGACTAGAAAAATGAAAGGACTCAGAAAAATAAAAGGCCGGGAAAAATAAATGGACTCAGAAAAATAAAAGGACTAGAAAAATAAAAAGATTAGAAAAATAAAAGGACTACAAAAATAAAAGGACAAAGAAAAATAAAAGGAATGGAAAAATTAAAGGACAGGAAAAATAAAAGGACTCGACAAATAAAAGGACTCAGAAAAATAAAAGGACTCAGAAAAAAAAATGAACTCGAAAAATAAAAGTGCTCAGAAAAATAAAAGGACTAGAAATGTAAAAGGATTTGAAAAATAAAAGGACTTAGAAAAATAAAAGGACTGTAAAAATAAAAGGACTCAAAAAATGAAAGGAATCAGAAAAATAAAAAGGACTCGAAAAATAAAAGGATTTAGAAAAATAAGAGAACTAAGAAAAATAAAAGGACTAGTAAAATAAAAGGAAGAAGAAAAATAAAAGGACTAGAAAAATAAAAGGACTCGACAAATAAAAGGACTCAGAAAAATAAAAGGACTCAGAAAAAAAAAGAACTAGAGAAAAAAAAGGGCTCAGAAAAATAAAAGGACTAGAAAAGTAAAAGTATTTGAAATATAAAAGGACTCAGAAAAATAAAAGGACTGGAAAAATAAAAGGACTAGAAAAGTAAAAGGACACGGAAAATAACAAGACTAGAAAAATAAAAGGACTGTAAAAAATAAAAGGACTCTGAAAAATAAAAGGACTCAGAGAAATAAAAGGACTCTGAAAAATAAAAGGACTCGAAAAATAAAAAGATTAGAAAAATAAAAGGACTACAAATATAAAAGGACTAAGAAAAATTAAAGGAATAGAAAAATTAAAGGACTCGACAAATAAAAGGACTCAGAAAAATAAAAGGACTCAGAAAAATAGAAGGACAAGAAAAATAAAAAGTAAAAGGATTTGAACAATAAAAGGATTTAGAAAAATAAGAGGACTAAGAAAAATAAAATGACTAGAAAAATGAAAGGACTCAGAAAAATAAAAGGCCGGGAAAAATAAATGGACTCAGAAAAATAAAAGGACTAGAAAAATAAAAAGATTAGAAAAATAAAAGGACTACAAAAATAAAAGGACAAAGAAAAATAAAAGGAATGGAAAAATTAAAGGACAGGAAAAATAAAAGGACTCGACAAATAAAAGGACTCAGAAAAATAAAAGGACTCAGAAAAAAAAATGAACTCGAAAAATAAAAGTGCTCAGAAAAATAAAAGGACTAGAAATGTAAAAGGATTTGAAAAATAAAAGGACTTAGAAAAATAAAAGGACTGTAAAAATAAAAGGACTCAAAAAATGAAAGGAATCAGAAAAATAAAAAGGACTCGAAAAATAAAAGGATTTAGAAAAATAAGAGAACTAAGAAAAATAAAAGGACTAGTAAAATAAAAGGAAGAAGAAAAATAAAAGGACTAGAAAAATAAAAGGACTCGACAAATAAAAGGACTCAGAAAAATAAAAGGACTCAGAAAAAAAAAGAACTAGAGAAAAAAAAGGGCTCAGAAAAATAAAAGGACTAGAAAAGTAAAAGTATTTGAAATATAAAAGGACTCAGAAAAATAAAAGGACTGGAAAAATAAAAGGACTAGAAAAGTAAAAGGACACGGAAAATAACAAGACTAGAAAAATAAAAGGACTGTAAAAAATAAAAGGACTCTGAAAAATAAAAGGACTCAGAGAAATAAAAGGACTCAGAAAAATAAAAGGACTCGAAAAATAAAAAGATTAGAAAAATAAAAGGACTACAAATATAAAAGGACTAAGAAAAATTAAAGGAATAGAAAAATTAAAGGACTCGACAAATAAAAGGACTCAGAAAAATAAAAGGACTCAGAAAAATAGAAGGACAAGAAAAATAAAAAGTAAAAGGATTTGAACAATAAAAGGATTTAGAAAAATAAGAGGACTAAGAAAAATAAAATGACTAGAAAAATGAAAGGACTCAGAAAAATAAAAGGCCGGGAAAAATAAATGGACTCAGAAAAATAAAAGGACTAGAAAAATAAAAAGATTAGAAAAATAAAAGGACTACAAAAATAAAAGGACAAAGAAAAATAAAAGGAATGGAAAAATTAAAGGACAGGAAAAATAAAAGGACTCGACAAATAAAAGGACTCAGAAAAATAAAAGGACTCAGAAAAAAAAATGAACTCGAAAAATAAAAGTGCTCAGAAAAATAAAAGGACTAGAAATGTAAAAGGATTTGAAAAATAAAAGGACTTAGAAAAATAAAAGGACTGTAAAAATAAAAGGACTCAAAAAATGAAAGGAATCAGAAAAATAAAAAGGACTCGAAAAATAAAAGGATTTAGAAAAATAAGAGAACTAAGAAAAATAAAAGGACTAGTAAAATAAAAGGAAGAAGAAAAATAAAAGGACTAGAAAAATAAAAGGACTCGACAAATAAAAGGACTCAGAAAAATAAAAGGACTCAGAAAAAAAAAGAACTAGAGAAAAAAAAGGGCTCAGAAAAATAAAAGGACTAGAAAAGTAAAAGTATTTGAAATATAAAAGGACTCAGAAAAATAAAAGGACTGGAAAAATAAAAGGACTAGAAAAGTAAAAGGACACGGAAAATAACAAGACTAGAAAAATAAAAGGACTGTAAAAAATAAAAGGACTCTGAAAAATAAAAGGACTCAGAGAAATAAAAGGACTCAGAAAAATAAAAGGACTCGAAAAATAAAAAGATTAGAAAAATAAAAGGACTACAAATATAAAAGGACTAAGAAAAATTAAAGGAATAGAAAAATTAAAGGACTCGACAAATAAAAGGACTCAGAAAAATAAAAGGACTCAGAAAAATAGAAGGACAAGAAAAATAAAAAGTAAAAGGATTTGAACAATAAAAGGATTTAGAAAAATAAGAGGACTAAGAAAAATAAAATGACTAGAAAAATGAAAGGACTCAGAAAAATAAAAGGCCGGGAAAAATAAATGGACTCAGAAAAATAAATGGACTAGAAAAATAAAAAGATTAGAAAAATAAAAGGACTACAAAAATAAAAGGACAAAGAAAAATAAAAGGAATGGAAAAATTAAAGGACAGGAAAAATAAAAGGACTCGACAAATAAAAGGACTCAGAAAAATAAAAGGACTCAGAAAAAAAAATGAACTCGAAAAATAAAAGTGCTCAGAAAAATAAAAGGACTAGAAATGTAAAAGGATTTGAAAAATAAAAGGACTTAGAAAAATAAAAGGACTGTAAAAATAAAAGGACTCAAAAAATGAAAGGAATCAGAAAAATAAAAAGGACTCGAAAAATAAAAGGATTTAGAAAAATAAGAGAACTAAGAAAAATAAAAGGACTAGTAAAATAAAAGGAAGAAGAAAAATAAAAGGACTAGAAAAATAAAAGGACTCGACAAATAAAAGGACTCAGAAAAATAAAAGGACTCAGAAAAAAAAAGAACTAGAGAAAAAAAAGGGCTCAGAAAAATAAAAGGACTAGAAAAGTAAAAGTATTTGAAATATAAAAGGACTCAGAAAAATAAAAGGACTGGAAAAATAAAAGGACTAGAAAAGTAAAAGGACACGGAAAATAACAAGACTAGAAAAATAAAAGGACTGTAAAAAATAAAAGGACTCTGAAAAATAAAAGGACTCAGAGAAATAAAAGGACTCAGAAAAATAAAAGGACTCGAAAAATAAAAAGATTAGAAAAATAAAAGGACTACAAATATAAAAGGACTAAGAAAAATTAAAGGAATAGAAAAATTAAAGGACTCGACAAATAAAAGGACTCAGAAAAATAAAAGGACTCAGAAAAATAGAAGGACAAGAAAAATAAAAAGTAAAAGGATTTGAACAATAAAAGGATTTAGAAAAATAAGAGGACTAAGAAAAATAAAATGACTAGAAAAATGAAAGGACTCAGAAAAATAAAAGGCCGGGAAAAATAAATGGACTCAGAAAAATAAAAGGACTAGAAAAATAAAAAGATTAGAAAAATAAAAGGACTACAAAAATAAAAGGACAAAGAAAAATAAAAGGAATGGAAAAATTAAAGGACAGGAAAAATAAAAGGACTCGACAAATAAAAGGACTCAGAAAAATAAAAGGACTCAGAAAAAAAAATGAACTCGAAAAATAAAAGTGCTCAGAAAAATAAAAGGACTAGAAATGTAAAAGGATTTGAAAAATAAAAGGACTTAGAAAAATAAAAGGACTGTAAAAATAAAAGGACTCAAAAAATGAAAGGAATCAGAAAAATAAAAAGGACTCGAAAAATAAAAGGATTTAGAAAAATAAGAGAACTAAGAAAAATAAAAGGACTAGTAAAATAAAAGGAAGAAGAAAAATAAAAGGACTAGAAAAATAAAAGGACTCGACAAATAAAAGGACTCAGAAAAATAAAAGGACTCAGAAAAAAAAAGAACTAGAGAAAAAAAAGGGCTCAGAAAAATAAAAGGACTAGAAAAGTAAAAGTATTTGAAATATAAAAGGACTCAGAAAAATAAAAGGACTGGAAAAATAAAAGGACTAGAAAAGTAAAAGGACACGGAAAATAACAAGACTAGAAAAATAAAAGGACTGTAAAAAATAAAAGGACTCTGAAAAATAAAAGGACTCAGAGAAATAAAAGGACTCTGAAAAATAAAAGGACTCGAAAAATAAAAAGATTAGAAAAATAAAAGGACTACAAATATAAAAGGACTAAGAAAAATTAAAGGAATAGAAAAATTAAAGGACTCGACAAATAAAAGGACTCAGAAAAATAAAAGGACTCAGAAAAATAGAAGGACAAGAAAAATAAAAAGTAAAAGGATTTGAACAATAAAAGGATTTAGAAAAATAAGAGGACTAAGAAAAATAAAATGACTAGAAAAATGAAAGGACTCAGAAAAATAAAAGGCCGGGAAAAATAAATGGACTCAGAAAAATAAAAGGACTAGAAAAATAAAAAGATTAGAAAAATAAAAGGACTACAAAAATAAAAGGACAAAGAAAAATAAAAGGAATGGAAAAATTAAAGGACAGGAAAAATAAAAGGACTCGACAAATAAAAGGACTCAGAAAAATAAAAGGACTCAGAAAAAAAAATGAACTCGAAAAATAAAAGTGCTCAGAAAAATAAAAGGACTAGAAATGTAAAAGGATTTGAAAAATAAAAGGACTTAGAAAAATAAAAGGACTGTAAAAATAAAAGGACTCAAAAAATGAAAGGAATCAGAAAAATAAAAAGGACTCGAAAAATAAAAGGATTTAGAAAAATAAGAGAACTAAGAAAAATAAAAGGACTAGTAAAATAAAAGGAAGAAGAAAAATAAAAGGACTAGAAAAATAAAAGGACTCGACAAATAAAAGGACTCAGAAAAATAAAAGGACTCAGAAAAAAAAAGAACTAGAGAAAAAAAAGGGCTCAGAAAAATAAAAGGACTAGAAAAGTAAAAGTATTTGAAATATAAAAGGACTCAGAAAAATAAAAGGACTGGAAAAATAAAAGGACTAGAAAAGTAAAAGGACACGGAAAATAACAAGACTAGAAAAATAAAAGGACTGTAAAAAATAAAAGGACTCTGAAAAATAAAAGGACTCAGAGAAATAAAAGGACTCAGAAAAATAAAAGGACTCGAAAAATAAAAAGATTAGAAAAATAAAAGGACTACAAATATAAAAGGACTAAGAAAAATTAAAGGAATAGAAAAATTAAAGGACTCGACAAATAAAAGGACTCAGAAAAATAAAAGGACTCAGAAAAATAGAAGGACAAGAAAAATAAAAAGTAAAAGGATTTGAACAATAAAAGGATTTAGAAAAATAAGAGGACTAAGAAAAATAAAATGACTAGAAAAATGAAAGGACTCAGAAAAATAAAAGGCCGGGAAAAATAAATGGACTCAGAAAAATAAAAGGACTAGAAAAATAAAAAGATTAGAAAAATAAAAGGACTACAAAAATAAAAGGACAAAGAAAAATAAAAGGAATGGAAAAATTAAAGGACAGGAAAAATAAAAGGACTCGACAAATAAAAGGACTCAGAAAAATAAAAGGACTCAGAAAAAAAAATGAACTCGAAAAATAAAAGTGCTCAGAAAAATAAAAGGACTAGAAATGTAAAAGGATTTGAAAAATAAAAGGACTTAGAAAAATAAAAGGACTGTAAAAATAAAAGGACTCAAAAAATGAAAGGAATCAGAAAAATAAAAAGGACTCGAAAAATAAAAGGATTTAGAAAAATAAGAGAACTAAGAAAAATAAAAGGACTAGTAAAATAAAAGGAAGAAGAAAAATAAAAGGACTAGAAAAATAAAAGGACTCGACAAATAAAAGGACTCAGAAAAATAAAAGGACTCAGAAAAAAAAAGAACTAGAGAAAAAAAAGGGCTCAGAAAAATAAAAGGACTAGAAAAGTAAAAGTATTTGAAATATAAAAGGACTCAGAAAAATAAAAGGACTGGAAAAATAAAAGGACTAGAAAAGTAAAAGGACACGGAAAATAACAAGACTAGAAAAATAAAAGGACTGTAAAAAATAAAAGGACTCTGAAAAATAAAAGGACTCAGAGAAATAAAAGGACTCAGAAAAATAAAAGGACTCGAAAAATAAAAAGATTAGAAAAATAAAAGGACTACAAATATAAAAGGACTAAGAAAAATTAAAGGAATAGAAAAATTAAAGGACTCGACAAATAAAAGGACTCAGAAAAATAAAAGGACTCAGAAAAATAGAAGGACAAGAAAAATAAAAAGTAAAAGGATTTGAACAATAAAAGGATTTAGAAAAATAAGAGGACTAAGAAAAATAAAATGACTAGAAAAATGAAAGGACTCAGAAAAATAAAAGGCCGGGAAAAATAAATGGACTCAGAAAAATAAAAGGACTAGAAAAATAAAAAGATTAGAAAAATAAAAGGACTACAAAAATAAAAGGACAAAGAAAAATAAAAGGAATGGAAAAATTAAAGGACAGGAAAAATAAAAGGACTCGACAAATAAAAGGACTCAGAAAAATAAAAGGACTCAGAAAAAAAAATGAACTCGAAAAATAAAAGTGCTCAGAAAAATAAAAGGACTAGAAATGTAAAAGGATTTGAAAAATAAAAGGACTTAGAAAAATAAAAGGACTGTAAAAATAAAAGGACTCAAAAAATGAAAGGAATCAGAAAAATAAAAAGGACTCGAAAAATAAAAGGATTTAGAAAAATAAGAGAACTAAGAAAAATAAAAGGACTAGTAAAATAAAAGGAAGAAGAAAAATAAAAGGACTAGAAAAATAAAAGGACTCGACAAATAAAAGGACTCAGAAAAATAAAAGGACTCAGAAAAAAAAAGAACTAGAGAAAAAAAAGGGCTCAGAAAAATAAAAGGACTAGAAAAGTAAAAGTATTTGAAATATAAAAGGACTCAGAAAAATAAAAGGACTGGAAAAATAAAAGGACTAGAAAAGTAAAAGGACACGGAAAATAACAAGACTAGAAAAATAAAAGGACTGTAAAAAATAAAAGGACTCTGAAAAATAAAAGGACTCAGAGAAATAAAAGGACTCTGAAAAATAAAAGGACTCGAAAAATAAAAAGATTAGAAAAATAAAAGGACTACAAATATAAAAGGACTAAGAAAAATTAAAGGAATAGAAAAATTAAAGGACTCGACAAATAAAAGGACTCAGAAAAATAAAAGGACTCAGAAAAATAGAAGGACAAGAAAAATAAAAAGTAAAAGGATTTGAACAATAAAAGGATTTAGAAAAATAAGAGGACTAAGAAAAATAAAATGACTAGAAAAATGAAAGGACTCAGAAAAATAAAAGGCCGGGAAAAATAAATGGACTCAGAAAAATAAAAGGACTAGAAAAATAAAAAGATTAGAAAAATAAAAGGACTACAAAAATAAAAGGACAAAGAAAAATAAAAGGAATGGAAAAATTAAAGGACAGGAAAAATAAAAGGACTCGACAAATAAAAGGACTCAGAAAAATAAAAGGACTCAGAAAAAAAAATGAACTCGAAAAATAAAAGTGCTCAGAAAAATAAAAGGACTAGAAATGTAAAAGGATTTGAAAAATAAAAGGACTTAGAAAAATAAAAGGACTGTAAAAATAAAAGGACTCAAAAAATGAAAGGAATCAGAAAAATAAAAAGGACTCGAAAAATAAAAGGATTTAGAAAAATAAGAGAACTAAGAAAAATAAAAGGACTAGTAAAATAAAAGGAAGAAGAAAAATAAAAGGACTAGAAAAATAAAAGGACTCGACAAATAAAAGGACTCAGAAAAATAAAAGGACTCAGAAAAAAAAAGAACTAGAGAAAAAAAAGGGCTCAGAAAAATAAAAGGACTAGAAAAGTAAAAGTATTTGAAATATAAAAGGACTCAGAAAAATAAAAGGACTGGAAAAATAAAAGGACTAGAAAAGTAAAAGGACACGGAAAATAACAAGACTAGAAAAATAAAAGGACTGTAAAAAATAAAAGGACTCTGAAAAATAAAAGGACTCAGAGAAATAAAAGGACTCAGAAAAATAAAAGGACTCGAAAAATAAAAAGATTAGAAAAATAAAAGGACTACAAATATAAAAGGACTAAGAAAAATTAAAGGAATAGAAAAATTAAAGGACTCGACAAATAAAAGGACTCAGAAAAATAAAAGGACTCAGAAAAATAGAAGGACAAGAAAAATAAAAAGTAAAAGGATTTGAACAATAAAAGGATTTAGAAAAATAAGAGGACTAAGAAAAATAAAATGACTAGAAAAATGAAAGGACTCAGAAAAATAAAAGGCCGGGAAAAATAAATGGACTCAGAAAAATAAAAGGACTAGAAAAATAAAAAGATTAGAAAAATAAAAGGACTACAAAAATAAAAGGACAAAGAAAAATAAAAGGAATGGAAAAATTAAAGGACAGGAAAAATAAAAGGACTCGACAAATAAAAGGACTCAGAAAAATAAAAGGACTCAGAAAAAAAAATGAACTCGAAAAATAAAAGTGCTCAGAAAAATAAAAGGACTAGAAATGTAAAAGGATTTGAAAAATAAAAGGACTTAGAAAAATAAAAGGACTGTAAAAATAAAAGGACTCAAAAAATGAAAGGAATCAGAAAAATAAAAAGGACTCGAAAAATAAAAGGATTTAGAAAAATAAGAGAACTAAGAAAAATAAAAGGACTAGTAAAATAAAAGGAAGAAGAAAAATAAAAGGACTAGAAAAATAAAAGGACTCGACAAATAAAAGGACTCAGAAAAATAAAAGGACTCAGAAAAAAAAAGAACTAGAGAAAAAAAAGGGCTCAGAAAAATAAAAGGACTAGAAAAGTAAAAGTATTTGAAATATAAAAGGACTCAGAAAAATAAAAGGACTGGAAAAATAAAAGGACTAGAAAAGTAAAAGGACACGGAAAATAACAAGACTAGAAAAATAAAAGGACTGTAAAAAATAAAAGGACTCTGAAAAATAAAAGGACTCAGAGAAATAAAAGGACTCTGAAAAATAAAAGGACTCGAAAAATAAAAAGATTAGAAAAATAAAAGGACTACAAATATAAAAGGACTAAGAAAAATTAAAGGAATAGAAAAATTAAAGGACTCGACAAATAAAAGGACTCAGAAAAATAAAAGGACTCAGAAAAATAGAAGGACAAGAAAAATAAAAAGTAAAAGGATTTGAACAATAAAAGGATTTAGAAAAATAAGAGGACTAAGAAAAATAAAATGACTAGAAAAATGAAAGGACTCAGAAAAATAAAAGGCCGGGAAAAATAAATGGACTCAGAAAAATAAAAGGACTAGAAAAATAAAAAGATTAGAAAAATAAAAGGACTACAAAAATAAAAGGACAAAGAAAAATAAAAGGAATGGAAAAATTAAAGGACAGGAAAAATAAAAGGACTCGACAAATAAAAGGACTCAGAAAAATAAAAGGACTCAGAAAAAAAAATGAACTCGAAAAATAAAAGTGCTCAGAAAAATAAAAGGACTAGAAATGTAAAAGGATTTGAAAAATAAAAGGACTTAGAAAAATAAAAGGACTGTAAAAATAAAAGGACTCAAAAAATGAAAGGAATCAGAAAAATAAAAAGGACTCGAAAAATAAAAGGATTTAGAAAAATAAGAGAACTAAGAAAAATAAAAGGACTAGTAAAATAAAAGGAAGAAGAAAAATAAAAGGACTAGAAAAATAAAAGGACTCGACAAATAAAAGGACTCAGAAAAATAAAAGGACTCAGAAAAAAAAAGAACTAGAGAAAAAAAAGGGCTCAGAAAAATAAAAGGACTAGAAAAGTAAAAGTATTTGAAATATAAAAGGACTCAGAAAAATAAAAGGACTGGAAAAATAAAAGGACTAGAAAAGTAAAAGGACACGGAAAATAACAAGACTAGAAAAATAAAAGGACTGTAAAAAATAAAAGGACTCTGAAAAATAAAAGGACTCAGAGAAATAAAAGGACTCAGAAAAATAAAAGGACTCGAAAAATAAAAAGATTAGAAAAATAAAAGGACTACAAATATAAAAGGACTAAGAAAAATTAAAGGAATAGAAAAATTAAAGGACTCGACAAATAAAAGGACTCAGAAAAATAAAAGGACTCAGAAAAATAGAAGGACAAGAAAAATAAAAAGTAAAAGGATTTGAACAATAAAAGGATTTAGAAAAATAAGAGGACTAAGAAAAATAAAATGACTAGAAAAATGAAAGGACTCAGAAAAATAAAAGGCCGGGAAAAATAAATGGACTCAGAAAAATAAAAGGACTAGAAAAATAAAAAGATTAGAAAAATAAAAGGACTACAAAAATAAAAGGACAAAGAAAAATAAAAGGAATGGAAAAATTAAAGGACAGGAAAAATAAAAGGACTCGACAAATAAAAGGACTCAGAAAAATAAAAGGACTCAGAAAAAAAAATGAACTCGAAAAATAAAAGTGCTCAGAAAAATAAAAGGACTAGAAATGTAAAAGGATTTGAAAAATAAAAGGACTTAGAAAAATAAAAGGACTGTAAAAATAAAAGGACTCAAAAAATGAAAGGAATCAGAAAAATAAAAAGGACTCGAAAAATAAAAGGATTTAGAAAAATAAGAGAACTAAGAAAAATAAAAGGACTAGTAAAATAAAAGGAAGAAGAAAAATAAAAGGACTAGAAAAATAAAAGGACTCGACAAATAAAAGGACTCAGAAAAATAAAAGGACTCAGAAAAAAAAAGAACTAGAGAAAAAAAAGGGCTCAGAAAAATAAAAGGACTAGAAAAGTAAAAGTATTTGAAATATAAAAGGACTCAGAAAAATAAAAGGACTGGAAAAATAAAAGGACTAGAAAAGTAAAAGGACACGGAAAATAACAAGACTAGAAAAATAAAAGGACTGTAAAAAATAAAAGGACTCTGAAAAATAAAAGGACTCAGAGAAATAAAAGGACTCAGAAAAATAAAAGGACTCGAAAAATAAAAAGATTAGAAAAATAAAAGGACTACAAATATAAAAGGACTAAGAAAAATTAAAGGAATAGAAAAATTAAAGGACTCGACAAATAAAAGGACTCAGAAAAATAAAAGGACTCAGAAAAATAGAAGGACAAGAAAAATAAAAAGTAAAAGGATTTGAACAATAAAAGGATTTAGAAAAATAAGAGGACTAAGAAAAATAAAATGACTAGAAAAATGAAAGGACTCAGAAAAATAAAAGGCCGGGAAAAATAAATGGACTCAGAAAAATAAAAGGACTAGAAAAATAAAAAGATTAGAAAAATAAAAGGACTACAAAAATAAAAGGACAAAGAAAAATAAAAGGAATGGAAAAATTAAAGGACAGGAAAAATAAAAGGACTCGACAAATAAAAGGACTCAGAAAAATAAAAGGACTCAGAAAAAAAAATGAACTCGAAAAATAAAAGTGCTCAGAAAAATAAAAGGACTAGAAATGTAAAAGGATTTGAAAAATAAAAGGACTTAGAAAAATAAAAGGACTGTAAAAATAAAAGGACTCAAAAAATGAAAGGAATCAGAAAAATAAAAAGGACTCGAAAAATAAAAGGATTTAGAAAAATAAGAGAACTAAGAAAAATAAAAGGACTAGTAAAATAAAAGGAAGAAGAAAAATAAAAGGACTAGAAAAATAAAAGGACTCGACAAATAAAAGGACTCAGAAAAATAAAAGGACTCAGAAAAAAAAAGAACTAGAGAAAAAAAAGGGCTCAGAAAAATAAAAGGACTAGAAAAGTAAAAGTATTTGAAATATAAAAGGACTCAGAAAAATAAAAGGACTGGAAAAATAAAAGGACTAGAAAAGTAAAAGGACACGGAAAATAACAAGACTAGAAAAATAAAAGGACTGTAAAAAATAAAAGGACTCTGAAAAATAAAAGGACTCAGAGAAATAAAAGGACTCTGAAAAATAAAAGGACTCGAAAAATAAAAAGATTAGAAAAATAAAAGGACTACAAATATAAAAGGACTAAGAAAAATTAAAGGAATAGAAAAATTAAAGGACTCGACAAATAAAAGGACTCAGAAAAATAAAAGGACTCAGAAAAATAGAAGGACAAGAAAAATAAAAAGTAAAAGGATTTGAACAATAAAAGGATTTAGAAAAATAAGAGGACTAAGAAAAATAAAATGACTAGAAAAATGAAAGGACTCAGAAAAATAAAAGGCCGGGAAAAATAAATGGACTCAGAAAAATAAAAGGACTAGAAAAATAAAAAGATTAGAAAAATAAAAGGACTACAAAAATAAAAGGACAAAGAAAAATAAAAGGAATGGAAAAATTAAAGGACAGGAAAAATAAAAGGACTCGACAAATAAAAGGACTCAGAAAAATAAAAGGACTCAGAAAAAAAAATGAACTCGAAAAATAAAAGTGCTCAGAAAAATAAAAGGACTAGAAATGTAAAAGGATTTGAAAAATAAAAGGACTTAGAAAAATAAAAGGACTGTAAAAATAAAAGGACTCAAAAAATGAAAGGAATCAGAAAAATAAAAAGGACTCGAAAAATAAAAGGATTTAGAAAAATAAGAGAACTAAGAAAAATAAAAGGACTAGTAAAATAAAAGGAAGAAGAAAAATAAAAGGACTAGAAAAATAAAAGGACTCGACAAATAAAAGGACTCAGAAAAATAAAAGGACTCAGAAAAAAAAAGAACTAGAGAAAAAAAAGGGCTCAGAAAAATAAAAGGACTAGAAAAGTAAAAGTATTTGAAATATAAAAGGACTCAGAAAAATAAAAGGACTGGAAAAATAAAAGGACTAGAAAAGTAAAAGGACACGGAAAATAACAAGACTAGAAAAATAAAAGGACTGTAAAAAATAAAAGGACTCTGAAAAATAAAAGGACTCAGAGAAATAAAAGGACTCAGAAAAATAAAAGGACTCGAAAAATAAAAAGATTAGAAAAATAAAAGGACTACAAATATAAAAGGACTAAGAAAAATTAAAGGAATAGAAAAATTAAAGGACTCGACAAATAAAAGGACTCAGAAAAATAAAAGGACTCAGAAAAATAGAAGGACAAGAAAAATAAAAAGTAAAAGGATTTGAACAATAAAAGGATTTAGAAAAATAAGAGGACTAAGAAAAATAAAATGACTAGAAAAATGAAAGGACTCAGAAAAATAAAAGGCCGGGAAAAATAAATGGACTCAGAAAAATAAAAGGACTAGAAAAATAAAAAGATTAGAAAAATAAAAGGACTACAAAAATAAAAGGACAAAGAAAAATAAAAGGAATGGAAAAATTAAAGGACAGGAAAAATAAAAGGACTCGACAAATAAAAGGACTCAGAAAAATAAAAGGACTCAGAAAAAAAAATGAACTCGAAAAATAAAAGTGCTCAGAAAAATAAAAGGACTAGAAATGTAAAAGGATTTGAAAAATAAAAGGACTTAGAAAAATAAAAGGACTGTAAAAATAAAAGGACTCAAAAAATGAAAGGAATCAGAAAAATAAAAAGGACTCGAAAAATAAAAGGATTTAGAAAAATAAGAGAACTAAGAAAAATAAAAGGACTAGTAAAATAAAAGGAAGAAGAAAAATAAAAGGACTAGAAAAATAAAAGGACTCGACAAATAAAAGGACTCAGAAAAATAAAAGGACTCAGAAAAAAAAAGAACTAGAGAAAAAAAAGGGCTCAGAAAAATAAAAGGACTAGAAAAGTAAAAGTATTTGAAATATAAAAGGACTCAGAAAAATAAAAGGACTGGAAAAATAAAAGGACTAGAAAAGTAAAAGGACACGGAAAATAACAAGACTAGAAAAATAAAAGGACTGTAAAAAATAAAAGGACTCTGAAAAATAAAAGGACTCAGAGAAATAAAAGGACTCAGAAAAATAAAAGGACTCGAAAAATAAAAAGATTAGAAAAATAAAAGGACTACAAATATAAAAGGACTAAGAAAAATTAAAGGAATAGAAAAATTAAAGGACTCGACAAATAAAAGGACTCAGAAAAATAAAAGGACTCAGAAAAATAGAAGGACAAGAAAAATAAAAAGTAAAAGGATTTGAACAATAAAAGGATTTAGAAAAATAAGAGGACTAAGAAAAATAAAATGACTAGAAAAATGAAAGGACTCAGAAAAATAAAAGGCCGGGAAAAATAAATGGACTCAGAAAAATAAAAGGACTAGAAAAATAAAAAGATTAGAAAAATAAAAGGACTACAAAAATAAAAGGACAAAGAAAAATAAAAGGAATGGAAAAATTAAAGGACAGGAAAAATAAAAGGACTCGACAAATAAAAGGACTCAGAAAAATAAAAGGACTCAGAAAAAAAAATGAACTCGAAAAATAAAAGTGCTCAGAAAAATAAAAGGACTAGAAATGTAAAAGGATTTGAAAAATAAAAGGACTTAGAAAAATAAAAGGACTGTAAAAATAAAAGGACTCAAAAAATGAAAGGAATCAGAAAAATAAAAAGGACTCGAAAAATAAAAGGATTTAGAAAAATAAGAGAACTAAGAAAAATAAAAGGACTAGTAAAATAAAAGGAAGAAGAAAAATAAAAGGACTAGAAAAATAAAAGGACTCGACAAATAAAAGGACTCAGAAAAATAAAAGGACTCAGAAAAAAAAAGAACTAGAGAAAAAAAAGGGCTCAGAAAAATAAAAGGACTAGAAAAGTAAAAGTATTTGAAATATAAAAGGACTCAGAAAAATAAAAGGACTGGAAAAATAAAAGGACTAGAAAAGTAAAAGGACACGGAAAATAACAAGACTAGAAAAATAAAAGGACTGTAAAAAATAAAAGGACTCTGAAAAATAAAAGGACTCAGAGAAATAAAAGGACTCAGAAAAATAAAAGGACTCGAAAAATAAAAAGATTAGAAAAATAAAAGGACTACAAATATAAAAGGACTAAGAAAAATTAAAGGAATAGAAAAATTAAAGGACTCGACAAATAAAAGGACTCAGAAAAATAAAAGGACTCAGAAAAATAGAAGGACAAGAAAAATAAAAAGTAAAAGGATTTGAACAATAAAAGGATTTAGAAAAATAAGAGGACTAAGAAAAATAAAATGACTAGAAAAATGAAAGGACTCAGAAAAATAAAAGGCCGGGAAAAATAAATGGACTCAGAAAAATAAAAGGACTAGAAAAATAAAAAGATTAGAAAAATAAAAGGACTACAAAAATAAAAGGACAAAGAAAAATAAAAGGAATGGAAAAATTAAAGGACAGGAAAAATAAAAGGACTCGACAAATAAAAGGACTCAGAAAAATAAAAGGACTCAGAAAAAAAAATGAACTCGAAAAATAAAAGTGCTCAGAAAAATAAAAGGACTAGAAATGTAAAA
The DNA here is from genome assembly GCA_038049695.1 of Cinnamomum chago. Classification (NCBI taxonomy): domain Eukaryota; kingdom Viridiplantae; phylum Streptophyta; class Magnoliopsida; order Laurales; family Lauraceae; genus Cinnamomum; species Cinnamomum chago. Next base: position 60,368,268 of record CP142462.1, on the reverse strand, counting down.
GGATTTGAAAAATAAAAGGACTTAGAAAAATAAAAGGACTGTAAAAATAAAAGGACTCAAAAAATGAAAGGAATCAGAAAAATAAAAAGGACTCGAAAAATAAAAGGATTTAGAAAAATAAGAGAACTAAGAAAAATAAAAGGACTAGTAAAATAAAAGGAAGAAGAAAAATAAAAGGACTAGAAAAATAAAAGGACTCGACAAATAAAAGGACTCAGAAAAATAAAAGGACTCAGAAAAAAAAAGAACTAGAGAAAAAAAAGGGCTCAGAAAAATAAAAGGACTAGAAAAGTAAAAGTATTTGAAATATAAAAGGACTCAGAAAAATAAAAGGACTGGAAAAATAAAAGGACTAGAAAAGTAAAAGGACACGGAAAATAACAAGACTAGAAAAATAAAAGGACTGTAAAAAATAAAAGGACTCTGAAAAATAAAAGGACTCAGAGAAATAAAAGGACTCAGAAAAATAAAAGGACTCGAAAAATAAAAAGATTAGAAAAATAAAAGGACTACAAATATAAAAGGACTAAGAAAAATTAAAGGAATAGAAAAATTAAAGGACTCGACAAATAAAAGGACTCAGAAAAATAAAAGGACTCAGAAAAATAGAAGGACAAGAAAAATAAAAAGTAAAAGGATTTGAACAATAAAAGGATTTAGAAAAATAAGAGGACTAAGAAAAATAAAATGACTAGAAAAATGAAAGGACTCAGAAAAATAAAAGGCCGGGAAAAATAAATGGACTCAGAAAAATAAAAGGACTAGAAAAATAAAAAGATTAGAAAAATAAAAGGACTACAAAAATAAAAGGACAAAGAAAAATAAAAGGAATGGAAAAATTAAAGGACAGGAAAAATAAAAGGACTCGACAAATAAAAGGACTCAGAAAAATAAAAGGACTCAGAAAAAAAAATGAACTCGAAAAATAAAAGTGCTCAGAAAAATAAAAGGACTAGAAATGTAAAAGGATTTGAAAAATAAAAGGACTTAGAAAAATAAAAGGACTGTAAAAATAAAAGGACTCAAAAAATGAAAGGAATCAGAAAAATAAAAAGGACTCGAAAAATAAAAGGATTTAGAAAAATAAGAGAACTAAGAAAAATAAAAGGACTAGTAAAATAAAAGGAAGAAGAAAAATAAAAGGACTAGAAAAATAAAAGGACTCGACAAATAAAAGGACTCAGAAAAATAAAAGGACTCAGAAAAAAAAAGAACTAGAGAAAAAAAAGGGCTCAGAAAAATAAAAGGACTAGAAAAGTAAAAGTATTTGAAATATAAAAGGACTCAGAAAAATAAAAGGACTGGAAAAATAAAAGGACTAGAAAAGTAAAAGGACACGGAAAATAACAAGACTAGAAAAATAAAAGGACTGTAAAAAATAAAAGGACTCTGAAAAATAAAAGGACTCAGAGAAATAAAAGGACTCAGAAAAATAAAAGGACTCGAAAAATAAAAAGATTAGAAAAATAAAAGGACTACAAATATAAAAGGACTAAGAAAAATTAAAGGAATAGAAAAATTAAAGGACTCGACAAATAAAAGGACTCAGAAAAATAAAAGGACTCAGAAAAATAGAAGGACAAGAAAAATAAAAAGTAAAAGGATTTGAACAATAAAAGGATTTAGAAAAATAAGAGGACTAAGAAAAATAAAATGACTAGAAAAATGAAAGGACTCAGAAAAATAAAAGGCCGGGAAAAATAAATGGACTCAGAAAAATAAAAGGACTAGAAAAATAAAAAGATTAGAAAAATAAAAGGACTACAAAAATAAAAGGACAAAGAAAAATAAAAGGAATGGAAAAATTAAAGGACAGGAAAAATAAAAGGACTCGACAAATAAAAGGACTCAGAAAAATAAAAGGACTCAGAAAAAAAAATGAACTCGAAAAATAAAAGTGCTCAGAAAAATAAAAGGACTAGAAATGTAAAAGGATTTGAAAAATAAAAGGACTTAGAAAAATAAAAGGACTGTAAAAATAAAAGGACTCAAAAAATGAAAGGAATCAGAAAAATAAAAAGGACTCGAAAAATAAAAGGATTTAGAAAAATAAGAGAACTAAGAAAAATAAAAGGACTAGTAAAATAAAAGGAAGAAGAAAAATAAAAGGACTAGAAAAATAAAAGGACTCGACAAATAAAAGGACTCAGAAAAATAAAAGGACTCAGAAAAAAAAGAACTAGAGAAAAAAAAGGGCTCAGAAAAATAAAAGGACTAGAAAAGTAAAAGTATTTGAAATATAAAAGGACTCAGAAAAATAAAAGGACTGGAAAAATAAAAGGACTAGAAAAGTAAAAGGACACGGAAAATAACAAGACTAGAAAAATAAAAGGACTGTAAAAAATAAAAGGACTCTGAAAAATAAAAGGACTCAGAGAAATAAAAGGACTCAGAAAAATAAAAGGACTCGAAAAATAAAAAGATTAGAAAAATAAAAGGACTACAAATATAAAAGGACTAAGAAAAATTAAAGGAATAGAAAAATTAAAGGACTCGACAAATAAAAGGACTCAGAAAAATAAAAGGACTCAGAAAAATAGAAGGACAAGAAAAATAAAAAGTAAAAGGATTTGAACAATAAAAGGATTTAGAAAAATAAGAGGACTAAGAAAAATAAAATGACTAGAAAAATGAAAGGACTCAGAAAAATAAAAGGCCGGGAAAAATAAATGGACTCAGAAAAATAAAAGGACTAGAAAAATAAAAAGATTAGAAAAATAAAAGGACTACAAAAATAAAAGGACAAAGAAAAATAAAAGGAATGGAAAAATTAAAGGACAGGAAAAATAAAAGGACTCGACAAATAAAAGGACTCAGAAAAATAAAAGGACTCAGAAAAAAAAATGAACTCGAAAAATAAAAGTGCTCAGAAAAATAAAAGGACTAGAAATGTAAAAGGATTTGAAAAATAAAAGGACTTAGAAAAATAAAAGGACTGTAAAAATAAAAGGACTCAAAAAATGAAAGGAATCAGAAAAATAAAAAGGACTCGAAAAATAAAAGGATTTAGAAAAATAAGAGAACTAAGAAAAATAAAAGGACTAGTAAAATAAAAGGAAGAAGAAAAATAAAAGGACTAGAAAAATAAAAGGACTCGACAAATAAAAGGACTCAGAAAAATAAAAGGACTCAGAAAAAAAAAGAACTAGAGAAAAAAAAGGGCTCAGAAAAATAAAAGGACTAGAAAAGTAAAAGTATTTGAAATATAAAAGGACTCAGAAAAATAAAAGGACTGGAAAAATAAAAGGACTAGAAAAGTAAAAGGACACGGAAAATAACAAGACTAGAAAAATAAAAGGACTGTAAAAAATAAAAGGACTCTGAAAAATAAAAGGACTCAGAGAAATAAAAGGACTCAGAAAAATAAAAGGACTCGAAAAATAAAAAGATTAGAAAAATAAAAGGACTACAAATATAAAAGGACTAAGAAAAATTAAAGGAATAGAAAAATTAAAGGACTCGACAAATAAAAGGACTCAGAAAAATAAAAGGACTCAGAAAAATAGAAGGACAAGAAAAATAAAAAGTAAAAGGATTTGAACAATAAAAGGATTTAGAAAAATAAGAGGACTAAGAAAAATAAAATGACTAGAAAAATGAAAGGACTCAGAAAAATAAAAGGCCGGGAAAAATAAATGGACTCAGAAAAATAAAAGGACTAGAAAAATAAAAAGATTAGAAAAATAAAAGGACTACAAAAATAAAAGGACAAAGAAAAATAAAAGGAATGGAAAAATTAAAGGACAGGAAAAATAAAAGGACTCGACAAATAAAAGGACTCAGAAAAATAAAAGGACTCAGAAAAAAAAATGAACTCGAAAAATAAAAGTGCTCAGAAAAATAAAAGGACTAGAAATGTAAAAGGATTTGAAAAATAAAAGGACTTAGAAAAATAAAAGGACTGTAAAAATAAAAGGACTCAAAAAATGAAAGGAATCAGAAAAATAAAAAGGACTCGAAAAATAAAAGGATTTAGAAAAATAAGAGAACTAAGAAAAATAAAAGGACTAGTAAAATAAAAGGAAGAAGAAAAATAAAAGGACTAGAAAAATAAAAGGACTCGACAAATAAAAGGACTCAGAAAAATAAAAGGACTCAGAAAAAAAAAGAACTAGAGAAAAAAAAGGGCTCAGAAAAATAAAAGGACTAGAAAAGTAAAAGTATTTGAAATATAAAAGGACTCAGAAAAATAAAAGGACTGGAAAAATAAAAGGACTAGAAAAGTAAAAGGACACGGAAAATAACAAGACTAGAAAAATAAAAGGACTGTAAAAAATAAAAGGACTCTGAAAAATAAAAGGACTCAGAGAAATAAAAGGACTCAGAAAAATAAAAGGACTCGAAAAATAAAAAGATTAGAAAAATAAAAGGACTACAAATATAAAAGGACTAAGAAAAATTAAAGGAATAGAAAAATTAAAGGACTCGACAAATAAAAGGACTCAGAAAAATAAAAGGACTCAGAAAAATAGAAGGACAAGAAAAATAAAAAGTAAAAGGATTTGAACAATAAAAGGATTTAGAAAAATAAGAGGACTAAGAAAAATAAAATGACTAGAAAAATGAAAGGACTCAGAAAAATAAAAGGCCGGGAAAAATAAATGGACTCAGAAAAATAAAAGGACTAGAAAAATAAAAAGATTAGAAAAATAAAAGGACTACAAAAATAAAAGGACAAAGAAAAATAAAAGGAATGGAAAAATTAAAGGACAGGAAAAATAAAAGGACTCGACAAATAAAAGGACTCAGAAAAATAAAAGGACTCAGAAAAAAAAATGAACTCGAAAAATAAAAGTGCTCAGAAAAATAAAAGGACTAGAAATGTAAAAGGATTTGAAAAATAAAAGGACTTAGAAAAATAAAAGGACTGTAAAAATAAAAGGACTCAAAAAATGAAAGGAATCAGAAAAATAAAAAGGACTCGAAAAATAAAAGGATTTAGAAAAATAAGAGAACTAAGAAAAATAAAAGGACTAGTAAAATAAAAGGAAGAAGAAAAATAAAAGGACTAGAAAAATAAAAGGACTCGACAAATAAAAGGACTCAGAAAAATAAAAGGACTCAGAAAAAAAAAGAACTAGAGAAAAAAAAGGGCTCAGAAAAATAAAAGGACTAGAAAAGTAAAAGTATTTGAAATATAAAAGGACTCAGAAAAATAAAAGGACTGGAAAAATAAAAGGACTAGAAAAGTAAAAGGACACGGAAAATAACAAGACTCGAAAAATAAAAGGACTGTAAAAAATAAAAGGACTCTGAAAAATAAAAGGACTCAGAGAAATAAAAGGACTCAGAAAAATAAAAGGACTCGAAAAATAAAAAGATTAGAAAAATAAAAGGACTACAAATATAAAAGGACTAAGAAAAATTAAAGGAATAGAAAAATTAAAGGACTCGACAAATAAAAGGACTCAGAAAAAAAAAGAACTAGAGAAAAAAAAGGGCTCAGAAAAATAAAAGGACTAGAAAAGTAAAAGTATTTGAAATATAAAAGGACTCAGAAAAATAAAAGGACTGGAAATATAAAAGGACTAGAAAAGTAAAAGGACACGGAAAATAACAAGACTAGAAAAATAAAAGGACTGTAAAAAATAAAAGGACTCTGAAAAATAAAAGGACTTGAAAAATAAAAGGACTTAGAAAAATAAAAGGACTGTAAAAATAAAAGGACTCAAAAAATGAAAGGAATCAGAAAAATAAAAAGGACTCGAAAAATAAAAGGATTTAGAAAAATAAGAGAACTAAGAAAAATAAAAGGACTAGTAAAATAAAAGGAAGAAGAAAAATAAAAGGACTAGAAAAATAAAAGGACTCGACAAATAAAAGGACTCAGAAAAATAAAAGGACTCAGAAAAAAAAAGAACTAGAGAAAAAAAAGGGCTCAGAAAAATAAAAGGACTAGAAAAGTAAAAGTATTTGAAATATAAAAGGACTCAGAAAAATAAAAGGACTGGAAAAATAAAAGGACTAGAAAAGTAAAAGGACACGGAAAATAACAAGACTAGAAAAATAAAAGGACTGTAAAAAATAAAAGGACTCTGAAAAATAAAAGGACTCAGAGAAATAAAAGGACACAGAAAAATAAAAGGACTCGAAAAATAAAAAGATTAGAAAAATAAAAGGACTACAAATATAAAAGGACTAAGAAAAATTAAAGGAATAGAAAAATTAAAGGACTCGACAAATAAAAGGACTCAGAAAAATAAAAGGACTCAGAAAAATAGAAGGACAAGAAAAATAAAAAGTAAAAGGATTTGAACAATAAAAGGATTTAGAAAAATAAGAGGACTAAGAAAAATAAAATGACTAGAAAAATGAAAGGACTCAGAAAAATAAAAGGCCGGGAAAAATAAATGGACTCAGAAAAATAAAAGGACTAGAAAAATAAAAAGATTAGAAAAATAAAAGGACTACAAAAATAAAAGGACTAAGAAAAATAAAAGGAATGGAAAAATTAAAGGACAGGAAAAATAAAAGGACTCGACAAATAAAAGGACTCAGAAAAATAAAAGGACTCAGAAAAAAAAGAACTAGAAAAATAAAAGTGCTCAGAAAAATAAAAGGACTAGAAAAGTAAAAGGATTTGAAAAATAAAAGGACTTAGAAAAATAAAAGGACTGTAAAAATAAAAGGACTCAAAAAATGAAAGGAATCAGAAAAATAAAAAGGACTCGAAAAATAAAAGGATTTAGAAAAATAAGAGAACTAAGAAAAATAAAAGGACTAGTAAAATAAAAGTAAGAAGATAAATAAAAGGACTAGAAAAATAAAAGGACTCGACAAATAAAAGGACTCAGAAAAAAAAAGAACTAGAGAAAAAAAAGGGCTCAGAAAAATAAAAGGACTAGAAAAGTAAAAGTATTTGAAATATAAAAGGACTCAGAAAAATAAAAGGACTGGAAATATAAAAGGACTAGAAAAGTAAAAGGACACGGAAAATAACAAGACTAGAAAAATAAAAGGACTGTAAAAAATAAAAGGACTCTGAAAAATAAAAGGACTTGAAAAATAAAAGGACTTAGAAAAATAAAAGGACTGTAAAAATAAAAGGACTCAAAAAATGAAAGGAATCAGAAAAATAAAAAGGACTCGAAAAATAAAAGGATTTAGAAAAATAAGAGAACTAAGAAAAATAAAAGGACTAGTAAAATAAAAGGAAGAAGAAAAATAAAAGGACTAGAAAAATAAAAGGACTCGACAAATAAAAGGACTCAGAAAAATAAAAGGACTCAGAAAAAAAAAGAACTAGAGAAAAAAAAGGGCTCAGAAAAATAAAAGGACTAGAAAAGTAAAAGTATTTGAAATATAAAAGGACTCAGAAAAATAAAAGGAATCAGAGAAATAAAAGGACTCAGAAAAATAAAAGGACTAGAAAAATAAAAAGATTAGAAAAATAAAAGGACTACAAATATAAAAGGACTAAGAAAAATAAAAGGAATAGAAAAATTAAAGGACTCGACAAATAAAAGGACTCAGAAAAATAAAAGGACTCAGAAAAATAGAAGGACAAGAAAAATAAAAAGTAAAAGGATTTGAACAATAAAAGGATTTAGAAAAATAAGAGGACTAAGAAAAATAAAATGACTAGAAAAATGAAAGGACTCAGAAAAATAAAAGGCCGGGAAAAATAAATGGACTCAGAAAAATAAAAGGACTAGAAAAATAAAAAGATTAGAAAAATAAAAGGACTACAAAAATAAAAGGACAAAGAAAAATAAAAGGAATGGAAAAATTAAAGGACAGGAAAAATAAAAGGACTCGACAAATAAAAGGACTCAGAAAAATAAAAGGACTCAGAAAAAAAAATGAACTCGAAAAATAAAAGTGCTCAGAAAAATAAAAGGACTAGAAATGTAAAAGGATTTGAAAAATAAAAGGACTTAGAAAAATAAAAGGACTGTAAAAATAAAAGGACTCAAAAAATGAAAGGAATCAGAAAAATAAAAAGGACTCGAAAAATAAAAGGATTTAGAAAAATAAGAGAACTAAGAAAAATAAAAGGACTAGTAAAATAAAAGGAAGAAGAAAAATAAAAGGACTAGAAAAATAAAAGGACTCGACAAATAAAAGGACTCAGAAAAATAAAAGGACTCAGAAAAAAAAAGAACTAGAGAAAAAAAAGGGCTCAGAAAAATAAAAGGACTAGAAAAGTAAAAGTATTTGAAATATAAAAGGACTCAGAAAAATAAAAGGACTGGAAAAATAAAAGGACTAGAAAAGTAAAAGGACACGGAAAATAACAAGACTAGAAAAATAAAAGGACTGTAAAAAATAAAAGGACTCTGAAAAATAAAAGGACTCAGAGAAATAAAAGGACTCAGAAAAATAAAAGGACTCGAAAAATAAAAAGATTAGAAAAATAAAAGGACTACAAATATAAAAGGACTAAGAAAAATTAAAGGAATAGAAAAATTAAAGGACTCGACAAATAAAAGGACTCAGAAAAATAAAAGGACTCAGAAAAATAGAAGGACAAGAAAAATAAAAAGTAAAAGGATTTGAACAATAAAAGGATTTAGAAAAATAAGAGGACTAAGAAAAATAAAATGACTAGAAAAATGAAAGGACTCAGAAAAATAAAAGGCCGGGAAAAATAAATGGACTCAGAAAAATAAAAGGACTAGAAAAATAAAAAGATTAGAAAAATAAAAGGACTACAAAAATAAAAGGACAAAGAAAAATAAAAGGAATGGAAAAATTAAAGGACAGGAAAAATAAAAGGACTCGACAAATAAAAGGACTCAGAAAAATAAAAGGACTCAGAAAAAAAAATGAACTCGAAAAATAAAAGTGCTCAGAAAAATAAAAGGACTAGAAATGTAAAAGGATTTGAAAAATAAAAGGACTTAGAAAAATAAAAGGACTGTAAAAATAAAAGGACTCAAAAAATGAAAGGAATCAGAAAAATAAAAAGGACTCGAAAAATAAAAGGATTTAGAAAAATAAGAGAACTAAGAAAAATAAAAGGACTAGTAAAATAAAAGGAAGAAGAAAAATAAAAGGACTAGAAAAATAAAAGGACTCGACAAATAAAAGGACTCAGAAAAATAAAAGGACTCAGAAAAAAAAAGAACTAGAGAAAAAAAAGGGCTCAGAAAAATAAAAGGACTAGAAAAGTAAAAGTATTTGAAATATAAAAGGACTCAGAAAAATAAAAGGACTGGAAAAATAAAAGGACTAGAAAAGTAAAAGGACACGGAAAATAACAAGACTAGAAAAATAAAAGGACTGTAAAAAATAAAAGGACTCTGAAAAATAAAAGGACTCAGAGAAATAAAAGGACTCAGAAAAATAAAAGGACTCGAAAAATAAAAAGATTAGAAAAATAAAAGGACTACAAATATAAAAGGACTAAGAAAAATTAAAGGAATAGAAAAATTAAAGGACTCGACAAATAAAAGGACTCAGAAAAATAAAAGGACTCAGAAAAATAGAAGGACAAGAAAAATAAAAAGTAAAAGGATTTGAACAATAAAAGGATTTAGAAAAATAAGAGGACTAAGAAAAATAAAATGACTAGAAAAATGAAAGGACTCAGAAAAATAAAAGGCCGGGAAAAATAAATGGACTCAGAAAAATAAAAGGACTAGAAAAATAAAAAGATTAGAAAAATAAAAGGACTACAAAAATAAAAGGACAAAGAAAAATAAAAGGAATGGAAAAATTAAAGGACAGGAAAAATAAAAGGACTCGACAAATAAAAGGACTCAGAAAAATAAAAGGACTCAGAAAAAAAAATGAACTCGAAAAATAAAAGTGCTCAGAAAAATAAAAGGACTAGAAATGTAAAAGGATTTGAAAAATAAAAGGACTTAGAAAAATAAAAGGACTGTAAAAATAAAAGGACTCAAAAAATGAAAGGAATCAGAAAAATAAAAAGGACTCGAAAAATAAAAGGATTTAGAAAAATAAGAGAACTAAGAAAAATAAAAGGACTAGTAAAATAAAAGGAAGAAGAAAAATAAAAGGACTAGAAAAATAAAAGGACTCGACAAATAAAAGGACTCAGAAAAATAAAAGGACTCAGAAAAAAAAAGAACTAGAGAAAAAAAAGGGCTCAGAAAAATAAAAGGACTAGAAAAGTAAAAGTATTTGAAATATAAAAGGACTCAGAAAAATAAAAGGACTGGAAAAATAAAAGGACTAGAAAAGTAAAAGGACACGGAAAATAACAAGACTAGAAAAATAAAAGGACTGTAAAAAATAAAAGGACTCTGAAAAATAAAAGGACTCAGAGAAATAAAAGGACTCAGAAAAATAAAAGGACTCGAAAAATAAAAAGATTAGAAAAATAAAAGGACTACAAATATAAAAGGACTAAGAAAAATTAAAGGAATAGAAAAATTAAAGGACTCGACAAATAAAAGGACTCAGAAAAATAAAAGGACTCAGAAAAATAGAAGGACAAGAAAAATAAAAAGTAAAAGGATTTGAACAATAAAAGGATTTAGAAAAATAAGAGGACTAAGAAAAATAAAATGACTAGAAAAATGAAAGGACTCAGAAAAATAAAAGGCCGGGAAAAATAAATGGACTCAGAAAAATAAAAGGACTAGAAAAATAAAAAGATTAGAAAAATAAAAGGACTACAAAAATAAAAGGACAAAGAAAAATAAAAGGAATGGAAAAATTAAAGGACAGGAAAAATAAAAGGACTCGACAAATAAAAGGACTCAGAAAAATAAAAGGACTCAGAAAAAAAAATGAACTCGAAAAATAAAAGTGCTCAGAAAAATAAAAGGACTAGAAATGTAAAAGGATTTGAAAAATAAAAGGACTTAGAAAAATAAAAGGACTGTAAAAATAAAAGGACTCAAAAAATGAAAGGAATCAGAAAAATAAAAAGGACTCGAAAAATAAAAGGATTTAGAAAAATAAGAGAACTAAGAAAAATAAAAGGACTAGTAAAATAAAAGGAAGAAGAAAAATAAAAGGACTAGAAAAATAAAAGGACTCGACAAATAAAAGGACTCAGAAAAATAAAAGGACTCAGAAAAAAAAAGAACTAGAGAAAAAAAAGGGCTCAGAAAAATAAAAGGACTAGAAAAGTAAAAGTATTTGAAATATAAAAGGACTCAGAAAAATAAAAGGACTGGAAAAATAAAAGGACTAGAAAAGTAAAAGGACACGGAAAATAACAAGACTAGAAAAATAAAAGGACTGTAAAAAATAAAAGGACTCTGAAAAATAAAAGGACTCAGAGAAATAAAAGGACTCAGAAAAATAAAAGGACTCGAAAAATAAAAAGATTAGAAAAATAAAAGGACTACAAATATAAAAGGACTAAGAAAAATTAAAGGAATAGAAAAATTAAAGGACTCGACAAATAAAAGGACTCAGAAAAATAAAAGGACTCAGAAAAATAGAAGGACAAGAAAAATAAAAAGTAAAAGGATTTGAACAATAAAAGGATTTAGAAACATAAGAGGACTAAGAAAAATAAAATGACTAGAAAAATGAAAGGACTCAGAAAAATAAAAGGCCGGGAAAAATAAATGGACTCAGAAAAATAAAAGGACTAGAAAAATAAAAAGATTAGAAAAATAAAAGGACTACAAAAATAAAAGGACAAAGAAAAATAAAAGGAATGGAAAAATTAAAGGACAGGAAAAATAAAAGGACTCGACAAATAAAAGGACTCAGAAAAATAAAAGGACTCAGAAAAAAAAATGAACTCGAAAAATAAAAGTGCTCAGAAAAATAAAAGGACTAGAAATGTAAAAGGATTTGAAAAATAAAAGGACTTAGAAAAATAAAAGGACTGTAAAAATAAAAGGACTCAAAAAATGAAAGGAATCAGAAAAATAAAAAGGACTCGAAAAATAAAAGGATTTAGAAAAATAAGAGAACTAAGAAAAATAAAAGGACTAGTAAAATAAAAGGAAGAAGAAAAATAAAAGGACTAGAAAAATAAAAGGACTCGACAAATAAAAGGACTCAGAAAAATAAAAGGACTCAGAAAAAAAAAGAACTAGAGAAAAAAAAGGGCTCAGAAAAATAAAAGGACTAGAAAAGTAAAAGTATTTGAAATATAAAAGGACTCAGAAAAATAAAAGGACTGGAAAAATAAAAGGACTAGAAAAGTAAAAGGACACGGAAAATAACAAGACTAGAAAAATAAAAGGACTGTAAAAAATAAAAGGACTCTGAAAAATAAAAGGACTCAGAGAAATAAAAGGACTCAGAAAAATAAAAGGACTCGAAAAATAAAAAGATTAGAAAAATAAAAGGACTACAAATATAAAAGGACTAAGAAAAATTAAAGGAATAGAAAAATTAAAGGACTCGACAAATAAAAGGACTCAGAAAAATAAAAGGACTCAGAAAAATAGAAGGACAAGAAAAATAAAAAGTAAAAGGATTTGAACAATAAAAGGATTTAGAAAAATAAGAGGACTAAGAAAAATAAAATGACTAGAAAAATGAAAGGACTCAGAAAAATAAAAGGCCGGGAAAAATAAATGGACTCAGAAAAATAAAAGGACTAGAAAAATAAAAAGATTAGAAAAATAAAAGGACTACAAAAATAAAAGGACAAAGAAAAATAAAAGGAATGGAAAAATTAAAGGACAGGAAAAATAAAAGGACTCGACAAATAAAAGGACTCAGAAAAATAAAAGGACTCAGAAAAAAAAATGAACTCGAAAAATAAAAGTGCTCAGAAAAATAAAAGGACTAGAAATGTAAAAGGATTTGAAAAATAAAAGGACTTAGAAAAATAAAAGGACTGTAAAAATAAAAGGACTCAAAAAATGAAAGGAATCAGAAAAATAAAAAGGACTCGAAAAATAAAAGGATTTAGAAAAATAAGAGAACTAAGAAAAATAAAAGGACTAGTAAAATAAAAGGAAGAAGAAAAATAAAAGGACTAGAAAAATAAAAGGACTCGACAAATAAAAGGACTCAGAAAAATAAAAGGACTCAGAAAAAAAAAGAACTAGAGAAAAAAAAGGGCTCAGAAAAATAAAAGGACTAGAAAAGTAAAAGTATTTGAAATATAAAAGGACTCAGAAAAATAAAAGGACTGGAAAAATAAAAGGACTAGAAAAGTAAAAGGACACGGAAAATAACAAGACTAGAAAAATAAAAGGACTGTAAAAAATAAAAGGACTCTGAAAAATAAAAGGACTCAGAGAAATAAAAGGACTCAGAAAAATAAAAGGACTCGAAAAATAAAAAGATTAGAAAAATAAAAGGACTACAAATATAAAAGGACTAAGAAAAATTAAAGGAATAGAAAAATTAAAGGACTCGACAAATAAAAGGACTCAGAAAAATAAAAGGACTCAGAAAAATAGAAGGACAAGAAAAATAAAAAGTAAAAGGATTTGAACAATAAAAGGATTTAGAAAAATAAGAGGACTAAGAAAAATAAAATGACTAGAAAAATGAAAGGACTCAGAAAAATAAAAGGCCGGGAAAAATAAATGGACTCAGAAAAATAAAAGGACTAGAAAAATAAAAAGATTAGAAAAATAAAAGGACTACAAAAATAAAAGGACAAAGAAAAATAAAAGGAATGGAAAAATTAAAGGACAGGAAAAATAAAAGGACTCGACAAATAAAAGGACTCAGAAAAATAAAAGGACTCAGAAAAAAAAATGAACTCGAAAAATAAAAGTGCTCAGAAAAATAAAAGGACTAGAAATGTAAAAGGATTTGAAAAATAAAAGGACTTAGAAAAATAAAAGGACTGTAAAAATAAAAGGACTCAAAAAATGAAAGGAATCAGAAAAATAAAAAGGACTCGAAAAATAAAAGGATTTAGAAAAATAAGAGAACTAAGAAAAATAAAAGGACTAGTAAAATAAAAGGAAGAAGAAAAATAAAAGGACTAGAAAAATAAAAGGACTCGACAAATAAAAGGACTCAGAAAAATAAAAGGACTCAGAAAAAAAAAGAACTAGAGAAAAAAAAGGGCTCAGAAAAATAAAAGGACTAGAAAAGTAAAAGTATTTGAAATATAAAAGGACTCAGAAAAATAAAAGGACTGGAAAAATAAAAGGACTAGAAAAGTAAAAGGACACGGAAAATAACAAGACTAGAAAAATAAAAGGACTGTAAAAAATAAAAGGACTCTGAAAAATAAAAGGACTCAGAGAAATAAAAGGACTCAGAAAAATAAAAGGACTCGAAAAATAAAAAGATTAGAAAAATAAAAGGACTACAAATATAAAAGGACTAAGAAAAATTAAAGGAATAGAAAAATTAAAGGACTCGACAAATAAAAGGACTCAGAAAAATAAAAGGACTCAGAAAAATAGAAGGACAAGAAAAATAAAAAGTAAAAGGATTTGAACAATAAAAGGATTTAGAAAAATAAGAGGACTAAGAAAAATAAAATGACTAGAAAAATGAAAGGACTCAGAAAAATAAAAGGCCGGGAAAAATAAATGGACTCAGAAAAATAAAAGGACTAGAAAAATAAAAAGATTAGAAAAATAAAAGGACTACAAAAATAAAAGGACAAAGAAAAATAAAAGGAATGGAAAAATTAAAGGACAGGAAAAATAAAAGGACTCGACAAATAAAAGGACTCAGAAAAATAAAAGGACTCAGAAAAAAAAATGAACTCGAAAAATAAAAGTGCTCAGAAAAATAAAAGGACTAGAAATGTAAAAGGATTTGAAAAATAAAAGGACTTAGAAAAATAAAAGGACTGTAAAAATAAAAGGACTCAAAAAATGAAAGGAATCAGAAAAATAAAAAGGACTCGAAAAATAAAAGGATTTAGAAAAAAAAGAGAACTAAGAAAAATAAAAGGACTAGTAAAATAAAAGGAAGAAGAAAAATAAAAGGACTAGAAAAATAAAAGGACTCGACAAATAAAAGGACTCAGAAAAATAAAAGGACTCAGAAAAAAAAAGAACTAGAGAAAAAAAAGGGCTCAGAAAAATAAAAGGACTAGAAAAGTAAAAGTATTTGAAATATAAAAGGACTCAGAAAAATAAAAGGACTGGAAAAATAAAAGGACTAGAAAAGTAAAAGGACACGGAAAATAACAAGACTAGAAAAATAAAAGGACTGTAAAAAATAAAAGGACTCTGAAAAATAAAAGGACTCAGAGAAATAAAAGGACTCAGAAAAATAAAAGGACTCGAAAAATAAAAAGATTAGAAAAATAAAAGGACTACAAATATAAAAGGACTAAGAAAAATTAAAGGAATAGAAAAATTAAAGGACTCGACAAATAAAAGGACTCAGAAAAATAAAAGGACTCAGAAAAATAGAAGGACAAGAAAAATAAAAAGTAAAAGGATTTGAACAATAAAAGGATTTAGAAAAATAAGAGGACTAAGAAAAATAAAATGACTAGAAAAATGAAAGGACTCAGAAAAATAAAAGGCCGGGAAAAATAAATGGACTCAGAAAAATAAAAGGACTAGAAAAATAAAAAGATTAGAAAAATAAAAGGACTACAAAAATAAAAGGACAAAGAAAAATAAAAGGAATGGAAAAATTAAAGGACAGGAAAAATAAAAGGACTCGACAAATAAAAGGACTCAGAAAAATAAAAGGACTCAGAAAAAAAAATGAACTCGAAAAATAAAAGTGCTCAGAAAAATAAAAGGACTAGAAATGTAAAAGGATTTGAAAAATAAAAGGACTTAGAAAAATAAAAGGACTGTAAAAATAAAAGGACTCAAAAAATGAAAGGAATCAGAAAAATAAAAAGGACTCGAAAAATAAAAGGATTTAGAAAAAAAAGAGAACTAAGAAAAATAAAAGGACTAGTAAAATAAAAGGAAGAAGAAAAATAAAAGGACTAGAAAAATAAAAGGACTCGACAAATAAAAGGACTCAGAAAAATAAAAGGACTCAGAAAAAAAAAGAACTAGAGAAAAAAAAGGGCTCAGAAAAATAAAAGGACTAGAAAAGTAAAAGTATTTGAAATATAAAAGGACTCAGAAAAATAAAAGGACTGGAAAAATAAAAGGACTAGAAAAGTAAAAGGACACGGAAAATAACAAGACTAGAAAAATAAAAGGACTGTAAAAAATAAAAGGACTCTGAAAAATAAAAGGACTCAGAGAAATAAAAGGACTCAGAAAAATAAAAGGACTCGAAAAATAAAAAGATTAGAAAAATAAAAGGACTACAAATATAAAAGGACTAAGAAAAATTAAAGGAATAGAAAAATTAAAGGACTCGACAAATAAAAGGACTCAGAAAAATAAAAGGACTCAGAAAAATAGAAGGACAAGAAAAATAAAAAGTAAAAGGATTTGAACAATAAAAGGATTTAGAAAAATAAGAGGACTAAGAAAAATAAAATGACTAGAAAAATGAAAGGACTCAGAAAAATAAAAGGCCGGGAAAAATAAATGGACTCAGAAAAATAAAAGGACTAGAAAAATAAAAAGATTAGAAAAATAAAAGGACTACAAAAATAAAAGGACAAAGAAAAATAAAAGGAATGGAAAAATTAAAGGACAGGAAAAATAAAAGGACTCGACAAATAAAAGGACTCAGAAAAATAAAAGGACTCAGAAAAAAAAATGAACTCGAAAAATAAAAGTGCTCAGAAAAATAAAAGGACTAGAAATGTAAAAGGATTTGAAAAATAAAAGGACTTAGAAAAATAAAAGGACTGTAAAAATAAAAGGACTCAAAAAATGAAAGGAATCAGAAAAATAAAAAGGACTCGAAAAATAAAAGGATTTAGAAAAAAAAGAGAACTAAGAAAAATAAAAGGACTAGTAAAATAAAAGGAAGAAGAAAAATAAAAGGACTAGAAAAATAAAAGGACTCGACAAATAAAAGGACTCAGAAAAATAAAAGGACTCAGAAAAAAAAAGAACTAGAGAAAAAAAAGGGCTCAGAAAAATAAAAGGACTAGAAAAGTAAAAGTATTTGAAATATAAAAGGACTCAGAAAAATAAAAGGACTGGAAAAATAAAAGGACTAGAAAAGTAAAAGGACACGGAAAATAACAAGACTAGAAAAATAAAAGGACTGTAAAAAATAAAAGGACTCTGAAAAATAAAAGGACTCAGAGAAATAAAAGGACTCAGAAAAATAAAAGGACTCGAAAAATAAAAAGATTAGAAAAATAAAAGGACTACAAATATAAAAGGACTAAGAAAAATTAAAGGAATAGAAAAATTAAAGGACTCGACAAATAAAAGGACTCAGAAAAATAAAAGGACTCAGAAAAATAGAAGGACAAGAAAAATAAAAAGTAAAAGGATTTGAACAATAAAAGGATTTAGAAAAATAAGAGGACTAAGAAAAATAAAATGACTAGAAAAATGAAAGGACTCAGAAAA
Source organism: Cinnamomum chago (assembly GCA_038049695.1). Taxonomy (NCBI): domain Eukaryota; kingdom Viridiplantae; phylum Streptophyta; class Magnoliopsida; order Laurales; family Lauraceae; genus Cinnamomum; species Cinnamomum chago. The sequence goes on along the minus strand of CP142462.1, from coordinate 60,351,001 downwards.
ATAAAAGGCCGGGAAAAATAAATGGACTCAGAAAAATAAAAGGACTAGAAAAATAAAAAGATTAGAAAAATAAAAGGACTACAAAAATAAAAGGACAAAGAAAAATAAAAGGAATGGAAAAATTAAAGGACAGGAAAAATAAAAGGACTCGACAAATAAAAGGACTCAGAAAAATAAAAGGACTCAGAAAAAAAAATGAACTCGAAAAATAAAAGTGCTCAGAAAAATAAAAGGACTAGAAATGTAAAAGGATTTGAAAAATAAAAGGACTTAGAAAAATAAAAGGACTGTAAAAATAAAAGGACTCAAAAAATGAAAGGAATCAGAAAAATAAAAAGGACTCGAAAAATAAAAGGATTTAGAAAAAAAAGAGAACTAAGAAAAATAAAAGGACTAGTAAAATAAAAGGAAGAAGAAAAATAAAAGGACTAGAAAAATAAAAGGACTCGACAAATAAAAGGACTCAGAAAAATAAAAGGACTCAGAAAAAAAAAGAACTAGAGAAAAAAAAGGGCTCAGAAAAATAAAAGGACTAGAAAAGTAAAAGTATTTGAAATATAAAAGGACTCAGAAAAATAAAAGGACTGGAAAAATAAAAGGACTAGAAAAGTAAAAGGACACGGAAAATAACAAGACTAGAAAAATAAAAGGACTGTAAAAAATAAAAGGACTCTGAAAAATAAAAGGACTCAGAGAAATAAAAGGACTCAGAAAAATAAAAGGACTCGAAAAATAAAAAGATTAGAAAAATAAAAGGACTACAAAAATAAAAGGACTAAGAAAAATAAAAGGAATGGAAAAATTAAAGGACAGGAAAAATAAAAGGACTCGACAAATAAAAGGACTCAGAAAAATAAAAGGACTCAGAAAAAAAAGAACTAGAAAAATAAAAGTGCTCAGAAAAATAAAAGGACTAGAAAAGTAAAAGGATTTGAAAAATAAAAGGACTGTAAAAATAAAAGGACTCAAAAAATGAAAGGAATCAGAAAAATAAAAAGGACTCGAAAAATAAAAGGATTTAGAAAAATAAAAGAACTAGTAAAATAAAAGTAAGAAGATAAATAAAAGGACTAGAAAAATAAAAGGACTCGACAAATAAAAGGACTCAGAAAAAAAAAGAACTAGAGAAAAAAAAGGGCTCAGAAAAATAAAAGGACTAGAAAAGTAAAAGTATTTGAAATATAAAAGGACTCAGAAAAATAAAAGGACTGGAAAAATAAAAGGACTAGAAAAGTAAAAGGACACGGAAAATAACAAGACTAGAAAAATAAAAGGACTGTAAAAAATAAAAGGACTCTGAAAAATAAAAGGACTCAGAGAAATAAAAGGACTCAGAAAAATAAAAGGACTAGAAAAATAAAAAGATTAGAAAAATAAAAGGACTACAAATATAAAAGGACTAAGAAAAATAAAAGGAATAGAAAAATTAAAGGACTCGACAAATAAAAGGACTCAGAAAAATAAAAGGACTCAGAAAAATAGAAGGACAAGAAAAATAAAAAGTAAAAGGATTTGAACAATAAAAGGATTTAGAAAAATAAGAGGACTAAGAAAAATAAAATGACTAGAAAAATGAAAGGACTCAGAAAAATAAAAGGCCGGGAAAAATAAATGGACTCAGGAAAATAAAAGGACTAGAAAAATAAAAAGATTAGAAAAATAAAAGGACTACAAAAATAAAAGGACTAAGAAAAATAAAAGGAATGGAAAAATTAAAGGACAGGAAAAATAAAAGGACTCGACAAATAAAAGGACTTAGAAAAATAAAAGGACTCAGAAAAAAAAATGAACTTGAAAAATAAAAGTGCTCAGAAAAATAAAAGGACTAGAAAAGTAAAAGGATTTGAAAAATAAAAGGACTTAGAAAAATAAAAGGACTGTAAAAATAAAAGGACTCAAAAAATGAAAGGAATCAGAAAAATAAAAAGGACTCGAAAAATAAAAGGATTTAGAAAAATAAGAGAACTAAGAAAAATAAAAGGACTAGTAAAATAAAAGGAAGAAGATAAATAAAAAGACTAGAAAAATAAAAGGACTCGACAAATAAAAGGACTCAGAAAAAAAAAGAACTAGAGAAAAAAAAGGGCTCAGAAAAATAAAAGGACTAGAAAAGTAAAAGTATTTGAAATATAAAAGGACTCAGAAAAATAAAAGGACTGGAAAAATAAAAGGACTAGAAAAGTAAAAGGACACGGAAAATAACAAGACTAGAAAAATAAAAGGACTGTAAAAAATAAAAGGACTCTGAAAAATAAAAGGACTCAGAGAAATAAAAGGACTCAGAAAAATAAAAGGACTAGAAAAAAAAAAGATTAGAAAAATAAAAGGACTACAAATATAAAAGGACTAAGAAAAATAAAAGGAATAGAAAAATTAAAGGACTCGACAAATAAAAGGACTCAGAAAAATAAAAGGACTCAGAAAAATAGAAGGACAAGAAAAATAAAAAGTAAAAGGATTTGAACAATAAAAGGATTTAGAAAAATAAGAGGACTAAGAAAAATAAAATGACTAGAAAAATGAAAGGACTCAGAAAAATAAAAGGCCGGGAAAAATAAATGGACTCAGGAAAATAAAAGGACTAGAAAAATAAAAAGATTAGAAAAATAAAAGGACTACAAAAATAAAAGGACTAAGAAAAATAAAAGGAATGGAAAAATTAAAGGACAGGAAAAATAAAAGGACTCGACAAATAAAAGGACTTAGAAAAATAAAAGGACTCAGAAAAAAAAATGAACTTGAAAAATAAAAGTGCTCAGAAAAATAAAAGGACTAGAAAAGTAAAAGGATTTGAAAAATAAAAGGACTTAGAAAAATAAAAGGACTGTAAAAATAAAAGGACTCAAAAAATGAAAGGAATCAGAAAAATAAAAAGGACTCGAAAAATAAAAGGATTTAGAAAAATAAGAGAACTAAGAAAAATAAAAGGACTAGTAAAATAAAAGGAAGAAGATAAATAAAAAGACTAGAAAAATAAAAGGACTCGACAAATAAAAGGACTCAGAAAAAAAAAGAACTAGAGAAAAAAAAGGGCTCAGAAAAATAAAAGGACTAGAAAAGTAAAAGTATTTGAAATATAAAAGGACTCAGAAAAATAAAAGGACTGGAAAAATAAAAGGACTAGAAAAGTAAAAGGACACGGAAAATAACAAGACTAGAAAAATAAAAGGACTGTAAAAAATAAAAGGACTCTGAAAAATAAAAGGACTCAGAGAAATAAAAGGACTCAGAAAAATAAAAGGACTCGAAAAATAAAACGATTAGAAAAATAAAAGGACTACAAATATAAAAGGACTAAGAAAAACTAAAGGAATAGAAAAATTAAAGGACTCGACAAATAAAAGGACTCAGAAAAATAAAAGGACTCAGAAAAATAGAAGGACAAGAAAAATAAAAAGTAAAAGGATTTGAACAATAAAAGGATTTAGAAAAATAAGAGGACTAAGAAAAATAAAATGACTAGAAAAATGAAAGGACTCAGAAAAATAAAAGGCCGGGAAAAATAAATGGACTCAGAAAAATAAAAGGACTAGAAAAATAAAAAGATTAGAAAAATAAAAGGACTACAAAAATAAAAGGACTAAGAAAAATAAAAGGAATGGAAAAATTAAAGGACAGGAAAAATAAAAGGACTCGACAAATAAAAGGACTTAGAAAAATAAAAGGACTCAGAAAAAAAAATGAACTTGAAAAATAAAAGTGCTCAGAAAAATAAAAGGACTAGAAAAGTAAAAGGATTTGAAAAATAAAAGGACTTAGAAAAATAAAAGGACGGTAAAAATAAAAGGACTCAAAAAATGAAAGGAATCAGAAAAATAAAAAGGACTCGAAAAATAAAAGGATTTAGAAAAATAAGAGAACTAAGAAAAATAAAAGGACTAGTAAAATAAAAGGAAGAAGATAAATAAAAGGACTAGAAAAATAAAAGGACACGACAAATAAAAGGACTCAGAAAAAAAAAGAACTAGAGAAAAAAAAGCGCTCAGAAAAATAAAAGGACTAGAAAAGTAAAAGTATTTGAAATATAAAAGGACTCAGAAAAATAAAAGGACTGGAAAAATAAAAGGACTAGAAAAGTAAAAGGACACGGAAAATAACAAGACTAGAAAAATAAAACGACTGTAAAAAATAAAAGGACTCTGAAAAATAAAAGGACTCAGAGAAATAAAAGGACTCAGAAAAATAAAAGGACTCGAAAAATAAAAAGATTAGAATAATAAAAGGACTACAAATATAAAAGGACAGGAAAAATAAAAGGACTCGACAAATAAAAGGACTCAGAAAAAAAAATGAACTAGAAAAATAAAAGTGCTCAGAAAAATAAAAGGACTAGAAAAGTAAAAGGATTTGAAAAATAAAAGGACTTAGAAAAATAAAAGGACTGTAAAAATAAAAGGACTCAAAAAATGAAAGGAATCAGAAAAATAAAAAGGACTCGAAAAATAAAAGGATTTAGAAAAATAATAGAACTAAGAAAAATAAAAGGACTAGTAAAATAAAAGGAAGAAGAAAAATAAAAGGACTAGAAAAATAAAAGGACTCGACAAATAAAAGGACTCAGAAAAATAAAAGGACTCAGAAAAAAAAAGAACTAGAGAAAAAAAAGGGCTCAGAAAAATAAAAGGACTAGAAAAGTAAAAGTATTTGAAATATAAAAGGACTCAGAAAAATAAAAGGACTGGAAAAATAAAAGGACTAGAAAAGTAAAAGGACACGGAAAATAACAAGACTAGAAAAAAAAAAGGACTGTAAAAAATAAAAGGACTCTGAAAAATAAAAGGACTCAGAGAAATAAAAGGACTCAGAAAAATAAAAGGACTCGAAAAATAAAAAGATTAGAAAAATAAAAGGACTACAAATATAAAAGGAATAAGAAAAATAAAAGGAATAGAAAAATTAAAGGACTCGACAAATAAAAGGACTCAGAAAAATAAAAGGACTCAGAAAAATAAAAGGACAAGAAAAATAAAAAGTAAAAGGATTTGAACAATAAAAGGATTTAGAAAAATAAGAGGACTAAGAAAAATAAAATGACTAGAAAAATGAGAGGACTCAGAAAAATAAAAGGCGGGGAAAAATAAATGTACTCAGAAAAATAAAAGGACTAGAAAAATAAAAAGATTAGAAAAATAAAAGGACTACAAAAATAAAAGGACTAAGAAAAATAAAAGGAATGGAAAAATTAAAGGACAGGAAAAATAAAAGGACTCGACAAATAAAAGGACTCAGAAAAATAAAAGGACTCAGAAAAAAAAGAACTAGAAAAATAAAAGTGCTCAGAAAAATAAAAGGACTAGAAAAGTAAAAGGATTTGAAAAATAAAAGGACTTAGAAAAATAAAAGGACTGTAAAAATAAAAGGACTCAAAAAATGAAAGGAATCAGAAAAATAAAAAGGACTCGAAAAATAAAAGGATTTAGAAAAATAAGAGAACTAAGAAAAATAAAAGGACTAGTAAAATAAAAGGAAGAAGATAAATAAAAAGACTAGAAAAATAAAAGGACTCGACAAATAAAAGGACTCAGAAAAAAAAAGTACAAGAGAAAAAAAAGGGCTCAGAAAAATAAAAGGACTAGAAAAGTAAAAGTATTTGAAATATAAAAGGACTCAGAAAAATAAAAGGACTGGAAAAATAAAAGGACTAGAAAAGTAAAAGGACACGGAAAATAACAAGACTAGAAAAATAAAAGGACTGTAAAAAATAAAAGGACTCTGAAAAATAAAAGGACTCAGAGAAATAAAAGGACTCAGAAAAATAAAAGGACTCGAAAAATAAAAAGATTAGAAAAATAAAAGGACTACAAATATAAAAGGACTAAGAAAAATTAAAGGAATAGAAAAATTAAAGGACTCGACAAATAAAAGGACTCAGAAAAATAAAAGGACTCAGAAAAATAGAAGGACAAGAAAAATAAAAAGTAAAAGGATTTGAACAATAAAAGGATTTAGAAAAATAAGAGGACTAAGAAAAATAAAATGACTAGAAAAATGAAAGGACTCAGAAAAATAAAAGGCCGGGAAAAATAAATGGACTCAGAAAAATAAAAGGACTAGAAAAATAAAAAGATTAGAAAAATAAAAGGACTACAAAAATAAAAGGACTAAGAAAAATAAAAGGAATGGAAAAATTAAAGGACAGGAAAAATAAAAGGACTCGACAAATAAAAGGACTTAGAAAAATAAAAGGACTCAGAAAAAAAAATGAACTTGAAAAATAAAAGTGCTCAGAAAAATAAAAGGACTAGAAAAGTAAAAGGATTTGAAAAATAAAAGGACTTAGAAAAATAAAAGGACTGTAAAAATAAAAGGACTCAAAAAATGAATGGAATCAGAAAAATAAAAAGGACTCGAAAAATAAAAGGATTTAGAAAAATAAGAGAACTAAGAAAAATAAAAGGACTAGTAAAATAAAAGGAAGAAGATAAATAAAAGGACTAGAAAAATAAAAGGACACGACAAATAAAAGGACTCAGAAAAAAATAGAACTAGAGAAAAAAAAGGGCTCAGAAAAATAAAAGGACTAGAAAAGTAAAATTATTTGAAATATAAAAGGACTCAGAAAAATAAAAGGACTGGAAAAATAAAAGGACTAGAAAAGTAAAAGGACACGGAAAATAACAAGACTAGAAAAATAAAAGGACTGTAAAAAATAAAAGGACTCTGAAAAATAAAAGGACTCAGAGAAATAAAAGGACTCAGAAAAATAAAAGGACTCGAAAAATAAAAAGATTAGAAAAATAAAAGGACTACAAATATAAAAGGACTAAGAAAACTTAAAGGAATAGAAAAATTAAAGGACTCGACAAATAAAAGGACTCAGAAAAATAAAAGGACTCAGAAAAATAGAAGGACAAGAAAAATAAAAAGTAAAAGGATTTGAACAATAAAAGGATTTAGAAAAATAAGAGGACTAAGAAAAATAAAATGACTAGAAAAATGAAAGGACTCAGAAAAATAAAAGGCCGGGAAAAATAAATGGACTCAGAAAAATAAAAGGACTAGAAAAATAAAAAGATTAGAAAAATAAAAGAACTACAAAAATAAAAGGATTAAGAAAAATAAAAGGAATGGAAAAATTAAAGGACAGGAAAAATAAAAGGACTCGACAAATAAAAGGACTCAGAAAAAAAAATGAACTAGAAAAATAAAAGTGCTCAGAAAAATAAAAGGACTAGAAAAGTAAAAGGATTTGAAAAATAAAAGGACTTAGAAAAATAAAAGGACTGTAAAAATAAAAGGACTCAAAAAATGAAAGGAATCAGAAAAATAAAAAGGACTCGAAAAATAAAAGGATTTAGAAAAATAATAGAACTAAGAAAAATAAAAGGACTAGTAAAATAAAAGGAAGAAGAAAAATAAAAGGACTAGAAAAATAAAAGGACTCGACAAATAAAAGGACTCAGAAAAAAAAAGAACTAGAGAAAAAAAAGGGCTCAGAAAAATAAAAGGACTAGAAAAGTAAAAGTATTTGAAATATAAAAGGACTCAGAAAAATAAAAGGACTGAAAAAATAAAAGGACTAGAAAAGTAAAAGGACACGGAAAATAACAAGACTAGAAAAAAAAAAGGAATGTAAAAAATAAAAGGACTCTGAAAAATAAAAGGACTCAGAGAAATAAAAGGACTCAGAAAAATAAAAGGACTCGAAAAATAAAAAGATTAGAAAAATAAAAGGACTACAAATATAAAAGGACTAAGAAAAATAAAAGGAATAGAAAAATTAAAGGACTCGACAAATAAAAGGACTCAGAAAAATAAAAGGACTCAGAAAAATAGAAGGACAAGAAAAATAAAAAGTAAAAGGATTTGAACAATAAAAGGATTTAGAAAAATAAGAGGACTAAGAAAAATAAAATGACTAGAAAAATGAAAGGACTCAGAAAAATAAAAGGCCGGGAAAAATAAATGGACTCAGAAAAATAAAAGGACTAGAAAAATAAAAAGATTAGAAAAATAAAAGGACTACAAAAATAAAACGACTAAGAAAAATAAAAGGAATGGAAAAATTAAAGGACAGGAAAAATAAAAGGACTCGACAAATAAAAGGACTCAGAAAAATAAAAGGACTCAGAAAAAAAAGAACTAGAAAAATAAAAGTGCTCAGAAAAATAAAAGGACTAGAAAAGTAAAAGGATTTGAAAAATAAAAGGACTTAGAAAAATAAAAGGACTGTAAAAATAAAAGGACTCAAAAAATGAAAGGAATCAGAAAAATAAAAAGGACTCGAAAAATAAAAGGATTTAGAAAAATAATAGAACTAAGAAAAATAAAAGGACTAGTAAAATAAAAGGAAGAAGAAAAATAAAAGGACTAGAAAAATAAAAGGACTCGACAAATAAAAGGACTCAGAAAAATAAAAGGACTCAGAAAAAAAAAGAACTAGAGAAAAAAAAGGGCTCAGAAAAATAAAAGGACTAGAAAAGTAAAAGTATTTGAAATATAAAAGGACTCAGAAAAATAAAAGGACTGGAAAAATAAAAGGACTAGAAAAGTAAAAGGACACGGAAAATAACAAGACTAGAAAAAAAAAAGGACTGTAAAAAATAAAAGGACTCTGAAAAATAAAAGGACTCAGAGAAATAAAAGGACTCAGAAAAATAAAAGGACTCGAAAAATAAAAAGATTAGAAAAATAAAAGGACTACAAATATAAAAGGACTAAGAAAAATAAAAGGAATAGAAAAATTAAAGGACTCGACAAATAAAAGGACTCAGAAAAATAAAAGGACTCAGAAAAATAGAAGGACAAGAAAAATAAAAAGTAAAAGGATTTGAACAATAAAAGGATTTAGAAAAATAAGAGGACTAAGAAAAATAAAATGACTAGAAAAATGAGAGGACTCAGAAAAATAAAAGGCCGGGAAAAATAAATGTACTCAGAAAAATAAAAGGACTAGAAAAATAAAAAGATTAGAAAAATAAAAGGACTACAAAAATAAAAGGACTAAGAAAAATAAAAGGAATGGAAAAATTAAAGGACAGGAAAAATAAAAGGACTCGACAAATAAAAGGACTCAGAAAAATAAAAGGACTCAGAAAAAAAAGAACTAGAAAAATAAAAGTGCTCAGAAAAATAAAAGGACTAGAAAAGTAAAAGGATTTGAAAAATAAAAGGACTTAGAAAAATAAAAGGACTGTAAAAATAAAAGGACTCAAAAAATGAAAGGAATCAGAAAAATAAAAAGGACTCGAAAAATAAAAGGATTTAGAAAAATTAGAGAACTAAGAAAAATAAAAGGACTAGTAAAATAAAAGGAAGAAGATAAATAAAAAGACTAGAAAAATAAAAGGACTCGACAAATAAAAGGACTCAGAAAAAAAAAGTACAAGAGAAAAAAAAGGGCTCAGAAAAATAAAAGGACTAGAAAAGTAAAAGTATTTGAAATATAAAAGGACTCAGAAAAATAAAAGGACTGGAAAAATAAAAGGACTAGAAAAGTAAAAGGACACGGAAAATAACAAGACTAGAAAAATAAAAGGACTGTAAAAAATAAAAGGACTCTGAAAAATAAAAGGACTCAGAGAAATAAAAGGACTCAGAAAAATAAAAGGACTCGAAAAATAAAAAGATTAGAAAAATAAAAGGACTACAAATATAAAAGGACTAAGAAAAATTAAAGGAATAGAAAAATTAAAGGACTCGACAAATAAAAGGACTCAGAAAAATAAAAGGACTCAGAAAAATAGAAGGACAAGAAAAATAAAAAGTAAAAGGATTTGAACAATAAAAGGATTTAGAAAAATAAGAGGACTAAGAAAAATAAAATGACTAGAAAAATGAAAGGACTCAGAAAAATAAAAGGCCGGGAAAAATAAATGGACTCAGAAAAATAAAAGGACTAGAAAAATAAAAAGATTAGAAAAATAAAAGGACTACAAAAATAAAAGGACTAAGAAAAATAAAAGGAATGGAAAAATTAAAGGACAGGAAAAATAAAAGGACTCGACAAATAAAAGGACTCAGAAAAATAAAAGGACTCAGAAAAAAAAATGAACTTGAAAAATAAAAGTGCTCAGAAAAATAAAAGGACTAGAAAAGTAAAAGGATTTGAAAAATAAAAGGACTTAGAAAAATAAAAGGACTGTAAAAATAGAAGGACTCAAAAAATGAATGGAATCAGAAAAATAAAAAGGACTCGAAAAATAAAAGGATTTAGAAAAATAAGAGAACTAAGAAAAATAAAAGGACTAGTAAAATAAAAGGAAGAAGATAAATAAAAGGACTAGAAAAATAAAACGACACGACAAATAAAAGGACTCAGAAAAAAATAGAACTAGAGAAAAAAAGGGCTCAGAAAAATAAAAGGACTAGAAAAGTAAAATTATTTGAAATATAAAAGGACTCAGAAAAATAAAAGGACTGGAAAAATAAAAGGACTAGAAAAGTAAAAGGACACGGAAAATAACAAGACTAGAAAAAAAAAAGGACTGTAAAAAATAAAAGGACTCTGAAAAATAAAAGGACTCAGAGAAATAAAAGGACTCAGAAAAATAAAAGGACTCGAAAAATAAAAAGATTAGAAAAATAAAAGGACTACAAATATAAAAGGAATAAGAAAAATAAAAGGAATAGAAAAATTAAAGGACTCGACAAATAAAAGGACTCAGAAAAATAAAAGGACTCAGAAAAATAAAAGGACAAGAAAAATAAAAAGTAAAAGGATTTGAACAATAAAAGGATTTAGAAAAATAAGAGGACTAAGAAAAATAAAATGACTAGAAAAATGAGAGGACTCAGAAAAATAAAAGGCCGGGAAAAATAAATGTACTCAGAAAAATAAAAGGACTAGAAAAATAAAAAGATTAGAAAAATAAAAGGACTACAAAAATAAAAGGACTAAGAAAAATAAAAGGAATGGAAAAATTAAAGGACAGGAAAAATAAAAGGACTCGACAAATAAAAGGACTCAGAAAAATAAAAGGACTCAGAAAAAAAAGAACTAGAAAAATAAAAGTGCTCAGAAAAATAAAAGGACTAGAAAAGTAAAAGGATTTGAAAAATAAAAGGACTTAGAAAAATAAAAGGACTGTAAAAATAAAAGGACTCAAAAAATGAAAGGAATCAGAAAAATAAAAAGGACTCGAAAAATAAAAGGATTTAGAAAAATAAGAGAACTAAGAAAAATAAAAGGACTAGTAAAATAAAAGGAAGAAGATAAATAAAAAGACTAGAAAAATAAAAGGACTCGACAAATAAAAGGACTCAGAAAAAAAAAGTACAAGAGAAAAAAAAGGGCTCAGAAAAATAAAAGGACTAGAAAAGTAAAAGTATTTGAAATATAAAAGGACTCAGAAAAATAAAAGGACTGGAAAAATAAAAGGACTAGAAAAGTAAAAGGACACGGAAAATAACAAGACTAGAAAAATAAAAGGACTGTAAAAAATAAAAGGACTCTGAAAAATAAAAGGACTCAGAGAAATAAAAGGACTCAGAAAAATAAAAGGACTCGAAAAATAAAAAGATTAGAAAAATAAAAGGACTACAAATATAAAAGGACTAAGAAAAATTAAAGGAATAGAAAAATTAAAGGACTCGACAAATAAAAGGACTCAGAAAAATAAAAGGACTCAGAAAAATAGAAGGACAAGAAAAATAAAAAGTAAAAGGATTTGAACAATAAAAGGATTTAGAAAAATAAGAGGACTAAGAAAAATAAAATGACTAGAAAAATGAAAGGACTCAGAAAAATAAAAGGCCGGGAAAAATAAATGGACTCAGAAAAATAAAAGGACTAGAAAAATAAAAAGATTAGAAAAATAAAAGGACTACAAAAATAAAAGGACTAAGAAAAATAAAAGGAATGGAAAAATTAAAGGACAGGAAAAATAAAAGGACTCGACAAATAAAAGGACTTAGAAAAATAAAAGGACTCAGAAAAAAAAATGAACTTGAAAAATAAAAGTGCTCAGAAAAATAAAAGGACTAGAAAAGTAAAAGGATTTGAAAAATAAAAGGACTTAGAAAAATAAAAGGACTGTAAAAATAAAAGGACTCAAAAAATGAATGGAATCAGAAAAATAAAAAGGACTCGAAAAATAAAAGGATTTAGAAAAATAAGAGAACTAAGAAAAATAAAAGGACTAGTAAAATAAAAGGAAGAAGATAAATAAAAGGACTAGAAAAATAAAACGACACGACAAATAAAAGGACTCAGAAAAAAATAGAACTAGAGAAAAAAAGGGCTCAGAAAAATAAAAGGACTAGAAAAGTAAAATTATTTGAAATATAAAAGGACTCAGAAAAATAAAAGGACTGGAAAAATAAAAGGACTAGAAAAGTAAAAGGACACGGAAAATAACAAGACTAGAAAAATAAAAGGACTGTAAAAAATAAAAGGACTCTGAAAAATAAAAGGACTCAGAGAAATAAAAGGACTCAGAAAAATAAAAGGACTCGAAAAATAAAAAGATTAGAAAAATAAAAGGACTACAAATATAAAAGGACTAAGAAAACTTAAAGGAATAGAAAAATTAAAGGACTCGACAAATAAAAGGACTCAGAAAAATAAAAGGACTCAGAAAAATAGAAGGACAAGAAAAATAAAAAGTAAAAGGATTTGAACAATAAAAGGATTTAGAAAAATAAGAGGACTAAGAAAAATAAAATGACTAGAAAAATGAAAGGACTCAGAAAAATAAAAGGCCGGGAAAAATAAATGGACTCAGAAAAATAAAAGGACTAGAAAAATAAAAAGATTAGAAAAATAAAAGAACTACAAAAATAAAAGGATTAAGAAAAATAAAAGGAATGGAAAAATTAAAGGACAGGAAAAATAAAAGGACTCGACAAATAAAAGGACTCAGAAAAAAAAATGAACTAGAAAAATAAAAGTGCTCAGAAAAATAAAAGGACTAGAAAAGTAAAAGGATTTGAAAAATAAAAGGACTTAGAAAAATAAAAGGACTCAAAAAATGAAAGGAATCAGAAAAATAAAAAGGACTCGAAAAATAAAAGGATTTAGAAAAATAATAGAACTCAGAAAAATAAAAGGACTAGTTAAATAAAAGGAAGAAGAAAAATAAAAGGACTCGACAAATAAAAGGACTCAGAAAAATAAAAGGACTAAGAAAAATAAAAGGAATGGAAAAATTAAAGGACAGGAAAAATAAAAGGACTCGACAAATAAAAGGACTTAGAAAAATAAAAGGACTCAGAAAAAAAAATGAACTTGAAAAATAAAAGTGCTCAGAAAAATAAAAGGACTAGAAAAGTAAAAGGATTTGAAAAATAAAAGGACTTAGAAAAATAAAAGGACTGTAAAAATAAAAGGACTCAAAAAATGAAAGGAATCAGAAAAATAAAAAGGACTCGAAAAATAAAAGGATTTAGAAAAATAAGAGAACTAAGAAAAATAAAAGGACTAGTAAAATAAAAGGAAGAAGATAAATAAAAAGACTAGAAAAATAAAAGGACTCGACAAATAAAAGGACTCAGAAAAAAAAAGAACTAGAGAAAAAAAAGGGCTCAGAAAAATAAAAGGACTAGAAAAGTAAAAGTATTTGAAATATAAAAGGACTCAGAAAAATAAAAGGACTGGAAAAATAAAAGGACTAGAAAAGTAAAAGGACACGGAAAATAACAAGACTAGAAAAATAAAAGGACTGTAAAAAATAAAAGGACTCTGAAAAATAAAAGGACTCAGAGAAATAAAAGGACTCAGAAAAATAAAAGGACTAGAAAAAAAAAAGATTAGAAAAATAAAAGGACTACAAATATAAAAGGACTAAGAAAAATAAAAGGAATAGAAAAATTAAAGGACTCGACAAATAAAAGGACTCAGAAAAATAAAAGGACTCAGAAAAATAGAAGGACAAGAAAAATAAAAAGTAAAAGGATTTGAACAATAAAAGGATTTAGAAAAATAAGAGGACTAAGAAAAATAAAATGACTAGAAAAATGAAAGGACTCAGAAAAATAAAAGGCCGGGAAAAATAAATGGACTCAGGAAAATAAAAGGACTAGAAAAATAAAAAGATTAGAAAAATAAAAGGACTACAAAAATAAAAGGACTAAGAAAAATAAAAGGAATGGAAAAATTAAAGGACAGGAAAAATAAAAGGACTCGACAAATAAAAGGACTTAGAAAAATAAAAGGACTCAGAAAAAAAAATGAACTTGAAAAATAAAAGTGCTCAGAAAAATAAAAGGACTAGAAAAGTAAAAGGATTTGAAAAATAAAAGGACTTAGAAAAATAAAAGGACTGTAAAAATAAAAGGACTCAAAAAATGAAAGGAATCAGAAAAATAAAAAGGACTCGAAAAATAAAAGGATTTAGAAAAATAAGAGAACTAAGAAAAATAAAAGGACTAGTAAAATAAAAGGAAGAAGATAAATAAAAAGACTAGAAAAATAAAAGGACTCGACAAATAAAAGGACTCAGAAAAAAAAAGAACTAGAGAAAAAAAAGGGCTCAGAAAAATAAAAGGACTAGAAAAGTAAAAGTATTTGAAATATAAAAGGACTCAGAAAAATAAAAGGACTGGAAAAATAAAAGGACTAGAAAAGTAAAAGGACACGGAAAATAACAAGACTAGAAAAATAAAAGGACTGTAAAAAATAAAAGGACTCTGAAAAATAAAAGGACTCAGAGAAATAAAAGGACTCAGAAAAATAAAAGGACTCGAAAAATAAAACGATTAGAAAAATAAAAGGACTACAAATATAAAAGGACTAAGAAAAACTAAAGGAATAGAAAAATTAAAGGACTCGACAAATAAAAGGACTCAGAAAAATAAAAGGACTCAGAAAAATAGAAGGACAAGAAAAATAAAAAGTAAAAGGATTTGAACAATAAAAGGATTTAGAAAAATAAGAGGACTAAGAAAAATAAAATGACTAGAAAAATGAAAGGACTCAGAAAAATAAAAGGCCGGGAAAAATAAATGGACTCAGAAAAATAAAAGGACTAGAAAAATAAAAAGATTAGAAAAATAAAAGGACTACAAAAATAAAAGGACTAAGAAAAATAAAAGGAATGGAAAAATTAAAGGACAGGAAAAATAAAAGGACTCGACAAATAAAAGGACTTAGAAAAATAAAAGGACTCAGAAAAAAAAATGAACTTGAAAAATAAAAGTGCTCAGAAAAATAAAAGGACTAGAAAAGTAAAAGGATTTGAAAAATAAAAGGACTTAGAAAAATAAAAGGACGGTAAAAATAAAAGGACTCAAAAAATGAAAGGAATCAGAAAAATAAAAAGGACTCGAAAAATAAAAGGATTTAGAAAAATAAGAGAACTAAGAAAAATAAAAGGACTAGTAAAATAAAAGGAAGAAGATAAATAAAAGGACTAGAAAAATAAAAGGACACGACAAATAAAAGGACTCAGAAAAAAAAAGAACTAGAGAAAAAAAAGCGCTCAGAAAAATAAAAGGACTAGAAAAGTAAAAGTATTTGAAATATAAAAGGACTCAGAAAAATAAAAGGACTGGAAAAATAAAAGGACTAGAAAAGTAAAAGGACACGGAAAATAACAAGACTAGAAAAATAAAACGACTGTAAAAAATAAAAGGACTCTGAAAAATAAAAGGACTCAGAGAAATAAAAGGACTCAGAAAAATAAAAGGACTCGAAAAATAAAAAGATTAGAATAATAAAAGGACTACAAATATAAAAGGACTAAGAAAACTTAATGGAATAGAAAAATTAAAGGACTCGACAAATAAAAGGACTCAGAAAAATAAAAGGACTCAGAAAAATAGAAGGACAAGAAAAATAAAAAGTAAATGGATTTGAACAATAAAAGGATTTAGAAAAATAAGAGGACTAAGAAAAATAAAATGACTAGAAAAATGAAAGGACTCACAAAAATAAAAGGCCGGGAAAAATAAATGGACTCAGAAAAATAAAAGGACTAGAAAAATAAAAAGATTAGAAAAATAAAAGAACTACAAAAATAAATGGACTAAGAAAAATAAAAGGAATGGAAAAATTAAAGGACAGGAAAAATAAAAGGACTCGACAAATAAAAGGACTCAGAAAAAAAAATGAACTAGAAAAATAAAAGTGCTCAGAAAAATAAAAGGACTAGAAAAGTAAAAGGATTTGAAAAATAAAAGGACTTAGAAAAATAAAAGGACTGTAAAAATAAAAGGACTCAAAAAATGAAAGGAATCAGAAAAATAAAAAGGACTCGAAAAATAAAAGGATTTAGAAAAATAATAGAACAAAGAAAAATAAAAGGACTAGTAAAATAAAAGGAAGAAGAAAAATAAAAGGACTAGAAAAATAAAAGGACTCGACAAATAAAAGGACTCAGAAAAATAAAAGGACTCAGAAAAAAAAAGAACTAGAGAAAAAAAAGGGCTCAGAAAAATAAAAGGACTAGAAAAGTAAAAGTATTTGAAATATAAAAGGACTCAGAAAAATAAAAGGACTGGAAAAATAAAAGGACTAGAAAAGTAAAAGGACACGGAAAATAACAAGACTAGAAAAAAAAAAGGACTGTAAAAAATAAAAGGACTCTGAAAAATAAAAGGACTCAGAGAAATAAAAGGACTCAGAAAAATAAAAGGACTCGAAAAATAAAAAGATTAGAAAAATAAAAGGACTACAAATATAAAAGGAATAAGAAAAATAAAAGGAATAGAAAAATTAAAGGACTCGACAAATAAAAGGACTCAGAAAAATAAAAGGACTCAGAAAAATAAAAGGACAAGAAAAATAAAAAGTAAAAGGATTTGAACAATAAAAGGATTTAGAAAAATAAGAGGACTAAGAAAAATAAAATGACTAGAAAAATGAGAGGACTCAGAAAAATAAAAGGCGGGGAAAAATAAATGTACTCAGAAAAATAAAAGGACTAGAAAAATAAAAAGATTAGAAAAATAAAAGGACTACAAAAATAAAAGGACTAAGAAAAATAAAAGGAATGGAAAAATTAAAGGACAGGAAAAATAAAAGGACTCGACAAATAAAAGGACTCAGAAAAATAAAAGGACTCAGAAAAAAAAGAACTAGAAAAATAAAAGTGCTCAGAAAAATAAAAGGACTAGAAAAGTAAAAGGATTTGAAAAATAAAAGGACTTAGAAAAATAAAAGGACTGTAAAAATAAAAGGACTCAAAAAATGAAAGGAATCAGAAAAATAAAAAGGACTCGAAAAATAAAAGGATTTAGAAAAATAAGAGAACTAAGAAAAATAAAAGGACTAGTAAAATAAAAGGAAGAAGATAAATAAAAAGACTAGAAAAATAAAAGGACTCGACAAATAAAAGGACTCAGAAAAAAAAAGTACAAGAGAAAAAAAAGGGCTCAGAAAAATAAAAGGACTAGAAAAGTAAAAGTATTTGAAATATAAAAGGACTCAGAAAAATAAAAGGACTGGAAAAATAAAAGGACTAGAAAAGTAAAAGGACACGGAAAATAACAAGACTAGAAAAATAAAAGGACTGTAAAAAATAAAAGGACTCTGAAAAATAAAAGGACTCAGAGAAATAAAAGGACTCAGAAAAATAAAAGGACTCGAAAAATAAAAAGATTAGAAAAATAAAAGGACTACAAATATAAAAGGACTAAGAAAAATTAAAGGAATAGAAAAATTAAAGGACTCGACAAATAAAAGGACTCAGAAAAATAAAAGGACTCAGAAAAATAGAAGGACAAGAAAAATAAAAAGTAAAAGGATTTGAACAATAAAAGGATTTAGAAAAATAAGAGGACTAAGAAAAATAAAATGACTAGAAAAATGAAAGGACTCAGAAAAATAAAAGGCCGGGAAAAATAAATGGACTCAGAAAAATAAAAGGACTAGAAAAATAAAAAGATTAGAAAAATAAAAGGACTACAAAAATAAAAGGACTAAGAAAAATAAAAGGAATGGAAAAATTAAAGGACAGGAAAAATAAAAGGACTCGACAAATAAAAGGACTTAGAAAAATAAAAGGACTCAGAAAAAAAAATGAACTTGAAAAATAAAAGTGCTCAGAAAAATAAAAGGACTAGAAAAGTAAAAGGATTTGAAAAATAAAAGGACTTAGAAAAATAAAAGGACTGTAAAAATAAAAGGACTCAAAAAATGAATGGAATCAGAAAAATAAAAAGGACTCGAAAAATAAAAGGATTTAGAAAAATAAGAGAACTAAGAAAAATAAAAGGACTAGTAAAATAAAAGGAAGAAGATAAATAAAAGGACTAGAAAAATAAAAGGACACGACAAATAAAAGGACTCAGAAAAAAATAGAACTAGAGAAAAAAAGGGCTCAGAAAAATAAAAGGACTAGAAAAGTAAAATTATTTGAAATATAAAAGGACTCAGAAAAATAAAAGGACTGGAAAAATAAAAGGACTAGAAAAGTAAAAGGACACGGAAAATAACAAGACTAGAAAAATAAAAGGACTGTAAAAAATAAAAGGACTCTGAAAAATAAAAGGACTCAGAGAAATAAAAGGACTCAGAAAAATAAAAGGACTCGAAAAATAAAAAGATTAGAAAAATAAAAGGACTACAAATATAAAAGGACTAAGAAAACTTAAAGGAATAGAAAAATTAAAGGACTCGACAAATAAAAGGACTCAGAAAAATAAAAGGACTCAGAAAAATAGAAGGACAAGAAAAATAAAAAGTAAAAGGATTTGAACAATAAAAGGATTTAGAAAAATAAGAGGACTAAGAAAAATAAAATGACTAGAAAAATGAAAGGACTCAGAAAAATAAAAGGCCGGGAAAAATAAATGGACTCAGAAAAATAAAAGGACTAGAAAAATAAAAAGATTAGAAAAATAAAAGAACTACAAAAATAAAAGGATTAAGAAAAATAAAAGGAATGGAAAAATTAAAGGACAGGAAAAATAAAAGGACTCGACAAATAAAAGGACTCAGAAAAAAAAATGAACTAGAAAAATAAAAGTGCTCAGAAAAATAAAAGGACTAGAAAAGTAAAAGGATTTGAAAAATAAAAGGACTTAGAAAAATAAAAGGACTGTAAAAATAAAAGGACTCAAAAAATGAAAGGAATCAGAAAAATAAAAAGGACTCGAAAAATAAAAGGATTTAGAAAAATAATAGAACTAAGAAAAATAAAAGGACTAGTAAAATAAAAGGAAGAAGAAAAATAAAAGGACTAGAAAAATAAAAGGACTCGACAAATAAAAGGACTCAGAAAAAAAAAGAACTAGAGAAAAAAAAGGGCTCAGAAAAATAAAAGGACTAGAAAAGTAAAAGTATTTGAAATATAAAAGGACTCAGAAAAATAAAAGGACTGAAAAAATAAAAGGACTAGAAAAGTAAAAGGACACGGAAAATAACAAGACTAGAAAAAAAAAAGGAATGTAAAAAATAAAAGGACTCTGAAAAATAAAAGGACTCAGAGAAATAAAAGGACTCAGAAAAATAAAAGGACTCGAAAAATAAAAAGATTAGAAAAATAAAAGGACTACAAATATAAAAGGACTAAGAAAAATAAAAGGAATAGAAAAATTAAAGGACTCGACAAATAAAAGGACTCAGAAAAATAAAAGGACTCAGAAAAATAGAAGGACAAGAAAAATAAAAAGTAAAAGGATTTGAACAATAAAAGGATTTAGAAAAATAAGAGGACTAAGAAAAATAAAATGACTAGAAAAATGAAAGGACTCAGAAAAATAAAAGGCCGGGAAAAATAAATGGACTCAGAAAAATAAAAGGACTAGAAAAATAAAAAGATTAGAAAAATAAAAGGACTACAAAAATAAAACGACTAAGAAAAATAAAAGGAATGGAAAAATTAAAGGACAGGAAAAATAAAAGGACTCGACAAATAAAAGGACTCAGAAAAATAAAAGGACTCAGAAAAAAAAGAACTAGAAAAATAAAAGTGCTCAGAAAAATAAAAGGACTAGAAAAGTAAAAGGATTTGAAAAATAAAAGGACTTAGAAAAATAAAAGGACTGTAAAAATAAAAGGACTCAAAAAATGAAAGGAATCAGAAAAATAAAAAGGACTCGAAAAATAAAAGGATTTAGAAAAATAATAGAACTAAGAAAAATAAAAGGACTAGTAAAATAAAAGGAAGAAGAAAAATAAAAGGACTAGAAAAATAAAAGGACTCGACAAATAAAAGGACTCAGAAAAATAAAAGGACTCAGAAAAAAAAAGAACTAGAGAAAAAAAAGGGCTCAGAAAAATAAAAGGACTAGAAAAGTAAAAGTATTTGAAATATAAAAGGACTCAGAAAAATAAAAGGACTGGAAAAATAAAAGGACTAGAAAAGTAAAAGGACACGGAAAATAACAAGACTAGAAAAAAAAAAGGACTGTAAAAAATAAAAGGACTCTGAAAAATAAAAGGACTCAGAGAAATAAAAGGACTCAGAAAAATAAAAGGACTCGAAAAATAAAAAGATTAGAAAAATAAAAGGACTACAAATATAAAAGGACTAAGAAAAATAAAAGGAATAGAAAAATTAAAGGACTCGACAAATAAAAGGACTCAGAAAAATAAAAGGACTCAGAAAAATAGAAGGACAAGAAAAATAAAAAGTAAAAGGATTTGAACAATAAAAGGATTTAGAAAAATAAGAGGACTAAGAAAAATAAAATGACTAGAAAAATGAGAGGACTCAGAAAAATAAAAGGCCGGGAAAAATAAATGTACTCAGAAAAATAAAAGGACTAGAAAAATAAAAAGATTAGAAAAATAAAAGGACTACAAAAATAAAAGGACTAAGAAAAATAAAAGGAATGGAAAAATTAAAGGACAGGAAAAATAAAAGGACTCGACAAATAAAAGGACTCAGAAAAATAAAAGGACTCAGAAAAAAAAGAACTAGAAAAATAAAAGTGCTCAGAAAAATAAAAGGACTAGAAAAGTAAAAGGATTTGAAAAATAAAAGGACTTAGAAAAATAAAAGGACTGTAAAAATAAAAGGACTCAAAAAATGAAAGGAATCAGAAAAATAAAAAGGACTCGAAAAATAAAAGGATTTAGAAAAATTAGAGAACTAAGAAAAATAAAAGGACTAGTAAAATAAAAGGAAGAAGATAAATAAAAGGACTAGAAAAATAAAACGACACGACAAATAAAAGGACTCAGAAAAAAATAGAACTAGAGAAAAAAAGGGCTCAGAAAAATAAAAGGACTAGAAAAGTAAAATTATTTGAAATATAAAAGGACTCAGAAAAATAAAAGGACTGGAAAAATAAAAGGACTAGAAAAGTAAAAGGACACGGAAAATAACAAGACTAGAAAAAAAAAAGGACTGTAAAAAATAAAAGGACTCTGAAAAATAAAAGGACTCAGAGAAATAAAAGGACTCAGAAAAATAAAAGGACTCGAAAAATAAAAAGATTAGAAAAATAAAAGGACTACAAATATAAAAGGAATAAGAAAAATAAAAGGAATAGAAAAATTAAAGGACTCGACAAATAAAAGGACTCAGAAAAATAAAAGGACTCAGAAAAATAAAAGGACAAGAAAAATAAAAAGTAAAAGGATTTGAACAATAAAAGGATTTAGAAAAATAAGAGGACTAAGAAAAATAAAATGACTAGAAAAATGAGAGGACTCAGAAAAATAAAAGGCCGGGAAAAATAAATGTACTCAGAAAAATAAAAGGACTAGAAAAATAAAAAGATTAGAAAAATAAAAGGACTACAAAAATAAAAGGACTAAGAAAAATAAAAGGAATGGAAAAATTAAAGGACAGGAAAAATAAAAGGACTCGACAAATAAAAGGACTCAGAAAAATAAAAGGACTCAGAAAAAAAAGAACTAGAAAAATAAAAGTGCTCAGAAAAATAAAAGGACTAGAAAAGTAAAAGGATTTGAAAAATAAAAGGACTTAGAAAAATAAAAGGACTGTAAAAATAAAAGGACTCAAAAAATGAAAGGAATCAGAAAAATAAAAAGGACTCGAAAAATAAAAGGATTTAGAAAAATAAGAGAACTAAGAAAAATAAAAGGACTAGTAAAATAAAAGGAAGAAGATAAATAAAAAGACTAGAAAAATAAAAGGACTCGACAAATAAAAGGACTCAGAAAAAAAAAGTACAAGAGAAAAAAAAGGGCTCAGAAAAATAAAAGGACTAGAAAAGTAAAAGTATTTGAAATATAAAAGGACTCAGAAAAATAAAAGGACTGGAAAAATAAAAGGACTAGAAAAGTAAAAGGACACGGAAAATAACAAGACTAGAAAAATAAAAGGACTGTAAAAAATAAAAGGACTCTGAAAAATAAAAGGACTCAGAGAAATAAAAGGACTCAGAAAAATAAAAGGACTCGAAAAATAAAAAGATTAGAAAAATAAAAGGACTACAAATATAAAAGGACTAAGAAAAATTAAAGGAATAGAAAAATTAAAGGACTCGACAAATAAAAGGACTCAGAAAAATAAAAGGACTCAGAAAAATAGAAGGACAAGAAAAATAAAAAGTAAAAGGATTTGAACAATAAAAGGATTTAGAAAAATAAGAGG
Source organism: Cinnamomum chago (assembly GCA_038049695.1). Taxonomy (NCBI): domain Eukaryota; kingdom Viridiplantae; phylum Streptophyta; class Magnoliopsida; order Laurales; family Lauraceae; genus Cinnamomum; species Cinnamomum chago. Next base: position 60,328,610 of record CP142462.1, on the reverse strand, counting down.
ACTAAGAAAAATAAAATGACTAGAAAAATGAAAGGACTCAGAAAAATAAAAGGCCGGGAAAAATAAATGGACTCAGAAAAATAAAAGGACTAGAAAAATAAAAAGATTAGAAAAATAAAAGGACTACAAAAATAAAAGGACTAAGAAAAATAAAAGGAATGGAAAAATTAAAGGACAGGAAAAATAAAAGGACTCGACAAATAAAAGGACTTAGAAAAATAAAAGGACTCAGAAAAAAAAATGAACTTGAAAAATAAAAGTGCTCAGAAAAATAAAAGGACTAGAAAAGTAAAAGGATTTGAAAAATAAAAGGACTTAGAAAAATAAAAGGACTGTAAAAATAAAAGGACTCAAAAAATGAATGGAATCAGAAAAATAAAAAGGACTCGAAAAATAAAAGGATTTAGAAAAATAAGAGAACTAAGAAAAATAAAAGGACTAGTAAAATAAAAGGAAGAAGATAAATAAAAGGACTAGAAAAATAAAACGACACGACAAATAAAAGGACTCAGAAAAAAATAGAACTAGAGAAAAAAAGGGCTCAGAAAAATAAAAGGACTAGAAAAGTAAAATTATTTGAAATATAAAAGGACTCAGAAAAATAAAAGGACTGGAAAAATAAAAGGACTAGAAAAGTAAAAGGACACGGAAAATAACAAGACTAGAAAAATAAAAGGACTGTAAAAAATAAAAGGACTCTGAAAAATAAAAGGACTCAGAGAAATAAAAGGACTCAGAAAAATAAAAGGACTCGAAAAATAAAAAGATTAGAAAAATAAAAGGACTACAAATATAAAAGGACTAAGAAAACTTAAAGGAATAGAAAAATTAAAGGACTCGACAAATAAAAGGACTCAGAAAAATAAAAGGACTCAGAAAAATAGAAGGACAAGAAAAATAAAAAGTAAAAGGATTTGAACAATAAAAGGATTTAGAAAAATAAGAGGACTAAGAAAAATAAAATGACTAGAAAAATGAAAGGACTCAGAAAAATAAAAGGCCGGGAAAAATAAATGGACTCAGAAAAATAAAAGGACTAGAAAAATAAAAAGATTAGAAAAATAAAAGAACTACAAAAATAAAAGGATTAAGAAAAATAAAAGGAATGGAAAAATTAAAGGACAGGAAAAATAAAAGGACTCGACAAATAAAAGGACTCAGAAAAAAAAATGAACTAGAAAAATAAAAGTGCTCAGAAAAATAAAAGGACTAGAAAAGTAAAAGGATTTGAAAAATAAAAGGACTTAGAAAAATAAAAGGACTGTAAAAATAAAAGGACTCAAAAAATGAAAGGAATCAGAAAAATAAAAAGGACTCGAAAAATAAAAGGATTTAGAAAAATAATAGAACTAAGAAAAATAAAAGGACTAGTAAAATAAAAGGAAGAAGAAAAATAAAAGGACTAGAAAAATAAAAGGACTCGACAAATAAAAGGACTCAGAAAAATAAAAGGACTCAGAAAAAAAAAGAACTAGAGAAAAAAAAGGGCTCAGAAAAATAAAAGGACTAGAAAAGTAAAAGTATTTGAAATATAAAAGGACTCAGAAAAATAAAAGGACTGAAAAAATAAAAGGACTAGAAAAGTAAAAGGACACGGAAAATAACAAGACTAGAAAAAAAAAAGGAATGTAAAAAATAAAAGGACTCTGAAAAATAAAAGGACTCAGAGAAATAAAAGGACTCAGAAAAATAAAAGGACTCGAAAAATAAAAAGATTAGAAAAATAAAAGGACTACAAATATAAAAGGACTAAGAAAAATAAAAGGAATAGAAAAATTAAAGGACTCGACAAATAAAAGGACTCAGAAAAATAAAAGGACTCAGAAAAATAGAAGGACAAGAAAAATAAAAAGTAAAAGGATTTGAACAATAAAAGGATTTAGAAAAATAAGAGGACTAAGAAAAATAAAATGACTAGAAAAATGAAAGGACTCAGAAAAATAAAAGGCCGGGAAAAATAAATGGACTCAGAAAAATAAAAGGACTAGAAAAATAAAAAGATTAGAAAAATAAAAGGACTACAAAAATAAAACGACTAAGAAAAATAAAAGGAATGGAAAAATTAAAGGACAGGAAAAATAAAAGGACTCGACAAATAAAAGGACTCAGAAAAATAAAAGGACTCAGAAAAAAAAGAACTAGAAAAATAAAAGTGCTCAGAAAAATAAAAGGACTAGAAAAGTAAAAGGATTTGAAAAATAAAAGGACTTAGAAAAATAAAAGGACTGTAAAAATAAAAGGACTCAAAAAATGAAAGGAATCAGAAAAATAAAAAGGACTCGAAAAATAAAAGGATTTAGAAAAATAAGAGAACTAAGAAAAATAAAAGGACTAGTAAAATAAAAGGAAGAAGAAAAATAAAAGGACTAGAAAAATAAAAGGACTCGACAAATAAAAGGACTCAGAAAAATAAAAGGACTCAGAAAAAAAAGAACTAGAGAAAAAAAAGGGCTCAGAAAAATAAAAGGACTAGAAAAGTAAAAGTATTTGAAATATAAAAGGACTCAAAAAAATAAAAGGACTGGAAAAATAAAAGGACTAGAAAAGTAAAAGGACACGGAAAATAACAAGACTAGAAAAATAAAAGGACTGTAAAAATAAAAGGACTCTGAAAAATAAAAGGACTCAGAGAAATAAAAGGACTCAGAAAAATAAAAGGACTAGAAAAATAAAAAGATTAGAAAAATAAAAGGACTACAAATATAAAAGGACTAAGAAAAATAAAAGGAATAGAAAAATTAAAGGACTCGACAAATAAAAGGACTCAGAAAAATAAAAGGACTCAGAAAAATAGAAGGACGAGAAAAATAAAAAGTAAAAGGATTTGAACAATAAAAGGATTTAGAAAAATAAGAGGACTAAGAAAAATAAAATGACTAGAAAAATGAAAGGACTCAGAAAAATAAAAGGCCGGGAAAAATAAATGGACTCAGAAAAATAAAAGGACTAGAAAAATAAAAAGATTAGAAAAATAAAAGGACTACAAAAATAAAAGGACTAAGAAAAATAAAAGGAATGGAAAAATTAAAGGACAGGAAAAATAAAAGGACTCGACAAATAAAAGGACTCAGAAAAATAAAAGGACTCAGAAAAAAAAGAACTAGAAAAATAAAAGTGCTCAGAAAAATAAAAGGACTAGAAAAGTAAAAGGATTTGAAAAATAAAAGGACTTAGAAAAATAAAAGGACTGTAAAAATAAAAGGACTCAAAAAATGAAAGGAATCAGAAAAATAAAAAGGACTCGAAAAATAAAAGGATTTAGAAAAATTAGAGAACTAAGAAAAATAAAAGGACTAGTAAAATAAAAGGAAGAAGATAAATAAAAAGACTAGAAAAATAAAAGGACTCGACAAATAAAAGGACTCAGAAAAAAAAAGTACAAGAGAAAAAAAAGGGCTCAGAAAAATAAAAGGACTAGAAAAGTAAAAGTATTTGAAATATAAAAGGACTCAGAAAAATAAAAGGACTGGAAAAATAAAAGGACTAGAAAAGTAAAAGGACACGGAAAATAACAAGACTAGAAAAATAAAAGGACTGTAAAAAATAAAAGGACTCTGAAAAATAAAAGGACTCAGAGAAATAAAAGGACTCAGAAAAATAAAAGGACTCGAAAAATAAAAAGATTAGAAAAATAAAAGGACTACAAATATAAAAGGACTAAGAAAAATTAAAGGAATAGAAAAATTAAAGGACTCGACAAATAAAAGGACTCAGAAAAATAAAAGGACTCAGAAAAATAGAAGGACAAGAAAAATAAAAAGTAAAAGGATTTGAACAATAAAAGGATTTAGAAAAATAAGAGGACTAAGAAAAATAAAATGACTAGAAAAATGAAAGGACTCAGAAAAATAAAAGGCCGGGAAAAATAAATGGACTCAGAAAAATAAAAGGACTAGAAAAATAAAAAGATTAGAAAAATAAAAGGACTACAAAAATAAAAGGACTAAGAAAAATAAAAGGAATGGAAAAATTAAAGGACAGGAAAAATAAAAGGACTCGACAAATAAAAGGACTCAGAAAAATAAAAGGACTCAGAAAAAAAAATGAACTTGAAAAATAAAAGTGCTCAGAAAAATAAAAGGACTAGAAAAGTAAAAGGATTTGAAAAATAAAAGGACTTAGAAAAATAAAAGGACTGTAAAAATAAAAGGACTCAAAAAATGAATGGAATCAGAAAAATAAAAAGGACTCGAAAAATAAAAGGATTTAGAAAAATAAGAGAACTAAGAAAAATAAAAGGACTAGTAAAATAAAAGGAAGAAGATAAATAAAAGGACTAGAAAAATAAAACGACACGACAAATAAAAGGACTCAGAAAAAAATAGAACTAGAGAAAAAAAGGGCTCAGAAAAATAAAAGGACTAGAAAAGTAAAATTATTTGAAATATAAAAGGACTCAGAAAAATAAAAGGACTGGAAAAATAAAAGGACTAGAAAAGTAAAAGGACACGGAAAATAACAAGACTAGAAAAATAAAAGGACTGTAAAAAATAAAAGGACTCTGAAAAATAAAAGGACTCAGAGAAATAAAAGGACTCAGAAAAATAAAAGGACTCGAAAAATAAAAAGATTAGAAAAATAAAAGGACTACAAATATAAAAGGACTAAGAAAACTTAAAGGAATAGAAAAATTAAAGGACTCGACAAATAAAAGGACTCAGAAAAATAAAAGGACTCAGAAAAATAGAAGGACAAGAAAAATAAAAAGTAAAAGGATTTGAACAATAAAAGGATTTAGAAAAATAAGAGGACTAAGAAAAATAAAATGACTAGAAAAATGAAAGGACTCAGAAAAATAAAAGGCCGGGAAAAATAAATGGACTCAGAAAAATAAAAGGACTAGAAAAATAAAAAGATTAGAAAAATAAAAGAACTACAAAAATAAAAGGATTAAGAAAAATAAAAGGAATGGAAAAATTTAAGGACAGGAAAAATAAAAGGACTCGACAAATAAAAGGACTCAGAAAAAAAAATGAACTAGAAAAATAAAAGTGCTCAGAAAAATAAAAGGACTAGAAAAGTAAAAGGATTTGAAAAATAAAAGGACTTAGAAAAATAAAAGGACTGTAAAAATAAAAGGACTCAAAAAATGAAAGGAATCAGAAAAATAAAAAGGACTCGAAAAATAAAAGGATTTAGAAAAATAATAGAACTAAGAAAAATAAAAGGACTAGTAAAATAAAAGGAAGAAGAAAAATAAAAGGACTAGAAAAATAAAAGGACTCGACAAATAAAAGGACTCAGAAAAATAAAAGGACTCAGAAAAAAAAAGAACTCGAGAAAAAAAAGGGCTCAGAAAAATAAAAGGACTAGAAAAGTAAAAGTATTTTAAATATAAAAGGACTCAGAAAAATAAAAGGACTGAAAAAATAAAAGGACTAGAAAAGTAAAAGGACACGGAAAATAACAAGACTAGAAAAAAAAAAGGAATGTAAAAAATAAAAGGACTCTGAAAAATAAAAGGACTCAGAGAAATAAAAGGACTCAGAAAAATAAAAGGACTCGAAAAATAAAAAGATTAGAAAAATAAAAGGACTACAAATATAAAAGGACTAAGAAAAATAAAAGGAATAGAAAAATTAAAGGACTCGACAAATAAAAGGACTCAGAAAAATAAAAGGACTCAGAAAAATAGAAGGACAAGAAAAATAAAAAGTAAAAGGATTTGAACAATAAAAGGATTTAGAAAAATAAGAGGACTAAGAAAAATAAAATGACTAGAAAAATGAAAGGACTCAGAAAAATAAAAGGCCGGGAAAAATAAATGGACTCAGAAAAATAAAAGGACTAGAAAAATAAAAAGATTAGAAAAATAAAAGGACTACAAAAATAAAACGACTAAGAAAAATAAAAGGAATGGAAAAATTAAAGGACAGGAAAAATAAAAGGACTCGACAAATAAAAGGACTCAGAAAAATAAAAGGACTCAGAAAAAAAAGAACTAGAAAAATAAAAGTGCTCAGAAAAATAAAAGGACTAGAAAAGTAAAAGGATTTGAAAAATAAAAGGACTTAGAAAAATAAAAGGACTGTAAAAATAAAAGGACTCAAAAAATGAAAGGAATCAGAAAAATAAAAAGGACTCGAAAAATAAAAGGATTTAGAAAAATAAGAGAACTAAGAAAAATAAAAGGACTAGTAAAATAAAAGGAAGAAGAAAAATAAAAGGACTAGAAAAATAAAAGGACTCGACAAATAAAAGGACTCAGAAAAATAAAAGGACTCAGAAAAAAAAGAACTAGAGAAAAAAAAGGGCTCAGAAAAATAAAAGGACTAGAAAAGTAAAAGTATTTGAAATATAAAAGGACTCAAAAAAATAAAAGGACTGGAAAAATAAAAGGACTAGAAAAGTAAAAGGACACGGAAAATAACAAGACTAGAAAAATAAAAGGACTGTAAAAATAAAAGGACTCTGAAAAATAAAAGGACTCAGAGAAATAAAAGGACTCAGAAAAATAAAAGGACTAGAAAAATAAAAAGATTAGAAAAATAAAAGGACTACAAATATAAAAGGACTAAGAAAAATAAAAGGAATAGAAAAATTAAAGGACTCGACAAATAAAAGGACTCAGAAAAATAAAAGGACTCAGAAAAATAGAAGGACGAGAAAAATAAAAAGTAAAAGGATTTGAACAATAAAAGGATTTAGAAAAATAAGAGGACTAAGAAAAATAAAATGACTAGAAAAATGAAAGGACTCAGAAAAATAAAAGGCCGGGAAAAATAAATGGACTCAGAAAAATAAAAGGACTAGAAAAATAAAAAGATTAGAAAAATAAAAGGACTACAAAAATAAAAGGACTAAGAAAAATAAAAGGAATGGAAAAATTAAAGGACAGGAAAAATAAAAGGACTCGACAAATAAAAGGACTCAGAAAAATAAAAGGACTCAGAAAAAAAAGAACTAGAAAAATAAAAGTGCTCAGAAAAATAAAAGGACTAGAAAAGTAAAAGGATTTGAAAAATAAAAGGACTTAGAAAAATAAAAGGACTGTAAAAATAAAAGGACTCAAAAAATGAAAGGAATCAGAAAAATAAAAAGGACTCGAAAAATAAAAGGATTTAGAAAAATAAGAGAACTAAGAAAAATAAAAGGACTAGTAAAATAAAAGTAAGAAGATAAATAAAAGGACTAGAAAAATAAAAGGACTCGACAAATAAAAGGACTCAGAAAAAAAAAGAACTAGAGAAAAAAAAGGGCTCAGAAAAATAAAAGGACTAGAAAAGTAAAAGTATTTGAAATATAAAAGGACTCAGAAAAATAAAAGGACTGGAAAAATAAAAGGACTAGAAAAGTAAAAGGACACGGAAAATAACAAGACTAGAAAAATAAAAGGACTGTAAAAAATAAAAGGACTCTGAAAAATAAAAGGACTCAGAGAAATAAAAGGACTCAGAAAAATAAAAGGACTAGAAAAATAAAAAGATTAGAAAAATAAAAGGACTACAAATATAAAAGGACAAAGAAAAATTAAAGGATTAGAAAAATTAAAGGACTCGACAAATAAAAGGACTCAGAAAAATAAAAGGACTCAGAAAAATAGAAGGACAAGAAAAATAAAAAGTAAAAGGATTTGAACAATAAAAGGATTTAGAAAAATAGGAGGACTAAGAAAAATAAAATGACTAGAAAAATGAAAGGACTCAGAAAAATAAAAGGCCGGGAAAAATAAATGGACTCAGAAAAATAAAAGGACTAGAAAAATAAAAAGATTAGAAAAATAAAAGAACTACAAAAATAAAAGGACTAAGAAAAATAAAAGGAATGGAAAAATTAAAGGACAGGAAAAATAAAAGGACTCGACAAATAAAAGGACTCAGAAAAAAAAATGAAGTAGAAAAATAAAAGTGCTCAGAAAAATAAAAGGACTAGAAAAGTAAAAGGATTTGAAAAATAAAAGGACTTAGAAAAATAAAAGGACTCAAAAAATGAAAGGAATCAGAAAAATAAAAAGGACTCGAAAAATAAAAGGATTTAGAAAAATAATAGAACTAAGAAAAATAAAAGGACTAGTAAAATAAAAGGAAGAAGAAAAATAAAAGGACTAGAAAAATAAAAGGACTCGACAAATAAAAGGACTCAGAAAAATAAAAGGACTCAGAAAAAAAAGGGCTCAGAAAAATAAAAGGACTAGAAAAGTAAAATTATTTGAAATATAAAAGGACTCAGAAAAATAAAAGGACTGGAAAAATAAAAGGACTAGAAAAGTAAAAGGACACGGAAAATAACAAGACTAGAAAAATAAAAGGACTGTAAAAAATAAAAGGACTCTGAAAAATAAAAGGACTCAGAGAAATAAAACGACTCAGAAAAATAAAAGGACTAGAAAAATAAAAAGATTAGAAAAATAAAAGGACTACAAATATAAAAGGACAAAGAAAAATAAAAGGAATAGAAAAATTAAAGGACTCGACAAATAAAAGGACTCAGAAAAATAAAAGGACTCAGAAAAATAGAAGGACAAGAAAAATAAAAAGTAAAAGGATTTGAACAATAAAAGGATTTAGAAAAATAAGAGGACTAAGAAAAATAAAATGACTAGAAAAATGAAAGGACTCAGAAAAATAAAAGGCCGGGAAAAATAAATGGACTCAGAAAAATAAAAGGACTAGAAAAATAAAAAGATTAGAAAAATAAAAGAACTACAAAAATAAAAGGACTAAGAAAAATAAAAGGAATGGAAAAATTAAAGGACAGGAAAAATAAAAGGACTCGACAAATAAAAGGACTCAAAAAAAAATGAAGTAGAAAAATAAAAGTGCTCAGAAAAATAAAAGGACTAGAAAAGTAAAAGGATTTGAAAAATAAAAGGACTTAGAAAAATAAAAGGACTCAAAAAATGAAAGGAATCAGAAAAATAAAAAGGACTCGAAAAATAAAAGGATTTAGAAAAATAATAGAACTAAGAAAAATAAAAGGACTAGTAAAATAAAAGGAAGAAGAAAAATAAAAGGACTAGAAAAATAAAAGGACTCGACAAATAAAAGGACTCAGAAAAAAAAAACTAGAGAAAAAAAAGGGCTCAGAAAAATAAAAGGACTAGAAAAGTAAAAGTATTTGAAATATAAAAGGACTCAGAAAAATAAAAGGACTGGAAAAATAAAAGGACTAGAAAAGTAAAAGGACACGGAAAATAACAAGACTAGAAAAATAAAAGGACTGTAAAAAATAAAAGGACTCTGAAAAATAAAAGGACTCAGAGAAATAAAAGGACTCAGAAAAATAAAAGGACTCGAAAAATAAAAAGATTAGAAAAATAAAAGGACTACAAATATAAAAGGACTAAGAAAAATTAAAGGAATAGAAAAATTAAAGGACTCGACAAATAAAAGGACTCAGAAAAATAAAAGGACTCAGAAAAATAGAAGGACAAGAAAAATAAAAAGTAAAAGGATTTGAACAATAAAAGGATTTAGAAAAATAAGAGGACTAAGAAAAATAAAATGACTAGAAAAATGAAAGGACTCAGAAAAATAAAAGGCCGGGAAAAATAAATGGACTCAGAAAAATAAAAGGACTAGAAAAATAAAAAGATTAGAAAAATAAAAGGACTACAAAAATAAAAGGACTAAGAAAAATAAAAGGAATGGAAAAATTAAAGGACAGGAAAAATAAAAGGACTCGACAAATAAAAGGACTCAGAAAAATAAAAGGACTCAGAAAAAAAAGAACTAGAAAAATAAAAGTGCTCAGAAAAATAAAAGGACTAGAAAAGTAAAAGGATTTGAAAAATAAAAGGACTTAGAAAAATAAAAGGACTGTAAAAATAAAAGGACTCAAAAAATGAAAGGAATCAGAAAAATAAAAATGACTCGAAAAATAAAAGGATTTAGAAAAATAAGAGAACTAAGAAAAATAAAAGGACTAGTAAAATAAAAGGAAGAAGATAAATAAAAGGACTAGAAAAATAAAAAGGACTCGACAAATAAAAGGACTCAGAAAAAAAAAGAACTAGGGAAAAAAAAGGGCTCAGAAAAATAAAAGGACTAGAAAAGTAAAAGTATTTGAAATATAAAAGGACTCAGAAAAATAAAAGGACTCAGAGAAATAAAAGGACTCAGAAAAATAAAAGGACTAGAAAAATAAAAAGATTAGAAAAATAAAAGGACTACAAATATAAAAGGACTAAGAAAAATTAAAGGAATAGAAAAATTAAAGGACTCGACAAATAAAAGGACTCAGAAAAATAAATGGACTCAGAAAAATAGAAGGACAAGAAAAATAAAAAGTAAAAGGATTTGAACAATAAAAGGATTTAGAAAAATAAGAGGACTAAGAAAAATAAAATGACTAGAAAAATGAAAGGACTCAGAAAAATAAAAGGCCGGGAAAAATAAATGGACTCAGAAAAATAAAAGGACTAGAAAAATAAAAAGATTAGAAAAATAAAAGGACTACAAAAATAAAAGGACTAAGAAAAATAAAAGGAATGGAAAAATTAAAGGACTCGACAAATAAAAGGACTCAGAAAAATAAAAGGACTCAGAAAAAAAAATGAACAAGAAAAATAAAAGTGCTCAGAAAAATAAAAGGACTAGAAAAGTAAAAGGATTTGAAAAATAAAAGGACTTAGAAAAATAAAAGGACTGTAAAAATAAAAGGACTCAAAAAATGAAAGGAATCAGAAAAATAAAAAGGACTCGAAAAATAAAAGGATTTAGAAAAATAAGAGAACTAAGAAAAATAAAAGGACTAGTAAAATAAAAGGAAGAAGAAAAATAAAAGGACTAGAAAAATAAAAGGACTCGACAAATAAAAGGACTCAGAAAAATAAAAGGACTCAGAAAAAAAAAGAACTAGAGAAAAAAAAGGGCTCAGAAAAATAAAAGGACTAGAAAAGTAAAAAGATTAGAAAAATAAAAGGACTACAAATATAAAAGGACTAAGAAAAATAAAAGGAATAGAAAAATTAAAGGACTCGACAAATAAAAGGACTCAGAAAAATAGAAGGACAAGAAAAATAAAAAGTAAAAGGATTTGAACAATAAAAGGATTTAGAAAAATAAGAGGACTAAGAAAAATAAAATGACTAGAAAAATGAAAGGACTCAGAAAAATAAAAGGCCGGGAAAAATAAATGGACTCAGAAAAATAAAAGGACTAGAAAAATAAAAAGATTAGAAAAATAAAAGGACTACAAAAATAAAAGGACTAAGAAAAATAAAAGGAATGGAAAAATTAAAGGACTAGAAAAATAAAAGGACTCGACAAATAAAAGGACTCAGAAAAATAAAAGGGCTGTAAAAATAAAAGGACTGTAAAAATAAAAGGACTCAAAAAATGAAAGGAATCAGAAAAATAAAAAGGACTCGAAAAATAAAAGGATTTAGAAAAATAAGAGAACTAAGAAAAATAAAAGGACTAGTAAAATAAAAGGAAGAAGAAAAATAAAAGGACTAGAAAAATAAAAAGGACTCGACAAATAAAAGGAATCAGAAAAAAAAAAGAACTAGGGAAAAAAAAGGGCTCAGAAAAATAAAAGGACTAGAAAATTAAAAGTATTTGAAATATAAAAGGACTCAGAAAAATAAAAGGACTCAGAGAAATAAAAGGACTCAGAAAAATAAAAGGACTAGAAAAATAAAAACATTAGAAAAAAAAAAGGACTACAAATATAAAAGGACTACGAAAAATAAAAGGAATAGAAAAATTAAAGGACTCGACAAATAAATGGACTCAGAAAAATAAAAGGACTCAGAAAAATAGAAGGACAAGAAAAATAAAAAGTAAAAGGATTTGAACAATAAAAGGATTTAGAAAAATAAGAGGACTAAGAAAAATAAAATGACTAGAAAAATGAAAGGACTCAGAAATATAAAAGGCCGGGAAAAATAAATGGACTCAGAAAAATAAAAGGACTAGAAAAATAAAAAGATTAGAAAAATAAAAGGACTACAAAAATAAAAGGACTAAGAAAAATAAAAGGAATGGAAAAATTAAAGGACTCGACAAATAAAAGGACTCAGAAAAATAAAAGGACTCAGAAAAAAAAATGAACAAGAAAAATAAAAGTGCTCAGAAAAATAAAAGGACTAGAAAAGTAAAAGGATTTGAAAAATAAAAGGACTTAGAAAAATAAAAGGACTCAAAAAATGAAAGGAATCAGAAAAATAAAAAGGACTCGAAAAATAAAAGGATTTAGAAAAATAAGAGAACTAAGAAAAATAAAAGGACTAGTAAAATAAAAGGAAGAAGAAAAATAAAAGGACTAGAAAAATAAAAGGACTCGACAAATAAAAGGACTCAGAAAAATAAAAGGACTCAGAAAAAAAAAGAACTAGAGAAAAAAAAGGGCTCAGAAAAATAAAAGGACTAGAAAAGTAAAAAGATTAGAAAAATAAAAGGACTACAAATATAAAAGGACTAAGAAAAATAAAAGGAATAGAAAAATTAAAGGACTCGACAAATAAAAGGACTCAGAAAAATAGAAGGACAAGAAAAATAAAAAGTAAAAGGATTTGAACAATAAAAGGATTTAGAAAAATAAGAGGACTAAGAAAAATAAAATGACTAGAAAAATGAAAGGACTCAGAAAAATAAAAGGCCGGGAAAAATAAATGGACTCAGAAAAATAAAAGGACTAGAAAAATAAAAAGATTAGAAAAATAAAAGGACTACAAAAATAAAAGGACTAAGAAAAATAAAAGGAATGGAAAAATTAAAGGACTAGAAAAATAAAAGGACTCGACAAATAAAAGGACTCAGAAAAATAAAAGGACTGTAAAAATAAAAGGACTGTAAAAATAAAAGGACTCAAAAAATGAAAGGAATCAGAAAAATAAAAAGGACTCGAAAAATAAAAGGATTTAGAAAAATAAGAGAACTAAGAAAAATAAAAGGACTAGTAAAATAAAAGGAAGAAGAAAAATAAAAGGACTAGAAAAATAAAAAGGACTCGACAAATAAAAGGACTCAGAAAAAAAAAAGAACTAGGGAAAAAAAAGGGCTCAGAAAAATAAAAGGACTAGAAAATTAAAAGTATTTGAAATATAAAAGGACTCAGAAAAATAAAAGGACTCAGAGAAATAAAAGGACTCAGAAAAATAAAAGGACTAGAAAAATAAAAACATTAGAAAAAAAAAAGGACTACAAATATAAAAGGACTACGAAAAATAAAAGGAATAGAAAAATTAAAGGACTCGACAAATAAATGGACTCAGAAAAATAAAAGGACTCAGAAAAATAGAAGGACAAGAAAAATAAAAAGTAAAAGGATTTGAACAATAAAAGGATTTAGAAAAATAAGAGGACTAAGAAAAATAAAATGACTAGAAAAATGAAAGGACTCAGAAATATAAAAGGCCGGGAAAAATAAATGGACTCAGAAAAATAAAAGGACTAGAAAAATAAAAAGATTAGAAAAATAAAAGGACTACAAAAATAAAAGGACTAAGAAAAATAAAAGGAATGGAAAAATTAAAGGACAGGAAAAATAAAAGGACTCAGAAAAATAAAAGGACTCAGAAAAAAAAATGAACTAGAAAAATAAAAGTGCTCAGAAAAATAAAAGGACTACAAAAGTAAAAGGATTTGAAAAATAAAAGGACTCAAAAAATGAAAGGAATCAGAAAAATAAAAAGGACTCGAAAAATAAAAGGATTTAGAAAAATAAGAGAACTAAGAAAAATAAAAGGACTAGTAAAATAAAAGGAAGATGAAAAATAAAAGGACTAGAAAAATAAAAGGACTCGACAAATAAAATGACTCAGAAAAATAAAAGGACTCAGAAAAAAAAAGAACTAGAGAAAAAAAAGGGCTCAGAAAAATAAAAGGACTAGAAAAGTAAAAGTATTTGAAATATAAAAGGACTCAGAAAAATAAAAGGACTGGAAAAATAAAAGGACTAGAAAAGTAAAAGGACACGGAAAATAACAAGACTAGAAAAATAAAAGGACTGTAAAAAATAAAAGGACTCTGAAAAATAAAAGGACTCAGAGAAATAAAAGGACTCAGAAAAATAAAAGGACTAGAAAAATAAAAAGATTAGAAAAATAAAAGGACTACAAATATAAAAGGACTAAGAAAAATAAAAGGAATAGAAAAATTAAAGGACTCGACAAATAAAAGGACTCAGAAAAATAAAAGGACTCAGAAAAATAGAAGGACAAGAAAAATAAAAAGTAAAAGGATTTGAACAATAAAAGGATTTAGAAAAATAAGAGGACTAAGAAAAATAAAATGACTAGAAAAATGAAAGGACTCAGAAATATAAAAGGCCGGGAAAAATAAATGGACTCAGAAAAATAAAAGGACTAGAAAAATAAAAAGATTAGAAAAATAAAAGGACTACAAAAATAAAAGGACTAAGAAAAATAAAAGGAATGGAAAAATTAAAGGACAGGAAAAATAAAAGGACTCAGAAAAATAAAAGGACTCAGAAAAAAAAATGAACTAGAAAAATAAAAGTGCTCAGAAAAATAAAAGGACTACAAAAGTAAAAGGATTTGAAAAATAAAAGGACTCAAAAAATGAAAGGAATCAGAAAAATAAAAAGGACTCGAAAAATAAAAGGATTTAGAAAAATAAGAGAACTAAGAAAAATAAAAGGACTAGTAAAATAAAAGGAAGATGAAAAATAAAAGGACTAGAAAAATAAAAGGACTCGACAAATAAAATGACTCAGAAAAATAAAAGGACTCAGAAAAAAAAAGAACTTGAGAAAAAAAAGGGCTCAGAAAAATAAAAGGACTAGAAAAGTAAAAGTATTTGAAATATAAAAGGACTCAGAAAAATAAAAGGACTGGAAAAATAAAAGGACTAGAAAAGTAAAAGGACACGGAAAATAACAAGACTAGAAAAATAAAAGGACTGTAAAAAATAAAAGGACTCTGAAAAATAAAAGGACTCAGAGAAATAAAAGGACTCAGAAAAATAAAAGGACTAGAAAAATAAAAAGATTAGAAAAATAAAAGGACTACAAATATAAAAGGACTAAGAAAAATAAAAGGAATAGAAAAATTAAAGGACTCGACAAATAAAAGGACTCAGAAAAATAGAAGGACAAGAAAAATAAAAAGTAAAAGGATTTGAACAATAAAAGGATTTAGAAAAATAAGAGGACTAAGAAAAATAAAATGACTAGAAAAATGAAAGGACTCAGAAATATAAAAGGCCGGGAAAAATAAATGGACTCAGAAAAATAAAAGGACTAGAAAAATAAAAAGATTAGAAAAATAAGAGGACTACAAAAATAAAAGGACTAAGAAAAATAAAAGGAATGGAAAAATTAAAGGACAGGAAAAATAAAAGGACTCAGAAAAATATAAGGACTCAGAAAAAAAAATGAACTAGAAAAATAAAAGTGCTCAGAAAAATAAAAGGACTACAAAAGTAAAAGGATTTGAAAAATAAAAGGACTTAGAAAAATAAAAGGACTGTAAAAATAAAAGGACTCAAAAAATGAAAGGAATCAGAAAAATAAAAAGGACTCGAAAAATAAAAGGATTTAGAAAAATAAGAGAACTAAGAAAAATAAAAGGACTAGAAAAATAAAAAGGACTCGACAAATAAAAGGACTCAGAAAAAAAAAGAACTAGGGAAAAAAAAGGGCTCAGAAAAATAAAAGGACTAGAAAAGTAAAAGTATTTGAAATATAAAAGGACTCAGAAAAATAAAAGGACTCAGAGAAATAAAAGGACTCAGAAAAATAAAAGGACTAGAAAAATAAAAAGATTAGAAAAATAAAAGGACTACAAATATAAAAGGACTAAGAAAAATAAAAGGAATAGAAAAATTAAAGGACTCGACAAATAAAAGGACTCAGAAAAATAAAAGGACTCAGAAAAATAGAAGGACAAGAAAAATAAAAAGTAAAAGGATTTGAACAATAAAAGGATTTAGAAAAATAAGAGGACTAAGAAAAATAAAATGACTAGAAAAATGAAAGGACTCAGAAATATAAAAGGCCGGGAAAAATAAATGGACTCAGAAAAATAAAAGGACTAGAAAAATAAAAAGATTAGAAAAATAAAAGGACTACAAAAATAAAAGGACTAAGAAAAATAAAAGGAATGGAAAAATTAAAGGACAGGAAAAATAAAAGGACTCAGAAAAATAAAAGGACTCAGAAAAAAAAATGAACTAGAAAAATAAAAGTGCTCAGAAAAATAAAAGGACTACAAAAGTAAAAGGATTTGAAAAATAAAAGGACTTAGAAAAATAAAAGGACTGTAAAAATAAAAGGACTCAAAAAATGAAAGGAATCAGAAAAATAAAAAGGACTCGAAAAATAAAAGGATTTAGAAAAATAAGAGAACTAAGAAAAATAAAAGGACTAGTAAAATAAAAGGAAGAAGAAAAATAAAAGGACTAGAAAAATAAAAGGACTCGACAAATAAAATGACTCAGAAAAATAAAAGGACTCAGAAAAAAAAAGAACTAGAGAAAAAAAAGGGCTCAGAAAAATAAAAGGACTAGAAAAGTAAAAGGACACGGAAAATAACAAGACTAGAAAAATAAAAGGACTGTAAAAAATAAAAGGACTCTGAAAAATAAAAGGACTCAGAGAAATAAAAGGACTCAGAAAAATAAAAGGACTAGAAAAATAAAAAGATTAGAAAAATAAAAGGACTACAAATATAAAAGGACTAAGAAAAATAAAAGGAATAGAAAAATTAAAGGACTCGACAAATAAAAGGACTCAGAAAAATAAAAGGACAAGAAAAATAAAAAGTAAAAGGATTTGAACAATAAAAGGATTTAGAAAAATAAGAGGACTAAGAAAAATAAAATGACTAGAAAAATGAAAGGACTCAGAAATATAAAAGGCCGGGAAAAATAAATGGACTCAGAAAAATAAAAGGACTAGAAAAATAAAAAGATTAGAAAAATAAGAGGACTACAAAAATAAAAGGACTAAGAAAAATAAAAGGAATGGAAAAATTAAAGGACAGGAAAAATAAAAGGACTCAGAAAAATAAAAGGACTCAGAAAAAAAAATGAACTAGAAAAATAAAAGTGCTCAGAAAAATAAAAGGACTACAAAAGTAAAAGGATTTGAAAAATAAAAGGACTTAGAAAAATAAAAGGACTGTAAAAATAAAAGGACTCAAAAAATGAAAGGAATCAGAAAAATAAAAAGGACTCGAAAAATAAAAGGATTTAGAAAAATAAGAGAACTAAGAAAAATAAAAGGACTAGTAAAATAAAAGGAAGATGAAAAATAAAAGGACTAGAAAAATAAAAGGACTCGACAAATAAAATGACTCAGAAAAATAAAAGGACTCAGAAAAAAAAAGAACTAGAGAAAAAAAAGGGCTCAGAAAAATAAAAGGACTAGAAAAGTAAAAGTATTTGAAATATAAAAGGACTCAGAAAAATAAAAGGACTGGAAAAATAAAAGGACTAGAAAAGTAAAAGGACACGGAAAATAACAAGACTAGAAAAATAAAAGGACTGTAAAAAATAAAAGGACTCTGAAAAATAAAAGGACTCAGAGAAATAAAAGGACTCAGAAAAATAAAAGGACTAGAAAAATAAAAAGATTAGAAAAATAAAAGGACTACAAATATAAAAGGACTAAGAAAAATAAAAGGAATAGAAAAATTAAAGGACTCGACAAATAAAAGGACTCAGAAAAATAAAAGGACTCAGAAAAATAGAAGGACAAGAAAAATAAAAAGTAAAAGGATTTGAACAATAAAAGGATTTAGAAAAATAAGAGGACTAAGAAAAATAAAATGACTAGAAAAATGAAAGGACTCAGAAATATAAAAGGCCGGGAAAAATAAATGGACTCAGAAAAATAAAAGGACTAGAAAAATAAAAAGATTAGAAAAATAAAAGGACTACAAAAATAAAAGGACTAAGAAAAATAAAAGGAATGGAAAAATTAAAGGACAGGAAAAATAAAAGGACTCGACAAATAAAAGGACTCAGAAAAATAAAAGGACTCAGAAAAAAAAATGAACTAGAAAAATAAAAGGGCTCAGAAAAATAAAAGGACTACAAAAGTAAAAGGATTTGAAAAATAAAAGGACTTAGAAAAATAAAAGGACTGTAAAAATAAAAGGACTCAAAAAATGAAAGGAATCAGAAAAATAAAAAGGACTCGAAAAATAAAAGGATTTAGAAAAATAAGAGAACTAAGAAAAATAAAAGGACTAGTAAAATAAAAGGAAGAAGAAAAATAAAAGGACTAGAAAAATAAAAGGACTCGACAAATAAAATGACTCAGAAAAATAAAAGGACTCAGAAAAAAAAAGAACTAGAGAAAAAAAAGGGCTCAGAAAAATAAAAGGACTAGAAAAGTAAAAGTATTTGAAATATAAAAGGACTCAGAAAAATAAAAGGACTGGAAAAATAAAAGGACTAGAAAAGTAAAAGGACACGGAAAATAACAAGACTAGAAAAATAAAAGGACTGTAAAAAATAAAAGGACTCTGAAAAATAAAAGGACTCAGAGAAATAAAAGGACTCAGAAAAATAAAAGGACTAGAAAAATAAAAAGATTAGAAAAATAAAAGGACTACAAATATAAAAGGACTAAGAAAAATAAAAGGAATAGAAAAATTAAAGGACTCGACAAATAAAAGGACTCAGAAAAATAAAAGGACTCAGAAAAATAGAAGGACAAGAAAAATAAAAAGTAAAAGGATTTGAACAATAAAAGGATTTAGAAAAATAAGAGGACTAAGAAAAATAAAATGACTAGAAAAATGAAAGGACTCAGAAAAATAAAAGGCCGGGAAAAATAAATGGACTCAGAAAAATAAAAGGACTAGAAAAATAAAAAGATTAGAAAAATAAAAGGACTACAAATATAAAAGGACAAAGAAAAATAAAAGGAATAGAAAAATTAAAGGACTCGACAAATAAAAGGACTCAGAAAAATAAAAGGACTCAGAAAAATAGAAGGACAAGAAAAATAAAAAGTAAAAGGATTTGAACAATAAAAGGATTTAGAAAAATAGGAGGACTAAGAAAAATAAAATGACTAGAAAAATGAAAGGACTCAGAAAAATAAAAGGCCGGGAAAAATAAATGGACTCAGAAAAATAAAAGGACTAGAAAAATAAAAAGATTAGAAAAATAAAAGAACTACAAAAATAAAAGGACTAAGAAAAATAAAAGGAATGGAAAAATTAAAGGACAGGAAAAATAAAAGGACTCGACAAATAAAAGGACTCAGAAAAAAAAATGAAGTAGAAAAATAAAAGTGCTCAGAAAAATAAAAGGACTAGAAAAGTAAAAGGATTTGAAAAATAAAAGGACTTAGAAAAATAAAAGGACTCAAAAAATGAAAGGAATCAGAAAAATAAAAAGGACTCGAAAAATAAAAGGATTTAGAAAAATAATAGAACTAAGAAAAATAAAAGGACTAGTAAAATAAAAGGAAGAAGAAAAATAAAAGGACTAGAAAAATAAAAGGACTCGACAAATAAAAGGACTCAGAAAAATAAAAGGACTCAGAAAAAAAAAGAACTAGAGAAAAAAAAGGGCTCAGAAAAATAAAAGGACTAGAAAAGTAAAAGTATTTGAAATATAAAAGGACTCAGAAAAATAAAAGGACTGGAAAAATAAAAGGACTAGAAAAGTAAAAGGACACGGAAAATAACAAGACTAGAAAAATAAAAGGACTGTAAAAAATAAAAGGACTCTGAAAAATAAAAGGACTCAGAGAAATAAAAGGACTCAGAAAAATAAAAGGACTAGAAAAATAAAAAGATTAGAAAAATAAAAGGACTACAAATATAAAAGGACTAAGAAAAATAAAAGGAATAGAAAAATTAAAGGACTCGACAAATAAAAGGACTCAGAAAAATAAAAGGACTCAGAAAAATAGAAGGACAAGAAAAATAAAAAGTAAAAGGATTTGAACAATAAAAGGATTTAGAAAAATAAGAGGACTAAGAAAAATAAAATGACTAGAAAAATGAAAGGACTCAGAAATATAAAAGGCCGGGAAAAATAAATGGACTCAGAAAAATAAAAGGACTAGAAAAATAAAAAGATTAGAAAAATAAAAGGACTACAAAAATAAAAGGACTAAGAAAAATAAAAGGAATGGAAAAATTAAAGGACAGGAAAAATAAAAGGACTCAGAAAAATAAAAGGACTCAGAAAAAAAAATGAACTAGAAAAATAAAAGTGCTCAGAAAAATAAAAGGACTACAAAAGTAAAAGGATTTGAAAAATAAAAGGACTCAAAAAATGAAAGGAATCAGAAAAATAAAAAGGACTCGAAAAATAAAAGGATTTAGAAAAATAAGAGAACTAAGAAAAATAAAAGGACTAGTAAAATAAAAGGAAGATGAAAAATAAAAGGACTAGAAAAATAAAAGGACTCGACAAATAAAATGACTCAGAAAAATAAAAGGACTCAGAAAAAAAAAGAACTAGAGAAAAAAAAGGGCTCAGAAAAATAAAAGGACTAGAAAAGTAAAAGTATTTGAAATATAAAAGGACTCAGAAAAATAAAAGGACTGGAAAAATAAAAGGACTAGAAAAGTAAAAGGACACGGAAAATAACAAGACTAGAAAAATAAAAGGACTGTAAAAAATAAAAGGACTCTGAAAAATAAAAGGACTCAGAGAAATAAAAGGACTCAGAAAAATAAAAGGACTAGAAAAATAAAAAGATTAGAAAAATAAAAGGACTACAAATATAAAAGGACTAAGAAAAATAAAAGGAATAGAAAAATTAAAGGACTCGACAAATAAAAGGACTCAGAAAAATAGAAGGACAAGAAAAATAAAAAGTAAAAGGATTTGAACAATAAAAGGATTTAGAAAAATAAGAGGACTAAGAAAAATAAAATGACTAGAAAAATGAAAGGACTCAGAAATATAAAAGGCCGGGAAAAATAAATGGACTCAGAAAAATAAAAGGACTAGAAAAATAAAAAGATTAGAAAAATAAGAGGACTACAAAAATAAAAGGACTAAGAAAAATAAAAGGAATGGAAAAATTAAAGGACAGGAAAAATAAAAGGACTCAGAAAAATAAAAGGACTCAGAAAAAAAAATGAACTAGAAAAATAAAAGTGCTCAGAAAAATAAAAGGACTACAAAAGTAAAAGGATTTGAAAAATAAAAGGACTTAGAAAAATAAAAGGACTGTAAAAATAAAAGGACTCAAAAAATGAAAGGAATCAGAAAAATAAAAAGGACTCGAAAAATAAAAGGATTTAGAAAAATAAGAGAACTAAGAAAAATAAAAGGACTAGAAAAATAAAAAGGACTCGACAAATAAAAGGACTCAGAAAAAAAAAGAACTAGGGAAAAAAAAGGGCTCAGAAAAATAAAAGGACTAGAAAAGTAAAAGTATTTGAAATATAAAAGGACTCAGAAAAATAAAAGGACTCAGAGAAATAAAAGGACTCAGAAAAATAAAAGGACTAGAAAAATAAAAACATTAGAAAAAAAAAAGGACTACAAATATAAAAGGACTACGAAAAATAAAAGGAATAGAAAAATTAAAGGACTCGACAAATAAATGGACTCAGAAAAATAAAAGGACTCAGAAAAATAGAAGGACAAGAAAAATAAAAAGTAAAAGGATTTGAACAATAAAAGGATTTAGAAAAATAAGAGGACTAAGAAAAATAAAATGACTAGAAAAATGAAAGGACTCAGAAATATAAAAGGCCGGGAAAAATAAATGGACTCAGAAAAATAAAAGGACTAGAAAAATAAAAAGATTAGAAAAATAAAAGGACTACAAAAATAAAAGGACTAAGAAAAATAAAAGGAATGGAAAAATTAAAGGACTCGACAAATAAAAGGACTCAGAAAAATAAAAGGACTCAGAAAAAAAAATGAACAAGAAAAATAAAAGTGCTCAGAAAAATAAAAGGACTAGAAAAGTAAAAGGATTTGAAAAATAAAAGGACTTAGAAAAATAAAAGGACTCAAAAAATGAAAGGAATCAGAAAAATAAAAAGGACTCGAAAAATAAAAGGATTTAGAAAAATAAGAGAACTAAGAAAAATAAAAGGACTAGTAAAATAAAAGGAAGAAGAAAAATAAAAGGACTAGAAAAATAAAAGGACTCGACAAATAAAAGGACTCAGAAAAATAAAAGGACTCAGAAAAAAAAAGAACTAGAGAAAAAAAAGGGCTCAGAAAAATAAAAGGACTAGAAAAGTAAAAAGATTAGAAAAATAAAAGGACTACAAATATAAAAGGACTAAGAAAAATAAAAGGAATAGAAAAATTAAAGGACTCGACAAATAAAAGGACTCAGAAAAATAGAAGGACAAGAAAAATAAAAAGTAAAAGGATTTGA
Source organism: Cinnamomum chago (assembly GCA_038049695.1). NCBI lineage: Eukaryota > Viridiplantae > Streptophyta > Magnoliopsida > Laurales > Lauraceae > Cinnamomum > Cinnamomum chago. The sequence goes on along the minus strand of CP142462.1, from coordinate 60,306,383 downwards.
ACAATAAAAGGATTTAGAAAAATAAGAGGACTAAGAAAAATAAAATGACTAGAAAAATGAAAGGACTCAGAAAAATAAAAGGCCGGGAAAAATAAATGGACTCAGAAAAATAAAAGGACTAGAAAAATAAAAAGATTAGAAAAATAAAAGGACTACAAAAATAAAAGGACTAAGAAAAATAAAAGGAATGGAAAAATTAAAGGACTAGAAAAATAAAAGGACTCGACAAATAAAAGGACTCAGAAAAATAAAAGGACTGTAAAAATAAAAGGACTGTAAAAATAAAAGGACTCAAAAAATGAAAGGAATCAGAAAAATAAAAAGGACTCGAAAAATAAAAGGATTTAGAAAAATAAGAGAACTAAGAAAAATAAAAGGACTAGTAAAATAAAAGGAAGAAGAAAAATAAAAGGACTAGAAAAATAAAAAGGACTCGACAAATAAAAGGACTCAGAAAAAAAAAAGAACTAGGGAAAAAAAAGGGCTCAGAAAAATAAAAGGACTAGAAAATTAAAAGTATTTGAAATATAAAAGGACTCAGAAAAATAAAAGGACTCAGAGAAATAAAAGGACTCAGAAAAATAAAAGGACTAGAAAAATAAAAACATTAGAAAAAAAAAAGGACTACAAATATAAAAGGACTACGAAAAATAAAAGGAATAGAAAAATTAAAGGACTCGACAAATAAATGGACTCAGAAAAATAAAAGGACTCAGAAAAATAGAAGGACAAGAAAAATAAAAAGTAAAAGGATTTGAACAATAAAAGGATTTAGAAAAATAAGAGGACTAAGAAAAATAAAATGACTAGAAAAATGAAAGGACTCAGAAATATAAAAGGCCGGGAAAAATAAATGGACTCAGAAAAATAAAAGGACTAGAAAAATAAAAAGATTAGAAAAATAAAAGGACTACAAAAATAAAAGGACTAAGAAAAATAAAAGGAATGGAAAAATTAAAGGACAGGAAAAATAAAAGGACTCAGAAAAATAAAAGGACTCAGAAAAAAAAATGAACTAGAAAAATAAAAGTGCTCAGAAAAATAAAAGGACTACAAAAGTAAAAGGATTTGAAAAATAAAAGGACTCAAAAAATGAAAGGAATCAGAAAAATAAAAAGGACTCGAAAAATAAAAGGATTTAGAAAAATAAGAGAACTAAGAAAAATAAAAGGACTAGTAAAATAAAAGGAAGATGAAAAATAAAAGGACTAGAAAAATAAAAGGACTCGACAAATAAAATGACTCAGAAAAATAAAAGGACTCAGAAAAAAAAAGAACTAGAGAAAAAAAAGGGCTCAGAAAAATAAAAGGACTAGAAAAGTAAAAGTATTTGAAATATAAAAGGACTCAGAAAAATAAAAGGACTGGAAAAATAAAAGGACTAGAAAAGTAAAAGGACACGGAAAATAACAAGACTAGAAAAATAAAAGGACTGTAAAAAATAAAAGGACTCTGAAAAATAAAAGGACTCAGAGAAATAAAAGGACTCAGAAAAATAAAAGGACTAGAAAAATAAAAAGATTAGAAAAATAAAAGGACTACAAATATAAAAGGACTAAGAAAAATAAAAGGAATAGAAAAATTAAAGGACTCGACAAATAAAAGGACTCAGAAAAATAAAAGGACTCAGAAAAATAGAAGGACAAGAAAAATAAAAAGTAAAAGGATTTGAACAATAAAAGGATTTAGAAAAATAAGAGGACTAAGAAAAATAAAATGACTAGAAAAATGAAAGGACTCAGAAATATAAAAGGCCGGGAAAAATAAATGGACTCAGAAAAATAAAAGGACTAGAAAAATAAAAAGATTAGAAAAATAAAAGGACTACAAAAATAAAAGGACTAAGAAAAATAAAAGGAATGGAAAAATTAAAGGACAGGAAAAATAAAAGGACTCAGAAAAATAAAAGGACTCAGAAAAAAAAATGAACTAGAAAAATAAAAGGGCTCAGAAAAATAAAAGGACTACAAAAGTAAAAGGATTTGAAAAATAAAAGGACTTAGAAAAATAAAAGGACTGTAAAAATAAAAGGACTCAAAAAATGAAAGGAATCAGAAAAATAAAAAGGACTCGAAAAATAAAAGGATTTAGAAAAATAAGAGAACTAAGAAAAATAAAAGGACTAGTAAAATAAAAGGAAGAAGAAAAATAAAAGGACTAGAAAAATAAAAGGACTCGACAAATAAAATGACTCAGAAAAATAAAAGGACTCAGAAAAAAAAAGAACTAGAGAAAAAAAAGGGCTCAGAAAAATAAAAGGACTAGAAAAGTAAAAGTATTTGAAATATAAAAGGACTCAGAAAAATAAAAGGACTGGAAAAATAAAAGGACTAGAAAAGTAAAAGGACACGGAAAATAACAAGACTAGAAAAATAAAAGGACTGTAAAAAATAAAAGGACTCTGAAAAATAAAAGGACTCAGAGAAATAAAAGGACTCAGAAAAATAAAAGGACTAGAAAAATAAAAAGATTAGAAAAATAAAAGGACTACAAATATAAAAGGACTAAGAAAAATAAAAGGAATAGAAAAATTAAAGGACTCGACAAATAAAAGGACTCAGAAAAATAAAAGGACTCAGAAAAATAGAAGGACAAGAAAAATAAAAAGTAAAAGGATTTGAACAATAAAAGGATTTAGAAAAATAAGAGGACTAAGAAAAATAAAATGACTAGAAAAATGAAAGGACTCAGAAAAATAAAAGGCCGGGAAAAATAAATGGACTCAGAAAAATAAAAGGACTAGAAAAATAAAAAGATTAGAAAAATAAAAGGACTACAAATATAAAAGGACAAAGAAAAATAAAAGGAATAGAAAAATTAAAGGACTCGACAAATAAAAGGACTCAGAAAAATAAAAGGACTCAGAAAAATAGAAGGACAAGAAAAATAAAAAGTAAAAGGATTTGAACAATAAAAGGATTTAGAAAAATAGGAGGACTAAGAAAAATAAAATGACTAGAAAAATGAAAGGACTCAGAAAAATAAAAGGCCGGGAAAAATAAATGGACTCAGAAAAATAAAAGGACTAGAAAAATAAAAAGATTAGAAAAATAAAAGAACTACAAAAATAAAAGGACTAAGAAAAATAAAAGGAATGGAAAAATTAAAGGACAGGAAAAATAAAAGGACTCGACAAATAAAAGGACTCAGAAAAAAAAATGAAGTAGAAAAATAAAAGTGCTCAGAAAAATAAAAGGACTAGAAAAGTAAAAGGATTTGAAAAATAAAAGGACTTAGAAAAATAAAAGGACTCAAAAAATGAAAGGAATCAGAAAAATAAAAAGGACTCGAAAAATAAAAGGATTTAGAAAAATAATAGAACTAAGAAAAATAAAAGGACTAGTAAAATAAAAGGAAGAAGAAAAATAAAAGGACTAGAAAAATAAAAGGACTCGACAAATAAAAGGACTCAGAAAAATAAAAGGACTCAGAAAAAAAAAGAACTAGAGAAAAAAAAGGGCTCAGAAAAATAAAAGGACTAGAAAAGTAAAAGTATTTGAAATATAAAAGGACTCAGAAAAATAAAAGGACTGGAAAAATAAAAGGACTAGAAAAGTAAAAGGACACGGAAAATAACAAGACTAGAAAAATAAAAGGACTGTAAAAAATAAAAGGACTCTGAAAAATAAAAGGACTCAGAGAAATAAAAGGACTCAGAAAAATAAAAGGACTCGAAAAATAAAAAGATTAGAAAAATAAAAGGACTACAAATATAAAAGGACTAAGAAAAATTAAAGGAATAGAAAAATTAAAGGACTCGACAAATAAAAGGACTCAGAAAAATAAAAGGACTCAGAAAAATAGAAGGACAAGAAAAATAAAAAGTAAAAGGATTTGAACAATAAAAGGATTTAGAAAAATAAGAGGACTAAGAAAAATAAAATGACTAGAAAAATGAAAGGACTCAGAAATATAAAAGGCCGGGAAAAATAAATGGACTCAGAAAAATAAAAGGACTAGAAAAATAAAAAGATTAGAAAAATAAAAGGACTACAAAAATAAAAGGACTAAGAAAAATAAAAGGAATGGAAAAATTAAAGGACAGGAAAAATAAAAGGACTCAGAAAAATAAAAGGACTCAGAAAAAAAAATGAACTAGAAAAATAAAAGTGCTCAGAAAAATAAAAGGACTAGAAAAGTAAAAGGATTTGAAAAATAAAAGGACTTAGAAAAATAAAAGGACTGTAAAAATAAAAGGACTCAAAAAATGAAAGGAATCAGAAAAATAAAAAGGACTCGAAAAATAAAAGGATTTAGAAAAATAAGAGAACTAAGAAAAATAAAAGGACTAGTAAAATAAAAGGAAGAAGAAAAATAAAAGGACTAGAAAAATAAAAGGACTCGACAAATAAAATGACTCAGAAAAATAAAAGGACTCAGAAAAAAAAAGAACTAGAGAAAAAAAAGGGCTCAGAAAAATAAAAGGACTAGAAAAGTAAAAGTATTTGAAATATAAAAGGACTCAGAAAAATAAAAGGACTGGAAAAATAAAAGGACTAGAAAAGTAAAAGGACACGGAAAATAACAAGACTAGAAAAATAAAAGGACTGTAAAAAATAAAAGGACTCTGAAAAATAAAAGGACTCAGAGAAATAAAAGGACTCAGAAAAATAAAAGGACTAGAAAAATAAAAAGATTAGAAAAATAAAAGGACTACAAATATAAAAGGACTAAGAAAAATAAAAGGAATAGAAAAATTAAAGGACTCGACAAATAAAAGGACTCAGAAAAATAGAAGGACAAGAAAAATAAAAAGTAAAAGGATTTGAACAATAAAAGGATTTAGAAAAATAAGAGGACTAAGAAAAATAAAATGACTAGAAAAATGAAAGGACTCAGAAATATAAAAGGCCGGGAAAAATAAATGGACTCAGAAAAATAAAAGGACTAGAAAAATAAAAAGATTAGAAAAATAAGAGGACTACAAAAATAAAAGGACTAAGAAAAATAAAAGGAATGGAAAAATTAAAGGACAGGAAAAATAAAAGGACTCAGAAAAATAAAAGGACTCAGAAAAAAAAATGAACTAGAAAAATAAAAGTGCTCAGAAAAATAAAAGGACTACAAAAGTAAAAGGATTTGAAAAATAAAAGGACTTAGAAAAATAAAAGGACTGTAAAAATAAAAGGACTCAAAAAATGAAAGGAATCAGAAAAATAAAAAGGACTCGAAAAATAAAAGGATTTAGAAAAATAAGAGAACTAAGAAAAATAAAAGGACTAGTAAAATAAAAGGAAGATGAAAAATAAAAGGACTAGAAAAATAAAAGGACTCGACAAATAAAATGACTCAGAAAAATAAAAGGACTCAGAAAAAAAAAGAACTAGAGAAAAAAAAGGGCTCAGAAAAATAAAAGGACTAGAAAAGTAAAAGTATTTGAAATATAAAAGGACTCAGAAAAATAAAAGGACTGGAAAAATAAAAGGACTAGAAAAGTAAAAGGACACGGAAAATAACAAGACTAGAAAAATAAAAGGACTGTAAAAAATAAAAGGACTCTGAAAAATAAAAGGACTCAGAGAAATAAAAGGACTCAGAAAAATAAAAGGACTAGAAAAATAAAAAGATTAGAAAAATAAAAGGACTACAAATATAAAAGGACTAAGAAAAATAAAAGGAATAGAAAAATTAAAGGACTCGACAAATAAAAGGACTCAGAAAAATAAAAGGACTCAGAAAAATAGAAGGACAAGAAAAATAAAAAGTAAAAGGATTTGAACAATAAAAGGATTTAGAAAAATAAGAGGACTAAGAAAAATAAAATGACTAGAAAAATGAAAGGACTCAGAAATATAAAAGGCCGGGAAAAATAAATGGACTCAGAAAAATAAAAGGACTAGAAAAATAAAAAGATTAGAAAAATAAGAGGACTACAAAAATAAAAGGACTAAGAAAAATAAAAGGAATGGAAAAATTAAAGGACAGGAAAAATAAAAGGACTCAGAAAAATAAAAGGACTCAGAAAAAAAAATGAACTAGAAAAATAAAAGTGCTCAGAAAAATAAAAGGACTACAAAAGTAAAAGGATTTGAAAAATAAAAGGACTTAGAAAAATAAAAGGACTGTAAAAATAAAAGGACTCAAAAAATGAAAGGAATCAGAAAAATAAAAAGGACTCGAAAAATAAAAGGATTTAGAAAAATAAGAGAACTAAGAAAAATAAAAGGACTAGTAAAATAAAAGGAAGAAGAAAAATAAAAGGACTAGAAAAATAAAAGGACTCGACAAATAAAATGACTCAGAAAAATAAAAGGACTCAGAAAAAAAAAGAACTAGAGAAAAAAAAGGGCTCAGAAAAATAAAAGGACTAGAAAAGTAAAAGGACACGGAAAATAACAAGACTAGAAAAATAAAAGGACTGTAAAAAATAAAAGGACTCTGAAAAATAAAAGGACTCAGAGAAATAAAAGGACTCAGAAAAATAAAAGGACTAGAAAAATAAAAAGATTAGAAAAATAAAAGGACTACAAATATAAAAGGACTAAGAAAAATAAAAGGAATAGAAAAATTAAAGGACTCGACAAATAAAAGGACTCAGAAAAATAAAAGGACAAGAAAAATAAAAAGTAAAAGGATTTGAACAATAAAAGGATTTAGAAAAATAAGAGGACTAAGAAAAATAAAATGACTAGAAAAATGAAAGGACTCAGAAATATAAAAGGCCGGGAAAAATAAATGGACTCAGAAAAATAAAAGGACTAGAAAAATAAAAAGATTAGAAAAATAAGAGGACTACAAAAATAAAAGGACTAAGAAAAATAAAAGGAATGGAAAAATTAAAGGACAGGAAAAATAAAAGGACTCAGAAAAATAAAAGGACTCAGAAAAAAAAATGAACTAGAAAAATAAAAGTGCTCAGAAAAATAAAAGGACTACAAAAGTAAAAGGATTTGAAAAATAAAAGGACTTAGAAAAATAAAAGGACTGTAAAAATAAAAGGACTCAAAAAATGAAAGGAATCAGAAAAATAAAAAGGACTCGAAAAATAAAAGGATTTAGAAAAATAAGAGAACTAAGAAAAATAAAAGGACTAGTAAAATAAAAGGAAGATGAAAAATAAAAGGACTAGAAAAATAAAAGGACTCGACAAATAAAATGACTCAGAAAAATAAAAGGACTCAGAAAAAAAAAGAACTAGAGAAAAAAAAGGGCTCAGAAAAATAAAAGGACTAGAAAAGTAAAAGTATTTGAAATATAAAAGGACTCAGAAAAATAAAAGGACTGGAAAAATAAAAGGACTAGAAAAGTAAAAGGACACGGAAAATAACAAGACTAGAAAAATAAAAGGACTGTAAAAAATAAAAGGACTCTGAAAAATAAAAGGACTCAGAGAAATAAAAGGACTCAGAAAAATAAAAGGACTAGAAAAATAAAAAGATTAGAAAAATAAAAGGACTACAAATATAAAAGGACTAAGAAAAATAAAAGGAATAGAAAAATTAAAGGACTCGACAAATAAAAGGACTCAGAAAAATAAAAGGACTCAGAAAAATAGAAGGACAAGAAAAATAAAAAGTAAAAGGATTTGAACAATAAAAGGATTTAGAAAAATAAGAGGACTAAGAAAAATAAAATGACTAGAAAAATGAAAGGACTCAGAAATATAAAAGGCCGGGAAAAATAAATGGACTCAGAAAAATAAAAGGACTAGAAAAATAAAAAGATTAGAAAAATAAAAGGACTACAAAAATAAAAGGACTAAGAAAAATAAAAGGAATGGAAAAATTAAAGGACAGGAAAAATAAAAGGACTCAGAAAAATAAAAGGACTCAGAAAAAAAAATGAACTAGAAAAATAAAAGTGCTCAGAAAAATAAAAGGACTACAAAAGTAAAAGGATTTGAAAAATAAAAGGACTTAGAAAAATAAAAGGACTGTAAAAATAAAAGGACTCAAAAAATGAAAGGAATCAGAAAAATAAAAAGGACTCGAAAAATAAAAGGATTTAGAAAAATAAGAGAACTAAGAAAAATAAAAGGACTAGTAAAATAAAAGGAAGAAGAAAAATAAAAGGACTAGAAAAATAAAAGGACTCGACAAATAAAATGACTCAGAAAAATAAAAGGACTCAGAAAAAAAAAGAACTAGAGAAAAAAAAGGGCTCAGAAAAATAAAAGGACTAGAAAAGTAAAAGTATTTGAAATATAAAAGGACTCAGAAAAATAAAAGGACTGGAAAAATAAAAGGACTAGAAAAGTAAAAGGACACGGAAAATAACAAGACTAGAAAAATAAAAGGACTGTAAAAAATAAAAGGACTCTGAAAAATAAAAGGACTCAGAGAAATAAAAGGACTCAGAAAAATAAAAGGACTAGAAAAATAAAAAGATTAGAAAAATAAAAGGACTACAAATATAAAAGGACTAAGAAAAATAAAAGGAATAGAAAAATTAAAGGACTCGACAAATAAAAGGACTCAGAAAAATAGAAGGACAAGAAAAATAAAAAGTAAAAGGATTTGAACAATAAAAGGATTTAGAAAAATAAGAGGACTAAGAAAAATAAAATGACTAGAAAAATGAAAGGACTCAGAAATATAAAAGGCCGGGAAAAATAAATGGACTCAGAAAAATAAAAGGACTAGAAAAATAAAAAGATTAGAAAAATAAGAGGACTACAAAAATAAAAGGACTAAGAAAAATAAAAGGAATGGAAAAATTAAAGGACAGGAAAAATAAAAGGACTCAGAAAAATAAAAGGACTCAGAAAAAAAAATGAACTAGAAAAATAAAAGTGCTCAGAAAAATAAAAGGACTACAAAAGTAAAAGGATTTGAAAAATAAAAGGACTTAGAAAAATAAAAGGACTGTAAAAATAAAAGGACTCAAAAAATGAAAGGAATCAGAAAAATAAAAAGGACTCGAAAAATAAAAGGATTTAGAAAAATAAGAGAACTAAGAAAAATAAAAGGACTAGTAAAATAAAAGGAAGAAGAAAAATAAAAGGACTAGAAAAATAAAAGGACTCGACAAATAAAATGACTCAGAAAAATAAAAGGACTCAGAAAAAAAAAGAACTAGAGAAAAAAAAGGGCTCAGAAAAATAAAAGGACTAGAAAAGTAAAAGTATTTGAAATATAAAAGGACTCAGAAAAATAAAAGGACTGGAAAAATAAAAGGACTAGAAAAGTAAAAGGACACGGAAAATAACAAGACTAGAAAAATAAAAGGACTGTAAAAAATAAAAGGACTCTGAAAAATAAAAGGACTCAGAGAAATAAAAGGACTCAGAAAAATAAAAGGACTAGAAAAATAAAAAGATTAGAAAAATAAAAGGACTACAAATATAAAAGGACTAAGAAAAATAAAAGGAATAGAAAAATTAAAGGACTCGACAAATAAAAGGACTCAGAAAAATAGAAGGACAAGAAAAATAAAAAGTAAAAGGATTTGAACAATAAAAGGATTTAGAAAAATAAGAGGACTAAGAAAAATAAAATGACTAGAAAAATGAAAGGACTCAGAAATATAAAAGGCCGGGAAAAATAAATGGACTCAGAAAAATAAAAGGACTAGAAAAATAAAAAGATTAGAAAAATAAGAGGACTACAAAAATAAAAGGACTAAGAAAAATAAAAGGAATGGAAAAATTAAAGGACAGGAAAAATAAAAGGACTCAGAAAAATAAAAGGACTCAGAAAAAAAAATGAACTAGAAAAATAAAAGTGCTCAGAAAAATAAAAGGACTACAAAAGTAAAAGGATTTGAAAAATAAAAGGACTTAGAAAAATAAAAGGACTGTAAAAATAAAAGGACTCAAAAAATGAAAGGAATCAGAAAAATAAAAAGGACTCGAAAAATAAAAGGATTTAGAAAAATAAGAGAACTAAGAAAAATAAAAGGACTAGTAAAATAAAAGGAAGAAGAAAAATAAAAGGACTAGAAAAATAAAAGGACTCGACAAATAAAATGACTCAGAAAAATAAAAGGACTCAGAAAAAAAAAGAACTAGAGAAAAAAAAGGGCTCAGAAAAATAAAAGGACTAGAAAAGTAAAAGTATTTGAAATATAAAAGGACTCAGAAAAATAAAAGGACTGGAAAAATAAAAGGACTAGAAAAGTAAAAGGACACGGAAAATAACAAGACTAGAAAAATAAAAGGACTGTAAAAAATAAAAGGACTCTGAAAAATAAAAGGACTCAGAGAAATAAAAGGACTCAGAAAAATAAAAGGACTAGAAAAATAAAAAGATTAGAAAAATAAAAGGACTACAAATATAAAAGGACTAAGAAAAATAAAAGGAATAGAAAAATTAAAGGACTCGACAAATAAAAGGACTCAGAAAAATAAAAGGACTCAGAAAAATAGAAGGACAAGAAAAATAAAAAGTAAAAGGATTTGAACAATAAAAGGATTTAGAAAAATAAGAGGACTAAGAAAAATAAAATGACTAGAAAAATGAAAGGACTCAGAAATATAAAAGGCCGGGAAAAATAAATGGACTCAGAAAAATAAAAGGACTAGAAAAATAAAAAGATTAGAAAAATAAAAGGACTACAAAAATAAAAGGACTAAGAAAAATAAAAGGAATGGAAAAATTAAAGGACAGGAAAAATAAAAGGACTCAGAAAAATAAAAGGACTCAGAAAAAAAAATGAACTAGAAAAATAAAAGTGCTCAGAAAAATAAAAGGACTACAAAAGTAAAAGGATTTGAAAAATAAAAGGACTTAGAAAAATAAAAGGACTGTAAAAATAAAAGGACTCAAAAAATGAAAGGAATCAGAAAAATAAAAAGGACTCGAAAAATAAAAGGATTTAGAAAAATAAGAGAACTAAGAAAAATAAAAGGACTAGTAAAATAAAAGGAAGAAGAAAAATAAAAGGACTAGAAAAATAAAAGGACTCGACAAATAAAATGACTCAGAAAAATAAAAGGACTCAGAAAAAAAAAGAACTAGAGAAAAAAAAGGGCTCAGAAAAATAAAAGGACTAGAAAAGTAAAAGTATTTGAAATATAAAAGGACTCAGAAAAATAAAAGGACTGGAAAAATAAAAGGACTAGAAAAGTAAAAGGACACGGAAAATAACAAGACTAGAAAAATAAAAGGACTGTAAAAAATAAAAGGACTCTGAAAAATAAAAGGACTCAGAGAAATAAAAGGACTCAGAAAAATAAAAGGACTAGAAAAATAAAAAGATTAGAAAAATAAAAGGACTACAAATATAAAAGGACTAAGAAAAATAAAAGGAATAGAAAAATTAAAGGACTCGACAAATAAAAGGACTCAGAAAAATAGAAGGACAAGAAAAATAAAAAGTAAAAGGATTTGAACAATAAAAGGATTTAGAAAAATAAGAGGACTAAGAAAAATAAAATGACTAGAAAAATGAAAGGACTCAGAAATATAAAAGGCCGGGAAAAATAAATGGACTCAGAAAAATAAAAGGACTAGAAAAATAAAAAGATTAGAAAAATAAGAGGACTACAAAAATAAAAGGACTAAGAAAAATAAAAGGAATGGAAAAATTAAAGGACAGGAAAAATAAAAGGACTCAGAAAAATAAAAGGACTCAGAAAAAAAAATGAACTAGAAAAATAAAAGTGCTCAGAAAAATAAAAGGACTACAAAAGTAAAAGGATTTGAAAAATAAAAGGACTTAGAAAAATAAAAGGACTGTAAAAATAAAAGGACTCAAAAAATGAAAGGAATCAGAAAAATAAAAAGGACTCGAAAAATAAAAGGATTTAGAAAAATAAGAGAACTAAGAAAAATAAAAGGACTAGTAAAATAAAAGGAAGAAGAAAAATAAAAGGACTAGAAAAATAAAAGGACTCGACAAATAAAATGACTCAGAAAAATAAAAGGACTCAGAAAAAAAAAGAACTAGAGAAAAAAAAGGGCTCAGAAAAATAAAAGGACTAGAAAAGTAAAAGTATTTGAAATATAAAAGGACTCAGAAAAATAAAAGGACTGGAAAAATAAAAGGACTAGAAAAGTAAAAGGACACGGAAAATAACAAGACTAGAAAAATAAAAGGACTGTAAAAAATAAAAGGACTCTGAAAAATAAAAGGACTCAGAGAAATAAAAGGACTCAGAAAAATAAAAGGACTAGAAAAATAAAAAGATTAGAAAAATAAAAGGACTACAAATATAAAAGGACTAAGAAAAATAAAAGGAATAGAAAAATTAAAGGACTCGACAAATAAAAGGACTCAGAAAAATAGAAGGACAAGAAAAATAAAAAGTAAAAGGATTTGAACAATAAAAGGATTTAGAAAAATAAGAGGACTAAGAAAAATAAAATGACTAGAAAAATGAAAGGACTCAGAAATATAAAAGGCCGGGAAAAATAAATGGACTCAGAAAAATAAAAGGACTAGAAAAATAAAAAGATTAGAAAAATAAGAGGACTACAAAAATAAAAGGACTAAGAAAAATAAAAGGAATGGAAAAATTAAAGGACAGGAAAAATAAAAGGACTCAGAAAAATAAAAGGACTCAGAAAAAAAAATGAACTAGAAAAATAAAAGTGCTCAGAAAAATAAAAGGACTACAAAAGTAAAAGGATTTGAAAAATAAAAGGACTTAGAAAAATAAAAGGACTGTAAAAATAAAAGGACTCAAAAAATGAAAGGAATCAGAAAAATAAAAAGGACTCGAAAAATAAAAGGATTTAGAAAAATAAGAGAACTAAGAAAAATAAAAGGACTAGTAAAATAAAAGGAAGAAGAAAAATAAAAGGACTAGAAAAATAAAAGGACTCGACAAATAAAATGACTCAGAAAAATAAAAGGACTCAGAAAAAAAAAGAACTAGAGAAAAAAAAGGGCTCAGAAAAATAAAAGGACTAGAAAAGTAAAAGTATTTGAAATATAAAAGGACTCAGAAAAATAAAAGGACTGGAAAAATAAAAGGACTAGAAAAGTAAAAGGACACGGAAAATAACAAGACTAGAAAAATAAAAGGACTGTAAAAAATAAAAGGACTCTGAAAAATAAAAGGACTCAGAGAAATAAAAGGACTCAGAAAAATAAAAGGACTAGAAAAATAAAAAGATTAGAAAAATAAAAGGACTACAAATATAAAAGGACTAAGAAAAATAAAAGGAATAGAAAAATTAAAGGACTCGACAAATAAAAGGACTCAGAAAAATAAAAGGACTCAGAAAAATAGAAGGACAAGAAAAATAAAAAGTAAAAGGATTTGAACAATAAAAGGACTAGAAAAATAAGAGGACTAAGAAAAATAAAATGACTAGAAAAATGAAAGGACTCAGAAATATAAAAGGCCGGGAAAAATAAATGGACTCAGAAAAATAAAAGGACTAGAAAAATAAAAAGATTAGAAAAATAAAAGGACTACAAAAATAAAAGGACTAAGAAAAATAAAAGGAATGGAAAAATTAAAGGACAGGAAAAATAAAAGGACTCAGAAAAATAAAAGGACTCAGAAAAAAAAATGAACTAGAAAAATAAAAGTGCTCAGAAAAATAAAAGGACTACAAAAGTAAAAGGATTTGAAAAATAAAAGGACTTAGAAAAATAAAAGGACTGTAAAAATAAAAGGACTCAAAAAATGAAAGGAATCAGAAAAATAAAAAGGACTCGAAAAATAAAAGGATTTAGAAAAATAAGAGAACTAAGAAAAATAAAAGGACTAGTAAAATAAAAGGAAGAAGAAAAATAAAAGGACTAGAAAAATAAAAGGACTCGACAAATAAAATGACTCAGAAAAATAAAAGGACTCAGAAAAAAAAAGAACTAGAGAAAAAAAAGGGCTCAGAAAAATAAAAGGACTAGAAAAGTAAAAGTATTTGAAATATAAAAGGACTCAGAAAAATAAAAGGACTGGAAAAATAAAAGGACTAGAAAAGTAAAAGGACACGGAAAATAACAAGACTAGAAAAATAAAAGGACTGTAAAAAATAAAAGGACTCTGAAAAATAAAAGGACTCAGAGAAATAAAAGGACTCAGAAAAATAAAAGGACTAGAAAAATAAAAAGATTAGAAAAATAAAAGGACTACAAATATAAAAGGACTAAGAAAAATAAAAGGAATAGAAAAATTAAAGGACTCGACAAATAAAAGGACTCAGAAAAATAGAAGGACAAGAAAAATAAAAAGTAAAAGGATTTGAACAATAAAAGGATTTAGAAAAATAAGAGGACTAAGAAAAATAAAATGACTAGAAAAATGAAAGGACTCAGAAATATAAAAGGCCGGGAAAAATAAATGGACTCAGAAAAATAAAAGGACTAGAAAAATAAAAAGATTAGAAAAATAAGAGGACTACAAAAATAAAAGGACTAAGAAAAATAAAAGGAATGGAAAAATTAAAGGACAGGAAAAATAAAAGGACTCAGAAAAAAAAATGAACTAGAAAAATAAAAGTGCTCAGAAAAATAAAAGGACTACAAAAGTAAAAGGATTTGAAAAATAAAAGGACTTAGAAAAATAAAAGGACTGTAAAAATAAAAGGACTCAAAAAATGAAAGGAATCAGAAAAATAAAAAGGACTCGAAAAATAAAAGGATTTAGAAAAATAAGAGAACTAAGAAAAATAAAAGGACTAGTAAAATAAAAGGAAGAAGAAAAATAAAAGGACTAGAAAAATAAAAGGACTCGACAAATAAAATGACTCAGAAAAATAAAAGGACTCAGAAAAAAAAAGAACTAGAGAAAAAAAAGGGCTCAGAAAAATAAAAGGACTAGAAAAGTAAAAGTATTTGAAATATAAAAGGACTCAGAAAAATAAAAGGACTGGAAAAATAAAAGGACTAGAAAAGTAAAAGGACACGGAAAATAACAAGACTAGAAAAATAAAAGGACTGTAAAAAATAAAAGGACTCTGAAAAATAAAAGGACTCAGAAAAATAAAAGGACTAGAAAAATAAAAAGATTAGAAAAATAAAAGGACTACAAATATAAAAGGACTAAGAAAAATAAAAGGAATAGAAAAATTAAAGGACTCGACAAATAAAAGGACTCAGAAAAATAAAAGGACAAGAAAAATAAAAAGTAAAAGGATTTGAACAATAAAAGGATTTAGAAAAATAAGAGGACTAAGAAAAATAAAATGACTAGAAAAATGAAAGGACTCAGAAATATAAAAGGCCGGGAAAAATAAATGGACTCAGAAAAATAAAAGGACTAGAAAAATAAAAAGATTAGAAAAATAAGAGGACTACAAAAATAAAAGGACTAAGAAAAATAAAAGGAATGGAAAAATTAAAGGACAGGAAAAATAAAAGGACTCAGAAAAAAAAATGAACTAGAAAAATAAAAGTGCTCAGAAAAATAAAAGGACTACAAAAGTAAAAGGATTTGAAAAATAAAAGGACTTAGAAAAATAAAAGGACTGTAAAAATAAAAGGACTCAAAAAATGAAAGGAATCAGAAAAATAAAAAGGACTCGAAAAATAAAAGGATTTAGAAAAATAAGAGAACTAAGAAAAATAAAAGGACTAGTAAAATAAAAGGAAGAAGAAAAATAAAAGGACTAGAAAAATAAAAGGACTCGACAAATAAAATGACTCAGAAAAATAAAAGGACTCAGAAAAAAAAAGAACTAGAGAAAAAAAAGGGCTCAGAAAAATAAAAGGACTAGAAAAGTAAAAGTATTTGAAATATAAAAGGACTCAGAAAAATAAAAGGACTGGAAAAATAAAAGGACTAGAAAAGTAAAAGGACACGGAAAATAACAAGACTAGAAAAATAAAAGGACTGTAAAAAATAAAAGGACTCTGAAAAATAAAAGGACTCAGAAAAATAAAAGGACTAGAAAAATAAAAAGATTAGAAAAATAAAAGGACTACAAATATAAAAGGACTAAGAAAAATAAAAGGAATAGAAAAATTAAAGGACTCGACAAATAAAAGGACTCAGAAAAATAGAAGGACAAGAAAAATAAAAAGTAAAAGGATTTGAACGATAAAAGGATTTAGAAAAATAAGAGGACTAAGAAAAATAAAATGACTAGAAAAATGAAAGGACTCAGAAAAATAAAAGGCCGGGAAAAATAAATGGACTCAGAAAAATAAAAGGACTAGAAAAATAAAAAGATTAGAAAAATAAAAGGACTACAAAAATAAAAGGACTAAGAAAAATAAAAGGAATGGAAAAATTAAAGGACAGGAAAAATAAAAGGACTCGACAAATAAAAGGACTCAGAAAAATAAAAGAACTCAGAAAAAAAATGAACTAGAAAAATAAAAGTGCTCAGAAAAATAAAAGGACTAGAAAAGTAAAAGGATTTGAAAAATAAAAGGACTCAGAAAAATAAAAGGACTGGAAAAATAAAAGGACTAGAATAATAATAGAACTAGAAAAATAAAAGGACTGGAAAAATAAAAGGACTCGAAAAATGAAAGGAATCAGAAAAATAAAAAGGACTCGAAAAATAAAAGGATTTAGAAAAATAAGAGAACTAAGAAAAATAAAAGGACTAGTAAAATAAAAGGACTCAGAAAAATAAAAGGACTGGAAAAATAAAAGGGCTCGAAAAATAAAAGGACTTGAAAAATGAAAGGAATAAGAAAAATAACAGGACTCAGAAAAATAAAAGGACTAGAAATGTAAAAGGACTAGAAAAATGAAAGGACTCAGAAAAATAAAAGAACTAGAAAAATAAAAGGGCTGAGAAAAATAAAAGGACAAGAAAAGTAAACGGATTTGAAAAATAAAAGGATTTAGAAAAATAAGCGGACTAAGAAAAAAAAATGACCAGAAAAATGAAAGGACTCAGAAAAATAAAAGGCCGGGGAAAATAAAAGGAGTCAGAAAAATAATAGAACTTGAAAAATAAAAGGACTGGAAAAATAAAAGGACTCGAAAAATGAAAGGAATCAGAAAAATAAAAAGAACTCGAAAAAAAAAAGTATTTAGAAAAATAAGAGAACTAAGAAAAATAAAAGGACTCAGAAAAATAAAAGGACTCAAAAAAAAAAAAGAACTAGAAAAATAAAAGGGCTTAGAAAAATAAAAGGACTAGAAAAGTAAAAGGATTTGAAAAATAAAAGGACTCGAAAAATATAGGGACACGAAAAATAAAAGGACTCAGAAAAATAGAAGGACAAGAAAAATAAATGGACTGGAAAAATAAAAGGACTGGAAAAATAAAAGGACTCAGAAAAATAAAAGGACTTGAAAAATAGAAGGACTCAGAGAAATAAAAGGACTCAGAAAAATAAAAGGACTAGAAAAATAAAAGGAAAAAGAAAAATAAAAGGACTCAGAAAAAAAAAGAACTAGAGAAAAAAAGGGCTCAGAAAAATAAAAGGACTAGAAAAGTAAAAGGATTTGAAATATAAAAGGACTCAGAAAAATAAAAGGACTGGAAAAATAAAAGGACTAGAAAAGTAAAAGGACTCGGAAAATAACAGGACTAGAAAAATAAAAGGACTGTAAAAAATAAAAGGAATTGAAAAATAAAAGGACTAGAGAAAAAAAAAGGATTAGAAAAATAAAAGGACTCAAAAAAATAAATGGACATGAAATATAAAAGGAATAAGAAAAATAAAAGGACTCAGAAAAATAAAAGGACTAGAAATGTAAAAGGACTAGAAAAATAAAAGGACTCACCAAAATAAAAGGACTCTGAAACATAAAAGGACTCAGAGAAATAAAAGGACTCTGAAACATAAAAGGACTAGAAAAATAAAAAGATTACAAAAATAAAAGGACTCAGAAAAATAAAAGGACTCAGAAAAAAAGAAGGACAAGAAAAATAAAAGGACTGGAAAAATAAAAGGACTCAGAAAAATACAAGGACAAGAAAAATAAAAGGACTGGAAAAATAAAAGGACTGGAAAAATAAAAAGACTCAGAAAAATAAAAGGACTCGAAAAATAGAAGGACTCAGAAAAATAAAAGGACACAGAAAAATAAAAGGACTCAGAAAAATAAAAGGACTGGAAAAATAGAAGGACTCAGAAAAATAAAAAGGACATGAAAAATAAAAGGATTTAGAAAAATAAGAGGACTAATAAAAATAAAAGGACTAGAAAAAGAAATGGACTCAGAAAAATAAAAGGACTGGAAAAATCAAAGGGCTCGAAAAATAAAAGGACTCAAAAAATAAATGGACTTCAAAAATAAAAGGAATAAGAAAAAAAACAGGACTCAGAAAAATAAAAGGACCAGAAAAGTAAAAGGACTAGAAAAATGAAAGGACTCAGAAAAATAAAAGAACAAGAAAAATAAAAGGGTTGAGAAAAATAAAAGGACTAGAAAAATAAAAAGTAAAAGGATTTGAACAATAAAAGGATTTAGAAAAATAAGAGGACTAAGAAAAATAAAATGACTAGAAAAATGAAAGGACTCAGAAAAATAAAAGGCCGGGAAAAATAAATGGACTCAGAAAAATAAAAGGACTAGAAAAATAAAAAGATTAGAAAAATAAAAGGACTACAAAAATAAAAGGACTAAGAAAAATAAAAGGAATGGAAAAATTAAAGGATAGGAAAAATAAAAGGACTCGACAAATAAAAGGACTCAGAAAAATAAAAGAACTCAGAAAAAAAAATGAACTTGAAAAATAAAAGTGCTTAGAAAAATAAAAGGACTAGAAAAGTAAAAGGATTTGAAAAATAAAAGGACTCAGAAAAATAAAAGGACTGGAAAAATAAAAGGACTCGAAAAATAAAAGGACTAGAATAATAATAGAACTAGAAAAATAAAAGGACTGGAAAAATAAAAGGACTCGAAAAATGAAAGGAATCAGAAAAATAAAAAGGACTCGAAAAATAAAAGGATTTAGAAAAATAAGAGAACTAAGAAAAATAAAAGGACTAGTAAAATAAAAGGACTCAGAAAAATAAAAGGACTGGAAAAACAAAAGGGCTCGAAAAATAAAAGGACTTGAAAAATGAAAGGAATAAGAAAAATAACAGGACTCAGAAAAATAAAAGGACTAGAAATGTAAAAGGACAAGAAAAATGAAAGGACTCAGAAAAATAAAAGAACTAGAAAAATAAAAGGGCTGAGAAAAATAAAAGGACAAGAAAAGTAAACGGATTTGAAAAATAAAAGGATTTAGAAAAATAAGCGGACTAAGAAAAAAAATGACCAGAAAAATGAAAGGACTCAGAAAAATAAAAGGCCGGGGAAAATAAAAGGTGTCAGAAAAATAATAGAACTTGAAATATAAAAGGACTGGAAAAATAAAAGGACTCGAAAAATGAAAGGAATCAGAAAAATAAAAAGAACTCGAAAAAAAAAAGTATTTAGAAAAATAAGAGAACTAAGAAAAATAAAAGCACTAGTAAAATAAAAGGACTCAGAAAAATAAAAGGACTCAGAAAAAAAAAGAACCTGAAAAATAAATGGATTTAGAAAAATAAGAGGACTAATAAAAATAAAAAGACTAGAAAAATAAAAGGACTCAGAAAAATAAAAGGACTGGAAAAATAAAAGGGCTCGAAAAATAAATGGACTCAGGAAAATAAATGGACTTCAAAAATAAAAGGAATAAGAAAAAAAACAGGACTCACAAAAATAAAAGGACCAGAAAAATAAAAGGGTTGAGAAAAATAAAAGGACTAAAAAATTAAAATGATTTGAAAAATAAAAGGATTTAGAAAAATAAGAGGACTAAGAAAAATAAAATGACTAGAAAAATGAAAGGACTCAGAAAAATAAAAGGCCGGGAAAAATAAAAGGACTCAGAAAAATAAAAAGACTAGAAAAATAAAAAGATTAGAAAAATAAAAGGACTACAAAAATAACTAAGAAAAATAAAAGGAATGGAAAAAATTAAAGGACAGGAAAAATAAAAGGACTCGAAAAGTAAAAGGACTCGGAAAATAACAGGACTAGAAAAATAAAAGGACTGTAAAAAATAAAAGGAATTGAAAAATAAAAGGACTAGAGAAAAAAAAGGATTAGAAAAATAAAAGGACTTAAAAAAATAAATGGACATGAAATATAAAAGCAATAAGAAAAGTAAAAGGACTCAGAAAAATAAAAGGACTAGAAATGTAAAAGGACTAGAAAAATAAAAGGACTCATCAAAATAAAAGGACTCTGAAAAATAAAAGGACTCAGAGAAATAAAAGGACTCTGAAACATAAAAGGACTAGAAAAATAAAAAGATTACAAAAATAAAAGGACTCAGAAAAATAAAAGGACTCAGAAAAAAAGAAGGACAAGAAAAATAAAAGGACTGGAAAAATAAAAGGACTCAGAAAAATACAAGGGCAAGAAAAATAAAAGGACTGGAAAAATAAAAGGACTCAGAAAAATAAAAGGACTCGAAAAATAGAAGGACTCAGAAAAATAAAAGGACTCAGAAAAATAAAAGGACTAGAAAAATAAAAGGAAGAAGAAAAATAAAAGGACTCAGAAAAATAAAAGGACTGGAAAAATAAAAGGACTCAGAAAAATAAAAAGGACCTGAAAAATAAAAGGATTTAGAAAAATAAGAGGACTAATAAAAATAAAAGGACTAGAAAAAGAAATGGACTCAGAAAAATAAAAGGACTGGAAAAATAAAAGGGCTCGAAAAATAAAAGGACTCAGAAAAACAAATGGACTTCAAAAATAAAAGGAATAAGAAAAAAAGCAGGACTCAGAAAAATAAAAGGACCAGAAAAGTAAAAGGACTAGAAAAATGAAAGGACTCAGAAAAATAAAAGAACAAGAAAAATAAAAGGGTTGAGAAAAATAAAAGGACTAGAAAAGTAAAAGGATTTGAACAATAAAAGGATTTAGAAAAATAAGAGGACTAAGAAAAATAAAATGACTAGAAAAATGAAAGGACTCAGAAAAATAAAAGGCCGGGAAAAATAAATGGACTCAGAAAAATAAAAGGACTAGAAAAATAAAAAGATTAGAAAAATAAAAGGACTACAAAAATAAAAGGACTAAGAAAAATAAAAGGAATGGAAAAATTAAAGGACCGGAAAAATAAAAGGACTCGACAAATAAAAGGACTCAGAAAAAAAAATGAACTAGAAAAATAAAAGTGCTTAGAAAAATAAAAGGACTAGAAAAGTAAAAGGATTTGAAAAATAAAAGGACTTAGAAAAATAAAAGGACTGTAAAAATAAAAGGACTCGAAAAATGAAAGGAATCAGAAAAATAAAAAGGACTCAAAAAATAAAAGGATTTAGAAAAATAAGAGAACTAAGAAAATTAAAAGGACTAGTAAAATAAAAGGAAGAAGAAAAATAAAAGGACTAGAAAAATAAAAGGACTCGACAAATAAAAGGACTCAGAAAAATAAAAGGACTCAGAAAAAAAAAGAACTAGAGAACAAAAAGGGCTCAGAAAAATAAAAGGACTAGAAAAGTAAAAGGATTTGAAATATAAAAGGACTCAGAAATATAAAAGGACTGGAAAAATAAAAGGACTAGAAAAGTAAAAGGATTTGAAATATAAAAGGACTCAGAAATATAAAAGGACTGGAAAAATAAAAGGACTAGAAAAGTAAAAGTACACGGAAAATAACAAGACTAGAAAAATAAAAGGACTGTAAAAAATAAAAGGACTCTGAAAAATAAAAGGACTTAGAGAAATAAAAGGACTAAGAAAAATAAAAGGACTAGAAAAATAAAAAGATTAGAAAAATAAAAGGACTACAAATATAAAAGGACTAAGAAAAATAAAAGGAATAGAAAAATTAAAGGACTCGACAAATAAAAGGACTCAGAAAAATAAAAGGACTCAGAAAATTAGAAGGACAAGAAAAATAAAAGGACTGGAAAAATAAAAGGACTGGAAAAATAAAAGGACTCAGAAAAATACAAGGACAAGAAAAATAAAAGGACTGGAAAAATAAAAGGATTGGAAAAATAAAAAGACTCAGAAAAATAGAAGGACTCGAAAAATAGATGGACTCAGAAAAATAAAAGGACTAGAAAAATAAAAGGAATCAGAAAAATAAAAGGACTGGAAAAATAAAAGGGCTCGAAAAATAAAAGGACTCAGAAAAATAAATGGACTTAAAAAATAAAAGGAATAAGAAAAAAAACAGGACTCAGAAAAATAAAAGGACCAGAAAAGTAAAAGGACTAGAAAAATGAAAGGACTCAGAAAAATAAAAGAACAAGAAAAATAAAAGGGTTGAGAAAAATAAAAGGACTAGAAAAGTAAAAGGATTTGAACAATAAAAGGATTTAGAAAAATAAGAGGACTAAGAAAAATAAAATGACTAGACAAATGAAAGGACTCAGAAAATTAAAAGGCCGGGAAAAATAAATGGACTCAGAAAAATAAAAGGACTAGAAAAATAAAAAGATTAGAAAAATAAAAGGACTGCAAAAATAAAAGGACTAAGAAAATTAATAGGAATGGAAAAATTAAAGGACAGGAAAAATAAAAGGACTCGACAAATAAAAGGACTCAGAAAAATAAAAGAACTCAGAAAAAAAAATGAACTAGAAAAATAAAACTGCTTAGAAAAATAAAAGGACTAGAACAGTAAAAGGATTTGAAAAATAAAAGGACTCAGAAAAATAAAAGGACTGGAAAAATAAAAGGACTCGAAAAATAAAAGGACTAGAAAAATAATAGAACTAGAAAAATAAAAGGACTCGAAAAATGAAAGGAATCAGAAAAATAAAAAGGACTCGAAAAATAAAAGGATTTAGAAAAATAAGAGAACTAAGAAAAATAAAAGGACTCAGAAAAATAAAAGGACTGGAAAAATAAAAGGGCTCCAAAAATAAAAGGACTTGAAAAATGAAAGGAATAAGAAAAATAACAGGACTCAGAAAAATAAAAGGACTAGAAATGTAAAAGGACTAGAAAAATGAAAGGACTCAGAAAAATAAAAGAACTAGAAAAATAAAAGGGCTGAGAAAAAGAAAAGGACTAGAAAAGTAAACGGATTTGAAAAATAAAAGGATTTAGAAAAATAAGCGGACTAAGAAAAAAAAATGACCAGAAAAATGAAAGGACTCAGAAAAATAAAAGGCCGGGGAAAATAAAAGGAGTCAGAAAAATAATAGAACTTGAAAAATAAAAGGACTGGAAAAATAAAAGGACTCGAAAAATGAAAGGAATCAGAAAAATAAAAAGAACTCGAAAAAAAAAAGTATTTAGAAAAATAAGAGAACTAAGAAAAATAAAAGGACTGGAAAAATAAAAGGACTCAGAAAAATAAAAGGACTCGAAAAATAGATGGAATCAGAAAAATAAAAGGACTCAGAAAAATATAAGGACTGGAAAAATAAAAGGGCTCGAAAAATAAAAGGGCTCAGAAAAATAAATGGACTTCAAAAATAAAAGGAATAAGAAAAAAAACAGGACTCAGAAAAATAAAAGGACCAGAAAAGTAAAAGGACTAGAAAAATGAAAGGACTCAGAAAAATAAAAGAAAAAGAAAAATAAAAGGGTTGAGAAAAATAAAAGGACTAGAAAAGTAAAAGGATTTGAACAATAAAAGGATTTAGAAAAATAAGAGGACTAAGAAAAATAAAATGACTAGAAAAATGAAAGGACTCAGAAAAATAAAAGAACAAGAAAAATAAAAGGAAGAAGAAAAATAAAAGGACTCAGAAAAATAAAAGGACTGGAAAAATAAAAGGACTCAGAAAAATAAAAAGGACCTGAAAAATAAAAGGATTTAGAAAAATAAGAGGACTAATAAAAATAAAAGGACTAGAAAAAGAAATGGACTCAGAAAAATAAAAGGACTGGAAAAATAAAAGGGCTCGAAAAATAAAAGGACTCAGAAAAACAAATGGACTTCACAAATAAAAGGAATAAGAAAAAAAGCAGGACTCAGAAAAATAAAAGGACCAGAAAAGTAAAAGGACTAGAAAAATGAAAGGACTCAGAAAAATAAAAGAACAAGAAAAAAAAAAGGGTTGAGAAAAATAAAAGGACTAGAAAAGTAAAAGGATTTGAACAATAAAAGGATTTAGAAAAATAAGAGGACTAAGAAAAATAAAATGACTAGAAAAATGAAAGGACTCAGAAAAATAAAAGGCCGGGAAAAATAAATGGCCTCAGAAAAATAAAAGGACTAGAAAAATAAAAAGATTAGAAAAATAAAAGGACTACAAAAATAAAAGGACTAAGAAAAATAAAAGGAATGGAAAAATAAAAGGACAGGAAAAATAAAAGGACTCGACAAATAATAGGACTCAGAAAAATAAAAGGACTCGAAAAATGAAAGGAATCAGAAAAATAAAAAGGACTCGAAAAATAAAAGGATTTAGAAAAATAAGAGAACTAAGAAAAATAAAAGGACTAGTAAAATAAAAGGAAGAAGAAAAATAAAAGGACTAGAAAAATAAATGGACTCGATAAATAAAAGGAATCAGAAAAATAAAAGGACTCAGAAAAAAAAAGAACTAGAGAAAAAAAAGGGCTCAGAAAAATAAAAGGACTAGAAAAGTAAAAGGATTTGAAATATAAAAGGACTCAGAAAAATAAAAGGACTGGAAAAATAAAAGGACTAGAAAAGTAAAAGGACACGGAAAATAACAAGACTAGAAAAATAAAAGGACTGTAAAAAATAAAAGGACTCTGAAAAATAAAAGGACTCAGAGAAATAAAAGGACTCAGAAAAATAAAAGGACTAGAAAAATAAAAAGATTAGAAAAATAAAAGGACTACAAATATAAAAGGACTAAGAAAAATAAAAGGAATAGAAAAATTAAAGGACTCGACAAATAAAAGGACTCAGAAAAATAAAAGGACTCAGAAAAATAGAAGGACAAGAAAAATAAAAGGACTGGAAAAATAAAAGGACTCAGAAAAATAAAAGGACTCGAAAAATAGAAGGACTCAGAAAAATAAAAGGACTAGAAAAATAAAAGGAAGAAGAAAAATAAAAGGACTCAGAAAAATAAAAGGACTGGAAAAATAAAAGGGCTCGAAAAATAAAAGGACTCAGAAAAATAAATGGACTTAAAAAATAAAAGGAATAAGAAAAAAAACAGGACTCAGAAAAATAAAAGGACCAGAAAAGTAAAAGGACTAGAAAAATGAAAGGACTCAGAAAAATAAAAGAACAAGAAAAATAAAAGGGTTGAGAAAAATAAAAGGACTAGAAAAGTAAAAGGATTTGAACAATAAAAGGATTTAGAAAAATAAGAGGACTAATAAAAATAAAAGGACTAGAAAAATAAAAGGACTCAGTAAAATAAAAGGACAGGAAAAATAAAAGGACTCAGTAAAATAAAAGGACAGGAAAAATAAAAGGGCTTGAAAAATAAAAGGACTTAGAAAAATAAATGGACTTCAAAAAGAAAAGGAATAAGAAAAAAAACAGCACTCAGAAAAATAAAAGGACCAGAAAAGTAAAAGGACTAGAAAAATGAAAGGACTCAGAAAAATAAAAGAACAAGAAAAAAAAAAGGGTTGAGAAAAATAAAAGGACTAGAAAAGTAAAAGGATTTGAGAAATAAAAGGATTTAGAAAAATAAGAGGACTAAGAAAAATAAAATGACTAGAAAAATGAAAGGACTCAGAAAAATAAAAGGCCGGGAAAAATAAAAGGACTCAGAAAAATAAAAGGACTAGAAAAATAAAAAGATTAGAAAAATAAAAGGACTACAAAAATAAAAGGACTAAGAAAAATAAAAGGAATAGAAAAATTAAAGGACTGGAAAAATAAAAGGACTCAGAAAAATAAAAGGACTCAGAAAAAAAAATGAACTAGAAAAATAAAAGTGCTCAGAAAAAAAAAAGGACTCGAAAAATAAAAGGACTGGAAAAATAAAAGGACTCGAAAAATGAAAGGAATCAGAAAAATAAAAAGGACTCGAAAAATAAAAGGTTTTAGAAAAATAGGAGAACTAAGAAAAATAAAAGGACTAAGAAAATAAAAGGACTAGAAAAGTAAAAGGACTAGAAAAATTAAAGGACTCGACAAATAAAAGGACTTAGAAAAATAAAAGGACTCAGAAAAAGAAAGAACTAGAGAAAAAAAGGGCTTAGAAAAATAAAAGGACTAGAAAAGTAAAAGGATTTGAAAAATAAAAGGACTCAGAAAAATAAAAGGACTGGAAAAATAAAAGGACTAGAAAAGTAAAAGGACTCGGAAAATAACAGAACTAGAAAAATAAAAGGACTATAAAAAATAAAAGGCCGGGGAAAATAAAAGGAGTCAGAAAAATAATAGAACTTGAAAAATAAAAGGACTGGAAAAATAAAAGGACTCGAAAAATGAAAGGAATCAGAAAAATAGAAAGAACTCGAAAAAAAAAAAGTATTTAGAAAAATAAGAGAACTAAGAAAAATAAAAGGACTGGAAAAATAAAAGGACTCAGAAAAATAAAAGGACTCGAAAAATAGAAGGACTCAGAAAAATAAAAGGACTCAGAAAAATATAAGGACTGGAAAAATAAAAGGGCTCGAAAAATAAAAGGGCTCAGAAAAATAAATGGACTTCAAAAATAAAAGGAATAAGAAAAAAAACAGGACTCAGAAAAATAAAAGGACCAGAAAAGTAAAAGGACTAGAAAAATGAAAGGACTCAGAAAAATAAAAGAAAAAGAAAAATAAAAGGGTTGAGAAAAATAAAAGGACTAGAAAAGTAAAAGGATTTGAACAATAAAAGGATTTAGAAAAATAAGAGGACTAAGAAAAATAAAATGACTAGAAAAATGAAAGGACTCAGAAAAATAAAAGGCCGGGAAAAATAAATGGACTCAGAAAAATAAAAGGACTAGAAAAATAAAAAGATTAGAAAAATAAAAGGACTACAAAAATAAAAGGACTAAGAAAAATAAAAGGAATGGAAAAATTAAAGGATAGGAAAAATAAAAGGACTCGACAAATAAAAGGACTCAGAAAAATAAAAGGACTCAGAAAAAAAAATGAACTAGAAAAATAAAAGTGCTCAGAAAAATAAAAGGACTAGAAAAGTAAAAGGATTTGAAAAATAAAAGGACTTAGAAAAATAAAAGGACGGTAAAAATAAAAGGACTCGAAAAATGAAAGGAATCAGAAAAATAAAAAGGACTCGAAAAATAAAAGGATTTAGAAAAATAAGAGAACTAAGAAAAATAAAAGGACTAGTAAAATAAAAGGAAGAAGAAAAATAAAAGGACTAGAAAAATAAAAGGACTCGACAAATAAAAGGAATCAGAAAAATAAAAGGACTCAGAAAAAAAAAGAACTAGAGAAAAAAAAGGGCTCAGAAAAATAAAAGGACTAGAAAAGTAAAAGGATTTGAAATATAAAAGGACTCAGAAAAATAAAAGGACTGGAAAAATAAAAGGACTAGAAAAGTAAAAGGACACGGAAAATAACAAGACTAGAAAAATAAAAGGACTGTAAAAAATAAAAGGACTCTGAAAAATAAAAGGACTCAGAGAAATAAAAGGACTCAGAAAAATAAAAGGACAAGAAAAATAAAAAGATTAGAAAAATAAAAGGACTACAAATATAAAAGGACTAAGAAAAATAAAAGGAATAGAAAAATTAAAGGACTCGACAAATAAAAGGACTCAGAAAAATAAAAGGACTCAGAAAAATAGAAGGACAAGAAAAATAAAAGGACTGGAAAAATAAAAGGACTGGAAAAATAAAAGGACTCAGAAAAATAAAAGGACTCGAAAAATAGAAGGACTCAGAAAAATAAAAGGACTAGAAAAATAAAAGGAAGAAGAAAAATAAAAGGACTCAGAAAAATAAAAGGACTGGAAAAATAAAAGGGCTCGAAAACTAAAAGGACTCAGAAAAATAAATGGACTTAAAAAATAAAAGGAATAAGAAAAAAAACAGGACTCAGAAAAATAAAAGGACCAGAAAAGTAAAAGGACTAGAAAAATGAAAGGACTCAGAAAAATAAAAGAACAAGAAAAATAAAAGGGTTGAGAAAAATAAAAGGACTAGAAAAGTAAAAGGATTTGAACAATAAAAGGATTTAGAAAAATAAGAGGACTAATAAAAATAAAAGGGCTAGAAAAATAAAAGGACTCAGTAAAATAAAAGGACAGGAAAAATAAAAGGACTCAGTAAAATAAAAGGACAGGAAAAATAAAAGGGCTTGAAAAATAAAAGGACTCAGAAAAATAAATGGACTTCAAAAAGAAAAGGAATAAGAAAAAAAACAGCACTCAGAAAAATAAAAGGACCAGAAAAGTAAAAGGACTAGAAAAATGAAAGGACTCAGAAAAATAAAAGAACAAGAAAAAAAAAAGGGTTGAGAAAAATAAAAGGACTAGAAAAGTAAAAGGATTTGAGAAATAAAAGGATTTAGAAAAATAAGAGGACTAAGAAAAATAAAATGACTAGAAAAATGAAAGGACTCAGAAAAATAAAAGGCCGGGAAAAATAAAAGGACTCAGAAAAATAAAAGGACTAGAAAAATAAAAAGATTAGAAAAATAAAAGGACTACAAAAATAAAAGGACTAAGAAAAATAAAAGGAATAGAAAAATTAAAGGACTGGAAAAATAAAAGGACTCAGAAAAATAAAAGGACTCAGAAAAAAAAATGAACTAGAAAAATAAAAGTGCTCAGAAAAAAAAAAGGACTCGAAAAATAAAAGGACTGGAAAAATAAAAGGACTCGAAAAATGAAAGGAATCAGAAAAATAAAAAGGACTCGAAAAATAAAAGGTTTTAGAAAAATAGGAGAACTAAGAAAAATAAAAGGACTAAGAAAATAAAAGGACTCAGAAAAATAAAAGGACTAGAAAAATTAAAGGACTCGACAAATAAAAGGACTTAGAAAAATAAAAGGACTCAGAAAAAGAAAGAACTAGAGAAAAAAAAGGGCTTAGAAAAATAAAAGGACTAGAAAAGTAAAAGGATTTGAAAAATAAAAGGACTCAGAAAAATAAAAGGACTGGAAAAATAAAAGGACTAGAAAAGTAAAAGGACTCGGAAAATAACAGAACTAGAAAAATAAAAGGACTATAAAAAATAAAAGGCCGGGGAAAATAAAAGGAGTCAGAAAAATAATAGAACTTGAAAAATAAAAGGACTGGAAAAATAAAAGGACTCGAAAAATGAAAGGAATCAGAAAAATAAAAAGAACTCGAAAAAAAAAAGTATTTAGAAAAATAAGAGAACTAAGAAAAATAAAAGGACTGGAAAAATAAAAGGACTCAGAAAAATAAAAGGACTCGAAAAATAGAAGGACTCAGAAAAATAAAAGGACTCAGAAAAATATAAGGACTGGAAAAATAAAAGGGCTCGAAAAATAAAAGGGCTCAGAAAAATAAATGGACTTCAAAAATAAAAGGAATAAGAAAAAAAACAGGACTCAGAAAAATAAAAGGACCAGAAAAGTAAAAGGACTAGAAAAATGAAAGGACTCAGAAAAATAAAAGAAAAAGAAAAATAAAAGGGTTGAGAAAAATAAAAGGACTAGAAAAGTAAAAGGATTTGAACAATAAAAGGATTTAGAAAAATAAGAGGACTAAGAAAAATAAAATGACTAGAAAAATGAAAGGACTCAGAAAAATAAAAGGCCGGGAAAAATAAATGGACTCAGAAAAATAAAAGGACTAGAAAAATAAAAAGATTAGAAAAATAAAAGGACTACAAAAATAAAAGGACTAAGAAAAATAAAAGGAATGGAAAAATTAAAGGATAGGAAAAATAAAAGGACTCAGAAAAATAAAAGGACTCAGAAAAAAAAATGAACTAGAAAAATAAAAGTGCTCAGAAAAATAAAAGGACTAGAAAAGTAAAAGGATTTGAAAAATAAAAGGACTTAGAAAAATAAAAGGGCTGTAAAAATAAAAGGACTCGAAAAATGAAAGGAATCAGAAAAATAAAAAGGACTCGAAAAATAAAAGGATTTAGAAAAATAAGAGAACTAAGAAAAATAAAAGGACTAGTAAAATAAAAGGAAGAAGAAAAATAAAAGGACTAGAAAAATAAAAGGACTCGACAAATAAAAGGAATCAGAAAAATAAAAGGACTCAGAAAAAAAAAGAACTAGAGAAAAAAAAGGGCTCAGAAAAATAAAAGGACTAGAAAAGTAAAAGGATTTGAAATATAAAAGGACTCAGAAAAATAAAAGGACTGGAAAAATAAAAGGACTAGAAAAGTAAAAGGACACGGAAAATAACAAGACTAGAAAAATAAAAGGACTGTAAAAAATAAAAGGACTCTGAAAAATAAAAGGACTCAGAGAAATAAAAGGACTCAGAAAAATAAAAGGACTAGAAAAATAAAAAGATTAGAAAAATAAAAGGACTACAAATATAAAAGGACTAAGAAAAATAAAAGGAATAGAAAAATTAAAGGACTCGACAAATAAAAGGACTCAGAAAAATAAAAGGACTCAGAAAAATAGAAGGACAAGAAAAATAAAAGGACTGGAAAAATAAAAGGACTGGAAAAATAAAAGGACTCAGAAAAATAAAAGGACTCGAAAAATAGAAGGACTCAGAAAAATAAAAGGACTAGAAAAATAAAAGGAAGAAGAAAAATAAAAGGACTCAGAAAAATAAAAGGACTGGAAAAATAAAAGGGCTCGAAAAATAAAAGGACTCAGAAAAATAAATGGACTTAAAAAATGAAAAGAATAAGAAAAAAAACAGGACTCAGAAAAATAAAAGGACCAGAAAAGTAAAAGGACTAGAAAAATGATAGGACTCAGAAAAATAAAAGAACAAGAAAAATAAAAGGGTTGAGAAAAATAAAAGGACTAGAAAAGTAAAAGGATTTGAACAATAAAAGGATTTAGAAAAATAAGAGGACTAATAAAAATAAAAGGACTAGAAAAATAAAAGGACTCAGTAAAATAAAAGGACAGGAAAAATAAAAGGACTCAGTAAAATAAAAGGACAGGAAAAATAAAAGGGCTTGAAAAATAAAAGGACTCAGAAAAATAAATGGACTTCAAAAAGAAAAGGAATAAGAAAAAAAACAGCACTCAGAAAAATAAAAGGACCAGAAAAGTAAAAGGACTAGAAAAATGAAAGGACTCAGAAAAATAAAAGAACAAGAAAAAAAAAAGGGTTGAGAAAAATAAAAGGACTAGAAAAGTAAAAGGATTTGAGAAATAAAAGGATTTAGAAAAATAAGAGGACTAAGAAAAATAAAATGACTAGAAAAATGAAAGGACTCAGAAAAATAAAAGGCCGGGAAAAATAAATGGACTCAGAAAAATAAAAGGACTAGAAAAATAAAAAGATTAGAAAAATAAAAGGACTACAAAAATAAAAGGACTAAGAAAAATAAAAGGAATGGAAAAATTAAAGGATAGGAAAAATAAAAGGACTCAGAAAAATAAAAGGACTCAGAAAAAAAAATGAACTAGAAAAATAAAAGTGCTCAGAAAAATAAAAGGACTAGAAAAGTAAAAGGATTTGAAAAATAAAAGGACTTAGAAAAATAAAAGGACTGTAAAAATAAAAGGACTCGAAAAATGAAAGGAATCAGAAAAATAAAAAGGACTCGAAAAATAAAAGGATTTAGAAAAATAAGAGAACTAAGAAAAATAAAAGGACTAGTAAAATAAAAGGAAGAAGAAAAATAAAAGGACTAGAAAAATAAAAGGACTCGACAAATAAAAGGAATCAGAAAAATAAAAGGACTCAGAAAAAAAAAGAACTAGAGAAAAAAAAGGGCTCAGAAAAATAAAAGGACTAGAAAAGTAAAAGGATTTGAAATATAAAAGGACTCAGAAAAATAAAAGGACTGGAAAAATAAAAGGACTAGAAAAGTAAAAGGACACGGAAAATAACAAGACTAGAAAAATAAAAGGACTGTAAAAAATAAAAGGACTCTGAAAAATAAAAGGACTCAGAGAAATAAAAGGACTCAGAAAAATAAAAGGACTAGAAAAATAAAAAGATTAGAAAAATAAAAGGACTACAAATATAAAAGGACTAAGAAAACTAAAAGGAATAGAAAAATTAAAGGACTCGACAAATAAAAGGACTCAGAAAAATAAAAGGACTCAGAAAAATAGAAGGACAAGAAAAATAAAAGGACTGGAAAAATAAAAGGACTGGAAAAATAAAAGGACTCAGAAAAATAAAAGGACTCGAAAAATAGAAGGACTCAGAAAAATAAAAGGACTAGAAAAATAAAAGGAAGAAGAAAAATAAAAGGACTCAGAAAAATAAAAGGACTGGAAAAATAAAAGGGCTCGAAAAATAAAAGGACTCAGAAAAATAAATGGACTTAAAAAATAAAAGGAATAAGAAAAAAAACAGGACTCAGAAAAATAAAAGGACCAGAAAAGTAAAAGGACTAGAAAAATGATAGGACTCAGAAAAATAAAAGAACAAGAAAAATAAAAGGGTTGAGAAAAATAAAAGGACTAGAAAAGTAAAAGGATTTGAACAATAAAAGGATTTAGAAAAATAAGAGGACTAATAAAAATAAAAGGACTAGAAAAATAAAAGGACTCAGTAAAATAAAAGGACAGGAAAAATAAAAGGACTCAGTAAAATAAAAGGACAGGAAAAATAAAAGGGCTTGAAAAATAAAAGGACTCAGAAAAATAAATGGACTTCAAAAAGAAAAGGAATAAGAAAAAAAACAGCACTCAGAAAAATAAAAGGACCAGAAAAGTAAAAGGACTAGAAAAATGAAAGGACTCAGAAAAATAAAAGAACAAGAAAAAAAAAAGGGTTGAGAAAAATAAAAGGACTAGAAAAGTAAAAGGATTTGAGAAATAAAAGGATTTAGAAAAATAAGAGGACTAAGAAAAATAAAATGACTAGAAAAATGAAAGGACTCAGAAAAATAAAAGGCCGGGAAAAATAAAAGGACTCAGAAAAATAAAAGGACTAGAAAAATAAAAAGATTAGAAAAATAAAAGGACTACAAAAATAAAAGGACTAAGAAAAATAAAAGGAATAGAAAAATTAAAGGACTGGAAAAATAAAAGGACTCAGAAAAATAAAAGGACTCAGAAAAAAAAATGAACTAGAAAAATAAAAGTGCTCAGAAAAAAAAAAGGACTCGAAAAATAAAAGGACTGGAAAAATAAAAGGACTCGAAAAATGAAAGGAATCAGAAAAATAAAAAGGACTCGAAAAATAAAAGGTTTTAGAAAAATAGGAGAACTAAGAAAAATAAAAGGACTAAGAAAAAGAAAGAACTAGAGAAAAAAAAGGGCTTAGAAAAATAAAAGGACTAGAAAAGTAAAAGGATTTGAAAAATAAAAGGACTCAGAAAAATAAAAGGACTGGAAAAATAAAAGGACTAGAAAAGTAAAAGGACTCGGAAAATAACAGAACTAGAAAAATAAAAGGACTATAAAAAATAAAAGGCCGGGGAAAATAAAAGGAGTCAGAAAAATAATAGAACTTGAAAAATAAAAGGACTGGAAAAATAAAAGGACTCGAAAAATGAAAGGAATCAGAAAAATAAAAAGAACTCGAAAAAAAAAAGTATTTAGAAAAATAAGAGAACTAAGAAAAATAAAAGGACTGGAAAAATAAAAGGACTCAGAAAAATAAAAGGACTCGAAAAATAGAAGGACTCAGAAAAATAAAAGGACTCAGAAAAATATAAGGACTGGAAAAATAAAAGGGCTCGAAAAATAAAAGGGCTCAGAAAAATAAATGGACTTCAAAAATAAAAGGAATAAGAAAAAAAACAGGACTCAGAAAAATAAAAGGACCAGAAAAGTAAAAGGACTAGAAAAATGAAAGGACTCAGAAAAATAAAAGAAAAAGAAAAATAAAAGGGTTGAGAAAAATAAAAGGACTAGAAAAGTAAAAGGATTTGAACAATAAAAGGATTTAGAAAAATAAGAGGACTAAGAAAAATAAAATGACTAGAAAAATGAAAGGACTCAGAAAAATAAAAGGCCGGGAAAAATAAATGGACTCAGAAAAATAAAAGGACTAGAAAAATAAAAAGATTAGAAAAATAAAAGGACTACAAAAATAAAAGGACTAAGAAAAATAAAAGGAATGGAAAAATTAAAGGATAGGAAAAATAAAAGGACTCAGAAAAATAAAAGGACTCAGAAAAAAAAATGAACTAGAAAAATAAAAGTGCTCAGAAAAATAAAAGGACTAGAAAAGTAAAAGGATTTGAAAAATAAAAGGACTTAGAAAAATAAAAGGACTGTAAAAATAAAAGGACTCGAAAAATGAAAGGAATCAGAAAAATAAAAAGGACTCGAAAAATAAAAGGATTTAGAAAAATAAGAGAACTAAGAAAAATAAAAGGACTAGTAAAATAAAAGGAAGAAGAAAAATAAAAGGACTAGAAAAATAAAAGGACTCGACAAATAAAAGGAATCAGAAAAATAAAAGGACTCAGAAAAAAAAAGAACTAGAGAAAAAAAAGGGCTCAGAAAAATAAAAGGACTAGAAAAGTAAAAGGATTTGAAATATAAAAGGACTCAGAAAAATAAAAGGACTGGAAAAATAAAAGGACTAGAAAAGTAAAAGGACACGGAAAATAACAAGACTAGAAAAATAAAAGGACTGTAAAAAATAAAAGGACTCTGAAAAATAAAAGGACTCAGAGAAATAAAAGGACTCAGAAAAATAAAAGGACTAGAAAAATAAAAAGATTAGAAAAATAAAAGGACTACAAATATAAAAGGACTAAGAAAAATAAAAGGAATAGAAAAATTAAAGGACTCGACAAATAAAAGGACTCAGAAAAATAAAAGGACTCAGAAAAATAGAAGGACAAGAAAAATAAAAGGACTGGAAAAATAAAAGGACTGGAAAAATAAAAGGACTCAGAAAAATAAAAGGACTCGAAAAATAGAAGGACTCAGAAAAATAAAAGGACTAGAAAAATAAAAGGAAGAAGAAAAATAAAAGGACTCAGAAAAATAAAAGGACTGGAAAAATAAAAGGGCTCGAAAAATAAAAGGACTCAGAAAAATAAATGGACTTAAAAAATGAAAAGAATAAGAAAAAAAACAGGACTCAGAAAAATAAAAGGACCAGAAAAGTAAAAGGACTAGAAAAATGATAGGACTCAGAAAAATAAAAGAACAAGAAAAATAAAAGGGTTGAGAAAAATAAAAGGACTAGAAAAGTAAAAGGATTTGAACAATAAAAGGATTTAGAAAAATAAGAGGACTAATAAAAATAAAAGGACTAGAAAAATAAAAGGACTCAGTAAAATAAAAGGACAGGAAAAATAAAAGGACTCAGTAAAATAAAAGGACAGGAAAAATAAAAGGGCTTGAAAAATAAAAGGACTCAGAAAAATAAATGGACTTCAAAAAGAAAAGGAATAAGAAAAAAAACAGCACTCAGAAAAATAAAAGGACCAGAAAAGTAAAAGGACTAGAAAAATGAAAGGACTCAGAAAAATAAAAGAACAAGAAAAAAAAAAGGGTTGAGAAAAATAAAAGGACTAGAAAAGTAAAAGGATTTGAGAAATAAAAGGATTTAGAAAAATAAGAGGACTAAGAAAAATAAAATGACTAGAAAAATGAAAGGACTCAGAAAAATAAAAGGCCGGGAAAAATAAAAGGACTCAGAAAAATAAAAGGACTATAAAAATAAAAAGATTAGAAAAATAAAAGGACTACAAAAATAAAAGGACTAGAAAAATAAAAAGATTAGAAAAATAAAAGGACTACAAAAATAAAAGGACTAAGAAAAATAAAAGGAATAGAAAAATTAAAGGACTGGAAAAATAAAAGGACTCAGAAAAATAAAAGGACTCAGAAAAAAAAATGAACTAGAAAAATAAAAGTGCTCAGAAAAAAAAAAGGACTCGAAAAATAAAAGGACTGGAAAAATAAAAGGACTCGAAAAATGAAAGGAATCAGAAAAATAAAAAGGACTCGAAAAATAAAAGGTTTTAGAAAAATAGGAGAACTAAGAAAAATAAAAGGACTAAGAAAAAGAAAGAACTAGAGAAAAAAAAGGGCTTAGAAAAATAAAAGGACTAGAAAAGTAAAAGGATTTGAAAAATAAAAGGACTCAGAAAAATAAAAGGACTGGAAAAATAAAAGGACTAGAAAAGTAAAAGGACTCGGAAAATAACAGAACTAGAAAAATAAAAGGACTATAAAAAATAAAAGGCCGGGGAAAATAAAAGGAGTCAGAAAAATAATAGAACTTGAAAAATAAAAGGACTGGAAAAATAAAAGGACTCGAAAAATGAAAGGAATCAGAAAAATAAAAAGAACTCGAAAAAAAAAAGTATTTAGAAAAATAAGAGAACTAAGAAAAATAAAAGGACTGGAAAAATAAAAGGACTCAGAAAAATAAAAGGACTCGAAAAATAGAAGGACTCAGAAAAATAAAAGGACTCAGAAAAATATAAGGACTGGAAAAATAAAAGGGCTCGAAAAATAAAAGGGCTCAGAAAAATAAATGGACTTCAAAAATAAAAGGAATAAGAAAAAAAACAGGACTCAGAAAAATAAAAGGACCAGAAAAGTAAAAGGACTAGAAAAATGAAAGGACTCAGAAAAATAAAAGAAAAAGAAAAATAAAAGGGTTGAGAAAAATAAAAGGACTAGAAAAGTAAAAGGATTTGAACAATAAAAGGATTTAGAAAAATAAGAGGACTAAGAAAAATAAAATGACTAGAAAAATGAAAGGACTCAGAAAAATAAAAGGCCGGGAAAAATAAATGGACTCAGAAAAATAAAAGGACTAGAAAAATAAAAAGATTAGAAAAATAAAAGGACTACAAAAATAAAAGGACTAAGAAAAATAAAAGGAATGGAAAAATTAAAGGATAGGAAAAATAAAAGGACTCAGAAAAATAAAAGGACTCAGAAAAAAAAATGAACTAGAAAAATAAAAGTGCTCAGAAAAATAAAAGGACTAGAAAAGTAAAAGGATTTGAAAAATAAAAGGACTTAGAAAAATAAAAGGACTGTAAAAATAAAAGGACTCGAAAAATGAAAGGAATCAGAAAAATAAAAAGGACTCGAAAAATAAAAGGATTTAGAAAAATAAGAGAACTAAGAAAAATAAAAGGACTAGTAAAATAAAAGGAAGAAGAAAAATAAAAGGACTAGAAAAATAAAAGGACTCGACAAATAAAAGGAATCAGAAAAATAAAAGGACTCAGAAAAAAAAAGAACTAGAGAAAAAAAAGGGCTCAGAAAAATAAAAGGACTAGAAAAGTAAAAGGATTTGAAATATAAAAGGACTCAGAAAAATAAAAGGACTGGAAAAATAAAAGGACTAGAAAAGTAAAAGGACACGGAAAATAACAAGACTAGAAAAATAAAAGGACTGTAAAAAATAAAAGGACTCTGAAAAATAAAAGGACTCAGAGAAATAAAAGGACTCAGAAAAATAAAAGGACTAGAAAAATAAAAAGATTAGAAAAATAAAAGGACTACAAATATAAAAGGACTAAGAAAAATAAAAGGAATAGAAAAATTAAAGGACTCGACAAATAAAAGGACTCAGAAAAATAAAAGGACTCAGAAAAATAGAAGGACAAGAAAAATAAAAGGACTGGAAAAATAAAAGGACTGGAAAAATAAAAGGACTCAGAAAAATAAAAGGACTCGAAAAATAGAAGGACTCAGAAAAATAAAAGGACTAGAAAAATAAAAGGAAGAAGAAAAATAAAAGGACTCAGAAAAATAAAAGGACTGGAAAAATAAAAGGGCTCGAAAAATAAAAGGACTCAGAAAAATAAATGGACTTAAAAAATGAAAGGAATAAGAAAAAAAACAGGACTCAGAAAAATAAAAGGACCAGAAAAGTAAAAGGACTAGAAAAATGATAGGACTCAGAAAAATAAAAGAACAAGAAAAATAAAAGGGTTGAGAAAAATAAAAGGACTAGAAAAGTAAAAGGATTTGAACAATAAAAGGATTTAGAAAAATAAGAGGACTAATAAAAATAAAAGGACTAGAAAAATAAAAGGACTCAGTAAAATAAAAGGACAGGAAAAATAAAAGGACTCAGTAAAATAAAAGGACAGGAAAAATAAAAGGGCTTGAAAAATAAAAGGACTCAGAAAAATAAATGGACTTCAAAAAGAAAAGGAATAAGAAAAAAAACAGCACTCAGAAAAATAAAAGGACCAGAAAAGTAAAAGGACTAGAAAAATGAAAGGACTCAGAAAAATAAAAGAACAAGAAAAAAAAAAGGGTTGAGAAAAATAAAAGGACTAGAAAAGTAAAAGGATTTGAGAAATAAAAGGATTTAGAAAAATAAGAGGACTAAGAAAAATAAAATGACTAGAAAAATGAAAGG
Organism: Cinnamomum chago; assembly: GCA_038049695.1. Lineage (NCBI taxonomy): Eukaryota > Viridiplantae > Streptophyta > Magnoliopsida > Laurales > Lauraceae > Cinnamomum > Cinnamomum chago. The sequence goes on along the minus strand of CP142462.1, from coordinate 60,268,408 downwards.
ACTCAGAAAAATAAAAGGCCGGGAAAAATAAAAGGACTCAGAAAAATAAAAGGACTATAAAAATAAAAAGATTAGAAAAATAAAAGGACTACAAAAATAAAAGGACTAGAAAAATAAAAAGATTAGAAAAATAAAAGGACTACAAAAATAAAAGGACTAAGAAAAATAAAAGGAATAGAAAAATTAAAGGACTGGAAAAATAAAAGGACTCAGAAAAATAAAAGGACTCAGAAAAAAAAATGAACTAGAAAAATAAAAGTGCTCAGAAAAAAAAAAGGACTCGAAAAATAAAAGGACTGGAAAAATAAAAGGACTCGAAAAATGAAAGGAATCAGAAAAATAAAAAGGACTCGAAAAATAAAAGGTTTTAGAAAAATAGGAGAACTAAGAAAAATAAAAGGACTAAGAAAAAGAAAGAACTAGAGAAAAAAAAGGGCTTAGAAAAATAAAAGGACTAGAAAAGTAAAAGGATTTGAAAAATAAAAGGACTCAGAAAAATAAAAGGACTGGAAAAATAAAAGGACTAGAAAAGTAAAAGGACTCGGAAAATAACAGAACTAGAAAAATAAAAGGACTATAAAAAATAAAAGGCCGGGGAAAATAAAAGGAGTCAGAAAAATAATAGAACTTGAAAAATAAAAGGACTGGAAAAATAAAAGGACTCGAAAAATGAAAGGAATCAGAAAAATAAAAAGAACTCGAAAAAAAAAAGTATTTAGAAAAATAAGAGAACTAAGAAAAATAAAAGGACTGGAAAAATAAAAGGACTCAGAAAAATAAAAGGACTCGAAAAATAGAAGGACTCAGAAAAATAAAAGGACTCAGAAAAATATAAGGACTGGAAAAATAAAAGGGCTCGAAAAATAAAAGGGCTCAGAAAAATAAATGGACTTCAAAAATAAAAGGAATAAGAAAAAAAACAGGACTCAGAAAAATAAAAGGACCAGAAAAGTAAAAGGACTAGAAAAATGAAAGGACTCAGAAAAATAAAAGAAAAAGAAAAATAAAAGGGTTGAGAAAAATAAAAGGACTAGAAAAGTAAAAGGATTTGAACAATAAAAGGATTTAGAAAAATAAGAGGACTAAGAAAAATAAAATGACTAGAAAAATGAAAGGACTCAGAAAAATAAAAGGCCGGGAAAAATAAATGGACTCAGAAAAATAAAAGGACTAGAAAAATAAAAAGATTAGAAAAATAAAAGGACTACAAAAATAAAAGGACTAAGAAAAATAAAAGGAATGGAAAAATTAAAGGATAGGAAAAATAAAAGGACTCAGAAAAATAAAAGGACTCAGAAAAAAAAATGAACTAGAAAAATAAAAGTGCTCAGAAAAATAAAAGGACTAGAAAAGTAAAAGGATTTGAAAAATAAAAGGACTTAGAAAAATAAAAGGACTGTAAAAATAAAAGGACTCGAAAAATGAAAGGAATCAGAAAAATAAAAAGGACTCGAAAAATAAAAGGATTTAGAAAAATAAGAGAACTAAGAAAAATAAAAGGACTAGTAAAATAAAAGGAAGAAGAAAAATAAAAGGACTAGAAAAATAAAAGGACTCGACAAATAAAAGGAATCAGAAAAATAAAAGGACTCAGAAAAAAAAAGAACTAGAGAAAAAAAAGGGCTCAGAAAAATAAAAGGACTAGAAAAGTAAAAGGATTTGAAATATAAAAGGACTCAGAAAAATAAAAGGACTGGAAAAATAAAAGGACTAGAAAAGTAAAAGGACACGGAAAATAACAAGACTAGAAAAATAAAAGGACTGTAAAAAATAAAAGGACTCTGAAAAATAAAAGGACTCAGAGAAATAAAAGGACTCAGAAAAATAAAAGGACTAGAAAAATAAAAAGATTAGAAAAATAAAAGGACTACAAATATAAAAGGACTAAGAAAAATAAAAGGAATAGAAAAATTAAAGGACTCGACAAATAAAAGGACTCAGAAAAATAAAAGGACTCAGAAAAATAGAAGGACAAGAAAAATAAAAGGACTGGAAAAATAAAAGGACTGGAAAAATAAAAGGACTCAGAAAAATAAAAGGACTCGAAAAATAGAAGGACTCAGAAAAATAAAAGGACTAGAAAAATAAAAGGAAGAAGAAAAATAAAAGGACTCAGAAAAATAAAAGGACTGGAAAAATAAAAGGGCTCGAAAAATAAAAGGACTCAGAAAAATAAATGGACTTAAAAAATGAAAGGAATAAGAAAAAAAACAGGACTCAGAAAAATAAAAGGACCAGAAAAGTAAAAGGACTAGAAAAATGATAGGACTCAGAAAAATAAAAGAACAAGAAAAATAAAAGGGTTGAGAAAAATAAAAGGACTAGAAAAGTAAAAGGATTTGAACAATAAAAGGATTTAGAAAAATAAGAGGACTAATAAAAATAAAAGGACTAGAAAAATAAAAGGACTCAGTAAAATAAAAGGACAGGAAAAATAAAAGGACTCAGTAAAATAAAAGGACAGGAAAAATAAAAGGGCTTGAAAAATAAAAGGACTCAGAAAAATAAATGGACTTCAAAAAGAAAAGGAATAAGAAAAAAAACAGCACTCAGAAAAATAAAAGGACCAGAAAAGTAAAAGGACTAGAAAAATGAAAGGACTCAGAAAAATAAAAGAACAAGAAAAAAAAAAGGGTTGAGAAAAATAAAAGGACTAGAAAAGTAAAAGGATTTGAGAAATAAAAGGATTTAGAAAAATAAGAGGACTAAGAAAAATAAAATGACTAGAAAAATGAAAGGACTCAGAAAAATAAAAGGCCGGGAAAAATAAAAGGACTCAGAAAAATAAAAGGACTATAAAAATAAAAAGATTAGAAAAATAAAAGGACTACAAAAATAAAAGGACTAGAAAAATAAAAAGATTAGAAAAATAAAAGGACTACAAAAATAAAAGGACTAAGAAAAATAAAAGGAATAGAAAAATTAAAGGACTGGAAAAATAAAAGGACTCAGAAAAATAAAAGGACTCAGAAAAAAAAATGAACTAGAAAAATAAAAGTGCTCAGAAAAAAAAAAGGACTCGAAAAATAAAAGGACTGGAAAAATAAAAGGACTCGAAAAATGAAAGGAATCAGAAAAATAAAAAGGACTCGAAAAATAAAAGGTTTTAGAAAAATAGGAGAACTAAGAAAAATAAAAGGACTAAGAAAAAGAAAGAACTAGAGAAAAAAAAGGGCTTAGAAAAATAAAAGGACTAGAAAAGTAAAAGGATTTGAAAAATAAAAGGACTCAGAAAAATAAAAGGACTGGAAAAATAAAAGGACTAGAAAAGTAAAAGGACTCGGAAAATAACAGAACTAGAAAAATAAAAGGACTATAAAAAATAAAAGGCCGGGGAAAATAAAAGGAGTCAGAAAAATAATAGAACTTGAAAAATAAAAGGACTGGAAAAATAAAAGGACTCGAAAAATGAAAGGAATCAGAAAAATAAAAAGAACTCGAAAAAAAAAAGTATTTAGAAAAATAAGAGAACTAAGAAAAATAAAAGGACTGGAAAAATAAAAGGACTCAGAAAAATAAAAGGACTCGAAAAATAGAAGGACTCAGAAAAATAAAAGGACTCAGAAAAATATAAGGACTGGAAAAATAAAAGGGCTCGAAAAATAAAAGGGCTCAGAAAAATAAATGGACTTCAAAAATAAAAGGAATAAGAAAAAAAACAGGACTCAGAAAAATAAAAGGACCAGAAAAGTAAAAGGACTAGAAAAATGAAAGGACTCAGAAAAATAAAAGAAAAAGAAAAATAAAAGGGTTGAGAAAAATAAAAGGACTAGAAAAGTAAAAGGATTTGAACAATAAAAGGATTTAGAAAAATAAGAGGACTAAGAAAAATAAAATGACTAGAAAAATGAAAGGACTCAGAAAAATAAAAGGCCGGGAAAAATAAATGGACTCAGAAAAATAAAAGGACTAGAAAAATAAAAAGATTAGAAAAATAAAAGGACTACAAAAATAAAAGGACTAAGAAAAATAAAAGGAATGGAAAAATTAAAGGATAGGAAAAATAAAAGGACTCAGAAAAATAAAAGGACTCAGAAAAAAAAATGAACTAGAAAAATAAAAGTGCTCAGAAAAATAAAAGGACTAGAAAAGTAAAAGGATTTGAAAAATAAAAGGACTTAGAAAAATAAAAGGACTGTAAAAATAAAAGGACTCGAAAAATGAAAGGAATCAGAAAAATAAAAAGGACTCGAAAAATAAAAGGATTTAGAAAAATAAGAGAACTAAGAAAAATAAAAGGACTAGTAAAATAAAAGGAAGAAGAAAAATAAAAGGACTAGAAAAATAAAAGGACTCGACAAATAAAAGGAATCAGAAAAATAAAAGGACTCAGAAAAAAAAAGAACTAGAGAAAAAAAAGGGCTCAGAAAAATAAAAGGACTAGAAAAGTAAAAGGATTTGAAATATAAAAGGACTCAGAAAAATAAAAGGACTGGAAAAATAAAAGGACTAGAAAAGTAAAAGGACACGGAAAATAACAAGACTAGAAAAATAAAAGGACTGTAAAAAATAAAAGGACTCTGAAAAATAAAAGGACTCAGAGAAATAAAAGGACTCAGAAAAATAAAAGGACTAGAAAAATAAAAAGATTAGAAAAATAAAAGGACTACAAATATAAAAGGACTAAGAAAAATAAAAGGAATAGAAAAATTAAAGGACTCGACAAATAAAAGGACTCAGAAAAATAAAAGGACTCAGAAAAATAGAAGGACAAGAAAAATAAAAGGACTGGAAAAATAAAAGGACTGGAAAAATAAAAGGACTCAGAAAAATAAAAGGACTCGAAAAATAGAAGGACTCAGAAAAATAAAAGGACTAGAAAAATAAAAGGAAGAAGAAAAATAAAAGGACTCAGAAAAATAAAAGGACTGGAAAAATAAAAGGGCTCGAAAAATAAAAGGACTCAGAAAAATAAATGGACTTAAAAAATGAAAGGAATAAGAAAAAAAACAGGACTCAGAAAAATAAAAGGACCAGAAAAGTAAAAGGACTAGAAAAATGATAGGACTCAGAAAAATAAAAGAACAAGAAAAATAAAAGGGTTGAGAAAAATAAAAGGACTAGAAAAGTAAAAGGATTTGAACAATAAAAGGATTTAGAAAAATAAGAGGACTAATAAAAATAAAAGGACTAGAAAAATAAAAGGACTCAGTAAAATAAAAGGACAGGAAAAATAAAAGGACTCAGTAAAATAAAAGGACAGGAAAAATAAAAGGGCTTGAAAAATAAAAGGACTCAGAAAAATAAATGGACTTCAAAAAGAAAAGGAATAAGAAAAAAAACAGCACTCAGAAAAATAAAAGGACCAGAAAAGTAAAAGGACTAGAAAAATGAAAGGACTCAGAAAAATAAAAGAACAAGAAAAAAAAAAGGGTTGAGAAAAATAAAAGGACTAGAAAAGTAAAAGGATTTGAGAAATAAAAGGATTTAGAAAAATAAGAGGACTAAGAAAAATAAAATGACTAGAAAAATGAAAGGACTCAGAAAAATAAAAGGCCGGGAAAAATAAAAGGACTCAGAAAAATAAAAGGACTATAAAAATAAAAAGATTAGAAAAATAAAAGGACTACAAAAATAAAAGGACTAGAAAAATAAAAAGATTAGAAAAATAAAAGGACTACAAAAATAAAAGGACTAAGAAAAATAAAAGGAATAGAAAAATTAAAGGACTGGAAAAATAAAAGGACTCAGAAAAATAAAAGGACTCAGAAAAAAAAATGAACTAGAAAAATAAAAGTGCTCAGAAAAAAAAAAGGACTCGAAAAATAAAAGGACTGGAAAAATAAAAGGACTCGAAAAATGAAAGGAATCAGAAAAATAAAAAGGACTCGAAAAATAAAAGGTTTTAGAAAAATAGGAGAACTAAGAAAAATAAAAGGACTAAGAAAAAGAAAGAACTAGAGAAAAAAAAGGGCTTAGAAAAATAAAAGGACTAGAAAAGTAAAAGGATTTGAAAAATAAAAGGACTCAGAAAAATAAAAGGACTGGAAAAATAAAAGGACTAGAAAAGTAAAAGGACTCGGAAAATAACAGAACTAGAAAAATAAAAGGACTATAAAAAATAAAAGGCCGGGGAAAATAAAAGGAGTCAGAAAAATAATAGAACTTGAAAAATAAAAGGACTGGAAAAATAAAAGGACTCGAAAAATGAAAGGAATCAGAAAAATAAAAAGAACTCGAAAAAAAAAAGTATTTAGAAAAATAAGAGAACTAAGAAAAATAAAAGGACTGGAAAAATAAAAGGACTCAGAAAAATAAAAGGACTCGAAAAATAGAAGGACTCAGAAAAATAAAAGGACTCAGAAAAATATAAGGACTGGAAAAATAAAAGGGCTCGAAAAATAAAAGGGCTCAGAAAAATAAATGGACTTCAAAAATAAAAGGAATAAGAAAAAAAACAGGACTCAGAAAAATAAAAGGACCAGAAAAGTAAAAGGACTAGAAAAATGAAAGGACTCAGAAAAATAAAAGAAAAAGAAAAATAAAAGGGTTGAGAAAAATAAAAGGACTAGAAAAGTAAAAGGATTTGAACAATAAAAGGATTTAGAAAAATAAGAGGACTAAGAAAAATAAAATGACTAGAAAAATGAAAGGACTCAGAAAAATAAAAGGCCGGGAAAAATAAATGGACTCAGAAAAATAAAAGGACTAGAAAAATAAAAAGATTAGAAAAATAAAAGGACTACAAAAATAAAAGGACTAAGAAAAATAAAAGGAATGGAAAAATTAAAGGATAGGAAAAATAAAAGGACTCAGAAAAATAAAAGGACTCAGAAAAAAAAATGAACTAGAAAAATAAAAGTGCTCAGAAAAATAAAAGGACTAGAAAAGTAAAAGGATTTGAAAAATAAAAGGACTTAGAAAAATAAAAGGACTGTAAAAATAAAAGGACTCGAAAAATGAAAGGAATCAGAAAAATAAAAAGGACTCGAAAAATAAAAGGATTTAGAAAAATAAGAGAACTAAGAAAAATAAAAGGACTAGTAAAATAAAAGGAAGAAGAAAAATAAAAGGACTAGAAAAATAAAAGGACTCGACAAATAAAAGGAATCAGAAAAATAAAAGGACTCAGAAAAAAAAAGAACTAGAGAAAAAAAAGGGCTCAGAAAAATAAAAGGACTAGAAAAGTAAAAGGATTTGAAATATAAAAGGACTCAGAAAAATAAAAGGACTGGAAAAATAAAAGGACTAGAAAAGTAAAAGGACACGGAAAATAACAAGACTAGAAAAATAAAAGGACTGTAAAAAATAAAAGGACTCTGAAAAATAAAAGGACTCAGAGAAATAAAAGGACTCAGAAAAATAAAAGGACTAGAAAAATAAAAAGATTAGAAAAATAAAAGGACTACAAATATAAAAGGACTAAGAAAAATAAAAGGAATAGAAAAATTAAAGGACTCGACAAATAAAAGGACTCAGAAAAATAAAAGGACTCAGAAAAATAGAAGGACAAGAAAAATAAAAGGACTGGAAAAATAAAAGGACTGGAAAAATAAAAGGACTCAGAAAAATAAAAGGACTCGAAAAATAGAAGGACTCACAAAAATAAAAGGACTAGAAAAATAAAAGGAAGAAGAAAAATAAAAGGACTCAGAAAAATAAAAGGACTGGAAAAATAAAAGGGCTCGAAAAATAAAAGGACTCAGAAAAATAAATGGACTTAAAAAATAAAAGGAATAAGAAAAAAAACAGGACTCAGAAAAATAAAAGGACCAGAAAAGTAAAAGGACTAGAGAAATGATAGGACTCAGAAAAATAAAAGAACAAGAAAAATAAAAGGGTTGAGAAAAATAAAAGGACTAGAAAAGTAAAAGGATTTGAACAATAAAAGGATTTAGAAAAATAAGAGGACTAATAAAAATAAAAGGACTAGAAAAATAAAAGGACTCAGTAAAATAAAAGGACAGGAAAAATAAAAGGGCTTGAAAAATAAAAGGACTCAGAAAAATAAATGGACTTCAAAAAGAAAAGGAATAAGAAAAAAAACAGCACTCAGAAAAATAAAAGGACCAGAAAAGTAAAAGGACTAGAAAAATGAAAGGACTCAGAAAAATAAAAGAACAAGAAAAAAAAAAGGGTTGAGAAAAATAAAAGGACTAGAAAAGTAAAAGGATTTGAGAAATAAAAGGATTTAGAAAAATAAGAGGACTAAGAAAAATAAAATGACTAGAAAAATGAAAGGACTCAGAAAAATAAAAGGCCGGGAAAAATAAAAGGACTCAGAAAAATAAAAGGACTAGAAAAATAAAAAGATTAGAAAAATAAAAGGACTACAAAAATAAAAGGACTAAGAAAAATAAAAGGAATAGAAAAATTAAAGGACTGGAAAAATAAAAGGACTCAGAAAAATAAAAGGACTCAGAAAAAAAAATGAACTAGAAAAATAAAAGTGCTCAGAAAAAAAAAAGGACTCGAAAAATAAAAGGACTGGAAAAATAAAAGGACTCGAAAAATGAAAGGAATCAGAAAAATAAAAAGGACTCGAAAAATAAAAGGTTTTAGAAAAATAGGAGAACTAAGAAAAATAAAAGGACTAAGAAAAAGAAAGAACTAGAGAAAAAAAAGGGCTTAGAAAAATAAAAGGACTAGAAAAGTAAAAGGATTTGAAAAATAAAAGGACTCAGAAAAATAAAAGGACTGGAAAAATAAAAGGACTAGAAAAGTAAAAGGACTCGGAAAATAACAGAACTAGAAAAATAAAAGGACTATAAAAAATAAAAGGCCGGGGAAAATAAAAGGAGTCAGAAAAATAATAGAACTTGAAAAATAAAAGGATTGGAAAAATAAAAGGACTCGAAAAATGAAAGGAATCAGAAAAATAAAAAGAACTCGAAAAAAAAAAGTATTTAGAAAAATAAGAGAACTAAGAAAAATAAAAGGACTGGAAAAATAAAAGGACTCAGAAAAATAAAAGGACTCGAAAAATAGAAGGACTCAGAAAAATATAAGGACTGGAAAAATAAAAGGGCTCGAAAAATAAAAGGGCTCAGAAAAATAAATGGACTTCAAAAATAAAAGGAATAAGAAAAAAAACAGGACTCAGAAAAATAAAAGGACCAGAAAAGTAAAAGGACTAGAAAAATGAAAGGACTCAGAAAAATAAAAGAAAAAGAAAAATAAAAGGGTTGAGAAAAATAAAAGGACTAGAAAAGTAAAAGGATTTGAACAATAAAAGGATTTAGAAAAATAAGAGGACTAAGAAAAATAAAATGACTAGAAAAATGAAAGGACTCAGAAAAATAAAAGGCCGGGAAAAATAAATGGACTCAGAAAAATAAAAGGACTAGAAAAATAAAAAGATTAGAAAAATAAAAGGACTACAAAAATAAAAGGACTAAGAAAAATAAAAGGAATGGAAAAATTAAAGGATAGGAAAAATAAAAGGACTCAGAAAAATAAAAGGACTCAGAAAAAAAAATGAACTAGAAAAATAAAAGTGCTCAGAAAAATAAAAGGACTAGAAAAGTAAAAGGATTTGAAAAATAAAAGGACTTAGAAAAATAAAAGGACTGTAAAAATAAAAGGACTCGAAAAATGAAAGGAATCAGAAAAATAAAAAGGACTCGAAAAATAAAAGGATTTAGAAAAATAAGAGAACTAAGAAAAATAAAAGGACTAGTAAAATAAAAGGAAGAAGAAAAATAAAAGGACTAGAAAAATAAAAGGACTCGACAAATAAAAGGAATCAGAAAAATAAAAGGACTCAGAAAAAAAAAGAACTAGAGAAAAAAAAGGGCTCAGAAAAATAAAAGGACTAGAAAAGTAAAAGGATTTGAAATATAAAAGGACTCAGAAAAATAAAAGGACTGGAAAAATAAAAGGACTAGAAAAGTAAAAGGACACGGAAAATAACAAGACTAGAAAAATAAAAGGACTGTAAAAAATAAAAGGACTCTGAAAAATAAAAGGACTCAGAGAAATAAAAGGACTCAGAAAAATAAAAGGACTAGAAAAATAAAAAGATTAGAAAAATAAAAGGACTACAAATATAAAAGGACTAAGAAAAATAAAAGGAATAGAAAAATTAAAGGACTCGACAAATAAAAGGACTCAGAAAAATAAAAGGACTCAGAAAAATAGAAGGACAAGAAAAATAAAAGGACTGGAAAAATAAAAGGACTGGAAAAATAAAAGGACTCAGAAAAATAAAAGGACTCGAAAAATAGAAGGACTCAGAAAAATAAAAGGACTAGAAAAATAAAAGGAAGAAGAAAAATAAAAGGACTCAGAAAAATAAAAGGACTGGAAAAATAAAAGGGCTCGAAAAATAAAAGGACTCAGAAAAATAAATGGACTTAAAAAATAAAAGGAATAAGAAAAAAAACAGGACTCAGAAAAATAAAAGGACCAGAAAAGTAAAAGGACTAGAAAAATGATAGGACTCAGAAAAATAAAAGAACGAGAAAAATAAAAGGGTTGAGAAAAATAAAAGGACTAGAAAAGTAAAAGGATTTGAACAATAAAAGGATTTAGAAAAATAAGAGGACTAATAAAAATAAAAGGACTAGAAAAATAAAAGGACTCAGTAAAATAAAAGGACAGGAAAAATAAAAGGACTCAGTAAAATAAAAGGACAGGAAAAATAAAAGGGCTTGAAAAATAAAAGGACTCAGAAAAATAAATGGACTTCAAAAAGAAAAGGAATAAGAAAAAAAACAGCACTCAGAAAAATAAAAGGACCAGAAAAGTAAAAGGACTAGAAAAATGAAAGGACTCAGAAAAATAAAAGAACAAGAAAAAAAAAAGGGTTGAGAAAAATAAAAGGACTAGAAAAGTAAAAGGATTTGAGAAATAAAAGGATTTAGAAAAATAAGAGGACTAAGAAAAATAAAATGACTAGAAAAATGAAAGGACTCAGAAAAATAAAAGGCCGGGAAAAATAAAAGGACTCAGAAAAATAAAAGGACTAGAAAAATAAAAAGATTAGAAAAATAAAAGGACTACAAAAATAAAAGGACTAAGAAAAATAAAAGGAATAGAAAAATTAAAGGACTGGAAAAATAAAAGGACTCAGAAAAATAAAAGGACTCAGAAAAAAAAATGAACTAGAAAAATAAAAGTGCTCAGAAAAAAAAAAGGACTCGAAAAATAAAAGGACTGGAAAAATAAAAGGACTCGAAAAATGAAAGGAATCAGAAAAATAAAAAGGACTCGAAAAATAAAAGGTTTTAGAAAAATAGGAGAACTAAGAAAAATAAAAGGACTAAGAAAAAGAAAGAACTAGAGAAAAAAAAGGGCTTAGAAAAATAAAAGGACTAGAAAAGTAAAAGGATTTGAAAAATAAAAGGACTCAGAAAAATAAAAGGACTGGAAAAATAAAAGGACTAGAAAAGTAAAAGGACTCGGAAAATAACAGAACTAGAAAAATAAAAGGACTATAAAAAATAAAAGGCCGGGGAAAATAAAAGGAGTCAGAAAAATAATAGAACTTGAAAAATAAAAGGACTGGAAAAATAAAAGGACTCGAAAAATGAAAGGAATCAGAAAAATAAAAAGAACTCGAAAAAAAAAAGTATTTAGAAAAATAAGAGAACTAAGAAAAATAAAAGGACTGGAAAAATAAAAGGACTCAGAAAAATAAAAGGACTCGAAAAATAGAAGGACTCAGAAAAATAAAAGGACTCAGAAAAATATAAGGACTGGAAAAATAAAAGGGCTCGAAAAATAAAAGGGCTCAGAAAAATAAATGGACTTCAAAAATAAAAGGAATAAGAAAAAAAACAGGACTCAGAAAAATAAAAGGACCAGAAAAGTAAAAGGACTAGAAAAATGAAAGGACTCAGAAAAATAAAAGAAAAAGAAAAATAAAAGGGTTGAGAAAAATAAAAGGACTAGAAAAGTAAAAGGATTTGAACAATAAAAGGATTTAGAAAAATAAGAGGACTAAGAAAAATAAAATGACTAGAAAAATGAAAGGACTCAGAAAAATAAAAGGCCGGGAAAAATAAATGGACTCAGAAAAATAAAAGGACTAGAAAAATAAAAAGATTAGAAAAATAAAAGGACTACAAAAATAAAAGGACTAAGAAAAATAAAAGGAATGGAAAAATTAAAGGATAGGAAAAATAAAAGGACTCAGAAAAATAAAAGGACTCAGAAAAAAAAATGAACTAGAAAAATAAAAGTGCTCAGAAAAATAAAAGGACTAGAAAAGTAAAAGGATTTGAAAAATAAAAGGACTTAGAAAAATAAAAGGACTCGAAAAATGAAAGGAATCAGAAAAATAAAAAGGACTCGAAAAATAAAAGGATTTAGAAAAATAAGAGAACTAAGAAAAATAAAAGGACTAGTAAAATAAAAGGAAGAAGAAAAATAAAAGGACTAGAAAAATAAAAGGACTCGACAAATAAAAGGAATCAGAAAAATAAAAGGACTCAGAAAAAAAAAGAACTAGAGAAAAAAAAGGGCTCAGAAAAATAAAAGGACTAGAAAAGTAAAAGGATTTGAAATATAAAAGGACTCAGAAAAATAAAAGGACTAGAAAAGTAAAAGGACACGGAAAATAACAAGACTAGAAAAATAAAAGGACTGTAAAAAATAAAAGGACTCTGAAAAATAAAAGGACTCAGAGAAATAAAAGGACTCAGAAAAATAAAAGGACTAGAAAAATAAAAAGATTAGAAAAATAAAAGGACTACAAATATAAAAGGACTAAGAAAAATAAAAGGAATAGAAAAATTAAAGGACTCGACAAATAAAAGGACTCAGAAAAATAAAAGGACTCAGAAAAATAGAAGGACAAGAAAAATAAAAGGACTGGAAAAATAAAAGGACTGGAAAAATAAAAGGACTCAGAAAAATAAAAGGACTCGAAAAATAGAAGGACTCAGAAAAATAAAAGGACTAGAAAAATAAAAGGAAGAAGAAAAAAAAAAGGACTCGAAAAATAAAAGGACTGGAAAAATAAAAGGACTCGAAAAATGAAAGGAATCAGAAAAATAAAAAGGACTCGAAAAATAAAAGGTTTTAGAAAAATAGGAGAACTAAGAAAAATAAAAGGACTAAGAAAATAAAAGGACTCAGAAAAATAAAAGGACTAGAAAAATTAAAGGACTCGACAAATAAAAGGACTTAGAAAAATAAAAGGACTCAGAAAAAGAAAGAACTAGAGAAAAAAAAGGGCTTAGAAAAATAAAAGGACTAGAAAAGTAAAAGGATTTGAAAAATAAAAGGACTCAGAAAAATAAAAGGACTGGAAAAATAAAAGGACTAGAAAAGTAAAAGGACTCGGAAAATAACAGAACTAGAAAAATAAAAGGACTATAAAAAATAAAAGGCCGGGGAAAATAAAAGGAGTCAGAAAAATAATAGAACTTGAAAAATAAAAGGACTGGAAAAATAAAAGGACTCGAAAAATGAAAGGAATCAGAAAAATAAAAAGAACTCGAAAAAAAAAAGTATTTAGAAAAATAAGAGAACTAAGAAAAATAAAAGGACTGGAAAAATAAAAGGACTCAGAAAAATAAAAGGACTCGAAAAATAGAATGACTCAGAAAAATAAAAGGACTCAGAAAAATATAAGGACTGGAAAAATAAAAGGGCTCGAAAAATAAAAGGGCTCAAAAAAATAAATGGACTTCAAAAATAAAAGGAATAAGAAAAAAAACAGGACTCAGAAAAATAAAAGGACCAGAAAAGTAAAAGGACTAGAAAAATGAAAGGACTCAGAAAAATAAAAGAAAAAGAAAAATAAAAGGGTTGAGAAAAATAAAAGGACTAGAAAAGTAAAAGGATTTGAACAATAAAAGGATTTAGAAAAATAAGAGGACTAAGAAAAATAAAATGACTAGAAAAATGAAAGGACTCAGAAAAATAAAAGGCCGGGAAAAATAAATGGACTCAGAAAAATAAAAGGACTAGAAAAATAAAAAGATTAGAAAAATAAAAGGACTACAAAAATAAAAGGACTAAGAAAAATAAAAGGAATGGAAAAATTAAAGGATAGGAAAAATAAAAGGACTCAGAAAAAAAAATTAACTAGAAAAATAAAAGTGCTCAGAAAAATAAAAGGACTAGAAAAGTAAAAGGATTTGAAAAATAAAAGGACTTAGAAAAATAAAAGGACTGTAAAAATAAAAGGACTCGAAAAATGAAAGGAATCAGAAAAATAAAAAGGACTCGAAAAATAAAAGGATTTAGAAAAATAAGAGAACTAAGAAAAATAAAAGGACTAGTAAAATAAAAGGAAGAAGAAAAATAAAAGGACTAGAAAAATAAAAGGACTCGACAAATAAAAGGAATCAGAAAAATAAAAGGACTCAGAAAAAAAAAGAACTAGAGAAAAAAAAGGGCTCAGAAAAATAAAAGGACTAGAAAAGTAAAAGGATTTGAAATATAAAAGGACTCAGAAAAATAAAAGGACTGGAAAAATAAAAGGACTAGAAAAGTAAAAGGACACGGAAAATAACAAGACTAGAAAAATAAAAGGACTGTAAAAAATAAAAGGACTCTGAAAAATAAAAGGACTCAGAGAAATAAAAGGACTCAGAAAAATAAAAGGACTAGAAAAATAAAAAGATTAGAAAAATAAAAGGACTACAAATATAAAAGGACTAAGAAAAATAAAAGGAATAGAAAAATTAAAGGACTCGACAAATAAAAGGACTCAGAAAAATAAAAGGACTCAGAAAAATAGAAGGACTGGAAAAATAAAAGGACTGGAAAAATAAAAGGACTCAGAAAAATAAAAGGACTCGAAAAATAGAAGGACTCAGAAAAATAAAAGGACTAGAAAAATAAAAGGAAGAAGAAAAATAAAAGGACTCAGAAAAATAAAAGGACTGGAAAAATAAAAGGGCTCGAAAAATAAAAGGACTCAGAAAAATAAATGGACTTAAAAAATAAAAGGAATAAGAAAAAAAACAGGACTCAGAAAAATAAAAGGACCAGAAAAGTAAAAGGACTAGAAAAATGAAAGGACTCAGAAAAATAAAAGAACAAGAAAAATAAAAGGGTTGAGAAAAATAAAAGGACTAGAAAAGTAAAAGGATTTGAACAATAAAAGGATTTAGAAAAATAAGAGGACTAATAAAAATAAAAGGACTAGAAAAATAAAAGGACTCAGTAAAATAAAAGGACAGGAAAAATAAAAGGACTCAGTAAAATAAAAGGACAGGAAAAATAAAAGGGCTTGAAAAATAAAAGGACTCAGAAAAATAAATGGACTTCAAAAAGAAAAGGAATAAGAAAAAAAACAGCACTCAGAAAAATAAAAGGACCAGAAAAGTAAAAGGACTAGAAAAATGAAAGGACTCAGAAAAATAAAAGAACAAGAAAAAAAAAAGGGTTGAGAAAAATAAAAGGACTAGAAAAGTAAAAGGATTTGAGAAATAAAAGGATTTAGAAAAATAAGAGGACTAAGAAAAATAAAATGACTAGAAAAATGAAAGGACTCAGAAAAATAAAAGGCCGGGAAAAATAAAAGGACTCAGAAAAATAAAAGGACTAGAAAAATAAAAAGATTAGAAAAATAAAAGGACTACAAAAATAAAAGGACTAAGAAAAATAAAAGGAATAGAAAAATTAAAGGACTGGAAAAATAAAAGGACTCAGAAAAATAAAAGGACTCAGAAAAAAAAATGAACTAGAAAAATAAAAGTGCTCAGAAAAAAAAAAGGACTCGAAAAATAAAAGGACTGGAAAAATAAAAGGACTCGAAAAATGAAAGGAATCAGAAAAATAAAAAGGACTCGAAAAATAAAAGGTTTTAGAAAAATAGGAGAACTAAGAAAAATAAAAGGACTAAGAAAATAAAAGGACTCAGAAAAATAAAAGGACTAGAAAAATTAAAGGACTCGACAAATAAAAGGACTTAGAAATATAAAAGGACTCAGAAAAAGAAAGAACTAGAGAAAAAAAAGGGCTTAGAAAAATAAAAGGACTAGAAAAGTAAAAGGATTTGAAAAATAAAAGGACTCAGAAAAATAAAAGGACTGGAAAAATAAAAGGACTAGAAAAGTAAAAGGAATCGGAAAATAACAAAACTAGAAAAATAAAAGGACTATAAAAAATAAAAGGCCGGGGAAAATAAAAGGAGTCAGAAAAATAATAGAACTTGAAAAATAAAAGGACTGGAAAAATAAAAGGACTCGAAAAATGAAAGGAATCAGAAAAATAAAAAGAACTCGAAAAAAAAAAGTATTTAGAAAAATAAGAGAACTAAGAAAAATAAAAGGACTGGAAAAATAAAAGGACTCAGAAAAATAAAAGGACTCGAAAAATAGAAGGACTCAGAAAAATAAAAGGACTCAGAAAAATATAAGGACTGGAAAAATAAAAGGGCTCGAAAAATAAAAGGGCTCAGAAAAATAAATGGACTTCAAAAATAAAAGGAATAAGAAAAAAAACAGGACTCAGAAAAATAAAAGGACCAGAAAAGTAAAAGGACTAGAAAAATGAAAGGACTCAGAAAAATAAAAGAAAAAGAAAAATAAAAGGGTTGAGAAAAATAAAAGGACTAGAAAAGTAAAAGGATTTGAACAATAAAAGGATTTAGAAAAATAAGAGGACTAAGAAAAATAAAATGACTAGAAAAATGAAAGGACTCAGAAAAATAAAAGGCCGGGAAAAATAAATGGACTCAGAAAAATAAAAGGACTAGAAAAATAAAAAGATTAGAAAAATAAAAGGACTACAAAAATAAAAGGACTAAGAAAAATAAAAGGAATGGAAAAATTAAAGGATAGGAAAAATAAAAGGACTCAGAAAAATAAAAGGACTCAGAAAAAAAAATGAACTAGAAAAATAAAAGTGCTCAGAAAAATAAAAGGACTAGAAAAGTAAAAGGATTTGAAAAATAAAAGGACTTAGAAAAATAAAAGGACTGTAAAAATAAAAGGACTCGAAAAATGAAAGGAATCAGAAAAATAAAAAGGACTCGAAAAATAAAAGGATTTAGAAAAATAAGAGAACTAAGAAAAATAAAAGGACTAGTAAAATAAAAGGAAGAAGAAAAATAAAAGGACTAGAAAAATAAAAGGACTCGACAAATAAAAGGAATCAGAAAAATAAAAGGACTCAGAAAAAAAAAAGAACTAGAGAAAAAAAAGGGCTCAGAAAAATAAAAGGACTAGAAAAGTAAAAGGATTTGAAATATAAAAGGACTCAGAAAAATAAAAGGACTGGAAAAATAAAAGGACTAGAAAAGTAAAAGGACACGGAAAATAACAAGACTAGAAAAATAAAAGGACTGTAAAAAATAAAAGGACTCTGAAAAATAAAAGGACTCAGAGAAATAAAAGGACTCAGAAAAATAAAAGGACTAGAAAAATAAAAAGATTAGAAAAATAAAAGGACTACAAATATAAAAGGACTAAGAAAAATAAAAGGAATAGAAAAATTAAAGGACTCGACAAATAAAAGGACTCAGAAAAATAAAAGGACTCAGAAAAATAGAAGGACAAGAAAAATAAAAGGACTGGAAAAATAAAAGGACTGGAAAAATAAAAGGACTCAGAAAAATAAAAGGACTCGAAAAATAGAAGGACTCAGAAAAATAAAAGGACTAGAAAAATAAAAGGAAGAAGAAAAATAAAAGGACTCAGAAAAATAAAAGGACTGGAAAAATAAAAGGGCTCGAAAAATAAAAGGACTCAGAAAAATAAATGGACTTAAAAAATAAAAGGAATAAGAAAAAAAACAGGACTCAGAAAAATAAAAGGACCAGAAAAGTAAAAGGACTAGAAAAATGAAAGGACTCAGAAAAATAAAAGAACAAGAAAAATAAAAGGGTTGAGAAAAATAAAAGGACTAGAAAAGTAAAAGGATTTGAACAATAAAAGGATTTAGAAAAATAAGAGGACTAATAAAAATAAAAGGACTAGAAAAATAAAAGGACTCAGTAAAATAAAAGGACAGGAAAAATAAAAGGACTCAGTAAAATAAAAGGACAGGAAAAATAAAAGGGCTTGAAAAATAAAAGGACTCAGAAAAATAAATGGACTTCAAAAAGAAAAGGAATAAGAAAAAAAACAGCACTCAGAAAAATAAAAGGACCAGAAAAGTAAAAGGACTAGAAAAATGAAAGGACTCAGAAAAATAAAAGAACAAGAAAAAAAAAAGGGTTGAGAAAAATAAAAGGACTAGAAAAGTAAAAGGATTTGAGAAATAAAAGGATTTAGAAAAATAAGAGGACTAAGAAAAATAAAATGACTAGAAAAATGAAAGGACTCAGAAAAATAAAAGGCCGGGAAAAATAAAAGGACTCAGAAAAATAAAAGGACTAGAAAAATAAAAAGATTAGAAAAATAAAAGGACTACAAAAATAAAAGGACTAAGAAAAATAAAAGGAATAGAAAAATTAAAGGACTGGAAAAATAAAAGGACTCAGAAAAATAAAAGGACTCAGAAAAAAAATGAACTAGAAAAATAAAAGTGCTCAGAAAAATAAAAGGACTCGAAAAATAAAAGGACTGGAAAAATAAAAGGACTCGAAAAATGAAAGGAATCAGAAAAATAAAAAGGACTCGAAAAATAAAAGGTTTTAGAAAAATAGGAGAACTAAGAAAAATAAAAGGACTAAGAAAATAAAAGGACTCAGAAAAATAAAAGGACTAGAAAAATTAAAGGACTCGACAAATAAAAGGACTTAGAAAAATAAAAGGACTCAGAAAAAGAAAGAACTAGAGAAAAAAAAGGGCTTAGAAAAATAAAAGGACTAGAAAAGTAAAAGGATTTGAAAAATAAAAGGACTCATAAAAATAAAAGGACTGGAAAAATAAAAGGACTAGAAAAGTAAAAGGACTCGGAAAATAACAGAACTAGAAAAATAAAAGGACTATAAAAAATAAAAGGTATAGAAAAATAAAAGGACTAGAGAAAAAAAAGGACTAGAAAAATAAAAGGACTCAGAAAAATAAATGGACATGAAAAATAAAAGGACTCAGAAAAAAAAAGGACAAGAATTGTAAAAGGACAAGAAAGATAAAAGGACTCTGAAAAATAAAAGGACTAGAAAAATTAAAGGAGTCAGAAAAATAAAAGGGGTTAGAAAAATAAAAGGACTGGAAAATTAAAAGGACTTGAAAAATAAAAAGATTAGAAAAATAAAAGGACTACAAAAATTAAAGGACTGGAAAAATAAAAGGACTCGACAAATAAAAGGACTCAGAAAAATAAAAGGACTTAGAAAAAAAAATGAACTAGAAAAAATAAAAGTTCTAAGAAAAATAAATGGACTAGAAAAGTAAAAGGATTTGAAAAATAAAAGGACTCAGAAAAATAAAAGGACTGGAAAAATAAAAGGAGTCGAAAAATAAAAGGACTAGAAAAATAATAGAACTAGAAAAATAAAAGGACTGGAAAAATAAAAGGACTCGAAAAATGAAAGGAATCAGAAAAATAAAAAGGACTCGAAAAATAAAAGGATTTAGAAAAATAAGAGAACTAAGAAAAATAAAAGGACTAGAAAAATAAAAGAACTCAGAAAAATAAAAAGACTGGAAAAATAAAGGGACTCAGAAAAATAAAAGGACTTGAAAAATGAAAGGAATAAGAAAAATAACAGGACTCAGAAAAATAAAAAGACTAGATATGTAAAAGGACTAGAAAAATGAACGGACTCAGAAAAATAAAAGAACTAGAAAAATAAAAGGGCTGAGAAAACTAAAAGGACTAGAAAAGTAAAAGGATTTGAAAAATAAAAGGATTAAGAAAAATAAGAGAACTAAGAAAATAAAAGGACTAGTAAAATAAAAGGACTCAGAAAAATAAAAGGACTCGACAAATAAAAGCACTCAGAAAAATAAAAGGACTCAGAAAAAAAAAAGAACTAGAAAAATAAAAGGGCTCAGAAAAATAAAAGGACTAGAAAAGTAAAAGGATTTGAAAAATAAAAGGACTCGGAAAAATATTGGGACTCGAAAAAAAAAGGACTCCGAAAAATAGAAGGACAAGAAAAATAAAAGGACTCAGAAAAAAAAAGGACTCGAAAAATAGGACTCAGAAAAATAAAAGGAAGATAAAAATAAAAGGACTCAGAAAAATAAAAGGACTAGAAAAATAAAAGGACTCAGAAAAATAAAAGGACTAGAAAAATAAAAGGACTCAGAAAAATAAAAAGGACTTGAAAAATAAAAGGATTTAGAAAAATAAGAGGACTAATAAAAATAAAAGGACTAGAAAAATAAAAGGACTCAGAAAAGTTAAAGGACGGGAAAAATAAAAGGGCGCGAAAAATAAAAGGACTAGAAAAATAAAAGGATTCAGATAAATAAAAGGACTCAGGAAAATAAAAGGACTAGAAAAATAAAAAGATTAGAAAAATAAAAGGACTCGGAAAAATAAAAGGACTCAGAAAAATAATAAGGACCTGAAAAATAAAAGGATTTAGAAAAATAAGAAGACTAATAAAAATAAAAGGACTAGAAAAATAAAAGGACTTAGAAAAATAAAAGGACGGGAAAAATAAAAGGGCTCGAAAAATAAAATGACTAGAAAAATAAAAGGACTCAGAAAAATAAATGGACTAGAAAAATAAAAGGACTACAAAAATAAAAGGACTAAGAAAAATAAAAGGAATAGAAAAATTAAAGGACTGGAAAAATAAAAGGACTCGACAAATAAAAGGACTCAGAAAAATAAAAGAACTCAGAAAAAAAAATGAACTAGAAAAATAAAAGTGCTCAGAAAAATAAAAGGACTAGAAAAGAAAAAGGATTTGAAAAATAAAAGGACTGAGAAAAAGAAAAGGACTCGAAAAATAAAAGGACTAGAAAAATAATAGCACTAGAAAAATAAAAGGACTGGAAAAATAAATGGACTCAAAAAATGAAAGGAATCAGAAAAAAAAAGGACTCGAAAAATAAAAGGATTTAGAAAAATAAGAGAACTAAGAAAAATAAAAGGACTAGTAAAATGAAAGGACTCAGAAAAGTAAAAGGACTAGAAAAATAAAAGGACTCGACAAATAAAAGGACTCAGAAAAAAAAAAGGACTCAGAAAAAAAAAGAACTAGAAAAATAAATGGGCTCAGAAAAATAAAAGGACTAGAAAAGTAAAAGGATTTGAAAAATAAAAGGACTCGAAAAAATAAATGGACTCGAAAAATATAGGGACTCGAAAAATAAAAGGACTCAGAAAAATAGAAGGACTCAGAAAAATAAAAGGACTCGAAAAATAGAAGGACTCAAAAAAATAAAAGGACTCAGAAAAATAAAAGGACTTGAAAAATAAAAGGAAGAAGAAAAATAAAAGGACTCAGAAAAATAAAAGGACTAGAAAAATAAAAAGACTCAGAAAAATAAAAAGGACCTGAAAAATAAAAGGATTTAGAAAAATAAGAGGACTAATAAAAATAAAAGGACTAGAAAAATAGAAGGACTCAGGAAAATAAAAGGACGGGAAAAATAAAAGGGCTCGAAAAATAAAAGGACTAGAAAAGTAAAAGAACTCAGAAAAATAAAAGGACTCAGAAAAATAAAAGGACTAGAAAAATAAAAAGACTAGAAAATAAAAGGACTACAAAAATAAAAGGACTAAGAAAAATAAAAGGACTAAGAAAAATAAAAGGACTGAAAAAATAAAAGGACTCGACAAATAAAAGGACTCAGAAAAATAAAAGAACTCAGAAAAAAAATGAACTAGAAAAATAAAAGTGCTCAGAAAAATAAAAGGACTAGAAAAGTAAAAGGATTTGAAAAATAAAAGGACTCAGAAAAATAAAAGGACTGGAAAAATAAAAGGACTCGAAAAATAAAAGGACTAGAAAAATAATAGAACTAGAAAAATAAAAGGACTGGAAAAATAAAAGGACTCGAAAAATGAAAGGAATCAGAAAAAAAAAGGACTCGAAAAATAAAAGGATTTAGAAAAAAAAGAGAACTAAGAAAAATAAAAGGACTAGTAAAATAAAAGGACTCAGAAAAATAAAAGGACTAGAAAAATAAAAGGACTCGACAAATAAAAGGACTCAGAAAAATAAAAGGACTCAGAAAAAAAAAGAATTAGAAAAATAAAAGGGCTCAGAAAAATAAAAGGACTAGAAAAGTAAAAGGATTTGAACAATAAAAGGACTCGGAAAAATAAAAGGACTCGAAAAATAAAAGGACTAGAAAAATAACAGGACTAGAAAAATAAAAGGACTATAAAAAATAAAAGGAATAGAAAAATAAAAGGAGTAGAGAAAAAAAAGGACTCCAAAAATAAAAGGACTGGAAAAATTAAAGGACTAGAGAAATAAAAGGACTAGAAAAATAAAAGGACTCAGAAAAATAAAAGGACTAGAAAAATAAAAGGACTGGAAAAATAAAAGGACTAGAAAGATAAAAGGACAAAAAATAAATAAAAAGGACTCGAAAAATAAAAGGGTTTAGAAAAATAAGAGGACTAAGAAAAATAAAACGACTAGAAAAATAAAAGAACTCAGAAAAATAAAAGGACTGGAAAAATAAAAGGTCTCAGAAAAATAAAAGGACTTGAAAAATGAAAGGAATAAGAAAAATAACAGGACTAAGAAAAATAAAAAGACTTGAAATGTAAAAGGACTAGAAAAATGAAAGGACTCAAAAAAATAAAAGAAGTAGAAAAATAAAAGGGCTGAGAAAACTAAAAGGACTAGAAAAGTAAAAGGATTTGAAAAATAAAAAGATTTAGAAAAATAAGAGAACTAAGAAAAATAAATAGACTAGTAAAATAAAAGGACTCAGAAAAATAAAAGGACTCAGAAAAATAAAAGGACTCAGAAAAAAAAAGAACTAGAAAAATAAAAGGGCTCAGAAAAATAAAAGGCCTAGAAAAGTAAAAGGATTTGAAAAATAAAAGGACTAGGAAAAATAAAAGGACTCGAAAAATATAGGGACTCGAAAAATAAAAGGACTCAGAAAAATAGAAGGACAAGAAAAATAAAAGGACTCCGAAACATAAAAGGACTCGAAAAATAGAAGGACTTAGAAAAATAAAAAGGACCTGAAAAATAAAAGGATTTAGAAAAATAAGAGGACTAATAAAAATAAAAGGACTAGAAAAATAAAAGGACTCAGAAAAGTAAAAGGACGGGAAAAATAAAAGGGCTCGAAAATTAAAAGGACTAGAAAAATAAAAGGACTCAGAAAAATAAAAGGACTCAGAAAAATAAAAGGACTAGAAAAATAAAAAGATTAGAAAAATAAAAGGACTCAAAAAAATAGAAAGGACCTGAAAAATAAAAGGATTTAGAAAAATAAGAGGACAAATAAAAATAAAAGGACTAGAAAAATAAAAGGACTCAGAAAAATAAAAGGACGGGAAAAATAAAAGGGCTCGAAAAATAAAAGGACTAGAAAAATAAAAGGACTCAGAAAAATAAAAGGACTCAGAAAAATAAAAGGACTAGAAAAATAAAAAGATTAGAAAATTAAAAGGACTACAAAAATAAAAGGACTAGGAAAAATAAAAGGAATAGAAAAATTAAAGGATTGGAAAAATAAAAGGACTCGACAATTAAAGGACTCAGAAAAATAAAGGAACTCAGAAAAAAAAATGAACTAGAAAAATAAAAGTGCTCAGAAAAATAAAAGGACTAGAAAAGTAAAAGGATTTGAAAAATAAAAGGACTGAGAAAAATAAAAAGACAGGAAAAATAAAAGTACTCGAAAAATAAAAGGACTAGAAAAATAATAGAACTAGAAAAATAAAAGGAATGGAAAAATAAAAGGACTCGAAAAATGAAAGGAATCAGAAAAAAAAGGACTCGAAAAATAAAAGGATTTAGAAAAATAAGAGAACTAAGAAAAATAAAAGGACTAGTAAAATAAAAGGACTCAGAAAAATAAAAGGACTAGAAAAATAAAAGGACTCGACAAATAAAAGGACTCAGAAAAATAAAAGGACTCAGAAAAAAAAAGAACTAGAAAAATAAAAGGGCTCCGAAAAATAAAAGGACTTAGAAAAATAAAAGGACAAGAAAAATAAAAAGATTAGAAAAATAAAAGGACTACAAAAATAAAAGGACTAAGAAAAATAAAAGGAATAGAAAAATTAAAGGACTGGAAAAATAAAAGGACTCGACAAATAAAAGGACTCAGAAACATAAAAAAACTCAGAAAAAAAATTAACTAGAAAAATAAAAGTGCTCAGAAAAATAAAAGGACTCAGAAAAATAAAAGGACTCAGAAAAATAAAAAGACTGGAAAAATAAAAGGACTCGAAAAATAAAAGGACTAGAAAAATAATAGAACTAGAAAAATAAAAGGAATGGAAAAATAAAAGGACTCGAAAAATGAAAGGAATCAGAAAAAAAAAGGACTCGAAAAATAAAAGGATTTAGAAAAATAAGAGAACTAAGAAAAATAAAAGGACTAGTAAAATAAAAGGACTAAGAAAAATAAAAGGACTAGAAGAATAAAAGGACTCGACAAATAAAAGGACTCAGAAAAATAAAAGGACTCAGAAAAAAGAAGAACTAGAAAAATAAAAGGGCTCAGAAAAATAAAAGGACTAGAAAAGTAAAAGGATTTGAAAAATAAAAGGACTCGGAAAAATAACAGGACTAGAAAAATAAAAGTACTATAAAAAATAAAAGGAATAGAAAAATAAAAGGACTAGAGAAAAAAAAGGACCAAAAAAATAAAAGGACTCAGAAAAATATAAGGACTAGAAAAATAAAAGGAGTTAGAAAAATAAAAGGACTCCAAAAATAAAAGGACTGGAAAAATAAAAGGAGTTAGAAAAATAAAAGGACTCCAAAAATAAAAGGACTGGAAAAATAAAAGGACTAGAGAAATAAAAGGACTAGAAAAATAAAAGGACTCAGAAAAATAAAAGGACTAGAAAAATAAAAGGACTGGAAAAACAAAAGGACTAGAAAAAAAAAGGATTAAAAAAAATAAAAAGGACTAGAAAAATAAAAGGGTTTAGAAAAAAAAGAGGACTAAGAAAAAGAAAACGACTAGAAAAATAAAAGAACTCAGAAAAATAAAAGGACTGGAAAAATAAAAGGACTCAGAAAAATAAAAGGACTTGAAAAATGAAAGGAATAAGAAAAATAACAGGACTCAGAAAAATAAAAGGACTTAGAAAAATAAGCGGACTAAGAAAAATAAAATGACTAGAAAAATGAAAGGACTCAGAAAAATAAAAGGTAGGGAAAAATAAAAGGACTCAGAAAAATAATAGAATTAGAAAAATAAAAGGACTGGAAAAATAATAGGACTCGAAAAATGAAAGGAATCTGAAAAATAAAATGGATTTAGAAAAATAAGAGAACTAAGAAAAATAAAAGGACTAGTAAAATAAAAGGACCCAGAAAAATAAAAGGACTAGAAAAATAAAAGGACTCGACAAATAAAAGGACTCAGAAAAATAAAAGGACTCAGAAAAAAAAAGAACTAGAAAAATAAAAGGGCTCAGAAAAATAAAAGGACTTGAAAACTAAAAGGATTTGAAAAATTAAAGGACTCGGAAAAATAAAAGGACTCGAAAAATATAGGGACTCGAAAAATAAAAGGACTCCGAAAAATAGAAGGACAAGAAAAATAAAAGGACTCAGAAAAAAAAAGGACTCGAAAAATAGGACTCAGAAAAATAAAAGGACTCAGAAAAATAAAAGGAAGATAAAAATAAAAGGACGCAGAAAAATAAAAGGACTAGAAAAATAAAAGGACTCAGAAAAATAAAAAGGAGTTGAAAAATAAAAGGATTTAGAAAAATAAGAGGAGTAATAAAAATAAAAGGACTAGAAAATTAAAAGGACTGGAAAAACAAAAGGTCTAGAAAAAAAAAGGATTAAAAAAAACAAAAAGTACTAGAAAAATAAATGGGTTTAGAAAAAAAAGAGGACTAAGAAAAAGAAAACGACTAGAAAAATAAAGAACTCAGAAAAATAAAAGGACTGGAAAAATAAAAGGACTCAGAAAAATAAAAGGACTTGAAAAATGAAAGGAATAAGAAAAATAACAGGACTCAGAAAAATAAAAGGACTTAGAAAAATAAGCGGACTAAGAAAAATAAAATGACTAGAAAAATGAAAGGACTCAGAAAAATAAAAGGCAGGGAAAAATAAAAGGACTCAGAAAAATAATAGAATTAGAAAAATAAAAGGACTGGAAAAATAATAGGACTCGAAAAATGAAAGGAATCTGAAAAATAAAATGGACTCGAAAAATAAAAGGATTTAGAAAAATAAGAGAACTAAGAAAAATAAAAGGACTAGTAAAATAAAACGACCCAGAAAAATAAAAGGACTAGAAAAATAAAAGGACTCGACAAATAAAAGGACTCAGAAATATAAAAGGACTCAGAAAAAAAAAAGAACTAGAAAAATAAAAGGGCTCAGAAAAATAAAAGGACTTGAAAAGTAAAAGGATTTGAAAAATTAAAGGACCCGGAAAAATAAAAAGACTCGAAAAATATAGGGATTCGAAAAATAAAAGGACTCAGAAAAATAAAAGGACTGGAAAAGTAAAAGGACTGGAAAAATAAAAGGACTCAGAAAAAAAAAAGGACTCAAAAAATAGAAGGACTTAGAAAAATAAAAGCACTCAGTAAAATAAAAGGACTAGAAAAATAAAAGGAAGAAGAAAAATAAAAGGACTCAGAAAAATAAAAGGACTCAGAAAAATAAAAAGGACCTGAAAAATAAAAGGATTTAGAAAAATAAGAGGACTAATAAAAATAAAAAGACTAGAAAAATAAAAGGAATAAGAAAAAAAACAGGAATCACAAAAATAAAAGGACCAAAAAAATAAAAGGGTTGAGAAAAATAAAAGGACTAGAAAATTAAAATGATTTGAAAAATAAAAGGATTTAGAAAAATAAGAGGACTAAGAAAAATAAAATGACTAGAAAAATGAAAGGACTCAGAAAAATAAAACGCCGGGAAAAATAAAAGGACTCAGAAAAATAAAAAGACTAGAAAAATAAAAAGATTAGAAAAATAAAAGGACTACAAAAATAATTAAGAAAAATAAAAGGAATGGAAAAATTAAAAGACAGGAAAAATAAAAGGACTCGACAAATAAAAGGACTCAGAAAAATAAAAGGACTCAGAAAAAAAAATGAAATAGAAAAATAAAAGTGCTCAGAAAAATAAAAGGACTAGAAAAGTAAAAGGATTTGAAAAATAAAAGGACTGGAAAAATAAAAGGACTCGAAAAATAAAAGGACTCGAAAAATAAAAGGACTAGAAAAATAAGAGAACTAGAAAAATATAAGGACTGGAAAAATAAAAGGACTCGAAAAATGAAAGGAATCAGAAAATAAAAAGGACTCGAAAAATAAAAGGATTTAGAAAAATAAGAGAACTAAGAAAAATAAAAGGACTAGAAAAATAAAAGGAAGAAGAAAAATAAAAGGACTAGAAAAATAAAAGGACTCGACAAATAAAAGGACTCAGAAAAATAAAAGGACTCAGAAAAAAAAAGAACTAGAGAAAAAAAGGGCTCAGAAAAATAAAAGGACTAGAAAAGTAAAAGGATTTGAAATATAAAAGGACTCAGAAAAATAAAAGGACTAGAAAAATAAAAGGACTAGAAAAGTAAAAGTACTCGGAAAATAACAGGACTAGAAAAATAAAAGGACTGTAAAAAATAAAAGGAATAGAAAAATAAAAGGACTAGAGAAAAAAAAGGATTAGAAAAATAAAAGGACTAAGAAAAATAAATGGACATGAAATATGAAAGGAATAAGAAAAATAAAAGGACTCAGAAAAATAAAAGGACTAGAAATGTGAAAGGACTAGAAAAATAAAAGGACTCATCAAAATAAAAGGACTCTGAAAAATAAAAGGACTCAGAGAAATAAAAGGACTCAGAAAAATAAAAGGACTAGAAAAATAAAAAGATTACAAAAATAAAAGGACTCAGAAAAATAAAAGGACTCAAGAAAAAAAGAAGGACAAGAAAAATAAAAGGACTGGAAAAATAAAAGGACTGGAAAAACAAAAGGACTCAGAAAAATACAAGGACAAGAAAAATAAAAGGACTGGAAAAATAAAAGGACTGGAAAAATAAAAGGACTCAGAAAAATAAAAGGACTCGAAAAATAAAAGGAGTAAGAAAAATAAAAGGACTCAGAAAAATAAAAGGACTAGAAAAATAAAAGGAAGAAGAAAAATAAAAGGACTCAGAAAAATAAAAGGACTGGAAAAATAAAAGGACTCAGAAAAATAAAAAGGACCTGAAAAATAAAAGGATTTAGAAAAAAAAGAGGACTAATAAAAATAAAAGGACTAGAAAAATAAATGGACTCAGAAAAATAAAAGGGCTGGAAAAATAAAAGGGCTCGAAAAATAAAAGGACTCAGAAAAATAAAAGGATTAGAAAAATAAAAGGAAGAAGAAAAATAAAAAGACTGGAAAAATAAAAGGACTGGAAAAATAAAAGGACTAGAAAAGTAAAACTACTCGGAAAATAACAGGACTAGAAAAATAAAAGGACTGTAAAAATAAAAGGAATAGAAAAATAAAAGGACTAGACAAAAAAAAGGATTAGAAAAATAAAAGGACTCAGAAAAATAAATGGACATGAAATATAAAAGGAATAAGAAAAATAAAAGGACTCAGAAAAATAAAAGGACTAGAAATGTAAAAGGACTAGAAAACTAAAAGGACTCATCAAAATAAAAGGACTCTGAAAAATAAAAGGACTCAGAGAAATAAAAGGACTCAGAAAAATAAAAGGACTAGAAAAATAAAAAGATTACAAAAATAAAAGGACTCAGAAAAAAAGAAGGACAAGAAAAATAAAAGGACTGGAAAAATAAAAGGACTCAGAAAAATACAAGGACAAGAAAAATAAAAGGACTGGAAAAATAAAAGGACTGGAAAAATAAAAGGACTCAGAAAAATAAAAGGACTCGAAAAATAGAAGGACTCAGAAAAATAAAAGGACTCAGAAAAATAAAAGGACTAGAAAAATAAAAGGAAGAAGAAAAATAAAAGGACTGGAAAAATAAAAGGACTCAGAAAAATAAAAAGGACCTGAAAAATAAAAGGATTTAGAAAAATAAGAGGACTAATAAAAATAAAAGGACTAGAAAAATAAATGGACTCAGAAAAATAAAAGGACTGGAAAAATAAAAGGGCTCGAAAAATAAAAGGACTCAGAAAAATAAATGGACTTCAAAAAGAAAAGGAATAAGTAAAAAAACAGGACTCAGAAAAAAAAAAGGACCCGAAAAGTAAAAGGACTAGAAAAATGAAAGGACTCAGAAAAATAAAAGAACAAGAAAAATAAAAGGGTAGAGAAAAATAAAAGGACTAGAAAAGTAAAAGGATTTGAACAATAAAAGGATTTAGAAAAATAAGAGGACTAAGAAAAATAAAATGACTAGAAAAATGAAAGCACTGGAAAAATAAAAGGACTGGAAAAATAAAAGGACTCAGAAAAATAAAAGGACTCGAAAAATAGAAGGAATCAGAAAAATAAAAGGACTAGAAAAATAAAAGGAAGAAGAAAAATAAAAGGACTCAGAAAAATAAAAGGACTGGAAAAATAAAAGGACTCAGAAAAATAAAAAGGACCGGAAAAATAAAAGGATTTAGAAAAATAAGAGGACTAATAAAAATAAAAGGACTAGAAAAATAAATGGACTCAGAAAAATAAAAGGACTGGAAAAATAAATGGGCTCGAAAAATAAAAGGACTCAGAAAAATAAATGGACTTCAAAAATAAAAGGAATAAGAAAAAAAACAGGACTCAGAAAAATAAAAGGACTAGAAAAGTAAAAGGACTAGAAAAATGAAAGGACTCAGAAAAATAAAAGAACAATAAAAATAAAAGGGTTGAGAAAAATAAAAGGACTAGAAAAGTAAAAGGATTTGAACAATAAAAGGATTTAGAAAAATAAGAGGACTAGGAAAAATAAAAGGCCGGGAGAAATAAAAGGACTCAGAAAAATAAAAGGACTTGAAAAATAAAAAGATTAGAAAAATAAAAGGACTACAAAAATAAAAGGACTAAGAAAAATAAAAGGAATGGAAAAACTAAAGGACAGGAAAAATAAAAGGACTCGACAAATAAAAGTACTCAGAAAAATAAAAGGACTCAGAAAAAAAAATGAACTAGAAAAATCAAAGGACTAGAAAAGTAAAAGGATTTGAAAAATAAAAGGACTTAGAAAAATAAAAGGACTGGAAAAATAAAAGGACTCGAAAAATAAAAGGACTAGAAAAATAATAGAACTAGAAAAATAAAAGGACTGTAAAAAATAAAAGGAATAGAAAAATAAAAGGACTAGAGAAAAAAACGATTAGAAAAATAAAAGGACTCAGAAAAATAAATGGACATGAAATATAAAAGGAATAAGAAAAATAAAAGGACTCAGAAAAATAAAAGGACTAGAAATGTAAAAGGACTAGAAAAATAAAAGGACTCAACAAAAATAAAAGGACTCTGAAAAATAAAAGGACTCAGAGAAATAAAAGGACTCAGAAAAATAAAAGGACTAGAAAAATAACAGGACTACAAATATAAAAGGACTAAGAAAAATTAAAGGAATAGAAAAATTAAAGGACTCGACAAATAAAAGGACTCAGAAAAATAAAAGGACTCAGAAAAATAGAAGGACAAGAAAAATAAAAGGACTGGAAAAAGAAAAGGACTGGAAAAATAAAAGGACTTAGAAAAATAAAAGGACTCGAAAAATAAAAGGACTCAGAAAAATAAAAGGACTCAGAAAAATAAAAGGACTCAGAAAAGTAAAAGTACTCGGAAAATAACAGGACTAGAAAAATAAAAGGACTGTAAAAAATAAAAGGAATAGAAAAATAAAAGGACTCGACAAATAAAAGGACTCAGAAAAATAGAAGGACAAGAAAAATAAAAGGACTGGAAAAATAAAAGGACTGGAAAAATAAAAGGACTCAGAAAAATAAAAGGACTCGAAAAATAGAAGGACTCAGAAAAATAAAAGGACTCAGAAAAATAAAAGGACTCAGAAAAATAAAAGGACTGGAAAAATAAAAGGACTGGAAAAATAAAATTACTAGAAAAGTAAAAGTACTCGAAAAATAACAGGACTAGAAAAATAAAAGGACTGTAAAAAATAAAAGGAATAGAAAAATAAAAGGACTAGAGAAAAAAAAGGATTAGAAAAATAAAAGGACTCAGAAAAATAAATGGACATGAAATATAAAAGGAATAAGAAATATAAAAGGACTCAGATAAATAAAAGGACTAGAAATGTAAAAGGACTAGAAAAATAAAAGGACTCATCAAAATAAAAGGACTCTGAAAAATAAAAGGACTCAGAAAAATAAAACGACTAGAAAAATAAAAAGATTACAAAAATAAAAGGACTCAGAAAAAAAGAAGGACAAGAAAAATAAAAGGACTGGAAAAATAAAAGGACTGGAAAAATAAAAGGACTCAGAAAAATACAAGGACAAGAAAAATAAAAGGACTGGAAAAATAAAAGGACTGGAAAAATAAAAGGACTCAGAAAAATAAAAGGACTCGAAAAATAGAAGGACTCAGAAAAATAAAAGGACTCAGAAAAATAAAAGGACTAGAAAAATAAAAGGAAGAAGAAAAATAAAAGGACTCAGAAAAATAAAAGGACTAGAAAAATAAAAGGAAGAAGAAAAATAAAAGGACTCAGAAAAATACAAGGACTGGAAAAATAAAAGGACTCAGAAAAATAAAAAGGACCTGAAAAATAAAAGGATTTAGAAAAATAAGAGGATTAATAAAAATAAAAGGTCTAGAAAAATAAATGGACTCAGAAAAATAAAAGGACTGGAAAAATAAAAGCGCTCGAAAAATAAAAGGACTCAGAAAAATAAATGGACTTCAAAAATAAAAGGAATAAGAAAAAAAACAGGACTCAGAAAAATAAAAGGACCAGAAAAGTAAAAGGACTAGAAAAATGAAAGGACTCAGAAAAATAAAAGAACAAGAAAAATAAAAGGTTTGAGAAAAATAAAAGGACTAGAAAAGTAAAAGGATTTGAACAATAAAAGGATTTAGAAAAATAAGAGGACTAAGAAAAATAAAATGACTAGAAAAATGAAAGGACTCAGAAAAATAAAAGGCCGGGAAAAATAAATGGACTCAGAAAAATAAAAGGACTAGAAAAATAAAAAGATTAGAAAAATAAAAGGACTACAAAAATAAAAGGACTAAGAAAAATAAAAGGAATGGAAAAATTAAAGGACTCGACAAATAATAGGACTCAGAAAAATAAAAGGACTCGAAAAATGAAAGGAATCAGAAAAATAAAAAGGACTCGAAAAATAAAAGGATTTAGAAAAATAAGAGAACTAAGAAAAATAAAAGGACTAGTAAAATAAAAGGAAGAAGAAAAATAAAAGGACTAGAAAAATAAAAGGACTCGACAAATAAAAGGACTCAGAAAAATAAAAGGACTCAGAAAAATACAAGGACAAGAAAAATAAAAGGATTGGAAAAATAAAAGGACTCAGAAAAATAAAAGGACTCGAAAAATAGAAGGACTCAGAAAAATAAAAGGACTAGAAAAATAAAAGGAAGAAGAAAAATAAAAGGACACAGAAAAATAAAAGGAATGGAAAAATAAAAGGAAGAAGAAAAATAAAAAGGACCTGAAAAATAAAAGGATTTAGAAAAATAAGAGGACTAATAAAAATAAAAGGACTAGAAAAATAAATGGACTCAGAAAAATAAAAGGACTGGAAAAATAAAAGGGCTCGAAAAATAAAAGGACTCAGAAAAATAAACGGACTTCAAAAATAAAAGGAATAAGAACAAAAACAGGACTCAGAAAAATGAAAGGACCAGAAAAGTAAAAGGACTAGAAAAATGAAAGGACTCAGAAAAATAAAAGAACAAGAAAAATAAAAGGTTTGAGAAAAATAAAAGTGAAAGTCCACGAGGATCCTAACCCTAGAGGGGGGGTGAATAGGGTGAGCTACAATTGTGACTAATTATGACCAATTTTAACTTCTTAGCATAAACTAGTCACATGTGATGATTAACAAACAAAATGCGGAAGCTAATACAAATACAATCACCACATAGCATGCACCACAACACCAATGATTATAGTGGTTCGGCCAACGTGCCTACATCCACTACCGGCTTGTGTCTCCAACACCCCACCGGATTCCACTAAGTATGCTTTTTACTAGGCTAAGCAATAACCCTTACAATGTGCTTTTCTAGGCTAAGCAATAACCTTACAAGATGCTTTTCAAAGGCTAAGCAATAACCTTACAAGATGCTTTTCAAAGGCTAAGCAATAACCTTACAAGTTGCTTTTCTTAGGCTTAGCAATAACCTTTACATATATAGTTTTCTCAAAGAAAGTGTCTTAACAAAAGAACACTCTAAGAGATTACAATTTAAGCTCAATGGAATTGCCTCTTGAATAGGCTAATATGAAAGTGAAAACTAAACTCACACAAACACTCTATGAATGCAAAGATGTATGCTTATGAGGTGTGTGTGTGATGGCTTCAATCAAGTTCAAAAGGAAGGCTTAATCAAATATATTGCTTAAAGCAATTCAAAGTTTAAAGCTCATAAAAGATTGATTGAAGTCTTATGCAAATCACATGTATGAAATTCAACTTGTTTATGACATGAAAATCAAGGACTAACAAGTTGTATGAAAATGGCTAAATTAGAACATGTGATGCATGTGCATGTTGTTTTCAAAACCAAATTAATTTAACTAATGCTTAAATGAATGAAAACAACAAACAATGTTTCAACCAAGTAAAAGACTCATGCTATGAAAGAAAAACAAAGATTTTGTCTAAGCATGATTAATAAAGTTAACAACTTGGATTGAAAACAAAGGTGAAGAATCCAATCTTAATTAGACCAAAGATTAGAAGAAGAATGGATTCAACACATCATAGTTATTATGCTAAATATCATATACCAATAGTTTAAACAAAGCACATAACTATGATTAATAAAGGTAGAGCTTACTTGGTGGTTTAACTTAATAATCCAAGCTTTAGCTCTCCTAATTGCCTCCTAGCCTTTCCAACTTCATCCCCTTTGTTTGGCTCCAAAATGCTCTCAAAGGCTCATTTTTTCAACTCTTTGAGAAGTTGGAAATGAATGGACTTTATAGGCAAAAAACAGTCCACGGGCTAGTTGTCTCGGTCGACCTAGAAGGGCTCGGTCGACCGGGACAACACAACGGTCATATTTCTGACCGTTGGGAAATTTCTGCACAGAAACTTCCCAGGGCCCTGCAGTGTCCTCGGTCGACCGAGACACAGGGCTCGGTCGACCGGCGACACTGCCGGGCGAGTCCCTGGGCCAAAAATCCACTTTTTTTCATTTTCAAAGTTTTTCTTTGGGGGATCTTTTTGGCCACTAAATCAAGCTTAAATACATGATTTAAGGTATTCTAAGATGATTAAAACAAGGGAAACACAAAGCCTAAAATGATTTGAAACTTTAAACCAAAGGCTAGCTTGATTTGAAAAACTCCTTTTTCCAAAAACAATGCATACAAAAGTGATTCTTAAAGAGATGAATGTATGCAAAGCTTAAACCTAAATTCTAACATGATTTTCCAAATGCAATGCACAATGAATTAGGTTTTCAAAAAGAGTTTGGGTTCTAAAACCAATGCATCCAAGTATAAAACCAAAACATGCATAAAACCAAAGCTTTTCCAAATCTTAAAAGCTATGCATGTATAAAACTAGATTTCAAGGGTTTTCTAAACCAATGCTAGTGTGTGAATACAAATGATGCCAATATGCAATGCATCCATCAAATTGCAAAAACAAAAGACCTAACAATCTCCCCCTTTGCAATTTGATGGCAACTTACTCATCATTGAAAAAACACACTTTGTCTTTAGCTCCCCCTAAGCTTGACAAGTCTTGAAATCTTCTTGGATGCTCCTTCTCTTAGCTTGGGCTCTTTGGCTCTTTACTTCACTCTTCTTGATGCTTGGAGCTTGATCATCCTTCAAGCTTTCTCTTCTCATCTTCCTCTTTATGGCCAAGCATCTTCTTTAGCTCCAAGCTTTCTTTCTTCTATTAGCTCTCCCCCTTTGACCATGCCTCTTTCTCCCTTTGGCAAGGTATGTATTCTCTCCCCTTGTAGAAGATCATACACAACTCTCCCCTTTGGAAGCTTGGACTTTCTCTTCACCCTTTTGAGAACATGCATAATTTCTCCCCCTTTGCCATTAAATTGCAAAGGTACCTACACACATGAAACAAAGAAAATACCTTTAGTAGCACCTGTTAACAAATGAAATCGAAAATGAAATACATAACAGGCTATCATGTGAGGTAGTAGTCTCTAAGGGCTCAAAGGCAATCTAAGGGTCAATTTGATCAAAACTAATACTTCCTATGAAGGTTTACACTCCCCCTCAATCCATTCTCTCCTTTTGTCAAACATTTGACAAAGATTTAACTATTAGATGCAAGAAGAAGATGGTTTTACCAATGAGGGTCAACTTCAAGGAAAGGATTAGATTCATTTAACTATCAAGCTCATATGATCAAATTGCCAAAAGAAAGCAAGGTCTATGGGAAAAGCCATCATGGATATCAATTGGAAAGACAAAGAATACCAATTGAGATTTAGGATATGACTATTTAAATCAATCACTCTAAAATGGATTTAAAAATATACCTATTAGGAAAAATCCAAATTAGAGCTATCCATGATATGGGGTTTACTCAAACATAGCATCAATCAATATTACTTAAGAAAATCATATGCTATGTAAGATTTTGAAAATCATTTCATTCAATCAATAAATATGACTTATCAAAGTGCATGAATGAGTGAAATGAAATTCAAACATGAAGCCAACCTCAACTAATAACCAACCAATATTATGAACACATAAACATGGTGGTCATGAGATATACCTAAATGAGCAAATAGAGGTGGCAATCATGAGCATTATGATGCTAATGGTGTGTGACGTGGAACAATTATATAACTATGAAGATTAGTCCAAAGCACACAAGGTCTATCACATACACAAGATAAGATATCAATTGGATATGAAATCAATGGAACATTATACCAAATGAAACCAATTGAATATGATAACATGAGTAAAAGCAAGGATGTGATACACTTCCATCAAGCATCATAAATGCATATTCATCACTTTTAATGATATTCCTAAAGAGCATAGTGATGAACAAGGCAAATTGCAATGCAAAAGGATAATGCTTTGTAATGCATGCAATTTCCAAAGTGTCTAGATCATATGAATTCAACACTAAGAAATCCATCAAACAAGAGATATAACTATGAAATACAAGGAATGGATTTCAAAGAGGTTCATATGATCAAGAACACTACTATGAAGTTGAAACATGTATAAAGATGACTCCAAGAGAATCTACATGAATCAACATCATAACCATCCATAAAGATATGACTATAAGGCATAGAGGATGGATTTGGGTTCTAGTATGGTTTCTACAAATGAAACTAAGATCAAAACCATACATGGAACCAATTGTCATTTGCATATAAAAAGAATGTAAATAAACAAGCAAGGATGCAAACAACATACATTTCCATTTCTAAGATAATGAAACCAAAAGAAAAGGAAATGAGAATCATGGAACATGCTTTGATGAATATAACTAGTGATGTTATAGAGCATTTCCAATCATACAATCTTCAAATCATTTTGAAAAACAAAATTCAACAATGAGCATAAAAGAGAATGATTTTGAAGATCAATTTTCAACATTGTATTTTAAAAGATATAACTTAATTGAAACACATACAAGTTGAATTTTCAAGACAATTTTCCATATAAAAGTTTAACTCATAAAACCATGGAAAATCCAATTGATTATGAAGAATCTAGCTAGGAAAGCATTTGAAATCACAATCAATTGATCATGTAATGAAATGCAATGCAAAACATAAAACTAAATGAGTGCAAAGAGCAAATCAAACATGATGAAATTATAATCAAATGATTTTGAAAACCATGAAATGTAACTTAGAATGGTGCATGAAGACAAAATCAAATGATCATAAATAAGCAATGCATTTTATGAAATGTAACTAAGAAAGAACCAAAATGCAAAGCAACATGACCAACTAAATGATTTAACTATAAAAAGAATAGGTTGGTCAAAGTAGGTCCAAGGCCTTAAGGTTTGTCTAAGTATCTAACTTTGGGAATCCACCTAAGGTCTTGGGAGGGTTGAACTTTGAGGTCAATTTTGAAATCCTCACCAACTATAGGAGATTTGACTTGATAAATTTTCAATTTGAACTTATCACCATGATATTTAGATTTTACTAAATTTGGCTTAGAATGGTGATTAGTCTTTTGATGTTGGTGAGTTTGTTTCTTAGGGGATTGCTTCACTTTTCTTTTCTTCTTATTTTCTCCCTTTACTTGACTTTTGAATTTTAAATTTAACTTAGCAACTTTATTCAAAAGTTCTTTCATGGGTTGATATAAGGGAGATATGTTTAGAAGCTTTTTGTTCTTAGATTCTTTCAAGCTTGGTTTAACTTGTTTAAGCTTTTTAGAATCTATTTTAGGAGACTCCATTTTAAAGGATTTAACTTGTTTAGTCTTTGTGGAGTCTTTCTTCATTTTTAGTGTCTTACCCTTCATAGGTTTAGATTCTCCATTTTTGAGTTCAAAGATGGGTTTAGACACATGGCTTCTTTTCCTTAGTTTGCACTCAAACCTAAAGTGTCCTTCATTGCCACAATAATCACATTTTGTTTTAGGCAAGTGACAAAGAGTGCTAGAGAAAGAGGACTCACCTTTCACAAATGTGTTGGTGAATTTAGGGTCATAAGACATATTCCTATTAAATCCAATACCCGTCCTATCTCCATGAGGTTTACCCAATTTAAATAATTTTTCAAGTCTATCTTCACTTTGGGTAAACTTGCACTCATACTTTTGTTTATATCCTTCAAGTTGAGTGACTTTGGTTATAAGGATTGAATTTTCATGTTTGACTTTAGAAAGCTCATTTTCAATTTCCTTATAATTGTTTAGCTCTTCATAGGCAAGTTTTAACTTAGAATTAAGCTCATTAACAACATTAGATCCAAGTTCTAAAGTTTTTGAATTACTTTGCACATTAGACAAATTTTCATTTGAAATTGTCAACTTGGATTTTAAATAGTTAATGTTTTCATCTTGTCTTTTAATTGTATCTCTTAGGTTCAAATTTTCATTTTTAAGCTCATCACAATTTATCTTAATCTCATTTGATTCATCTTGAGCATTAGATAAATTTTCCTTAGAGATAGTCAATTTAGATTCAAGATTGTTAAAGTCTTTATCTTGCCTTTTTATTTGATCTCTTAGTTTTAGATTTTCCTTATTAAGGTGATCAAAGCCTATCTTTAATTCTTTTAGTTCATCTTGAATGTTAGATAGATTATCCATAGAGATCATGAACTTAGATTCTACACAATTTATTAATTCTTCTTTTTCTCTAAGTTCATCTTTTGAAGAAGCTAATTCTTTGGTTAGATTCATAGATTCTTCTCTTAAGCTCTTGTTTCTTTTATCAAGCTTTGTAGATAATGTATATAATTCATTATAGGCTTGTTGAAGCTCATCTTCATCATACTCAATTTCTTCCTCTTTTGAGTCAAATTGATATTCATTTAATTGATGGTTTGAATCTCTAATAGAAGGAAGAGTGAGGGGTCTAGAAGAATCTACAAAGTCTAGGCTAGTGGAGTCCATTCTAATGATTTTCAAGTAAGGACAACTCTAGGGTTTTAACTCTAGGTTTTTACACCTAATCAAGAGTTCCAAACACTTGATCCTAAGGGATTAGAGCACTTGGCTCTGATACCAATTGAAAGTCCACGAGGATCCTAACCCTAGAGGGGGGGTGAATAGGGTGAGCTACAATTGTGACTAATTATGACCAATTTTAACTTCTTAGCATAAACTAGTCACATGTGATGATTAACAAACAAAATGCGGAAGCTAATACAAATACAATCACCACATAGCATGCACCACAACACCAATGATTATAGTGGTTCGGCCAACGTGCCTACATCCACTACCGGCTTGTGTCTCCAACACCCCACCGGATTCCACTAAGTATGCTTTTTACTAGGCTAAGCAATAACCCTTACAATGTGCTTTTCTAGGCTAAGCAATAACCTTACAAGATGCTTTTCAAAGGCTAAGCAATAACCTTACAAGATGCTTTTCAAAGGCTAAGCAATAACCTTACAAGTTGCTTTTCTTAGGCTTAGCAATAACCTTTACATATATAGTTTTCTCAAAGAAAGTGTCTTAACAAAAGAACACTCTAAGAGATTACAATTTAAGCTCAATGGAATTGCCTCTTGAATAGGCTAATATGAAAGTGAAAACTAAACTCACACAAACACTCTATGAATGCAAAGAT
Organism: Cinnamomum chago; assembly: GCA_038049695.1. Classification (NCBI taxonomy): domain Eukaryota; kingdom Viridiplantae; phylum Streptophyta; class Magnoliopsida; order Laurales; family Lauraceae; genus Cinnamomum; species Cinnamomum chago. The sequence continues at coordinate 60,229,146 of CP142462.1, read as the reverse complement.
GTATGCTTATGAGGTGTGTGTGTGATGGCTTCAATCAAGTTCAAAAGGAAGGCTTAATCAAATATATTGCTTAAAGCAATTCAAAGTTTAAAGCTCATAAAAGATTGATTGAAGTCTTATGCAAATCACATGTATGAAATTCAACTTGTTTATGACATGAAAATCAAGGACTAACAAGTTGTATGAAAATGGCTAAATTAGAACATGTGATGCATGTGCATGTTGTTTTCAAAACCAAATTAATTTAACTAATGCTTAAATGAATGAAAACAACAAACAATGTTTCAACCAAGTAAAAGACTCATGCTATGAAAGAAAAACAAAGATTTTGTCTAAGCATGATTAATAAAGTTAACAACTTGGATTGAAAACAAAGGTGAAGAATCCAATCTTAATTAGACCAAAGATTAGAAGAAGAATGGATTCAACACATCATAGTTATTATGCTAAATATCATATACCAATAGTTTAAACAAAGCACATAACTATGATTAATAAAGGTAGAGCTTACTTGGTGGTTTAACTTAATAATCCAAGCTTTAGCTCTCCTAATTGCCTCCTAGCCTTTCCAACTTCATCCCCTTTGTTTGGCTCCAAAATGCTCTCAAAGGCTCATTTTTTCAACTCTTTGAGAAGTTGGAAATGAATGGACTTTATAGGCAAAAAACAGTCCACGGGCTAGTTGTCTCGGTCGACCTAGAAGGGCTCGGTCGACCGGGACAACACAACGGTCATATTTCTGACCGTTGGGAAATTTCTGCACAGAAACTTCCCAGGGCCCTGCAGTGTCCTCGGTCGACCGAGACACAGGGCTCGGTCGACCGGCGACACTGCCGGGCGAGTCCCTGGGCCAAAAATCCACTTTTTTTCATTTTCAAAGTTTTTCTTTGGGGGATCTTTTTGGCCACTAAATCAAGCTTAAATACATGATTTAAGGTATTCTAAGATGATTAAAACAAGGGAAACACAAAGCCTAAAATGATTTGAAACTTTAAACCAAAGGCTAGCTTGATTTGAAAAACTCCTTTTTCCAAAAACAATGCATACAAAAGTGATTCTTAAAGAGATGAATGTATGCAAAGCTTAAACCTAAATTCTAACATGATTTTCCAAATGCAATGCACAATGAATTAGGTTTTCAAAAAGAGTTTGGGTTCTAAAACCAATGCATCCAAGTATAAAACCAAAACATGCATAAAACCAAAGCTTTTCCAAATCTTAAAAGCTATGCATGTATAAAACTAGATTTCAAGGGTTTTCTAAACCAATGCTAGTGTGTGAATACAAATGATGCCAATATGCAATGCATCCATCAAATTGCAAAAACAAAAGACCTAACAAAAAGGACTAGAAAAGTAAAAGGATTTGAACAATAAAAGGATTTAGAAAAATAAGAGGACTAAGAAAAATAAAATGACTAGAAAAATGAAAGGACTCAGAAAAATAAAAGGCCGGGAAAAATAAATGGACTCAGAAAAATAAAAGGACTAGAAAAATAAAAAGATTAGAAAAATAAAAGGACTACAAAAATAAAAGGACTAAGAAAAATAAAAGGAATGGAAAAATTAAAGGACAGGAAAAATAAAAGGACTCGACAAATAATAGGACTCAGAAAAATAAAAGGACTCGAAAAATGAAAGGAATCAGAAAAATAAAAAGGACTCGAAAAATAAAAGGATTTAGAAAAATAAGAGAACTAAGAAAAATAAAAGGACTAGTAAAATAAAAGGAAGAAGAAAAATAAAAGGACTAGAAAAATAAAAGGACTCGACAAATAAAAGGACTCAGAAAAATAAAAGGACTCAGAAAAATACAAGGACAAGAAAAATAAAAGGACTCAGAAAAATAAAAGGACTCGAAAAATAGAAGGACCTCAGAAAAATAAAAGGAAGAAGAAAAATAAAAGGACACAGAAAAATAAAAGGAATGGAAAAATAAAAGGAAGAAGAAAAATAAAAAGGACCTGAAAAATAAAAGGATTTAGAAAAATAAGAGGACTAATAAAAATAAAAGGACTAGAAAAATAAATGGACTCAGAAAAATAAAAGGACTGGAAAAATAAAAGGGCTCGAAAAATAAAAGGACTCAGAAAAATAAACGAGCTTCAAAAATAAAAGGAATAAGAACAAAAACAGGACTCAGAAAAATAAAAGGACTAGAAAAGTAAAAGGACTAGAAAAATGAAAGGACTCAGTTAAATAAAAGAACAAGAAAAATAAAAGGGTTGAGAAAAATAAAAGGACTAGAAAAGTAAAAGGATTTGAACAATAAAAGGATTTAGAAAAATAAGAGGACTAAGAAAAATAAAATGACTAGAAAAATGAAAGGACTCAGAAAAATAAAAGGACTCAGAAAAATAAAAGGACTAGAAAAATAAAAAGATCAGAAAAATAAAAGGACTACAAAAATAAAAGGACTAAGAAAAAAAAAAGGAATGGAAAAATTAAAGGACAGGAAAAATAAAAGGACTCGACAAATAAAAGGAATCAGAAAAATAAAAGGACTCAGAAAAAAAAATGAACTAGAAAAATAAAAGTGCTCAGAAAAATAAAAGGACTAGAAAAGTAAAAGGATTTGAAAAATAAAAGGACTTAGAAAAATAAAAGGACTGGAAAAATAAAAGGACTCGAAAAATAAAAGGACTCGAAAAATAAAAGGACTAGAAAAATAATAGAACTAGAAAAATAAAAGGACTGTAAAAATAAAAGGACTCGAAAAATGAAAGGAATCAGAAAAATAAAAAGGACTCGAAAAATAAAAGGATTTAGAAAAATAAGAGAACTAAGAAAAATGAAAGGACTAGTAAAATAAAAGGAAGAAGAAAAATAAAAGGACTAGAAAAATAAAAGGACTAGAAAAATAAAAGGACTCAGAAAAATAAAAGGACTCAGAAAAATAGAAGGACAAGACAAATAAAAGGACAAGAAAAATAAAAGGACTGGAAAAATAAAAGGACTCAGAAAAATAAAAGGACTCGAAAAATAGAAGGACTCAGAAAAATAAAAGGACTTAGAAAAATAAAAGGACTGGAAAAATAAAAGGAAGAAGAAAAATAAAAGGACTCAGAAAAATAAAAGGACTGGAAAAATAAAAGGACTGGAAAAATAAAAGGACTAGAAAAGTAAAAGTACTCGGAAAATAACAGGACTAGAAAAATAAAAGGACTGTAAAAAATAAAAGGAATAGAAAAATAAAAGGACTAGAGAAAAAAAAGGATTAGAAAAATAAAAGGACTCAGAAAAATAAATGGACATGAAATATAAAAGGAATAAGAAAAATAAAAGGACTCAGAAAAATTAAAGGACTAGAAATGTAAAAGGACTAGAAAAATAAAAGGACTCATCAAAATAAAAGGACTCAAAGAAATAAAAGGACTCAGAAAAATAAAAGGACTAGAAAAATAAAAAGATTACAAAAATAAAAGGACTCAGAAAAGAAGAAGGACAAGAAAAATAAAAGGACTGGAAAAATAAAAGGACTGGAAAAATAAAAGGACTCAGAAAAATACAAGGACAAGAAAAATAAAAGGACTGGAAAAATAAAAGGACTGGAAAAATAAAAGGACTTAGAAAAATAAAAGGACTCAGAAAAATAAAAGGACTCAGAAAAGTAAAAGGACTAGAAAAATAAAAGGAAGAAGAAAAATAAAAGGAAGAAGAAAAATAAAAGGACTGGAAAAATAAAAGGACTCAGAAAAATAAAAAGGACCTGAAAAATAAAAGGATTGAGAAAAATAAGAGGTCTAATAAAAATAAAAGGACTAGAAAAATAAAAGGACTAAGAAAAATAAAAGGACTGGAAAAATAAAAGCGCTCGAAAAATAAAAGGACTCAGAAAAATAAATGGACTTCAAAAATAAAAGGAATAAGAAAAAAAACAGGACTCAGAAAAATAAAAGGACCAGAAAAGTAAAAGGACTAGAAAAATGAAAGGACTCAGAAAAATAAAAGAACAAGAAAAATAAAAGGTTTGAGAAAAATAAAAGGACTAGAAAAGTAAAAGGATTTGAACAATAAAAGGATTTAGAAAAATAAGAGGACTAAGAAAAATAAAATGACTAGAAAAATGAAAGGACTCAGAAAAATAAAAGGCCGGGAAAAATAAATGGACTCAGAAAAATAAAAGGACTAGAAAAATAAAAAGATTAGAAAAATAAAAGGACTACAAAAATAAAAGGACTAAGAAAAATAAAAGGAATGGAAAAATTAAAGGACAGGAAAAATAAAAGGACTCGACAAATAATAGGACTCAGAAAAATAAAAGGACTCGAAAAATGAAAGGAATCAGAAAAATAAAAAGGACTCGAAAAATAAAAGGATTTAGAAAAATAAGAGAACTAAGAAAAATAAAAGGACTAGTAAAATAAAAGGAAGAAGAAAAATAAAAGGACTAGAAAAATAAAAGGACTCGACAAATAAAAGGACTCAGAAAAATAAAAGGACTCAGAAAAATACAAGGACAAGAAAAATAAAAGGACTCAGAAAAATAAAAGGACTCGAAAAATAGAAGGACCTCAGAAAAATAAAAGGAAGAAGAAAAATAAAAGGACACAGAAAAATAAAAGGAATGGAAAAATAAAAGGAAGAAGAAAAATAAAAAGGACCTGAAAAATAAAAGGATTTAGAAAAATAAGAGGACTAATAAAAATAAAAGGACTAGAAAAATAAATGGACTCAGAAAAATAAAAGGACTGGAAAAATAAAAGGGCTCGAAAAATAAAAGGACTCAGAAAAATAAACGGACTTCAAAAATAAAAGGAATAAGAACAAAAACAGGACTCAGAAAAATAAAAGGACTAGAAAAGTAAAAGGACTAGAAAAATGAAAGGACTCAGTTAAATAAAAGAACAAGAAAAATAAAAGGGTTGAGAAAAATAAAAGGACTAGAAAAGTAAAAGGATTTGAACAATAAAAGGATTTAGAAAAATAAGAGGACTAAGAAAAATAAAATGACTAGAAAAATGAAAGGACTCAGAAAAATAAAAGGAATCAGAAAAATAAAAGGACTAGAAAAATAAAAAGATCAGAAAAATAAAAGGACTACAAAAATAAAAGGACTAAGAAAAATAAAAGGAATGGAAAAATTAAAGGACAGGAAAAATAAAAGGACTCGACAAATAAAAGGAATCAGAAAAATAAAAGGACTCAGAAAAAAAAATGAACTAGAAAAATAAAAGTGCTCAGAAAAATAAAAGGACTAGAAAAGTAAAAGGATTTGAAAAATAAAAGGACTTAGAAAAATAAAAGGACTGGAAAAATAAAAGGACTCGAAAAATAAAAGGACTCGAAAAATAAAAGGACTAGAAAAATAATAGAACTAGAAAAATAAAAGGACTGTAAAAATAAAAGGACTCGAAAAATGAAAGGAATCAGAAAAATAAAAAGGACTCGAAAAATAAAAGGATTTAGAAAAATAAGAGAACTAAGAAAAATAAAAGGACTAGTAAAATAAAAGGAAGAAGAAAAATAAAAGGACTAGAAAAATAAAAGGACTGGAAAAATAAAAGGGCTCGAAAAATAAAAGGACTCAGAAAAATAAACGGACTTCAAAAATAAAAGGAATAAGAACAAAAACAGGACTCAGAAAAATAAAAGGACTAGAAAAGTAAAAGGACTAGAAAAATGAAAGGACTCAGTTAAATAAAAGAACAAGAAAAATAAAAGGGTTGAGAAAAATAAAAGGACTAGAAAAGTAAAAGGATTTGAACAATAAAAGGATTTAGAAAAATAAGAGGACTAAGAAAAATAAAATGACTAGAAAAATGAAAGGACTCAGAAAAATAAAAGGACTCAGAAAAATAAAAGGACTAGAAAAATAAAAAGATCAGAAAAATAAAAGGACTACAAAAATAAAAGGACTAAGAAAAAAAAAAGGAATGGAAAAATTAAAGGACAGGAAAAATAAAAGGACTCGACAAATAAAAGGAATCAGAAAAATAAAAGGACTCAGAAAAAAAAATGAACTAGAAAAATAAAAGTGCTCAGAAAAATAAAAGGACTAGAAAAGTAAAAGGATTTGAAAAATAAAAGGACTTAGAAAAATAAAAGGACTGGAAAAATAAAAGGACTCGAAAAATAAAAGGACTCGAAAAATAAAAGGACTCGAAAAATAAAAGGACTAGAAAAATAATAGAACTAGAAAAATAAAAGGACTGTAAAAATAAAAGGACTCGAAAAATGAAAGGAATCAGAAAAATAAAAAGGACTCGAAAAATAAAAGGATTTAGAAAAATAAGAGAACTAAGAAAAATGAAAGGACTAGTAAAATAAAAGGAAGAAGAAAAATAAAAGGACTAGAAAAATAAAAGGACTCAGAAAAATAAAAGGACTCAGAAAAATAGAAGGACAAGACAAATAAAAGGACAAGAAAAATAAAAGGACTGGAAAAATAAAAGGACTCAGAAAAATAAAAGGACTCGAAAAATAGAAGGACTCAGAAAAATAAAAGGACTTAGAAAAATAAAAGGACTGGAAAAATAAAAGGAAGAAGAAAAATAAAAGGACTCAGAAAAATAAAAGGACTGGAAAAATAAAAGGACTGGAAAAATAAAAGGACTAGAAAAGTAAAAGTACTCGGAAAATAACAGGACTAGAAAAATAAAAGGACTGTAAAAAATAAAAGGAATAGAAAAATAAAAGGACTAGAGAAAAAAAAGGATTAGAAAAATAAAAGGACTCAGAAAAATAAATGGACATGAAATATAAAAGGAATAAGAAAAATAAAAGGACTCAGAAAAATTAAAGGACTAGAAATGTAAAAGGACTAGAAAAATAAAAGGACTCATCAAAATAAAAGGACTCAAAGAAATAAAAGGACTCAGAAAAATAAAAGGACTAGAAAAATAAAAAGATTACAAAAATAAAAGGACTCAGAAAAGAAGAAGGACAAGAAAAATAAAAGGACTGGAAAAATAAAAGGACTGGAAAAATAAAAGGACTCAGAAAAATACAAGGACAAGAAAAATAAAAGGACTGGAAAAATAAAAGGACTGGAAAAATAAAAGGACTTAGAAAAATAAAAGGACTCAGAAAAATAAAAGGACTCAGAAAAATAAAAGGACTAGAAAAATAAAAGGAAGAAGAAAAATAAAAGGAAGAAGAAAAATAAAAGGACTGGAAAAATAAAAGGACTCAGAAAAATAAAAAGGACCTGAAAAATAAAAGGATTTAGAAAAATAAGAGGTCTAATAAAAATAAAAGGACTAGAAAAATAAAAGGACTAAGAAAAATAAAAGGACTGGAAAAATAAAAGCGCTCGAAAAATAAAAGGACTCAGAAAAATAAATGGACTTCAAAAATAAAAGGAATAAGAAAAAAAACAGGACTCAGAAAAATAAAAGGACCAGAAAAGTAAAAGGACTAGAAAAATGAAAGGACTCAGAAAAATAAAAGAACAAGAAAAATAAAAGGTTTGAGAAAAATAAAAGGACTAGAAAAGTAAAAGGATTTGAACAATAAAAGGATTTAGAAAAATAAGAGGACTAAGAAAAATAAAATGACTAGAAAAATGAAAGGACTCAGAAAAATAAAAGGCCGGGAAAAATAAATGGACTCAGAAAAATAAAAGGACTAGAAAAATAAAAAGATTAGAAAAATAAAAGGACTACAAAAATAAAAGGACTAAGAAAAATAAAAGGAATGGAAAAATTAAAGGACAGGAAAAATAAAAGGACTCGACAAATAATAGGACTCAGAAAAATAAAAGGACTCGAAAAATGAAAGGAATCAGAAAAATAAAAAGGACTCGAAAAATAAAAGGATTTAGAAAAATAAGAGAACTAAGAAAAATAAAAGGACTAGTAAAATAAAAGGAAGAAGAAAAATAAAAGGACTAGAAAAATAAAAGGACTCGACAAATAAAAGGACTCAGAAAAATAAAAGGACTCAGAAAAATACAAGGACAAGAAAAATAAAAGGACTCAGAAAAATAAAAGGACTCGAAAAATAGAAGGACCTCAGAAAAATAAAAGGAAGAAGAAAAATAAAAGGACACAGAAAAATAAAAGGAATGGAAAAATAAAAGGAAGAAGAAAAATAAAAAGGACCTGAAAAATAAAAGGATTTAGAAAAATAAGAGGACTAATAAAAATAAAAGGACTAGAAAAATAAATGGACTCAGAAAAATAAAAGGACTGGAAAAATAAAAGGGCTCGAAAAATAAAAGGACTCAGAAAAATAAACGGACTTCAAAAATAAAAGGAATAAGAACAAAAACAGGACTCAGAAAAATAAAAGGACTAGAAAAGTAAAAGGACTAGAAAAATGAAAGGACTCAGTTAAATAAAAGAACAAGAAAAATAAAAGGGTTGAGAAAAATAAAAGGACTAGAAAAGTAAAAGGATTTGAACAATAAAAGGATTTAGAAAAATAAGAGGACTAAGAAAAATAAAATGACTAGAAAAATGAAAGGACTCAGAAAAATAAAAGGCCGGGAAAAATAAAAGGACTCAGAAAAATAAAAGGACTAGAAAAATAAAAAGATCAGAAAAATAAAAGGACTACAAAAATAAAAGGACTAAGAAAAAAAAAAGGAATGGAAAAATTAAAGGACAGGAAAAATAAAAGGACTCGACAAATAAAAGGAATCAGAAAAATAAAAGGACTCAGAAAAAAAAATGAACTAGAAAAATAAAAGTGCTCAGAAAAATAAAAGGACTAGAAAAGTAAAAGGATTTGAAAAATAAAAGGACTTAGAAAAATAAAAGGACTGGAAAAATAAAAGGACTCGAAAAATAAAAGGACTCGAAAAATAAAAGGACTCGAAAAATAAAAGGACTAGAAAAATAATAGAACTAGAAAAATAAAAGGACTGTAAAAATAAAAGGACTCGAAAAATGAAAGGAATCAGAAAAATAAAAAGGACTCGAAAAATAAAAGGATTTAGAAAAATAAGAGAACTAAGAAAAATGAAAGGACTAGTAAAATAAAAGGAAGAAGAAAAATAAAAGGACTAGAAAAATAAAAGGACTCAGAAAAATAAAAGGACTCAGAAAAATAGAAGGACAAGACAAATAAAAGGACAAGAAAAATAAAAGGACTGGAAAAATAAAAGGACTCAGAAAAATAAAAGGACTCGAAAAATAGAAGGACTCAGAAAAATAAAAGGACTTAGAAAAATAAAAGGACTGGAAAAATAAAAGGAAGAAGAAAAATAAAAGGACTCAGAAAAATAAAAGGACTGGAAAAATAAAAGGACTGGAAAAATAAAAGGACTAGAAAAGTAAAAGTACTCGGAAAATAACAGGACTAGAAAAATAAAAGGACTGTAAAAAATAAAAGGAATAGAAAAATAAAAGGACTAGAGAAAAAAAAGGATTAGAAAAATAAAAGGACTCAGAAAAATAAATGGACATGAAATATAAAAGGAATAAGAAAAATAAAAGGACTCAGAAAAATTAAAGGACTAGAAATGTAAAAGGACTAGAAAAATAAAAGGACTCATCAAAATAAAAGGACTCTGAAAAATAAAAGGACTCAAAGAAATAAAAGGACTCAGAAAAATAAAAGGACTAGAAAAATAATAAGATTACAAAAATAAAAGGACTCAGAAAAGAAGAAGGACAAGAAAAATAAAAGGACTGGAAAAATAAAAGGACTCAGAAAAATACAAGGACAAGAAAAATAAAAGGACTGGAAAAATAAAAGGACTTAGAAAAATAAAAGGACTCAGAAAAATAAAAGGACTCAGAAAAATAAAAGGACTAGAAAAATAAAAGGAAGAAGAAAAATAAAAGGAAGAAGAAAAATAAAAGGACTGGAAAAATAAAAGGACTCAGAAAAATAAAAAGGACCTGAAAAATAAAAGGATTTAGAAAAATAAGAGGACTAATAAAAATAAAAGGACTAGAAAAATAAATGGACTCAGAAAAATAAAAGGACTGGAAAAATAAAAGGGCTCGAAAAATAAAAGGACTAGAAAAGTAAAAGGATTTGAAAAATAAAAGGACTTAGAAAAATAAAAGGACTGGAAAAATAAAAGGACTCGAAAAATAAAAGGACTAGAAAAATAATAGAACTAGAAAAATAAAAGGACTGTAAAAATAAAAGGACTCGAAAAATGAAAGGAATCAGAAAAATAAAAAGGACTCGAAAAATAAAAGGATTTAGAAAAATAAGAGAACTAAGAAAAATAAAAGGACTAGTAAAATAAAAGGAAGAAGAAAAATAAAAGGACTAGAAAAATAAAAGGACTCGACAAATAAAAGGACTCAGAAAAATAAAAGGACTCAGAAAAATAGAAGGACAAGAAAAATAAAAGGACTGGAAAAATAAAAGGACTGGAAAAATAAAAGGACTCAGAAAAATAAAAGGACTCGAAAAATAGAAGGACTCAGAAAAATAAAAGGACTTAGAAAAATAAAAGGACTGGAAAAATAAAAGGAAGAAGAAAAATAAAAGGACTCAGAAAAATAAAAGGACTGGAAAAATAAAAGGACTGGAAAAATAAAAGGACTAGAAAAGTAAAAGTACTCGGAAAATAACAGGACTAGAAAAATAAAAGGACTGTAAAAAATAAAAGGAATAGAAAAATAAAAGGACTAGAGAAAAAAAAGGATTAGAAAAATAAAAGGACTCAGAAAAATAAATGGACATGAAATATAAAAGGAATAAGAAAAATAAAAGGACTCAGAAAAATTAAAGGACTAGAAATGTAAAAGGACTAGAAAAATAAAAGGACTCATCAAAATAAAAGGACTCTGAAAAATAAAAGGACTCAAAGAAATAAAAGGACTCAGAAAAATAAAAGGACTAGAAAAATAATAAGATTACAAAAATAAAAGGACTCAGAAAAGAAGAAGGACAAGAAAAATAAAAGGACTGGAAAAATAAAAGGACTCAGAAAAATACAAGGACAAGAAAAATAAAAGGACTGGAAAAATAAAAGGACTCAGAAAAATAAAAGGACTCAGAAAAATAAAAGGACTAGAAAAATAAAAGGAAGAAGAAAAATAAAAGGAAGAAGAAAAATAAAAGGACTGGAAAAATAAAAGGACTCAGAAAAATAAAAAGGACCTGAAAAATAAAAGGATTTAGAAAAATAAGAGGACTAATAAAAATAAAAGGACTAGAAAAATAAAAGGACTAAGAAAAATAAAAGGACTGGAAAAATAAAAGCGCTCGAAAAATAAAAGGACTCAGAAAAATAAATGGACTTCAAAAATAAAAGGAATAAGAAAAAAAACAGGACTCAGAAAAATAAAAGGACCAGAAAAGTAAAAGGACTAGAAAAATGAAAGGACTCAGAAAAATAAAAGAACAAGAAAAATAAAAGGTTTGAGAAAAATAAAAGGACTAGAAAAGTAAAAGGATTTGAACAATAAAAGGATTTAGAAAAATAAGAGGACTAAGAAAAATAAAATGACTAGAAAAATGAAAGGACTCAGAAAAATAAAAGGCCGGGAAAAATAAATGGACTCAGAAAAATAAAAGGACTAGAAAAATAAAAAGATTAGAAAAATAAAAGGACTACAAAAATAAAAGGACTAAGAAAAATAAAAGGAATGGAAAAATTAAAGGACAGGAAAAATAAAAGGACTCGACAAATAATAGGACTCAGAAAAATAAAAGGACTCGAAAAATGAAAGGAATCAGAAAAATAAAAAGGACTCGAAAAATAAAAGGATTTAGAAAAATAAGAGAACTAAGAAAAATAAAAGGACTAGTAAAATAAAAGGAAGAAGAAAAATAAAAGGACTAGAAAAATAAAAGGACTCGACAAATAAAAGGACTCAGAAAAATAAAAGGACTCAGAAAAATACAAGGACAAGAAAAATAAAAGGACTCAGAAAAATAAAAGGACTCGAAAAATAGAAGGACCTCAGAAAAATAAAAGGAAGAAGAAAAATAAAAGGACACAGAAAAATAAAAGGAATGGAAAAATAAAAGGAAGAAGAAAAATAAAAAGGACCTGAAAAATAAAAGGATTTAGAAAAATAAGAGGACTAATAAAAATAAAAGGACTAGAAAAATAAATGGACTCAGAAAAATAAAAGGACTGGAAAAATAAAAGGGCTCGAAAAATAAAAGGACTCAGAAAAATAAACGGACTTCAAAAATAAAAGGAATAAGAACAAAAACAGGACTCAGAAAAATAAAAGGACTAGAAAAGTAAAAGGACTAGAAAAATGAAAGGACTCAGTTAAATAAAAGAACAAGAAAAATAAAAGGGTTGAGAAAAATAAAAGGACTAGAAAAGTAAAAGGATTTGAACAATAAAAGGATTTAGAAAAATAAGAGGACTAAGAAAAATAAAATGACTAGAAAAATGAAAGGACTCAGAAAAATAAAAGGACTCAGAAAAATAAAAGGACTAGAAAAATAAAAAGATCAGAAAAATAAAAGGACTACAAAAATAAAAGGACTAAGAAAAATAAAAGGAATGGAAAAATTAAAGGACAGGAAAAATAAAAGGACTCGACAAATAAAAGGAATCAGAAAAATAAAAGGACTCAGAAAAAAAAATGAACTAGAAAAATAAAAGTGCTCAGAAAAATAAAAGGACTAGAAAAGTAAAAGGATTTGAAAAATAAAAGGACTTAGAAAAATAAAAGGACTGGAAAAATAAAAGGACTCGAAAAATAAAAGGACTCGAAAAATAAAAGGACTAGAAAAATAATAGAACTAGAAAAATAAAAGGACTGTAAAAATAAAAGGACTCGAAAAATGAAAGGAATCAGAAAAATAAAAAGGACTCGAAAAATAAAAGGATTTAGAAAAATAAGAGAACTAAGAAAAATAAAAGGACTAGTAAAATAAAAGGAAGAAGAAAAATAAAAGGACTAGAAAAATAAAAGGACTGGAAAAATAAAAGGGCTCGAAAAATAAAAGGACTCAGAAAAATAAACGGACTTCAAAAATAAAAGGAATAAGAACAAAAACAGGACTCAGAAAAATAAAAGGACTAGAAAAGTAAAAGGACTAGAAAAATGAAAGGACTCAGTTAAATAAAAGAACAAGAAAAATAAAAGGGTTGAGAAAAATAAAAGGACTAGAAAAGTAAAAGGATTTGAACAATAAAAGGATTTAGAAAAATAAGAGGACTAAGAAAAATAAAATGACTAGAAAAATGAAAGGACTCAGAAAAATAAAAGGACTCAGAAAAATAAAAGGACTAGAAAAATAAAAAGATCAGAAAAATAAAAGGACTACAAAAATAAAAGGACTAAGAAAAAAAAAAGGAATGGAAAAATTAAAGGACAGGAAAAATAAAAGGACTCGACAAATAAAAGGAATCAGAAAAATAAAAGGACTCAGAAAAAAAAATGAACTAGAAAAATAAAAGTGCTCAGAAAAATAAAAGGACTAGAAAAGTAAAAGGATTTGAAAAATAAAAGGACTTAGAAAAATAAAAGGACTGGAAAAATAAAAGGACTCGAAAAATAAAAGGACTCGAAAAATAAAAGGACTCGAAAAATAAAAGGACTAGAAAAATAATAGAACTAGAAAAATAAAAGGACTGTAAAAATAAAAGGACTCGAAAAATGAAAGGAATCAGAAAAATAAAAAGGACTCGAAAAATAAAAGGATTTAGAAAAATAAGAGAACTAAGAAAAATGAAAGGACTAGTAAAATAAAAGGAAGAAGAAAAATAAAAGGACTAGAAAAATAAAAGGACTCAGAAAAATAAAAGGACTCAGAAAAATAGAAGGACAAGACAAATAAAAGGACAAGAAAAATAAAAGGACTGGAAAAATAAAAGGACTCAGAAAAATAAAAGGACTCGAAAAATAGAAGGACTCAGAAAAATAAAAGGACTTAGAAAAATAAAAGGACTGGAAAAATAAAAGGAAGAAGAAAAATAAAAGGACTCAGAAAAATAAAAGGACTGGAAAAATAAAAGGACTGGAAAAATAAAAGGACTAGAAAAGTAAAAGTACTCGGAAAATAACAGGACTAGAAAAATAAAAGGACTGTAAAAAATAAAAGGAATAGAAAAATAAAAGGACTAGAGAAAAAAAAGGATTAGAAAAATAAAAGGACTCAGAAAAATAAATGGACATGAAATATAAAAGGAATAAGAAAAATAAAAGGACTCAGAAAAATTAAAGGACTAGAAATGTAAAAGGACTAGAAAAATAAAAGGACTCATCAAAATAAAAGGACTCTGAAAAATAAAAGGACTCAAAGAAATAAAAGGACTCAGAAAAATAAAAGGACTAGAAAAATAATAAGATTACAAAAATAAAAGGACTCAGAAAAGAAGAAGGACAAGAAAAATAAAAGGACTGGAAAAATAAAAGGACTCAGAAAAATACAAGGACAAGAAAAATAAAAGGACTGGAAAAATAAAAGGACTTAGAAAAATAAAAGGACTCAGAAAAATAAAAGGACTCAGAAAAATAAAAGGACTAGAAAAATAAAAGGAAGAAGAAAAATAAAAGGAAGAAGAAAAATAAAAGGACTGGAAAAATAAAAGGACTCAGAAAAATAAAAAGGACCTGAAAAATAAAAGGATTTAGAAAAATAAGAGGACTAATAAAAATAAAAGGACTAGAAAAATAAATGGACTCAGAAAAATAAAAGGACTGGAAAAATAAAAGGGCTCGAAAAATAAAAGGACTAGAAAAGTAAAAGGATTTGAAAAATAAAAGGACTTAGAAAAATAAAAGGACTGGAAAAATAAAAGGACTCGAAAAATAAAAGGACTAGAAAAATAATAGAACTAGAAAAATAAAAGGACTGTAAAAATAAAAGGACTCGAAAAATGAAAGGAATCAGAAAAATAAAAAGGACTCGAAAAATAAAAGGATTTAGAAAAATAAGAGAACTAAGAAAAATAAAAGGACTAGTAAAATAAAAGGAAGAAGAAAAATAAAAGGACTAGAAAAATAAAAGGACTCGACAAATAAAAGGACTCAGAAAAATAAAAGGACTCAGAAAAATAGAAGGACAAGAAAAATAAAAGGACTGGAAAAATAAAAGGACTGGAAAAATAAAAGGACTCAGAAAAATAAAAGGACTCGAAAAATAGAAGGACTCAGAAAAATAAAAGGACTTAGAAAAATAAAAGGACTGGAAAAATAAAAGGAAGAAGAAAAATAAAAGGACTCAGAAAAATAAAAGGACTGGAAAAATAAAAGGACTGGAAAAATAAAAGGACTAGAAAAGTAAAAGTACTCGGAAAATAACAGGACTAGAAAAATAAAAGGACTGTAAAAAATAAAAGGAATAGAAAAATAAAAGGACTAGAGAAAAAAAAGGATTAGAAAAATAAAAGGACTCAGAAAAATAAATGGACATGAAATATAAAAGGAATAAGAAAAATAAAAGGACTCAGAAAAATTAAAGGACTAGAAATGTAAAAGGACTAGAAAAATAAAAGGACTCATCAAAATAAAAGGACTCTGAAAAATAAAAGGACTCAAAGAAATAAAAGGACTCAGAAAAATAAAAGGACTAGAAAAATAATAAGATTACAAAAATAAAAGGACTCAGAAAAGAAGAAGGACAAGAAAAATAAAAGGACTGGAAAAATAAAAGGACTCAGAAAAATACAAGGACAAGAAAAATAAAAGGACTGGAAAAATAAAAGGACTCAGAAAAATAAAAGGACTCAGAAAAATAAAAGGACTAGAAAAATAAAAGGAAGAAGAAAAATAAAAGGAAGAAGAAAAATAAAAGGACTGGAAAAATAAAAGGACTCAGAAAAATAAAAAGGACCTGAAAAATAAAAGGATTGAGAAAAATAAGAGGTCTAATAAAAATAAAAGGACTAGAAAAATAAAAGGACTAAGAAAAATAAAAGGACTGGAAAAATAAAAGCGCTCGAAAAATAAAAGGACTCAGAAAAATAAATGGACTTCAAAAATAAAAGGAATAAGAAAAAAAACAGGACTCAGAAAAATAAAAGGACCAGAAAAGTAAAAGGACTAGAAAAATGAAAGGACTCAGAAAAATAAAAGAACAAGAAAAATAAAAGGTTTGAGAAAAATAAAAGGACTAGAAAAGTAAAAGGATTTGAACAATAAAAGGATTTAGAAAAATAAGAGGACTAAGAAAAATAAAATGACTAGAAAAATGAAAGGACTCAGAAAAATAAAAGGCCGGGAAAAATAAATGGACTCAGAAAAATAAAAGGACTAGAAAAATAAAAAGATTAGAAAAATAAAAGGACTACAAAAATAAAAGGACTAAGAAAAATAAAAGGAATGGAAAAATTAAAGGACAGGAAAAATAAAAGGACTCGACAAATAATAGGACTCAGAAAAATAAAAGGACTCGAAAAATGAAAGGAATCAGAAAAATAAAAAGGACTCGAAAAATAAAAGGATTTAGAAAAATAAGAGAACTAAGAAAAATAAAAGGACTAGTAAAATAAAAGGAAGAAGAAAAATAAAAGGACTAGAAAAATAAAAGGACTCGACAAATAAAAGGACTCAGAAAAATAAAAGGACTCAGAAAAATACAAGGACAAGAAAAATAAAAGGACTCAGAAAAATAAAAGGACTCGAAAAATAGAAGGACCTCAGAAAAATAAAAGGAAGAAGAAAAATAAAAGGACACAGAAAAATAAAAGGAATGGAAAAATAAAAGGAAGAAGAAAAATAAAAAGGACCTGAAAAATAAAAGGATTTAGAAAAATAAGAGGACTAATAAAAATAAAAGGACTAGAAAAATAAATGGACTCAGAAAAATAAAAGGACTGGAAAAATAAAAGGGCTCGAAAAATAAAAGGACTCAGAAAAATAAACGAGCTTCAAAAATAAAAGGAATAAGAACAAAAACAGGACTCAGAAAAATAAAAGGACTAGAAAAGTAAAAGGACTAGAAAAATGAAAGGACTCAGTTAAATAAAAGAACAAGAAAAATAAAAGGGTTGAGAAAAATAAAAGGACTAGAAAAGTAAAAGGATTTGAACAATAAAAGGATTTAGAAAAATAAGAGGACTAAGAAAAATAAAATGACTAGAAAAATGAAAGGACTCAGAAAAATAAAAGGACTCAGAAAAATAAAAGGACTAGAAAAATAAAAAGATCAGAAAAATAAAAGGACTACAAAAATAAAAGGACTAAGAAAAAAAAAAGGAATGGAAAAATTAAAGGACAGGAAAAATAAAAGGACTCGACAAATAAAAGGAATCAGAAAAATAAAAGGACTCAGAAAAAAAAATGAACTAGAAAAATAAAAGTGCTCAGAAAAATAAAAGGACTAGAAAAGTAAAAGGATTTGAAAAATAAAAGGACTTAGAAAAATAAAAGGACTGGAAAAATAAAAGGACTCGAAAAATAAAAGGACTCGAAAAATAAAAGGACTAGAAAAATAATAGAACTAGAAAAATAAAAGGACTGTAAAAATAAAAGGACTCGAAAAATGAAAGGAATCAGAAAAATAAAAAGGACTCGAAAAATAAAAGGATTTAGAAAAATAAGAGAACTAAGAAAAATGAAAGGACTAGTAAAATAAAAGGAAGAAGAAAAATAAAAGGACTAGAAAAATAAAAGGACTAGAAAAATAAAAGGACTCAGAAAAATAAAAGGACTCAGAAAAATAGAAGGACAAGACAAATAAAAGGACAAGAAAAATAAAAGGACTGGAAAAATAAAAGGACTCAGAAAAATAAAAGGACTCGAAAAATAGAAGGACTCAGAAAAATAAAAGGACTTAGAAAAATAAAAGGACTGGAAAAATAAAAGGAAGAAGAAAAATAAAAGGACTCAGAAAAATAAAAGGACTGGAAAAATAAAAGGACTGGAAAAATAAAAGGACTAGAAAAGTAAAAGTACTCGGAAAATAACAGGACTAGAAAAATAAAAGGACTGTAAAAAATAAAAGGAATAGAAAAATAAAAGGACTAGAGAAAAAAAAGGATTAGAAAAATAAAAGGACTCAGAAAAATAAATGGACATGAAATATAAAAGGAATAAGAAAAATAAAAGGACTCAGAAAAATTAAAGGACTAGAAATGTAAAAGGACTAGAAAAATAAAAGGACTCATCAAAATAAAAGGACTCAAAGAAATAAAAGGACTCAGAAAAATAAAAGGACTAGAAAAATAAAAAGATTACAAAAATAAAAGGACTCAGAAAAGAAGAAGGACAAGAAAAATAAAAGGACTGGAAAAATAAAAGGACTGGAAAAATAAAAGGACTCAGAAAAATACAAGGACAAGAAAAATAAAAGGACTGGAAAAATAAAAGGACTGGAAAAATAAAAGGACTTAGAAAAATAAAAGGACTCAGAAAAATAAAAGGACTCAGAAAAGTAAAAGGACTAGAAAAATAAAAGGAAGAAGAAAAATAAAAGGAAGAAGAAAAATAAAAGGACTGGAAAAATAAAAGGACTCAGAAAAATAAAAAGGACCTGAAAAATAAAAGGATTTAGAAAAATATGAGGACTAATAAAAATAAAAGGACTAGAAAAATAAAAGGACTAAGAAAAATAAAAGGACTGGAAAAATAAAAGCGCTCGAAAAATAAAAGGACTCAGAAAAATAAATGGACTTCAAAAATAAAAGGAATAAGAAAAAAAACAGGACTCAGAAAAATAAAAGGACCAGAAAAGTAAAAGGACTAGAAAAATGAAAGGACTCAGAAAAATAAAAGAACAAGAAAAATAAAAGGTTTGAGAAAAATAAAAGGACTAGAAAAGTAAAAGGATTTGAACAATAAAAGGATTTAGAAAAATAAGAGGACTAAGAAAAATAAAATGACTAGAAAAATGAAAGGACTCAGAAAAATAAAAGGCCGGGAAAAATAAATGGACTCAGAAAAATAAAAGGACTAGAAAAATAAAAAGATTAGAAAAATAAAAGGACTACAAAAATAAAAGGACTAAGAAAAATAAAAGGAATGGAAAAATTAAAGGACAGGAAAAATAAAAGGACTCGACAAATAATAGGACTCAGAAAAATAAAAGGACTCGAAAAATGAAAGGAATCAGAAAAATAAAAAGGACTCGAAAAATAAAAGGATTTAGAAAAATAAGAGAACTAAGAAAAATAAAAGGACTAGTAAAATAAAAGGAAGAAGAAAAATAAAAGGACTAGAAAAATAAAAGGACTCGACAAATAAAAGGACTCAGAAAAATAAAAGGACTCAGAAAAATACAAGGACAAGAAAAATAAAAGGACTCAGAAAAATAAAAGGACTCGAAAAATAGAAGGACCTCAGAAAAATAAAAGGAAGAAGAAAAATAAAAGGACACAGAAAAATAAAAGGAATGGAAAAATAAAAGGAAGAAGAAAAATAAAAAGGACCTGAAAAATAAAAGGATTTAGAAAAATAAGAGGACTAATAAAAATAAAAGGACTAGAAAAATAAATGGACTCAGAAAAATAAAAGGACTGGAAAAATAAAAGGGCTCGAAAAATAAAAGGACTCAGAAAAATAAACGGACTTCAAAAATAAAAGGAATAAGAACAAAAACAGGACTCAGAAAAATAAAAGGACTAGAAAAGTAAAAGGACTAGAAAAATGAAAGGACTCAGTTAAATAAAAGAACAAGAAAAATAAAAGGGTTGAGAAAAATAAAAGGACTAGAAAAGTAAAAGGATTTGAACAATAAAAGGATTTAGAAAAATAAGAGGACTAAGAAAAATAAAATGACTAGAAAAATGAAAGGACTCAGAAAAATAAAAGGACTCAGAAAAATAAAAGGACTAGAAAAATAAAAAGATCAGAAAAATAAAAGGACTACAAAAATAAAAGGACTAAGAAAAATAAAAGGAATGGAAAAATTAAAGGACAGGAAAAATAAAAGGACTCGACAAATAAAAGGAATCAGAAAAATAAAAGGACTCAGAAAAAAAAATGAACTAGAAAAATAAAAGTGCTCAGAAAAATAAAAGGACTAGAAAAGTAAAAGGATTTGAAAAATAAAAGGACTTAGAAAAATAAAAGGACTGGAAAAATAAAAGGACTCGAAAAATAAAAGGACTCGAAAAATAAAAGGACTAGAAAAATAATAGAACTAGAAAAATAAAAGGACTGTAAAAATAAAAGGACTCGAAAAATGAAAGGAATCAGAAAAATAAAAAGGACTCGAAAAATAAAAGGATTTAGAAAAATAAGAGAACTAAGAAAAATAAAAGGACTAGTAAAATAAAAGGAAGAAGAAAAATAAAAGGACTAGAAAAATAAAAGGACTGGAAAAATAAAAGGGCTCGAAAAATAAAAGGACTCAGAAAAATAAACGGACTTCAAAAATAAAAGGAATAAGAACAAAAACAGGACTCAGAAAAATAAAAGGACTAGAAAAGTAAAAGGACTAGAAAAATGAAAGGACTCAGTTAAATAAAAGAACAAGAAAAATAAAAGGGTTGAGAAAAATAAAAGGACTAGAAAAGTAAAAGGATTTGAACAATAAAAGGATTTAGAAAAATAAGAGGACTAAGAAAAATAAAATGACTAGAAAAATGAAAGGACTCAGAAAAATAAAAGGACTCAGAAAAATAAAAGGACTAGAAAAATAAAAAGATCAGAAAAATAAAAGGACTACAAAAATAAAAGGACTAAGAAAAAAAAAAGGAATGGAAAAATTAAAGGACAGGAAAAATAAAAGGACTCGACAAATAAAAGGAATCAGAAAAATAAAAGGACTCAGAAAAAAAAATGAACTAGAAAAATAAAAGTGCTCAGAAAAATAAAAGGACTAGAAAAGTAAAAGGATTTGAAAAATAAAAGGACTTAGAAAAATAAAAGGACTGGAAAAATAAAAGGACTCGAAAAATAAAAGGACTCGAAAAATAAAAGGACTCGAAAAATAAAAGGACTAGAAAAATAATAGAACTAGAAAAATAAAAGGACTGTAAAAATAAAAGGACTCGAAAAATGAAAGGAATCAGAAAAATAAAAAGGACTCGAAAAATAAAAGGATTTAGAAAAATAAGAGAACTAAGAAAAATGAAAGGACTAGTAAAATAAAAGGAAGAAGAAAAATAAAAGGACTAGAAAAATAAAAGGACTCAGAAAAATAAAAGGACTCAGAAAAATAGAAGGACAAGACAAATAAAAGGACAAGAAAAATAAAAGGACTGGAAAAATAAAAGGACTCAGAAAAATAAAAGGACTCGAAAAATAGAAGGACTCAGAAAAATAAAAGGACTTAGAAAAATAAAAGGACTGGAAAAATAAAAGGAAGAAGAAAAATAAAAGGACTCAGAAAAAAAAAAGGACTGGAAAAATAAAAGGACTCAGAAAAATAAAAAGGACCTGAAAAATAAAAGGATTTAGAAAAATAAGAGGACTAATAAAAATAAAAGGACTAGAAAAATAAATGGACTCAGAAAAATAAAAGGACTGGAAAAATAAAAGGGCTCGAAAAATAAAAGGACTAGAAAAGTAAAAGGATTTGAAAAATAAAAGGACTTAGAAAAATAAAAGGACTGGAAAAATAAAAGGACTCGAAAAATAAAAGGACTAGAAAAATAATAGAACTAGAAAAATAAAAGGACTGTAAAAATAAAAGGACTCGAAAAATGAAAGGAATCAGAAAAATAAAAAGGACTCGAAAAATAAAAGGATTTAGAAAAATAAGAGAACTAAGAAAAATAAAAGGACTAGTAAAATAAAAGGAAGAAGAAAAATAAAAGGACTAGAAAAATAAAAGGACTCGACAAATAAAAGGACTCAGAAAAATAAAAGGACTCAGAAAAATAAAAGGACTCAGAAAAAAAAAGAACTAGAGAAAAAAAAGGGCTCAGAAAAATAAAAGGACTAGAAAAGTAAAAGGATTTGAAATATAAAAGGACTCAGAAAAATAAATGGACTCGAAAAATAAAAGGACTAGAAAAGTAAAAGGACACGGAAAATAACAGGACTAGAAAAATAAAAGGACTGTAAAAAATAAAAGGAATAGAAAAATAAAAGGACTAGAGAAAAAAAACGATTAGAAAAATAAAAGGACTCAGAAAAATAAATGGACATGAAATATAAATGGAATAAGAAAAATAAAAGGACTCAGAAAAATAAAAGGACTAGAAATGTAAAAGGACTAGAAAAATAAAAGGACTCAACAAAATAAAAGGACTCTGAAAAATAAAAGGACTCAGAGAAATAAAAGGACTCAGAAAAATAAAAGGACTAGAAAAATAAAAAGATTAGAAAAATAAAAGGACTACAAATATAAAAGGACTAAGAAAAATAAAAGGAATAGAAAAATAAAAGGACTC
Source organism: Cinnamomum chago (assembly GCA_038049695.1). Lineage (NCBI taxonomy): Eukaryota > Viridiplantae > Streptophyta > Magnoliopsida > Laurales > Lauraceae > Cinnamomum > Cinnamomum chago. Next base: position 60,207,039 of record CP142462.1, on the reverse strand, counting down.
GACAAATAAAAGGACTCAGAAAAATAAAAGTACTCAGAAAAATAGAAGGACAAGAAAAATAAAAGGACTGTAAAAATAGAAGGACAAGAAAAATAAAAGGACTGTAAAAATAAAAGGACTCGAAAAATGAAAGGAATCAGAAAAATAAAAAGGACTCGAAAAATAAAAGGATTTAGAAAAATAAGAGAACTAAGAAAAATAAAAGGACTAGTAAAATAAAAGGAAGAAGAAAAATAAAAGGACTAGAAAAATAAAAGGACTCGACAAATAAAAGGACTCAGAAAAATAAAGGACTCAGAAAAATACAAGGACAAGAAAAATAAAAGGACTGGAAAAATAAAAGGACTGGAAAATAAAAGGACTCAGAAAAATAAAAGGACTCGAAAAATAGAAGGACTCAGAAAAATAAAAGGACTCAGAAAAATAAAAGGACTAGAAAAATAAAAGGAAGAAGAAAAATAAAAGGACTCAGAAAAATAAAAGGACTGGAAAAATAAAAGGACTCAGAAAAATAAAAAGGACCTGAAAAATAAAAGGATTTAGAAAAATAAGAGGACTAATAAAAATAAAAGGACTAGAAAAATAAATGGACTCAGAAAAATAAAAGGACTGGAAAAATAAAAGGGCTCGAAAAATAAAAGGACTAGAAAAGTAAAAGGATTTGAAAAATAAAAGGACTTAGAAAAATAAAAGGACTGGAAAAATAAAAGGACTCGAAAAATAAAAGGACTAGAAAAATAATAGAACTAGAAAAATAAAAGGACTGTAAAAATAAAAGGACTCGAAAAATGAAAGGAATCAGAAAAATAAAAAGGACTCGAAAAATAAAAGGATTTAGAAAAATAAGAGAACTAAGAAAAATAAAAGGACTAGTAAAATAAAAGGAAGAAGAAAAATAAAAGGACTAGAAAAATAAAAGGACTCGACAAATAAAAGGACTCAGAAAAATAAAAGGACTCAGAAAAATAGAAGGACAAGAAAAATAAAAGGACTGGAAAAATAAAAGGACTGGAAAAATAAAAGGACTCAGAAAAATAAAAGGACTCGAAAAATAGAAGGACTCAGAAAAATAAAAGGACTTAGAAAAATAAAAGGACTGGAAAAATAAAAGGAAGAAGAAAAATAAAAGGACTCAGAAAAATAAAAGGACTGGAAAAATAAAAGGACTGGAAAAATAAAAGGACTAGAAAAGTAAAAGTACTCGGAAAATAACAGGACTAGAAAAATAAAAGGACTGTAAAAAATAAAAGGAATAGAAAAATAAAAGGACTAGAGAAAAAAAAGGATTAGAAAAATAAAAGGACTCAGAAAAATAAATGGACATGAAATATAAAAGGAATAAGAAAAATAAAAGGACTCAGAAAAATTAAAGGACTAGAAATGTAAAAGGACTAGAAAAATAAAAGGACTCATCAAAATAAAAGGACTCCGAAAAATAAAAGGACTCAAAGAAATAAAAGGACTCAGAAAAATAAAAGGACTAGAAAAATAATAAGATTACAAAAATAAAAGGACTCAGAAAAGAAGAAGGACAAGAAAAATAAAAGGACTGGAAAAATAAAAGGACTCAGAAAAATACAAGGACAAGAAAAATAAAAGGACTGGAAAAATAAAAGGACTTAGAAAAATAAAAGGACTCAGAAAAATAAAAGGACTCAGAAAAATAAAAGGACTAGAAAAATAAAAGGAAGAAGAAAAATAAAAGGACTCAGAAAAATAAAAGGACTGGAAAAATAAAAGGACTCAGAAAAATAAAAAGGACCTGAAAAATAAAAGGATTTAGAAAAATAAGAGGACTAATAAAAATAAAAGGACTAGAAAAATAAATGGACTCAGAAAAATAAAAGGACTGGAAAAATAAAAGGGCTCGAAAAATAAAAGGACTAGAAAAGTAAAAGGATTTGAAAAATAAAAGGACTTAGAAAAATAAAAGGACTGGAAAAATAAAAGGACTCGAAAAATAAAAGGACTAGAAAAATAATAGAACTAGAAAAATAAAAGGACTGTAAAAATAAAAGGACTCGAAAAATGAAAGGAATCAGAAAAATAAAAAGGACTCGAAAAATAAAAGGATTTAGAAAAATAAGAGAACTAAGAAAAATAAAAGGACTAGTAAAATAAAAGGAAGAAGAAAAATAAAAGGACTAGAAAAATAAAAGGACTCGACAAATAAAAGGACTCAGAAAAATAAAAGGACTCAGAAAAATAGAAGGACAAGAAAAATAAAAGGACTGGAAAAATAAAAGGACTGGAAAAATAAAAGGACTCAGAAAAATAAAAGGACTCGAAAAATAGAAGGACTCAGAAAAATAAAAGGACTTAGAAAAATAAAAGGACTGGAAAAATAAAAGGAAGAAGAAAAATAAAAGGACTCAGAAAAATAAAAGGACTGGAAAAATAAAAGGACTGGAAAAATAAAAGGACTAGAAAAGTAAAAGTACTCGGAAAATAACAGGACTAGAAAAATAAAAGGACTGTAAAAAATAAAAGGAATAGAAAAATAAAAGGACTAGAGAAAAAAAAGGATTAGAAAAATAAAAGGACTCAGAAAAATAAATGGACATGAAATATAAAAGGAATAAGAAAAATAAAAGGACTCAGAAAAATTAAAGGACTAGAAATGTAAAAGGACTAGAAAAATAAAAGGACTCATCAAAATAAAAGGACTCCGAAAAATAAAAGGACTCAAAGAAATAAAAGGACTCAGAAAAATAAAAGGACTAGAAAAATAATAAGATTACAAAAATAAAAGGACTCAGAAAAGAAGAAGGACAAGAAAAATAAAAGGACTGGAAAAATAAAAGGACTCAGAAAAATACAAGGACAAGAAAAATAAAAGGACTGGAAAAATAAAAGGACTTAGAAAAATAAAAGGACTCAGAAAAATAAAAGGACTCAGAAAAATAAAAGGACTAGAAAAATAAAAGGAAGAAGAAAAATAAAAGGAAGAAGAAAAATAAAAGGACTGGAAAAATAAAAGGACTCAGAAAAATAAAAAGGACCTGAAAAATAAAAGGATTTAGAAAAATAAGAGGACTAATAAAAATAAAAGGACTAGAAAAATAAATGGACTCAGAAAAATAAAAGGACTGGAAAAATAAAAGGGCTCGAAAAATAAAAGGACTAGAAAAGTAAAAGGATTTGAAAAATAAAAGGACTTAGAAAAATAAAAGGACTGGAAAAATAAAAGGACTCGAAAAATAAAAGGACTAGAAAAATAATAGAACTAGAAAAATAAAAGGACTGTAAAAATAAAAGGACTCGAAAAATGAAAGGAATCAGAAAAATAAAAAGGACTCGAAAAATAAAAGGATTTAGAAAAATAAGAGAACTAAGAAAAATAAAAGGACTAGTAAAATAAAAGGAAGAAGAAAAATAAAAGGACTAGAAAAATAAAAGGACTCGACAAATAAAAGGACTCAGAAAAATAAAAGGACTCAGAAAAATAGAAGGACAAGAAAAATAAAAGGACTGGAAAAATAAAAGGACTGGAAAAATAAAAGGACTCAGAAAAATAAAAGGACTCGAAAAATAGAAGGACTCAGAAAAATAAAAGGACTTAGAAAAATAAAAGGACTGGAAAAATAAAAGGAAGAAGAAAAATAAAAGGACTCAGAAAAATAAAAGGACTGGAAAAATAAAAGGACTGGAAAAATAAAAGGACTAGAAAAGTAAAAGTACTCGGAAAATAACAGGACTAGAAAAATAAAAGGACTGTAAAAAATAAAAGGAATAGAAAAATAAAAGGACTAGAGAAAAAAAAGGATTAGAAAAATAAAAGGACTCAGAAAAATAAATGGACATGAAATATAAAAGGAATAAGAAAAATAAAAGGACTCAGAAAAATTAAAGGACTAGAAATGTAAAAGGACTAGAAAAATAAAAGGACTCATCAAAATAAAAGGACTCTGAAAAATAAAAGGACTCAAAGAAATAAAAGGACTCAGAAAAATAAAAGGACTAGAAAAATAATAAGATTACAAAAATAAAAGGACTCAGAAAAGAAGAAGGACAAGAAAAATAAAAGGACTGGAAAAATAAAAGGACTCAGAAAAATACAAGGACAAGAAAAATAAAAGGACTGGAAAAATAAAAGGACTTAGAAAAATAAAAGGACTCAGAAAAATAAAAGGACTCAGAAAAATAAAAGGACTAGAAAAATAAAAGGAAGAAGAAAAATAAAAGGAAGAAGAAAAATAAAAGGACTGGAAAAATAAAAGGACTCAGAAAAATAAAAAGGACCTGAAAAATAAAAGGATTTAGAAAAATAAGAGGACTAATAAAAATAAAAGGACTAGAAAAATAAATGGACTCAGAAAAATAAAAGGACTGGAAAAATAAAAGGGCTCGAAAAATAAAAGGACTAGAAAAGTAAAAGGATTTGAAAAATAAAAGGACTTAGAAAAATAAAAGGACTGGAAAAATAAAAGGACTCGAAAAATAAAAGGACTAGAAAAATAATAGAACTAGAAAAATAAAAGGACTGTAAAAATAAAAGGACTCGAAAAATGAAAGGAATCAGAAAAATAAAAAGGACTCGAAAAATAAAAGGATTTAGAAAAATAAGAGAACTAAGAAAAATAAAAGGACTAGTAAAATAAAAGGAAGAAGAAAAATAAAAGGACTAGAAAAATAAAAGGACTCGACAAATAAAAGGACTCAGAAAAATAAAAGGACTCAGAAAAATAGAAGGACAAGAAAAATAAAAGGACTGGAAAAATAAAAGGACTGGAAAAATAAAAGGACTCAGAAAAATAAAAGGACTCGAAAAATAGAAGGACTCAGAAAAATAAAAGGACTTAGAAAAATAAAAGGACTGGAAAAATAAAAGGAAGAAGAAAAATAAAAGGACTCAGAAAAATAAAAGGACTGGAAAAATAAAAGGACTGGAAAAATAAAAGGACTAGAAAAGTAAAAGTACTCGGAAAATAACAGGACTAGAAAAATAAAAGGACTGTAAAAAATAAAAGGAATAGAAAAATAAAAGGACTAGAGAAAAAAAAGGATTAGAAAAATAAAAGGACTCAGAAAAATAAATGGACATGAAATATAAAAGGAATAAGAAAAATAAAAGGACTCAGAAAAATTAAAGGACTAGAAATGTAAAAGGACTAGAAAAATAAAAGGACTCATCAAAATAAAAGGACTCTGAAAAATAAAAGGACTCAAAGAAATAAAAGGACTCAGAAAAATAAAAGGACTAGAAAAATAATAAGATTACAAAAATAAAAGGACTCAGAAAAGAAGAAGGACAAGAAAAATAAAAGGACTGGAAAAATAAAAGGACTCAGAAAAATACAAGGACAAGAAAAATAAAAGGACTGGAAAAATAAAAGGACTTAGAAAAATAAAAGGACTCAGAAAAATAAAAGGACTCAGAAAAATAAAAGGACTAGAAAAATAAAAGGAAGAAGAAAAATAAAAGGAAGAAGAAAAATAAAAGGACTGGAAAAATAAAAGGACTCAGAAAAATAAAAAGGACCTGAAAAATAAAAGGATTTAGAAAAATAAGAGGACTAATAAAAATAAAAGGACTAGAAAAATAAATGGACTCAGAAAAATAAAAGGACTGGAAAAATAAAAGGGCTCGAAAAATAAAAGGACTAGAAAAGTAAAAGGATTTGAAAAATAAAAGGACTTAGAAAAATAAAAGGACTGGAAAAATAAAAGGACTCGAAAAATAAAAGGACTAGAAAAATAATAGAACTAGAAAAATAAAAGGACTGTAAAAATAAAAGGACTCGAAAAATGAAAGGAATCAGAAAAATAAAAAGGACTCGAAAAATAAAAGGATTTAGAAAAATAAGAGAACTAAGAAAAATAAAAGGACTAGTAAAATAAAAGGAAGAAGAAAAATAAAAGGACTAGAAAAATAAAAGGACTCGACAAATAAAAGGACTCAGAAAAATAAAAGGACTCAGAAAAATAGAAGGACAAGAAAAATAAAAGGACTGGAAAAATAAAAGGACTGGAAAAATAAAAGGACTCAGAAAAATAAAAGGACTCGAAAAATAGAAGGACTCAGAAAAATAAAAGGACTTAGAAAAATAAAAGGACTGGAAAAATAAAAGGAAGAAGAAAAATAAAAGGACTCAGAAAAATAAAAGGACTGGAAAAATAAAAGGACTGGAAAAATAAAAGGACTAGAAAAGTAAAAGTACTCGGAAAATAACAGGACTAGAAAAATAAAAGGACTGTAAAAAATAAAAGGAATAGAAAAATAAAAGGACTAGAGAAAAAAAAGGATTAGAAAAATAAAAGGACTCAGAAAAATAAATGGACATGAAATATAAAAGGAATAAGAAAAATAAAAGGACTCAGAAAAATTAAAGGACTAGAAATGTAAAAGGACTAGAAAAATAAAAGGACTCATCAAAATAAAAGGACTCCGAAAAATAAAAGGACTCAAAGAAATAAAAGGACTCAGAAAAATAAAAGGACTAGAAAAATAATAAGATTACAAAAATAAAAGGACTCAGAAAAGAAGAAGGACAAGAAAAATAAAAGGACTGGAAAAATAAAAGGACTCAGAAAAATACAAGGACAAGAAAAATAAAAGGACTGGAAAAATAAAAGGACTTAGAAAAATAAAAGGACTCAGAAAAATAAAAGGACTCAGAAAAATAAAAGGACTAGAAAAATAAAAGGAAGAAGAAAAATAAAAGGAAGAAGAAAAATAAAAGGACTGGAAAAATAAAAGGACTCAGAAAAATAAAAAGGACCTGAAAAATAAAAGGATTTAGAAAAATAAGAGGACTAATAAAAATAAAAGGACTAGAAAAATAAATGGACTCAGAAAAATAAAAGGACTGGAAAAATAAAAGGGCTCGAAAAATAAAAGGACTAGAAAAGTAAAAGGATTTGAAAAATAAAAGGACTTAGAAAAATAAAAGGACTGGAAAAATAAAAGGACTCGAAAAATAAAAGGACTAGAAAAATAATAGAACTAGAAAAATAAAAGGACTGTAAAAATAAAAGGACTCGAAAAATGAAAGGAATCAGAAAAATAAAAAGGACTCGAAAAATAAAAGGATTTAGAAAAATAAGAGAACTAAGAAAAATAAAAGGACTAGTAAAATAAAAGGAAGAAGAAAAATAAAAGGACTAGAAAAATAAAAGGACTCGACAAATAAAAGGACTCAGAAAAATAAAAGGACTCAGAAAAATAGAAGGACAAGAAAAATAAAAGGACTGGAAAAATAAAAGGACTGGAAAAATAAAAGGACTCAGAAAAATAAAAGGACTCGAAAAATAGAAGGACTCAGAAAAATAAAAGGACTTAGAAAAATAAAAGGACTGGAAAAATAAAAGGAAGAAGAAAAATAAAAGGACTCAGAAAAATAAAAGGACTGGAAAAATAAAAGGACTGGAAAAATAAAAGGACTAGAAAAGTAAAAGTACTCGGAAAATAACAGGACTAGAAAAATAAAAGGACTGTAAAAAATAAAAGGAATAGAAAAATAAAAGGACTAGAGAAAAAAAAGGATTAGAAAAATAAAAGGACTCAGAAAAATAAATGGACATGAAATATAAAAGGAATAAGAAAAATAAAAGGACTCAGAAAAATTAAAGGACTAGAAATGTAAAAGGACTAGAAAAATAAAAGGACTCATCAAAATAAAAGGACTCCGAAAAATAAAAGGACTCAAAGAAATAAAAGGACTCAGAAAAATAAAAGGACTAGAAAAATAATAAGATTACAAAAATAAAAGGACTCAGAAAAGAAGAAGGACAAGAAAAATAAAAGGACTGGAAAAATAAAAGGACTCAGAAAAATACAAGGACAAGAAAAATAAAAGGACTGGAAAAATAAAAGGACTTAGAAAAATAAAAGGACTCAGAAAAATAAAAGGACTCAGAAAAATAAAAGGACTAGAAAAATAAAAGGAAGAAGAAAAATAAAAGGAAGAAGAAAAATAAAAGGACTGGAAAAATAAAAGGACTCAGAAAAATAAAAAGGACCTGAAAAATAAAAGGATTTAGAAAAATAAGAGGACTAATAAAAATAAAAGGACTAGAAAAATAAATGGACTCAGAAAAATAAAAGGACTGGAAAAATAAAAGGGCTCGAAAAATAAAAGGACTAGAAAAGTAAAAGGATTTGAAAAATAAAAGGACTTAGAAAAATAAAAGGACTGGAAAAATAAAAGGACTCGAAAAATAAAAGGACTAGAAAAATAATAGAACTAGAAAAATAAAAGGACTGTAAAAATAAAAGGACTCGAAAAATGAAAGGAATCAGAAAAATAAAAAGGACTCGAAAAATAAAAGGATTTAGAAAAATAAGAGAACTAAGAAAAATAAAAGGACTAGTAAAATAAAAGGAAGAAGAAAAATAAAAGGACTAGAAAAATAAAAGGACTCGACAAATAAAAGGACTCAGAAAAATAAAAGGACTCAGAAAAATAGAAGGACAAGAAAAATAAAAGGACTGGAAAAATAAAAGGACTGGAAAAATAAAAGGACTCAGAAAAATAAAAGGACTCGAAAAATAGAAGGACTCAGAAAAATAAAAGGACTTAGAAAAATAAAAGGACTGGAAAAATAAAAGGAAGAAGAAAAATAAAAGGACTCAGAAAAATAAAAGGACTGGAAAAATAAAAGGACTGGAAAAATAAAAGGACTAGAAAAGTAAAAGTACTCGGAAAATAACAGGACTAGAAAAATAAAAGGACTGTAAAAAATAAAAGGAATAGAAAAATAAAAGGACTAGAGAAAAAAAAGGATTAGAAAAATAAAAGGACTCAGAAAAATAAATGGACATGAAATATAAAAGGAATAAGAAAAATAAAAGGACTCAGAAAAATTAAAGGACTAGAAATGTAAAAGGACTAGAAAAATAAAAGGACTCATCAAAATAAAAGGACTCTGAAAAATAAAAGGACTCAAAGAAATAAAAGGACTCAGAAAAATAAAAGGACTAGAAAAATAATAAGATTACAAAAATAAAAGGACTCAGAAAAGAAGAAGGACAAGAAAAATAAAAGGACTGGAAAAATAAAAGGACTCAGAAAAATACAAGGACAAGAAAAATAAAAGGACTGGAAAAATAAAAGGACTTAGAAAAATAAAAGGACTCAGAAAAATAAAAGGACTCAGAAAAATAAAAGGACTAGAAAAATAAAAGGAAGAAGAAAAATAAAAGGAAGAAGAAAAATAAAAGGACTGGAAAAATAAAAGGACTCAGAAAAATAAAAAGGACCTGAAAAATAAAAGGATTTAGAAAAATAAGAGGACTAATAAAAATAAAAGGACTAGAAAAATAAATGGACTCAGAAAAATAAAAGGACTGGAAAAATAAAAGGGCTCGAAAAATAAAAGGACTAGAAAAGTAAAAGGATTTGAAAAATAAAAGGACTTAGAAAAATAAAAGGACTGGAAAAATAAAAGGACTCGAAAAATAAAAGGACTAGAAAAATAATAGAACTAGAAAAATAAAAGGACTGTAAAAATAAAAGGACTCGAAAAATGAAAGGAATCAGAAAAATAAAAAGGACTCGAAAAATAAAAGGATTTAGAAAAATAAGAGAACTAAGAAAAATAAAAGGACTAGTAAAATAAAAGGAAGAAGAAAAATAAAAGGACTAGAAAAATAAAAGGACTCGACAAATAAAAGGACTCAGAAAAATAAAAGGACTCAGAAAAATAGAAGGACAAGAAAAATAAAAGGACTGGAAAAATAAAAGGACTGGAAAAATAAAAGGACTCAGAAAAATAAAAGGACTCGAAAAATAGAAGGACTCAGAAAAATAAAAGGACTTAGAAAAATAAAAGGACTGGAAAAATAAAAGGAAGAAGAAAAATAAAAGGACTCAGAAAAATAAAAGGACTGGAAAAATAAAAGGACTGGAAAAATAAAAGGACTAGAAAAGTAAAAGTACTCGGAAAATAACAGGACTAGAAAAATAAAAGGACTGTAAAAAATAAAAGGAATAGAAAAATAAAAGGACTAGAGAAAAAAAAGGATTAGAAAAATAAAAGGACTCAGAAAAATAAATGGACATGAAATATAAAAGGAATAAGAAAAATAAAAGGACTCAGAAAAATTAAAGGACTAGAAATGTAAAAGGACTAGAAAAATAAAAGGACTCATCAAAATAAAAGGACTCTGAAAAATAAAAGGACTCAAAGAAATAAAAGGACTCAGAAAAATAAAAGGACTAGAAAAATAATAAGATTACAAAAATAAAAGGACTCAGAAAAGAAGAAGGACAAGAAAAATAAAAGGACTGGAAAAATAAAAGGACTCAGAAAAATACAAGGACAAGAAAAATAAAAGGACTGGAAAAATAAAAGGACTTAGAAAAATAAAAGGACTCAGAAAAATAAAAGGACTCAGAAAAATAAAAGGACTAGAAAAATAAAAGGAAGAAGAAAAATAAAAGGAAGAAGAAAAATAAAAGGACTGGAAAAATAAAAGGACTCAGAAAAATAAAAAGGACCTGAAAAATAAAAGGATTTAGAAAAATAAGAGGACTAATAAAAATAAAAGGACTAGAAAAATAAATGGACTCAGAAAAATAAAAGGACTGGAAAAATAAAAGGGCTCGAAAAATAAAAGGACTAGAAAAGTAAAAGGATTTGAAAAATAAAAGGACTTAGAAAAATAAAAGGACTGGAAAAATAAAAGGACTCGAAAAATAAAAGGACTAGAAAAATAATAGAACTAGAAAAATAAAAGGACTGTAAAAATAAAAGGACTCGAAAAATGAAAGGAATCAGAAAAATAAAAAGGACTCGAAAAATAAAAGGATTTAGAAAAATAAGAGAACTAAGAAAAATAAAAGGACTAGTAAAATAAAAGGAAGAAGAAAAATAAAAGGACTAGAAAAATAAAAGGACTCGACAAATAAAAGGACTCAGAAAAATAAAAGGACTCAGAAAAATAGAAGGACAAGAAAAATAAAAGGACTGGAAAAATAAAAGGACTGGAAAAATAAAAGGACTCAGAAAAATAAAAGGACTTAGAAAAATAAAAGGACTGGAAAAATAAAAGGAAGAAGAAAAATAAAAGGACTCAGAAAAATAAAAGGACTGGAAAAATAAAAGGACTGGAAAAATAAAAGGACTAGAAAAGTAAAAGTACTCGGAAAATAACAGGACTAGAAAAATAAAAGGACTGTAAAAAATAAAAGGAATAGAAAAATAAAAGGACTAGAGAAAAAAAAGGATTAGAAAAATAAAAGGACTCAGAAAAATAAATGGACATGAAATATAAAAGGAATAAGAAAAATAAAAGGACTCAGAAAAATTAAAGGACTAGAAATGTAAAAGGACTAGAAAAATAAAAGGACTCATCAAAATAAAAGGACTCTGAAAAATAAAAGGACTCAAAGAAATAAAAGGACTCAGAAAAATAAAAGGACTAGAAAAATAATAAGATTACAAAAATAAAAGGACTCAGAAAAGAAGAAGGACAAGAAAAATAAAAGGACTGGAAAAATAAAAGGACTCAGAAAAATACAAGGACAAGAAAAATAAAAGGACTGGAAAAATAAAAGGACTTAGAAAAATAAAAGGACTCAGAAAAATAAAAGGACTCAGAAAAATAAAAGGACTAGAAAAATAAAAGGAAGAAGAAAAATAAAAGGAAGAAGAAAAATAAAAGGACTGGAAAAATAAAAGGACTCAGAAAAATAAAAAGGACCTGAAAAATAAAAGGATTTAGAAAAATAAGAGGACTAATAAAAATAAAAGGACTAGAAAAATAAATGGACTCAGAAAAATAAAAGGACTGGAAAAATAAAAGGGCTCGAAAAATAAAAGGACTAGAAAAGTAAAAGGATTTGAAAAATAAAAGGACTTAGAAAAATAAAAGGACTGGAAAAATAAAAGGACTCGAAAAATAAAAGGACTAGAAAAATAATAGAACTAGAAAAATAAAAGGACTGTAAAAATAAAAGGACTCGAAAAATGAAAGGAATCAGAAAAATAAAAAGGACTCGAAAAATAAAAGGATTTAGAAAAATAAGAGAACTAAGAAAAATAAAAGGACTAGTAAAATAAAAGGAAGAAGAAAAATAAAAGGACTAGAAAAATAAAAGGACTCGACAAATAAAAGGACTCAGAAAAATAAAAGGACTCAGAAAAATAGAAGGACAAGAAAAATAAAAGGACTGGAAAAATAAAAGGACTGGAAAAATAAAAGGACTCAGAAAAATAAAAGGACTCGAAAAATAGAAGGACTCAGAAAAATAAAAGGACTTAGAAAAATAAAAGGACTGGAAAAATAAAAGGAAGAAGAAAAATAAAAGGACTCAGAAAAATAAAAGGACTGGAAAAATAAAAGGACTGGAAAAATAAAAGGACTAGAAAAGTAAAAGTACTCGGAAAATAACAGGACTAGAAAAATAAAAGGACTGTAAAAAATAAAAGGAATAGAAAAATAAAAGGACTAGAGAAAAAAAAGGATTAGAAAAATAAAAGGACTCAGAAAAATAAATGGACATGAAATATAAAAGGAATAAGAAAAATAAAAGGACTCAGAAAAATTAAAGGACTAGAAATGTAAAAGGACTAGAAAAATAAAAGGACTCATCAAAATAAAAGGACTCTGAAAAATAAAAGGACTCAAAGAAATAAAAGGACTCAGAAAAATAAAAGGACTAGAAAAATAATAAGATTACAAAAATAAAAGGACTCAGAAAAGAAGAAGGACAAGAAAAATAAAAGGACTGGAAAAATAAAAGGACTCAGAAAAATACAAGGACAAGAAAAATAAAAGGACTGGAAAAATAAAAGGACTTAGAAAAATAAAAGGACTCAGAAAAATAAAAGGACTCAGAAAAATAAAAGGACTAGAAAAATAAAAGGAAGAAGAAAAATAAAAGGAAGAAGAAAAATAAAAGGACTGGAAAAATAAAAGGACTCAGAAAAATAAAAAGGACCTGAAAAATAAAAGGATTTAGAAAAATAAGAGGACTAATAAAAATAAAAGGACTAGAAAAATAAATGGACTCAGAAAAATAAAAGGACTGGAAAAATAAAAGGGCTCGAAAAATAAAAGGACTAGAAAAGTAAAAGGATTTGAAAAATAAAAGGACTTAGAAAAATAAAAGGACTGGAAAAATAAAAGGACTCGAAAAATAAAAGGACTAGAAAAATAATAGAACTAGAAAAATAAAAGGACTGTAAAAATAAAAGGACTCGAAAAATGAAAGGAATCAGAAAAATAAAAAGGACTCGAAAAATAAAAGGATTTAGAAAAATAAGAGAACTAAGAAAAATAAAAGGACTAGTAAAATAAAAGGAAGAAGAAAAATAAAAGGACTAGAAAAATAAAAGGACTCGACAAATAAAAGGACTCAGAAAAATAAAAGGACTCAGAAAAATAGAAGGACAAGAAAAATAAAAGGACTGGAAAAATAAAAGGACTGGAAAAATAAAAGGACTCAGAAAAATAAAAGGACTCGAAAAATAGAAGGACTCAGAAAAATAAAAGGACTTAGAAAAATAAAAGGACTGGAAAAATAAAAGGAAGAAGAAAAATAAAAGGACTCAGAAAAATAAAAGGACTGGAAAAATAAAAGGACTGGAAAAATAAAAGGACTAGAAAAGTAAAAGTACTCGGAAAATAACAGGACTAGAAAAATAAAAGGACTGTAAAAAATAAAAGGAATAGAAAAATAAAAGGACTAGAGAAAAAAAAGGATTAGAAAAATAAAAGGACTCAGAAAAATAAATGGACATGAAATATAAAAGGAATAAGAAAAATAAAAGGACTCAGAAAAATTAAAGGACTAGAAATGTAAAAGGACTAGAAAAATAAAAGGACTCATCAAAATAAAAGGACTCTGAAAAATAAAAGGACTCAAAGAAATAAAAGGACTCAGAAAAATAAAAGGACTAGAAAAATAATAAGATTACAAAAATAAAAGGACTCAGAAAAGAAGAAGGACAAGAAAAATAAAAGGACTGGAAAAATAAAAGGACTCAGAAAAATACAAGGACAAGAAAAATAAAAGGACTGGAAAAATAAAAGGACTTAGAAAAATAAAAGGACTCAGAAAAATAAAAGGACTCAGAAAAATAAAAGGACTAGAAAAATAAAAGGAAGAAGAAAAATAAAAGGAAGAAGAAAAATAAAAGGACTGGAAAAATAAAAGGACTCAGAAAAATAAAAAGGACCTGAAAAATAAAAGGATTTAGAAAAATAAGAGGACTAATAAAAATAAAAGGACTAGAAAAATAAATGGACTCAGAAAAATAAAAGGACTGGAAAAATAAAAGGGCTCGAAAAATAAAAGGACTAGAAAAGTAAAAGGATTTGAAAAATAAAAGGACTTAGAAAAATAAAAGGACTGGAAAAATAAAAGGACTCGAAAAATAAAAGGACTAGAAAAATAATAGAACTAGAAAAATAAAAGGACTGTAAAAATAAAAGGACTCGAAAAATGAAAGGAATCAGAAAAATAAAAAGGACTCGAAAAATAAAAGGATTTAGAAAAATAAGAGAACTAAGAAAAATAAAAGGACTAGTAAAATAAAAGGAAGAAGAAAAATAAAAGGACTAGAAAAATAAAAGGACTCGACAAATAAAAGGACTCAGAAAAATAAAAGGACTCAGAAAAATAGAAGGACAAGAAAAATAAAAGGACTGGAAAAATAAAAGGACTGGAAAAATAAAAGGACTCAGAAAAATAAAAGGACTCGAAAAATAGAAGGACTCAGAAAAATAAAAGGACTTAGAAAAATAAAAGGACTGGAAAAATAAAAGGAAGAAGAAAAATAAAAGGACTCAGAAAAATAAAAGGACTGGAAAAATAAAAGGACTGGAAAAATAAAAGGACTAGAAAAGTAAAAGTACTCGGAAAATAACAGGACTAGAAAAATAAAAGGACTGTAAAAAATAAAAGGAATAGAAAAATAAAAGGACTAGAGAAAAAAAAGGATTAGAAAAATAAAAGGACTCAGAAAAATAAATGGACATGAAATATAAAAGGAATAAGAAAAATAAAAGGACTCAGAAAAATTAAAGGACTAGAAATGTAAAAGGACTAGAAAAATAAAAGGACTCATCAAAATAAAAGGACTCTGAAAAATAAAAGGACTCAAAGAAATAAAAGGACTCAGAAAAATAAAAGGACTAGAAAAATAATAAGATTACAAAAATAAAAGGACTCAGAAAAGAAGAAGGACAAGAAAAATAAAAGGACTGGAAAAATAAAAGGACTCAGAAAAATACAAGGACAAGAAAAATAAAAGGACTGGAAAAATAAAAGGACTTAGAAAAATAAAAGGACTCAGAAAAATAAAAGGACTCAGAAAAATAAAAGGACTAGAAAAATAAAAGGAAGAAGAAAAATAAAAGGACTCAGAAAAATAAAAGGACTGGAAAAATAAAAGGACTCAGAAAAATAAAAAGGACCTGAAAAATAAAAGGATTTAGAAAAATAAGAGGACTAATAAAAATAAAAGGACTAGAAAAATAAATGGACTCAGAAAAATAAAAGGACTGGAAAAATAAAAGGGCTCGAAAAATAAAAGGACTAGAAAAGTAAAAGGATTTGAAAAATAAAAGGACTTAGAAAAATAAAAGGACTGGAAAAATAAAAGGACTCGAAAAATAAAAGGACTAGAAAAATAATAGAACTAGAAAAATAAAAGGACTGTAAAAATAAAAGGACTCGAAAAATGAAAGGAATCAGAAAAATAAAAAGGACTCGAAAAATAAAAGGATTTAGAAAAATAAGAGAACTAAGAAAAATAAAAGGACTAGTAAAATAAAAGGAAGAAGAAAAATAAAAGGACTAGAAAAATAAAAGGACTCGACAAATAAAAGGACTCAGAAAAATAAAAGGACTCAGAAAAATAGAAGGACAAGAAAAATAAAAGGACTGGAAAAATAAAAGGACTGGAAAAATAAAAGGACTCAGAAAAATAAAAGGACTCGAAAAATAGAAGGACTCAGAAAAATAAAAGGACTTAGAAAAATAAAAGGACTGGAAAAATAAAAGGAAGAAGAAAAATAAAAGGACTCAGAAAAATAAAAGGACTGGAAAAATAAAAGGACTGGAAAAATAAAAGGACTAGAAAAGTAAAAGTACTCGGAAAATAACAGGACTAGAAAAATAAAAGGACTGTAAAAAATAAAAGGAATAGAAAAATAAAAGGACTAGAGAAAAAAAAGGATTAGAAAAATAAAAGGACTCAGAAAAATAAATGGACATGAAATATAAAAGGAATAAGAAAAATAAAAGGACTCAGAAAAATTAAAGGACTAGAAATGTAAAAGGACTAGAAAAATAAAAGGACTCATCAAAATAAAAGGACTCTGAAAAATAAAAGGACTCAAAGAAATAAAAGGACTCAGAAAAATAAAAGGACTAGAAAAATAATAAGATTACAAAAATAAAAGGACTCAGAAAAGAAGAAGGACAAGAAAAATAAAAGGACTGGAAAAATAAAAGGACTCAGAAAAATACAAGGACAAGAAAAATAAAAGGACTGGAAAAATAAAAGGACTTAGAAAAATAAAAGGACTCAGAAAAATAAAAGGACTCAGAAAAATAAAAGGACTAGAAAAATAAAAGGAAGAAGAAAAATAAAAGGACTCAGAAAAATAAAAGGACTGGAAAAATAAAAGGACTCAGAAAAATAAAAAGGACCTGAAAAATAAAAGGATTTAGAAAAATAAGAGGACTAATAAAAATAAAAGGACTAGAAAAATAAATGGACTCAGAAAAATAAAAGGACTGGAAAAATAAAAGGGCTCGAAAAATAAAAGGACTAGAAAAGTAAAAGGATTTGAAAAATAAAAGGACTTAGAAAAATAAAAGGACTGGAAAAATAAAAGGACTCGAAAAATAAAAGGACTAGAAAAATAATAGAACTAGAAAAATAAAAGGACTGTAAAAATAAAAGGACTCGAAAAATGAAAGGAATCAGAAAAATAAAAAGGACTCGAAAAATAAAAGGATTTAGAAAAATAAGAGAACTAAGAAAAATAAAAGGACTAGTAAAATAAAAGGAAGAAGAAAAATAAAAGGACTAGAAAAATAAAAGGACTCGACAAATAAAAGGACTCAGAAAAATAAAAGGACTCAGAAAAATAGAAGGACAAGAAAAATAAAAGGACTGGAAAAATAAAAGGACTGGAAAAATAAAAGGACTCAGAAAAATAAAAGGACTCGAAAAATAGAAGGACTCAGAAAAATAAAAGGACTTAGAAAAATAAAAGGACTGGAAAAATAAAAGGAAGAAGAAAAATAAAAGGACTCAGAAAAATAAAAGGACTGGAAAAATAAAAGGACTAGAAAAGTAAAAGTACTCGGAAAATAACAGGACTAGAAAAATAAAAGGACTGTAAAAAATAAAAGGAATAGAAAAATAAAAGGACTAGAGAAAAAAAAGGATTAGAAAAATAAAAGGACTCAGAAAAATAAATGGACATGAAATATAAAAGGAATAAGAAAAATAAAAGGACTCAGAAAAATTAAAGGACTAGAAATGTAAAAGGACTAGAAAAATAAAAGGACTCATCAAAATAAAAGGACTCTGAAAAATAAAAGGACTCAAAGAAATAAAAGGACTCAGAAAAATAAAAGGACTAGAAAAATAATAAGATTACAAAAATAAAAGGACTCAGAAAAGAAGAAGGACAAGAAAAATAAAAGGACTGGAAAAATAAAAGGACTCAGAAAAATACAAGGACAAGAAAAATAAAAGGACTGGAAAAATAAAAGGACTTAGAAAAATAAAAGGACTCAGAAAAATAAAAGGACTCAGAAAAATAAAAGGACTAGAAAAATAAAAGGAAGAAGAAAAATAAAAGGAAGAAGAAAAATAAAAGGACTGGAAAAATAAAAGGACTCAGAAAAATAAAAAGGACCTGAAAAATAAAAGGATTTAGAAAAATAAGAGGACTAATAAAAATAAAAGGACTAGAAAAATAAATGGACTCAGAAAAATAAAAGGACTGGAAAAATAAAAGGGCTCGAAAAATAAAAGGACTAGAAAAGTAAAAGGATTTGAAAAATAAAAGGACTTAGAAAAATAAAAGGACTGGAAAAATAAAAGGACTCGAAAAATAAAAGGACTAGAAAAATAATAGAACTAGAAAAATAAAAGGACTGTAAAAATAAAAGGACTCGAAAAATGAAAGGAATCAGAAAAATAAAAAGGACTCGAAAAATAAAAGGATTTAGAAAAATAAGAGAACTAAGAAAAATAAAAGGACTAGTAAAATAAAAGGAAGAAGAAAAATAAAAGGACTAGAAAAATAAAAGGACTCGACAAATAAAAGGACTCAGAAAAATAAAAGGACTCAGAAAAATAGAAGGACAAGAAAAATAAAAGGACTGGAAAAATAAAAGGACTGGAAAAATAAAAGGACTCAGAAAAATAAAAGGACTCGAAAAATAGAAGGACTCAGAAAAATAAAAGGACTTAGAAAAATAAAAGGACTGGAAAAATAAAAGGAAGAAGAAAAATAAAAGGACTCAGAAAAATAAAAGGACTGGAAAAATAAAAGGACTGGAAAAATAAAAGGACTAGAAAAGTAAAAGTACTCGGAAAATAACAGGACTAGAAAAATAAAAGGACTGTAAAAAATAAAAGGAATAGAAAAATAAAAGGACTAGAGAAAAAAAAGGATTAGAAAAATAAAAGGACTCAGAAAAATAAATGGACATGAAATATAAAAGGAATAAGAAAAATAAAAGGACTCAGAAAAATTAAAGGACTAGAAATGTAAAAGGACTAGAAAAATAAAAGGACTCATCAAAATAAAAGGACTCTGAAAAATAAAAGGACTCAAAGAAATAAAAGGACTCAGAAAAATAAAAGGACTAGAAAAATAATAAGATTACAAAAATAAAAGGACTCAGAAAAGAAGAAGGACAAGAAAAATAAAAGGACTGGAAAAATAAAAGGACTCAGAAAAATACAAGGACAAGAAAAATAAAAGGACTGGAAAAATAAAAGGACTTAGAAAAATAAAAGGACTCAGAAAAATAAAAGGACTCAGAAAAATAAAAGGACTAGAAAAATAAAAGGAAGAAGAAAAATAAAAGGAAGAAGAAAAATAAAAGGACTGGAAAAATAAAAGGACTCAGAAAAATAAAAAGGACCTGAAAAATAAAAGGATTTAGAAAAATAAGAGGACTAATAAAAATAAAAGGACTAGAAAAATAAATGGACTCAGAAAAATAAAAGGACTGGAAAAATAAAAGGGCTCGAAAAATAAAAGGACTAGAAAAGTAAAAGGATTTGAAAAATAAAAGGACTTAGAAAAATAAAAGGACTGGAAAAATAAAAGGACTCGAAAAATAAAAGGACTAGAAAAATAATAGAACTAGAAAAATAAAAGGACTGTAAAAATAAAAGGACTCGAAAAATGAAAGGAATCAGAAAAATAAAAAGGACTCGAAAAATAAAAGGATTTAGAAAAATAAGAGAACTAAGAAAAATAAAAGGACTAGTAAAATAAAAGGAAGAAGAAAAATAAAAGGACTAGAAAAATAAAAGGACTCGACAAATAAAAGGACTCAGAAAAATAAAAGGACTCAGAAAAATAGAAGGACAAGAAAAATAAAAGGACTGGAAAAATAAAAGGACTGGAAAAATAAAAGGACTCAGAAAAATAAAAGGACTCGAAAAATAGAAGGACTCAGAAAAATAAAAGGACTTAGAAAAATAAAAGGACTGGAAAAATAAAAGGAAGAAGAAAAATAAAAGGACTCAGAAAAATAAAAGGACTGGAAAAATAAAAGGACTGGAAAAATAAAAGGACTAGAAAAGTAAAAGTACTCGGAAAATAACAGGACTAGAAAAATAAAAGGACTGTAAAAAATAAAAGGAATAGAAAAATAAAAGGACTAGAGAAAAAAAAGGATTAGAAAAATAAAAGGACTCAGAAAAATAAATGGACATGAAATATAAAAGGAATAAGAAAAATAAAAGGACTCAGAAAAATTAAAGGACTAGAAATGTAAAAGGACTAGAAAAATAAAAGGACTCATCAAAATAAAAGGACTCTGAAAAATAAAAGGACTCAAAGAAATAAAAGGACTCAGAAAAATAAAAGGACTAGAAAAATAATAAGATTACAAAAATAAAAGGACTCAGAAAAGAAGAAGGACAAGAAAAATAAAAGGACTGGAAAAATAAAAGGACTCAGAAAAATACAAGGACAAGAAAAATAAAAGGACTGGAAAAATAAAAGGACTTAGAAAAATAAAAGGACTCAGAAAAATAAAAGGACTCAGAAAAATAAAAGGACTAGAAAAATAAAAGGAAGAAGAAAAATAAAAGGACTCAGAAAAATAAAAGGACTGGAAAAATAAAAGGACTCAGAAAAATAAAAAGGACCTGAAAAATAAAAGGATTTAGAAAAATAAGAGGACTAATAAAAATAAAAGGACTAGAAAAATAAATGGACTCAGAAAAATAAAAGGACTGGAAAAATAAAAGGGCTCGAAAAATAAAAGGACTAGAAAAGTAAAAGGATTTGAAAAATAAAAGGACTTAGAAAAATAAAAGGACTGGAAAAATAAAAGGACTCGAAAAATAAAAGGACTAGAAAAATAATAGAACTAGAAAAATAAAAGGACTGTAAAAATAAAAGGACTCGAAAAATGAAAGGAATCAGAAAAATAAAAAGGACTCGAAAAATAAAAGGATTTAGAAAAATAAGAGAACTAAGAAAAATAAAAGGACTAGTAAAATAAAAGGAAGAAGAAAAATAAAAGGACTAGAAAAATAAAAGGACTCGACAAATAAAAGGACTCAGAAAAATAAAAGGACTCAGAAAAATAGAAGGACAAGAAAAATAAAAGGACTGGAAAAATAAAAGGACTGGAAAAATAAAAGGACTCAGAAAAATAAAAGGACTCGAAAAATAGAAGGACTCAGAAAAATAAAAGGACTTAGAAAAATAAAAGGACTGGAAAAATAAAAGGAAGAAGAAAAATAAAAGGACTCAGAAAAATAAAAGGACTGGAAAAATAAAAGGACTGGAAAAATAAAAGGACTAGAAAAGTAAAAGTACTCGGAAAATAACAGGACTAGAAAAATAAAAGGACTGTAAAAAATAAAAGGAATAGAAAAATAAAAGGACTAGAGAAAAAAAAGGATTAGAAAAATAAAAGGACTCAGAAAAATAAATGGACATGAAATATAAAAGGAATAAGAAAAATAAAAGGACTCAGAAAAATTAAAGGACTAGAAATGTAAAAGGACTAGAAAAATAAAAGGACTCATCAAAATAAAAGGACTCTGAAAAATAAAAGGACTCAAAGAAATAAAAGGACTCAGAAAAATAAAAGGACTAGAAAAATAATAAGATTACAAAAATAAAAGGACTCAGAAAAGAAGAAGGACAAGAAAAATAAAAGGACTGGAAAAATAAAAGGACTCAGAAAAATACAAGGACAAGAAAAATAAAAGGACTGGAAAAATAAAAGGACTTAGAAAAATAAAAGGACTCAGAAAAATAAAAGGACTCAGAAAAATAAAAGGACTAGAAAAATAAAAGGAAGAAGAAAAATAAAAGGACTCAGAAAAATAAAAGGACTGGAAAAATAAAAGGACTCAGAAAAATAAAAAGGACCTGAAAAATAAAAGGATTTAGAAAAATAAGAGGACTAATAAAAATAAAAGGACTAGAAAAATAAATGGACTCAGAAAAATAAAAGGACTGGAAAAATAAAAGGGCTCGAAAAATAAAAGGACTAGAAAAGTAAAAGGATTTGAAAAATAAAAGGACTTAGAAAAATAAAAGGACTGGAAAAATAAAAGGACTCGAAAAATAAAAGGACTAGAAAAATAATAGAACTAGAAAAATAAAAGGACTGTAAAAATAAAAGGACTCGAAAAATGAAAGGAATCAGAAAAATAAAAAGGACTCGAAAAATAAAAGGATTTAGAAAAATAAGAGAACTAAGAAAAATAAAAGGACTAGTAAAATAAAAGGAAGAAGAAAAATAAAAGGACTAGAAAAATAAAAGGACTCGACAAATAAAAGGACTCAGAAAAATAAAAGGACTCAGAAAAATAGAAGGACAAGAAAAATAAAAGGACTGGAAAAATAAAAGGACTGGAAAAATAAAAGGACTCAGAAAAATAAAAGGACTCGAAAAATAGAAGGACTCAGAAAAATAAAAGGACTTAGAAAAATAAAAGGACTGGAAAAATAAAAGGAAGAAGAAAAATAAAAGGACTCAGAAAAATAAAAGGACTGGAAAAATAAAAGGACTGGAAAAATAAAAGGACTAGAAAAGTAAAAGTACTCGGAAAATAACAGGACTAGAAAAATAAAAGGACTGTAAAAAATAAAAGGAATAGAAAAATAAAAGGACTAGAGAAAAAAAAGGATTAGAAAAATAAAAGGACTCAGAAAAATAAATGGACATGAAATATAAAAGGAATAAGAAAAATAAAAGGACTCAGAAAAATTAAAGGACTAGAAATGTAAAAGGACTAGAAAAATAAAAGGACTCATCAAAATAAAAGGACTCTGAAAAATAAAAGGACTCAAAGAAATAAAAGGACTCAGAAAAATAAAAGGACTAGAAAAATAATAAGATTACAAAAATAAAAGGACTCAGAAAAGAAGAAGGACAAGAAAAATAAAAGGACTGGAAAAATAAAAGGACTCAGAAAAATACAAGGACAAGAAAAATAAAAGGACTGGAAAAATAAAAGGACTTAGAAAAATAAAAGGACTCAGAAAAATAAAAGGACTCAGAAAAATAAAAGGACTAGAAAAATAAAAGGAAGAAGAAAAATAAAAGGAAGAAGAAAAATAAAAGGACTGGAAAAATAAAAGGACTCAGAAAAATAAAAAGGACCTGAAAAATAAAAGGATTTAGAAAAATAAGAGGACTAATAAAAATAAAAGGACTAGAAAAATAAATGGACTCAGAAAAATAAAAGGACTGGAAAAATAAAAGGGCTCGAAAAATAAAAGGACTAGAAAAGTAAAAGGATTTGAAAAATAAAAGGACTTAGAAAAATAAAAGGACTGGAAAAATAAAAGGACTCGAAAAATAAAAGGACTAGAAAAATAATAGAACTAGAAAAATAAAAGGACTGTAAAAATAAAAGGACTCGAAAAATGAAAGGAATCAGAAAAATAAAAAGGACTCGAAAAATAAAAGGATTTAGAAAAATAAGAGAACTAAGAAAAATAAAAGGACTAGTAAAATAAAAGGAAGAAGAAAAATAAAAGGACTAGAAAAATAAAAGGACTCGACAAATAAAAGGACTCAGAAAAATAAAAGGACTCAGAAAAATAGAAGGACAAGAAAAATAAAAGGACTGGAAAAATAAAAGGACTGGAAAAATAAAAGGACTCAGAAAAATAAAAGGACTCGAAAAATAGAAGGACTCAGAAAAATAAAAGGACTTAGAAAAATAAAAGGACTGGAAAAATAAAAGGAAGAAGAAAAATAAAAGGACTCAGAAAAATAAAAGGACTGGAAAAATAAAAGGACTGGAAAAATAAAAGGACTAGAAAAGTAAAAGTACTCGGAAAATAACAGGACTAGAAAAATAAAAGGACTGTAAAAAATAAAAGGAATAGAAAAATAAAAGGACTAGAGAAAAAAAAGGATTAGAAAAATAAAAGGACTCAGAAAAATAAATGGACATGAAATATAAAAGGAATAAGAAAAATAAAAGGACTCAGAAAAATTAAAGGACTAGAAATGTAAAAGGACTAGAAAAATAAAAGGACTCATCAAAATAAAAGGACTCTGAAAAATAAAAGGACTCAAAGAAATAAAAGGACTCAGAAAAATAAAAGGACTAGAAAAATAATAAGATTACAAAAATAAAAGGACTCAGAAAAGAAGAAGGACAAGAAAAATAAAAGGACTGGAAAAATAAAAGGACTCAGAAAAATACAAGGACAAGAAAAATAAAAGGACTGGAAAAATAAAAGGACTTAGAAAAATAAAAGGACTCAGAAAAATAAAAGGACTCAGAAAAATAAAAGGACTAGAAAAATAAAAGGAAGAAGAAAAATAAAAGGAAGAAGAAAAATAAAAGGACTGGAAAAATAAAAGGACTCAGAAAAATAAAAAGGACCTGAAAAATAAAAGGATTTAGAAAAATAAGAGGACTAATAAAAATAAAAGGACTAGAAAAATAAATGGACTCAGAAAAATAAAAGGACTGGAAAAATAAAAGGGCTCGAAAAATAAAAGGACTAGAAAAGTAAAAGGATTTGAAAAATAAAAGGACTTAGAAAAATAAAAGGACTGGAAAAATAAAAGGACTCGAAAAATAAAAGGACTAGAAAAATAATAGAACTAGAAAAATAAAAGGACTGTAAAAATAAAAGGACTCGAAAAATGAAAGGAATCAGAAAAATAAAAAGGACTCGAAAAATAAAAGGATTTAGAAAAATAAGAGAACTAAGAAAAATAAAAGGACTAGTAAAATAAAAGGAAGAAGAAAAATAAAAGGACTAGAAAAATAAAAGGACTCGACAAATAAAAGGACTCAGAAAAATAAAAGGACTCAGAAAAATAGAAGGACAAGAAAAATAAAAGGACTGGAAAAATAAAAGGACTGGAAAAATAAAAGGACTCAGAAAAATAAAAGGACTCGAAAAATAGAAGGACTCAGAAAAATAAAAGGACTTAGAAAAATAAAAGGACTGGAAAAATAAAAGGAAGAAGAAAAATAAAAGGACTCAGAAAAATAAAAGGACTGGAAAAATAAAAGGACTGGAAAAATAAAAGGACTAGAAAAGTAAAAGTACTCGGAAAATAACAGGACTAGAAAAATAAAAGGACTGTAAAAAATAAAAGGAATAGAAAAATAAAAGGACTAGAGAAAAAAAAGGATTAGAAAAATAAAAGGACTCAGAAAAATAAATGGACATGAAATATAAAAGGAATAAGAAAAATAAAAGGACTCAGAAAAATTAAAGGACTAGAAATGTAAAAGGACTAGAAAAATAAAAGGACTCATCAAAATAAAAGGACTCTGAAAAATAAAAGGACTCAAAGAAATAAAAGGACTCAGAAAAATAAAAGGACTAGAAAAATAATAAGATTACAAAAATAAAAGGACTCAGAAAAGAAGAAGGACAAGAAAAATAAAAGGACTGGAAAAATAAAAGGACTCAGAAAAATACAAGGACAAGAAAAATAAAAGGACTGGAAAAATAAAAGGACTTAGAAAAATAAAAGGACTCAGAAAAATAAAAGGACTCAGAAAAATAAAAGGACTAGAAAAATAAAAGGAAGAAGAAAAATAAAAGGAAGAAGAAAAATAAAAGGACTGGAAAAATAAAAGGACTCAGAAAAATAAAAAGGACCTGAAAAATAAAAGGATTTAGAAAAATAAGAGGACTAATAAAAATAAAAGGACTAGAAAAATAAATGGACTCAGAAAAATAAAAGGACTGGAAAAATAAAAGGGCTCGAAAAATAAAAGGACTAGAAAAGTAAAAGGATTTGAAAAATAAAAGGACTTAGAAAAATAAAAGGACTGGAAAAATAAAAGGACTCGAAAAATAAAAGGACTAGAAAAATAATAGAACTAGAAAAATAAAAGGACTGTAAAAATAAAAGGACTCGAAAAATGAAAGGAATCAGAAAAATAAAAAGGACTCGAAAAATAAAAGGATTTAGAAAAATAAGAGAACTAAGAAAAATAAAAGGACTAGTAAAATAAAAGGAAGAAGAAAAATAAAAGGACTAGAAAAATAAAAGGACTCGACAAATAAAAGGACTCAGAAAAATAAAAGGACTCAGAAAAATAGAAGGACAAGAAAAATAAAAGGACTGGAAAAATAAAAGGACTGGAAAAATAAAAGGACTCAGAAAAATAAAAGGACTCGAAAAATAGAAGGACTCAGAAAAATAAAAGGACTTAGAAAAATAAAAGGACTGGAAAAATAAAAGGAAGAAGAAAAATAAAAGGACTCAGAAAAATAAAAGGACTGGAAAAATAAAAGGACTGGAAAAATAAAAGGACTAGAAAAGTAAAAGTACTCGGAAAATAACAGGACTAGAAAAATAAAAGGACTGTAAAAAATAAAAGGAATAGAAAAATAAAAGGACTAGAGAAAAAAAAGGATTAGAAAAATAAAAGGACTCAGAAAAATAAATGGACATGAAATATAAAAGGAATAAGAAAAATAAAAGGACTCAGAAAAATTAAAGGACTAGAAATGTAAAAGGACTAGAAAAATAAAAGGACTCATCAAAATAAAAGGACTCTGAAAAATAAAAGGACTCAAAGAAATAAAAGGACTCAGAAAAATAAAAGGACTAGAAAAATAAAAAGATTACAAAAATAAAAGGACTCAGAAAAGAAGAAGGACAAGAAAAATAAAAGGACTGGAAAAATAAAAGGACTGGAAAAATAAAAGGACTCAGAAAAATACAAGGACAAGAAAAATAAAAGGACTGGAAAAATAAAAGGACTGGAAAAATAAAAGGACTTAGAAAAATAAAAGGACTCAGAAAAATAAAAGGACTCAGAAAAATAAAAGGACTAGAAAAATAAAAGGAAGAAGAAAAATAAAAGGAAGAAGAAAAATAAAAGGACTGGAAAAATAAAAGGACTCAGAAAAATAAAAAGGACCTGAAAAATAAAAGGATTTAGAAAAATAAGAGGACTAATAAAAATAAAAGGACTAGAAAAATAAATGGACTCAGAAAAATAAAAGGACTGGAAAAATAAAAGGGCTCGAAAAATAAAAGGACTCAGAAAAATAAATGGACATGAAATATAAAAGGAATATGAAAAATAAAAGGACTCTGAAAAATAAAAGGACTAGAAATGTAAAAGGACTAGAAAAATAAAAGGACTCATCAAAATAAAAGGACTCTGAAAAATAAAAGGACTCAGAGAAATAAAAGGACTCAGAAAAATAAAAGGACTAGAAAAATAAAAAGATTACAAAAATAAAAGGACTCAGAAAAGAAGAAGGACAAGAAAAATAAAAGGACTGGAAAAATAAAAGGACTCAGAAAAATACAAGGACAAGAAAAATAAAAGGACTGGAAAAATAAAAGGAATAGAAAAATTAAAAGACTCAGAAAAATAAATGGACATGAAATATAAAAGGAATAATAAAAATAAAAGGACTCAGAAAAATAAAAGGACTAGAAATGTAAAAGGACTAGAAAAATAAAAGGACTCATCAAAATAAAAGGACTCTGAAAAATAAAAGGACTCAGAGAAATAAAAGGACTCAGAAAAATAAAAGGACTAGAAAAATAAAAAGATTACAAAAATAAAAGGACTCAGAAAAAAAGAAGGACAAGAAAAATAAAAGGACTGGAAAAATTAAAAAACTCAGAAAAATACAAGGACAAGAAAAATAAAAGGACTGGAAAAATAAAAGGAATGGAAAAATAAAAGGACTCAGAAAAATAAAAGGACTCCAAAAATAGAAGGACTCAGAAAAATAAAAGGACTCAGAAAAATAAAAGGACTAGAAAAATAAAAGGAAGAAGAAAAATAAAAGGACTCAGAAAAATAAAAAGGACCTGAAAAATAAAAGGATTTAGAAAAATAAGAGGACTAATAAAAATAAAAGGACTAGAAAAATAAATGGACTCAGAAAAATAAAAGGACTGGAAAAATAAAAGGGCTCGAAAAATAAAAGGACTCAGAAAAATAAATGGACTTCAAAAAGAAAAGGAATAAGAAAAAAAACAGGACTCAGAAAAATAAAAGGACCAGAAAAGTAAAAGGACTAGAAAAATGAAAGGACTCAGAAAAATAAAAGAACAAGAAAAATAAAAGGGTTTAGAAAAATAAAAGGACTAGAAAAGTAAAAGGATTTGAACAATAAAAGGATTTAGAAAAATAAGAGGACTAAGAAAAATAAAATGACTAGAAAAATGAAAGGACTGGAAAAATAAAAGGACTGGAAAAATAAAAGGACTCGAAAAATAGAAGGACTCAGAAAAATAAAAGGAGTAGAAAAATAAAAGGAAGAAGAAAAATAAAAGGACTCAGAAAAATAAAAGGACTGGAAAAATAAAAGGACTCAAAAAAATAAAAAGGACCTGAAAAATAAAAGGATTTAGAAAAATAAGAGGACTAATAAAAATAAAAGGACTAGAAAAATAAATGGACTCAGAAAAATAAAAGGACTGGAAAAATAAAAGGGCTCGAAAAATAAAAGGACTAGAAAAGTAAAAGGATTTGAAAAATAAAAGGACTTAGAAAAATAAAAGGACTGGAAAAATAAAAGGACTCGAAAAATAAAAGGACTAGAAAAATAATAGCACTAGAAAAATAAAAGGACTGTAAAAATAAAAGGACTCGAAAAATGAAAGGAATCAGAAAAATAAAAAGGACTCGAAAAATAAAAGGATTTAGAAAAATAAGAGAACTAAGAAAAATAAAAGGACTAGTAAAATAAAAGGAAGAAGAAAAATAAAAGGACTAGAAAAATAAAAGGACTCGACAAATAAAAGGACTCAGAAAAATAAAAGGACTCAGAAAAATAAAAGGACTCAGAAAAAAAAAGAACTAGAGAAAAAAAAGGGCTCAGAAAAATAAAAGGACTAGAAAAGTAAAAGGATTAGAAAAATGAAAGGACTCAGAAAAATAAAAGAACAAGAAAAATAAAAGGGTTGAGAAAAATAAAAGGACTAGAAAAGTAAAAGGATTTGAACAATAAAAGGATTTAGAAAAATAAAAGGACTAAGAAAAATAAAATGACTAGAAAAATGAAAGGACTCGAAAAATAAAAGGACTGGAAAAATAAAAGGACTCAGAAAAATAAAAGGACTCGAAAAATAGAAGGACTCAGAAAAATAAAAGGACTAGAAAAATAAAAGGAAGAAGAAAAATAAAAGGACATAGAAAAATAAAAGGAATGGAAAAATAAAAGGAAGAAGAAAAATAAAAAGGACCTGAAAAATAAAAGGATTTAGAAAAATAAGAGGACTAATAAAAATAAAAGGACTAGAAAAATAAATGGACTCAGAAAAATAAAAGGACTGGAAAAATAAAAGGGCTCGAAAAATAAAAGGACTCAGAAAAATAAACGGACTTCAAAAATAAAAGGAATAAGAACAAAAACAGGACTCAGAAAAATAAAAGGACTAGAAAAGTAAAAGGACTAGAAAAATGAAAGGACTCAGTTAAATAAAAGAACAAGAAAAATAAAAGGGTTGAGAAAAATAAAAGGACTAGAAAAGTAAAAGGATTTGAACAATAAAAGGATTTAGAAAAATAAGAGGACTAAGAAAAATAAAATGACTAGAAAAATGAAAGGACTCAGAAAAATAAAAGGACTCAGAAAAATAAAAGGACTAGAAAAATAAAAAGATCAGAAAAATAAAAGGACTACAAAAATAAAAGGACTAAGAAAAATAAAAGGAATGGAAAAATTAAAGGACAGGAAAAATAAAAGGACTCGACAAATAAAAGGAATCAGAAAAATAAAAGGACTCAGAAAAAAAAATGAACTAGAAAAATAAAAGTGCTCAGAAAAATAAAAGGACTAGAAAAGTAAAAGGATTTGAAAAATAAAAGGACTCAGGAAAATAAAAGGGGTTAGAAAAATAAAATGACTGGAAAAATAAGAGGACTGGAAAAATCAAAGGACTCAGAAAAATAACAGGACTCAGAAAAAAAAAGAACTAGAAAAATAAAATGGCTCAGAAAAATAAAAGGACAAGAAAAGTAAAAGGATTTGAAAAATAAAAGGACTTGGAAAAGTAAAAGCACTCGAAAAATATAGGGACTCGAAAATTAAAAGGACTCAGAAAAATAAAAGGATTAGAAAAATAAAAGGACTCGGGAAAATAAAAGGGGTTAGAAAAATAAAATGACTGGAAAAATAATAGGACTGGAAAAATCAAAGGACTCAGAAAAATAAAAGGACTAGAAAATAAAAAGATTAGAAAAATAGAAGGCCTATAAAAATAAAAGGACAAAGGAAAATAAAAGGAATAGAAAAATAAAAGGACTAGAAAAATAAAAGGACTCGACAAATAAAAGGACTCAGAAAAATAAAAGGACTCAGAAAAAAAAAAGAACTAGAAAAATAAAAGGGCTCAGAAAAATAAAAGGACTAGAAAAGTAAAAGGATTTGAAAAATAAAAGGACTCAGAAAAATAAAAGGACTGGAAAAATAAAAAGATTAGAAAAATAAAAGGAATATAAAAATAAAAGGACTAAGAAAAATAAAAGGAATAGAAAAATAAAAGGACTAGAAAAATAAAAGGAATCGACAAATAAAAGGATTCAGAAAAATAAAAGGACTCAGAAAAAAAAGAACTAGAAAAATAAAAGGGCTCAGAAAAATAAAAGGACTAGAAAAGTATAAGGATTTGAAAAATAAAAGGACTCAGAAAAATAAAAGGACGGGAAAAAAAATGACTGGAAAAATAAAAGGACAAGAAAAATAAAAGGATTTGAAAAATAAAAGGACTCGAAAAATAAAAGGACTGGAAAAGTAAAAGGATTTGAAAAATAAAAAGACTCAGAAAACTAAAAGGAATAGAAATATAAAAGAACTAGAGAAAAAAAAAGGACTTGAAAAATAAAAAGACTCAGAAAAATAAATGGACTTGAAAAATAAAAGGACTCAGAAAAATAAAAGGTCTAGAAAAGTAAAAGGACTAAGGAAAATAAGAGGAATAGAAAAATAAAAGGACTAGAAAAATAAAAGGACTCAGAAAAATAAAAGGACTCAGAAAAAAAAAGAACTAGAAAAATAAAAGGTCTCAGAAAAATAAAAGGACTAGAAAAGTAAAAGGATTTGAAAAATAAAAGAACTTAGAAAAATAAAGGACTGGAAAAATAAAAAGACTCGAAAAATAAAAGGACTAGAAAAGTAAAAGGACTAGAAGAATAAAAGGACTTGAAAAGTAAAAGGACTAGAAGAATATAAGGACTCAGAGAAATAAAAGGACTCAGAAAAATAAAAGGACTCAGAAAAATAAAAGGACTCAGAAAAAAATAAGAACTAGAAAAATAAAAGGGCTCTGAAAAATAAAAGGAGTAGAAAAGTAAAAGGATTTGAAAAATAAAAGGACTCAGAAAAATAAAAGGACTGGAAAAATAAAAAGAGTCGAAAAATAAAAGGACTAGAAAAGTAAAAGGACTAAAAGAATAAAAGGACTTGAAAAGTAAAAGGACTAGAAGAATATAAGGACTCAGAGAAATAAAAGGACTCAGAAAAATAAAAGGACTCAGAAAAATAAAAGGACTGGAAAAATAAAAAGAGTCGAAAAATAAAAGGACTAGAAAAGTAAAAGGACTAAAAGAATAAAAGGACTAGAAAAATAAAAGGACTGGAAAAATAAAAGGACTGGAAAAATAAAAAGATTAGAAAAATAAAAGGAATATAAAAATAAAAGGACTAAGAAAAATAAAAGGAATAGAAAAATAAAAGGACTAGAAAAATAAAAGGAATCGACAAATAAAAGGACTCAGAAAAAAAAAGAAATAGAAAAATAAAAGGGCTCAGAAAAATAAAAGGACTAGAAAAGTTTAAGGATTTGAAAAATAAAAGGACTCAGAAAAATAAAAGGACGGGAAAAAAAAATGACTGGAAAAATAAAAGGACAAGAAAAATAAAAGGATTTGAAAAATAAAAGGACTCGAAAAATAAAAGGACTGGAAAAGTAAAAGGATTTGAAAAATAAAAAGACTCAGAAAACTAAAAGGAATAGAAATATAAAAGAACTAGAGAAAAAAAAAGGACTAGAAAAATAAAAAGACTCAGAAAAATAAATGGACTTGAAAAATAAAAGGACTCAGAAAAATAAAAGGTCTAGAAAAGTAAAAGGACTAGAAAAATAAAAAGACTCAGAAAAATAAAAGGATTAGAAAAATAAAAGGACTCAGGAAAATAAAAAGGGTTAGAAAAATAAAATGACTGGAAAAATAAGAGGACTGGAAAAATCAAAGGACTCAGAAAAATAACAGGACTCAGAAAAAAAAAGAACTAGAAAAATAAAATGGCTCAGAAAAATAAAAGGACCAGAAAAGTAAAAGGATTTGAAAAATAAAAGGACTTGGAAAAGTAAAAGCACTCGAAAAATATAGGGACTCGAAAATTAAAAGGACTGGAAAAATAAAAGGACTAAGAAAAATAAAAGGATTTGAAAAATAAAAGGACTCAGGAAAATAAAAGGGGTTAGAAAAATAAAATGACTGGAAAAATAATAGGACTGGAAAAATCAAAGGACTCAGAAAAATAAATGGACTAGAAAAATAAAAAGATTAGAAAAATAAAAGGACTATAAAAATAAAAGGACTAAGGAAAATAAAAGGAATAGAAAAATAAAAGGACTAGAAAAATAAAAGGATTCGACAAATAAAAGGACTCAGAAAAATAAATGGACTCAGAAAAAAAAAGAACTAGAAAAATAAATGGGCTCTGAAAAATAAAAGGAGTAGAAAAGTAAAAGGATTTGAAAAATAAAAGGACTCAGAAAAATAAAAGGACTGGAAAAATAAAAAGAGTCGAAAAATAAAAGGACTAGAAAAGTAAAAGGACTAAAAGAATAAAAGGACTTGAAAAGTAAAAGGACTAGAAGAATATAAGGACTCAGAGAAATAAAAGGACTCAGAAAAATAAAAGGACTCGACAAATAAAAGGACTCAGAAAAATAAAAGGACTCAGAAAAAAAAAGAACTAGAAAAATAAAAGGGCTCAGAAAAATAAAAGGACCAGAAAAGTAAAAGGATTTGAAAAATAAAAGGACTTGGAAAAGTAAAAGCACTCGAAAAATATAGGGACTCGAAAATTAAAAGGACTGGAAAAATAAAAGGACTAAGAAAAATAAAAGGATTTGAAAAATAAAAGGACTCAGGAAAATAAAAGGGGTTAGAAAAATAAAATGACTGGAAAAATAATAGGACTGGAAAAATCAAAGGACTCAGAAAAATAAATGGACTAGAAAAATAAAAAGATTAGAAAAATAGAAGGCCTATAAAAATAAAAGGACAAAGGAAAATAAAAGGAATAGAAAAATAAAAGGACTAGAAAAATAAAAGGACTCGACAAATAAAAGGACTCAGAAAAATAAAAGGACTCAGAAAAAAAAAAGAACTAGAAAAATAAAAGGGCTCAGAAAAATAAAAGGACTAGAAAAGTAAAAGGATTTGAAAAATAAAAGGACTCAGAAAAATAAAAGGACTGGAAAAATAAAAAGATTAGAAAAATAAAAGGAATATAAAAATAAAAGGACTAAGGAAAAAAAAAGGAATAGAAAAATAAAAGGACTAGAAAAATAAAAGGACTCGACAAATAAAAGGACTCAGAAAAATAAAAGGAATCAGAATAAAAAAGAACTAGAAAAATAAAAGGGCTCAGAAAAATAAAAGGACTAGAAAAGTATAAGGATTTGAAAAATAAAAGGACTCAGAAAAATAAAAGGACTGGAAAAAAAAATGACTGGAAAAATAAAAGGACAAGAAAAATAAAAGGATTTGAAAAATAAAAGGACTCGAAAAATAAAAGGACTGGAAAAGTAAAAGGATTTGAAAAATAAAAAGACTCAGAAAACTAAAAGGAATAGAAATATAAAAGAACTAGAGAAAAAAAAAGGACTAGAAAAATAAAAAGACTCAGAAAAATAAATGGACTTGAAAAATAAAAGGACTCAGAAAAATAAAAGGTCTAGAAAAGTAAAAGGACTAGAAAAATAAAAAGACTCAGAAAAATAAAAGGATTAGAAAAATAAAAGGACTCAGGAAAATAAAAAGGGTTAGAAAAATAAAATGACTGGAAAAATAAGAGGACTGGAAAAATCAAAGGACTCAGAAAAATAACAGGACTCAGAAAAAAAAAGAACTAGAAAAATAAAATGGCTCAGAAAAATAAAAGGACCAGAAAAGTAAAAGGATTTGAAAAATAAAAGGACTTGGAAAAGTAAAAGCACTCGAAAAATATAGGGACTCGAAAATTAAAAGGACTGGAAAAATAAAAGGACTAAGAAAAATAAAAGGATTTGAAAAATAAAAGGACTCAGGAAAATAAAAGGGGTTAGAAAAATAAAATGACTGGAAAAATAATAGGACTGGAAAAATCAAAGGACTCAGAAAAATAAATGGACTAGAAAAATAAAAAGATTAGAAAAATAGAAGGCCTATAAAAATAAAAGGACAAAGGAAAATAAAAGGAATAGAAAAATAAAAGGACTAGAAAAATAAAAGGACTCGACAAATAAAAGGACTCAGAAAAATAAAAGGACTCAGAAAAAAAAAAGAACTAGAAAAATAAAAGGGCTCAGAAAAATAAAAGGACTAGAAAAGTAAAAGGATTTGAAAAATAAAAGGACTGGAAAAATAAAAAGATTAGAAAAATAAAAGGAATATAAAAATAAAAGGACTAAGGAAAATAAAAGGAATAGAAAAATAAAAGGACTAGAAAAATAAAAGGACTCGACAAATAAAAGGACTCAGAAAAATAAAAGGACTCAGAAAAAAAAGAACTAGAAAAATAAAAGGGCTCAGAAAAATAAAAGGACTAGAAAAGTATAAGGATTTGAAAAATAAAAGGACTCAGAAAAATAAAAGGACTGGAAAAATAAAATGACTGGAAAAATAAAAGGACAAGAAAAATAAAAGGATTTGAAAAATAAAAGGACTCGAAAAATAAAAGGACTGGAAAAGTAAAAGGATTTGAAAAATAAAAAGACTCAGAAAACTAAAAGGAATAGAAAAATAAAAGAACTAGAGAAAAAAAAAGGACTAGAAAAATAAAAAGACTCAGAAAAATAAATGGACTTGAAAAATAAAAGGACTCAGAAAAATAAAAGGATTAGAAAAATAAAAAGACTCAGAAAAATAAAAGAATTAGAAAAATAAAAGGACTCAGGAAAATAAAAGGGGTTAGAAAAAGAAAATGACTGGAAAAATAATAGGACTGGAAAAATCAAAGGACTCAGAAAAATAACAGGACTAGAAAAATAAAAAGATTATAAAAATAAAAGGACTATAAAAATAAAAGGACTAAGGAAAATAAGAGGAATAGAAAAATAAAAGGACTAGAAAAATAAAAGGACTCAGAAAAATAAAAGGACTCAGAAAAAAAAAGAACTAGAAAAATAAAAGGTCTCAGAAAAATAAAAGGACTAGAAAAGTAAAAGGATTTGAAAAATAAAAGGACTTAGAAAAATAAAGGACTGGAAAAATAAAAAGACTCGAAAAATAAAAGGACTAGAAAAGTAAAAGGACTAGAAGAATAAAAGGACTTGAAAAGTAAAAGGACTAGAAGAATATAAGGACTCAGAGAAATAAAAGGACTCAGAAAAATAAAAGGACTCAGAAAAAAATAAGAACTAGAAAAATAAAAGGGCTCTGAAAAATAAAAGGAGTAGAAAAGTAAAAGGATTTGAAAAATAAAAGGACTCAGAAAAATAAAAGGACTGGAAAAATAAAAAGAGTCGAAAAATAAAAGGACTAGAAAAGTAAAAGGACTAAAAGAATAAAAGGACTTGAAAAGTAAAAGGACTAGAAGAATATAAGGACTCAGAGAAATAAAAGGACTCAGAAAAATAAAAGGACTCGACAAATAAAAGGACTCAGAAAAATAAAAGGACTCAGAAAAAAAAAGAACTAGAAAAATAAAAGGGCTCAGAAAAATAAAAGGACTGGAAAAGTAAAAGGATTTGAAAAATAAAAAGACTCAGAAAACTAAAAGGAATAGAAATATAAAAGAACTAGAGAAAAAAAAAGGACTAGAAAAATAAAAAGACTCAGAAAAATAAATGGACTTGAAAAATAAAAGGACTCAGAAAAATAAAAGGTCTAGAAAAGTAAAAGGACTAGAAAAATAAAAAGCCTCAGAAAATAAAAGGATTAGAAAAATAAAAGGACTCAGGAAAATAAAAGGGGTTAGAAAAATAAAATGACTGGAAAAATTAGAGGACTGGAAAAATCAAAGGACTCAGAAAAATAACAGGACTCAGAAAAAAAAAGAACTAGAAAAATAAAATGGCTCAGAAAAATAAAAGGACCAGAAAAGTAAAAGGATTTGAAAAATAAAAGGACTTGGAAAAGTAAAAGCACTCGAAAAATATAGGGACTCGAAAATTAAAAGGACTCAGAAAAATAAAAGGATTAGAAAAATAAAAGGACTCGGGAAAATAAAAGGGGTTAGAAAAATAAAATGACTGGAAAAATAATATGACTGGAAAAATCAAAGGACTCAGAAAAATAAAAGGACTAGAAAATAAAAAGATTAGAAAAATAGAAGGCCTAAAAAAATAAAAGGACAAAGGAAAATAAAAGGAATAGAAAAATAAAAGGACTAGAAAAATAAAAGGACTCGACAAATAAAAGGACTCAGAAAAATAAAAGGACTCAGAAAAAAAAAGAACTAGAAAAATAAAAGGGCTCAGAAAAATAAAAGGACTAGAAAAGTAAAAGGATTTGAAAAATAAAAGGACTGGAAAAATAAAAAGATTAGAAAAATAAAAGGAATATAAAAATAAAAGGACTAAGGAAAATAAAAGGAATAGAAAAATAAAAGGACTAGAAAAATAAAAGGACTCGACAAATAAAAGGACTCAGAAAAATAAAAGGACTCAGAAAAAAAAGAACTAGAAAAATAAAAGGGCTCAGAAAAATAAAAGGACTAGAAAAGTATAAGGATTTGAAAAATAAAAGGACTCAGAAAAATAAAAGGACTGGAAAAATAAAATGACTGGAAAAATAAAAGGACAAGAAAAATAAAAGGATTTGAAAAATAAAAGGACTCGAAAAATAAAAGGACTGGAAAAGTAAAAGGATTTGAAAAATAAAAAGACTCAGAAAACTAAAAGGAATAGAAAAATAAAAGAACTAGAGAAAAAAAAAGGACTAGAAAAATAAAAAGACTCAGAAAAATAAATGGACTTGAAAAATAAAAGGACTCAGAAAAATAAAAGGATTAGAAAAATAAAAAGACTCAGAAAAATAAAAGAATTAGAAAAATAAAAGGACTCAGGAAAATAAAAGGGGTTAGAAAAATAAAATGACTGGAAAAATAATAGGACTGGAAAAATCAAAGGACTCAGAAAAATAACAGGACTAGAAAAATAAAAAGATTATAAAAATAAAAGGACTATAAAAATAAAAGGACTAAGGAAAATAAGAGGAATAGAAAAATAAAAGGACTAGAAAAATAAAAGGACTCAGAAAAATAAAAGGACTCAGAAAAAAAAAGAACTAGAAAAATAAAAGGTCTCAGAAAAATAAAAGGACTAGAAAAGTAAAAGGATTTGAAAAATAAAAGGACTTAGAAAAATAAAGGACTGGAAAAATAAAAAGACTCGAAAAATAAAAGGACTAGAAAAGTAAAAGGACTAGAAGAATAAAAGGACTTGAAAAGTAAAAGGACTAGAAGAATATAAGGACTCAGAGAAATAAAAGGACTCAGAAAAATAAAAGGACTCAGAAAAATAAAAGGACTCAGAAAAAAATAAGAACTAGAAAAATAAAAGGGCTCTGAAAAATAAAAGGAGTAGAAAAGTAAAAGGATTTGAAAAATAAAAGGACTCAGAAAAATAAAAGGACTGGAAAAATAAAAAGAGTCGAAAAATAAAAGGACTAGAAAAGTAAAAGGACTAAAAGAATAAAAGGACTTGAAAAGTAAAAGGACTAGAAGAATATAAGGACTCAGAGAAATAAAAGGACTCAGAAAAATAAAAGGACTCGACAAATAAAAGGACTCAGAAAAATAAAAGGACTCAGAAAAAAAAAGAACTAGAAAAATAAAAGGGCTCAGAAAAATAAAAGGACTGGAAAAGTAAAAGGATTTGAAAAATAAAAAGACTCAGAAAACTAAAAGGAATAGAAATATAAAAGAACTAGAGAAAAAAAAAGGACTAGAAAAATAAAAAGACTCAGAAAAATAAATGGACTTGAAAAATAAAAGGACTCAGAAAAATAAAAGGTCTAGAAAAGTAAAAGGACTAGAAAAATAAAAAGACTCAGAAAAATAAAAGCATTAGAAAAATAAAAGGACTCAGGAAAATAAAAGGGGTTAGAAAAATAAAATGACTGGAAAAATTAGAGGACTGGAAAAATCAAAGGACTCAGAAAAATAACAGGACTCAGAAAAAAAAAGAACTAGAAAAATAAAAGGGCTCAGAAAAATAAAAGGACCAGAAAAGTAAAAGGATTTGAAAAATAAAAGGACTTGGAAAAGTAAAAGCACTCGAAAAATATAGGGACTCGAAAATTAAAAGGACTCAGAAAAATAAAAGGATTAGAAAAATAAAAGGACTCGGGAAAATAAAAGGGGTTAGAAAAATAAAATGACTGGAAAAATAATAGGACTGGAAAAATCAAAGGACTCAGAAAAATAAAAGGACTAGAAAATAAAAAGATTAGAAAAATAGAAGGCCTAAAAAAATAAAAGGACAAAGGAAAATAAAAGGAATAGAAAAATAAAAGGACTAGAAAAATAAAAGGACTCGACAAATAAAAGGACTCAGAAAAATAAAAGGACTCAGAAAAAAAAAAGAACTAGAAAAATAAAAGGGCTCAGAAAAATAAAAGGACTAGAAAAGTAAAAGGATTTGAAAAATAAAAGGACTGGAAAAATAAAAAGATTAGAAAAATAAAAGGAATATAAAAATAAAAGGACTAAGGAAAATAAAAGGAATAGAAAAATAAAAGGACTAGAAAAATAAAAGGACTCGACAAATAAAAGGACTCAGAAAAATAAAAGGACTCAGAAAAAAAAGAACTAGAAAAATAAAAGGGCTCAGAAAAATAAAAGGACTAGAAAAGTAAAAGGATTTGAAAAATAAAAGGACTCAGAAAAATAAAAGGACTGGAAAAATAAAATGACTGGAAAAATAAAAGGACAAGAAAAATAAAAGGATTTGAAAAATAAAAGGACTCGAAAAATAAAAGGACTGGAAAAGTAAAAGGATTTGAAAAATAAAAAGACTCAGAAAACTAAAAGGAATAGAAAAATAAAAGAACTAGAGAAAAAAAAAGGACTAGAAAAATAAAAAGACTCAGAAAAATAAATGGACTTGAAAAATAAAAGGACTCAGAAAAATAAAAGGATTAGAAAAATAAAAAGACTCAGAAAAATAAAAGAATTAGAAAAATAAAAGGACTCAGGAAAATAAAAGGGGTTAGAAAAATAAAATGACTGGAAAAATAATAGGACTGGAAAAATCAAAGGACTCAGAAAAATAACAGGACTAGAAAAATAAAAAGATTATAAAAATAAAAGGACTATAAAAATAAAAGGACTAAGGAAAATAAGAGGAATAGAAAAATAAAGGACTAGAAAAATAAAAGGACTCAGAAAAATAAAAGGACTCAGAAAAAAAAAGAACTAGAAAAATAAAAGGTCTCAGAAAAATAAAAGGACTAGAAAAGTAAAAGGATTTGAAAAATAAAAGGACTTAGAAAAATAAAGGACTGGAAAAATAAAAAGACTCGAAAAATAAAAGGACTAGAAAAGTAAAAGGACTAGAAGAATAAAAGGACTTGAAAAGTAAAAGGACTAGAAGAATATAAGGACTCAGAGAATTAAAAGGACTCAGAAAAATAAAAGGACTCAGAAAAATAAAAGGACTCAGAAAAAAATAAGAACTAGAAAAATAAAAGGGCTCTGAAAAATAAAAGGAGTAGAAAAGTAAAAGGATTTGAAAAATAAAAGGACTCAGAAAAATAAAAGGACTGGAAAAATAAAAAGAGTCGAAAAATAAAAGGACTAGAAAAGTAAAAGGACTAAAAGAATAAAAGGACTTGAAAAGTAAAAGGACTAGAAGAATATAAGGACTCAGAGAAATAAAAGGACTCAGAAAAATAAAAGGACTCGACAAATAAAAGGACTCAGAAAAATAAAAGGACTCAGAAAAAAAAAGAACTAGAAAAATAAAAGGGCTCAGAAAAATAAAAGGACCAGAAAAGTAAAAGGATTTGAAAAATAAAAGGACTTGGAAAAGTAAAAGCACTCGAAAAATATAGGGACTCGAAAATTAAAAGGACTGGAAAAATAAAAGGACTAAGAAAAATAAAAGGATTTGAAAAATAAAAGGACTCAGGAAAATAAAAGGGGTTAGAAAAATAAAATGACTGGAAAAATAATAGGACTGGAAAAATCAAAGGACTCAGAAAAATAAAAGGACTAGAAAAATAAAAAGATTAGAAAAATAGAAGGCCTCTAAAAATAAAAGGACAAAGGAAAAAAAAAGGAATAGAAAAATAAAAGGACTAGAAAAATAAAAGGACTCGACAAATAAAAGGACTCAGAAAAATGAAAGGACTCAGAAAAAAAAAGAACAAGAAAAATAAAAGGTCTCAGAAAAATAAAAGGACTAGAAAAGTAAAAGGATTTGAAAAATAAAAGGACTTAGAAAAATAAAGGACTGGAAAAATAAAAAGACTCGAAAAATAAAAGGACTAGAAAAGTAAAAGGACTAGAAGAATAAAAGGACTAGAAAAGTAAAAGCACTAGAAGAATATAAGGACTCAGAGAAATAAAAGGACTCGACAAATAAAAGGACTCAGAAAAATAAAAGAACTAGAAAAATAAAATGGCTCAGAAAAATAAAAGGACCAGAAAAGTAAAAGGATTTGAAAAATAAAAGGACTTGGAAAAGTAAAAGCACTCGAAAAATATAGGGACTCGAAAATTAAAAGGACAGGAAAAATAAAAGGACTCAGAAAAATAAAAGGATTAGAAAAATAAAAGGACTCAGGAAAATAAAAGGGGTTAGAAAAATAAAATTACTGGAAAAATAATAGGACTGGAAAAATCAAAGGACTCAGAAAAATAAATGGATTAGAAAAATAAAAAGATTAGAAAAATAGAAGGCCTATAAAAATAAAAGGACAAAGGAAAATAAAAGGAATAGAAAAATAAAAGGACTAGAAAAATAAAAGGACTCGACAAATAAAAGGACTCAGAAAAATAAAAGGACTCAGAAAAAAAAAAGAACTAGAAAAATAAAAGGGCTCAGAAAAATAAAAGGACTAGAAAAGTAAAAGGATTTGAAAAATAAAAGGACTCAGAAAAATAAAAGGACTGGAAAAATAAAAAGATTAGAAAAATAAAAGGAATATAAAAATAAAAGGACTAAGAAAAATAAAAGGAATAGAAAAATAAAAGGACTAGAAAAATAAAAGGAATCGACAAATAAAAGGATTCAGAAAAATAAAAGGACTCAGAAAAAAAAGAACTAGAAAAATAAAAGGGCTCAGAAAAATAAAAGGACTAGAAAAGTATAAGGATTTGAAAAATAAAAGGACTCAGAAAAATAAAAGGACGGGAAAAAAAATGACTGGAAAAATAAAAGGACAAGAAAAATAAAAGGATTTGAAAAATAAAAGGACTCGAAAAATAAAAGGACTGGAAAAGTAAAAGGATTTGAAAAATAAAAAGACTCAGAAAACTAAAAGGAATAGAAATATAAAAGAACTAGAGAAAAAAAAAGGACTAGAAAAATAAAAAGACTCAGAAAAATAAATGGACTTGAAAAATAAAAGGACTCAGAAAAATAAAAGGTCTAGAAAAGTAAAAGGACTAGAAAAATAAAAAGACTCAGAAAAATAAAAGGATTAGAAAAATAAAAGGACTCAGGAAAATAAAAGGGGTTAGAAAAATAAAATGACTGGAAAAATAAGAGGACTGGAAAAATCAAAGGACTCAGAAAAATAACAGGACTCAGAAAAAAAAAGAACTAGAAAAATAAAATGGCTCAGAAAAATAAAAGGACCAGAAAAGTAAAAGGATTTGAAAAATAAAAGGACTTGGAAAAGTAAAAGCACTCGAAAAATATAGGGACTCGAAAATTAAAAGGACTCAGAAAAATAAAAGGATTAGAAAAATAAAAGGACTCGGGAAAATAAAAGGGGTTAGAAAAATAAAATGACTGGAAAAATAATAGGACTGGAAAAATCAAAGGACTCAGAAAAATAAAAGGACTAGAAAATAAAAAGATTAGAAAAATAGAAGGCCTATAAAAATAAAAGGACAAAGGAAAATAAAAGGAATAGAAAAATAAAAGGACTAGAAAAATAAAAGGACTCGACAAATAAAAGGACTCAGAAAAATAAAAGGACTCAGAAAAAAAAAAGAACTAGAAAAATAAAAGGGCTCAGAAAAATAAAAGGACTAGAAAAGTAAAAGGATTTGAAAAATAAAAGGACTGGAAAAATAAAAAGATTAGAAAAATAAAAGGAATATAAAAATAAAAGGACTAAGGAAAATAAAAGGACTAGAAAAATAAAAGGACTCGACAAATAAAAGGACTCAGAAAAATAAAAGGACACAGAAAAAAAAGAACTAGAAAAATAAAAGGGCTCAGAAAAATAAAAGGACTAGAAAAGTATAAGGATTTGAAAAATAAAAGGACTCAGAAAAATAAAAGGACTGGAAAAATAAAATGACTGGAAAAATAAAAGGACAAGAAAAATAAAAGGATTTGAAAAATAAAAGGACTCGAAAAATAAAAGGACTGGAAAAGTAAAAGGATTTGAAAAATAAAAAGACTCAGAAAACTAAAAGGAATAGAAAAATAAAAGAACTAGAGAAAAAAAAAGGACTAGAAAAATAAAAAGACTCAGAAAAATAAATGGACTTGAAAAATAAAAGGACTCAGAAAAATAAAAGGATTAGAAAAATAAAAAGACTCAGAAAAATAAAAGAATTAGAAAAATAAAAGGACTCAGGAAAATAAAAGGGGTTAGAAAAATAAAATGACTGGAAAAATAATAGGACTGGAAAAATCAAAGGACTCAGAAAAATAACAGGACTAGAAAAATAAAAAGATTATAAAAATAAAAGGACTATAAAAATAAAAGGACTAAGGAAAATAAGAGGAATAGAAAAATAAAAGGACTAGAAAAATAAAAGGACTCAGAAAAATAAAAGGACTCAGAAAAAAAAAGAACTAGAAAAATAAAAGGTCTCAGAAAAATAAAAGGACTAGAAAAGTAAAAGGATTTGAAAAATAAAAGGACTTAGAAAAATAAAGGACTGGAAAAATAAAAAGACTCGAAAAATAAAAGGACTAGAAAAGTAAAAGGACTAGAAGAATAAAAGGACTTGAAAAGTAAAAGGACTAGAAGAATATAAGGACTCAGAGAAATAAAAGGACTCAGAAAAATAAAAGGACTCAGAAAAATAAAAGGACTCAGAAAAAAATAAGAACTAGAAAAATAAAAGGGCTCTGAAAAATAAAAGGAGTAGAAAAGTAAAAGGATTTGAAAAATAAAAGGACTCAGAAAAATAAAAGGACTGGAAAAATAAAAAGAGTCGAAAAATAAAAGGACTAGAAAAGTAAAAGGACTAAAAGAATAAAAGGACTTGAAAAGTAAAAGGACTAGAAGAATATAAGGACTCAGAGAAATAAAAGGACTCAGAAAAATAAAAGGACTCGACAAATAAAAGGACTCAGAAAAATAAAAGGACTCAGAAAAAAAAAGAACTAGAAAAATAAAAGGGCTCAGAAAAATAAAAGGACTGGAAAAGTAAAAGGATTTGAAAAATAAAAAGACTCAGAAAACTAAAAGGAATAGAAATATAAAAGAACTAGAGAAAAAAAAAGGACTAGAAAAATAAAAAGACTCAGAAAAATAAATGGACTTGAAAAATAAAAGGACTCAGAAAAATAAAAGGTCTAGAAAAGTAAAAGGACTAGAAAAATAAAAAGACTCAGAAAAATAAAAGGATTAGAAAAATAAAAGGACTCAGGAAAATAAAAGGGGTTAGAAAAATAAAATGACTGGAAAAATTAGAGGACTGGAAAAATCAAAGGACTCAGAAAAATAACAGGACTCAGAAAAAAAAAGAACTAGAAAAATAAAAGGGCTCAGAAAAATAAAAGGACCAGAAAAGTAAAAGGATTTGAAAAATAAAAGGACTTGGAAAAGTAAAAGCACTCGAAAAATATAGGGACTCGAAAATTAAAAGGACTCAGAAAAATAAAAGGATTAGAAAAATAAAAGGACTCGGGAAAATAAAAGGGGTTAGAAAAATAAAATGACTGGAAAAATAATAGGACTGGAAAAATCAAAGGACTCAGAAAAATAAAAGGACTAGAAAATAAAAAGATTAGAAAAATAGAAGGCCTAAAAAAATAAAAGGACAAAGGAAAATAAAAGGAATAGAAAAATAAAAGGACTAGAAAAATAAAAGGACTCGACAAATAAAAGGACTCAGAAAAATAAAAGGACTCAGAAAAAAAAAAGAACTAGAAAAATAAAAGGGCTCAGAAAAATAAAAGGACTAGAAAAGTAAAAGGATTTGAAAAATAAAAGGACTGGAAAAATAAAAAGATTAGAAAAATAAAAGGAATATAAAAATAAAAGGACTAAGGAAAATAAAAGGAATAGAAAAATAAAAGGACTAGAAAAATAAAAGGACTCGACAAATAAAAGGACTCAGAAAAATAAAAGGACTCAGAAAAAAAAGAACTAGAAAAATAAAAGGGCTCAGAAAAATAAAAGGACTAGAAAAGTAAAAG
The DNA here is from genome assembly GCA_038049695.1 of Cinnamomum chago. NCBI lineage: Eukaryota > Viridiplantae > Streptophyta > Magnoliopsida > Laurales > Lauraceae > Cinnamomum > Cinnamomum chago. The sequence continues at coordinate 60,162,673 of CP142462.1, read as the reverse complement.
GATTTGAAAAATAAAAGGACTCAGAAAAATAAAAGGACTGGAAAAATAAAATGACTGGAAAAATAAAAGGACAAGAAAAATAAAAGGATTTGAAAAATAAAAGGACTCGAAAAATAAAAGGACTGGAAAAGTAAAAGGATTTGAAAAATAAAAAGACTCAGAAAACTAAAAGGAATAGAAAAATAAAAGAACTAGAGAAAAAAAAGGACTAGAAAAATAAAAAGACTCAGAAAAATAAATGGACTTGAAAAATAAAAGGACTCAGAAAAATAAAAGGATTAGAAAAATAAAAAGACTCAGAAAAATAAAAGAATTAGAAAAATAAAAGGACTCAGGAAAATAAAAGGGGTTAGAAAAATAAAATGACTGGAAAAATAATAGGACTGGAAAAATCAAAGGACTCAGAAAAATAACAGGACTAGAAAAATAAAAAGATTATAAAAATAAAAGGACTATAAAAATAAAAGGACTAAGGAAAATAAGAGGAATAGAAAAATAAAGGACTAGAAAAATAAAAGGACTCAGAAAAATAAAAGGACTCAGAAAAAAAAAGAACTAGAAAAATAAAAGGTCTCAGAAAAATAAAAGGACTAGAAAAGTAAAAGGATTTGAAAAATAAAAGGACTTAGAAAAATAAAGGACTGGAAAAATAAAAAGACTCGAAAAATAAAAGGACTAGAAAAGTAAAAGGACTAGAAGAATAAAAGGACTTGAAAAGTAAAAGGACTAGAAGAATATAAGGACTCAGAGAATTAAAAGGACTCAGAAAAATAAAAGGACTCAGAAAAATAAAAGGACTCAGAAAAAAATAAGAACTAGAAAAATAAAAGGGCTCTGAAAAATAAAAGGAGTAGAAAAGTAAAAGGATTTGAAAAATAAAAGGACTCAGAAAAATAAAAGGACTGGAAAAATAAAAAGAGTCGAAAAATAAAAGGACTAGAAAAGTAAAAGGACTAAAAGAATAAAAGGACTTGAAAAGTAAAAGGACTAGAAGAATATAAGGACTCAGAGAAATAAAAGGACTCAGAAAAATAAAAGGACTCGACAAATAAAAGGACTCAGAAAAATAAAAGGACTCAGAAAAAAAAAGAACTAGAAAAATAAAAGGGCTCAGAAAAATAAAAGGACCAGAAAAGTAAAAGGATTTGAAAAATAAAAGGACTTGGAAAAGTAAAAGCACTCGAAAAATATAGGGACTCGAAAATTAAAAGGACTGGAAAAATAAAAGGACAAAGAAAAATAAAAGGATTTGAAAAATAAAAGGACTCAGGAAAATAAAAGGGGTTAGAAAAATAAAATGACTGGAAAAATAATAGGACTGGAAAAATCAAAGGACTCAGAAAAATAAAAGGACTAGAAAAATAAAAAGATTAGAAAAATAGAAGGCCTCTAAAAATAAAAGGACAAAGGAAAAAAAAAGGAATAGAAAAATAAAAGGACTAGAAAAATAAAAGGACTCGACAAATAAAAGGACTCAGAAAAATGAAAGGACTCAGAAAAAAAAAGAACAAGAAAAATAAAAGGTCTCAGAAAAATAAAAGGACTAGAAAAGTAAAAGGATTTGAAAAATAAAAGGACTTAGAAAAATAAAGGACTGGAAAAATAAAAAGACTCGAAAAATAAAAGGACTAGAAAAGTAAAAGGACTAGAAGAATAAAAGGACTAGAAAAGTAAAAGCACTAGAAGAATATAAGGACTCAGAGAAATAAAAGGACTCGACAAATAAAAGGACTCAGAAAAATAAAAGAACTAGAAAAATAAAATGGCTCAGAAAAATAAAAGGACCAGAAAAGTAAAAGGATTTGAAAAATAAAAGGACTTGGAAAAGTAAAAGCACTCGAAAAATATAGGGACTCGAAAATTAAAAGGACAGGAAAAATAAAAGGACTCAGAAAAATAAAAGGATTAGAAAAATAAAAGGACTCAGGAAAATAAAAGGGGTTAGAAAAATAAAATTACTGGAAAAATAATAGGACTGGAAAAATCAAAGGACTCAGAAAAATAAATGGATTAGAAAAATAAAAAGATTAGAAAAATAGAAGGCCTATAAAAATAAAAGGACAAAGGAAAATAAAAGGAATAGAAAAATAAAAGGACTAGAAAAATAAAAGGACTCGACAAATAAAAGGACTCAGAAAAATAAAAGGACTCAGAAAAAAAAAAGAACTAGAAAAATAAAAGGGCTCAGAAAAATAAAAGGACTAGAAAAGTAAAAGGATTTGAAAAATAAAAGGACTCAGAAAAATAAAAGGACTGGAAAAATAAAAAGATTAGAAAAATAAAAGGAATATAAAAATAAAAGGACTAAGAAAAATAAAAGGAATAGAAAAATAAAAGGACTAGAAAAATAAAAGGAATCGACAAATAAAAGGATTCAGAAAAATAAAAGGACTCAGAAAAAAAAGAACTAGAAAAATAAAAGGGCTCAGAAAAATAAAAGGACTAGAAAAGTATAAGGATTTGAAAAATAAAAGGACTCAGAAAAATAAAAGGACGGGAAAAAAAATGACTGGAAAAATAAAAGGACAAGAAAAATAAAAGGATTTGAAAAATAAAAGGACTCGAAAAATAAAAGGACTGGAAAAGTAAAAGGATTTGAAAAATAAAAAGACTCAGAAAACTAAAAGGAATAGAAATATAAAAGAACTAGAGAAAAAAAAAGGACTAGAAAAATAAAAAGACTCAGAAAAATAAATGGACTTGAAAAATAAAAGGACTCAGAAAAATAAAAGGTCTAGAAAAGTAAAAGGACTAGAAAAATAAAAAGACTCAGAAAAATAAAAGGATTAGAAAAATAAAAGGACTCAGGAAAATAAAAGGGGTTAGAAAAATAAAATGACTGGAAAAATAAGAGGACTGGAAAAATCAAAGGACTCAGAAAAATAACAGGACTCAGAAAAAAAAAGAACTAGAAAAATAAAATGGCTCAGAAAAATAAAAGGACCAGAAAAGTAAAAGGATTTGAAAAATAAAAGGACTTGGAAAAGTAAAAGCACTCGAAAAATATAGGGACTCGAAAATTAAAAGGACTCAGAAAAATAAAAGGATTAGAAAAATAAAAGGACTCGGGAAAATAAAAGGGGTTAGAAAAATAAAATGACTGGAAAAATAATAGGACTGGAAAAATCAAAGGACTCAGAAAAATAAAAGGACTAGAAAATAAAAAGATTAGAAAAATAGAAGGCCTATAAAAATAAAAGGACAAAGGAAAATAAAAGGAATAGAAAAATAAAAGGACTAGAAAAATAAAAGGACTCGACAAATAAAAGGACTCAGAAAAATAAAAGGACTCAGAAAAAAAAAAGAACTAGAAAAATAAAAGGGCTCAGAAAAATAAAAGGACTAGAAAAGTAAAAGGATTTGAAAAATAAAAGGACTGGAAAAATAAAAAGATTAGAAAAATAAAAGGAATATAAAAATAAAAGGACTAAGGAAAATAAAAGGACTAGAAAAATAAAAGGACTCGACAAATAAAAGGACTCAGAAAAATAAAAGGACACAGAAAAAAAAGAACTAGAAAAATAAAAGGGCTCAGAAAAATAAAAGGACTAGAAAAGTATAAGGATTTGAAAAATAAAAGGACTCAGAAAAATAAAAGGACTGGAAAAATAAAATGACTGGAAAAATAAAAGGACAAGAAAAATAAAAGGATTTGAAAAATAAAAGGACTCGAAAAATAAAAGGACTGGAAAAGTAAAAGGATTTGAAAAATAAAAAGACTCAGAAAACTAAAAGGAATAGAAAAATAAAAGAACTAGAGAAAAAAAAAGGACTAGAAAAATAAAAAGACTCAGAAAAATAAATGGACTTGAAAAATAAAAGGACTCAGAAAAATAAAAGGATTAGAAAAATAAAAAGACTCAGAAAAATAAAAGAATTAGAAAAATAAAAGGACTCAGGAAAATAAAAGGGGTTAGAAAAATAAAATGACTGGAAAAATAATAGGACTGGAAAAATCAAAGGACTCAGAAAAATAACAGGACTAGAAAAATAAAAAGATTATAAAAATAAAAGGACTATAAAAATAAAAGGACTAAGGAAAATAAGAGGAATAGAAAAATAAAAGGACTAGAAAAATAAAAGGACTCAGAAAAATAAAAGGACTCAGAAAAAAAAAGAACTAGAAAAATAAAAGGTCTCAGAAAAATAAAAGGACTAGAAAAGTAAAAGGATTTGAAAAATAAAAGGACTTAGAAAAATAAAGGACTGGAAAAATAAAAAGACTCGAAAAATAAAAGGACTAGAAAAGTAAAAGGACTAGAAGAATAAAAGGACTTGAAAAGTAAAAGGACTAGAAGAATATAAGGACTCAGAGAAATAAAAGGACTCAGAAAAATAAAAGGACTCAGAAAAATAAAAGGACTCAGAAAAAAATAAGAACTAGAAAAATAAAAGGGCTCTGAAAAATAAAAGGAGTAGAAAAGTAAAAGGATTTGAAAAATAAAAGGACTCAGAAAAATAAAAGGACTGGAAAAATAAAAAGAGTCGAAAAATAAAAGGACTAGAAAAGTAAAAGGACTAAAAGAATAAAAGGACTTGAAAAGTAAAAGGACTAGAAGAATATAAGGACTCAGAGAAATAAAAGGACTCAGAAAAATAAAAGGACTCGACAAATAAAAGGACTCAGAAAAATAAAAGGACTCAGAAAAAAAAAGAACTAGAAAAATAAAAGGGCTCAGAAAAATAAAAGGACTGGAAAAGTAAAAGGATTTGAAAAATAAAAAGACTCAGAAAACTAAAAGGAATAGAAATATAAAAGAACTAGAGAAAAAAAAAGGACTAGAAAAATAAAAAGACTCAGAAAAATAAATGGACTTGAAAAATAAAAGGACTCAGAAAAATAAAAGGTCTAGAAAAGTAAAAGGACTAGAAAAATAAAAAGACTCAGAAAAATAAAAGGATTAGAAAAATAAAAGGACTCAGGAAAATAAAAGGGGTTAGAAAAATAAAATGACTGGAAAAATTAGAGGACTGGAAAAATCAAAGGACTCAGAAAAATAACAGGACTCAGAAAAAAAAAGAACTAGAAAAATAAAAGGGCTCAGAAAAATAAAAGGACCAGAAAAGTAAAAGGATTTGAAAAATAAAAGGACTTGGAAAAGTAAAAGCACTCGAAAAATATAGGGACTCGAAAATTAAAAGGACTCAGAAAAATAAAAGGATTAGAAAAATAAAAGGACTCGGGAAAATAAAAGGGGTTAGAAAAATAAAATGACTGGAAAAATAATAGGACTGGAAAAATCAAAGGACTCAGAAAAATAAAAGGACTAGAAAATAAAAAGATTAGAAAAATAGAAGGCCTAAAAAAATAAAAGGACAAAGGAAAATAAAAGGAATAGAAAAATAAAAGGACTAGAAAAATAAAAGGACTCGACAAATAAAAGGACTCAGAAAAATAAAAGGACTCAGAAAAAAAAAAGAACTAGAAAAATAAAAGGGCTCAGAAAAATAAAAGGACTAGAAAAGTAAAAGGATTTGAAAAATAAAAGGACTGGAAAAATAAAAAGATTAGAAAAATAAAAGGAATATAAAAATAAAAGGACTAAGGAAAATAAAAGGAATAGAAAAATAAAAGGACTAGAAAAATAAAAGGACTCGACAAATAAAAGGACTCAGAAAAATAAAAGGACTCAGAAAAAAAAGAACTAGAAAAATAAAAGGGCTCAGAAAAATAAAAGGACTAGAAAAGTAAAAGGATTTGAAAAATAAAAGGACTCAGAAAAATAAAAGGACTGGAAAAATAAAATGACTGGAAAAATAAAAGGACAAGAAAAATAAAAGGATTTGAAAAATAAAAGGACTCGAAAAATAAAAGGACTGGAAAAGTAAAAGGATTTGAAAAATAAAAAGACTCAGAAAACTAAAAGGAATAGAAAAATAAAAGAACTAGAGAAAAAAAAAGGACTAGAAAAATAAAAAGACTCAGAAAAATAAATGGACTTGAAAAATAAAAGGACTCAGAAAAATAAAAGGATTAGAAAAATAAAAAGACTCAGAAAAATAAAAGAATTAGAAAAATAAAAGGACTCAGGAAAATAAAAGGGGTTAGAAAAATAAAATGACTGGAAAAATAATAGGACTGGAAAAATCAAAGGACTCAGAAAAATAACAGGACTAGAAAAATAAAAAGATTATAAAAATAAAAGGACTATAAAAATAAAAGGACTAAGGAAAATAAGAGGAATAGAAAAATAAAGGACTAGAAAAATAAAAGGACTCAGAAAAATAAAAGGACTCAGAAAAAAAAAGAACTAGAAAAATAAAAGGTCTCAGAAAAATAAAAGGACTAGAAAAGTAAAAGGATTTGAAAAATAAAAGGACTTAGAAAAATAAAGGACTGGAAAAATAAAAAGACTCGAAAAATAAAAGGACTAGAAAAGTAAAAGGACTAGAAGAATAAAAGGACTTGAAAAGTAAAAGGACTAGAAGAATATAAGGACTCAGAGAATTAAAAGGACTCAGAAAAATAAAAGGACTCAGAAAAATAAAAGGACTCAGAAAAAAATAAGAACTAGAAAAATAAAAGGGCTCTGAAAAATAAAAGGAGTAGAAAAGTAAAAGGATTTGAAAAATAAAAGGACTCAGAAAAATAAAAGGACTGGAAAAATAAAAAGAGTCGAAAAATAAAAGGACTAGAAAAGTAAAAGGACTAAAAGAATAAAAGGACTTGAAAAGTAAAAGGACTAGAAGAATATAAGGACTCAGAGAAATAAAAGGACTCAGAAAAATAAAAGGACTCGACAAATAAAAGGACTCAGAAAAATAAAAGGACTCAGAAAAAAAAAGAACTAGAAAAATAAAAGGGCTCAGAAAAATAAAAGGACCAGAAAAGTAAAAGGATTTGAAAAATAAAAGGACTTGGAAAAGTAAAAGCACTCGAAAAATATAGGGACTCGAAAATTAAAAGGACTGGAAAAATAAAAGGACTAAGAAAAATAAAAGGATTTGAAAAATAAAAGGACTCAGGAAAATAAAAGGGGTTAGAAAAATAAAATGACTGGAAAAATAATAGGACTGGAAAAATCAAAGGACTCAGAAAAATAAAAGGACTAGAAAAATAAAAAGATTAGAAAAATAGAAGGCCTCTAAAAATACAAGGACAAAGGAAAAAAAAAGGAATAGAAAAATAAAAGGACTAGAAAAATAAAAGGACTCGACAAATAAAAGGACTCAGAAAAATGAAAGGACTCAGAAAAAAAAAGAACAAGAAAAATAAAAGGTCTCAGAAAAATAAAAGGACTAGAAAAGTAAAAGGATTTGAAAAATAAAAGGACTTAGAAAAATAAAGGACTGGAAAAATAAAAAGACTCGAAAAATAAAAGGACTAGAAAAGTAAAAGGACTAGAAGAATAAAAGGACTAGAAAAGTAAAAGCACTAGAAGAATATAAGGACTCAGAGAAATAAAAGGACTCGACAAATAAAAGGACTCAGAAAAATAAAAGAACTAGAAAAATAAAATGGCTCAGAAAAATAAAAGGACCAGAAAAGTAAAAGGATTTGAAAAATAAAAGGACTTGGAAAAGTAAAAGCACTCGAAAAATATAGGGACTCGAAAATTAAAAGGACAGGAAAAATAAAAGGACTCAGAAAAATAAAAGGATTAGAAAAATAAAAGGACTCAGGAAAATAAAAGGGGTTAGAAAAATAAAATTACTGGAAAAATAATAGGACTGGAAAAATCAAAGGACTCAGAAAAATAAATGGATTAGAAAAATAAAAAGATTAGAAAAATAGAAGGCCTATAAAAATAAAAGGACAAAGGAAAATAAAAGGAATAGAAAAATAAAAGGACTAGAAAAATACCTTTGATTTTTCCAGTCCTCTTATTTTTCCAGTCATTTTATTTTTCTAACCCCTTTTATTTTCCTGAGTCCTTTTATTTTTCTAATCCTTTTATTTTTCTGAGTCTTTTTATTTTTCTAGTCCTTTTACTTTTCTAGACCTTTTATTTTTCTGAGTCCTTTTATTTTTCAAGTCCATTTATTTTTCTGAGTCTTTTTATTTTTCTAGTCCTTTTTTTTCTCTAGTTCTTTTATATTTCTATTCCTTTTAGTTTTCTGAGTCTTTTTATTTTTCTAGTCCTTTTTTTTCTCTAGTTCTTTTATATTTCTATTCCTTTTAGTTTTCTGAGTCTTTTTATTTTTCAAATCCTTTTACTTTTCCAGTCCTTTTATTTTTCGAGTCCTTTTATTTTTCAAATCCTTTTATTTTTCTTGTCCTTTTATTTTTCCAGTCATTTTTTTTTCCCGTCCTTTTATTTTTCTGAGTCCTTTTATTTTTCAAATCCTTATACTTTTCTAGTCCTTTTATTTTTCTGAGCCCTTTTATTTTTCTAGTTCTTTTTTTTTCTGAGTCCTTTTATTTTTCTGAGTCCTTTTATTTGTCGAGTCCTTTTATTTTTCTAGTCCTTTTATTTTTCTATTCCTTTTATTTTCCTTAGTCCTTTTATTTTTATATTCCTTTTATTTTTCTAATCTTTTTATTTTTCCAGTCCTTTTATTTTTCAAATCCTTTTACTTTTCTAGTCCTTTTATTTTTCTGAGCCCTTTTATTTTTCTAGTTCTTTTTTTTTTCTGAGTCCTTTTATTTTTCTGAGTCCTTTTATTTGTCGAGTCCTTTTATTTTTCTAGTCCTTTTATTTTTCTATTCCTTTTATTTTCCTTTGTCCTTTTATTTTTATAGGCCTTTTATTTTTCTAATCTTTTTATTTTTCTAGTCCTTTTATTTTTCTGAGTCCTTTGATTTTTCCAGTCCTATTATTTTTCCAGTCATTTTATTTTTCTAACCCCTTTTATTTTCCTGAGTCCTTTTATTTTTCTAATCCTTTTATTTTTCTGAGTCCTTTTATTTTTCCAGTCCTTTTAATTTTCGAGTCCCTATATTTTTCGAGTGCTTTTACTTTTCCAAGTCCTTTTATTTTTCAAATCCTTTTACTTTTCTGGTCCTTTTATTTTTCTGAGCCATTTTATTTTTCTAGTTCTTTTTTTTTCTGAGTCCTGTTATTTTTCTGAGTCCTTTGATTTTTCCAGTCCTCTTATTTTTCCAGTCATTTTATTTTTCTAACCCCTTTTATTTTCCTGAGTCCTTTTATTTTTCTAATCCTTTTATTTTTCTGAGTCTTTTTATTTTTCTAGTCCTTTTACTTTTCTAGACCTTTTATTTTTCTGAGTCCTTTTATTTTTCAAGTCCATTTATTTTTCTGAGTCTTTTTATTTTTCTAGTCCTTTTTTTTCTCTAGTTCTTTTATATTTCTATTCCTTTTAGTTTTCTGAGTCTTTTTATTTTTCTAGTCCTTTTTTTTTCTCTAGTTCTTTTATATTTCTATTCCTTTTAGTTTTCTGAGTCTTTTTATTTTTCAAATCCTTTTACTTTTCCAGTCCTTTTATTTTTCGAGTCCTTTTATTTTTCAAATCCTTTTATTTTTCTTGTCCTTTTATTTTTCCAGTCATTTTTTTTTCCCGTCCTTTTATTTTTCTGAGTCCTTTTATTTTTCAAATCCTTATACTTTTCTAGTCCTTTTATTTTTCTGAGCCCTTTTATTTTTCTAGTTCTTTTTTTTTCTGAGTCCTTTTATTTTTCTGAGTCCTTTTATTTGTCGAGTCCTTTTATTTTTCTAGTCCTTTTATTTTTCTATTCCTTTTATTTTCCTTAGTCCTTTTATTTTTATATTCCTTTTATTTTTCTAATCTTTTTATTTTTCCAGTCCTTTTATTTTTCAAATCCTTTTACTTTTCTAGTCCTTTTATTTTTCTGAGCCCTTTTATTTTTCTAGTTCTTTTTTTTTTCTGAGTCCTTTTATTTTTCTGAGTCCTTTTATTTGTCGAGTCCTTTTATTTTTCTAGTCCTTTTATTTTTCTATTCCTTTTATTTTCCTTTGTCCTTTTATTTTTATAGGCCTTTTATTTTTCTAATCTTTTTATTTTTCTAGTCCTTTTATTTTTCTGAGTCCTTTGATTTTTCCAGTCCTATTATTTTTCCAGTCATTTTATTTTTCTAACCCCTTTTATTTTCCTGAGTCCTTTTATTTTTCTAATCCTTTTATTTTTCTGAGTCCTTTTATTTTTCCAGTCCTTTTAATTTTCGAGTCCCTATATTTTTCGAGTGCTTTTACTTTTCCAAGTCCTTTTATTTTTCAAATCCTTTTACTTTTCTGGTCCTTTTATTTTTCTGAGCCATTTTATTTTTCTAGTTCTTTTTTTTTCTGAGTCCTGTTATTTTTCTGAGTCCTTTGATTTTTCCAGTCCTCTTATTTTTCCAGTCATTTTATTTTTCTAACCCCTTTTATTTTCCTGAGTCCTTTTATTTTTCTAATCCTTTTATTTTTCTGAGTCTTTTTATTTTTCTAGTCCTTTTACTTTTCTAGACCTTTTATTTTTCTGAGTCCTTTTATTTTTCAAGTCCATTTATTTTTCTGAGTCTTTTTATTTTTCTAGTCCTTTTTTTTCTCTAGTTCTTTTATATTTCTATTCCTTTTAGTTTTCTGAGTCTTTTTATTTTTCTAGTCCTTTTTTTTTCTCTAGTTCTTTTATATTTCTATTCCTTTTAGTTTTCTGAGTCTTTTTATTTTTCAAATCCTTTTACTTTTCCAGTCCTTTTATTTTTCGAGTCCTTTTATTTTTCAAATCCTTTTATTTTTCTTGTCCTTTTATTTTTCCAGTCATTTTTTTTTCCCGTCCTTTTATTTTTCTGAGTCCTTTTATTTTTCAAATCCTTATACTTTTCTAGTCCTTTTATTTTTCTGAGCCCTTTTATTTTTCTAGTTCTTTTTTTTTCTGAGTCCTTTTATTTTTCTGAGTCCTTTTATTTGTCGAGTCCTTTTATTTTTCTAGTCCTTTTATTTTTCTATTCCTTTTATTTTCCTTAGTCCTTTTATTTTTATATTCCTTTTATTTTTCTAATCTTTTTATTTTTCCAGTCCTTTTATTTTTCAAATCCTTTTACTTTTCTAGTCCTTTTATTTTTCTGAGCCCTTTTATTTTTCTAGTTCTTTTTTTTTTCTGAGTCCTTTTATTTTTCTGAGTCCTTTTATTTGTCGAGTCCTTTTATTTTTCTAGTCCTTTTATTTTTCTATTCCTTTTATTTTCCTTTGTCCTTTTATTTTTATAGGCCTTTTATTTTTCTAATCTTTTTATTTTTCTAGTCCTTTTATTTTTCTGAGTCCTTTGATTTTTCCAGTCCTATTATTTTTCCAGTCATTTTATTTTTCTAACCCCTTTTATTTTCCTGAGTCCTTTTATTTTTCTAATCCTTTTATTTTTCTGAGTCCTTTTATTTTTCCAGTCCTTTTAATTTTCGAGTCCCTATATTTTTCGAGTGCTTTTACTTTTCCAAGTCCTTTTATTTTTCAAATCCTTTTACTTTTCTGGTCCTTTTATTTTTCTGAGCCATTTTATTTTTCTAGTTCTTTTTTTTTCTGAGTCCTGTTATTTTTCTGAGTCCTTTGATTTTTCCAGTCCTCTTATTTTTCCAGTCATTTTATTTTTCTAACCCCTTTTATTTTCCTGAGTCCTTTTATTTTTCTAATCCTTTTATTTTTCTGAGTCTTTTTATTTTTCTAGTCCTTTTACTTTTCTAGACCTTTTATTTTTCTGAGTCCTTTTATTTTTCAAGTCCATTTATTTTTCTGAGTCTTTTTATTTTTCTAGTCCTTTTTTTTCTCTAGTTCTTTTATATTTCTATTCCTTTTAGTTTTCTGAGTCTTTTTATTTTTCTAGTCCTTTTTTTTTCTCTAGTTCTTTTATATTTCTATTCCTTTTAGTTTTCTGAGTCTTTTTATTTTTCAAATCCTTTTACTTTTCCAGTCCTTTTATTTTTCGAGTCCTTTTATTTTTCAAATCCTTTTATTTTTCTTGTCCTTTTATTTTTCCAGTCATTTTTTTTTCCCGTCCTTTTATTTTTCTGAGTCCTTTTATTTTTCAAATCCTTATACTTTTCTAGTCCTTTTATTTTTCTGAGCCCTTTTATTTTTCTAGTTCTTTTTTTTTCTGAGTCCTTTTATTTTTCTGAGTCCTTTTATTTGTCGAGTCCTTTTATTTTTCTAGTCCTTTTATTTTTCTATTCCTTTTATTTTCCTTAGTCCTTTTATTTTTATATTCCTTTTATTTTTCTAATCTTTTTATTTTTCCAGTCCTTTTATTTTTCAAATCCTTTTACTTTTCTAGTCCTTTTATTTTTCTGAGCCCTTTTATTTTTCTAGTTCTTTTTTTTTTCTGAGTCCTTTTATTTTTCTGAGTCCTTTTATTTGTCGAGTCCTTTTATTTTTCTAGTCCTTTTATTTTTCTATTCCTTTTATTTTCCTTTGTCCTTTTATTTTTATAGGCCTTTTATTTTTCTAATCTTTTTATTTTTCTAGTCCTTTTATTTTTCTGAGTCCTTTGATTTTTCCAGTCCTATTATTTTTCCAGTCATTTTATTTTTCTAACCCCTTTTATTTTCCTGAGTCCTTTTATTTTTCTAATCCTTTTATTTTTCTGAGTCCTTTTATTTTTCCAGTCCTTTTAATTTTCGAGTCCCTATATTTTTCGAGTGCTTTTACTTTTCCAAGTCCTTTTATTTTTCAAATCCTTTTACTTTTCTGGTCCTTTTATTTTTCTGAGCCATTTTATTTTTCTAGTTCTTTTTTTTTCTGAGTCCTGTTATTTTTCTGAGTCCTTTGATTTTTCCAGTCCTCTTATTTTTCCAGTCATTTTATTTTTCTAACCCCTTTTATTTTCCTGAGTCCTTTTATTTTTCTAATCCTTTTATTTTTCTGAGTCTTTTTATTTTTCTAGTCCTTTTACTTTTCTAGACCTTTTATTTTTCTGAGTCCTTTTATTTTTCAAGTCCATTTATTTTTCTGAGTCTTTTTATTTTTCTAGTCCTTTTTTTTCTCTAGTTCTTTTATATTTCTATTCCTTTTAGTTTTCTGAGTCTTTTTATTTTTCTAGTCCTTTTTTTTTCTCTAGTTCTTTTATATTTCTATTCCTTTTAGTTTTCTGAGTCTTTTTATTTTTCAAATCCTTTTACTTTTCCAGTCCTTTTATTTTTCGAGTCCTTTTATTTTTCAAATCCTTTTATTTTTCTTGTCCTTTTATTTTTCCAGTCATTTTTTTTTCCCGTCCTTTTATTTTTCTGAGTCCTTTTATTTTTCAAATCCTTATACTTTTCTAGTCCTTTTATTTTTCTGAGCCCTTTTATTTTTCTAGTTCTTTTTTTTTCTGAGTCCTTTTATTTTTCTGAGTCCTTTTATTTGTCGAGTCCTTTTATTTTTCTAGTCCTTTTATTTTTCTATTCCTTTTATTTTCCTTAGTCCTTTTATTTTTATATTCCTTTTATTTTTCTAATCTTTTTATTTTTCCAGTCCTTTTATTTTTCAAATCCTTTTACTTTTCTAGTCCTTTTATTTTTCTGAGCCCTTTTATTTTTCTAGTTCTTTTTTTTTTCTGAGTCCTTTTATTTTTCTGAGTCCTTTTATTTGTCGAGTCCTTTTATTTTTCTAGTCCTTTTATTTTTCTATTCCTTTTATTTTCCTTTGTCCTTTTATTTTTATAGGCCTTTTATTTTTCTAATCTTTTTATTTTTCTAGTCCTTTTATTTTTCTGAGTCCTTTGATTTTTCCAGTCCTATTATTTTTCCAGTCATTTTATTTTTCTAACCCCTTTTATTTTCCTGAGTCCTTTTATTTTTCTAATCCTTTTATTTTTCTGAGTCCTTTTATTTTTCCAGTCCTTTTAATTTTCGAGTCCCTATATTTTTCGAGTGCTTTTACTTTTCCAAGTCCTTTTATTTTTCAAATCCTTTTACTTTTCTGGTCCTTTTATTTTTCTGAGCCATTTTATTTTTCTAGTTCTTTTTTTTTCTGAGTCCTGTTATTTTTCTGAGTCCTTTGATTTTTCCAGTCCTCTTATTTTTCCAGTCATTTTATTTTTCTAACCCCTTTTATTTTCCTGAGTCCTTTTATTTTTCTAATCCTTTTATTTTTCTGAGTCTTTTTATTTTTCTAGTCCTTTTACTTTTCTAGACCTTTTATTTTTCTGAGTCCTTTTATTTTTCAAGTCCATTTATTTTTCTGAGTCTTTTTATTTTTCTAGTCCTTTTTTTTCTCTAGTTCTTTTATATTTCTATTCCTTTTAGTTTTCTGAGTCTTTTTATTTTTCTAGTCCTTTTTTTTTCTCTAGTTCTTTTATATTTCTATTCCTTTTAGTTTTCTGAGTCTTTTTATTTTTCAAATCCTTTTACTTTTCCAGTCCTTTTATTTTTCGAGTCCTTTTATTTTTCAAATCCTTTTATTTTTCTTGTCCTTTTATTTTTCCAGTCATTTTTTTTTCCCGTCCTTTTATTTTTCTGAGTCCTTTTATTTTTCAAATCCTTATACTTTTCTAGTCCTTTTATTTTTCTGAGCCCTTTTATTTTTCTAGTTCTTTTTTTTTCTGAGTCCTTTTATTTTTCTGAGTCCTTTTATTTGTCGAGTCCTTTTATTTTTCTAGTCCTTTTATTTTTCTATTCCTTTTATTTTCCTTAGTCCTTTTATTTTTATATTCCTTTTATTTTTCTAATCTTTTTATTTTTCCAGTCCTTTTATTTTTCAAATCCTTTTACTTTTCTAGTCCTTTTATTTTTCTGAGCCCTTTTATTTTTCTAGTTCTTTTTTTTTTCTGAGTCCTTTTATTTTTCTGAGTCCTTTTATTTGTCGAGTCCTTTTATTTTTCTAGTCCTTTTATTTTTCTATTCCTTTTATTTTCCTTTGTCCTTTTATTTTTATAGGCCTTTTATTTTTCTAATCTTTTTATTTTTCTAGTCCTTTTATTTTTCTGAGTCCTTTGATTTTTCCAGTCCTATTATTTTTCCAGTCATTTTATTTTTCTAACCCCTTTTATTTTCCTGAGTCCTTTTATTTTTCTAATCCTTTTATTTTTCTGAGTCCTTTTATTTTTCCAGTCCTTTTAATTTTCGAGTCCCTATATTTTTCGAGTGCTTTTACTTTTCCAAGTCCTTTTATTTTTCAAATCCTTTTACTTTTCTGGTCCTTTTATTTTTCTGAGCCATTTTATTTTTCTAGTTCTTTTTTTTTCTGAGTCCTGTTATTTTTCTGAGTCCTTTGATTTTTCCAGTCCTCTTATTTTTCCAGTCATTTTATTTTTCTAACCCCTTTTATTTTCCTGAGTCCTTTTATTTTTCTAATCCTTTTATTTTTCTGAGTCTTTTTATTTTTCTAGTCCTTTTACTTTTCTAGACCTTTTATTTTTCTGAGTCCTTTTATTTTTCAAGTCCATTTATTTTTCTGAGTCTTTTTATTTTTCTAGTCCTTTTTTTTCTCTAGTTCTTTTATATTTCTATTCCTTTTAGTTTTCTGAGTCTTTTTATTTTTCTAGTCCTTTTTTTTTCTCTAGTTCTTTTATATTTCTATTCCTTTTAGTTTTCTGAGTCTTTTTATTTTTCAAATCCTTTTACTTTTCCAGTCCTTTTATTTTTCGAGTCCTTTTATTTTTCAAATCCTTTTATTTTTCTTGTCCTTTTATTTTTCCAGTCATTTTTTTTTCCCGTCCTTTTATTTTTCTGAGTCCTTTTATTTTTCAAATCCTTATACTTTTCTAGTCCTTTTATTTTTCTGAGCCCTTTTATTTTTCTAGTTCTTTTTTTTTCTGAGTCCTTTTATTTTTCTGAGTCCTTTTATTTGTCGAGTCCTTTTATTTTTCTAGTCCTTTTATTTTTCTATTCCTTTTATTTTCCTTAGTCCTTTTATTTTTATATTCCTTTTATTTTTCTAATCTTTTTATTTTTCCAGTCCTTTTATTTTTCAAATCCTTTTACTTTTCTAGTCCTTTTATTTTTCTGAGCCCTTTTATTTTTCTAGTTCTTTTTTTTTTCTGAGTCCTTTTATTTTTCTGAGTCCTTTTATTTGTCGAGTCCTTTTATTTTTCTAGTCCTTTTATTTTTCTATTCCTTTTATTTTCCTTTGTCCTTTTATTTTTATAGGCCTTTTATTTTTCTAATCTTTTTATTTTTCTAGTCCTTTTATTTTTCTGAGTCCTTTGATTTTTCCAGTCCTATTATTTTTCCAGTCATTTTATTTTTCTAACCCCTTTTATTTTCCTGAGTCCTTTTATTTTTCTAATCCTTTTATTTTTCTGAGTCCTTTTATTTTTCCAGTCCTTTTAATTTTCGAGTCCCTATATTTTTCGAGTGCTTTTACTTTTCCAAGTCCTTTTATTTTTCAAATCCTTTTACTTTTCTGGTCCTTTTATTTTTCTGAGCCATTTTATTTTTCTAGTTCTTTTTTTTTCTGAGTCCTGTTATTTTTCTGAGTCCTTTGATTTTTCCAGTCCTCTTATTTTTCCAGTCATTTTATTTTTCTAACCCCTTTTATTTTCCTGAGTCCTTTTATTTTTCTAATCCTTTTATTTTTCTGAGTCTTTTTATTTTTCTAGTCCTTTTACTTTTCTAGACCTTTTATTTTTCTGAGTCCTTTTATTTTTCAAGTCCATTTATTTTTCTGAGTCTTTTTATTTTTCTAGTCCTTTTTTTTCTCTAGTTCTTTTATATTTCTATTCCTTTTAGTTTTCTGAGTCTTTTTATTTTTCTAGTCCTTTTTTTTTCTCTAGTTCTTTTATATTTCTATTCCTTTTAGTTTTCTGAGTCTTTTTATTTTTCAAATCCTTTTACTTTTCCAGTCCTTTTATTTTTCGAGTCCTTTTATTTTTCAAATCCTTTTATTTTTCTTGTCCTTTTATTTTTCCAGTCATTTTTTTTTCCCGTCCTTTTATTTTTCTGAGTCCTTTTATTTTTCAAATCCTTATACTTTTCTAGTCCTTTTATTTTTCTGAGCCCTTTTATTTTTCTAGTTCTTTTTTTTTCTGAGTCCTTTTATTTTTCTGAGTCCTTTTATTTGTCGAGTCCTTTTATTTTTCTAGTCCTTTTATTTTTCTATTCCTTTTATTTTCCTTAGTCCTTTTATTTTTATATTCCTTTTATTTTTCTAATCTTTTTATTTTTCCAGTCCTTTTATTTTTCAAATCCTTTTACTTTTCTAGTCCTTTTATTTTTCTGAGCCCTTTTATTTTTCTAGTTCTTTTTTTTTTCTGAGTCCTTTTATTTTTCTGAGTCCTTTTATTTGTCGAGTCCTTTTATTTTTCTAGTCCTTTTATTTTTCTATTCCTTTTATTTTCCTTTGTCCTTTTATTTTTATAGGCCTTTTATTTTTCTAATCTTTTTATTTTTCTAGTCCTTTTATTTTTCTGAGTCCTTTGATTTTTCCAGTCCTATTATTTTTCCAGTCATTTTATTTTTCTAACCCCTTTTATTTTCCTGAGTCCTTTTATTTTTCTAATCCTTTTATTTTTCTGAGTCCTTTTATTTTTCCAGTCCTTTTAATTTTCGAGTCCCTATATTTTTCGAGTGCTTTTACTTTTCCAAGTCCTTTTATTTTTCAAATCCTTTTACTTTTCTGGTCCTTTTATTTTTCTGAGCCATTTTATTTTTCTAGTTCTTTTTTTTTCTGAGTCCTGTTATTTTTCTGAGTCCTTTGATTTTTCCAGTCCTCTTATTTTTCCAGTCATTTTATTTTTCTAACCCCTTTTATTTTCCTGAGTCCTTTTATTTTTCTAATCCTTTTATTTTTCTGAGTCTTTTTATTTTTCTAGTCCTTTTACTTTTCTAGACCTTTTATTTTTCTGAGTCCTTTTATTTTTCAAGTCCATTTATTTTTCTGAGTCTTTTTATTTTTCTAGTCCTTTTTTTTCTCTAGTTCTTTTATATTTCTATTCCTTTTAGTTTTCTGAGTCTTTTTATTTTTCTAGTCCTTTTTTTTTCTCTAGTTCTTTTATATTTCTATTCCTTTTAGTTTTCTGAGTCTTTTTATTTTTCAAATCCTTTTACTTTTCCAGTCCTTTTATTTTTCGAGTCCTTTTATTTTTCAAATCCTTTTATTTTTCTTGTCCTTTTATTTTTCCAGTCATTTTTTTTTCCCGTCCTTTTATTTTTCTGAGTCCTTTTATTTTTCAAATCCTTATACTTTTCTAGTCCTTTTATTTTTCTGAGCCCTTTTATTTTTCTAGTTCTTTTTTTTTCTGAGTCCTTTTATTTTTCTGAGTCCTTTTATTTGTCGAGTCCTTTTATTTTTCTAGTCCTTTTATTTTTCTATTCCTTTTATTTTCCTTAGTCCTTTTATTTTTATATTCCTTTTATTTTTCTAATCTTTTTATTTTTCCAGTCCTTTTATTTTTCAAATCCTTTTACTTTTCTAGTCCTTTTATTTTTCTGAGCCCTTTTATTTTTCTAGTTCTTTTTTTTTTCTGAGTCCTTTTATTTTTCTGAGTCCTTTTATTTGTCGAGTCCTTTTATTTTTCTAGTCCTTTTATTTTTCTATTCCTTTTATTTTCCTTTGTCCTTTTATTTTTATAGGCCTTTTATTTTTCTAATCTTTTTATTTTTCTAGTCCTTTTATTTTTCTGAGTCCTTTGATTTTTCCAGTCCTATTATTTTTCCAGTCATTTTATTTTTCTAACCCCTTTTATTTTCCTGAGTCCTTTTATTTTTCTAATCCTTTTATTTTTCTGAGTCCTTTTATTTTTCCAGTCCTTTTAATTTTCGAGTCCCTATATTTTTCGAGTGCTTTTACTTTTCCAAGTCCTTTTATTTTTCAAATCCTTTTACTTTTCTGGTCCTTTTATTTTTCTGAGCCATTTTATTTTTCTAGTTCTTTTTTTTTCTGAGTCCTGTTATTTTTCTGAGTCCTTTGATTTTTCCAGTCCTCTTATTTTTCCAGTCATTTTATTTTTCTAACCCCTTTTATTTTCCTGAGTCCTTTTATTTTTCTAATCCTTTTATTTTTCTGAGTCTTTTTATTTTTCTAGTCCTTTTACTTTTCTAGACCTTTTATTTTTCTGAGTCCTTTTATTTTTCAAGTCCATTTATTTTTCTGAGTCTTTTTATTTTTCTAGTCCTTTTTTTTCTCTAGTTCTTTTATATTTCTATTCCTTTTAGTTTTCTGAGTCTTTTTATTTTTCAAATCCTTTTACTTTTGCAGTCCTTTTATTTTTCGAGTCCTTTTATTTTTCAAATCCTTTTATTTTTCTTGTCCTTTTATTTTTCCAGTCATTTTTTTTTCCCGTCCTTTTATTTTTCTGAGTCCTTTTATTTTTCAAATCCTTTTACTTTTCCAGTCCTTTTATTTTTCGAGTCCTTTTATTTTTCAAATCCTTTTATTTTTCTTGTCCTTTTATTTTTCCAGTCATTTTTTTTCCCGTCCTTTTATTTTTCTGAGTCCTTTTATTTTTCAAATCCTTATACTTTTCTAGTCCTTTTATTTTTCTGAGCCCTTTTATTTTTCTAGTTCTTTTTTTTTCTGAGTCCTTTTATTTTTCTGAGTCCTTTTATTTGTCGAGTCCTTTTATTTTTCTAGTCCTTTTATTTTTCTATTCCTTTTATTTTCCTTAGTCCTTTTATTTTTATATTCCTTTTATTTTTCTAATCTTTTTATTTTTCCAGTCCTTTTATTTTTCAAATCCTTTTACTTTTCTAGTCCTTTTATTTTTCTGAGCCCTTTTATTTTTCTAGTTCTTTTTTTTTTCTGAGTCCTTTTATTTTTCTGAGTCCTTTTATTTGTCGAGTCCTTTTATTTTTCTAGTCCTTTTATTTTTCTATTCCTTTTATTTTCCTTTGTCCTTTTATTTTTATAGGCCTTTTATTTTTCTAATCTTTTTATTTTTCTAGTCCTTTTATTTTTCTGAGTCCTTTGATTTTTCCAGTCCTATTATTTTTCCAGTCATTTTATTTTTCTAACCCCTTTTATTTTCCTGAGTCCTTTTATTTTTCTAATCCTTTTATTTTTCTGAGTCCTTTTATTTTTCCAGTCCTTTTAATTTTCGAGTCCCTATATTTTTCGAGTGCTTTTACTTTTCCAAGTCCTTTTATTTTTCAAATCCTTTTACTTTTCTGGTCCTTTTATTTTTCTGAGCCATTTTATTTTTCTAGTTCTTTTTTTTTCTGAGTCCTGTTATTTTTCTGAGTCCTTTGATTTTTCCAGTCCTCTTATTTTTCCAGTCATTTTATTTTTCTAACCCCTTTTATTTTCCTGAGTCCTTTTATTTTTCTAATCCTTTTATTTTTCTGAGTCTTTTTATTTTTCTAGTCCTTTTACTTTTCTAGACCTTTTATTTTTCTGAGTCCTTTTATTTTTCAAGTCCATTTATTTTTCTGAGTCTTTTTATTTTTCTAGTCCTTTTTTTTCTCTAGTTCTTTTATATTTCTATTCCTTTTAGTTTTCTGAGTCTTTTTATTTTTCTAGTCCTTTTTTTTTCTCTAGTTCTTTTATATTTCTATTCCTTTTAGTTTTCTGAGTCTTTTTATTTTTCAAATCCTTTTACTTTTCCAGTCCTTTTATTTTTCGAGTCCTTTTATTTTTCAAATCCTTTTATTTTTCTTGTCCTTTTATTTTTCCAGTCATTTTTTTTTCCCGTCCTTTTATTTTTCTGAGTCCTTTTATTTTTCAAATCCTTATACTTTTCTAGTCCTTTTATTTTTCTGAGCCCTTTTATTTTTCTAGTTCTTTTTTTTTCTGAGTCCTTTTATTTTTCTGAGTCCTTTTATTTGTCGAGTCCTTTTATTTTTCTAGTCCTTTTATTTTTCTATTCCTTTTATTTTCCTTAGTCCTTTTATTTTTATATTCCTTTTATTTTTCTAATCTTTTTATTTTTCCAGTCCTTTTATTTTTCAAATCCTTTTACTTTTCTAGTCCTTTTATTTTTCTGAGCCCTTTTATTTTTCTAGTTCTTTTTTTTTTCTGAGTCCTTTTATTTTTCTGAGTCCTTTTATTTGTCGAGTCCTTTTATTTTTCTAGTCCTTTTATTTTTCTATTCCTTTTATTTTCCTTTGTCCTTTTATTTTTATAGGCCTTTTATTTTTCTAATCTTTTTATTTTTCTAGTCCTTTTATTTTTCTGAGTCCTTTGATTTTTCCAGTCCTATTATTTTTCCAGTCATTTTATTTTTCTAACCCCTTTTATTTTCCTGAGTCCTTTTATTTTTCTAATCCTTTTATTTTTCTGAGTCCTTTTATTTTTCCAGTCCTTTTAATTTTCGAGTCCCTATATTTTTCGAGTGCTTTTACTTTTCCAAGTCCTTTTATTTTTCAAATCCTTTTACTTTTCTGGTCCTTTTATTTTTCTGAGCCATTTTATTTTTCTAGTTCTTTTTTTTTCTGAGTCCTGTTATTTTTCTGAGTCCTTTGATTTTTCCAGTCCTCTTATTTTTCCAGTCATTTTATTTTTCTAACCCCTTTTATTTTCCTGAGTCCTTTTATTTTTCTAATCCTTTTATTTTTCTGAGTCTTTTTATTTTTCTAGTCCTTTTACTTTTCTAGACCTTTTATTTTTCTGAGTCCTTTTATTTTTCAAGTCCATTTATTTTTCTGAGTCTTTTTATTTTTCTAGTCCTTTTTTTTCTCTAGTTCTTTTATATTTCTATTCCTTTTAGTTTTCTGAGTCTTTTTATTTTTCTAGTCCTTTTTTTTTCTCTAGTTCTTTTATATTTCTATTCCTTTTAGTTTTCTGAGTCTTTTTATTTTTCAAATCCTTTTACTTTTCCAGTCCTTTTATTTTTCGAGTCCTTTTATTTTTCAAATCCTTTTATTTTTCTTGTCCTTTTATTTTTCCAGTCATTTTTTTTTCCCGTCCTTTTATTTTTCTGAGTCCTTTTATTTTTCAAATCCTTATACTTTTCTAGTCCTTTTATTTTTCTGAGCCCTTTTATTTTTCTAGTTCTTTTTTTTTCTGAGTCCTTTTATTTTTCTGAGTCCTTTTATTTGTCGAGTCCTTTTATTTTTCTAGTCCTTTTATTTTTCTATTCCTTTTATTTTCCTTAGTCCTTTTATTTTTATATTCCTTTTATTTTTCTAATCTTTTTATTTTTCCAGTCCTTTTATTTTTCAAATCCTTTTACTTTTCTAGTCCTTTTATTTTTCTGAGCCCTTTTATTTTTCTAGTTCTTTTTTTTTTCTGAGTCCTTTTATTTTTCTGAGTCCTTTTATTTGTCGAGTCCTTTTATTTTTCTAGTCCTTTTATTTTTCTATTCCTTTTATTTTCCTTTGTCCTTTTATTTTTATAGGCCTTTTATTTTTCTAATCTTTTTATTTTTCTAGTCCTTTTATTTTTCTGAGTCCTTTGATTTTTCCAGTCCTATTATTTTTCCAGTCATTTTATTTTTCTAACCCCTTTTATTTTCCTGAGTCCTTTTATTTTTCTAATCCTTTTATTTTTCTGAGTCCTTTTATTTTTCCAGTCCTTTTAATTTTCGAGTCCCTATATTTTTCGAGTGCTTTTACTTTTCCAAGTCCTTTTATTTTTCAAATCCTTTTACTTTTCTGGTCCTTTTATTTTTCTGAGCCATTTTATTTTTCTAGTTCTTTTTTTTTCTGAGTCCTGTTATTTTTCTGAGTCCTTTGATTTTTCCAGTCCTCTTATTTTTCCAGTCATTTTATTTTTCTAACCCCTTTTATTTTCCTGAGTCCTTTTATTTTTCTAATCCTTTTATTTTTCTGAGTCTTTTTATTTTTCTAGTCCTTTTACTTTTCTAGACCTTTTATTTTTCTGAGTCCTTTTATTTTTCAAGTCCATTTATTTTTCTGAGTCTTTTTATTTTTCTAGTCCTTTTTTTTCTCTAGTTCTTTTATATTTCTATTCCTTTTAGTTTTCTGAGTCTTTTTATTTTTCTAGTCCTTTTTTTTTCTCTAGTTCTTTTATATTTCTATTCCTTTTAGTTTTCTGAGTCTTTTTATTTTTCAAATCCTTTTACTTTTCCAGTCCTTTTATTTTTCGAGTCCTTTTATTTTTCAAATCCTTTTATTTTTCTTGTCCTTTTATTTTTCCAGTCATTTTTTTTCCCGTCCTTTTATTTTTCTGAGTCCTTTTATTTTTCAAATCCTTATACTTTTCTAGTCCTTTTATTTTTCTGAGCCCTTTTATTTTTCTAGTTCTTTTTTTTTCTGAGTCCTTTTATTTTTCTGAGTCCTTTTATTTGTCGAGTCCTTTTATTTTTCTAGTCCTTTTATTTTTCTATTCCTTTTATTTTCCTTAGTCCTTTTATTTTTAGATTCCTTTTATTTTTCTAATCTTTTTATTTTTCCAGTCCTTTTATTTTTCAAATCCTTTTACTTTTCTAGTCCTTTTATTTTTCTGAGCCCTTTTATTTTTCTAGTTCTTTTTTTTTTCTGAGTCCTTTTATTTTTCTGAGTCCTTTTATTTGTCGAGTCCTTTTATTTTTCTAGTCCTTTTATTTTTCTATTCCTTTTATTTTCCTTTGTCCTTTTATTTTTATAGGCCTTTTATTTTTCTAATCTTTTTATTTTTCTAGTCCTTTTATTTTTCTGAGTCCTTTGATTTTTCCAGTCCTATTATTTTTCCAGTCATTTTATTTTTCTAACCCCTTTTATTTTCCTGAGTCCTTTTATTTTTCTAATCCTTTTATTTTTCTGAGTCCTTTTATTTTTCCAGTCCTTTTAATTTTCGAGTCCCTATATTTTTCGAGTGCTTTTACTTTTCCAAGTCCTTTTATTTTTCAAATCCTTTTACTTTTCTGGTCCTTTTATTTTTCTGAGCCATTTTATTTTTCTAGTTCTTTTTTTTTCTGAGTCCTGTTATTTTTCTGAGTCCTTTGATTTTTCCAGTCCTCTTATTTTTCCAGTCATTTTATTTTTCTAACCCCTTTTATTTTCCTGAGTCCTTTTATTTTTCTAATCCTTTTATTTTTCTGAGTCTTTTTATTTTTCTAGTCCTTTTACTTTTCTAGACCTTTTATTTTTCTGAGTCCTTTTATTTTTCAAGTCCATTTATTTTTCTGAGTCTTTTTATTTTTCTAGTCCTTTTTTTTCTCTAGTTCTTTTATATTTCTATTCCTTTTAGTTTTCTGAGTCTTTTTATTTTTCTAGTCCTTTTTTTTTCTCTAGTTCTTTTATATTTCTATTCCTTTTAGTTTTCTGAGTCTTTTTATTTTTCAAATCCTTTTACTTTTCCAGTCCTTTTATTTTTCGAGTCCTTTTATTTTTCAAATCCTTTTATTTTTCTTGTCCTTTTATTTTTCCAGTCATTTTTTTTCCCGTCCTTTTATTTTTCAAATCCTTATACTTTTCTAGTCCTTTTATTTTTCTGAGCCCTTTTATTTTTCTAGTTCTTTTTTTTTCTGAGTCCTTTTATTTTTCTGAGTCCTTTTATTTGTCGAGTCCTTTTATTTTTCTAGTCCTTTTATTTTTCTATTCCTTTTATTTTCCTTAGTCCTTTTATTTTTATATTCCTTTTATTTTTCTAATCTTTTTATTTTTCCAGTCCTTTTATTTTTCAAATCCTTTTACTTTTCTAGTCCTTTTATTTTTCTGAGCCCTTTTATTTTTCTAGTTCTTTTTTTTTTCTGAGTCTTTTATTTTTCTGAGTCCTTTTATTTGTCGAGTCCTTTTATTTTTCTAGTCCTTTTATTTTCCTTTGTCCTTTTATTTTTATAGGCCTTCTATTTTTCTAATCTTTTTATTTTTCTAGTCCTTTTATTTTTCTGAGTCCTTTGATTTTTCCAGTCCTATTATTTTTCCAGTCATTTTATTTTTCTAACCCCTTTTATTTTCCTGAGTCCTTTTATTTTTCTAATCCTTTTATTTTTCTGAGTCCTTTTATTTTTCCAGTCCTTTTAATTTTCGAGTCCCTATATTTTTCGGGTGCTTTTACTTTTCCAAGTCCTTTTATTTTTCAAATCCTTTTACTTTTCTGGTCCTTTTATTTTTCTGAGCCATTTTATTTTTCTAGTTCTTTTTTTTTCTGAGTCCTGTTATTTTTCTGAGTCCTTTGATTTTTCCAGTCCTCTTATTTTTCCAGTCATTTTATTTTTCTAACCCCTTTTATTTTCCTGAGTCCTTTTATTTTTCTAATCCTTTTATTTTTCTGAGTCTTTTTATTTTTCTAGTCCTTTTACTTTTCTAGACCTTTTATTTTTCTGAGTCCTTTTATTTTTCAAGTCCATTTATTTTTCTGAGTCTTTTTATTTTTCTAGTCCTTTTTTTTCTCTAGTTCTTTTATATTTCTATTCCTTTTAGTTTTCTGAGTCTTTTTATTTTTCTAGTCCTTTTTTTTTCTCTAGTTCTTTTATATTTCTATTCCTTTTAGTTTTCTGAGTCTTTTTATTTTTCAAATCCTTTTACTTTTCCAGTCCTTTTATTTTTCGAGTCCTTTTATTTTTCAAATCCTTTTATTTTTCTTGTCCTTTTATTTTTCCAGTCATTTTTTTTCCCGTCCTTTTATTTTTCTGAGACCTTTTATTTTTCAAATCCTTATACTTTTCTAGTCCTTTTATTTTTCTGAGCCCTTTTATTTTTCTAGTTCTTTTTTTTTCTGAGTCCTTTTATTTTTCTGAGTCCTTTTATTTGTCGAGTCCTTTTATTTTTCTAGTCCTTTTATTTTTCTATTCCTTTTATTTTCCTTAGTCCTTTTATTTTTATATTCCTTTTATTTTTCTAATCTTTTTATTTTTCCAGTCCTTTTATTTTTCAAATCCTTTTACTTTTCTAGTCCTTTTATTTTTCTGAGCCCTTTTATTTTTCTAGTTCTTTTTTTTTTCTGAGTCTTTTATTTTTCTGAGTCCTTTTATTTGTCGAGTCCTTTTATTTTTCTAGTCCTTTTATTTTCCTTTGTCCTTTTATTTTTATAGGCCTTCTATTTTTCTAATCTTTTTATTTTTCTAGTCCTTTTATTTTTCTGAGTCCTTTGATTTTTCCAGTCCTATTATTTTTCCAGTCATTTTATTTTTCTAACCCCTTTTATTTTCCTGAGTCCTTTTATTTTTCTAATCCTTTTATTTTTCTGAGTCCTTTTATTTTTCCAGTCCTTTTAATTTTCGAGTCCCTATATTTTTCGGGTGCTTTTACTTTTCCAAGTCCTTTTATTTTTCAAATCCTTTTACTTTTCTGGTCCTTTTATTTTTCTGAGCCATTTTATTTTTCTAGTTCTTTTTTTTTCTGAGTCCTGTTATTTTTCTGAGTCCTTTGATTTTTCCAGTCCTCTTATTTTTCCAGTCATTTTATTTTTCTAACCCCTTTTATTTTCCTGAGTCCTTTTATTTTTCTAATCCTTTTATTTTTCTGAGTCTTTTTATTTTTCTAGTCCTTTTACTTTTCTAGACCTTTTATTTTTCTGAGTCCTTTTATTTTTCAAGTCCATTTATTTTTCTGAGTCTTTTTATTTTTCTAGTCCTTTTTTTTCTCTAGTTCTTTTATATTTCTATTCCTTTTAGTTTTCTGAGTCTTTTTATTTTTCTAGTCCTTTTTTTTTCTCTAGTTCTTTTATATTTCTATTCCTTTTAGTTTTCTGAGTCTTTTTATTTTTCAAATCCTTTTACTTTTCCAGTCCTTTTATTTTTCGAGTCCTTTTATTTTTCAAATCCTTTTATTTTTCTTGTCCTTTTATTTTTCCAGTCATTTTTTTTCCCGTCCTTTTATTTTTCTGAGACCTTTTATTTTTCAAATCCTTATACTTTTCTAGTCCTTTTATTTTTCTGAGCCCTTTTATTTTTCTAGTTCTTTTTTTTTCTGAGTCCTTTTATTTTTCTGAGTCCTTTTATTTGTCGAGTCCTTTTATTTTTCTAGTCCTTTTATTTTTCTATTCCTTTTATTTTCCTTAGTCCTTTTATTTTTATATTCCTTTTATTTTTCTAATCTTTTTATTTTTCCAGTCCTTTTATTTTTCAAATCCTTTTACTTTTCTAGTCCTTTTATTTTTCTGAGCCCTTTTATTTTTCTAGTTCTTTTTTTTTTCTGAGTCTTTTATTTTTCTGAGTCCTTTTATTTGTCGAGTCCTTTTATTTTTCTAGTCCTTTTATTTTCCTTTGTCCTTTTATTTTTATAGGCCTTCTATTTTTCTAATCTTTTTATTTTTCTAGTCCTTTTATTTTTCTGAGTCCTTTGATTTTTCCAGTCCTATTATTTTTCCAGTCATTTTATTTTTCTAACCCCTTTTATTTTCCTGAGTCCTTTTATTTTTCTAATCCTTTTATTTTTCTGAGTCCTTTTATTTTTCCAGTCCTTTTAATTTTCGAGTCCCTATATTTTTCGGGTGCTTTTACTTTTCCAAGTCCTTTTATTTTTCAAATCCTTTTACTTTTCTGGTCCTTTTATTTTTCTGAGCCATTTTATTTTTCTAGTTCTTTTTTTTTCTGAGTCCTGTTATTTTTCTGAGTCCTTTGATTTTTCCAGTCCTCTTATTTTTCCAGTCATTTTATTTTTCTAACCCCTTTTATTTTCCTGAGTCCTTTTATTTTTCTAATCCTTTTATTTTTCTGAGTCTTTTTATTTTTCTAGTCCTTTTACTTTTCTAGACCTTTTATTTTTCTGAGTCCTTTTATTTTTCAAGTCCATTTATTTTTCTGAGTCTTTTTATTTTTCTAGTCCTTTTTTTTCTCTAGTTCTTTTATATTTCTATTCCTTTTAGTTTTCTGAGTCTTTTTATTTTTCTAGTCCTTTTTTTTTCTCTAGTTCTTTTATATTTCTATTCCTTTTAGTTTTCTGAGTCTTTTTATTTTTCAAATCCTTTTACTTTTCCAGTCCTTTTATTTTTCGAGTCCTTTTATTTTTCAAATCCTTTTATTTTTCTTGTCCTTTTATTTTTCCAGTCATTTTTTTTCCCGTCCTTTTATTTTTCTGAGACCTTTTATTTTTCAAATCCTTATACTTTTCTAGTCCTTTTATTTTTCTGAGCCCTTTTATTTTTCTAGTTCTTTTTTTTTCTGAGTCCTTTTATTTTTCTGAGTCCTTTTATTTGTCGAGTCCTTTTATTTTTCTAGTCCTTTTATTTTTCTATTCCTTTTATTTTCCTTAGTCCTTTTATTTTTATATTCCTTTTATTTTTCTAATCTTTTTATTTTTCCAGTCCTTTTATTTTTCAAATCCTTTTACTTTTCTAGTCCTTTTATTTTTCTGAGCCCTTTTATTTTTCTAGTTCTTTTTTTTTTCTGAGTCCTTTTATTTTTCTGAGTCCTTTTATTTGTCGAGTCCTTTTATTTTTCTAGTCCTTTTATTTTTCTATTCCTTTTATTTTCCTTTGTCCTTTTATTTTTATAGGCCTTTTATTTTTCTAATCTTTTTATTTTTCTAGTCCTTTTATTTTTCTGAGTCCTTTGATTTTTCCAGTCCTATTATTTTTCCAGTCATTTTATTTTTCTAACCCCTTTTATTTTCCTGAGTCCTTTTATTTTTCTAATCCTTTTATTTTTCTGAGTCCTTTTATTTTTCCAGTCCTTTTAATTTTCGAGTCCCTATATTTTTCGAGTGCTTTTACTTTTCCAAGTCCTTTTATTTTTCAAATCCTTTTACTTTTCTGGTCCTTTTATTTTTCTGAGCCATTTTATTTTTCTAGTTCTTTTTTTTTCTGAGTCCTGTTATTTTTCTGAGTCCTTTGATTTTTCCAGTCCTCTTATTTTTCCAGTCATTTTATTTTTCTAACCCCTTTTATTTTCCTGAGTCCTTTTATTTTTCTAATCCTTTTATTTTTCTGAGTCCTTTTATTTTTCCAGTCCTTTTAATTTTCGAGTCCCTATATTTTTCGAGTGCTTTTACTTTTCCAAGTCCTTTTATTTTTCAAATCCTTTTACTTTTCTGGTCCTTTTATTTTTCTGAGCCATTTTATTTTTCTAGTTCTTTTTTTTTCTGAGTCCTGTTATTTTTCTGAGTCCTTTGATTTTTCCAGTCCTCTTATTTTTCCAGTCATTTTATTTTTCTAACCCCTTTTATTTTCCTGAGTCCTTTTATTTTTCTAATCCTTTTATTTTTCTGAGTCTTTTTATTTTTCTAGTCCTTTTACTTTTCTAGACCTTTTATTTTTCTGAGTCCTTTTATTTTTCAAGTCCATTTATTTTTCTGAGTCTTTTTATTTTTCTAGTCCTTTTTTTTCTCTAGTTCTTTTATATTTCTATTCCTTTTAGTTTTCTGAGTCTTTTTATTTTTCTAGTCCTTTTTTTTTCTCTAGTTCTTTTATATTTCTATTCCTTTTAGTTTTCTGAGTCTTTTTATTTTTCAAATCCTTTTACTTTTCCAGTCCTTTTATTTTTCGAGTCCTTTTATTTTTCAAATCCTTTTATTTTTCTTGTCCTTTTATTTTTCCAGTCATTTTTTTTCCCGTCCTTTTATTTTTCTGAGTCCTTTTATTTTTCAAATCCTTATACTTTTCTAGTCCTTTTATTTTTCTGAGCCCTTTTATTTTTCTAGTTCTTTTTTTTTCTGAGTCCTTTTATTTTTCTGAGTCCTTTTATTTGTCGAGTCCTTTTATTTTTCTAGTCCTTTTATTTTTCTATTCCTTTTATTTTCCTTAGTCCTTTTATTTTTATATTCCTTTTATTTTTCTAATCTTTTTATTTTTCCAGTCCTTTTATTTTTCAAATCCTTTTACTTTTCTAGTCCTTTTATTTTTCTGAGCCCTTTTATTTTTCTAGTTCTTTTTTTTTTCTGAGTCTTTTATTTTTCTGAGTCCTTTTATTTGTCGAGTCCTTTTATTTTTCTAGTCCTTTTATTTTCCTTTGTCCTTTTATTTTTATAGGCCTTCTATTTTTCTAATCTTTTTATTTTTCTAGTCCTTTTATTTTTCTGAGTCCTTTGATTTTTCCAGTCCTATTATTTTTCCAGTCATTTTATTTTTCTAACCCCTTTTATTTTCCTGAGTCCTTTTATTTTTCTAATCCTTTTATTTTTCTGAGTCCTTTTATTTTTCCAGTCCTTTTAATTTTCGAGTCCCTATATTTTTCGGGTGCTTTTACTTTTCCAAGTCCTTTTATTTTTCAAATCCTTTTACTTTTCTGGTCCTTTTATTTTTCTGAGCCATTTTATTTTTCTAGTTCTTTTTTTTTCTGAGTCCTGTTATTTTTCTGAGTCCTTTGATTTTTCCAGTCCTCTTATTTTTCCAGTCATTTTATTTTTCTAACCCCTTTTATTTTCCTGAGTCCTTTTATTTTTCTAATCCTTTTATTTTTCTGAGTCTTTTTATTTTTCTAGTTCTTTTACTTTTCTAGACCTTTTATTTTTCTGAGTCCTTTTATTTTTCAAGTCCATTTATTTTTCTGAGTCTTTTTATTTTTCTAGTCCTTTTTTTTCTCTAGTTCTTTTATATTTCTATTCCTTTTAGTTTTCTGAGTCTTTTTATTTTTCTAGTCCTTTTTTTTTCTCTAGTTCTTTTATATTTCTATTCCTTTTAGTTTTCTGAGTCTTTTTATTTTTCAAATCCTTTTACTTTTCCAGTCCTTTTATTTTTCGAGTCCTTTTATTTTTCAAATCCTTTTATTTTTCTTGTCCTTTTATTTTTCCAGTCATTTTTTTTCCCGTCCTTTTATTTTTCTGAGACCTTTTATTTTTCAAATCCTTATACTTTTCTAGTCCTTTTATTTTTCTGAGCCCTTTTATTTTTCTAGTTCTATTTTTTTCTGAGTCCTTTTATTTTTCTGAGTCCTTTTATTTGTCGAGTCCTTTTATTTTTCTAGTCCTTTTATTTTTCTATTCCTTTTATTTTCCTTAGTCCTTTTATTTTTATATTCCTTTTATTTTTCTAATCTTTTTATTTTTCCAGTCCTTTTATTTTTCAAATCCTTTTACTTTTCAAGTCCTTTTATTTTTCTGAGCCCTTTTATTTTTCTGAGTCCTTTTATTTTTCTGAGTCCTTTTATTTGTCGAGTCCTTTTATTTTTCTAGTCCTTTTATTTTTCTATTCCTTTTATTTTCCTTTGTCCTTTTATTTTTATAGGCCTTTTATTTTTCTAATCTTTTTATTTTTCTAGTCCTTTTATTTTTCTGAGTCCTTTGATTTTTCCAGTCCTATTATTTTTCCAGTCATTTTATTTTTCTAACCCCTTTTATTTTCCTGAGTCCTTTTATTTTTCTAATCCTTTTATTTTTCTGAGTCCTTTTATTTTTCCAGTCCTTTTAATTTTCGAGTCCCTATATTTTTCGAGTGCTTTTACTTTTCCAAGTCCTTTTATTTTTCAAATCCTTTTACTTTTCTGGTCCTTTTATTTTTCTGAGCCATTTTATTTTTCTAGTTCTTTTTTTTTCTGAGTCCTGTTATTTTTCTGAGTCCTTTGATTTTTCCAGTCCTCTTATTTTTCCAGTCATTTTATTTTTCTAACCCCTTTTATTTTCCTGTGTCCTTTTATTTTTCTAATCCTTTTATTTTTCTGAGTCTTTTTATTTTTCTAGTCCTTTTACTTTTCTAGACCTTTTATTTTTCTGAGTCCTTTTATTTTTCAAGTCCATTTATTTTTCTGAGTCTTTTTATTTTTCTAGTCCTTTTTTTTCTCGAGTTCTTTTATATTTCTATTCCTTTTAGTTTTCTGAGTCTTTTTATTTTTCTAGTCCTTTTTTTTTCTCTAGTTCTTTTATATTTCTATTCCTTTTAGTTTTCTGAGTCTTTTTATTTTTCAAATCCTTTTACTTTTCCAGTCCTTTTATTTTTCGAGTCCTTTTATTTTTCAAATCCTTTTATTTTTCTTGTCCATTTATTTTTCCAGTCATTTTTTTTCCCATCCTTTTATTTTTCTGAGTCCTTTTATTTTTCAAATCCTTATACTTTTCTAGTCCTTTTATTTTTCTGAGCCCTTTTATTTTTCTAGTTCTATTTTTTTCTGAGTCCTTTTATTTTTCTGAGTCCTTTTATTTGTCGAGTCCTTTTATTTTTCTAGTCCTTTTATTTTTCTATTCCTTTTATTTTCCTTAGTCCTTTTATTTTTATATTCCTTTTATTTTTCTAATCTTTTTATTTTTCCAGTCCTTTTATTTTTCAAATCCTTTTACTTTTCTAGTCCTTTTATTTTTCTGAGCCCTTTTATTTTTCTAGTTCTTTTTTTTTTCTGAGTCTTTTATTTTTCTGAGTCCTTTTATTTGTCGAGTCCTTTTATTTTTCTAGTCCTTTTATTTTCCTTTGTCCTTTTATTTTTATAGGCCTTCTATTTTTCTAATCTTTTTATTTTTCTAGTCCTTTTATTTTTCTGAGTCCTTTGATTTTTCCAGTCCTATTATTTTTCCAGTCATTTTATTT
Source organism: Cinnamomum chago (assembly GCA_038049695.1). NCBI lineage: Eukaryota > Viridiplantae > Streptophyta > Magnoliopsida > Laurales > Lauraceae > Cinnamomum > Cinnamomum chago. The sequence continues at coordinate 60,130,655 of CP142462.1, read as the reverse complement.
TTCTAACCCCTTTTATTTTCCTGAGTCCTTTTATTTTTCTAATCCTTTTATTTTTCTGAGTCCTTTTATTTTTCCAGTCCTTTTAATTTTCGAGTCCCTATATTTTTCGAGTGCTTTTACTTTTCCAAGTCCTTTTATTTTTCAAATCCTTTTACTTTTCTGGTCCTTTTATTTTTCTGAGCCATTTTATTTTTCTAGTTCTTTTTTTTTCTGAGTCCTGTTATTTTTCTGAGTCCTTTGATTTTTCCAGTCCTCTTATTTTTCCAGTCATTTTATTTTTCTAACCCCTTTTATTTTCCTGAGTCCTTTTATTTTTCTAATCCTTTTATTTTTCTGAGTCTTTTTATTTTTCTAGTCCTTTTACTTTTCTAGACCTTTTATTTTTCTGAGTCCTTTTATTTTTCAAGTCCATTTATTTTTCTGAGTCTTTTTATTTTTCTAGTCCTTTTTTTTCTCGAGTTCTTTTATATTTCTATTCCTTTTAGTTTTCTGAGTCTTTTTATTTTTCTAGTCCTTTTTTTTTCTCTAGTTCTTTTATATTTCTATTCCTTTTAGTTTTCTGAGTCTTTTTATTTTTCAAATCCTTTTACTTTTCCAGTCCTTTTATTTTTCGAGTCCTTTTATTTTTCAAATCCTTTTATTTTTCTTGTCCATTTATTTTTCCAGTCATTTTTTTTTCCCATCCTTTTATTTTTCTGAGTCCTTTTATTTTTCAAATCCTTATACTTTTCTAGTCCTTTTATTTTTCTGAGCCCTTTTATTTTTCTAGTTCTATTTTTTTCGGAGTCCTTTTATTTTTCTGAGTCCTTTTATTTGTCGAGTCCTTTTATTTTTCTAGTCCTTTTATTTTTCTATTCCTTTTATTTTCCTTAGTCCTTTTATTTTTATATTCCTTTTATTTTTCTAATCTTTTTATTTTTCCAGTCCTTTTATTTTTCAAATCCTTTTACTTTTCTAGTCCTTTTATTTTTCTGAGCCCTTTTATTTTTCTAGTTCTTTTTTTTTTCTGAGTCTTTTATTTTTCTGAGTCCTTTTATTTGTCGAGTCCTTTTATTTTTCTAGTCCTTTTATTTTCCTTTGTCCTTTTATTTTTATAGGCCTTCTATTTTTCTAATCTTTTTATTTTTCTAGTCCTTTTATTTTTCTGAGTCCTTTGATTTTTCCAGTCCTATTATTTTTCCAGTCATTTTATTTTTCTAACCCCTTTTATTTTCCTGAGTCCTTTTATTTTTCTAATCCTTTTATTTTTCTGAGTCCTTTTATTTTTCCAGTCCTTTTAATTTTCGAGTCCCTATATTTTTCGAGTGCTTTTACTTTTCCAAGTCCTTTTATTTTTCAGATCCTTTTACTTTTCTGGTCCTTTTATTTTTCTGAGCCATTTTATTTTTCTAGTTCTTTTTTTTTCTGAGTCCTGTTATTTTTCTGAGTCCTTTGATTTTTCCAGTCCTCTTATTTTTCCAGTCATTTTATTTTTCTAACCCCTTTTATTTTCCTGAGTCCTTTTATTTTTCTAATCCTTTTATTTTTCTGAGTCTTTTTATTTTTCTAGTCCTTTTACTTTTCTAGACCTTTTATTTTTCTGAGTCCTTTTATTTTTCAAGTCCATTTATTTTTCTGAGTCTTTTTATTTTTCTAGTCCTTTTTTTTTCTCTAGTTCTTTTATATTTCTATTCCTTTTAGTTTTCTGAGTCTTTTTATTTTTCAAATCCTTTTACTTTTCCAGTCCTTTTATTTTTCGAGTCCTTTTATTTTTCAAATCCGTTTATTTTTCTTGTCCTTTTATTTTTCCAGTAATTTTTTTTCCCGTCCTTTTATTTTTCTGAGTCCTTTTATTTTTCAAATCCTTATACTTTTCTAGTCCTTTTATTTTTCTGAGCCCTTTAATTTTTCTAGTTCTTTTTTTTTCTGAGTCCTTTTATTTGTCGATTCCTTTTATTTTTCTAGTCCTTTTATTTTTCTATTCCTTTTATTTTCCTTAGTTCTTTTATTTTTATATTCCTTTTATTTTTCTAATCTTTTTATTTTTCCATTCCTTTTATTTTTCTGAGTCCTTTTATTTTTCAAATCCTTTTACTTTTCTAGTCCTTTTATTTTTCTGAGCCCTTTTAATTTTCTAGTTCTTTTTTTTTTCTGAGTCCTATTATTTTTCTGAGTCCTTTTATTTGTCGAGTCCTTTTATTTTTCTAGTCCTTTTATTTTTCTATTCTTTTATTTTCCTTTGTCCTTTTATTTTTATAGGCCTTCTATTTTTCTAATCTTTTTATTTTTCTAATCCTTTTATTTTTCTGAGTCCTTTGATTTTTCCAGTCCTCTTATTTTTCCAGTAATTTTATTTTTCTAACCCCTTTTATTTTCCTGAGTCCTTTTATTTTTCTAATCCTTTTATTTTTCAGAGTCCTTTTATTTTTCCAGTCCTTTTAATTTTCGAGTCCCTATATTTTTCAAGTGCTTTTACTTTTCCAAGTCCTTTTATTTTTCAAATCCTTTTACTTTTCTGGTCCTTTTATTTTTCTGAGCCCTTTTATTTTTCTAGTTCTTTTTTTTTCTGAGTCCTTTTATTTTTCTGAGTCCTTTTATTTGTCGAGTCCTTTTATTTGTCGAGTCCTTTTATTTTTCTAGTCCTTTTATTTTTCGAGTCCTTTTATTTTTCAAATCCTTTTATTTTTCTTGTCCTTTTATTTTTCCAGTCATTTTATTTTTCCAGTCCTTTTATTTTTCTGAGTCCTTTTATTTTTCAAATCCTTATACTTTTCTAGTCCTTTTATTTTTCTGAGCCCTTTTATTTTTCTAGTTCTTTTTTTTTCTGAGTCCTTTTATTTTTCTGAGTCCTTTTATTTGTCGAGTCCTTTTATTTTTCTAGTCCTTTTATTTTTCTATTCCTTTTATTTTCCTTAGTCCTTTTATTTTTATATTCCTTTTATTTTTCTAATCTTTTTATTTTTCCAGTCCTTTTATTTTTCAAATCCTTTTACTTTTCTAGTCCTTTTATTTTTCTGAGCCCTTTTATTTTTCTAGTTCTTTTTTTTTTCTGAGTCCTTTTATTTTTCTGAGTCCTTTTATTTGTCGAGTCCTTTTATTTTTCTAGTCCTTTTATTTTTCTATTCCTTTTATTTTCCTTTGTCCTTTTATTTTTATAGGCCTTCTATTTTTCTAATCTTTTTATTTTTCTAGTCCTTTTATTTTTCTGAGTCCTTTGATTTTTCCAGTCCTATTATTTTTCCAGTCATTTTATTTTTCTAACCCCTTTTATTTTCCTGAGTCCTTTTATTTTTCTAATCCTTTTATTTTTCTGAGTCCTTTTATTTTTCCAGTTCTTTTAATTTTCGAGTCCCTATATTTTTCGAGTGCTTTTACTTTTCCAAGTCCTTTTATTTTTCAAATCCTTTTACTTTTCTGGTCCTTTTATTTTTCTGAGCCATTTTATTTTTCTAGTTCTTTTTTTTTCTGAGTCCTGTTATTTTTCTGAGTCCTTTGATTTTTCCAGTCCTCTTATTTTTCCAGTCATTTTATTTTTCTAACCCCTTTTATTTTCCTGAGTCCTTTTATTTTTCTAATCCTTTTATTTTTCTGAGTCTTTTTATTTTTTTAGTCCTTTTACTTTTCTAGACCTTTTATTTTTCTGAGTCCTTTTATTTTTCAAGTCCATTTATTTTTCTGAGTCTTTTTATTTTTCTAGTCCTTTTTTTTCTCTAGTTCTTTTATATTTCTATTCCTTTTAGTTTTCTGAGTCTTTTTATTTTTCTAGTCCTTTTTTTTTCTCTAGTTCTTTTATATTTCTATTCCTTTTAGTTTTCTGAGTCTTTTTATTTTTCAAATCCTTTTACTTTTCCAGTCCTTTTATTTTTCGAGTCCTTTTATTTTTCAAATCCTTTTATTTTTCTTGTCCTTTTATTTTTCCAGTCATTTTTTTTTCCCGTCCTTTTATTTTTCTGAGTCCATTTATTTTTCAAATCCTTATACTTTTCTAGTCCTTTTATTTTTCTGAGCCCTTTTATTTTTTTAGTTCTTTTTTTTCTGAGTCCTTTTATTTTTCTGAGTCCTTTTATTTGTCGATTCCTTTTATTTTTCTAGTCCTTTTATTTTTCTATTCCTTTTATTTTTCTTAGTCCTTTTATTTTTATATTCCTTTTATTTTTCTAATCTTTTTATTTTTCCAGTCCTTTTATTTTTCTGAGTCCTTTTATTTTTCAAATCCTTTTACTTTTCTAGTCCTTTTATTTTTCTGAGCCCTTTTATTTTTCTAGTTCTTTTTTTTTCTGAGTCCTTTTATTTTTCTGAGTCCTTTTATTTGTCGAGTCCTTTTATTTTTCTGAGTCCTTTTATTTTTCTGAGCCATTTTATTTTTCTAGTTCTTTTTTTTTCTGAGTCCTGTTATTTTTCTGAGTCCTTTGATTTTTCCAGTCCTCTTATTTTTCCAGTCATTTTATTTTTCTAACCCCTTTTATTTTCCTGAGTCCTTTTATTTTTCTAATCCTTTTATTTTTCTGAGTCTTTTTATTTTTCTAGTCCTTTTACTTTTCTAGACCTTTTATTTTTCTGAGTCCTTTTATTTTTCAAGTCCATTTATTTTTCTGAGTCTTTTTATTTTTCTAGTCCTTTTTTTTTCTCTAGTTCTTTTATATTTCTATTCCTTTTAGTTTTCTGAGTCTTTTTATTTTTCAAATCCTTTTACTTTTCCAGTCCTTTTATTTTTCGAGTCCTTTTATTTTTCAAATCCTTTTATTTTTCTTGTCCTTTTATTTTTCCAGTCATTTTTTTTTCCCGTCCTTTTATTTTTCTGAGTCCTTTTATTTTTCAAATCCTTATACTTTTCTAGTCCTTTTATTTTTCTGAGCCCTTTTATTTTTCAAGTTCTTTTTTTTTCTGAGTCGTTTTATTTTTCTGAGTCCTTTTATTTGTCGATTCCTTTTATTTTTCTAGTCATTTTATTTTTCTATTCCTTTTATTTTTCTTAGTCCTTTTATTTTTATATTCCTTTTATTTTTCTAATCTTTTTATTTTTCCAGTCCTTTTATTTTTCTAATCTTTTTATTTTCGTAGTCCTTTTATTTTTCTGAGTCCTTTGATTTTTCCAGTCCTATTATTTTTCCAGTCATTTTATTTTTCTAACCCCTTTTATTTTCCTGAGTCCTTTTATTTTTCTAATCCTTTTATTTTTCTGAGTCCTTTTATTTTTCCAGTCCTTTTATTTTTCGAGTCCCTATATTTTTCGAGAGCTTTTACTTTTCCAAGTCCTTTTATTTTTCAAATCCTTTTACTTTTCTGGACCTTTTATTTTTCTTACCCCTTTTATTTTTCTAGTTCTTTATTTTTCTGAGTACTTTTATTTTTCTGAGTCCTTTTATTTGTCGAGTCCTTTTATTTCTCTGAGTCCTTTTATTTCTCTGAGTCCTTATATTCTTCTAGTCCTCTTACTTTTCTAGTCCTTTTATTCTTCTAGTCCTTTTACTTTTCTAGTCCTTTTATTTTTCGAGTCTTTTTATTTTTCCAGTCCTTTATTTTTCTAAGTCCTTTTATTTTTCAAATCCTTTTACTTTTCTAGTCCTTTTTTTTTCTGAGACCTTTTATTTTTCTAGTTCTTTTTTTTCTGAGTCCATTTATTTTTCTGAGTCCTTTTATTTTTCTAGTCCTTTTATTTTTCTAGTCCTTTTATTTTTCTATTCCTTTTATTTTCCTTAGTCCTTTTATTTTTATTGTCCTTTTATTTTTCTAATCTTTTTATTTTTCTAGTCCTGTTATTTTTCTGAGTCCTTTGATTTTTCCAGTCCTATTATTTTTCCAGTCATTTTATTTTTCTAACCCCTTTTATTTTCCTGAGTCCTTTTATTTTTCTAATCCTTTTATTTTTCTGAGTCTTTTTATTTTTCTAGTCCTTTTACTTTTCTAGACCTTTTTTTTTTCTGAGTCCTTTTATTTTTCAAGTCCATTTATTTTTCTGAGTCTTTTTATTTTTCTAGTCCTTTTTTTTTCTCTAGTTCTTTTATATTTCTATTCCTTTTAGTTTTCTGAGTCTTTTTATTTTTCAAATCCTTTTACTTTTCCAGTCCTTTTATTTTTCGAGTCCTTTTATTTTTCAAATCCTTTTATTTTTCTTGTACTTTTATGTTTCCAGTCATTTTTTTTTCCAGTCCTTTTATTTTTCTGAGTCCTTTTATTTTTCAAATCCTTATACTTTTCTAGTCCTTTTATTTTTCTGAGCCCTTTTATTTTTCTAGTTCTTTTTTATTCTGATTCCTTTTATTTTTCTGAGTCCTTTTATTTGTCGAGTCCTTTTATTTTTCTAGTCCTTTTATTTTTCTATTCCTTTTATTTTCCTTAGTCCTTTTATTTTTATATTCCTTTTATTTTTCTAATCTTTTTATTTTTCCAGTCCTTTTATTTTTCTGAGTCCTTTTATTTTTCAAATCCTTTTAATTTTCTAGTCCTTTTATTTTTCTGAGCCCTTTTATTTTTCTAGTTCTTTTTTTTTTCTGAGTCCTTTTTTTTTTCTGAGTCCTTTATTTGTCGAGTCCTTTTATTTTTCTAGTCCTTTTACTTTTCTATTCCATTTATTTTCCTTTGTCCTTTTATTTTTATAGGCCTTCTATTTTTCTAATCTTTTTATTTTTCTAGTCCTTTTATTTTTCTGAGTCCTTTGATTTTTCCAGTCCTATTATTTTTCCAGTCATTTTATTTTTCTAACCCCTTTTATTTTCCTGAGTCCTTTTATTTTTCAAATCCTTTTATTTTTCTGAGTCCTTTTATTTTTCCAGTCCTTTTAATTTTCGAGTCCCTATATTTTTCGAGTGCTTTTACTTTTCCAAGTCCTTTTATTTTTCAAATCCTTTTACTTTTCTGGTCCTTTTATTTTTCTGAGCCCTTTTATTTTTCTAGTTCTTTTTTTTTCTGAGTCCTTTTATTTTTCTGAGTCCTTTTATTTGTCGAGTCCTTTTATTTTTCTGAGTCCTTTTATTTCTCTGAGTCCTTATATTCTTCTAGTCCTTTTACTTTTCAAGTCCTTTTATTCTTCTAGTCCTTTTACTTTTCTAGTCCTTTTATTTTTCGAGTCTTTTTATTTTTCCAGTACTTTTATTTTTCTGAGTACTTTTATTTTTCAAATCCTTTTATTTTTCTAGTCCTTTTATTTTTCTGAGACCTTTTATTTTTCTAGTTCTTTTATTTTTCTGAGTCCTTTTATTTGTCGAGTCCTTTTATTTTTCTGAGTCCTTTTATTTCTCTGAGTCCTTATATTCTTCTAGTCCTTTTACTTTTCAAGTCCTTTTATTCTTCTAGTCCTTTTACTTTTCTAGTCCTTTTATTTTTCGAGTCTTTTTATTTTTCCAGTCCTTTATTTTTCTAAGTCCTTTTATTTTTCAAATCCTTTTACTTTTCTACTCCTTTTATTTTTCTGAGACCTTTTATTTTTCGAGTTCTTTTTTTTTCTGAGTCCTTTTATTTTTCTGAGTCCTTTTATTTTTCTAGTCCTTTTATTTTTCTATTCCTTTTATTTTCCTTAGTCCTTTTATTTTTATAGTCCTTTTATTTTTCTAATCTTTTTATTTTTCTAGTCCTGTTATTTTTCTGAGTCCTTTGATTTTTACAGTCCTATTATTTTTCCAGTCATTTTATTTTTCTAACCCCTTTTATTTTCCTGAGTCCTTTTATTTTTCTAATCCTTTTATTTTTCTGAGTCTTTTTATTTTTCTAGTCCTTTTATTTTTCTGAGTCCTTTTATTTTTCAAGTCCATTTATTTTTCTGAGTCTTTTTATTTTTCTAGTCCTTTTTTTTTCTCTAGTTCTTTTATATTTCTATTCCTTTTAGTTTTCTGAGTCTTTTTATTTTTCAAATCCTTTTACTTTTCCAGTCCTTTTATTTTTCGAGTCCTTTTATTTTTCAAATCCTTTTATTTTTCTTGTCCTTTTATCTTTCCAGTCATTTTATTTTTCCAGTCCTTTTATTTTTCTGAGTCCTTTTATTTTTCAAATCCTTATACTTTTCTAGTCCTTTTATTTTTCTGAGCCCTTTTATTTTTCTAGTTCTTTTTTTTTCTGAGTCCTTTTATTTTTCTGAGTCCTTTTATTTGTCGAGTCCTTTTATTTTTCTAGTCCTTTTATTTTTCTATTCCTTTTATTTTCCTTAGTCCTTTTATTGTTATATTCCTTTTATTTTTCTAATCTTTTTATTTTTCCAGTCCTTTTATTTTTCAAATCCTTTTACTTTTCTAGTCCTTTTATTTTTCTGAGCCCTTTTATTTTTCTAGTTCTTTTTTTTTTCTGAGTCCTTTTATTTTTCTGAGTCCTTTTATTTGTCGAGTCCTTTTATTTTTCTAGTCCTTTTATTTTTCTATTCCTTTTATTTTCCTTTGTCCTTTTATTTTTATAGGCCTTCTATTTTTCTAATCTTTTTATTTTTCTAGTCCTTTTATTTTTCTGAGTCCTTTGATTTTTCCAGTCCTATTATTTTTCCAGTCATTTTATTTTTCTAACCCCTTTTATTTTCCGGAGTCCTTTTATTTTTCTAATCCTTTTATTTTTCTGAGTCCTTTTATTTTTCCAGTCCTTTTAATTTTCGAGTCCCTATATTTTTCGAGTGCTTTTACTTTTCCAAGTCCTTTTATTTTTCAAATCCTTTTACTTTTCTAGTCCTTTTATTTTTCTGAGCCATTTTATTTTTCTAGTTCTTTTTTTTTCTGAGTCCTGTTATTTTTCTGAGTCCTTTGATTTTTCCAGTCCTCTTATTTTTCCAGTCATTTTATTTTTCTAACCCCTTTTATTTTCCTGTGTCCTTTTATTTTTCTAATCCTTTTATTTTTCTGAGTCTTTTTAATTTTCTAGTCCTTTTACTTTTCTAGACCTTTTATTTTTCTGAGTCCTTTTATTTTTCAAGTCCATTTATTTTTCTGAGTCTTTTTATTTTTCTAGTCCTTTTTTTTTCTCTATTTCTTTTATATTTCTATTCCTTTTAGTTTTCTGAGTCTTTTTATTTTTCAAATCCTTTTACTTTTCCAGTCCTTTTATTTTTCGAGTCCTTTTATTTTTCAAATCCTTTTATTTTTCTTGTCCTTTTATTTTTCCAGTCATTTTTTTTTCCCATCCTTTTATTTTTCTGAGTCCTTTTATTTTTCAAATCCTTATACTTTTCTAGTCCTTTTATTTTTCTGAGCCCTTTTATGTTTCTAGTTCTTTTATTTTTCTGAGTCCTTTTATTTTTCTGAGTCCTTTTATTTGTCGATTCCTTTTATTTTTCTAGTCCTTTTATTTTTCTATTCCTTTTATTTTTCTTAGTCCTTTTATTTTTATATTCCTTTTATTTTTCTAATCTTTTTATTTTTCCAGTCCTTTTATTTTTCTAATCTTTTTATTTTTCTAGTCCTTTTATTTTTCTGAGTCCTTTGATTTTTCCAGTCCTATTATTTTTCCAGTCATTTTATTTTTCTAACCCCTTTTATTTTCCTGAGTCCTTTTATTTTTCTAATCCTTTTATTTTTCTGAGTCCTTTTATTTTTCCAGTCCTTTTATTTTTCGAGTCCCTATATTTTTCGAGAGCTTTTACTTTTCCAAGTCCTTTTATTTTTCAAATCCTTTTACTTTTCTCGTCCTTTTATTTTTCTGAGCCCTTTTATTTTTCTAGTTCTTTTATTTTTCTGAGTCCTTTTATTTGTCGAGTCCTTTTATTTCTCTGAGTCCTTTTATTTTTCTATTCCTTTTATTTTCCTTAGTCCTATTATTTTTATAGTCCTTTTATTTTTCTAATCTTTTTATTTTTCTAGTCCTTTTATTTTTCTGAGTCCTTTGATTTTTCCAGTCCTATTATTTTTCCAGTCATTTTATTTTTCTAACCCCTTTTATTTTCCTGAGTCCTTTTATTTTTCTAATCCTTTTATTTTTCTGAGTCCTTTTATTTTTCCAGTCCTTTTAATTTTCGAGTCCCTATATTTTTCGAGTGCTTTTACTTTTCCAAGTCCTTTTATTTTTCAAATCCTTTTACTTTTCTGGTCCTTTTATTTTTCTGAGCCATTTTATTTTTCTAGTTCTTTTTTTTTCTGAGTCCTGTTATTTTTCTGAGTCCTTTGATTTTTCCAGTCCTCTTATTTTTCAAACCCCTTTTATTTTCCTGAGTCCTTTTATTTTTCTAATCCTTTTATTTTTCTGAGTCTTTTTATTTTTCTAGTCCTTTTACTTTTCTAGACCTTTTATTTTTCTGAGTCCTTTTATTTTTCAAGTCCATTTATTTTTCTGAGTCTTTTTATTTTTCTAGTCCTTTTTTTTTCTCTAGTTCTTTTATATTTCTATTCCTTTTAGTTTTCTGAGTCTTTTTATTTTTCAAATCCTTTTACTTTTCCAGTCCTTTTATTTTTCGAGTCCTTTTATTTTTCAAATCCTTTTATTTTTCTTGTCCTTTTATTTTTCCAGTCATTTTTTTTCCCGTCCTTTTATTTTTCTGAGTCCTTTTATTTTTCAAATCCTTATACTTTTCTAGTCCTTTTATTTTTCTGAGCCCTTTTATTTTTCTAGTTCTTATTTTTTCTGAGTCCTTTTATTTTTCTGAGTCCTTTTATTTTGTCGATTCCTTTTATTTTTCTAGTCCTTTTATTTTTCTATTCCTTTTATTTTTCTTAGTCCTTTTATTTTTATATTCCTTTTATTTTTCTAATCTTTTTATTTTTCCAGTCCTTTTATTTTTCTGAGTCCTTTTATTTTTCAAATCCTTTTACTTTTCTAGTCCTTTTATTTTTCTGAGCCCTTTTATTTTTCTAGTTCTTTTTTTTTCTGAGTCCTTTTATTTTTCTGAGTCCTTTTATTTGTCGAGTCCTTTTATTTTTCTAGTCCTTTTATTTTTCTATTCCTTTTATTTTCCTTTGTCCTTTTATTTTTATAGGCCTTCTATTTTTCTAATCTTTTTATTTTTCTAATCCTTTTATTTTTCTGAGTCCTTTGATTTTTCCAGTCCTATTATTTTTCCAGTAATTTTATTTTTCTAACCCCTTTTATTATCCTGAGTCCTTTTATTTTTCTAATCCTTTTATTTTTCTGAGTCCTTTTATTTTTCCAGTCCTTTTAATTTTCGAGTCCCTATATTTTTCGAGTGCTTTTACTTTTCCAAGTCCTTTTATTTTTCAAATCCTTTTACTTTTCTGGTCCTTTTATTTTTCTGAGCCATTTTCTTTTTCTAGTTCTTTTTTTTTTCTGAGTCCTTTTATTTTTCTGAGTCCTTTTATTTGTCGAGTCCTTTTATTTCTCTGAGTCCTTTTATTTGTCGAGTCCTTTTATTTCTCTGAGTCCTTTTATTTCTCTGAGTCCTTATATTCTTCTAGTCCTTTTACTTTTCTAGTCCTTTTATTCTTCTAGTCATTTTACTTTTCTAGTCCTTTTATTTTTCGAGTCTTTTTATTTTTCCAGTCCTTTATTTTTCTAAGTCCTTTTATTTTTCAAATCCTTTTACTTTTCTAGTCCTTTTTTTTTTCTGAGACCTTTTATTTTTCTAGTTCTTTTTTTTTCTGAGTCCTTTTATTTTTCTGAGTCCTTTTATTTTTCAAGTCCTTTTATTTTTCTAGTCCTTTTATTTTTCTATTCCTTTTATTTTCCTTAGTCCTTTTATTTTTATAGTCCTTTTATTTTTCTAATCTTTTTATTTTTCTAGTCCTGTTATTTTTCTGAGTCCTTTGATTTTTCCAGTCCTATTATTTTTCCAGTCATTTTATTTTTCTAACCCCTTTTATTTTCCTGAGTCCTTTTATTTTTCTAATCCTTTTATTTTTCTGAGTCCTTTTATTTTTCCAGTCCTTTTATTTTTCGAGTCCCTATATTTTTCGAGAGCTTTTACTTTTCCAAGTCCTTTTATTTTTCAAATCCTTTTACTTTTCTGGACCTTTTATTTTTCTGACCCCTTTTATTTTTCTAGTTCTTTATTTTTCTGAGTACTTTTATTTTTCTGAGTCCTTTTATTTGTCGAGTCCTTTTATTTCTCTGAGTCCTTTTATTTCTCTGAGTCCTTATATTCTTCTAGTTCTTTTACTTTTCTGGACCTTTTATTTTTATGACCCCTTTTATTTTTCTAGTTTTTTATTTTTCTGAGTACTTTTATTTTTCTGAGTCCTTTTATTTGTCGAGTCCTTTTATTTCTCTGAGTCCTTTTATTTCTCTGAGTCCTTTTATTTCTCTGAGTCCTTATATTCTTCTGGTCCTTTTACTTTTCTAGTCCTTTTATTCTTCTAGTCCTTTTACTTTTCTAGTCCTTTTATTTTTCGAGTCTTTTTATTTTTCCAGTCCTTTTATTTTTCTGAGTCCTTTTATTTTTCAAATCCTTTTACTTTTCGAGTCCTTTTATTTTTCTGAGCCCTTTTATTTTTCTAGTTCTTTTTTTTTTCTGAGTCCTTTTATTTTTCTGAGTCCTTTTATTTGTCGAGTCCTTTTATTTTTCTAGTCCTTTTATTTTTCTATTCCTTTTATTTTCCTTTGTCCTTTTATTTTTATAGGCCTTCTATTTTTCTAATCTTTTTATTTTTCTAGTCCTTTTATTTTTCTGAGTCATTTGATTTTTCCAGTCCTATTATTTTTCCAGTCATTTTATTTTTCTAACCCCTTTTATTTTCCTGAGTCCTTTTATTTTTCAAATCCTTTTATTTTTCTGAGTCCTTTTATTTTTCCAGTCCTTTTAATTTTCGAGTCCCTATATTTTTCGAGTGCTTTTACTTTTCCAAGTCCTTTTATTTTTCAAATCCTTTTACTTTTCTGGTCCTTTTATTTTTCTGAGCCCTTTTATTTTTCTAGTTCTTTTTTTTTCTGAGTCCTTTTATTTGTCGAGTCCTTTTATTTTTCTGAGTCCTTTTATTTCTCTAAGTCCTTATATTCTTCTAGTCCTTTTACTTTTCAAGTCCTTTTATTCTTCTAGTCCTTTTACTTTTCTAGTCCTTTTAATTTTCGAGTCTTTTTATTTTTCCAGTCCTTTTATTTTTCTGAGTCCTTTTATTTTTCAAATCCTTTTATTTTTCTAGTCCTTTTATTTTTCTGAGACCTTTTATTTTTCTAGTTCTTTTATTTTTCTGAGTCCTTTTATTTGTCGAGTCCTTTTATTTTTCTGAGTCCTTTTATTTCTCTGAGTCCTTATATTCTTCTAGTCCTTTTACTTTTCTAGTCCTTTTATTTTTCGAGTCTTTTTATTTTTCCAGTCCTTTATTTTTCTAAGTCCTTTTATTTTTCAAATCCTTTTACTTTTCTAGTCCTTTTATTTTTCTGAGACCTTTTATTTTTCTAGTTCTTTTTTTTTCTGAGTCCTTTTATTTTTCTGAGTCCTTTTATTTTTCTAGTCCTTTTATTTTTCTATTCCTCTTATTTTCCTTAGTCCTTTTATTTTTATAGTCCTTTTATTTTTCTCATCTTTTTATTTTTCTAGTCCTGTTATTTTTCTGAGTCCTTTGATTTTTCCAGTCCTATTATTTTTCCAGTCATTTTATTTTTCTAACCCCTTTTATTTTCCTGAGTCCTTTTATTTTTCTAATTCTTTTATTTTTCTGAGTCTTTTTATTTTTCTAGTCCTTTTATTTTTCTGAGTCCTTTTAGTTTTCAAGTCCATTTATTTTTCTGAGTCTTTTTATTTTTCTAGTCCTTTTTTTTTCTCTAGTTCTTTTATATTTCTATTCCTTTTAGTTTTCTGAGTCTTTTTATTTTTCAAATCCTTTTACTTTTCCAGTCCTTTTATTTTTCGAGTCCTTTTATTTTTCAAATCCTTTTATTTTTCTTGTCCTTTTATTTTTCCAGTCATTTTATTTTTCCAGTCCTTTTATTTTTCTGAGTCCTTTTATTTTTTAAATCCTTATACTTTTCTAGTCCTTTTATTTTTCTGAGCCCTTTTTTTTTTCTAGTTCTTTTTTTTTTCTGAGTCCTTTTATTTTTCTGAGTCCTTTTATTTGTCGAGTCCTTTTATTTTTCTAGTCCTTTTATTTTTCTATTCCTTTTATTTTCCTTAGTCCTTTTATTTTTATATTCCTTTTATTTTTCTAATCTTTTTATTTTTCCAGTCCTTTTATTTTTCTGAGTCCTTTTATTTTTCAAATCCTTTTACTTTTCTAGTCCTTTTATTTTTCTGAGCCCTTTTATTTTTCTAGTTCTTTTTTTTTTCTGAGTCCTTTTATTTTTCTGAGTCCTTTTATTTGTCGAGTCCATTTATTTTTCTGAGTCTTTTTATTTTTCTAGTCCTTTTTTTTTCTCTAGTTCTTTTATATTTCTATTCCTTTTAGTTTTCTGAGTCTTTTTATTTTTCAAATCCTTTTACTTTTCCAGTCCTTTTATTTTTCGAGTCCTTTTATTTTTCAAATCCTTTTATTTTTCTTGTCCTTTTATTTTTCCAGTCATTTTTTTTTCCCGTCCTTTTATTTTTCTGAGTCCTTTTATTTTTCAAATCCTTATACTTTTCTAGTCCTTTTATTTTTCTGAGCCCTTTTATTTTTCTAGTTCTTTTTTTTCTGAGTCCTTTTATTTTTCTGAATCCTTTTATTTGTCGATTCCTTTTATTTTTCTAGTCCTTTTATTTTTCTATTCCTTTTATTTTTCTAATCTTTTTATTTTTCCAGTCCTTTTATTTTTCTGAGTCCTTTTATTTTTCAAATCCTTTTACTTTTCTAGTCCTTTTATTTTTCTGAGCCCTTTTATTTTTCTAGTTCTTTTTTTTTTCTGAGTCCTTTTATTTTTCTGAGTCCTTTTATTTGTCGAGTCCTTTTATTTTTCTAGTCCTTTTATTTTTCTATTCCTTTTATTTTCCTTTGTCCTTTTATTTTTATAGGCCTTCTATTTTTCTAATCTTTTTATTTTTCTAATCCTTTTATTTTTCTGAGTCCTTTGATTTTTCCAGTCCTATTATTTTTCCAGTCATTTTATTTTTCTAACCCCTTTTATTTTCCTGAGTCCTTTTATTTTTCTAATCCTTTTATTTTTCTGAGTCCTTTTATTTTTCCAGTCCTTTTAATTTTCGAGTCCCTATATTTTTCGAGTGCTTTTACTTTTCCAAGTCCTTTTATTTTTCAAATCCTTTTACTTTTCTGGTCCTTTTATTTTTCTGAGCCATTTTATTTTTCTAGTTCTTTTTTTTTTTCTGAGTCCTTTTATTTTTCTGAGTCCTTTTATTTGTCGAGTCCTTTTATTTCTCTGAGTCCTTTTATTTCTCTGAGTCCTTATATTCTTCTAGTCCTTTTACTTTTCTAGTCCTTTTATTCTTCTAGTCCTTTTACTTTTCTAGTCCTTTTATTTTTCGAGTCTTTTTATTTTTCCAGTCCTTTATTTTTCTAAGTCCTTTTATTTTTCAAATCCTTTTACTTTTCTAGTCCTTTTATTTTTCTGAGACCTTTTATTTTTCTAGTTCTTTTTTTTTCTGAGTCCTTTCATTTTTCTGAGTCCTTTTATTTGTCGAGTCCTTTTATTTTTCTAGTCCTTTTATTTTTCTATTCCTTTTATTTTCCTTAGTCCTTTTATTTTTATAGTCCTTTTATTTTTCTAATCTTTTTATTTTTCTAGTCCTTTTATTTTTCTGAGTCCTTTGATTTTTCCAGTCCTATTATTTTTCCAGTCATTTTATTTTTCTAACCCCTTTTATTTTCCTGAGTCCTTTTATTTTTCTAATCCTTTTATTTTTCTGAGTCCTTTTATTTTTCCAGTCCTTTTATTTTTCGAGTCCCTATATTTTTCGAGAGCTTTTACTTTTCCAAGTCCTTTTATTTTTCAAATCCTTTTACTTTTCTGGACCTTTTATTTTTCTGACCCCTTTTATTTTTCTAGTTCTTTATTTTTCTGAGTACTTTTATTTTTCTGAGTCCTTTTATTTGTCGAGTCCTTTTATTTCTCTGAGTCCTTTTATTTCTCTGAGTCCTTATATTCTTCTAGTCCTTTTACTTTTCTAGTCCTTTTATTCTTCTAGTCCTTTTACTTTTCTAGTCCTTTTATTTTTCGAGTCTTTTTATTTTTCCAGTCCTTTATTTTTCTAAGTCCTTTTATTTTTCAAATCCTTTTACTTTTCTTGTCCTTTTATTTTTCTAGTCCTTTTATTTTTCTAGTCCTTTTATTTTTCTATTCCTTTTATTTTCCTTAGTCCTTTTATTTTTATAGTCCTTTTATTTTTCTAATCTTTTTATTTTTCTAGTCCTGTTATTTTTCTGAGTCCTTTGATTTTTCCAGTCCTATTATTTTTCCAGTCATTTTATTTTTCTAACCCCTTTTATTTTCCTGAGTCCTTTTATTTTTCTAATCCTTTTATTTTTCTGAGTCTTTTTATTTTTCTAGTCCTTTTACTTTTCTAGACCTTTTTTTTTCTGAGTCCTTTTATTTTTCAAGTCCATTTATTTTTCTGAGTCTTTTTATTTTTCTAGTCCTTTTTTTTTCTCTAGTTCTTTTATATTTCTATTCCTTTTAGTTTTCTGAGTCTTTTTATTTTTCAAATCCTTTTACTTTTCCAGTCCTTTTATTTTTCGAGTCCTTTTATTTTTCAAATCCTTTTATTTTTCTTGTCCTTTTATTTTTCCAGTCTTTTATTTTCCCAGTCCTTTTATTTTTCTGAGTCCTTTTATTTTTCAAATCCTTATACTTTTCTAGTCCTTTTATTTTTCTGAGCCCTTTTATTTTTCTAGTTCTTTTTTATTCTGATTCCTTTTATTTTTCTGAGTCCTTTTATTTGTCGAGTCCTTTTATTTTTCTAGTCCTTTTATTTTTCTATTCCTTTTTTTTTCCTTAGTCCTTTTATTTTTATATTCCTTTTATTTTTCTAATCTTTTTATTTTTCCAGTCCTTTTATTTTTCTGAGTCCTTTTATTTTTCAAATCCTTTTACTTTTCTAGTCCTTTTATTTTTCTGAGCCCTTTTATTTTTCTAGTTCTTTTTTTTTCTGAGTCCTTTTATTTTTCTGAGTCCTTTTATTTGTCGAGTCCTTTTATTTTTCTAGTCCTTTTATTTTTCTATTCCTTTTATTTTCCTTTGTCCTTTTATTTTTATAGGCCTTCTATTTTTCTAATCTTTTTATTTTTCTAGTCCTTTAATTTTTCTGAGTCCTTTGATTTTTCCAGTCCTATTATTTTTCCAGTCATTTTATTTTTCTAACCCCTTTTATTTTCCCGAGTCCTTTTATTTTTCTAATCCTTTTATTTTTCTGAGTCCTTTTATTTTTCCAGTCCTTTTAATTTTCGAGTCACTATATTTTTCGAGTGCTTTTACTTTTCCAAGTCCTTTTATTTTTCAAATCCTTTTACTTTTCTAGTCCTTTTATTTTTCTGAGCCATTTTATTTTTCTAGTTCTTTTTTTTTCTGAGTCCTGTTATTTTTCTGAGTCCTTTGATTTTTCCAGTCCTCTTATTTTTCCAGTCATTTTATTTTTCTAACCCCTTTTATTTTCCTGAGTCCTTTTATTTTTCTAATCCTTTTATTTTTCTGAGTCTTTTTATTTTTCTAGTCCTTTTACTTTTCTAGACCTTTTATTTTTCTGAGTCCTTTTATTTTTCAAGTCCATTTATTTTTCTGAGTCTTTTTATTTTTCTAGTCCTTTTTTTTCTCTAGTTCTTTTATATTTCTATTCCTTTTAGTTTTCTGAGTCTTTTTATTTTTCAAATCCTTTTACTTTTCCAGTCCTTTTATTTTTCGAGTCCTTTTATTTTTCAAATCCTTTTATTTTTCTTGTCCTTTTATTTTTCCAGTCATTTTTTTTCCCGTCCTTTTATTTTTCTGAGTCCTTTTATTTTTCAAATCCTTATACTTTTCTAGTCCTTTTATTTTTCTGAGCCCTTTTATTTTTCTAGTTCTTTTTTTTCTGAGTCCTTTTATTTTTCTGAATC
Organism: Cinnamomum chago; assembly: GCA_038049695.1. Taxonomy (NCBI): domain Eukaryota; kingdom Viridiplantae; phylum Streptophyta; class Magnoliopsida; order Laurales; family Lauraceae; genus Cinnamomum; species Cinnamomum chago. The sequence continues at coordinate 60,112,869 of CP142462.1, read as the reverse complement.
CTTTTATTTGTCGATTCCTTTTATTTTTCTAGTCCTTTTATTTTTCTATTCCTTTTATTTTTCTTAGTCCTTTTATTTTTATATTCCTTTTATTTTTCTAATCTTTTTATTTTTCCAGTCCTTTTATTTTTCTGAGTCCTTTTATTTTTCAAATCCTTTTACTTTTCTAGTCCTTTTATTTTTCTGAGCCCTTTTATTTTTCTAGTTCTTTTTTTTTTCTGAGTCCTTTTATTTTTCTGAGTCCTTTTATTTGTCGAGTCCTTTTATTTTTCTAGTCCTTTTATTTTTCTATTCCTTTTATTTTCCTTTGTCCTTTTATTTTTATAGGCCTTCTATTTTTCTAATCTTTTTATTTTTCTAGTCCTTTTATTTTTTCTGAGTCCTTTGATTTTTCCAGTCCTATTATTTTTCCAGTCATTTTATTTTTCTAACCCCTTTTATTTTCCTGAGTCCTTTTATTTTTCAAATCCTTTTATTTTTCTTAGTCCTTTTATTTTTCCAGTCCTTTTAATTTTCGAGTCCCTATATTTTTCGAGTGCTTTTACTTTTCCAAGTCCTTTTATTTTTCAAATCCTTTTACTTTTCTGGTCCTTTTATTTTTCTGAGCCCTTTTATTTTTCTAGTTCTTTTTTTTTCTGAGTCCTTTTATTTTTCTGAGTCCTTTTATTTGTCGAGTCCTTTTATTTTTCTGAGTCCTTTTATTTCTCTGAGTCCTTACATTCTTCTAGTCCTTTTACTTTTCAAGTCCTTTTATTCTTTTAGTCCTTTTACTTTTCTAGTCCTTTTATTTTTCGACTCTTTTTATTTTTCCAGTCCTTTTATTTTTCTGAGTCCTTTTATTTTTCAAATCCTTTTACTTTTCTACTCCTTTTATTTTTCAGAGCCCTTTTATTTTTCTAGTTCTTTTTTTTTCTGAGTCCTTTTATTTTTCTGAGTCCTTTTATTTGTCGAATCCTTTTATTTTTCTAGTCCTTTTATTTTTCTATTCCTTTTATTTTCCTTAGTCCTTTTATTTTTATAGTCCTTTTATTTTTCTAATCTTTTTATTTTTCTAATCCTTTTATTTTTCTATTCCTTTTATTTTCCTTAGTCCTTTTATTTTTATAGTCCTTTTATTTTTCTAATCTTTTTATTTTTCTAGTCCTGTTATTTTTCTGAGTCCTTTGATTTTTCCAGTCCTATTATTTTTCCAGTCATTTTATTTTTCTAACCCCTTTTATTTTCCTGAGTCCTTTTATTTTTCTAATCCTTTTATTTTTCTGAGTCTTTTTATTTTTCTAGTCCTTTTACTTTTCTAGACCTTTTTTTTTCTGAGTCCTTTTATTTTTCAAGTCCATTTATTTTTCTGAGTCTTTTTATTTTTCTAGTCCTTTTTTTTCTCTAGTTCTTTTATATTTCTATTCCTTTTAGTTTTCTGAGTCTTTTTATTTTTCAAATCCTTTTACTTTTCCAGTCCTTTTATTTTTCGAGTCCTTTTATTTTTCAAATCCTTTTATTTTTCTTGTCCTTTTATTTTTCCAGTCTTTTATTTTCCCAGTCCTTTTATTTTTCTGAGTCCTTTTATTTTTCAAATCCTTATACTTTTCTAGTCCTTTTATTTTTCTGAGCCCTTTTATTTTTCTAGTTCTTTTTTATTCTGATTCCTTTTATTTTTCTGAGTCCTTTTATTTGTCGAGTCCTTTTATTTTTCTAGTCCTTTTATTTTTCTATTCCTTTTTTTTTCCTTAGTCCTTTTATTTTTATATTCCTTTTATTTTTCTAATCTTTTTATTTTTCCAGTCCTTTTATTTTTCTGAGTCCTTTTATTTTTCAAATCCTTTTACTTTTCTAGTCCTTTTATTTTTCTGAGCCCTTTTATTTTTCTAGTTCTTTTTTTTTTCTGAGTCCTTTTATTTTTCTGAGTCCTTTTATTTGTCGAGTCCTTTTATTTTTCTAGTCCTTTTATTTTTCTATTCCTTTTATTTTCCTTTGTCCTTTTATTTTTATAGGCCTTCTATTTTTCTAATCTTTTTATTTTTCTAGTCCTTTAATTTTTCTGAGTCCTTTGATTTTTCCAGTCCTATTATTTTTCCAGTTATTTTATTTTTCTAACCCCTTTTATTTTCCCGAGTCCTTTTATTTTTCTAATCCTTTTATTTTTCTGAGTCCTTTTATTTTTCCAGTCCTTTTAATTTTCGAGTCCCTAATTTTTCGAGTGCTTTTACTTTTCCAAGTCCTTTTATTTTTCAAATCCTTTTACTTTTCTAGTCCTTTTATTTTTCTGAGCCATTTTATTTTTCTAGTTCTTTTTTTTTCTGAGTCCTGTTATTTTTCTGAGTCCTTTGATTTTTCCAGTCCTCTTATTTTTCCAGTCATTTTATTTTTCTAACCCCTTTTATTTTCCTGAGTCCTTTTATTTTTCTAATCCTTTTATTTTTCTGAGTCTTTTTATTTTTCTAGTCCTTTTACTTTTCTAGACCTTTTATTTTTCTGAGTCCTTTTATTTTTCAAGTCCATTTATTTTTCTGAGTCTTTTTATTTTTCTAGTCCTTTTTTTTCTCTAGTTCTTTTATATTTCTATTCCTTTTAGTTTTCTGAGTCTTTTTATTTTTCAAATCCTTTTACTTTTCCAGTCCTTTTATTTTTCGAGTCCTTTTATTTTTCAAATCCTTTTATTTTTCTTGTCCTTTTATTTTTCCAGTCATTTTTTTTCCCGTCCTTTTATTTTTCTGAGTCCTTTTATTTTTCAAATCCTTATACTTTTCTAGTCCTTTTATTTTTCTGAGCCCTTTTATTTTTCTAGTTCTTTTTTTTCTGAGTCCTTTTATTTTTCTGAATCCTTTTATTTGTCGATTCCTTTTATTTTTCTAGTCCTTTTATTTTTCTAGTCCTTTTATTTTTCTTAGTCCTTTTATTTTTATATTCCTTTTATTTTTCTAATCTTTTTATTTTTCCAGTCCTTTTATTTTTCTGAGTCCTTTTATTTTTCAAATCCTTTTACTTTTCTAGTCCTTTTATTTTTCTGAGCCCTTTTATTTTTCTAGTTCTTTTTTTTTTCTGAGTCCTTTTATTTTTCTGAGTCCTTTTATTTGTCGAGTCCTTTTATTTTTCTAGTCCTTTTATTTTTCTATTCCTTTTATTTTCCTTTGTCCTTTTATTTTTATAGGCCTTCTATTTTTCTAATCTTTTTATTTTTCTAGTCCTTTTATTTTTCTGAGTCCTTTGATTTTTCCAGTCCTATTATTTTTCCAGTCATTTTATTTTTCTAACCCCTTTTATTTTCCTGAGTCCTTTTATTTTTCAAATCCTTTTATTTTTCTTAGTCCTTTTATTTTTCCAGTCCTTTTAATTTTCGAGTCCCTATATTTTTCGAGTGCTTTTACTTTTCCAAGTCCTTTTATTTTTCAAATCCTTTTACTTTTCTGGTCCTTTTATTTTTCTGAGCCCTTTTATTTTTCTAGTTCTTTTTTTTTCTGAGTCCTTTTATTTTTCTGAGTCCTTTTATTTGTCGAGTCCTTTTATTTTTCTGAGTCCTTTTATTTCTCTGAGTCCTTACATTCTTCTAGTCCTTTTACTTTTCAAGTCCTTTTATTCTTTTAGTCCTTTTACTTTTCTAGTCCTTTTATTTTTCGACTCTTTTTATTTTTCCAGTCCTTTTATTTTTCTGAGTCCTTTTATTTTTCAAATCCTTTTACTTTTCTACTCCTTTTATTTTTCAGAGCCCTTTTATTTTTCTAGTTCTTTTTTTTTCTGAGTCCTTTTATTTTTCTGAGTCCTTTTATTTGTCGAATCCTTTTATTTTTCTAGTCCTTTTATTTTTCTATTCCTTTTATTTTCCTTAGTCCTTTTATTTTTATAGTCCTTTTATTTTTCTAATCTTTTTATTTTTCTAGTCCTTTTATTTTTCTGAGTCCTTTGATTTTTCCAGTCCTATTATTTTTCCAGTTATTTTATTTTTCTAACCCCTTTTATTTTCCTGAGTCCTTTTATTTTTCAAATCCTTTTATTTTTCTTAGTCCTTTTATTTTTCCAGTCCTTTTAATTTTCGAGTCCCTATATTTTTCGAGTGCTTTTACTTTTCCAAGTCCTTTTATTTTTCAAATCCTTTTACTTTTCTGGTCCTTTTATTTTTCTGAGCCCTTTTATTTTTCTAGTTCTTTTTTTTTCTGAGTCCTTTTATTTGTCGAGTCCTTTTATTTTTCTGAGTCCTTTTATTTCTCTGAGTCCTTATATTCTTCTAGTCCTTTTACTTTTCAAGTCCTTTTATTCTTTTAGTCCTTTTACTTTTCTAGTCCTTTTATTTTTCGACTCTTTTTATTTTTCCAGTCCTTTTATTTTTCTGAGTCCTTTTATTTTTCAAATCCTTTTACTTTTCTACTCCTTTTATTTTTCAGAGCCCTTTTAATTTTCTAGTTCTTTTTTTTTCTAAGTCCTTTTATATTTCTGAGTCCTTTTATTTGTCGAATCCTTTTATTTTTCTAGTCCTTTTATTTTTCTATTCCTTTTATTTTCCTTAGTCCTTTTATTTTTATAGTCCTTTTATTTTTCTAATCTTTTTATTTTTCTAGTCCTTTTATTTTTCTAGTCCTTTTATTTTTCTGAGTCCTTTGATTTTTCCAGTCCTATTATTTTTCCAGTCATTTTATTTTTCTAACCCCTTTTATTTTCCTGAGTCCTTTTATTTTTCTAATCCTTTTATTTTTCTGAGTCCTTTTATTTTTCCAGTCCTTTTATTTTTCGAGTCCCTATATTTTTCGAGAGCTTTTACTTTTCCAAGTCCTTTTATTTTTCAAATCCTTTTACTTTTCTGGACCTTTTATTTTTATGACCCCTTTTATTTTTCTAGTTCTTTATTTTTCTGAGTACTTTTATTTTTCTAAGTCCTTTTATTTGTCGAGTCCTTTTATTTCTCTGAGTCCTTTTATTTGTCGAGTCCTTTTATTTCTCTGAGTCCTTTTATTTCTCTGAGTCCTTATATTCTTCTAGTCCTTTTACTTTTCTAGTCCTTTTATTCTTCTAGTCCTTTTACTTTTCTAGTCCTTTTATTTTTCGAGTCTTTTTATTTTTCCAGTCCTTTATTTTTCTAAGTCCTTTTATTTTTCAAATCCTTTTACTTTTCTAGTCCTTTTTTTTTTCTGAGACCTTTTATTTTTCTAGTTCTTTTTTTTTCTGAGTCCTTTTATTTTTCTGAGTCCTTCTATTTTTCTAGTCCTTTTATTTTTCTAGTCCTTTTATTTTTCTATTCCTTTTATTTTCCTTAGTCCTTTTATTTTTATAGTCCTTTTATTTTTCTAATCTTTTTATTTTTCTAGTCCTGTTATTTTTCTGAGTCCTTTGATTTTTCCAGTCCTATTATTTTTCCAGTCATTTTATTTTTCTAACCCCTTTTATTTTCCTGAGTCCTTTTATTTTTCTAATCCTTTTATTTTTCTGAGTCCTTTTATTTTTCCAGTCCTTTTATTTTTCGAGTCCCTATATTTTTCGAGAGCTTTTACTTTTCCAAGTCCTTTTATTTTTCAAATCCTTTTACTTTTCTGGACGTTTTATTTTTCTGACCCCTTTTATTTTTCTAGTTCTTTATTTTTCTGAGTACTTTTATTTTTCTGAGTCCTTTTATTTGTCGAGTCCTTTTATTTCTCTGAGTCCTTTTATTTCTCTGAGTCCATATATTCTTCTAGTCCTTTTACTTTTCTAGTCCTTTTATTCTTCTAGTCCTTTTACTTTTCTAGTCCTTTTATTTTTCGAGTCTTTTTTTTTCCAGTCCTTTATTTTTCTAAGTCCTTTTATTTTTCAAATCCTTTTACTTTTCTAGTCCTTTTATTTTTCTGAGACCTTTTATTTTTCTAGTTCTTTTTTTTTCTGAGTCCATTTATTTTTCTGAGTCCTTTTATTTTTCTAGTCCTTTTATTTTTCTAGTCCTTTTATTTTTCTATTCCTTTTATTTTCCTTAGTCCTTTTATTTTTATAGTCCTTTTATTTTTCTAATCTTTTTATTTTTCTAGTCCTGTTATTTTTCTGAGTCCTTTGATTTTTCCAGTCCTATTATTTTTCCAGTCATTTTATTTTTCTAACCCCTTTTATTTTCCTGAGTCCTTTTATTTTTCTAATCCTTTTATTTTTCTGAGTCTTTTTATTTTTCTAGTCCTTTTACTTTTCTAGACCTTTTTTTTTTCTGAGTCCTTTTATTTTTCAAGTCCATTTATTTTTCTGAGTCTTTTTATTTTTCTAGTCCTTTTTTTTTCTCTAGTTCTTTTATATTTCTATTCCTTTTAGTTTTCTGAGTCTTTTTATTTTTCAAATCCTTTTACTTTTCCAGTCCTTTTATTTTTCAAGTCCTTTTATTTTTCAAATCCTTTTATTTTTCTTGTCCTTTTATTTTTCCAGTCATTTTTTTTTCCAGTCCTTTTATTTTTCTGAGTCCTTTTATTTTTCAAATCCTTATACTTTTCTAGTCCTTTTATTTTTCTGAGCCCTTTTATTTTTCTAGTTCTTTTTTATTCTGATTCCTTTTATTTTTCTGAGTCCTTTTATTTGTCGAGTCATTTTATTTTTCTAGTCCTTTTATTTTTCTATTCCTTTTATTTTCCTTAGTCCTTTTATTTTTATATTCCTTTTATTTTTCTAATCTTTTTATTTTTCCAGTCCTTTTATTTTTCTGAGTCCTTTTATTTTTCAAATCCTTTTACTTTTCTAGTCCTTTTATTTTTCTGAGCCCTTTTATTTTTCTAGTTCTTTTTTTTTCTGAGTCCTTTTATTTTTCTGAGTCCTTTTATTTGTCGAGTCCTTATATTTTTCTAGTCCTTTTATTTTTCTATTCCTTTTATTTTCCTTTGTCCTTTTATTTTTATAGGCCTTCTATTTTTCTAATCTTTTTATTTTTCTAGTCCTTTTATTTTTCTGAGTCCTTTGATTTTTCCAGTCCTATTATTTTTCCAGTCATTTTATTTTTCTAACCCCTTTTATTTTCCTGAGTCCTTTTATTTTTCAAATACTTTTATTTTTCTTAGTCCTTTTATTTTTCCAGTCCTTTTAATTTTCGAGTCCCTATATTTTTCGAGTGCTTTTACTTTTCCAAGTCCTTTTATTTTTCAAATCCTTTTACTTTTCTGGTCCTTTTATTTTTCTGAGCCATTTTATTTTTCTAGTTCTTTTTTTTTCTGAGTCCTGTTATTTTTCTGAGTCCTTTGATTTTTCCAGTCCTCTTATTTTTCCAGTCATTTTATTTTTCTAACCCCTTTTATTTTCCTGAGTCCTTTTATTTTTCTAATCCTTTTATTTTTCTGAGTCTTTTTATTTTTCTAGTCCTTTTACTTTTCTAGACCTTTTATTTTTCTGAGTCCTTTTATTTTTCAAGTCCATTTATTTTTCTGAGTCTTTTTATTTTTCTAGTCCTTTTTTTTTCTCTAGTTCTTTTATATTTCTATTCCTTTTAGTTTTCTGAGTCTTTTTATTTTTCAAATCCTTTTACTTTTCCAGTCCTTTTATTTTTCTTGTCCTTTTATTTTTCTTGTCCTTTTATTTTTCCAGTCATTTTTTTTTCCCGTCCTTTTATTTTTCTGAGTCCTTTTATTTTTCAAATCCTTATACTTTTCTAGTCCTTTTATTTTTCTGAGCCCTTTTATTTTTCTATTTCTTTTTTTTTCTGAGTCCTTTTATTTGTCGATTCCTTTTATTTTTCTAGTCCTTTTATTTTTCTATTCCTTTTATTTTCCTTAGTCCTTTTATTTTTATATTCCTTTTATTTTTCTAATCTTTTTATTTTTCCAGTCCTTTTATTTTTCTGAGTCCTTTTATTTTTCAAATCCTTTTACTTTTCTAGTCCTTTTATTTTTCTGAGCCCTTTTATTTTTCTAGTTCTTTTTTTTTTCTGAGTCCTTTTATTTTTCTGAGTCCTTTTATTTGTCGAGTCCTTTTATTTTTCTAGTCCTTTTATTTTTCTATTCCTTTTATTTTCCTTTGTCCTTTTATTTTTATAGGCCTTCTATTTTTCTAATCTTTTTATTTTTCTAATCCTTTTATTTTTCTGAGTCCTTTGATTTTTCCAGTCCTATTATTTTTCCAGTAATTTTATTTTTCTAACCCCTTTTATTTTCCTGAGTCCTTTTATTTTTCTAATCCTTTTATTTTTCTGAGTCCTTTTATTTTTCCAGTCCTTTTAATTTTCGAGTCCCTATATTTTTCGAGTGCTTTTACTTTTCCAAGTCCTTTTATTTTTTACTTTTCTGGTCCTTTTATTTTTCTGAGCCATTTTATTTTTCTAGTTCTTTTTTTTTTCTGAGTCCTTTTATTTTTCTGAGTCCTTTTATTTGTCGAGTCCTTTTATTTCTCTGAGTCCTTTTATTTCTCTGAGTCCTTATATTCCTCTAGTCCTTTTACTTTTCTAGTCCTTTTATTCTTCTAGTCCTTTTACTTTTCTAGTCCTTTTATTTTTCGAGTCTTTTTATTTTTCCAGTCCTTTATTTTTCTAAGTCCTTTTATTTTTCAAATCCTTTTACTTTTCTAGTCCTTTTATTTTTCTGAGACCTTTTATTTTTCTAGTTCTTTTTTTTTCTGAGTCCATTTATTTTTCTGAGTCCTTTTATTTTTCTAGTCCTTTTATTTTTCTATTCCTTTTATTTTCCTTAGTCCTTTTATTTTTATAGTCCTTTTATTTTTCTAATCTTTTTATTTTTCTAGTCCTGTTATTTTTCTGAGTCCTTTGATTTTTCCAGTCCTATTATTTTTCCAGTCATTTTATTTTTCTAACCCCTTTTATTTTCCTGAGTCCTTTTATTTTTCTAATCCTTTTATTTTTCTGAGTCTTTTTATTTTTCTAGTCCTTTTACTTTTCTAGACCTTTTTTTTTCTGAGTCCTTTTATTTTTCAAGTCCATTTATTTTTCTGAGTCTTTTTATTTTTCTAGTCCTTTTTTTTTCTCTAGTTCTTTTATATTTCTATTCCTTTTAGTTTTCTGAGTCTTTTTTTTTTCAAATCCTTTTACTTTTCCAGTCCTTTTATTTTTCGAGTCCTTTTATTTTTCAAATCCTTTTATTTTTCTTGTCCTTTTATTTTTCCAGTCTTTTTTTTCCAGTCCTTTTATTTTTCTGAGTCCTTTTATTTTTCAAATCCTTATACTTTTCTAGTCCTTTTATTTTTCTGAGCCCTTTTATTTTTCTAGTTCTTTTTTATTCTGATTCCTTTTATTTTTCTGAGTCCTTTTATTTGTCGAGTCCTTTTATTTTTCTAGTCCTTTTATTTTTCTATTCCTTTTTTTTTCCTTAGTCCTTTTATTTTTATATTCCTTTTATTTTTCTAATCTTTTTATTTTTCCAGTCCTTTTATTTTTCTGAGTCCTTTTATTTTTCAAATCCTTTTACTTTTCTTGTCCTTTTATTTTTCTGAGCCCTTTTATTTTTCTAGTTCTTTTTTTTTCTGAGTCCTTTTATTTTTCTGAGTCCTTTTATTTGTCGAGTCCTTTTATTTTTCTAGTCCTTTTATTTTTCTATTCCTTATATTTTCCTTTGTCCTTTTATTTTTATAGGCCTTCTATTTTTCTAATCTTTTTATTTTTCTAGTCCTTTAATTTTTCTGAGTCCTTTGATTTTTCCAGTCCTATTATTTTTCCAGTCATTTTATTTTTCTAACCCCTTTTATTTTCCCGAGTCCTTTTATTTTTCTAATCCTTTTATTTTTCTGAGTCCTTTTATTTTTCCAGTCCTTTTAATTTTCGAGTCCCTATATTTTTCGAGTGCTTTTACTTTTCCAAGTCCTTTTATTTTTCAAATCCTTTTACTTTTCTGGTCCTTTTATTTTTCTGAGCCATTTTATTTTTCTAGTTCTTTTTTTTTCTGAGTCCTGTTATTTTTCTGAGTCCTTTGATTTTTCCAGTCCTCTTATTTTTCCAGTCATTTTATTTTTCTAACCCCTTTTATTTTCCTGAGTCCTTTTATTTTTCTAATCCTTTTATTTTTCTGAGTCTTTTTATTTTTCTAGTCCTTTTACTTTTCTAGACCTTTTATTTTTCTAAGTCCTTTTATTTTTCAAGTCCATTTATTTTTCTGAGTCTTTTTATTTTTCTAGTCCTTTTTTTTTCTCTAGTTCTTTTATATTTCTATTCCTTTTAGTTTTCTGAGTCTTTTTATTTTTCAAATCCTTTTACTTTTCCAGTCCTTTTATTTTTCGAGTCCTTTTATTTTTCAAATCCTTTTATTTTTCTTGTCCTTTTATTTTTCCAGTCATTTTTTTTCCCGTCCTTTTATTTTTCTGAGTCCTTTTATTTTTCAAATCCTTATACTTTTCTAGTCCTTTTATTTTTCTGAGCCCTTTTATTTTTCTAGTCCTTTTATTTTTCTATTCCTTTTATTTTTCTTTGTCCTTTTATTTTTATATTCCTTTTATTTTTCTAATCTTTTTATTTTTCCAGTCCTTTTATTTTTCTGAGTCCTTTTATTTTTCAAATCCTTTTACTTTTCTAGTCCTTTTATTTTTCTGAGCCCTTTTATTTTTCTAGTTCTTTTTTTTTTCTGAGTCCTTTTATTTTTCTGAGTCCTTTTATTTGTCGAGTCCTTTTATTTTTCTAGTCCTTTTATTTTTCTATTCCTTTTATTTTCCTTTGTCCTTTTATTTTTATAGGCCTTCTATTTTTCTAATCTTTTTATTTTTCTAATCCTTTTATTTTTCTGAGTCCTTTGATTTTTCCAGTCCTATTATTTTTCCAGTAATTTTATTTTTCTAACCCCTTTTATTTTCCTGAGTCCTTTTATTTTTCTAATCCTTTTATTTTTCTGAGTCCTTTTATTTTTCCAGTCCTTTTAATTTTCGAGTCCCTATATTTTTCGAGTGCTTTTACTTTTCCAAGTCCTTTTATTTTTCAAATCCTTTTACTTTTCTGGTCCTTTTATTTTTCTGAGCCATTTTATTTTTCTAGTTCTTTTTTTTTCTGAGTCCTTTTATTTTTCTGAGTCCTTTTATTTGTCGAGTCCTTTTATTTCTCTGAGTCCTTATATTCTTCTAGTCCTTTTACTTTTCTAGTCCTTTTATTCTTCTAGTCCTTTTACTTTTCTAGTCCTTTTATTTTTCGAGTCTTTTTATTTTTCCAGTCCTTTATTTTTCTAAGTCCTTTTATTTTTCAAATCCTTTTACTTTTCTAGTCCTTTTATTTTTCTGAGACCTTTTATTTTTCTAGTTCTTTTTTTTTCTGAGTCCTTTCATTTTTCTGAGTCCTTTTATTTGTCGAGTCCTTTTATTTTTCTAGTCCTTTTATTTTTCTATTCCTTTTATTTTCCTTAGTCCTTTTATTTTTATAGTCCTTTTATTTTTCTAATCTTTTTATTTTTCTAGTCCTTTTATTTTTCTGAGTCCTTTGATTTTTCCAGTCCTATTATTTTTCCAGTCATTTTATTTTTCTAACCCCTTTTATTTTCCTGAGTCCTTTTATTTTTCTAATCCTTTTATTTTTCTGAGTCCTTTTATTTTTCCAGTCCTTTTATTTTTCGAGGCCCTATATTTTTAGAGAGCTTTTACTTTTCCAAGTCCTTTTATTTTTCAAATCCTTTTACTTTTCTGGACGTTTTATTTTTCTGACCCCTTTTATTTTTCTAGTTCTTTATTTTTCTGAGTACTTTTATTTTTCTGAGTCCTTTTATTTGTCGAGTCCTTTTATTTCTCTGAGTCCTTTTATTTCTCTGAGTCCTTATATTCTTCTAGTCCTTTTACTTTTCTAGTCCTTTTATTCTTCTAGTCCTTTTACTTTTCTAGTCCTTTTATTTTTCGAGTCTTTTTTTTTTCCAGTCCTTTATTTTTCTAAGTCCTTTTATTTTTCAAATCCTTTTACTTTTCTAGTCCTTTTATTTTTCTGAGACCTTTTATTTTTCTAGTTCTTTTTTTTTCTGAGTCCATTTATTTTTCTGAGTCCTTTTATTTTTCTAGTCCTTTTATTTTTCTAGTCCTTTTATTTTTCTATTCCTTTTATTTTCCTTAGTCCTTTTATTTTTATAGTCCTTTTATTTTTCTAATCTTTTTATTTTTCTAGTCCTGTTATTTTTCTGAGTCCTTTGATTTTTCCAGTCATTTTATTTTTCTAACCCCTTTTATTTTCCTGAGTCCTTTTATTTTTCTAATCCTTTTATTTTTCTGAGTCTTTTTATTTTTCTAGTCCTTTTACTTTTCTAGACCTTTTTTTTTTCTGAGTCCTTTTATTTTTCAAGTCCATTTATTTTTCTAGTTCTTTATTTTTCTGAGTACTTTTATTTTTCTAAGTCCTTTTATTTGTCGAGTCCTTTTATTTCTCTGAGTCCTTTTATTTGTCGAGTCCTTTTATTTCTCTGAGTCCTTATATTCTTCTAGTCCTTTTACTTTTCTAGTCCTTTTATTCTTCTAGTCCTTTTACTTTTCTAGTCCTTTTATTTTTCGAGTCTTTTTATTTTTCCAGTCCTTTATTTTTCTAAGTCCTTTTATTTTTCAAATCCTTTTACTTTTCTAGTCCTTTTATTTTTCTGAGACCTTTTATTTTTCTACTTCTTTTTTTTTCTGAGTCCTTTCATTTTTCTGAGTCCTTTTATTTGTCGAGTCCTTTTATTTTTCTAGTCCTTTTATTTTTCTATTCCTTTTATTTTCCTTAGTCCTTTTATTTTTATAGTCCTTTTATTTTTCTAATCTTTTTATTTTTCTAGTCCTTTTATTTTTCTGAGTCCTTTGATTTTTCCAGTCCTATTATTTTTCCAGTCATTTTATTTTTCTAACCCCTTTTATTTTCCTGAGTCCTTTTATTTTTCTAATCCTTTTATTTTTCTGAGTCCTTTTATTTTTCCAGTCCTTTTATTTTTCGAGTCCCTATATTTTTCGAGAGCTTTTACTTTTCCAAGTCCTTTTATTTTTCAAATCCTTTTACTTTTCTGGACCTTTTATTTTTCTGACCCCTTTTATTTTTCTAGTTCTTTATTTTTCTGAGTACTTTTATTTTTCTGAGTCCTTTTATTTGTCGAGTCCTTTTATTTCTCTGAGTCCTTATATTCTTCTAGTCCTTTTACTTTTCTAGTCCTTTTATTCTTCTAGTCCTTTTACTTTTCTAGTCCTTTTATTTTTCGAGTCTTTTTATTTTTCCAGTCCTTTATTTTTCTATGTCCTTTTATTTTTCAAATCCTTTTACTTTTCTAGTCCTTTTATTTTTCTGAGACCTTTTATTTTTCTAGTTCTTTTTTTTTCTGAGTCCATTTATTTTTCTGAGTCCTTTTATTTTTCTAGTCCTTTTATTTTTCTAGTCCTTTTATTTTTCTGAGTCCTTTTATTTTTCTAGTCCTTTTATTTTTCTAGTCCTTTTATTTTTCTATTCCTTTTATTTTCCTTAGTCCTTTTATTTTTATAGTCCTTTTATTTTTCTAATCTTTTTATTTTTCTAGTCCTGTTATTTTTCTGAGTCCTTTGATTTTTCCAGTCCTATTATTTTTCCAGTCATTTTATTTTTCTAACCCCTTTTATTTTCCTGAGTCCTTTTATTTTTCTAATCCTTTTATTTTTCTGAGTCTTTTTATTTTTCTAGTCCTTTTACTTTTCTAGACCTTTTTTTTCTGAGTCCTTTTATTTTTCATGTCCATTTATTTTTCTGAGTCTTTTTATTTTTCTAGTCCTTTTTTTTCTCTAGTTCTTTTATATTTCTATTCCTTTTAGTTTTCTGAGTCTTTTTATTTTTCAAATCCTTTTACTTTTCCAGTCCTTTTATTTTTCGAGTCCTTTTATTTTTCAAATCCTTTTATTTTTCTTGTCCTTTTATTTTTCCAGTCTTTTATTTTTCCAGTCCTTTTATTTTTCTGAGTCCTTTTATTTTTCAAATCCTTATACTTTTCTAGTCCTTTTATTTTTCTGAGCCCTTTTATTTTTCTAGTTCTTTTTTATTCTGATTCCTTTTATTTTTCTGAGTCCTTTTAAATGTCGAGTCCTTTTATTTTTCTAGTCCTTTTATTTTTCTATTCCTTTTTTTTCCTTAGTCCTTTTATTTTTATATTCCTTTTATTTTTCTAATCATTTTATTTTTCCAGTCCTTTTATTTTTCTGAGTCCTTTTATTTTTCAAATCCTTTTACTTTTCTAGTCCTTTTATTTTTCTGAGCCCTTTTATTTTTCTAGTTCTTTTTTTTTTCTGAGTCCTTTTATTTTTCTGAGTCCTTTTATTTGTCGAGTCCTTTTATTTTTCTAGTCCTTTTATTTTTCTGAGTCCTTTGATTTTTCCAGTCCTATTATTTTTCCAGTCATTTTATTTTTCTAACCCCTTTTATTTTCCTGAGTCCTTTTATTTTTCAAATCCTTTTATTTTTCTTAGTCCTTTTATTTTTCCAGTCCTTTTAATTTTCGAGTCCCTATATTTTTCGAGTGCTTTTACTTTTCCAAGTCCTTTGATTTTTCAAATCCTTTTACTTTTCTGGTCCTTTTATTTTTCTGAGCCCTTTTATTTTTCTAGTTCTTTTTTTTTCTGAGTCCTTTTATTTTTCTGAGTCCTTTTATTTGTCGAGTCCTTTTATTTTTCTGAGTCCTTTTATTTCTCTGAGTCCTTATATTCTTCTAGTCCTTTTACTTTTCAAGTCCTTTTATTCTTTTAGTCCTTTTACTTTTCTAGTCCTTTTATTTTTCGACTCTTTTTATTTTTCCAGTCCTTTTATTTTTCTGAGTCCTTTTATTTTTCAAATCCTTTTACTTTTCTACTCCTTTTATTTTTCAGAGCCCTTTTATTTTTCTAGTTCTTTTTTTTTCTGAGTCCTTTTATTTTTCTGAGTCCTTTTATTTGTCGAATCCTTTTATTTTTCTAGTCCTTTTATTTTTCTATTCCTTTTATTTTCCTTAGTCCTTTTATTTTTATAGTCCTTTTATTTTTCTAATCTTTTTATTTTTCTAGTCCTTTTATTTTTCTGAGTCCTTTGATTTTTCCAGTCCTATTATTTTTCCAGTCATTTTATTTTTCTAACCCCTTTTATTTTCCTGAGTCCTTTTATTTTTCTAATCATTTTATTTTTCTGAGTCCTTTTATTTTTCCAGTCCTTTTATTTTTCGAGGCCCTATATTTTTCGAGAGCTTTTACTTTTCCAAGTCCTTTTATTTTTCAAATCCTTTTACTTTTCTGGACCTTTTATTTTTATGACCCCTTTTATTTTTCTAGTTCTTTACTTTTCTGAGTACTTTTATTTTTCTAAGTCCTTTTATTTGTCGAGTCCTTTTATTTCTCTGAGTCCTTTTATTTGTCGAGTCCTTTTATTTCTCTGAGTCCTTTTATTTCTCTGAGTCCTTATATTCTTCTAGTCCTTTTACTTTTCTAGTCCTTTTATTCTTCTAGTCCTTTTACTTTTCTAGTCCTTTTATTTTTCGAGTCTTTTTATTTTTCCAGTCCTTTATTTTTCTAAGTCCTTTTATTTTTCAAATCCTTTTACTTTTCTAGTCCTTTTTTTTTTCTGAGACCTTTTATTTTTCTAGTTCTTTTTTTTTCTGAGTCCTTTTATTTTTCTGAGTCCTTCTATTTTTCTAGTCCTTTTATTTTTCTAGTCCTTTTATTTTTCTATTCCTTTTATTTTTCTAATCTTTTTATTTTTCTAGTCCTGTTATTTTTCTGAGTCCTTTGATTTTTCCAGTCCTATTATTTTTCCAGTCATTTTATTTTTCTAACCCCTTTTATTTTCCTGAGTCCTTTTATTTTTCTAATCCTTTTATTTTTCTTAGTCTTTTTATTTTTCTAGTCCTTTTACTTTTTTAGACCTTTTTTTTTTCTGAGTCCTTTTATTTTTCAAGTCCATTTATTTTTCTGAGTCTTTTTATTTTTCTAGTCCTTTTTTTTCTCTAGTTCTTTTATATTTCTATTCCTTTTAGTTTTCTGAGTCTTTTTATTTTTCAAATCCTTTTACTTTTCCAGTCCTTTTATTTTTCGAGTCCTTTTATTTTTCAAATCCTTTTATTTTTCTTGTCCTTTTATTTTTCCAGTCATTTTTTTTTCCAGTCCTTTTATTTTTCTGAGTCCTTTTATTTTTCAAATCCTTATACTTTTCTAGTCCTTTTATTTTTCTGAGCCCTTTTATTTTTCTAGTTCTTTTTTATTCTGATTCCTTTTATTTTTCTGAGTCCTTTTATTTGTCGAGTCATTTTATTTTTCTAGTCCTTTTATTTTTCTATTCCTTTTATTTTCCTTAGTCCTTTTATTTTTATATTCCTTTTATTTTTCTAATCTTTTTATTTTTCCAGTCCTTTTATTTTTCTGAGTCCTTTTATTTTTCAAATCCTTTTACTTTTCTAGTCCTTTTATTTTTCGGAGCCCTTTTATTTTTCTAGTTCTTTTTTTTTTCTGAGTCCTTTTATTTTTCTGAGTCCTTTTATTTGTCGAGTCCTTTTATTTTTCTAGTCCTTTTATTTTTCTATTCCTTTTATTTTCCTTTGTCCTTTTATTTTTAAAGGCCTTCTATTTTTCTAATCTTTTTATTTTTCTAGTCCTTTTATTTTTCTGAGTCCTTTGATTTTTCCAGTCCTATTATTTTTCCAGTCATTTTATTTTTCTAACCCCTTTTATTTTCCTGAGTCCTTTTATTTTTCAAATCCTTTTATTTTTCTTAGTCCTTTTATTTTTCCAGTCCTTTTAATTTTCGAGTCCCTATATTTTTCGAGTGCTTTTACTTTTCCAAGTCCTTTGATTTTTCAAATCCTTTTACTTTTCTGGTCCTTTTATTTTTCTGAGCCCTTTTATTTTTCTAGTTCTTTTTTTTTCTGAGTCCTTTTATTTTTCTGAGTCCTTTTATTTGTCGAGTCCTTTTATTTTTCTGAGTCCTTTTATTTCTCTGAGTCCTTATATTCTTCTAGTCCTTTTACTTTTCAAGTCCTTTTATTCTTTTAGTCCTTTTACTTTTCTAGTCCTTTTATTTTTCGACTCTTTTTATTTTTCCAGTCCTTTTATTTTTCTGAATCCTTTTATTTTTCAAATCCTTTTACTTTTCTACTCCTTTTATTTTTCAGAGCCCTTTTATTTTTCTAGTTCTTTTTTTTTCTGAGTCCTTTTATTTTTCTGAGTCCTTTTATTTGTCGAATCCTTTTATTTTTCTAGTCCTTTTATTTTTCTATTCCTTTTATTTTCCTTAGTCCTTTTATTTTTATAGTCCTTTTATTTTTCTAATCTTTTTATTTTTCTAGTCCTTTTATTTTTCTGAGTCCTTTGATTTTTCCAGTCCTATTATTTTTCTAGTCATTTTATTTTTCTAACCCCTTTTATTTTCCTGAGTCCTTTTATTTTTCTAATCGTTTTATTTTTCTGAGTCCTTTTATTTTTCCAGTCCTTTTATTTTTCGAGGCCCTATATTTTTCGAGAGCTTTTACTTTTCCAAGTCCTTTTATTTTTCAAATCCTTTTACTTTTCTGGACCTTTTATTTTTATGACCCCTTTTATTTTTCTAGTTCTTTATTTTTCTGAATACTTTTATTTTTCTAAGTCCTTTTATTTGTCGAGTCCTTTTATTTCTCTGAGTCCTTTTATTTGTCGAGTCCTTTTATTTCTCTGAGTCCTTTTATTTCTCTGAGTCCTTATATTCTTCTAGTCCTTTTACTTTTCTAGTCCTTTTATTCTTCTAGTCCTTTTACTTTTCTAGTCCTTTTATTTTTCGAGTCTTTTTATTTTTCCAGTCCTTTATTTTTCTAAGTCCTTTTATTTTTCAAATCCTTTTACTTTTCTAGTCCTTTTTTTTTCTGAGACCTTTTATTTTTCTAGTTCTTTTTTTTTCTGAGTCCTTTTATTTTTCTGAGTCCTTCTATTTTTCTAGTCCTTTTATTTTTCTAGTCCTTTTATTTTTCTATTCCTTTTATTTTCCTTAGTCCTTTTATTTTTATAGACCTTTTATTTTTCTAATCTTTTTATTTTTCTAGTCCTGTTATTTTTCTGAGTCCTTTGATTTTTCCAGTCCTATTATTTTTCCAGTCATTTTATTTTTCTAACCCCTTTTATTTTCCTGAGTCCTTTTATTTTTCTAATCCTTTTATTTTTCTGAGTCCTTTTATTTTTCCAGTCCTTTTATTTTTCGAGTCCCTATATTTTTCGAGAGCTTTTACTTTTCCAAGTCCTTTTATTTTTCAAATCCTTTTACTTTTCTGGACCTTTTATTTTTCTGACCCCTTTTATTTTTCTAGTTCTTTATTTTTCTGAGTACTTTTATTTTTCTGAGTCCTTTTATTTGTCGAGTCCTTTTATTTCTCTGAGTCCTTTTATTTCTCTGAGTCCTTATATTCTTCTAGTCCTTTTACTTTTCTAGTCCTTTTATTCTTCTAGTCCTTTTACTTTTCTAGTCCTTTTATTTTTCGAGTCTTTTTTTTTCCAGTCCTTTATTTTTCTAAGTCCTTTTATTTTTCAAATCCTTTTACTTTTCTAGTCCTTTTATTTTTCTGAGACCTTTTATTTTTCTAGTTCTTTTTTTTTCTGAGTCCATTTATTTTTCTGAGTCCTTTTATTTTTCTAGTCCTTTTATTTTTCTAGTCCTTTTATTTTTCTATTCCTTTTATTTTCCTTAGTCCTTTTATTTTTATAGTCCTTTTATTTTTCTAATCTTTTTATTTTTCTAGTCCAGTTATTTTTCTGAGTCCTTTGATTTTTCCAGTCCTATTATTTTTCCAGTCATTTTATTTTTCTAACCCCTTTTATTTTCCTGAGTCCTTTTATTTTTCTAATCCTTTTATTTTTCTTAGTCTTTTTATTTTTCTAGTCCTTTTACTTTTCTAGACCTTTTTTTTTTCTGAGTCCTTTTATTTTTCAAGTCCATTTATTTTTCTGAGTCTTTTTATTTTTCTAGTCCTTTTTTTTTCTCTAGTTCTTTTATATTTCTATTCCTTTTAGTTTTCTGAGTCTTTTTATTTTTCAAATCCTTTTACTTTTCCAGTCCTTTTATTTTTCGAGTCCTTTTATTTTTCAAATCCTTTTATTTTTCTTGTCCTTTTATTTTTCCAGTCATTTTTTTTTCCAGTCCTTTTATTTTTCTGAGTCCTTTTACTTTTCAAATCCTTATACTTTTCTAGTCCTTTTATTTTTCTGAGCCCTTTTATTTTTCTAGTTCTTTTTTATTCTGATTCCTTTTATTTTTCTGAGTCCTTTTATTTGTCGAGTCATTTTATTTTTCTAGTCCTTTTATTTTTCTATTCCTTTTATTTTCCTTAGTCCTTTTATTTTTATATTCCTTTTATTTTTCTAATCTTTTTATTTTTCCAGTCCTTTTATTTTTCTGAGTCCTTTTATTTTTCAAATCCTTTTACTTTTCTAGTCCTTTTATTTTTCGGAGCCCTTTTATTTTTCTAGTTCTTTTTTTTTTCTGAGTCCTTTTATTTTTCTGAGTCCTTTTATTTGTCGTGTCCTTTTATTTTTCTAGTCCTTTTATTTTTCTATTCCTTTTATTTTCCTTTGTCCTTTTATTTTTATAGGCCTTCTATTTTTCTAATCTTTTTATTTTTCTAGTCCTTTTATTTTTCTGAGTCCTTTGATTTTTCCAGTCCTATTATTTTTCCAGTCATTTTATTTTTCTAACCCCTTTTATTTTCCTGAGTCCTTTTATTTTTCAAATCCTTTTATTTTTCTTAGTCCTTTTATTTTTCCAGTCCTTTTAATTTTCGAGTCCCTATATTTTTCGAGTGCTTTTACTTTTCCAAGTCCTTTTATTTTTCAAATCCTTTTACTTTTCTGGTCCTTTTATTTTTCTGAGCCATTTTATTTTTCTAGTTCTTTTTTTTTCTGAGTCCTGTTATTTTTCTGAGTCCTTTGATTTTTCCAGTCCTCTTATTTTTCCAGTCATTTTATTTTTCTAACCCCTTTTATTTTCCTGAGTCCTTTTATTTTTCTAATCCTTTTATTTTTCTGAGTCTTTTTATTTTTCTAGTCCTTTTACTTTTCTAGACCTTTTATTTTTCTGAGTCCTTTTATTTTTCAAGTCCATTTATTTTTCTGAGTCTTTTTATTTTTCTAGTCCTTTTTTTTTCTCTAGTTCTTTTATATTTCTATTCCTTTTAGTTTTCTGAGTCTTTTTATTTTTCAAATCCTTTTACTTTTCCAGTCCTTTTATTTTTCGAGTCCTTTTATTTTTCAAATCCTTTTATTTTTCTTGTCCTTTTATTTTTCCAGTTATTTTTTTTCCCGTCCTTTTATTTTTCTGAGTCCTTTTATTTTTCAAATCCTTATACTTTTCTAGTCCTTTTATTTTTCTGAGCCCTTTTATTTTTCTATTTCTTTTTTTTTCTGAGTCCTTTTATTTGTCGATTCCTTTTATTTTTCTAGTCCTTTTATTTTTCTATTCCTTTTATTTTTCTTAGTCCTTTTATTTTTATATTCCTTTTATTTTTCTAATCTTTTTATTTTTCCAGTCCTTTTATTTTTCTGAGTCCTTTTATTTTTCAAATCCTTTTACTTTTCTAGTCCTTTTATTTTTCTGAGCCCTTTTATTTTTCTAGTTCTTTTTTTTTTCTGAGTCCTTTTATTTTTCTGAGTCCTTTTATTTGTCGAGTCCTTTTATTTTTCTAGTCCTTTTATTTTTCTATTCCTTTTATTTTCCTTTGTCCTTTTATGTTTATAGGCCTTCTATTTTTCTAATCTTTTTATTTTTCTAATCCTTTTATTTTTCTGAGTCTTTTTATTTTTCTAGTCCTTTTACTTTTCTAGACCTTTTATTTTTCTGAGTCCTTTTATTTTTCAAGTCCATTTATTTTTCTGAGTCTTTTTATTTTTCTAGTCCTTTTTTTTTCTCTAGTTCTTTTATATTTCTATTCCTTTTAGTTTTCTGAGCCTTTTTATTTTTCAAATCCTTTTACTTTTCCAGTCCTTTTATTTTTCGAGTCCTTTTATTTTTCAAATCCTTTTATTTTTCTTGTCCTTTTATTTTTCCAGTCATTTTTTTTTCCCGTCCTTTTATTTTTCTGAGTCCTTTTATTTTTCAAATCCTTATACTTTTCTAGTCCTTTTATTTTTCTGAGCCCTTTTATTTTTCTAGTTCTTTTTTTTCTGAGTCCTTTTATTTTTCTGAATCCTTTTATTTGTCGATTCCTTTTATTTTTCTAGTCCTTTTATTTTTCTATTCCTTTTATTTTTCTTAGTCCTTTTATTTTTATATTCCTTTTATTTTTCTAGTCTTTTTATTTTTCCGGTCCCTTTATTTTTCTGAGTCCTTTTATTTTTCAAATCCTTTTACTTTTCTAGTCCTTTTATTTTTCTGAGCCCTTTTATTTTTCTAGTTCTTTTTTTTTCTGAGTCCTTTTATTTTTCTGAGTCCTTTTATTTGTCGAGTCCTTTTATTTTTCTAGTCCTTTTATTTTTCTATTCCTTTTATTTTCCTTTGTCCTTTTATTTTTATAGGCCTTCTATTTTTCTAATCTTTTTATTTTTCTAATCCTTTTATTTTTCTGAGTCCTTTGATTTTTCCAGTCCTATTATTTTTCCAGTAATTTTATTTTTCTAACCCCTTTTATTTTCCTGAGTCCTTTTATTTTTCTAATCCTTTTATTTTTCTGAGTCCTTTTATTTTTCCAGTCCTTTTAATTTTCGAGTCCCTATATTTTTCGAGTGCTTTTACTTTTCCAAGTCCTTTTATTTTTCAAATCCTTTTACTTTTCTGGTCCTTTTATTTTTCTGAGCCATTTTATTTTTCTAGTTCTTTTTTTTTTTCTGAGTCCTTTTATTTTTCTGAGTCCTTTTATTTGTCGAGTCCTTTTATTTCTCTGAGTCCTTTTATTTCTCTGAGTCCTTATATTCTTCTAGTCCTTTTACTTTTCTAGTCCTTTTATTCTTCTAGTCCTTTTACTTTTCTAGTCCTTTTATTTTTCGAGTCTTTTTATTTTTCCAGTCCTTTATTTTTCTAAGTCCTTTTATTTTTCAAATCCTTTTACTTTTCTAGTCCTTTTATTTTTCTGAGACCTTTTATTTTTCTAGTTCTTTTTTTTTCTGAGTCCTTTCATTTTTCTGAGTCCTTTTATTTGTCGAGTCCTTTTATTTTTCTAGTCCTTTTATTTTTCTATTCCTTTTATTTTCCTTAGTCCTTTTATTTTTATAGTCCTTTTATTTTTCTAATCTTTTTATTTTTCTAGTCCTTTTATTTTTCTGAGTCCTTTGATTTTTCCAGTCCTATTATTTTTCCAGTCATTTTATTTTTCTAACCCCTTTTATTTTCCTGAGTCCTTTTATTTTTCTAATCCTTTTATTTTTCTGAGTCCTTTTATTTTTCCAGTCCTTTTATTTTTCGAGTCCCTATATTTTTCGAGAGCTTTTACTTTTCCAAGTCCTTTTATTTTTCAAATCCTTTTACTTTTCTGGACCTTTTATTTTTCTGACCCCTTTTATTTTTCTAGTTCTTTATTTTTCTGAGTACTTTTATTTTTCTGAGTCCTTTTATTTGTCGAGTCCTTTTATTTCTTTGAGTCCTTTTATTTCTCTGAGTCCTTATATTCTTCTAGTCCTTTTACTTTTCTAGTCCTTTTATTCTTCTAGTCCTTTTACTTTTCTAGTCCTTTTATTTTTCGAGTCTTTTTTTTTCCAGTCCTTTATTTTTCTAAGTCCTTTTATTTTTCAAATCCTTTTACTTTTCTAGTCCTTTTATTTTTCTGAGACCTTTTATTTTTCTAGTTCTTTTTTTTTCTGAGTCCATTTATTTTTCTGAGTCCTTTTATTTTTCTAGTCCTTTTATTTTTCTAGTCCTTTTATTTTTCTATTCCTTTTATTTTCCTTAGTCCTTTTATTTTTATAGTCGTTTTATTTTTCTAATCTTTTTATTTTTCTAGTCCTGTTATTTTTCTGAGTCCTTTGATTTTTCCAGTCCTATTATTTTTCCAGTCATTTTATTTTTCTAACCCCTTTTATTTTCCTGAGTCCTTTTATTTTTCTAATCCTTTTATTTTTCTTAGTCTTTTTATTTTTCTAGTCCTTTTACTTTTCTAGACCTTTTTTTTTTCTGAGTCCTTTTATTTTTCAAGTCCATTTATTTTTCTGAGTCTTTTTATTTTTCTAGTCCTTTTTTTTTCTCTAGTTCTTTTATATTTCTATTCCTTTTAGTTTTCTGAGTCTTTTTATTTTTCAAATCCTTTTACTTTTCCAGTCCTTTTATTTTTCGAGTCCGTTTATTTTTCAAATCCTTTTATTTTTCTTGTCCTTTTATTTTTCCAGTCATTTTTTTTTCCAGTCCTTTTATTTTTCTGAGTCCTTTTATTTTTCAAATCCTTATACTTTTCTAGTCCTTTTATTTTTCTGAGCCCTTTTATTTTTCTAGTTCTTTTTTATTCTGATTCCTTTTATTTTTCTGAGTCCTTTTATTTGTCGAGTCATTTTATTTTTCTAGTCCTTTTATTTTTCTATTCCTTTTATTTTCCTTTGTCCTTTTATTTTTATATTCCTTTTATTTTTCTAATCTTTTTATTTTTCCAGTCCTTTTATTTTTCTGAGTCCTTTTATTTTCCAAATCCTTTTACTTTTCTAGTCCTTTTATTTTTCGGAGCCCTTTTATTTTTCTAGTTCTTTTTTTTTTCTGAGTCCTTTTATTTTTCTGAGTCCTTTTATTTGTCGAGTCCTTTTATTTTTCTAGTCCTTTTATTTTTCTATTCCTTTTATTTTCCTTTGTCCTTTTATTTTTATAGGCCTTCTATTTTTCTAATCTTTTTATTTTTCTAGTCCTTTTATTTTTCTGAGTCCTTTGATTTTTCCAGTCCTATTATTTTTCCAGTCATTTTATTTTTCTAACCCCTTTTATTTTCCTGAGTCCTTTTATTTTTCAAATCCTTTTATTTTTCTTAGTCCTTTTATTTTTCCAGTCCTTTTAATTTTCGAGTCCCTATATTTTTCGAGTGCTTTTACTTTTCCAAGTCCTTTGATTTTTCAAATCCTTTTACTTTTCTGGTCCTTTTATTTTTCTGAGCCCTTTTATTTTTCTAGTTCTTTTTTTTTCTGAGTCCTTTTATTTTTCTAAGTCCTTTTATTTGTCGAGTCCTTTTATTTTTCTGAGTCCTTTTATTTCTCTGAGTCCTTATATTCTTCTAGTCCTTTTACTTTTCAAGTCCTTTTATTCTTTTAGTCCTTTTACTTTTCTAGTCCTTTTATTTTTCGACTCTTTTTATTTTTCCAGTCCTTTTATTTTTCTGAGTCCTTTTATTTTTCAAATCCTTTTACTTTTCTACTCCTTTTATTTTTCAGAGCCCTTTTATTTTTCTAGTTCTTTTTTTTTCTGAGTCCTTTTATTTTTCTGAGTCCTTTTATTTGTCGAATCCTTTTATTTTTCTAGTCCTTTTATTTTTCTATTCCTTTTATTTTCCTTAGTCCTTTTATTTTTATAGTCCTTTTATTTTTCTAATCTTTTTATTTTTCTAGTCCTTTTATTTTTCTGAGTCCTTTGATTTTTCCAGTCCTATTATTTTTCCAGTCATTTTATTTTTCTAACCCCTTTTATTTTCCTGAGTCCTTTTATTTTTCTAATCATTTTATTTTTCTGAGTCCTTTTATTTTTCCAGTCCTTTTATTTTTCGAGGCCCTATATTTTTCGAGAGCTTTTACTTTTCCAAGTCCTTTTATTTTTCAAATCCTTTTACTTTTCTGGACCTTTTATTTTTATGACCCCTTTTATTTTTCTAGTTCTTTATTTTTCTGAATACTTTTATTTTTCTAAGTCCTTTTATTTGTCGAGTCCTTTTATTTCTCTGAGTCCTTTTATTTGTCGAGTCCTTTTATTTCTCTGAGTCCTTTTATTTCTCTGAGTCCTTATATTCTTCTAGTCCTTTTACTTTTCTAGTCCTTTTATTCTTCTAGTCCTTTTACTTTTCTAGTCCTTTTATTTTTCGAGTCTTTTTATTTTTCCAGTCCTTTATTTTTCTAAGTCCTTTTATTTTTCAAATCCTTTTACTTTTCTAGTCCTTTTTTTTTTCTGAGACCTTTTATTTTTCTAGTTCTTTTTTTTTCTGAGTCCTTTTATTTTTCTGAGTCCTTCTATTTTTCTAGTCCTTTTATTTTTCTAGTCCTTTTATTTTTCTATTCCTTTTATTTTCCTTAGTCCTTTTATTTTTATAGTCCTTTTATTTTTCTAATCTTTTTATTTTTCTAGTCCTGTTATTTTTCTGAGTCCTTTGATTTTTCCAGTCCTATTATTTTTCCAGTCATTTTATTTTTCTAACCCCTTTTATTTTCTTGAGTCCTTTTATTTTTCTAATCCTTTTATTTTTCTGAGTCCTTTTATTTTTCCAGTCCTTTTATTTTTCGAGTCCCTATATTTTTCGAGAGCTTTTACTTTTCCAAGTCCTTTTATTTTTCAAATCCTTTTACTTTTCTGGACCTTTTATTTTTCTGACCCCTTTTATTTTTCTAGTTCTTTATTTTTCTGAGTACTTTTATTTTTCTGAGTCCTTTTATTTGTCGAGTCCTTTTATTTCTCTGAGTCCTTTTATTTCTCTGAGTCCTTATATTCTTCTAGTCCTTTTACTTTTCTAGTCCTTTTATTCTTCTAGTCCTTTTACTTTTCTAGTCCTTTTATTTTTCGAGTCTTTTTTTTTCCAGTCCTTTATTTTTCTAAGTCCTTTTATTTTTCAAATCCTTTTACTTTTCTAGTCCTTTTATTTTTATGAGACCTTTTATTTTTCTAGTTCTTTTTTTTTCTGAGTCCATTTATTTTTCTGAGTCCTTTTATTTTTCTAGTCCTTTTATTTTTCTAGTCCTTTTATTTTTCTATTCCTTTTATTTTCCTTAGTCCTTTTATTTTTATAGTCCTTTTATTTTTCTAATCTTTTTATTTTTCTAGTCCTGTTATTTTTCTGAGTCCTTTGATTTTTCCAGTCCTATTATTTTTCCAGTCATTTTATTTTTCTAACCCCTTTTATTTTCCTGAGTCCTTTTATTTTTCTAATCCTTTTATTTTTCTTAGTCTTTTTATTTTTCTAGTCCTTTTACTTTTCTAGACCTTTTTTTTTTCTGAGTCCTTTTATTTTTCAAGTCCATTTATTTTTCTGAGTCTTTTTATTTTTCTAGTCCTTTTTTTTTCTCTAGTTCTTTTATATTTCTATTCCTTTTAGTTTTCTGAGTCTTTTTATTTTTCAAATCCTTTTACTTTTCCAGTCCTTTTATTTTTCGAGTCCTTTTATTTTTCAAATCCTTTTATTTTTCTTGTCCTTTTATTTTTCCAGTCATTTTTTTTTCCAGTCCTTTTATTTTTCTGAGTCCTTTTATTTTTCAAATCCTTATACTTTTCTAGTCCTTTTATTTTTCTGAGCCCTTTTATTTTTCTAGTTCTTTTTTATTCTGATTCCTTTTATTTTTCTGAGTCCTTTTATTTGTCGAGTCATTTTATTTTTCTAGTCCTTTTATTTTTCTATTCCTTTTATTTTCCTTAGTCCTTTTATTTTTATATTCCTTTTATTTTTCTAATCTTTTTATTTTTCCAGTCCTTTTATTTTTCTGAGTCCTTTTATTTTTCAAATCCTTTTACTTTTCTAGTCCTTTTATTTTTCGGAGCCCTTTTATTTTTCTAGTTCTTTTTTTTTTCTGAGTCCTTTTATTTTTCTGAGTCCTTTTATTTGTCGAGTCCTTTTATTTTTCTAGTCCTTTTATTTTTCTATTCCTTTTATTTTCCTTTGTCCTTTTATTTTTATAGGCCTTCTATTTTTCTAATCTTTTTATTTTTCTAGTCCTTTTATTTTTCTGAGTCCTTTGATTTTTCCAGTCCTATTATTTTTCCAGTCATTTTATTTTTCTAACCCCTTTTATTTTCCTGAGTCCTTTTATTTTTCAAATCCTTTTATTTTTCTTAGTCCTTTTATTTTTCCAGTCCTTTTAATTTTCGAGTCCCTATATTTTTCGAGTGCTTTTACTTTTCCAAGTCCTTTGATTTTTCAAATCCTTTTACTTTTTTGGTCCTTTTATTTTTCTGAGCCCTTTTATTTTTCTAGTTCTTTTTTTTTCTGAGTCCTTTTATTTTTCTGAGTCCTTTTATTTGTCGAGTCCTTTTATTTTTCTGAGTCCTTTTATTTCTCTGAGTCCTTATATTCTTCTAGTCCTTTTACTTTTCAAGTCCTTTTATTCTTTTAGTCCTTTTACTTTTCTAGTCCTTTTATTTTTCGACTCTTTTTATTATTCCAGTCCTTTTATTTTTCTGAGTCCTTTTATTTTTCAAATCCTTTTACTTTTCTACTCCTTTTATTTTTCAGAGCCCTTTTATTTTTCTACTTCTTTTTTTTTCTGAGTCCTTTTATTTTTCTGAGTCCTTTTATTTGTCGAATCCTTTTATTTTTCTAGTCCTTTTATTTTTCTATTCCTTTTATTTTCCTTAGTCCTTTTATTTTTATAGTCCTTTTATTTTTCTAATCTTTTTATTTTTCTAGTCCTTTTATTTTTCTGAGTCCTTTGATTTTTCCAGTCCTATTATTTTTCCAGTCATTTTATTTTTCTAACCCCTTTTATTTTCCTGAGTCCTTTTATTTTTCTAATCATTTTATTTTTCTGAGTCCTTTTATTTTTCCAGTCCTTTTATTTTTCGAGGCCCTATATTTTTCGAGAGCTTTTACTTTTCCAAGTCCTTTTATTTTTCAAATCCTTTTACTTTTCTGGACCTTTTATTTTTATGACCCCTTTTATTTTTCTAGTTCTTTATTTTTCTGAATACTTTTATTTTTCTAAGTCCTTTTATTTGTCGAGTCCTTTTATTTCTCTGAGTCCTTTTATTTGTCGAGTCCTTTTATTTCTCTGAGTCCTTTTATTTCTCTGAGTCCTTATATTCTTCTAGTCCTTTTACTTTTCTAGTCCTTTTATTCTTCTAGTCCTTTTACTTTTCTAGTCCTTTTATTTTTCGAGTCTTTTTATTTTTCCAGTCCTTTATTTTTCTAAGTCCTTTTATTTTTCAAATCCTTTTACTTTTCTAGTCCTTTTTTTTTTCTGAGACCTTTTATTTTTCTAGTTCTTTTTTTTTCTGAGTCCTTTTATTTTTCTGAGTCCTTCTATTTTTCTAGTCCTTTTATTTTTCTAGTCCTTTTATTTTTCTATTCCTTTTATTTTCCTTAGTCCTTTTATTTTTATAGTCCTTTTATTTTTCTAATCTTTTTATTTTTCTAGTCCTGTTATTTTTCTGAGTCCTTTGATTTTTCCAGTCCTATTATTTTTCCAGTCATTTTATTTTTCTAACCCCTTTTATTTTCCTGAGTCCTTTTATTTTTCTAATCCTTTTATTTTTCTGAGTCCTTTTATTTTTCCAGTCCTTTTATTTTTCGAGTCCCTATATTTTTCGAGAGCTTTTACTTTTCCAAGTCCTTTTATTTTTCAAATCCTTTTACTTTTCTGGACCTTTTATTTTTCTGACCCCTTTTATTTTTCTAGTTCTTTATTTTTCTGAGTACTTTTATTTTTCTGAGTCCTTTTATTTGTCGAGTCCTTTTATTTCTCTGAGTCCTTTTATTTCTCTGAGTCCTTATATTCTTCTAGTCCTTTTACTTTTCTAGTCCTTTTATTCTTCTAGTCCTTTTACTTTTCTAGTCCTTTTATTTTTCGAGTCTTTTTTTTTCCAGTCCTTTATTTTTCTAAGTCCTTTTATTTTTCAAATCCTTTTACTTTTCTAGTCCTTTTATTTTTATGAGACCTTTTATTTTTCTAGTTCTTTTTTTTTCTGAGTCCATTTATTTTTCTGAGTCCTTTTATTTTTCTAGTCCTTTTATTTTTCTAGTCCTTTTATTTTTCTATTCCTTTTATTTTCCTTAGTCCTTTTATTTTTATAGTCCTTTTATTTTTCTAATCTTTTTATTTTTCTAGTCCTGTTATTTTTCTGAGTCCTTTGATTTTTCCAGTCCTATTATTTTTCCAGTCATTTTATTTTTCTAACCCCTTTTATTTTCCTGAGTCCTTTTATTTTTCTAATCCTTTTATTTTTCTTAGTCTTTTTATTTTTCTAGTCCTTTTACTTTTCTAGACCTTTTTTTTTTCTGAGTCCTTTTATTTTTCAAGTCCATTTATTTTTCTGAGTCTTTTTATTTTTCTAGTCCTTTTTTTTTCTCTAGTTCTTTTATATTTCTATTCCTTTTAGTTTTCTGAGTCTTTTTATTTTTCAAATCCTTTTACTTTTCCAGTCCTTTTATTTTTCGAGTCCTTTTATTTTTCAAATCCTTTTATTTTTCTTGTCCTTTTATTTTTCCAGTCATTTTTTTTTCCAGTCCTTTTATTTTTCTGAGTCCTTTTATTTTTCAAATCCTTATACTTTTCTAGTCCTTTTATTTTTCTGAGCCCTTTTATTTTTCTAGTTCTTTTTTATTCTGATTCCTTTTATTTTTCTGAGTCCTTTTATTTGTCGAGTCATTTTATTTTTCTAGTCCTTTTATTTTTCTATTCCTTTTATTTTCCTTAGTCCTTTTATTTTTATATTCCTTTTATTTTTCTAATCTTTTTATTTTTCCAGTCCTTTTATTTTTCTGAGTCCTTTTATTTTTCAAATCCTTTTACTTTTCTAGTCCTTTTATTTTTCGGAGCCCTTTTATTTTTCTAGTTCTTTTTTTTTTCTGAGTCCTTTTATTTTTCTGAGTCCTTTTATTTGTCGAGTCCTTTTATTTTTCTAGTCCTTTTATTTTTCTATTCCTTTTATTTTCCTTTGTCCTTTTATTTTTATAGGCCTTCTATTTTTCTAATCTTTTTATTTTTCTAGTCCTTTTATTTTTCTGAGTCCTTTGATTTTTCCAGTCCTATTATTTTTCCAGTCATTTTATTTTTCTAACCCCTTTTATTTTCCTGAGTCCTTTTATTTTTCAAATCCTTTTATTTTTCTTAGTCCTTTTATTTTTCCAGTCCTTTTAATTTTCGAGTCCCTATATTTTTCGAGTGCTTTTACTTTTCCAAGTCCTTTGATTTTTCAAATCCTTTTACTTTTTTGGTCCTTTTATTTTTCTGAGCCCTTTTATTTTTCTAGTTCTTTTTTTTTCTGAGTCCTTTTATTTTTCTGAGTCCTTTTATTTGTCGAGTCCTTTTATTTTTCTGAGTCCTTTTATTTCTCTGAGTCCTTATATTCTTCTAGTCCTTTTACTTTTCAAGTCCTTTTATTCTTTTAGTCCTTTTACTTTTCTAGTCCTTTTATTTTTCGACTCTTTTTATTATTCCAGTCCTTTTATTTTTCTGAGTCCTTTTATTTTTCAAATCCTTTTACTTTTCTACTCCTTTTATTTTTCAGAGCCCTTTTATTTTTCTAGTTCTTTTTTTTTCTGAGTCCTTTTATTTTTCTGAGTCCTTTTATTTGTCGAATCCTTTTATTTTTCTAGTCCTTTTATTTTTCTATTCCTTTTATTTTCCTTAGTCCTTTTATTTTTACAGTCCTTTTATTTTTCTAATCTTTTTATTTTTCTAGTCCTTTTATTTTTCTGAGTCCTTTGATTTTTCCAGTCCTATTATTTTTCCAGTCATTTTATTTTTCTAACCCCTTTTATTTTCCTGAGTCCTTTTATTTTTCTAATCATTTTATTTTTCTGAGTCCTTTTATTTTTCCAGTCCTTTTATTTTTCGAGGCCCTATATTTTTCGAGAGCTTTTACTTTTCCAAGTCCTTTTATTTTTCAAATCCTTTTACTTTTCTGGACCTTTTATTTTTATGACCCCTTTTATTTTTCTAGTTCTTTATTTTTCTGAATACTTTTATTTTTCTAAGTCCTTTTATTTGTCGAGTCCTTTTATTTCTCTGAGTCCTTTTATTTGTCGAGTCCTTTTATTTCTCTGAGTCCTTTTATTTCTCTGAGTCCTTATATTCTTCTAGTCCTTTTACTTTTCTAGTCCTTTTATTCTTCTAGTCCTTTTACTTTTCTAGTCCTTTTATTTTTCGAGTCTTTTTATTTTTCCAGTCCTTTATTTTTCTAAGTCCTTTTATTTTTCAAATCCTTTTACTTTTCTAGTCCTTTTTTTTTTCTGAGACCTTTTATTTTTCTAGTTCTTTTTTTTTCTGAGTCCTTTTATTTTTCTGAGTCCTTCTATTTTTCTAGTCCTTTTATTTTTCTAGTCCTTTTATTTTTCTATTCCTTTTATTTTCCTTAGTCCTTTTATTTTTATAGTCCTTTTATTTTTCTAATCTTTTTATTTTTCTAGTCCTGTTATTTTTCTGAGTCCTTTGATTTTTCCAGTCCTATTATTTTTCCAGTCATTTTATTTTTCTAACCCCTTTTATTTTCCTGAGTCCTTTTATTTTTCTAATCCTTTTATTTTTCTGAGTCCTTTTATTTTTCCAGTCCTTTTATTTTTCGAGTCCCTATATTTTTCGAGAGCTTTTACTTTTCCAAGTCCTTTTATTTTTCAAATCCTTTTACTTTTCTGGACCTTTTATTTTTCTGACCCCTTTTATTTTTCTAGTTCTTTATTTTTCTGAGTACTTTTATTTTTCTGAGTCCTTTTATTTGTCGAGTCCTTTTATTTCTCTGAGTCCTTTTATTTCTCTGAGTCCTTATATTCTTCTAGTCCTTTTACTTTTCTAGTCCTTTTATTCTTCTAGTCCTTTTACTTTTCTAGTCCTTTTATTTTTCGAGTCTTTTTTTTTCCAGTCCTTTATTTTTCTAAGTCCTTTTATTTTTCAAATCCTTTTACTTTTCTAGTCCTTTTATTTTTATGAGACCTTTTATTTTTCTAGTTCTTTTTTTTTCTGAGTCCATTTATTTTTCTGAGTCCTTTTATTTTTCTAGTCCTTTTATTTTTCTAGTCCTTTTATTTTTCTATTCCTTTTATTTTCCTTAGTCCTTTTATTTTTATAGTCCTTTTATTTTTCTAATCTTTTTATTTTTCTAGTCCTGTTATTTTTCTGAGTCCTTTGATTTTTCCAGTCCTATTATTTTTCCAGTCATTTTATTTTTCTAACCCCTTTTATTTTCCTGAGTCCTTTTATTTTTCTAATCCTTTTATTTTTCTTAGTCTTTTTATTTTTCTAGTCCTTTTACTTTTCTAGACCTTTTTTTTTTCTGAGTCCTTTTATTTTTCAAGTCCATTTATTTTTCTGAGTCTTTTTATTTTTCTAGTCCTTTTTTTTTCTCTAGTTCTTTTATATTTCTATTCCTTTTAGTTTTCTGAGTCTTTTTATTTTTCAAATCCTTTTACTTTTCCAGTCCTTTTATTTTTCGAGTCCTTTTATTTTTCAAATCCTTTTATTTTTCTTGTCCTTTTATTTTTCCAGTCATTTTTTTTTCCAGTCCTTTTATTTTTCTGAGTCCTTTTATTTTTCAAATCCTTATACTTTTCTAGTCCTTTTATTTTTCTGAGCCCTTTTATTTTTCTAGTTCTTTTTTATTCTGATTCCTTTTATTTTTCTGAGTCCTTTTATTTGTCGAGTCATTTTATTTTTCTAGTCCTTTTATTTTTCTATTCCTTTTATTTTCCTTAGTCCTTTTATTTTTATATTCCTTTTATTTTTCTAATCTTTTTATTTTTCCAGTCCTTTTATTTTTCTGAGTCCTTTTATTTTTCAAATCCTTTTACTTTTCTAGTCCTTTTATTTTTCGGAGCCCTTTTATTTTTCTAGTTCTTTTTTTTTTCTGAGTCCTTTTATTTTTCTGAGTCCTTTTATTTGTCGAGTCCTTTTATTTTTCTAGTCCTTTTATTTTTCTATTCCTTTTATTTTCCTTTGTCCTTTTATTTTTATAGGCCTTCTATTTTTCTAATCTTTTTATTTTTCTAGTCCTTTTATTTTTCTGAGTCCTTTGATTTTTCCAGTCCTATTATTTTTCCAGTCATTTTATTTTTCTAACCCCTTTTATTTTCCTGAGTCCTTTTATTTTTCAAATCCTTTTATTTTTCTTAGTCCTTTTATTTTTCCAGTCCTTTTAATTTTCGAGTCCCTATATTTTTCGAGTGCTTTTACTTTTCCAAGTCCTTTGATTTTTCAAATCCTTTTACTTTTTTGGTCCTTTTATTTTTCTGAGCCCTTTTATTTTTCTAGTTCTTTTTTTTTCTGAGTCCTTTTATTTTTCTGAGTCCTTTTATTTGTCGAGTCCTTTTATTTTTCTGAGTCCTTTTATTTCTCTGAGTCCTTATATTCTTCTAGTCCTTTTACTTTTCAAGTCCTTTTATTCTTTTAGTCCTTTTACTTTTCTAGTCCTTTTATTTTTCGACTCTTTTTATTATTCCAGTCCTTTTATTTTTCTGAGTCCTTTTATTTTTCAAATCCTTTTACTTTTCTACTCCTTTTATTTTTCAGAGCCCTTTTATTTTTCTAGTTCTTTTTTTTTCTGAGTCCTTTTATTTTTCTGAGTCCTTTTATTTGTCGAATCCTTTTATTTTTCTAGTCCTTTTATTTTTCTATTCCTTTTATTTTCCTTAGTCCTTTTATTTTTATAGTCCTTTTATTTTTCTAATCTTTTTATTTTTCTAGTCCTTTTATTTTTCTGAGTCCTTTGATTTTTCCAGTCCTATTATTTTTCCAGTCATTTTATTTTTCTAACCCCTTTTATTTTCCTGAGTCCTTTTATTTTTCTAATCATTTTATTTTTCTGAGTCCTTTTATTTTTCCAGTCCTTTTATTTTTCGAGGCCCTATATTTTTCGAGAGCTTTTACTTTTCCAAGTCCTTTTATTTTTCAAATCCTTTTACTTTTCTGGACCTTTTATTTTTATGACCCCTTTTATTTTTCTAGTTCTTTATTTTTCTGAATACTTTTATTTTTCTAAGTCCTTTTATTTGTCGAGTCCTTTTATTTCTCTGAGTCCTTTTATTTGTCGAGTCCTTTTATTTCTCTGAGTCCTTTTATTTCTCTGAGTCCTTATATTCTTCTAGTCCTTTTACTTTTCTAGTCCTTTTATTCTTCTAGTCCTTTTACTTTTCTAGTCCTTTTATTTTTCGAGTCTTTTTATTTTTCCAGTCCTTTATTTTTCTAAGTCCTTTTATTTTTCAAATCCTTTTACTTTT
This sequence comes from Cinnamomum chago, assembly GCA_038049695.1. NCBI lineage: Eukaryota > Viridiplantae > Streptophyta > Magnoliopsida > Laurales > Lauraceae > Cinnamomum > Cinnamomum chago. The sequence goes on along the minus strand of CP142462.1, from coordinate 60,079,072 downwards.
CTAGTCCTTTTTTTTTTCTGAGACCTTTTATTTTTCTAGTTCTTTTTTTTTCTGAGTCCTTTTATTTTTCTGAGTCCTTCTATTTTTCTAGTCCTTTTATTTTTCTAGTCCTTTTATTTTTCTATTCCTTTTATTTTCCTTAGTCCTTTTATTTTTATAGTCCTTTTATTTTTCTAATCTTTTTATTTTTCTAGTCCTGTTATTTTTCTGAGTCCTTTGATTTTTCTAGTCCTATTATTTTTCCAGTCATTTTATTTTTCTAACCCCTTTTATTTTCCTGAGTCCTTTTATTTTTCTAATCCTTTTATTTTTCTGAGTCCTTTTATTTTTCCAGTCCTTTTATTTTTCGAGTCCCTATATTTTTCGAGAGCTTTTACTTTTCCAAGTCCTTTTATTTTTCAAATCCTTTTACTTTTCTGGACCTTTTATTTTTCTGACCCCTTTTATTTTTCTAGTTCTTTATTTTTCTGAGTACTTTTATTTTTCTGAGTCCTTTTATTTGTCGAGTCCTTTTATTTCTCTGAGTCCTTTTATTTCTCTGAGTCCTTATATTCTTCTAGTCCTTTTACTTTTCTAGTCCTTTTATTCTTCTAGTCCTTTTACTTTTCTAGTCCTTTTATTTTTCGAGTCTTTTTTTTTCCAGTCCTTTATTTTTCTAAGTCCTTTTATTTTTCAAATCCTTTTACTTTTCTAGTCCTTTTATTTTTCTGAGACCTTTTATTTTTCTAGTTCTTTTTTTTTCTGAGTCCATTTATTTTTCTGAGTCCTTTTATTTTTCTAGTCCTTTTATTTTTCTAGTCCTTTTATTTTTCTATTCCTTTTATTTTCCTTAGTCCTTTTATTTTTATAGTCCTTTTATTTTTCTAATCTTTTTATTTTTCTAGTCCTGTTATTTTTCTGAGTCCTTTGATTTTTCCAGTCCTATTATTTTTCCAGTCATTTTATTTTTCTAACCCCTTTTATTTTCCTGAGTCCTTTTATTTTTCTAATCCTTTTATTTTTCTGAGTCTTTTTATTTTTCTAGTCCTTTTACTTTTCTAGACCTTTTATTTTTCTAAGTCCTTTTATTTTTCAAGTCCATTTATTTTTCTGAGTCTTTTTATTTTTCTAGTCCTTTTTTTTTCTCTAGTTCTTTTATATTTCTATTCCTTTTAGTTTTCTGAGTCTTTTTATTTTTCAAATCCTTTTACTTTTCCAGTCCTTTTATTTTTCGAGTCCTTTTATTTTTCAAATCCTTTTATTTTTCTTGTCCTTTTATTTTTCCAGTCATTTTTTTCCCGTCCTTTTATTTTTCTGAGTCCTTTTATTTTTCAAATCCTTATACTTTTCTAGTCCTTTTATTTTTCTGAGCCCTTTTATTTTTCTAGTTCTTTTTTTTCTGAGTCCTTTTATTTTTCTGAATCCTTTTATTTGTCGATTCCTTTTATTTTTCTAGTCCTTTTATTTTTCTATTCCTTTTATTTTTCTTAGTCCTTTTATTTTTATATTCCTTTTATTTTTCTAATCTTTTTATTTTTCCAGTCCTTTTATTTTTCTGAGTCCTTTTATTTTTCAAATCCTTTTACTTTTCTAGTCCTTTTATTTTTCTGAGCCCTTTTATTTTTCTAGTTCTTTTTTTTTTCTGAGTCCTTTTATTTTTCTGAGTCCTTTTATTTGTCGAGTCCTTTTATTTTTCTAGTCCTTTTATTTTTCTATTCCTTTTATTTTCCTTTGTCCTTTTATTTTTATAGGCCTTCTATTTTTCTAATCTTTTTATTTTTCTAATCCTTTTATTTTTCTGAGTCCTTTGATTTTTCCAGTCCTATTATTTTTCCAGTAATTTTATTTTTCTAACCCCTTTTATTTTCCTGAGTCCTTTTATTTTTCTAATCCTTTTATTTTTCTGAGTCCTTTTATTTTTCCAGTCCTTTTAATTTTCGAGTCCCTATATTTTTCGAGTGCTTTTACTTTTCCAAGTCCTTTTATTTTTCAAATCCTTTTACTTTTCTGGTCCTTTTATTTTTCTGAGCCATTTTATTTTTCTAGTTCTTTTTTTTTTTTCTGAGTCCTTTTATTTTTCAAATCCTTATACTTTTCTAGTCCTTTTATTTTTCTGAGCCCTTTTATTTTTCTATTTCTTTTTTTTTCTGAGTCCTTTTATTTGTCGATTCCTTTTATTTTTCTAGTCCTTTTATTTTTCTATTCCTTTTATTTTTCTTAGTCCTTTTATTTTTATATTCCTTTTATTTTTCTAATCTTTTTATTTTTCGAGTCCTTTTATTTTTCTGAGTCCTTTTATTTTTCAAATCCTTTTACTTTTCTAGTCCTTTTATTTTTCTGAGCCCTTTTATTTTTCTAGTTCTTTTTTTTTTCTGAGTCCTTTTATTTTTCTGAGTCCTTTTATTTGTCGAGTCCTTTTATTTTTCTAGTCCTTTTATTTTTCTATTCCTTTTATTTTCCTTTGTCCTTTTATGTTTATAGGCCTTCTATTTTTCTAATCTTTTTATTTTTCTAATCCTTTTATTTTTCTGAGTCCTTTGATTTTTCCAGTCCTATTATTTTTCCAGTAATTTTATTTTTCTAACCCCTTTTATTTTCCTGAGTCCTTTTATTTTTCTAATCCTTTTATTTTTCTGAGTCCTTTTATTTTTCCTGTCCTTTTAATTTTCGAGTCCCTATATTTTTCGAGTGCTTTTACTTTTCCAAGTCCTTTTATTTTTCAAATCCTTTTACTTTTCTGGTCCTTTTATTTTTCTGAGCCATTTTATTTTTCTAGTTCTTTTTTTTTTCTGAGTCCTTTTATTTGTCGAGTCCTTTTATTTCTCTGAGTCCTTATATTCTTCTAGTGCTTTTACTTTTCTAGTCCTTTTATTCTTCTAGTCCTTTTACTTTTCTAGTCCTTTTATTTTTCGAGTCTTTTTATTTTTCCAGTCCTTTATTTTTCTAAGTCCTTTTATTTTTCAAATCCTTTTACTTTTCTAGTCCTTTTATTTTTCTGAGACCTTTTATTTTTCTAGTTCTTTTTTTTTCTGAGTCCTTTCATTTTTCTGAGTCCTTTTATTTGTCGAGTCCTTTTATTTTTCTAGTCCTTTTATTTTTCTATTCCTTTTATTTTCCTTTGTCCTTTTATTTTTAGAGGCCTTCTATTTTTCTAATCTTTTTATTTTTCTAGTCCTTTTATTTTTCTGAGTCCTTTGATTTTTCCAGTCCTATTATTTTTCCAGTCATTTTATTTTTCTAACCCCTTTTATTTTCCTGAGTCCTTTTATTTTTCAAATCCTTTTATTTTTCTTAGTCCTTTTATTTTTCCAGTCCTTTTAATTTTCGAGTCCCTATATTTTTCGAGTGCTTTTACTTTTCCAAGTCCTTTTATTTTTCAAATCCTTTTACTTTTCTGGTCCTTTTATTTTTCTGAGCCCTTTTATTTTTCTAGTTCTTTTTTTTTCTGAGTCCTTTTATTTTTCTGAGTCCTTTTATTTGTCGAGTCCTTTTATTTTTCTGAGTCCTTTTATTTCTCTGAGTCCTTATATTCTTCTAGTCCTTTTACTTTTCAAGTCCTTTTATTCTTTTAGTCCTTTTACTTTTCTAGTCCTTTTATTTTTCGACTCTTTTTATTTTTCCAGTCCTTTTATTTTTCTGAGTCCTTTTATTTTTCAAATCCTTTTACTTTTCTACTCCGTTTATTTTTCAGAGCCCTTTTATTTTTCTAGTTCTTTTTTTTTCTGAGTCCTTTTATTTTTCTGAGTCCTTTTATTTCTCTGAGTCCTTATATTCTTCTAGTCCTTTTACTTTTCAAGTCCTTTTATTCTTCTAGTCCTTTTACTTTTCTAGTCCTTTTATTTTTCGAGTCTTTTTATTTTTCCAGTCCTTTATTTTTCTAAGTCCTTTTATTTTTCAAATCCTTTTACTTTTCTAGTCCTTTTATTTTTCTGAGACCTTTTATTTTTCTAGTTCTTTTTTTTTCTGAGTCCTTTTATTTTTCTGAGTCCTTTTATTTTTCTAGTCCTTTTATTTTTCTATTCCTCTTATTTTCCTTAGTCCTTTTATTTTTATAGTCCTTTTATTTTTCTAATCTTTTTATTTTTCTAGTCCTGTTATTTTTCTGAGTCCTTTGATTTTTCCAGTCCTATTATTTTTCCAGTCATTTTATTTTTCTAACCCCTTTTATTTTCCTGAGTCCTTTTATTTTTCTAATTCTTTTATTTTTCTGAGTCTTTTTATTTTTCTAGTCCTTTTATTTTTCTGAGTCCTTTTATTTTTCAAGTCCATTTATTTTTCTGAGTCTTTTTATTTTTCTAGTCCTTTTTTTTTCTCTAGTTCTTTTATTTTTCTATTCCTTTTAGTTTTCTGAGTCTTTTTATTTTTCAAATCCTTTTACTTTTCCAGTCCTTTTATTTTTCGAGTCCTTTTATTTTTCAAATCCTTTTATTTTTCTTGTCCTTTTATTTTTCCAGTCATTTTATTTTTCCAGTCCTTTTATTTTTCTGAGTCCTTTTATTTTTCAAATCCTTATACTTTTCTAGTCCTTTTTTTTTTCTGAGCCCTTTTATTTTTCTAGTTCTTTTTTTTTCTGAGTCCTTTTATTTTTCTGAGTCCTTTTATTTGTCGAGTCCTTTTATTTTTCTAGTCCTTTTATTTTTCTATTCCTTTTATTTTCCTTAGTCCTTTTATTTTTATATTCCTTTTATTTTTCTAATCTTTTTATTTTTCCAGTCCTTTTATTTTTCAAATCCTTTTACTTTTCTAGTCCTTTTATTTTTCTGTGCCCTTTTATTTTTCTAGTTCTTTTTTTTTTCTGAGTCCTTTTATTTTTCTGAGTCCTTTTATTTGTCGAGTCCTTTTATTTTTCTAGTCCTTTTATTTTTCTATTCCTTTTATTTTCCTTTGTCCTTTTATTTTTATAGGCCTTCTATTTTTCTAATCTTTTTATTTTTCTAGTCCTTTTATTTTTCTGAGTCCTTTGATTTTTCCAGTCCTATTATTTTTCCAGTCATTTTATTTTTCTAACCCCTTTTATTTTCCTGAGTCCTTTTATTTTTCTAATCCTTTTATTTTTCTGAGTCCTTTTATTTTTCCAGTCCTTTTAATTTTCGAGTCCCTATATTTTTCGAGTGCTTTTACTTTTCCAAGTCCTTTTATTTTTCAAATCCTTTTACTTTTCTGGTCCTTTTATTTTTCTGAGCCATTTTATTTTTCTAGTTCTTTTTTTTTCTGAGTCCTTTTATTTTTCTGAGTCCTTTTATTTGTCGAGTCCTTTTATTTTTCTGAGTCCTTTTATTTCTCTGAGTCCTTATATTCTTCTAGTCCTTTTACTTTTCTAGTCCTTTTATTCTTCTAGTCCTTTTACTTTTCTAGTCCTTTTATTTTTCGAGTCCTTTTATTTTTCCAGTCCTTTTATTTTTCCGAGTCCTTTTTTTTTCAAATCCTTTTACTTTTCTAGTCCTTTTATTTTTCTGAGCCCTTTTATTTTTCTAGTTCTTTTTTTTCTGAGTCCTTTTATTTTCTGAGTCCTTTTATTTGTCGAGTCCTTTTATTTTTCTGAGTCCTTTTATTTCTCTGAGTCCTTATATTCTTCTAGTCCTTTTACTTTTCTAGTCCTTTTATTCTTCTAGTCCTTTTACTTTTCTAGTCCTTTTATTTTTCGAGTCCTTTTATTTTTCCAGTCCTTTTATTTTTCCGAGTCCTTTTTTTTTCAAATCCTTTTACTTTTCTAGTCCTTTTATTTTTCTGAGCCCTTTTATTTTTCTAGTTCTTTTTTTTTCTGAGTCCTTTTATTTTTCTGAGTCCTTTTATTTGTCGCGTCCTTTTATTTTTCTGAGTCCTTTTATTTCTCTGAGTCCTTATATTCTTCTAGTCCTTTTAATTTTCTAGTCCTTTTATTCTTCTAGTCCTTTTACTTTTCTAGTCCTTTTATTTTTCGAGTCCTTTTATTTTTCCAGTCCTTCTATTTTTCTGAGTCCTTTTATTTTTCAAATCCTTTTACTTTTCTAGTCCTTTTATTTTTCTGAGCCCTTTTATTTTTCTAGTTCTTTTTTTTTCTGAGTCCTTTTATTTTTCTGAGTCCTTTTATTTGTCGAGTCCTTTTATTTTTCTAGTCCTTTTCTTTTTCTATTCCTTTTATTTTCCTTAGTCCTTTTATTTTTATAGTCCTTTTATTTTTCTAATCTTTTTATTTTTCTAGTCCTTTTATTTTTTCTGAGTCCTTTGATTTTTCCAGTCCTATTATTTTTCTAACCCCTTTTATTTTCCTGAGTCCTTTTATTTTTCCAGTCCTTTTATTTTTCGAGTCCCTATATTTTTCGTGTGCTTTTACTTTTCCAAGTCCTTTTATTTTTCAAATCCTTATACTTTTCTGGTACTTTTATTTTTCTGAGCCCTTTTATTTTTCTAGTTCTTTTTTTTTCTGAGTCCTTTTATTTGTCGAGTCCTTTTATTTTTCTCAGTCCTTTTATTTTTTCTGAGTCCTTATATTCTTCTAGTCCTTTTACTTTTCTAGTCCTTTTATTCTTCTAGTCCTTTTACTTTTCTAGTCCTTTTATTTTTCGAGTCCTTTTATTTTTCCAGTCCTTTTATTTTTCTGAGTCCTTTTATTTTTCAAATCCTTTTACTTTTCTAGTCCTTTTATTTTTTTGAGCCCTTTTATTTTTCTAGTTCTTTTTTTTTCCGAGTCCTTTTATTTTTCTGAGTCCTTTTATTTGTCGAGTCCTTTTATTTTTCTAGTCCTTTTATTTTTCTATTCCTTTTATTTTCCTTAGTCCTTTTATTTTTATATTACTTTTATTTTTCTAATCTTTTTATTTTTTCCAGTCCTTTTATTTTTCTGAGTCCTTTTATTTTTCAAATCCTTTTACTTTTCTAGTCCTTTTATTTTTCTGAGCCCTATTATTTTTCTAGTTCTTTTTTTTTTCTGAGTCTTTTTATTTTTCTGAGTCCTTTTATTTGTCGAGTCCTTTTATTTTTCTAGTCCTTTTATTTTTTCTGAGTCCTTATATTCTTCTAGTCCTTTTACTTTTCTAGTCCTTTTATTCTTCTAGTCCTTTTACTTTTCTAGTCCTTTTATTTTTCGAGTCCTTTTATTTTTCAAGTCCTTTTATTTTTCGAGTGCTTTTACTTTTCCAAGTCCTTTTATTTTTCAAATCCTTTTACTTTTCTGGTCCTTTTATTTTTCTCAGCCATTTTATTTTTCTAGTTCTTTTTTTTTCTGAGTCCTTTTAATTTTCTGAGTCCTTTTATTTGTCGAGTTCTTTTATTTTTCTGAGTCCTTTTATTTCTCTGAGTCTTTATATTCTTCTAGTCCTTTTACTTTTCTAGTCCTTTTATTCTTCTAGTCCTTTTACTTTTCTAGTCCTTTTATTTTTCGAGTCCTTTTATTTTTCGAGTCCTTTTATTTTTCAAATCGTTTTACTTTTCTAGTCCTTTTATTTTTCTGAGCCCTTTTATTTTTCTAGTTCTTTATTTTTCTGAGTCCTTTTATTTTTCTGAATCCTTTTATTTGTCGAGTCCTTTTATTTCTCTGAGTCCTTATATTCTTCTAGTCCTTTTACTTTTCTAGTCCTTTTATTCTTCTAGTCCTTTTACTTTTCTAGTCCTTTTATTTTTCGAGTCTTTTTATTTTTCCAGTCCTTTTATTTTTCGAAGTCCTTTTATTTTTCAAATCCTTTTACTTTTCTAGTCCTTTTATTTTTCTGAGACCTTTTATTTTTCTAGTTCTTTATTTTTCTGAGTCCTTTTATTTGTCGAGTCCTTTTATTTTTCTAGTCCTTTTATTTTTCTATTCCTTTTATTTTCCTTAGTCCTTTTATTTTTATAGTCCTTTTATTTTTCTAATCTTTTTATTTTTCTAGTCCTGTTATTTTTCTGAGTCCTTTGATTTTTCCAGTCCTATTATTTTTCTAGTCATTTTATTTTTCTAACCCCTTTTATTTTCCTGAGTCCTTTTATTTTTTTAATCCTTTTATTTTTCTGAGTCTTTTTATTTTTCTAGTCCTTTTAATTTTCTGGTCCTTTTATTTTGCTGAGTCCTTTTATTTTTCAAGTCCATTTATTTTTCTGAGTCATTTTATTTTTCTAGTCCTTTTTTTTTCTCTAGTTCTTTTATATTTCTATTCCTTTTAGTTTTCTGAGTCTTTTTATTTTTCAAATCCTTTTACTTTTCCAGTCCTTTTATTTTTCGTGTCCTTTTAATTTTCAAATCCTTTTATTTTTCTTGTCCTTTTATTTTTCCAGTCATTTTATTTTTCCAGTCCTTTTATTTTTCTGAGTCCTTTTATTTTTCAAATCCTTATACTTTTCTAGTCCTTTTATTTTTCTGAGGCCTTTTATTTTTCTTCTTCCTTTTATTTTTCTAGTCCTTTTATTTTTCTGAGTCCTTTTATTTTTTTGAGTCCTGCTATTTTTCGAGTCCTTATATTTTTCTGAGTCCTTCTATTTTTCTGAGTCCTTTTATTTTTCGAGTCCTTATATTTTTCCAGTCCATTTATTTTTCCGAGTCCTTTTATTTTTCAAATCCTTTTACTTTTCTAGTCCTTTTATTTTTCTGAGTCCTTTTATTTGTCGAGTCCTTTTATTTTTCTAGTCCTTTTATTTTTCTATTCCTTTTATTTTCCTTAGTCCTTTTATTTTTATATTCCTTTTATTTTTCTAATCTTTTTATTTTTCCAGTCCTTTTATTTTTCTGAGTCCTTTTATTTTTCAAATCCTTTTACTTTTCTAGTCCTTTTATTTTTCTGAGCCCTTTTATTTTTCTAGTTCTTTTTTTTTTCTGAGTCCTTTTATTTTTCTGAGTCCTTTTATTTGTCGAGTCCTTTTATTTTTCTAGTCCTTTTATTTTTCTATTCCTTTTATTTTCCTTTGTCCTTTTATGTTTATAGGCCTTCTATTTTTCTAATCTTTTTATTTTTCTAATCCTTTTATTTTTCTGAGTCCTTTGATTTTTCCAGTCCTATTATTTTTCCAGTAATTTTATTTTTCTAACCCCTTTTATTTTCCTGAGTCCTTTTATTTTTCTAATCCTTTTATTTTTCTGAGTCCTTTTATTTTTCCTGTCCTTTTAATTTTCGAGTCCCTATATTTTTCGAGTGCTTTTACTTTTCCAAGTCCTTTTATTTTTCAAATCCTTTTACTTTTCTGGTCCTTTTATTTTTCTGAGCCATTTTATTTTTCTAGTTCTTTTTTTTTTTCTGAGTCCTTTTATTTTTCTGAGTCCTTTTATTTGTCGAGTCCTTTTATTTCTCTGAGTCCTTTTATTTCTCTGAGTCCTTATATTCTTCTAGTGCTTTTACTTTTCTAGTCCTTTTATTCTTCTAGTCCTTTTACTTTTCTAGTCCTTTTATTTTTCGAGTCTTTTTATTTTTCCAGTCCTTTATGTTTCTAAGTCCTTTTATTTTTCAAACCCTTTTACTTTTCTAGTCCTTTTATTTTTCTGAGACCTTTTATTTTTCTAGTTCTTTTTTTTTCTGAGTCCTTTCATTTTTCTGAGTCCTTTTATTTGTCGAGTCCTTTTATTTTTCTAGTCCTTTTATTTTTCTATTCCTTTTATTTTTCTTTGTCCTTTTATTTTTAGAGGCCTTCTATTTTTCTAATCTTTTTATTTTTCTAGTCCTTTTATTTTTCTGAGTCCTTTGATTTTTCCAGTCCTATTATTTTTCCAGTCATTTTATTTTTCTAACCCCTTTTATTTTCCTGAGTCCTTTTATTTTTCAAATCCTTTTATTTTTCTTAGTCCTTTTATTTTTCCAGTCCTTTTAATTTTCGAGTCCCTATATTTTTCGAGTGCTTTTACTTTTCCAAGTCCTTTTATTTTTCAAATCCTTTTACTTTTCTGGTCCTTTTATTTTTCTGAGCCCTTTTATTTTTCTAGTTCTTTTTTTTTCTGAGTCCTTTTATTTTTCTGAGTCCTTTTATTTGTCGAGTCCTTTTATTTTTCTGAGTCCTTTTATTTCTCTGAGTCCTTATATTCTTCTAGTCCTTTTACTTTTCAAGTCCTTTTATTCTTTTAGTCCTTTTACTTTTCTAGTCCTTTTATTTTTCGACTCTTTTTATTTTTCCAGTCCTTTTATTTTTCTGAGTCCTTTTATTTTTCAAATCCTTTTACTTTTCTACTCCTTTTATTTTTCAGAGCCCTTTTATTTTTCTAGTTCTTTTTTTTTCTGAGTCCTTTTATTTTTCTGAGTCCTTTTATTTTTCTGAGTCCTTTTATTTCTCTGAGTCCTTATATTCTTCTAGTCCTTTTACTTTTCAAGTCCTTTTATTCTTCTAGTCCTTTTACTTTTCTAGTCATTTTATTTTTCGAGTCTTTTTATTTTTCCAGTCCTTTATTTTTCTAAGTCCTTTTATTTTTCAAATCCTTTTACTTTTCTAGTCCTTTTATTTTTCTGAGACCTTTTATTTTTCTAGTTCTTTTTTTTTCTGAGTCCTTTTATTTTTCTGAGTCCTTTTATTTTTCTAGTCCTTTTATTTTTCTAGTCCTTTTATTTTTCTATTCCTCTTATTTTCCTTAGTCCTTTTATTTTTATAGTCCTTTTATTTTTCTAATCTTTTTATTTTTCTAGTCCTGTTATTTTTCTGAGTCCTTTGATTTTTCCAGTCCTATTATTTTTCCAGTCATTTTATTTTTCTAACCCCTTTTATTTTCCTGAGTCCTTTTATTTTTCTAATTCTTTTATTTTTCTGAGTCTTTTTATTTTTCTAGTCCTTTTATTTTTCTGAGTCCTTTTATTTTTCAAGTCCATTTATTTTTCTGAGTCTTTTTATTTTTCTAGTCCTTTTTTTTTCTCTAGTTCTTTTATTTTTCTATTCCTTTTAGTTTTCTGAGTCTTTTTATTTTTCAAATCCTTTTACTTTTCCAGTCCTTTTATTTTTCGAGTCCTTTTATTTTTCAAATCCTTTTATTTTTCTTGTCCTTTTATTTTTCCAGTCATTTTATTTTTCCAGTCCTTTTATTTTTCTGAGTCCTTTCATTTTTCAAATCCTTATACTTTTCTAGTCCTTTTATTTTTCTGAGCCCTTTTATTTTTCTAGTTCTTTTTTTTTCTGAGTCCTTTTATTTTTCTGAGTCCTTTTATTTGTCGAGTCCTTTTATTTTTCTAGTCCTTTTATTTTTCTATTCCTTTTATTTTCCTTAGTCCTTTTATTTTTATATTCCTTTTATTTTTCTAATCTTTTTATTTTTCCAGTCCTTTTATTTTTCAAATCCTTTTACTTTTCTAGTCCTTTTATTTTTCTGAGCCCTTTTATTTTTCTAGTTCTTTTTTTTTTCTGAGTCCTTTTATTTTTCTGAGTCCTTTTATTTGTCGAGTCCTTTCATTTTTCTAGTCCTTTTATTTTTCTATTCCTTTTATTTTCCTTTGTCCTTTTATTTTTATAGGCCTTCTATTTTTCTAATCCTTTTATTTTTCTAGTCCTTTAATTTTTCTGAGTCCTTTGATTTTTCCAGTCCTATTATTTTTCCAGTCATTTTATTTTTCTAACCCCTTTTATTTTCCCGAGTCCTTTTATTTTTCTAATCCTTTTATTTTTCTGAGTCCTTTTATTTTTCCAGTCCTTTTAATTTTCGAGTCCCTATATTTTTCGAGTGCTTTTACTTTTCCAAGTCCTTTTATTTTTCAAATCCTTTTACTTTTCTGGTCCTTTTATTTTTCTGAGCCATTTTCTTTTTCTAGTTCTTTTTTTTTCTGAGTCCTGTTATTTTTCTGAGTTCTTTGATTTTTCCAGTCCTCTTATTTTTCCAGTCATTTTATTTTTCTAACCCCTTTTATTTTCCTGAGTCCTTTTATTTTTCTAATCCTTTTATTTTTCTGAGTCTTTTTATTTTTCTAGTCCTTTTACTTTTCTAGACCTTTTATTTTTCTGAGTCCTTTTATTTTTCAAGTCCATTTATTTTTCTGAGTCTTTTTATTTTTCTAGTCCTTTTTTTTTCTCTAGTTCTTTTATATTTCTATTCCTTTTAGTTTTCTGAGTCTTTTTATTTTTCAAATCCTTTTACTTTTCCAGTCCTTTTATTTTTCCAGTCATTTTTTTTTCCCGTCCTTTTATTTTTCTGAGTCCTTTTATTTTTCAAATCCTTATACTTTTCTAGTCCTTTTATTTTTCTGAGCCCTTTTATTTTTCTAGTTCTTTTTTTTCTGAGTCCTTTTATTTTTCTGAATCCTTTTATTTGTCGATTCCTTTTATTTTTCTAGTCCTTTTATTTTTCTATTCCTTTTATTTTTCTTAGTCCTTTTATTTTTATATTCCTTTTATTTTTCTAATCTTTTTATTTTTCCAGTCCTTTTATTTTTCTGAGTCCTTTTATTTTTCAAATCCTTTTACTTTTCTAGTCCTTTTATTTTTCTGAGCCCTTTTATTTTTCTAGTTCTTTTTTTTTTCTGAGTCCTTTTATTTTTCTGAGTCCTTTTATTTGTCGAGTCCTTTTATTTTTCTAGTCCTTTTATTTTTCTATTCCTTTTATTTTCCTTTGTCCTTTTATTTTTATAGGCCTTCTATTTTTCTAATCTTTTTATTTTTCTAATCCTTTTATTTTTCTGAGTCCATTGATTTTTCCAGTCCTATTATTTTTCCAGTAATTTTATTTTTCTAACCCCTTTTATTTTCCTGAGTCCTTTTATTTTTCTAATCCTTTTATTTTTCTGAGTCCTTTTATTTTTCCAGTCCTTTTAATTTTCGAGTCCCTATATTTTTCGAGTGCTTTTACTTTTCCAAGTCCTTTTATTTTTCAAATCCTTTTACTTTTCTAGTCCTTTTTTTTTCTGAGCCATTTTATTTTTCTAGTTCTTTTTTTTTTCTGAGTGCTTTTATTTTTCTGAGTCCTTTTATTTGTCGAGTCCTTTTATTTCTCTGAGTCCTTTTATTTCTCTGAGTCCTTATATTCTTCTAGTCCTTTTACTTTTCTAGTCCTTTTATTCTTCTAGTCCTTTTACTTTTCTAGTCCTTTTATTTTTCGAGTCTTTTTATTTTTCCAGTCCTTTATTTTTCTAATTCCTTTTATTTTTCAAATCCTTTTACTTTTCTAGTCCTTTTTTTTTTCTGAGACCTTTTATTTTTCTAGTTCTTTTTTTTTCTGAGTCCTTTTATTTTTCTGAGTCCTTCTATTTTTCTAGTCCTTTTATTTTTCTAGTCCTTTTATTTTTCTATTCCTTTTATTTTCCTTAGTCCTTTTATTTTTATAGTCCTTTTATTTTTCTAATCTTTTTATTTTTCTAGTCCTGTTATTTTTCTGAGTCCTTTGATTTTTCCAGTCCTATTATTTTTCCAGTCATTTTATTTTTCCAGTCATTTTATTTTTCTAACCCCTTTTATTTTCCTGAGTCCTTTTATTTTTCTAATCCTTTTATTTTTCTGAGTCCTTTTATTTTTCCAGTCCTTTTATTTTTCGAGTCCCTATATTTTTCGAGAGCTTTTACTTTTCCAAGTCCTTTTATTTTTCAAATCCTTTTACTTTTCTGGACCTTTTATTTTTCTGACCCCTTTTATTTTTCTAGTTCTTTATTTTTCTGAGTACTTTTATTTTTCTGAGTCCTTTTATTTGTCGAGTCCTTTTATTTCTCTGAGTCCTTTTATTTCTCTGAGTCCTTATATTCTTCTAGTCCTTTTACTTTTCTAGTCCTTTTATTCTTCTAGTCCTTTTACTTTTCTAGTCCTTTTATTTTTCGAGTCTTTTTTTTTCCAGTCCTTTATTTTTCTAAGTCCTTTTATTTTTCAAATCCTTTTACTTTTCTAGTCCTTTTATTTTTCTGAGACCTTTTATTTTTCTAGTTCTTTTTTTTTCTGAGTCCATTTATTTTTCTGAGTCCTTTTATTTTTCTAGTCCTTTTATTTTTCTAGTCCTTTTATTTTTCTATTCCTTTTATTTTCCTTAGTCCTTTTATTGTTATAGTCCTTTTATTTTTCTAATCTTTTTATTTTTCTAGTCCTGTTATTTTTCTGAGTCCTTTGATTTTTCCAGTCCTATTATTTTTCCAGTCATTTTATTTTTCTAACCCCTTTTATTTTCCTGAGTCCTTTTATTTTTCTAATCCTTTTATTTTTCTTAGTCTTTTTATTTTTCTAGTCCTTTTACTTTTCTAGACCTTTTTTTTTTCTGAGTCCTTTTATTTTTCAAGTCCATTTATTTTTCTGAGTCTTTTTATTTTTCTAGTCCTTTTTTTTTCTCTAGTTCTTTTATATTTCTATTCCTTTTAGTTTTCTGAGTCTTTTTATTTTTCAAATCCTTTTACTTTTCCAGTCCTTTTATTTTTCGAGTCCTTTTATTTTTCAAATCCTTTTATTTTTCTTGTCCTTTTATTTTTCCAGTCATTTTTTTTTCCAGTCCTTTTATTTTTCTGAGTCCTTTTATTTTTCAAATCCTTATACTTTTCTAGTCCTTTTATTTTTCTGAGCCCTTTTATTTTTCTAGTTCTTTTTTATTCTGATTCCTTTTATTTTTCTGAGTCCTTTTATTTGTCGAGTCATTTTATTTTTCTAGTCCTTTTATTTTTCTATTCCTTTTATTTTTCTTAGTCCTTTTATTTTTATATTCCTTTTATTTTTCTAATCTTTTTATTTTTCCAGTCCTTTTATTTTTCTGAGTCCTTTTATTTTTCAAATCCTTTTACTTTTCTAGTCCTTTTATTTTTCGGAGCCCTTTTATTTTTCTAGTTCTTTTTTTTTTCTGAGTCCTTTTATTTTTCTGAGTCCTTTTATTTGTCGAGTCCTTTTATTTTTCTAGTCCTTTTATTTTTCTATTCCTTTTATTTTCCTTTGTCCTTTTATTTTTATAGGCCTTCTATTTTTCTAATCTTTTTATTTTTCTAATCCTTTTATTTTTCTGAGTCCTTTGATTTTTCCAGTCCTATTATTTTTCCAGTAATTTTATTTTTCTAACCCCTTTTATTTTCCTGAGTCCTTTTATTTTTCTAATCCTTTTATTTTTCTGAGTCCTTTTATTTTTCCAGTCCTTTTAATTTTCGAGTCCCTATATTTTTCGAGTGCTTTTACTTTTCCAAGTCCTTTTATTTTTCAAATCCTTTTACTTTTCTGGTCCTTTTATTTTTCTGAGCCATTTTATTTTTCTAGTTCTTTTTTTTTTCTGAGTCCTTTTATTTTTCAAATCCTTATACTTTTCTAGTCCTTTTATTTTTCTGAGCCCTTTTATTTTTCTATTTCTTTTTTTTTCTGAGTCCTTTTATTTGTCGATTCCTTTTATTTTTCTAGTCCTTTTATTTTTCTATTCCTTTTATTTTTCTTAGTCCTTTTATTTTTATATTCCTTTTATTTTTCTAATCTTTTTATTTTTCCAGTCCTTTTATTTTTCTGAGTCCTTTTATTTTTCAAATCCTTTTACTTTTCTAGTCCTTTTATTTTTCTGAGCCCTTTTATTTTTCTAGTTCTTTTTTTTTTCTGAGTCCTTTTATTTTTCTGAGTCCTTTTATTTGTCGAGTCCTTTTATTTTTCTAGTCCTTTTATTTTTCTATTCCTTTTATTTTCCTTTGTCCTTTTATGTTTATAGGCCTTCTATTTTTCTAATCTTTTTATTTTTCTAATCCTTTTATTTTTCTGAGTCCTTTGATTTTTCCAGTCCTATTATTTTTCCAGTAATTTTATTTTTCTAACCCCTTTTATTTTCCTGAGTCCTTTTATTTTTCTAATCCTTTTATTTTTCTGAGTCCTTTTATTTTTCCAGTCCTTTTAATTTTCGAGTCCCTATATTTTTCGAGTGCTTTTACTTTTCCAAGTCCTTTTATTTTTCAAATCCTTTTACTTTTCTGGTCCTTTTATTTTTCTGAGCCATTTTATTTTTCTAGTTCTTTTTTTTTTTCTGAGTCCTTTTATTTTTCTGAGTCCTTTTATTTGTCGAGTCCTTTTATTTCTCTGAGTCCTTTTATTTCTCTGAGTCCTTATATTCTTCTAGTGCTTTTACTTTTCTAGTCCTTTTATTCTTCTAGTCCTTTTACTTTTCTAGTCCTTTTATTTTTCGAGTCTTTTTATTTTTCCAGTCCTTTATTTTTCTAAGTCCTTTTATTTTTCAAATCCTTTTACTTTTCTAGTCCTTTTATTTTTCTGAGACCTTTTATTTTTCTAGTTCTTTTTTTTTCTGAGTCCTTTCATTTTTCTGAGTCCTTTTATTTGTCGAGTCCTTTTATTTTTCTAGTCCTTTTATTTTTCTATTCCTTTTATTTTCCTTTGTCCTTTTATTTTTAGAGGCCTTCTATTTTTCTAATCTTTTTATTTTTCTAGTCCTTTTATTTTTCTGAGTCCTTTGATTTTTCCAGTCCTATTATTTTTCCAGTCATTTTATTTTTCTAACCCCTTTTATTTTCCTGAGTCCTTTTATTTTTCAAATCCTTTTATTTTTCTTAGTCCTTTTATTTTTCCAGTCCTTTTAATTTTCGAGTCCCTATATTTTTCGAGTGCTTTTACTTTTCCAAGTCCTTTTATTTTTCAAATCCTTTTACTTTTCTGGTCCTTTTATTTTTCTGAGCCCTTTTATTTTTCTAGTTCTTTTTTTTTCTGAGTCCTTTTATTTTTCTGAGTCCTTTTATTTGTCGAGTCCTTTTATTTTTCTGAGTCCTTTTATTTCTCTGAGTCCTTATATTCTTCTAGTCCTTTTACTTTTCAAGTCCTTTTATTCTTTTAGTCCTTTTACTTTTCTAGTCCTTTTATTTTTCGACTCTTTTTATTTTTCCAGTCCTTTTATTTTTCTGAGTCCTTTTATTTTTCAAATCCTTTTACTTTTCTACTCCTTTTATTTTTCAGAGCCCTTTTATTTTTCTAGTTCTTATTTTTTTCTGAGTCCTTTTATTTTTCTGAGTCCTTTTATTTTTCTGAGTCCTTTTATTTCTCTGAGTCCTTATATTCTTCTAGTCCTTTTACTTTTCAAGTCCTTTTATTCTTCTAGTCCTTTTACTTTTCTAGTCCTTTTATTTTTCGAGTCTTTTTATTTTTCCAGTCCTTTATTTTTCTAAGTCCTTTTATTTTTCAAATCCTTTTACTTTTCTAGTCCTTTTATTTTTCTGAGACCTTTTATTTTTCTAGTTCTTTTTTTTTCTGAGTCCTTTTATTTTTCTGAGTCCTTTTATTTTTCTAGTCCTTTTATTTTTCTATTCCTCTTATTTTCCTTAGTCCTTTTATTTTTATAGTCCTTTTATTTTTATAATCTTTTTATTTTTCTAGTCCTGTTATTTTTCTGAGTCCTTTGATTTTTCCAGTCCTATTATTTTTCCAGTCATTTTATTTTTCTAACCCCTTTTATTTTCCTGAGTCCTTTTATTTTTCTAATTCTTTTATTTTTCTGAGTCTTTTTATTTTTCTAATCCTTTTATTTTTCTGAGTCCTTTTATTTTTCAAGTCCATTTATTTTTCTGAGTCTTTTTATTTTTCTAGTCCTTTTTTTTTCTCTAGTTCTTTTATTTTTCTATTCCTTTTAGTTTTCTGAGTCTTTTTATTTTTCAAATCCTTTTACTTTTCCAGTCCTTTTATTTTTCGAGTCCTTTTATTTTTCAAATCCTTTTATTTTTCTTGTCCTTTTATTTTTCCAGTCATTTTATTTTTCCAGTCCTTTTATTTTTCTGAGTCCTTTTATTTTTCAAATCCTTATACTTTTCTAGTCCTTTTATTTTTCTGAGCCCTTTTATTTTTCTAGTTCTTTTTTTTCTGAGTCCTTTTATTTTTCTGAGTCCTTTTATTTGTCGAGTCCTTTTATTTTTCTAGTCCTTTTATTTTTCTATTCCTTTTATTTTCCTTAGTCCTTTTATTTTTATATTCCTTTTATTTTTCTAATCTTTTTATTTTTCCAGTCCTTTTATTTTTCAAATCCTTTTACTTTTCTAGTCCTTTTATTTTTCTGAGCCCTTTTATTTTTCTAGTTCTTTTTTTTTCTGAGTCCTTTTATTTTTCTGAGTCCTTTTATTTGTCGAGTCCTTTTATTTTTCTAGTCCTTTTATTTTTCTATTCCTTTTATTTTCCTTTGTCCTTTTATTTTTATAGGCCTTCTATTTTTCTAATCTTTTTATTTTCTAGTCCTTTTATTTTTCTGAGTCCTTTGATTTTTCCAGTCCTATTATTTTTCCAGTCATTTTATTTTTCTAACCCCTTTTATTTTCCCGAGTCCTTTTATTTTTCTAATCCTTTTATTTTTCTGAGTCCTTTTAATTTTCGAGTCCCTATATTTTTCGAGTGCTTTTACTTTTCCAAGTCCTTTTATTTTTCAAATCCTTTTACTTTTCTGGTCCTTTTATTTTTCTGAGCCATTTTATTTTTCTAGTTCTTTTTTTTTCTGAGTCCTGTTATTTTTCTGAGTCCTTTGATTTTTCCAGTCCTCTTATTTTTCCAGTCATTTTATTTTTCTAACCCCTTTTATTTTCCTGAGTCCTTTTATTTTTCTAATCCTTTTATTTTTCTGAGTCTTTTTATTTTTCTAGTCCTTTTACTTTTCTAGACCTTTTATTTTTCTGAGTCCTTTTATTTTTCAAGTCCATTTATTTTTCTGAGTCTTTTTATTTTTCTAGTCCTTTTTTTTTCTCTAGTTCTTTTATATTTCTATTCCTTTTAGTTTTCTGAGTCTTTTTATTTTTCAAATCCTTTTACTTTTCCAGTCCTTTTATTTTTCGAGTCCTTTTATTTTTCAAATCCTTTTATTTTTCTTGTCCTTTTATTTTTCCAGTCATTTTTTTTTCCCGTCCTTTTATTTTTCTGAGTCCTTTTATTTTTCAAATCCTTATACTTTTCTAGTCCTTTTATTTTTCTGAGCCCTTTTATTTTTCTAGTTCTTTTTTTTCTGAGTCCTTTTATTTTTCTGAATCCTTTTATTTGTCGATTCCTTTTATTTTTCTAGTCCTTTTATTTTTCTATTCCTTTTATTTTTCTTAGTCCTTTTATTTTTATATTCCTTTTATTTTTCTAATCTTTTTATTTTTCCAGTCCTTTTATTTTTCTGAGTCCTTTTATTTTTCAAATCCTTTTACTTTTCTAGTCCTTTTATTTTTCTGAGCCCTTTTATTTTTCTAGTTCTTTTTTTTTTCTGAGTCCTTTTATTTTTCTGAGTCCTTTTATTTGTCGAGTCCTTTTATTTTTCTAGTCCTTTTATTTTTCTATTCCTTTTATTTTCCTTTGTCCTTTTATTTTTATAGGCCTTCTATTTTTCTAATCTTTTTATTTTCTAGTCCTTTTATTTTTCTGAGTCCTTTGATTTTTCTAGTCCTATTATTTTTCCAGTCATTTTATTTTTCTAACCCCTTTTATTTTCCCGAGTCCTTTTATTTTTCTAATCCTTTTATTTTTCTGAGTCCTTTTAATTTTCGAGTCCCTATATTTTTCGAGTGCTTTTACTTTTCCAAGTCCTTTTATTTTTCAAATCCTTTTACTTTTCTGGTCCTTTTATTTTTCTGAGCCATTTTATTTTTCTAGTTCTTTTTTTTTCTGAGTCCTGTTATTTTTTTGAGTCCTTTGATTTTTCCAGTCCTCTTATTTTTCCAGTCATTTTATTTTTCTAACCCCTTTTATTTTCCTGAGTCCTTTTATTTTTCTAATCCTTTTATTTTTCTGAGTCTTTTTATTTTTCTAGTCCTTTTACTTTTCTAGACCTTTTATTTTTCTGAGTCCTTTTATTTTTCAAGTCCATTTATTTTTCTGAGTCTTTTTATTTTTCTAGTCCTTTTTTTTTCTCTAGTTCTTTTATATTTCTATTCCTTTTAGTTTTCTGAGTCTTTTTATTTTTCAAATCCTTTTACTTTTCCAGTCCTTTTATTTTTCGAGTCCTTTTATTTTTCAAATCCTTTTATTTTTCTTGTCCTTTTATTTTTCCAGTCATTTTTTTTCCCGTCCTTTTATTTTTCTGAGTCCTTTTATTTTTCAAATCCTTATACTTTTCTAGTCCTTTTATTTTTCTGAGCCCTTTTATTTTTCTAGTTCTTTTTTTTCTGAGTCCTTTTATTTTTCTGAATCCTTTTATTTGTCGATTCCTTTTATTTTTCTAGTCCTTTTATTTTTCTATTCCTTTTATTTTTCTTAGTCCTTTTATTTTTATATTCCTTTTATTTTTCTAATCTTTTTATTTTTCCAGTCCTTTTATTTTTCTGAGTCCTTTTATTTTTCAAATCCTTTTACTTTTCTAGTCCTTTTATTTTTCTGAGCCCTTTTATTTTTCTAGTTCTTTTTTTTTTCTGAGTCCTTTTATTTTTCTGAGTCCTTTTATTTGTCGAGTCCTTTTATTTTTCTAGTCCTTTTATTTTTCTATTCCTTTTATTTTCCTTTGTCCTTTTATGTTTATAGGCCTTCTATTTTTCTAATCTTTTTATTTTTCTAATCCTTTTATTTTTCTGAGTCCTTTGATTTTTCCAGTCCTATTATTTTTCCAGTAATTTTATTTTTCTAACCCCTTTTATTTTCCTGAGTCCTTTTATTTTTCTAATCCTTTTATTTTTCTGAGTCCTTTTATTTTTCCAGTCCTTTTAATTTTCGAGTCCCTATATTTTTCGAGTGCTTTTACTTTTCCAAGTCCTTTTATTTTTCAAATCCTTTTACTTTTCTGGTCCTTTTTTTTTTCTGAGCCATTTTATTTTTCTAGTTCTTTTTTTTTTCTGAGTCCTTTTATTTGTCGAGTCCTTTTATTTCTCTGAGTCCTTATATTCTTCTAGTGCTTTTACTTTTCTAGTCCTTTTATTCTTCTAGTCCTTTTACTTTTCTAGTCCTTTTATTTTTCGAGTCTTTTTATTTTTCCAGTCCTTTATTTTTCTAAGTCCTTTTATTTT
The DNA here is from genome assembly GCA_038049695.1 of Cinnamomum chago. Classification (NCBI taxonomy): domain Eukaryota; kingdom Viridiplantae; phylum Streptophyta; class Magnoliopsida; order Laurales; family Lauraceae; genus Cinnamomum; species Cinnamomum chago. Next base: position 60,058,370 of record CP142462.1, on the reverse strand, counting down.
TCAAATCCTTTTACTTTTCTAGTCCTTTTATTTTTCTGAGACCTTTTATTTTTCTAGTTCTTTTTTTTTCTGAGTCCTTTCATTTTTCTGAGTCCTTTTATTTGTCGAGTCCTTTTATTTTTCTAGTCCTTTTATTTTTCTATTCCTTTTATTTTCCTTTGTCCTTTTATTTTTAGAGGCCTTCTATTTTTCTAATCTTTTTATTTTTCTAGTCCTTTTATTTTTCTGAGTCCTTTGATTTTTCCAGTCCTATTATTTTTCCAGTCATTTTATTTTTCTAACCCCTTTTATTTTCCTGAGTCCTTTTATTTTTCAAATCCTTTTATTTTTCTTAGTCCTTTTATTTTTCCAGTCCTTTTAATTTTCGAGTCCCTATATTTTTCGAGTGCTTTTACTTTTCCAAGTCCTTTTATTTTTCAAATCCTTTTACTTTTCTGGTCCTTTTATTTTTCTGAGCCCTTTTATTTTTCTAGTTCTTTTTTTTTCTGAGTCCTTTTATTTTTCTGAGTCCTTTTATTTGTCGAGTCCTTTTATTTTTCTAGTCCTTTTATTTTTCTATTCCTTTTATTTTCCTTTGTCCTTTTATTTTTATAGGCCTTCTATTTTTCTAATCTTTTTATTTTTCTAGTCCTTTTATTTTTCTGAGTCCTTTGATTTTTCCAGTCCTATTATTTTTCCAGTCATTTTATTTTTCTAACCCCTTTTATTTTCCCGAGTCCTTTTATTTTTCTAATCCTTTTATTTTTCTGAGTCCTTTTAATTTTCGAGTCCCTATATTTTTCGAGTGCTTTTACTTTTCCAAGTCCTTTTATTTTTCAAATCCTTTTACTTTTCTGGTCCTTTTATTTTTCTGAGCCATTTTATTTTTCTAGTTCTTTTTTTTTCTGAGTCCTGTTATTTTTCTGAGTCCTTTGATTTTTCCAGTCCTCTTATTTTTCCAGTCATTTTATTTTTCTAACCCCTTTTATTTTCCTGAGTCCTTTTATTTTTCTAATCCTTTTATTTTTCTGAGTCTTTTTATTTTTCTAGTCCTTTTACTTTTCTAGACCTTTTATTTTTCTGAGTCCTTTTATTTTTCAAGTCCATTTATTTTTCTGAGTCTTTTTATTTTTCTAGTCCTTTTTTTTTCTCTAGTTCTTTTATATTTCTATTCCTTTTAGTTTTCTGAGTCTTTTTATTTTTCAAATCCTTTTACTTTTCCAGTCCTTTTATTTTTCGAGTCCTTTTATTTTTCAAATCCTTTTATTTTTCTTGTCCTTTTATTTTTCCAGTCATTTTTTTCCCCGTCCTTTTATTTTTCTGAGTCCTTTTATTTTTCAAATCCTTATACTTTTCTAGTCCTTTTATTTTTCTGAGCCCTTTTATTTTTCTAGTTCTTTTTTTTCTGAGTCCTTTTATTTTTCTGAATCCTTTTATTTGTCGATTCCTTTTATTTTTCTAGTCCTTTTATTTTTCTATTCCTTTTATTTTTCTTAGTCCTTTTATTTTTATATTCCTTTTATTTTTCTAATCTTTTTATTTTTCCAGTCCTTTTATTTTTCTGAGTCCTTTTATTTTTCAAATCCTTTTACTTTTCTAGTCCTTTTATTTTTCTGAGCCCTTTTATTTTTCTAGTTCTTTTTTTTTTCTGAGTCCTTTTATTTTTCTGAGTCCTTTTATTTGTCGAGTCCTTTTATTTTTCTAGTCCTTTTATTTTTCTATTCCTTTTATTTTCCTTTGTCCTTTTATTTTTATAGGCCTTCTATTTTTCTAATCTTTTTATTTTTCTAATCCTTTTATTTTTCTGAGTCCTTTGATTTTTCCAGTCCTATTATTTTTCCAGTAATTTTATTTTTCTAACCCCTTTTATTTTCCTGAGTCCTTTTATTTTTCTAATCCTTTTATTTTTCTGAGTCCTTTTATTTTTCCAGTCCTTTTAATTTTCGAGTCCCTATATTTTTCGAGTGCTTTTACTTTTCCAAGTCCTTTTATTTTTCAAATCCTTTTACTTTTCTGGTCCTTTTATTTTTCTGAGCCATTTTATTTTTCTAGTTCTTTTTTTTTTCTGAGTCCTTTTATTTTTCAAATCCTTATACTTTTCTAGTCCTTTTATTTTTCTGAGCCCTTTTATTTTTCTATTTCTTTTTTTTCTGAGTCCTTTTATTTGTCGATTCCTTTTATTTTTCTAGTCCTTTTATTTTTCTATTCCTTTTATTTTTCTTAGTCCTTTTATTTTTATATTCCTTTTATTTTTCTAATCTTTTTATTTTTCCAGTCCTTTTATTTTTCTGAGTCCTTTTATTTTTCAAATCCTTTTACTTTTCTAGTCCTTTTATTTTTCTGAGCCCTTTTATTTTTCTAGTTCTTTTTTTTTTCTGAGTCCTTTTATTTTTCTGAGTCCTTTTATTTGTCGAGTCCTTTTATTTTTCTAGTCCTTTTATTTTTCTATTCCTTTTATTTTCCTTTGTCCTTTTATGTTTATAGGCCTTCTATTTTTCTAATCTTTTTATTTTTCTAATCCTTTTATTTTTCTGAGTCCTTTGATTTTTCCAGTCCTATTATTTTTCCAGTAATTTTATTTTTCTAACCCCTTTTATTTTCCTGAGTCCTTTTATTTTTCTAATCCTTTTATTTTTCTGAGTCCTTTTATTTTTCCTGTCCTTTTAATTTTCGAGTCCCTATATTTTTCGAGTGCTTTTACTTTTCCAAGTCCTTTTATTTTTCAAATCCTTTTACTTTTCTGGTCCTTTTATTTTTCTGAGCCATTTTATTTTTCTAGTTCTTTTTTTTTTCTGAGTCCTTTTATTTGTCGAGTCCTTTTATTTCTCTGAGTCCTTATATTCTTCTAGTGCTTTTACTTTTCTAGTCCTTTTATTCTTCTAGTCCTTTTACTTTTCTAGTCCTTTTATTTTTCGAGTCTTTTTATTTTTCCAGTCCTTTATTTTTCTAAGTCCTTTTATTTTTCAAATCCTTTTACTTTTCTAGTCCTTTTATTTTTCTGAGACCTTTTATTTTTCTAGTTCTTTTTTTTTCTGAGTCCTTTCATTTTTCTGAGTCCTTTTATTTGTCGAGTCCTTTTATTTTTCTAGTCCTTTTATTTTTCTATTCCTTTTATTTTCCTTTGTCCTTTTATTTTTAGAGGCCTTCTATTTTTCTAATCTTTTTATTTTTCTAGTCCTTTTATTTTTCTGAGTCCTTTGATTTTTCCAGTCCTATTATTTTTCCAGTCATTTTATTTTTCTAACCCCTTTTATTTTCCTGAGTCCTTTTATTTTTCAAATCCTTTTATTTTTCTTAGTCCTTTTATTTTTCCAGTCCTTTTAATTTTCGAGTCCCTATATTTTTCGAGTGCTTTTACTTTTCCAAGTCCTTTTATTTTTCAAATCCTTTTACTTTTCTGGTCCTTTTATTTTTCTGAGCCCTTTTATTTTTCTAGTTCTTTTTTTTTCTGAGTCCTTTTATTTTTCTGAGTCCTTTTATTTGTCGAGTCCTTTTATTTTTCTAGTCCTTTTATTTTTCTATTCCTTTTATTTTCCTTTCTCCTTTTATTTTTATAGGCCTTCTATTTTTCTAATCTTTTTATTTTCAAGTCCTTTTATTTTTCTGAGTCCTTTGATTTTTCCAGTCCTATTATTTTTCCAGTCATTTTATTTTTCTAACCCCTTTTATTTTCCCGAGTCCTTTTATTTTTCTAATCCTTTTATTTTTCTGAGTCCTTTTAATTTTCGAGTCCCTATATTTTTCGAGTGCTTTTACTTTTCCAAGTCCTTTTATTTTTCAAATCCTTTTACTTTTCTGGTCCTTTTATTTTTCTGAGCCATTTTATTTTTCTAGTTCTTTTTTTTTCTGAGTCCTGTTATTTTTCTGAGTCCTTTGATTTTTCCAGTCCTCTTATTTTTCCAGTCATTTTATTTTTCTAACCCCTTTTATTTTCCTGAGTCCTTTTATTTTTCTAATCCTTTTATTTTTCTGAGTCTTTTTATTTTTCTAGTCCTTTTACTTTTCTAGACCTTTTATTTTTCTGAGTCCTTTTATTTTTCAAGTCCATTTATTTTTCTGAGTCTTTTTATTTTTCTAGTCCTTTTTTTTTCTCTAGTTCTTTTATATTTCTATTCCTTTTAGTTTTCTGAGTCTTTTTATTTTTCAAATCCTTTTACTTTTCCAGTCCTTTTATTTTTCGAGTCCTTTTATTTTTCAAATCCTTTTATTTTTCTTGTCCTTTTATTTTTCCAGTCATTTTTTTCCCCGTCCTTTTATTTTTCTGAGTCCTTTTATTTTTCAAATCCTTATACTTTTCTAGTCCTTTTATTTTTCTGAGCCCTTTTATTTTTCTAGTTCTTTTTTTTCTGAGTCCTTTTATTTTTCTGAATCCTTTTATTTGTCGATTCCTTTTATTTTTCTAGTCCTTTTATTTTTCTATTCCTTTTATTTTTCTTAGTCCTTTTATTTTTATATTCCTTTTATTTTTCTAATCTTTTTATTTTTCCAGTCCTTTTATTTTTCTGAGTCCTTTTATTTTTCAAATCCTTTTACTTTTCTAGTCCTTTTATTTTTCTGAGCCCTTTTATTTTTCTAGTTCTTTTTTTTTTCTGAGTCCTTTTATTTTTCTGAGTCCTTTTATTTGTCGAGTCCTTTTATTTTTCTAGTCCTTTTATTTTTCTATTCCTTTTATTTTCCTTTGTCCTTTTATTTTTATAGGCCTTCTATTTTTCTAATCTTTTTATTTTTCTAATCCTTTTATTTTTCTGAGTCCTTTGATTTTTCCAGTCCTATTATTTTTCCAGTAATTTTATTTTTCTAACCCCTTTTATTTTCCTGAGTCCTTTTATTTTTCTAATCCTTTTATTTTTCTGAGTCCTTTTATTTTTCCAGTCCTTTTAATTTTCGAGTCCCTATATTTTTCGAGTGCTTTTACTTTTCCAAGTCCTTTTATTTTTCAAATCCTTTTACTTTTCTGGTCCTTTTATTTTTCTGAGCCATTTTATTTTTCTAGTTCTTTTTTTTTTTCTGAGTCCTTTTATTTTTCTGAGTCGTTTTATTTGTCGAGTCCTTTTATTTCTCTGAGTCCTTTTATTTCTCTGAGTCCTTATATTCTTCTAGTGCTTTTACTTTTCTAGTCCTTTTATTCTTCTAGTCCTTTTACTTTTCTAGTCCTTTTATTTTTCGAGTCTTTTTATTTTTCCAGTCCTTTATGTTTCTAAGTCCTTTTATTTTTCAAACCCTTTTACTTTTCTAGTCCTTTTATTTTTCTGAGACCTTTTATTTTTCTAGTTCTTTTTTTTTCTGAGTCCTTTCATTTTTCTGAGTCCTTTTATTTGTCGAGTCCTTTTATTTTTCTAGTCCTTTTATTTTTCTATTCCTTTTATTTTCCTTTGTCCTTTTATTTTTAGAGGCCTTCTATTTTTCTAATCTTTTTATTTTTCTAGTCCTTTTATTTTTCTGAGTCCTTTGATTTTTCCAGTCCTATTATTTTTCCAGTCATTTTATTTTTCTAACCCCATTTATTTTCCTGAGTCCTTTTATTTTTCAAATCCTTTTATTTTTCTTAGTCCTTTTATTTTTCCAGTCCTTTTAATTTTCGAGTCCCTATATTTTTCGAGTGCTTTTACTTTTCCAAGTCCTTTTATTTTTCAAATCCTTTTACTTTTCTGGTCCTTTTATTTTTCTGAGCCCTTTTATTTTTCTAGTTCTTTTTTTTTCTGAGTCCTTTTATTTTTCTGAGTCCTTTTATTTGTCGAGTCCTTTTATTTTTCTGAGTCCTTTTATTTCTCTGAGTCCTTATATTCTTCTAGTCCTTTTACTTTTCAAGTCCTTCTATTCTTTTAGTCCTTTTACTTTTCTAGTCCTTTTATTTTTCGACTCTTTTTATTTTTCCAGTCCTTTTATTTTTCTGAGTCCTTTTATTTTTCAAATCCTTTTACTTTTCTACTCCTTTTATTTTTCAGAGCCCTTTAATTTTTCTAGTTCTTTTTTTTTCTGAGTCCTTTTATTTTTCTGAGTCCTTTTATTTTTCTAGTCCTTTTATTTCTCTGAGTCCTTATATTCTTCTAGTCCTTTTACTTTTCAAGTCCTTTTATTCTTCTAGTCCTTTTACTTTTCTAGTCCTTTTATTTTTCGAGTCTTTTTATTTTTCCAGTCCTTTATTTTTCTAAGTCCTTTTATTTTTCAAATCCTTTTACTTTTCTAGTCCTTTTATTTTTCTGAGACCTTTTATTTTTCTAGTTCTTTTTTTTTCTGAGTCCTTTTATTTTTCTGAGTCCTTTTATTTTTCTAGTCCTTTTATTTTTCTAGTCCTTTTATTTTTCTATTCCTCTTATTTTCCTTAGTCCTTTTATTTTTATAGTCCTTTTATTTTTCTAATCTTTTTATTTTTCTAGTCCTGTTATTTTTCTGAGTCCTTTGATTTTTCCAGTCCTATTATTTTTCCAGTCATTTTATTTTTCTAACCCCTTTTATTTTCCTGAGTCCTTTTATTTTTCTAATTCTTTTATTTTTCTGAGTCTTTTTATTTTTCTAGTCCTTTTATTTTTCTGAGTCCTTTTATTTTTCAAGTCCATTTATTTTTCTGAGTCTTTTTATTTTTCTAGTCCTTTTTTTTTCTCTAGTTCTTTTATTTTTCTATTCCTTTTAGTTTTCTGAGTCTTTTTATTTTTCAAATCCTTTTACTTTTCCAGTCCTTTTATTTTTCGAGTCCTTTTATTTTTCTTGTCCTTTTATTTTTCCAGTCATTTTATTTTTCCAGTCCTTTTATTTTTCTGAGTCCTTTCATTTTTCAAATCCTTATACTTTTCTAGTCCTTTTATTTTTCTGAGCCCTTTTATTTTTCTAGTTCTTTTCTTTCTGAGTCCTTTTATTTTTCTGAGTCCTTTTATTTGTCGAGTCCTTTTATTTTTCTAGTCCTTTTATTTTTCTATTCCTTTTATTTTCCTTAGTCCTTTTATTTTTATATTCCTTTTATTTTTCTAATCTTTTTATTTTTCTAGTCCTTTTATTTTTCAAATCCTTTTACTTTTCTAGTCCTTTTATTTTTCTGAGCCCTTTTATTTTTCTAGTTCTTTTTTTTTCTGAGTCCTTTTATTTTTCTGAGTCCTTTTATTTGTCGAGTCCTTTCATTTTTCTAGTCCTTTTATTTTTCTATTCCTTTTATTTTCCTTTGTCCTTTTATTTTTATAGGCCTTCTATTTTTCTAATCCTTTTATTTTTCTAGTCCTTTAATTTTTCTGAGTCCTTTGATTTTTCCAGTCCTATTATTTTTCCAGTCATTTTATTTTTCTAACCCCTTTTATTTTCCCGAGTCCTTTTATTTTTCTAATCCTTTTATTTTTCTGAGTCCTTTTATTTTTCCAGTCCTTTTAATTTTCGAGTCCCTATACTTTTCGAGTGCTTTTACTTTTCCAAGTCCTTTTATTTTTCAAATCCTTTTACTTTTCTGGTCCTTTTATTTTTCTGAGCCATTTTATTTTTCTAGTTCTTTTTTTTTCTGAGTCCTGTTATTTTTCTGAGTCCTTTGATTTTTCCAGTCCTCTTATTTTTCCAGTCATTTTATTTTTCTAACCCCTTTTATTTTCCTGAGTCCTTTTATTTTTCTAATCCTTTTATTTTTCTGAGTCTTTTTATTTTTCTAGTCCTTTTACTTTTCTAGACCTTTTATTTTTCTGAGTCCTTTTATTTTTCAAGTCCATTTATTTTTCTGAGTCTTTTTATTTTTCTAGTCCTTTTTTTTTCTCTAGTTCTTTTATATTTCTATTCCTTTTAGTTTTCTGAGTCTTTTTATTTTTCAAATCCTTTTACTTTTCCAGTCCTTTTATTTTTCGAGTCCTTTTATTTTTCAAATCCTTTTATTTTTCTTGTCCTTTTATTTTTCCAGTCATTTTTTTTCCCGTCCTTTTATTTTTCTGAGTCCTTTTATTTTTCAAATCCTTATACTTTTCTAGTCCTTTTATTTTTCTGAGCCCTTTTATTTTTCTAGTTCTTTTTTTTCTGAGTCCTTTTATTTTTCTGAATCCTTTTATTTGTCGATTCCTTTTATTTTTCTAGTCCTTTTATTTTTCTATTCCTTTTATTTTTCTTAGTCCTTTTATTTTTATATTCCTTTTATTTTTCTAATCTTTTTATTTTTCCAGTCCTTTTATTTTTCTGAGTCCTTTTATTTTTCAAATCCTTTTACTTTTCTAGTCCTTTTATTTTTCTGAGCCCTTTTATTTTTCTAGTTCTTTTTTTTTTCTGAGTCCTTTTATTTTTCTGAGTCCTTTTATTTGTCGAGTCCTTTTATTTTTCTAGTCCTTTTATTTTTCTATTCCTTTTATTTTCCTTTGTCCTTTTATTTTTATAGGCCTTCTATTTTTCTAATCTTTTTATTTTTCTAATCCTTTTATTTTTCTGAGTCCATTGATTTTTCCAGTCCTATTATTTTTCCAGTAATTTTATTTTTCTAACCCCTTTTATATTCCTGAGTCCTTTTATTTTTCTAATCCTTTTATTTTTCTGAGTCCTTTTATTTTTCCAGTCCTTTTAATTTTCGAGTCCCTATATTTTTCGAGTGCTTTTACTTTTCCAAGTCCTTTTATTTTTCAAATCCTTTTACTTTTCTAGTCCTTTTTTTTTTCTGAGCCATTTTATTTTTCTAGTTCTTTTTTTTTCTGAGTCCTTTTATTTTTCTGAGTCCTTTTATTTGTCGAGTCCTTTTATTTCTCTGAGTCCTTTTATTTCTCTGAGTCCTTATATTCTTCTAGTCCTTTTACTTTTCTAGTCCTTTTATTCTTCTAGTCCTTTTACTTTTCTAGTCCTTTTATTTTTCGAGTCTTTTTATTTTTCCAGTCCTTTATTTTTCTAAGTCCTTTTATTTTTCAAATCCTTTTACTTTTCTAGTCCTTTTTTTTTTTCTGAGACCTTTTATTTTTCTAGTTCTTTTTTTTTCTGAGTCCTTTTATTTTTCTGAGTCCTTCTATTTTTCTAGTCCTTTTATTTTTCTAGTCCTTTTATTTTTCTATTCCTTTTATTTTCCTTAGTCCTTTTATTTTTATAGTCCTTTTATTTTTCTAATCTTTTTATTTTTCTAGTCCTGTTATTTTTCTGAGTCCTTTGATTTTTCCAGTCCTATTATTTTTCCAGTCATTTTATTTTTCTAACCCCTTTTATTTTCCTGAGTCCTTTTATTTTTCTAATCCTTTTATTTTTCTGAGTCCTTTTATTTTTCCAGTCCTTTTATTTTTCGAGTCCCTATATTTTTCGAGAGCTTTTACTTTTCCAAGTCCTTTTATTTTTCAAATCCTTTTACTTTTCTGGACCTTTTATTTTTCTGACCCCTTTTATTTTTCTAGTTCTTTATTTTTCTGAGTACTTTTATTTTTCTGAGTCCTTTTATTTGTCGAGTCCTTTTATTTCTCTGAGTCCTTTTATTTCTCTGAGTCCTTATATTCTTCTAGTCCTTTTACTTTTCTAGTCCTTTTATTCTTCTAGTCCTTTTACTTTTCTAGTCCTTTTATTTTTCGAGTCTTTTTTTTTCCAGTCCTTTATTTTTCTAAGTCCTTTTATTTTTCAAATCCTTTTACTTTTCTAGTCCTTTTATTTTTCTGAGACCTTTTATTTTTCTAGTTCTTTTTTTTTCTGAGTCCATTTATTTTTCTGAGTCCTTTTATTTTTCTAGTCCTTTTATTTTTCTAGTCCTTTTATTTTTCTATTCCTTTTATTTTCCTTAGTCCTTTTATTTTTATAGTCCTTTTATTTTTCTAATCTTTTTATTTTTCTAGTCCTGTTATTTTTCTGAGTCCTTTGATTTTTCCAGTCCTATTATTTTTCCAGTCATTTTATTTTTCTAACCCCTTTTATTTTCCTGAGTCCTTTTATTTTTCTAATCCTTTTATTTTTCTTAGTCTTTTTATTTTTCTAGTCCTTTTACTATTCTAGACCTTTTTTTTTTCTGAGTCCTTTTATTTTTCAAGTCCATTTATTTTTCTGAGTCTTTTTATTTTTCTAGTCCTTTTTTTTTCTCTAGTTCTTTTATATTTCTATTCCTTTTAGTTTTCTGAGTCTTTTTATTTTTCAAATCCTTTTACTTTTCCAGTCCTTTTATTTTTCGAGTCCTTTTATTTTTCAAATCCTTTTATTTTTCTTGTCCTTTTATTTTTCCAGTCATTTTTTTTTCCAGTCCTTTTATTTTTCTGAGTCCTTTTATTTTTCAAATCCTTATACTTTTCTAGTCCTTTTATTTTTCTGAGCCCTTTTATTTTTCTAGTTCTTTTTTATTCTGATTCCTTTTATTTTTCTGAGTCCTTTTATTTGTCGAGTCATTTTATTTTTCTAGTCCTTTTATTTTTCTATTCCTTTTATTTTCCTTAGTCCTTTTATTTTTATATTCCTTTTCTTTTTCTAATCTTTTTATTTTTCCAGTCCTTTTATTTTTCTGAGTCCTTTTATTTTTCAAATCCTTTTACTTTTCTAGTCCTTTTATTTTTCGGAGCCCTTTTATTTTTCTAGTTCTTTTTTTTTCTGAGTCCTTTTATTTTTCTGAGTCCTTTTATTTGTCGAGTCCTTTTATTTTTCTAGTCCTTTTATTTTTCTATTCCTTTTATTTTCCTTTGTCCTTTTATTTTTATAGGCCTTCTATTTTTCTAATCTTTTTATTTTTCTAGTCCTTTTATTTTTCTGAGTCCTTTGATTTTTCCAGTCCTATTATTTTTCCAGTCATTTTATTTTTCTAACCCCTTTTATTTTCCTGAGTCCTTTTATTTTTCAAATCCTTTTATTTTTCTTAGTCCTTTTATTTTTCCAGTCCTTTTAATTTTCGAGTCCCTATATTTTTCGAGTGCTTTTACTTTTCCAAGTCCTTTTATTTTTCAAATCCTTTTACTTTTCTGGTCCTTTTATTTTTCTGAGCCATTTTATTTTTCTAGTTCTTTTTTTTTCTGAGTCCTGTTATTTTTCTGAGTCCTTTGATTTTTCCAGTCCTCTTATTTTTCCAGTCATTTTATTTTTCTAACCCTTTTTATTTTCCTGAGTCCTTTTATTTTTCTAATCCTTTTATTTTTCTGAGTCTTTTTATTTTTCTAGTCCTTTTACTTTTCTAGACCTTTTATTTTTCTGAGTCCTTTTATTTTTCAAGTCCATTTATTTTTCTGAGTCTTTTTTATTTTTCTAGTCCTTTTTTTTTCTCTAGTTCTTTTATATTTCTATTCCTTTTAGTTTTCTGAGTCTTTTTATTTTTCAAATCCTTTTACTTTTCCAGTCCTTTTATTTTTCGAGTCCTTTTATTTTTCAAATCCTTTTATTTTTCTTGTCCTTTTATTTTTCCAGTCATTTTTTTTCCCGTCCTTTTATTTTTCTGAGTCCTTTTATTTTTCAAATCCTTATACTTTTCTAGTCCTTTTATTTTTCTGAGCCCTTTTATTTTTCTAGTTCTTTTTTTTCTGAGTCCTTTTATTTTTCTGAATCCTTTTATTTGTCGATTCCTTTTATTTTTCTAGTCCTTTTATTTTTCTATTCCTTTTATTTTTCTTAGTCCTTTTATTTTTATATTCCTTTTATTTTTCTAATCTTTTTATTTTTCCAGTCCTTTTATTTTTCTGAGTCCTTTTATTTTTCAAATCCTTTTACTTTTCTAGTCCTTTTATTTTTCTGAGCCCTTTTATTTTTCTAGTTCTTTTTTTTTTCTGAGTCCTTTTATTTTTCTGAGTCCTTTTATTTGTCGAGTCCTTTTATTTTTCTAGTCCTTTTATTTTTCTATTCCTTTTATTTTCCTTTGTCCTTTTATTTTTATAGGCCTTCTATTTTTCTAATCTTTTTATTTTTCTAATCCTTTTATTTTTCTGAGTCCTTTGATTTTTCCAGTCCTATTATTTTTCCAGTCATTTTATTTTTCTAACCCCTTTTATTTTCCTGAGTCCTTTTATTTTTCAAATCCTTTTATTTTTCTTAGTCCTTTTATTTTTCCAGTCCTTTTAATTTTCGAGTCCCTATATTTTTCGAGTGCTTTTACTTTTCCAAGTCCTTTTATTTTTCAAATCCTTTTACTTTTCTGGTCCTTTTATTTTTCTGAGCCATTTTATTTTTCTAGTTCTTTTTTTTTCTGAGTCCTTTTATTTTTCTGAGTCCTTTTATTTGTCGAGTCCTTTTATTTCTCTGAGTCCTTATATTCTTCTAGTCCTTTTACTTTTCTAGTCCTTTTATTCTTCTAGTCCTTTTACTTTTCTAGTCCTTTTATTTTTCGAGTCTTTTTATTTTTCCAGTCCTTTATTTTTCTAAGTCCTTTTATTTTTCAAATCCTTTTACTTTTCTAGTCCTTTTTTTTTTTCTGAGACCTTTTATTTTTCTAGTTCTTTTTTTTTCTGAGTCCTTTTATTTTTCTGAGTCCTTCTATTTTTCTAGTCCTTTTATTTTTCTAGTCCTTTTATTTTTCTATTCCTTTTATTTTCCTTAGTCCTTTTATTTTTATAGTCCTTTTATTTTTCTAATCTTTTTATTTTTCTAGTCCTGTTATTTTTCTGAGTCCTTTGATTTTTCCAGTCCTATTATTTTTCCAGTCATTTTATTTTTCTAACCCCTTTTATTTTCCTGAGTCCTTTTATTTTTCTAATCCTTTTATTTTTCTGAGTCCTTTTATTTTTCCAGTCCTTTTATTTTTCGAGTCCCTATATTTTTCGAGAGCTTTTACTTTTCCAAGTCCTTTTATTTTTCAAATCCTTTTACTTTTCTGGACCTTTTATTTTTCTGACCCCTTTTATTTTTCTAGTTCTTTATTTTTCTGAGTACTTTTATTTTTCTGAGTCCTTTTATTTGTCGAGTCCTTTTATTTCTCTGAGTCCTTTTATTTCTCTGAGTCCTTATATTCTTCTAGTCCTTTTACTTTTCTAGTCCTTTTATTCTTCTAGTCCTTTTACTTTTCTAGTCCTTTTATTTTTCGAGTCTTTTTTTTTCCAGTCCTTTATTTTTCTAAGTCCTTTTATTTTTCAAATCCTTTTACTTTTCTAGTCCTTTTATTTTTCTGAGACCTTTTATTTTTCTAGTTCTTTTTTTTTCTGAGTCCATTTATTTTTCTGAGTCCTTTTATTTTTCTAGTCCTTTTATTTTTCTATTCCTTTTATTTTCCTTAGTCCTTTTATTTTTATAGTCCTTTTATTTTTCTAATCTTTTTATTTTTCTAGTCCTGTTATTTTTCTGAGTCCTTTGATTTTTCCAGTCCTATTATTTTTCCAGTCATTTTATTTTTCTAACCCCTTTTATTTTCCTGAGTCCTTTTATTTTTCTAATCCTTTTATTTTTCTTAGTCTTTTTATTTTTCTAGTCCTTTTACTATTCTAGACCTTTTTTTTTCTGAGTCCTTTTATTTTTCAAGTCCATTTATTTTTCTGAGTCTTTTTATTTTTCTAGTCCTTTTTTTTCTCTAGTTCTTTTATATTTCTATTCCTTTTAGTTTTCTGAGTCTTTTTATTTTTCAAATCCTTTTACTTTTCCAGTCCTTTTATTTTTCGAGTCCTTTTATTTTTCAAATCCTTTTATTTTTCTTGTCCTTTTATTTTTCCAGTCATTTTTTTTTCCAGTCCTTTTATTTTTCTGAGTCCTTTTATTTTTCAAATCCTTATACTTTTCTAGTCCTTTTATTTTTCTGAGCCCTTTTATTTTTCTAGTTCTTTTTTATTCTGATTCCTTTTATTTTTCTGAGTCCTTTTATTTGTCGAGTCATTTTATTTTTCTAGTCCTTTTATTTTTCTATTCCTTTTATTTTCCTTAGTCCTTTTATTTTTATATTCCTTTTCTTTTTCTAATCTTTTTATTTTTCCAGTCCTTTTATTTTTCTGAGTCCTTTTATTTTTCAAATCCTTTTACTTTTCTAGTCCTTTTATTTTTCGGAGCCCTTTTATTTTTCTAGTTCTTTTTTTTTCTGAGTCCTTTTATTTTTCTGAGTCCTTTTATTTGTCGAGTCCTTTTATTTTTCTAGTCCTTTTATTTTTCTATTCCTTTTATTTTCCTTTGTCCTTTTATTTTTATAGGCCTTCTATTTTTCTAATCTTTTTATTTTTCTAGTCCTTTTATTTTTCTGAGTCCTTTGATTTTTCCAGTCCTATTATTTTTCCAGTCATTTTATTTTTCTAACCCCTTTTATTTTCCTGAGTCCTTTTATTTTTCAAATCCTTTTATTTTTCTTAGTCCTTTTATTTTTCCAGTCCTTTTAATTTTCGAGTCCCTATATTTTTCGAGTGCTTTTACTTTTCCAAGTCCTTTTATTTTTCAAATCCTTTTACTTTTCTGGTCCTTTTATTTTTCTGAGCCATTTTATTTTTCTAGTTCTTTTTTTTTCTGAGTCCTGTTATTTTTCTGAGTCCTTTGATTTTTCCAGTCCTCTTATTTTTCCAGTCATTTTATTTTTCTAACCCCTTTTATTTTCCTGAGTCCTTTTATTTTTCTAATCCTTTTATTTTTCTGAGTCTTTTTATTTTTCTAGTCCTTTTACTTTTCTAGACCTTTTATTTTTCTGAGTCCTTTTATTTTTCAAGTCCATTTATTTTTCTGAGTCTTTTTATTTTTCTAGTCCTTTTTTTTTCTCTAGTTCTTTTATATTTCTATTCCTTTTAGTTTTCTGAGTCTTTTTATTTTTCAAATCCTTTTACTTTTCCAGTGCTTTTATTTTTCGAGTCCTTTTATTTTTCAAATCCTTTTATTTTTCTTGTCCTTTTATTTTTCCAGTCATTTTTTTTCCCGTCCTTTTATTTTTCTGAGTCCTTTTATTTTTCAAATCCTTATACTTTTCTAGTCCTTTTATTTTTCTGAGCCCTTTTATTTTTCTATTTCTTTTTTTTTCTGAGTCCTTTTATTTGTCGATTCCTTTTATTTTTCTAGTCCTTTTATTTTTCTATTCCTTTTATTTTTCTTAGTCCTTTTATTTTTATATTCCTTTTATTTTTCTAATCTTTTTATTTTTCCAGTCCTTTTATTTTTCTGAGTCCTTTTATTTTTCAAATCCATTTACTTTTCTAGTCCTTTTATTTTTCTGAGCCCTTTTATTTTTCTAGTTCTTTTTTTTTTCTGAGTCCTTTTATTTTTCTGAGTCCTTTTATTTGTCGAGTCCTTTTATTTTTCTAGTCCTTTTATTTTTCTATTCCTTTTATTTTCCTTTGTCCTTTTATGTTTATAGGCCTTCTATTTTTCTAATCTTTTTATTTTTCTAATCCTTTTATTTTTCTGAGTCCTTTGATTTTTCCAGTCCTATTATTTTTCCAGTAATTTTATTTTTCTAACCCCTTTTATTTTCCTGAGTCCTTTTATTTTTCTAATCCTTTTATTTTTCTGAGTCCTTTTATTTTTCCAGTCCTTTTAATTTTCGAGTCCCTATATTTTTCGAGTGCTTTTACTTTTCCAAGTCCTTTTATTTTTCAAATCCTTTTACTTTTCTGGTCCTTTTATTTTTCTGAGCCATTTTATTTTTCTAGTTCTTTTTTTTTCTGAGTCCTTTTATTTTTCTGAGTCCTTTTATTTGTCGAGTCCTTTTATTTCTCTGAGTCCTTTTATTTCTCTGAGTCCTTATATTCTTCTAGTGCTTTTACTTTTCTAGTCCTTTTATTCTTCTAGTCCTTTTACTTTTCTAGTCCTTTTATTTTTCGAGTCTTTTTATTTTTCCAGTCCTTTATGTTTCTAAGTCCTTTTATTTTTCAAACCCTTTTACTTTTCTAGTCCTTTTATTTTTCTGAGACCTTTTATTTTTCTAGTTCTTTTTTTTTCTGAGTCCTTTCATTTTTCTGAGTCCTTTTATTTGTCGAGTCCTTTTATTTTTCTAGTCCTTTTATTTTTCTATTCCTTTTATTTTCCTTTGTCCTTTTATTTTTAGAGGCCTTCTATTTTTCTAATCTTTTTATTTTTCTAGTCCTTTTATTTTTCTGAGTCCTTTGATTTTTCCAGTCCTATTATTTTTCCAGTCATTTTATTTTTCTAACCCCTTTTATTTTCCTGAGTCCTTTTATTTTTCAAATCCTTTTATTTTTCTTAGTCCTTTTATTTTTCCAGTCCTTTTAATTTTCGAGTCCCTATATTTTTCGAGTGCTTTTACTTTTCCAAGTCCTTTTATTTTTCAAATCCTTTTACTTTTCTGGTCCTTTTATTTTTCTGAGCCCTTTTATTTTTCTAGTTCTTTATTTTTCTGAGTACTTTTATTTTTCTGAGTCCTTTTATTTGTCGAGTCCTTTTATTTCTCTGAGTCCTTTTATTTCTCTGAGTCCTTATATTCTTCTAGTCCTTTTACTTTTCAAGTCCTTTTATTCTTCTAGTCCTTTTACTTTTCTAGTCCTTTTATTTTTCGAGTCTTTTTATTTTTCCAGTCCTTTATTTTTCTAAGTCCTTTTATTTTTCAAATCCTTTTACTTTTCTAGTCCTTTTATTTTTCTGAGACCTTTTATTTTTCTAGTTCTTTTTTTTTATGAGTCCTTTTATTTTTCTGAGTCCTTTTATTTTTCTAGTCCTTTTATTTTTCTAGTCCTTTTATTTTTCTATTCCTCTTATTTTCCTTAGTCCTTTTATTTTTATAGTCCTTTTATTTTTCTAATCTTTTTATTTTTCTAGTCCTGTTATTTTTCTGAGTCCTTTGATTTTTCCAGTCCTATTATTTTTCCAGTCATTTTATTTTTCTAACCCCTTTTATTTTCCTGAGTCCTTTTATTTTTCTAATTCTTTTATTTTTCTGAGTCTTTTTATTTTTCTAGTCCTTTTATTTTTCTGAGTCCTTTTATTTTTCAAGTCCATTTATTTTTCTGAGTCTTTTTATTTTTCTAGTCCTTTTTTTTTCTCTAGTTCTTTTATTTTTCTATTCCTTTTAGTTTTCTGAGTCTTTTTATTTTTCAAATCCTTTTACTTTTCCAGTCCTTTTATTTTTCGAGTCCTTTTATTTTTCAAATCCTTTTATTTTTCTTGTCCTTTTATTTTTCCAGTCATTTTATTTTTCCAGTCCTTTTATTTTTCTGAGTCCTTTTATTTTTCAAATCCTTATACTTTTCTAGTCCTTTTTTTTTTCTGAGCCCTTTTATTTTTCTAGTTCTTTTTTTTTCTGAGTCCTTTTATTTTTCTGAGTCCTTTTATTTGTCGAGTCCTTTTATTTTTCTAGTCCTTTTATTTTTCTATTCCTTTTATTTTCCTTAGTCCTTTTATTTTTATATTCCTTTTATTTTTCTAATCTTTTTATTTTTCCAGTCCTTTTATTTTTCAAATCCTTTTACTTTTCTAGTCCTTTTATTTTTCTGAGCCCTTTTATTTTTCTAGTTCTTTTTTTTTTCTGAGTCCTTTTATTTTTCTGAGTCCTTTTATTTGTCGAGTCCTTTTATTTTTCTAGTCCTTTTATTTTTCTATTCCTTTTATTTTCCTTTGTCCTTTTATTTTTATAGGCCTTCTATTTTTCTAATCCTTTTATTTTTCTAGTCCTTTAATTTTTCTGAGTCCTTTGATTTTTCCAGTCCTATTATTTTTCCAGTCATTTTATTTTTCTAACCCCTTTTATTTTCCCGAGTCCTTTTATTTTTCTAATCCTTTTATTTTTCTGAGTCCTTTTATTTTTCCAGTCCTTTTAATTTTCGAGTCCCTATATTTTTCGAGTGCTTTTACTTTTCCAAGTCCTTTTATTTTTCAAATCCTTTTACTTTTCTGGTCCTTTTATTTTTCTGAGCCATTTTATTTTTCTAGTTCTTTTTTTTTCTGAGTCCTGTTATTTTTCTGAGTCCTTTGATTTTTCCAGTCCTCTTATTTTTCCAGTCATTTTATTTTTCTAACCCCTTTTATTTTCCTGAGTCCTTTTATTTTTCTAATCCTTTTATTTTTCTGAGTCTTTTTATTTTTCTAGTCCTTTTACTTTTCTAGACCTTTTATTTTTCTGAGTCCTTTTATTTTTCAAGTCCATTTATTTTTCTGAGTCTTTTTATTTTTCTAGTCCTTTTTTTTTCTCTAGTTCTTTTATATTTCTATTCCTTTTAGTTTTCTGAGTCTTTTTATTTTTCAAATCCTTTTACTTTTCCAGTCCTTTTATTTTTCGAGTCCTTTTATTTTTCAAATCCTTTTATTTTTCTTGTCCTTTTATTTTTCCAGTCATTTTTTTTTCCCGTCCTTTTATTTTTCTGAGTCCTTTTATTTTTCAAATCCTTATACTTTTCTAGACCTTTTATTTTTCTGAGCCCTTTTATTTTTCTAGTTCTTTTTTTTCTGAGTCCTTTTATTTTTCTGAATCCTTTTATTTGTCGATTCCTTTTATTTTTCTAGTCCTTTTATTTTTCTATTCCTTTTATTTTTCTTAGTCCTTTTATTTTTATATTCCTTTTATTTTTCTAATCTTTTTATTTTTCCAGTCCTTTTATTTTTCTGAGTCCTTTTATTTTTCAAATCCTTTTACTTTTCTAGTCCTTTTATTTTTCTGAGCCCTTTTATTTTTCTAGTTCTTTTTTTTTTCTGGGTCCTTTTATTTTTCTGAGTCCTTTTATTTGTCGAGTCCTTTTATTTTTCTAGTCCTTTTATTTTTCTATTCCTTTTATTTTCCTTTGTCCTTTTATTTTTATAGGCCTTCTATTTTTCTAATCTTTTTATTTTTCTAATCCTTTTATTTTTCTGAGTCCTTTGATTTTTCCAGTCCTATTATTTTTCCAGTAATTTTATTTTTCTAACCCCTTTTATTTTCCTGAGTCCTTTTATTTTTCTAATCCTTTTATTTTTCTGAGTCCTTTTATTTTTCCAGTCCTTTTAATTTTCGAGTCCCTATATTTTTCGAGTGCTTTTACTTTTCCAAGTCCTTTTATTTTTCAAATCCTTTTACTTTTCTAGTCCTTTTATTTTTCTGAGCCATTTTATTTTTCTAGTTCTTTTATTTTTCTGAGTCCTTTTATTTTTCTGAGTCCTTTTATTTGTCGAGTCCTTTTATTTCTCTGAGTCCTTTTATTTCTCTGAGTCCTTATATTCTTCTAGTCCTTTTACTTTTCTAGTCCTTTTATTCTTCTAGTCCTTTTACTTTTCTAGTCCTTTTATTTTTCGAGTCTTTTTATTTTTCCAGTCCTTTATTTTTCTAAGTCCTTTTATTTTTCAAATCCTTTTACTTTTCTAGTCCTTTTATTTTTCTGAGACCTTTTATTTTTCTAGTTCTTTTTTTTTCTGAGTCCTTTCATTTTTCTGAGTCCTTTTATTTGTCGAGTCCTTTTATTTTTCTAGTCCTTTAATTTTTCTATTCCTTTTATTTTCCTTAGTCCTTTTATTTTTATAGTCCTTTTATTTTTCTAATCTTTTTATTTTTCTAGTCCTTTTATTTTTCTGAGTCCTTTGATTTTTCCAGTCCTATTATTTTTCCAGTCATTTTATTTTTCTAACCCCTTTTATTTTCCCGAGTCCTTTTATTTTTCTAATCCTTTTATTTTTCTTAGTCCTTTTATTTTTCCAGTCCTTTTAATTTTCGAGTCCCTATATTTTTCGAGTGCTTTTACTTTTCCAAGTCCTTTTATTTTTCAAATCCTTTTACTTTTCTGGTCCTTTTATTTTTCTGAGCCATTTTATTTTTCTAGTTCTTTTTTTTTCTGAGTCCTTTTATTTTTCTGAGCCCTTTTATTTTTCTAGTTCTTTTTTTTTCTGAGTCCATTTATTTTTCTGAGTCCTTTTATTTTTCTAGTCCTTTTATTTTTCTAGTCCTTTTATTTTTCTATTCCTTTTATTTTCCTTAGTCCTTTTATTTTTATAGTCCTTTTATTTTTCTAATCTTTTTATTTTTCTAGTCCTGTTATTTTTCTGAGTCCTTTGATTTTTCCAGTCCTATTATTTTTCCAGTCATTTTATTTTTCTAACCCCTTTTATTTTCCTGAGTCCTTTTATTTTTCTAATCCTTTTATTTTTCTGAGTCTTTTTATTTTTCTAGTCCTTTTACTTTTCTAGACCTTTTTTTTTCTGAGTCCTTTTATTTTTCAAGTCCATTTATTTTTCTGAGTCTTTTTATTTTTCTAGTCCTTTTTTTTTCTCTAGTTCTTTTATATTTCTATTCCTTTTAGTTTTCTGAGTCTTTTTATTTTTCAAATCCTTTTACTTTTCCAGTCCTTTTATTTTTCGAGTCCTTTTATTTTTCAAATCCTTTTATTTTTCTTGTCCTTTTATTTTTCCAGTCATTTTTTTTCCAGTCCTTTTATTTTTCTGAGTCCTTTTATTTTTCAAATCCTTATACTTTTCTAGTCCTTTTATTTTTCTGAGTCCTTTTATTTGTCGAGTCCTTTTATTTTTCTATTCCTTTTTTTTTCCTTAGTCCTTTTATTTTTATATTCCTTTTATTTTTCTAATCTTTTTATTTTTCCAGTCCTTTTATTTTTCTGAGTCCTTTTATTTTTCAAATCCTTTTACTTTTCTAGTCCTTTTATTTTTCTGAGCCCTTTTATTTTTCTAGTTCTTTTTTTTTTTTGAGTCCTTTTATTTTTCTGAGTCCTTTTATTTGTCGAGTCCTTTTATTTTTCTAGTCCTTTTATTTTTCTATTCCTTTTATTTTCCTTTGTCCTTTTATTTTTATAGGCCTTCTATTTTTCTAATCTTTTTATTTTTCTAGTCCTTTTATTTTTCTGAGTCCTTTGATTTTTCCAGTCCTATTATTTTTCCAGTCATTTTATTTTTCTAACCCCTTTTATTTTCCTGAGTCCTTTTATTTTTCAAATCCTTTTATTTTTCTTAGTCCTTTTATTTTTCCAGTCCTTTTAATTTTCGAGTCCCTATATTTTTCGAGTGCTTTTACTTTTGCAAGTCCTTTTATTTTTCAAATCCTTTTACTTTTCTGGTCCTTTTATTTTTCTGAGCCCTTTTATTTTTCTAGTTCTTTTTTTTTCTGAGTCCTTTTATTTTTCTGAGTCCTTTTATTTGTCGAGTCCTTTTATTTTTCTGAGTCCTTTTATTTCTCTGAGTCCTTATATTCTTCTAGTCCTTTTACTTTTCAAGTCCTTTTATTCTTTTAGTCCTTTTACTTTTCTAGTCCTTTTATTTTTCGACTCTTTTTATTTTTCCAGTCCTTTTATTTTTCTGAGTCCTTTTATTTTTCAAATCCTTTTACTTTTCTACTCCTTTTATTTTTCAGAGCCCATTTATTTTTCTAGTTCTTTTTTTTTCTGAGTCCATTTATTTTTCTGAGTCCTTTTATTTGTCGAATCCTTTTATTTTTCTAGTCCTTTTATTTTTCTATTCCTTTTATTTTCCTTAGTCCTTTTATTTTTATAGTCCTTTTATTTTTCTAATCTTTTTATTTTTCTAGTCCTTTTATTTTTCTGAGTCCTTTGATTTTTCCAGTCCTATTATTTTTCCAGTCATTTTATTTTTCTAACCCCTTTTATTTTCCTGAGTCCTTTTATTTTTCTAATCCTTTTATTTTTCTGAGTCCTTTTATTTTTCCAGTCCTTTTATTTTTCGAGGCCCTATATTTTTCGAGAGCTTTTACTTTTCCAAGTCCTTTTATTTTTCAAATCCTTTTACTTTTCTGGACCTTTTATTTTTATGACCCCTTTTATTTTTCTAGTTCTTTATTTTTCTGAGTACTTTTATTTTTCTAAGTCCTTTTATTTGTCGAGTCCTTTTATTTCTCTGAGTCCTTTTATTTGTCGAGTCCTTTTATTTCTCTGAGTCCTTTTATTTCTCTGAGTCCTTATATTCTTCTAGTCCTTTTACTTTTCTAGTCCTTTTATTTTTCGAGTCTTTTTATTTTTCCAGTCCTTTATTTTTCTAAGTCCTTTTATTTTTCAAATCCTTTTACTTTTCTAGTCCTTTATTTTTTCTGAGACCTCTTATTTTTCTAGTTCTTTTTTTTTTCTGAGTCCTTTTATTTTTCTGAGTCCTTCTATTTTTCTAGTCCTTTTATTTTTCTAGTCCTTTTATTTTTCTAGTCCTTTTATTTTTCTAGTCCTTTTATTTTTCTATTCCTTTTATTTTCCTTAGTCCTTTTATTTTTATAGTCCTTTTATTTTTCTAATCTTTTTATTTTTCTAGTCCTGTTATTTTTCTGAGTCCTTTGATTTTTCCAGTCCTATTATTTTTCCAGTCATTTTATTTTTCTAACCCCTTTTATTTTCCTGAGTCCTTTTATTTTTCTAATCCTTTTATTTTTCTGAGTCTTTTTATTTTTCTAGTCCTTTTATTTTTCTAGTCCTTTTTTTTTCTCTAGTTCTTTTATATTTCTATTCCTTTTAGTTTTCTGAGTCTTTTTATTTTTCAAATCCTTTTACTTTTCCAGTCCTTTTATTTTTCGAGTCCTTTTATTTTTCAAATCCTTTTATTTTTCTTGTCCTTTTATTTTTCCAGTCATTTTTTTTTCCAGTCCTTTCATTTTTCTGAGTCCTTTTATTTTTCAAATCCTTATACTTTTCTAGTCCTTTTATTTTTCTGAGCCCTTTTATTTTTCTAGTTCTTTTTTATTCTGATTCCTTTTATTTTTCTGAGTCCTTTTATTTGTCGAGTCCTTTTATTTTTCTAGTCCTTTTATTTTTCTATTCCTTTTTTTTTCCTTAGTCCTTTTATTTTTATATTCCTTTTATTTTTCTAATCTTTTTATTTTTCCAGTCCTTTTATTTTTCTGAGTCCTTTTATTTTTCAAATCCTTTTACTTTTCTAGTCCTTTTATTTTTCTGAGCCCTTTTATTTTTCTAGTTCTTTTTTTTTTCTGAGTCCTTTTATTTTTCTGAGTCCTTTTATTTGTCGAGTCCTTTTATTTTTCTAGTCCTTTTATTTTTCTATTCCTTTTATTTTCCTTTGTCCTTTTATTTTTATAGGACTTCTATTTTTCTAATCTTTTTATTTTTCTAGTCCTTTTATTTTTCTGAGTCCTTTGATTTTTCCAGTCCTATTATTTTTCCAGTCATTTTATTTTTCTAACCCCTTTTATTTTCCTGAGTCCTTTTATTTTTCAAATCCTTTTATTTTTCTTAGTCCTTTTATTTTTCCAGTCCTTTTAATTTTCGAGTCCCTATATTTTTCGAGTGCTTTTACTTTTGCAAGTCCTTTTATTTTTCAAATCCTTTTACTTTTCTGGTCCTTTTATTTTTCTGAGCCCTTTTATTTTTCTAGTTCTTTTTTTTTCTGAGTCCTTTTATTTTTCTGAGTCCTTTTATTTGTCGAGTCCTTTTATTTTTCTGAGTCCTTTTATTTCTCTGAGTCCTTATATTCTTCTAGTCCTTTTACTTTTCAAGTCCTTTTATTCTTTTAGTCCTTTTACTTTTCTAGTCCTTTTATTTTTCGACTCTTTTTATTTTTCCAGTCCTTTTATTTTTCTGAGTCCTTTTATTTTTCAAATCCTTTTACTTTTCTACTCCTTTTATTTTTCAGAGCCCATTTATTTTTCTAGTTCTTTTTTTTTCTGAGTCCATTTATTTTTCTGAGTCCTTTTATTTGTCGAATCCTTTTATTTTTCTAGTCCTTTTATTTTTCTATTCCTTTTATTTTCCTTAGTCCTTTTATTTTTATAGTCCTTTTATTTTTCTAATCTTTTTATTTTTCTAGTCCTTTTATTTTTCTGAGTCCTTTGATTTTTCCAGTCCTATTATTTTTCCAGTCATTTTATTTTTCTAACCCCTTTTATTTTCCTGAGTCCTTTTATTTTTCTAATCCTTTTATTTTTCTGAGTCCTTTTATTTTTCCAGTCCTTTTATTTTTCGAGGCCCTATATTTTTCGAGTGCTTTTACTTTTCCAAGTCCTTTTATTTTTCAAATCCTTTTACTTTTCTGGTCCTTTTATTTTTCTGAGCCATTTTATTTTTCTAGTTCTTTTTTTTTCTGAGTCCTGTTATTTTTCTGAGTCCTTTGATTTTTCCAGTCCTATTATTTTTCCAGTCATTTTATTTTTCTAACCCCTTTTATTTTCCTGAGTCCTTTTATTTTTCTAATCCTTTTATTTTTCTGAGTCTTTTTATTTTTCTAGTCCTTTTACTTTTCTAGACCTTTTTTTTTCTGAGTCCTTTTATTTTTCAAGTCCATTTATTTTTCTGAGTCTTTTTATTTTTCTAGTCCTTTTTTTTTCTCTAGTTCTTTTATATTTCTATTCCTTTTAGTTTTCTGAGTCTTTTTATTTTTCAAATCCTTTTACTTTTCCAGTCCTTTTATTTTTCGAGTCCTTTTATTTTTCAAATCCTTTTATTTTTCTTGTCCTTTTATTTTTCCAGTCATTTTTTTTTCCAGTCCTTTCATTTTTCTGAGTCCTTTTATTTTTCAAATCCTTATACTTTTCTAGTCCTTTTATTTTTCTGAGCCCTTTTATTTTTCTAGTTCTTTTTTATTCTGATTCCTTTTATTTTTCTGAGTCCTTTTATTTGTCGAGTCCTTTTATTTTTCTAGTCCTTTTATTTTTCTATTCCTTTTTTTTTCCTTAGTCCTTTTATTTTTATATTCCTTTTATTTTTCTAATCTTTTTATTTTTCCAGTCCTTTTATTTTTCTGAGTCCTTTTATTTTTCAAATCCTTTTACTTTTCTAGTCCTTTTATTTTTCTGAGCCCTTTTATTTTTCTAGTTCTTTTTTTTTTCTGAGTCCTTTTATTTTTCTGAGTCCTTTTATTTGTCGAGTCCTTTTATTTTTCTAGTCCTTTTATTTTTCTATTCCTTTTATTTTCCTTTGTCCTTTTATTTTTATAGGACTTCTATTTTTCTAATCTTTTTATTTTTCTAGTCCTTTTATTTTTCTGAGTCCTTTGATTTTTCCAGTCCTATTATTTTTCCAGTCATTTTATTTTTCTAACCCCTTTTATTTTCCTGAGTCCTTTTATTTTTCAAATCCTTTTATTTTTCTTAGTCCTTTTATTTTTCTAGTCCTTTTAATTTTCGAGTCCCTATATTTTTCGAGTGCTTTTACTTTTCCAAGTCCTTTTATTTTTCAAATCCTTTTACTTTTCTGGTCCTTTTATTTTTCTGAGCCCTTTTATTTTTCTAGTTCTTTTTTTTTCTGAGTCCTTTTATTTTTCTGAGTCCTTTTATTTGTCGAGTCCTTTTATTTTTCTGAGTCCTTTTATTTCTCTGAGTCCTTATATTCTTCTAGTCCTTTTACTTTTCAAGTCCTTTTATTCTTTTAGTCCTTTTACTTTTCTAGTCCTTTTATTTTTCGACTCTTTTTATTTTTCCAGTCCTTTTATTTTTCTGAGTCCTTTTATTTTTCAAATCCTTTTACTTTTCTACTCCTTTTATTTTTCAGAGCCCATTTATTTTTCTAGTTCTTTTTTTTTCTGAGTCCATTTATTTTTCTGAGTCCTTTTATTTGTCGAATCCTTTTATTTTTCTAGTCCTTTTATTTTTCTATTCCTTTTATTTTCCTTAGTCCTTTTATTTTTATAGTCCTTTTATTTTTCTAATCTTTTTATTTTTCTAGTCCTTTTATTTTTCTGAGTCCTTTGATTTTTCCAGTCCTATTATTTTTCCAGTCATTTTATTTTTCTAACCCCTTTTATTTTCCTGAGTCCTTTTATTTTTCTAATCCTTTTATTTTTCTGAGTCCTTTTATTTTTCCAGTCCTTTTATTTTTCGAGGCCCTATATTTTTCGAGAGCTTTTACTTTTCCAAGTCCTTTTATTTTTCAAATCCTTTTACTTTTCTGGACCTTTTATTTTTATGACCCCTTTTATTTTTCTAGTTCTTTATTTTTCTGAGTACTTTTATTTTTCTAAGTCCTTTTATTTGTCGAGTCCTTTTATTTCTCTGAGTCCTTTTATTTGTCGAGTCCTTTTATTTCTCTGAGTCCTTTTATTTCTCTGAGTCCTTTTATTCTTCTAGTCCTTTTACTTTTCTAGTCCTTTTATTTTTCGAGTCTTTTTATTTTTCCAGTCCTTTATTTTTCTAAGTCCTTTTATTTTTCAAATCCTTTTACTTTTCTAGTCCTTTTTTTTTTCTGAGACCTCTTATTTTTCTAGTTCTTTTTTTTTCTGAGTCCTTTTATTTTTCTGAGTCCTTCTATTTTTCTAGTCCTTTTATTTTTCTAGTCCTTTTATTTTTCTATTCCTTTTATTTTCCTTAGTCCTTTTATTTTTCTAATCTTTTTATTTTTCTAGTCCTATTATTTTTCTGAGTCCTTTGATTTTTCCAGTCCTATTATTTTTCCAGTCATTTTATTTTTCTAACCCCTTTTTATTTTCCTGAGTCCTTTTATTTTTCTAATCCTTTTATTTTTCTGAGTCCTTTTCTTTTTCCAGTCCTTTTATTTTTCGAGTCCCTATATTTTTCGAGAGCTTTTACTTTTCCAAGTCCTTTTATTTTTCAAATCCTTTTACTTTTCTGGACCTTTTATTTTTCTGACCCCTTTTATTTTTCTAGTTCTTTATTTTTCTGAGTACTTTTATTTTTCTGAGTCCTTTTATTTGTCGAGTCCTTTTATTTCTCTGAGTCCTTTTATTTCTCTGAGTCCTTATATTCTTCTAGTCCTTTTACTTTTCTAGTCCTTTTATTCTTCTAGTCCTTTTACTTTTCTAGTCCTTTTATTTTTCGTGTCTTTTTTTTTCCAGTCCTTTATTTTTCTAAGTCCTTTTATTTTTCAAATCCTTTTACTTTTCTAGTCCTTTTATTTCTCTGAGACCTTTTATTTTTCTAGTTCTTTTTTTTTCTGAGTCCATTTATTTTTCTGAGTCCTTTTATTTTTCTAGTCCTTTTATTTTTCTATTCCTTTTATTTTCCTTAGTCCTTTTATTTTTATAGTCCTTTTATTTTTCTAATCTTTTTATTTTTCTAGTCCTGTTATTTTTCTGAGTCCTTTGATTTTTCCAGTCCTATTATTTTTCCAGTCATTTTATTTTTCTAACCCCTTTTATTTTCCTGAGTCCTTTTATTTTTCTAATCCTTTTATTTTTCTGAGTCTTTTTATTTTTCTAGTCCTTTTACTTTTCTAGACCTTTTTTTTTTCTGAGTCCTTTTATTTTTCAAGTCCATTTATTTTTCTGAGTCTTTTTATTTTTCTAGTCCTTTTTTTTTCTCTAGTTCTTTTATATTTCTATTCCTTTTAGTTTTCTGAGTCTTTTTATTTTTCAAATCCTTTTACTTTTCCAGTCCTTTTATTTTTCGAGTCCTTTTATTTTTCAAATCCTTTTATTTTTCTTGTCCTTTTATTTTTCCAGTCATTTTTTTTTCCAGTCCTTTTATTTTTCTGAGTCCTTTTATTTTTCAAATCCTTATACTTTTCTAGTCCTTTTATTTTTCTGAGCCCTTTTATTTTTCTAGTTCTTTTTTATTCTGATTCCTTTTATTTTTCTGAGTCCTTTTATTTGTCGAGTCCTTTTATTTTTCTAGTCCTTTTATTTTTCTATTCCTTTTTTTTTCCTTAGTCCTTTTATTTTTATATTCCTTTTATTTTTCTAATCTTTTTATTTTTCCAGTCCTTTTATTTTTCTGAGTCCTTTTATTTTTCAAATCCTTTTACTTTTCTAGTCCTTTTATTTTTCTGAGCCCTTTTATTTTTCTAGTTCTTTTTTTTTTCTGAGTCCTTTTATTTTTCTGAGTCCTTTTATTTGTCGAGTCCTTTTATTTTTCTAGTCCTTTTATTTTTCTATTCCTTTTATTTTCCTTTGTCCTTTTATTTTTATAGGCCTTCTATTTTTCTAATCTTTTTATTTTTCTAGTCCTTTTATTTTTCTGAGTCCTTTGATTTTTCCAGTCCTATTATTTTTCCAGTCATTTTATTTTTCTAACCCCTTTTATTTTCCTGAGTCCTTTTATTTTTCAAATCCTTTTATTTTTCTTAGTCCTTTTATTTTTCCAGTCCTTTTAATTTTCGAGTCCCTATATTTTTCGAGTGCTTTTACTTTTCCAAGTCCTTTTATTTTTCAAATCCTTTTACTTTTCTGGTCCTTTTATTTTTCTGAGCCCTTTTATTTTTCTAGTTCTTTTTTTTTCTGAGTCCTTTTATTTTTCTGAGTCCTTTTATTTGTCGAGTCCTTTTATTTTTCTGAGTCCTTTTATTTCTCTGAGTCCTTATATTCTTCTAGTCCTTTTACTTTTCAAGTCCTTTTATTCTTTTAGTCCTTTTACTTTTCTAGTCCTTTTATTTTTCGACTCTTTTTATTTTTCCAGTCCTTTTATTTTTCTGAGTCCTTTTATTTTTCAAATCCTTTTACTTTTCCACTCCTTTTATTTTTCAGAGCCCATTTATTTTTCTAGTTCTTTTTTTTTCTGAGTCCATTTATTTTTCTGAGTCCTTTTATTTGTCGAATCCTTTTATTTTTCTAGTCCTTTTATTTTTCTATTCCTTTTATTTTCCTTAGTCCTTTTATTTTTATAGTCCTTTTATTTTTCTAATCTTTTTATTTTTCTAGTCCATTTATTTTTCTGAGTCCTTTGATTTTTCCAGTCCTATTATTTTTCCAGTCATTTTATTTTTCTAACCCCTTTTATTTTCCTGAGTCCTTTTATTTTTCAAATCCTTTTATTTTTCTTAGTCCTTTTATTTTTCCAGTCCTTTTAATTTTCGAGTCCCTATATTTTTCGAGTGCTTTTACTTTTCCAAGTCCTTTTATTTTTCAAATCCTTTTACTTTTCTGGTCCTTTTATTTTTCTGAGCCATTTTATTTTTCTAGTTCTTTTTTTTTCTGAGTCCTGTTATTTTTCTGAGTCCTTTGATTTTTCCAGTCCTCTTATTTTTCCAGTCATTTTATTTTTCTAACCCTTTTTATTTTCCTGAGTCCTTTTATTTTTCTAGTCCTTTTATTTTTCTGAGTCTTTTTATTTTTCTAGTCCTTTTACTTTTCTAGACCTTTTATTTTTCTGAGTCCTTTTATTTTTCAAGTCCATTTATTTTTCCGAGTCTTTTTATTTTTCTAGTCCTTTTTTTTTCTCTAGTTCTTTTATATTTCTATTCCTTTTAGTTTTCTGAGTCTTTTTATTTTTCAAATCCTTTTACTTTTCCAGTCCTTTTATTTTTCGAGTCCTTTTATTTTTCAAATCCTTTTATTTTTCTTGTCCTTTTATTTTTCCAGTCATTTTTTTTTCCAGTCCTTTTATTTTTCTGAGTCCTTTTATTTTTGAAATCCTTATACTTTTCTAGTCCTTTTATTTTTCTGAGCCCTTTTATTTTTCTAGTTCTTTTTTATTCTGATTCCTTTTATTTTTCTGAGTCCTTTTATTTGTCGAGTCCTTTTATTTTTCTAGTCCTTTTATTTTTCTATTCCTTTTTTTTTCCTTAGTCCTTTTATTTTTATATTCCTTTTATTTTTCTAATCTTTTTATTTTTCCAGTCCTTTTATTTTTCTGAGTCCTTTTATTTTTCAAATCCTTTTACTTTTCTAGTCCTTTTATTTTTCTGAGCCCTTTTATTTTTCTAGTTCTTTTTTTTTCTGAGTCCATTTATTTTTCTGAGTCCTTTTATTTGTCGAATCCTTTTATTTTTCTAGTCCATTTATTTTTCTATTCCTTTTATTTTCCTTAGTCCTTTTATTTTTATAGTCCTTTTATTTTTCTAATCTTTTTATTTTTCTAGTCCATTTATTTTTCTGAGTCCTTTGATTTTTCCAGTCCTATTATTTTTCCAGTCATTTTATTTTTCTAACCCCTTTTATTTTCCTGAGTCCTTTTATTTTTCAAATCCTTTTATTTTTCTTAGTCCTTTTATTTTTCCAGTCCTTTTAATTTTCGAGTCCCTATATTTTTCGAGTGCTTTTACTTTTCCAAGTCCTTTTATTTTTCAAATCCTTTTACTTTTCTGGTCCTTTTATTTTTCTGAGCCATTTTATTTTTCTAGTTCTTTTTTTTTCTGAGTCCTGTTATTTTTCTGAGTCCTTTGATTTTTCCAGTCCTCTTATTTTTCCAGTCATTTTATTTTTCTAACCCTTTTTATTTTCCTGAGTCCTTTTATTTTTCTAATCCTTTTATTTTTCTGAGTCTTTTTATTTTTCTAGTCCTTTTACTTTTCTAGACCTTTTATTTTTCTGAGTCCTTTTATTTTTCAAGTCCATTTATTTTTCTGAGTCTTTTTATTTTTCTAGTCCTTTTTTTTTCTCTAGTTCTTTGTTATTTCTATTCCTTTTAGTTTTCTGAGTCTTTTTATTTTTCAAATCCTTTTACTTTTCCAGTCCTTTTATTTTTCAAATCCTTTTATTTTTCTTGTCCTTTTATTTTTCCAGTCATTTTTTTTTCCAGTCCTTTTATTTTTCTGAGTCCTTTTATTTTTCAAATCCTTATACTTTTCTAGTCCTTTTATTTTTCTGAGCCCTTTTATTTTTCTAATTCTTTTTTATTCTGATTCCTTTTATTTTTCTGAGTCCTTTTATTTGTCGAGTCCTTTTATTTTTCTAGTCCTTTTATTTTTCTATTCCTTTTTTTTTCCTTAGTCCTTTTATTTTTATATTCCTTTTATTTTTCTAATCTTTTTATTTTTCCAGTCCTTTTATTTTTCTGAGTCCTTTTATTTTTCAAATCCTTTTACTTTTCTAGTCCTTTTATTTTTCTGAGCCCTTTTATTTTTCTAGTTCTTTTTTTTTTCTGAGTCCTTTTATTTTTCTGAGTCCTTTTATTTGTCGAGTCCTTTTATTTTTCTAGTCCTTTTATTTTTCTATTCCTTTTATTTTCCTTTGTCCTTTTATTTTTATAGGCCTTCTATTTTTCTAATCTTTTTATTTTTCTAGTCCATTTATTTTTCCGAGTCCTTTGATTTTTCCAGTCCTATTATTTTTCCAGTCATTTTATTTTTCTAACCCCTTTTATTTTCCTGAGTCCTTTTATTTTTCAAATCCTTTTATTTTTCTTAGTCCTTTTATTTTTCCAGTCCTTTTAATTTTCGAGTCCCTATATTTTTCGAGTGCTTTTACTTTTCCAAGTCCTTTTATTTTTCAAATCCTTTTACTTTTCTGGTCCTTTTATTTTTCTGAGCCCTTTTATTTTTCTAGTTCTTTTTTTTTCGGAGTCCTTTTATTTTTCTGAGTCCTTTTATTTGTCGAGTCCTTTTATTTTTCTGAGTCCTTTTATTTCTCTGAGTCCTTATATTCTTCTAGTCCTTTTACTTTTCAAGTCCTTTTATTCTTTTAGTCCTTTTACTTTTCTAGTCCTTTTATTTTTCGACTCTTTTTATTTTTCCAGTCCTTTTATTTTTCTGAGTCCTTTTATTTTTCAAATCCTTTTACTTTTCTACTCCTTTTATTTTTCAGAGCCCATTTATTTTTCTAGTTCTTTTTTTTTCTGAGTCCATTTATTTTTCTGAGTCCTTTTATTTGTCGAATCCTTTTATTTTTCTAGTCCTTTTATTTTTCTATTCCTTTTATTTTCCTTAGTCCTTTTATTTTTATAGTCCTTTTATTTTTCTAATCTTTTTATTTTTCTAGTCCATTTATTTTTCTGAGTCCTTTGATTTTTCCAGTCCTATTATTTTTCCAGTCATTTTATTTTTCTAACCCCTTTTATTTTCCTGAGTCCTTTTATTTTTCAAATCCTTTTATTTTTCTTAGTCCTTTTATTTTTCCAGTCCTTTTAATTTTCGAGTCCCTATATTTTTCGAGTGCTTTTACTTTTCCAAGTCCTTTTATTTTTCAAATCCTTTTACTTTTCTGGTCCTTTTATTTTTCTGAGCCATTTTATTTTTCTAGTTCTTTTTTTTTCTGAGTCCTGTTATTTTTCTGAGTCCTTTGATTTTTCCAGTCCTCTTATTTTTCCAGTCATTTTATTTTTCTAACCCTTTTTATTTTCCTGAGTCCTTTTATTTTTCTAATCCTTTTATTTTTCTGAGTCTTTTTATTTTTCTAGTCCTTTTACTTTTCTAGACCTTTTATTTTTCTGAGTCCTTTTATTTTTCAAGTCCATTTATTTTTCTGAGTCTTTTTATTTTTCTAGTCCTTTTTTTTTCTCTAGTTCTTTTATATTTCTATTCCTTTTAGTTTTCTGAGTCTTTTTATTTTTCAAATCCTTTTACTTTTCCAGTCCTTTTATTTTTCGAGTCCTTTTATTTTTCAAATCCTTTTATTTTTCTTGTCCTTTTATTTTTCCAGTCATTTTTTTTTCCAGTCCTTTTATTTTTCTGAGTCCTTTTATTTTTCAAATCCTTATACTTTTCTAGTCCTTTTATTTTTCTGAGCCCTTTTATTTTTCTAATTCTTTTTTATTCTGATTCCTTTTATTTTTCTGAGTCCTTTTATTTGTCGAGTCCTTTTATTTTTCTAGTCCTTTTATTTTTCTATTCCTTTTTTTTTCCTTAGTCCTTTTATTTTTATATTCCTTTTATTTTTCTAATCTTTTTATTTTTCCAGTCCTTTTATTTTTCTGAGTCCTTTTATTTTTCAAATCCTTTTACTTTTCTAGTCCTTTTATTTTTCTGAGCCCTTTTATTTTTCTAGTTCTTTTTTTTTTCTGAGTCCTTTTATTTTTCTGAGTCCTTTTATTTGTCGAGTCCTTTTATTTTTCTAGTCCTTTTATTTTTCTATTCCTTTTATTTTCCTTTGTCCTTTTATTTTTATAGGCCTTCTATTTTTCTAATCTTTTTATTTTTCTAGTCCATTTATTTTTCTGAGTCCTTTGATTTTTCCAGTCCTATTATTTTTCCAGTCATTTTATTTTTCTAACCCCTTTTATTTTCCTGAGTCCTTTTATTTTTCAAATCCTTTTATTTTTCTTAGTCCTTTTATTTTTCCAGTCCTTTTAATTTTCGAGTCCCTATATTTTTCGAGTGCTTTTACTTTTCCAAGTCCTTTTATTTTTCAAATCCTTTTACTTTTCTGGTCCTTTTATTTTTCTGAGCCCTTTTATTTTTCTAGTTCTTTTTTATTCTGATTCCTTTTATTTTTCTGAGTCCTTTTATTTGTCGAGTCCTTTTATTTTTCTAGTCCTTTTATTTTTCTATTCCTTTTTTTTTCCTTAGTCCTTTTATTTTTATATTCCTTTTATTTTTCTAATCTTTTTATTTTTCCAGTCCTTTTATTTTTCTGAGTCCTTTTATTTTTCAAATCCTTTTACTTTTCTTGTCCTTTTATTTTTCTGAGCCCTTTTATTTTTCTAGTTCTTTTTTTTTCTGAGTCCATTTATTTTTCTGAGTCCTTTTATTTGTCGAATCCTTTTATTTTTCTAGTCCTTTTATTTTTCTATTCCTTTTATTTTCCTTAGTCCTTTTATTTTTATAGTCCTTTTATTTTTCTAATCTTTTTATTTTTCTAGTCCATTTATTTTTCTGAGTCCTTTGATTTTTCCAGTCCTATTATTTTTCCAGTCATTTTATTTTTCTAACCCCTTTTATTTTCCTGAGTCCTTTTATTTTTCAAATCCTTTTATTTTTCTTAGTCCTTTTATTTTTCCAGTCCTTTTAATTTTCGAGTCCCTATATTTTTCGAGTGCTTTTACTTTTCCAAGTCCTTTTATTTTTCAAATCCTTTTACTTTTCTGGTCCTTTTATTTTTCTGAGCCATTTTATTTTTCTAGTTCTTTTTTTTTCTGAGTCCTGTTATTTTTCTGAGTCCTTTGATTTTTCCAGTCCTCTTATTTTTCCAGTCATTTTATTTTTCTAACCCTTTTTATTTTCCTGAGTCCTTTTATTTTTCTAATCCTTTTATTTTTCTGAGTCTTTTTATTTTTCTAGTCCTTTTACTTTTCTAGACCTTTTATTTTTCTGAGTCCTTTTATTTTTCAAGTCCATTTATTTTTCTGAGTCTTTTTATTTTTCTAGTCCTTTTTTTTTCTCTAGTTCTTTGTTATTTCTATTCCTTTTAGTTTTCTGAGTCTTTTTATTTTTCAAATCCTTTTACTTTTCCAGTCCTTTTATTTTTCAAATCCTTTTATTTTTCTTGTCCTTTTATTTTTCCAGTCATTTTTTTTTCCAGTCCTTTTATTTTTCTGAGTCCTTTTATTTTTCAAATCCTTATACTTTTCTAGTCCTTTTATTTTTCTGAGCCCTTTTATTTTTCTAATTCTTTTTTATTCTGATTCCTTTTATTTTTCTGAGTCCTTTTATTTGTCGAGTCCTTTTATTTTTCTAGTCCTTTTATTTTTCTATTCCTTTTTTTTCCTTAGTCCTTTTATTTTTATA
Organism: Cinnamomum chago; assembly: GCA_038049695.1. NCBI lineage: Eukaryota > Viridiplantae > Streptophyta > Magnoliopsida > Laurales > Lauraceae > Cinnamomum > Cinnamomum chago. The sequence continues at coordinate 60,024,477 of CP142462.1, read as the reverse complement.
TTCCTTTTATTTTTCTAATCTTTTTATTTTTCCAGTCCTTTTATTTTTCTGAGTCCTTTTATTTTTCAAATCCTTTTACTTTTCTAGTCCTTTTATTTTTCTGAGCCCTTTTATTTTTCTAGTTCTTTTTTTTTTCTGAGTCCTTTTATTTTTCTGAGTCCTTTTATTTGTCGAGTCCTTTTATTTTTCTAGTCCTTTTATTTTTCTATTCCTTTTATTTTCCTTTGTCCTTTTATTTTTATAGGCCTTCTATTTTTCTAATCTTTTTATTTTTCTAGTCCATTTATTTTTCCGAGTCCTTTGATTTTTCCAGTCCTATTATTTTTCCAGTCATTTTATTTTTCTAACCCCTTTTATTTTCCTGAGTCCTTTTATTTTTCAAATCCTTTTATTTTTCTTAGTCCTTTTATTTTTCCAGTCCTTTTAATTTTCGAGTCCCTATATTTTTCGAGTGCTTTTACTTTTCCAAGTCCTTTTATTTTTCAAATCCTTTTACTTTTCTGGTCCTTTTATTTTTCTGAGCCCTTTTATTTTTCTAGTTCTTTTTTTTTCGGAGTCCTTTTATTTTTCTGAGTCCTTTTATTTGTCGAGTCCTTTTATTTTTCTGAGTCCTTTTATTTCTCTGAGTCCTTATATTCTTCTAGTCCTTTTACTTTTCAAGTCCTTTTATTCTTTTAGTCCTTTTACTTTTCTAGTCCTTTTATTTTTCGACTCTTTTTATTTTTCCAGTCCTTTTATTTTTCTGAGTCCTTTTATTTTTCAAATCCTTTTACTTTTCTACTCCTTTTATTTTTCAGAGCCCATTTATTTTTCTAGTTCTTTTTTTTTCTGAGTCCATTTATTTTTCTGAGTCCTTTTATTTGTCGAATCCTTTTATTTTTCTAGTCCTTTTATTTTTCTATTCCTTTTATTTTCCTTAGTCCTTTTATTTTTATAGTCCTTTTATTTTTCTAATCTTTTTATTTTTCTAGTCCATTTATTTTTCTGAGTCCTTTGATTTTTCCAGTCCTATTATTTTTCCAGTCATTTTATTTTTCTAACCCCTTTTATTTTCCTGAGTCCTTTTATTTTTCAAATCCTTTTATTTTTCTTAGTCCTTTTATTTTTCCAGTCCTTTTAATTTTCGAGTCCCTATATTTTTCGAGTGCTTTTACTTTTCCAAGTCCTTTTATTTTTCAAATCCTTTTACTTTTCTGGTCCTTTTATTTTTCTGAGCCATTTTATTTTTCTAGTTCTTTTTTTTTCTGAGTCCTGTTATTTTTCTGAGTCCTTTGATTTTTCCAGTCCTCTTATTTTTCCAGTCATTTTATTTTTCTAACCCTTTTTATTTTCCTGAGTCCTTTTATTTTTCTAATCCTTTTATTTTTCTGAGTCTTTTTATTTTTCTAGTCCTTTTACTTTTCTAGACCTTTTATTTTTCTGAGTCCTTTTATTTTTCAAGTCCATTTATTTTTCTGAGTCTTTTTATTTTTCTAGTCCTTTTTTTTTCTCTAGTTCTTTTATATTTCTATTCCTTTTAGTTTTCTGAGTCTTTTTATTTTTCAAATCCTTTTACTTTTCCAGTCCTTTTATTTTTCGAGTCCTTTTATTTTTCAAATCCTTTTATTTTTCTTGTCCTTTTATTTTTCCAGTCATTTTTTTTTCCAGTCCTTTTATTTTTCTGAGTCCTTTTATTTTTCAAATCCTTATACTTTTCTAGTCCTTTTATTTTTCTGAGCCCTTTTATTTTTCTAATTCTTTTTTATTCTGATTCCTTTTATTTTTCTGAGTCCTTTTATTTGTCGAGTCCTTTTATTTTTCTAGTCCTTTTATTTTTCTATTCCTTTTTTTTTCCTTAGTCCTTTTATTTTTATATTCCTTTTATTTTTCTAATCTTTTTATTTTTCCAGTCCTTTTATTTTTCTGAGTCCTTTTATTTTTCAAATCCTTTTACTTTTCTAGTCCTTTTATTTTTCTGAGCCCTTTTATTTTTCTAGTTCTTTTTTTTTTCTGAGTCCTTTTATTTTTCTGAGTCCTTTTATTTGTCGAGTCCTTTTATTTTTCTAGTCCTTTTATTTTTCTATTCCTTTTATTTTCCTTTGTCCTTTTATTTTTATAGGCCTTCTATTTTTCTAATCTTTTTATTTTTCTAGTCCATTTATTTTTCTGAGTCCTTTGATTTTTCCAGTCCTATTATTTTTCCAGTCATTTTATTTTTCTAACCCCTTTTATTTTCCTGAGTCCTTTTATTTTTCAAATCCTTTTATTTTTCTTAGTCCTTTTATTTTTCCAGTCCTTTTAATTTTCGAGTCCCTATATTTTTCGAGTGCTTTTACTTTTCCAAGTCCTTTTATTTTTCAAATCCTTTTACTTTTCTGGTCCTTTTATTTTTCTGAGCCCTTTTATTTTTCTAGTTCTTTTTTATTCTGATTCCTTTTATTTTTCTGAGTCCTTTTATTTGTCGAGTCCTTTTATTTTTCTAGTCCTTTTATTTTTCTATTCCTTTTTTTTTCCTTAGTCCTTTTATTTTTATATTCCTTTTATTTTTCTAATCTTTTTATTTTTCCAGTCCTTTTATTTTTCTGAGTCCTTTTATTTTTCAAATCCTTTTACTTTTCTTGTCCTTTTATTTTTCTGAGCCCTTTTATTTTTCTAGTTCTTTTTTTTTCTGAGTCCATTTATTTTTCTGAGTCCTTTTATTTGTCGAATCCTTTTATTTTTCTAGTCCTTTTATTTTTCTATTCCTTTTATTTTCCTTAGTCCTTTTATTTTTATAGTCCTTTTATTTTTCTAATCTTTTTATTTTTCTAGTCCATTTATTTTTCTGAGTCCTTTGATTTTTCCAGTCCTATTATTTTTCCAGTCATTTTATTTTTCTAACCCCTTTTATTTTCCTGAGTCCTTTTATTTTTCAAATCCTTTTATTTTTCTTAGTCCTTTTATTTTTCCAGTCCTTTTAATTTTCGAGTCCCTATATTTTTCGAGTGCTTTTACTTTTCCAAGTCCTTTTATTTTTCAAATCCTTTTACTTTTCTGGTCCTTTTATTTTTCTGAGCCATTTTATTTTTCTAGTTCTTTTTTTTTCTGAGTCCTGTTATTTTTCTGAGTCCTTTGATTTTTCCAGTCCTCTTATTTTTCCAGTCATTTTATTTTTCTAACCCTTTTTATTTTCCTGAGTCCTTTTATTTTTCTAATCCTTTTATTTTTCTGAGTCTTTTTATTTTTCTAGTCCTTTTACTTTTCTAGACCTTTTATTTTTCTGAGTCCTTTTATTTTTCAAGTCCATTTATTTTTCTGAGTCTTTTTATTTTTCTAGTCCTTTTTTTTTCTCTAGTTCTTTGTTATTTCTATTCCTTTTAGTTTTCTGAGTCTTTTTATTTTTCAAATCCTTTTACTTTTCCAGTCCTTTTATTTTTCAAATCCTTTTATTTTTCTTGTCCTTTTATTTTTCCAGTCATTTTTTTTTCCAGTCCTTTTATTTTTCTGAGTCCTTTTATTTTTCAAATCCTTATACTTTTCTAGTCCTTTTATTTTTCTGAGCCCTTTTATTTTTCTAATTCTTTTTTATTCTGATTCCTTTTATTTTTCTGAGTCCTTTTATTTGTCGAGTCCTTTTATTTTTCTAGTCCTTTTATTTTTCTATTCCTTTTTTTTTCCTTAGTCCTTTTATTTTTATATTCCTTTTATTTTTCTAATCTTTTTATTTTTCCAGTCCTTTTATTTTTCTGAGTCCTTTTATTTTTCAAATCCTTTTACTTTTCTAGTCCTTTTATTTTTCTGAGCCCTTTTATTTTTCTAGTTCTTTTTTTTTTCTGAGTCCTTTTATTTTTCTGAGTCCTTTTATTTGTCGAGTCCTTTTATTTTTCTAGTCCTTTTATTTTTCTATTCCTTTTATTTTCCTTTGTCCTTTTATTTTTATAGGCCTTCTATTTTTCTAATCTTTTTATTTTTCTAGTCCATTTATTTTTCCGAGTCCTTTGATTTTTCCAGTCCTATTATTTTTCCAGTCATTTTATTTTTCTAACCCCTTTTATTTTCCTGAGTCCTTTTATTTTTCAAATCCTTTTATTTTTCTTAGTCCTTTTATTTTTCCAGTCCTTTTAATTTTCGAGTCCCTATATTTTTCGAGTGCTTTTACTTTTCCAAGTCCTTTTATTTTTCAAATCCTTTTACTTTTCTGGTCCTTTTATTTTTCTGAGCCCTTTTATTTTTCTAGTTCTTTTTTTTTCGGAGTCCTTTTATTTTTCTGAGTCCTTTTATTTGTCGAGTCCTTTTATTTTTCTGAGTCCTTTTATTTCTCTGAGTCCTTATATTCTTCTAGTCCTTTTACTTTTCAAGTCCTTTTATTCTTTTAGTCCTTTTACTTTTCTAGTCCTTTTATTTTTCGACTCTTTTTATTTTTCCAGTCCTTTTATTTTTCTGAGTCCTTTTATTTTTCAAATCCTTTTACTTTTCTTGTCCTTTTATTTTTCTGAGCCCTTTTATTTTTCTAGTTCTTTTTTTTTCTGAGTCCATTTATTTTTCTGAGTCCTTTTATTTGTCGAATCCTTTTATTTTTCTAGTCCTTTTATTTTTCTATTCCTTTTATTTTCCTTAGTCCTTTTATTTTTATAGTCCTTTTATTTTTCTAATCTTTTTATTTTTCTAGTCCATTTATTTTTCTGAGTCCTTTGATTTTTCCAGTCCTATTATTTTTCCAGTCATTTTATTTTTCTAACCCCTTTTATTTTCCTGAGTCCTTTTATTTTTCAAATCCTTTTATTTTTCTTAGTCCTTTTATTTTTCCAGTCCTTTTAATTTTCGAGTCCCTATATTTTTCGAGTGCTTTTACTTTTCCAAGTCCTTTTATTTTTCAAATCCTTTTACTTTTCTGGTCCTTTTATTTTTCTGAGCCATTTTATTTTTCTAGTTCTTTTTTTTTCTGAGTCCTGTTATTTTTCTGAGTCCTTTGATTTTTCCAGTCCTCTTATTTTTCCAGTCATTTTATTTTTCTAACCCTTTTTATTTTCCTGAGTCCTTTTATTTTTCTAATCCTTTTATTTTTCTGAGTCTTTTTATTTTTCTAGTCCTTTTACTTTTCTAGACCTTTTATTTTTCTGAGTCCTTTTATTTTTCAAGTCCATTTATTTTTCTGAGTCTTTTTATTTTTCTAGTCCTTTTTTTTTCTCTAGTTCTTTTATATTTCTATTCCTTTTAGTTTTCTGAGTCTTTTTATTTTTCAAATCCTTTTACTTTTCCAGTCCTTTTATTTTTCGAGTCCTTTTATTTTTCAAATCCTTTTATTTTTCTTGTCCTTTTATTTTTCCAGTCATTTTTTTTTCCAGTCCTTTTATTTTTCTGAGTCCTTTTATTTTTCAAATCCTTATACTTTTCTAGTCCTTTTATTTTTCTGAGCCCTTTTATTTTTCTAATTCTTTTTTATTCTGATTCCTTTTATTTTTCTGAGTCCTTTTATTTGTCGAGTCCTTTTATTTTTCTAGTCCTTTTATTTTTCTATTCCTTTTTTTTTCCTTAGTCCTTTTATTTTTATATTCCTTTTATTTTTCTAATCTTTTTATTTTTCCAGTCCTTTTATTTTTCTGAGTCCTTTTATTTTTCAAATCCTTTTACTTTTCTAGTCCTTTTATTTTTCTGAGCCCTTTTATTTTTCTAGTTCTTTTTTTTTTCTGAGTCCTTTTATTTTTCTGAGTCCTTTTATTTGTCGAGTCCTTTTATTTTTCTAGTCCTTTTATTTTTCTATTCCTTTTATTTTCCTTTGTCCTTTTATTTTTATAGGCCTTCTATTTTTCTAATCTTTTTATTTTTCTAGTCCATTTATTTTTCTGAGTCCTTTGATTTTTCCAGTCCTATTATTTTTCCAGTCATTTTATTTTTCTAACCCCTTTTATTTTCCTGAGTCCTTTTATTTTTCAAATCCTTTTATTTTTCTTAGTCCTTTTATTTTTCCAGTCCTTTTAATTTTCGAGTCCCTATATTTTTCGAGTGCTTTTACTTTTCCAAGTCCTTTTATTTTTCAAATCCTTTTACTTTTCTGGTCCTTTTATTTTTCTGAGCCCTTTTATTTTTCTAGTTCTTTTTTATTCTGATTCCTTTTATTTTTCTGAGTCCTTTTATTTGTCGAGTCCTTTTATTTTTCTAGTCCTTTTATTTTTCTATTCCTTTTTTTTTCCTTAGTCCTTTTATTTTTATATTCCTTTTATTTTTCTAATCTTTTTATTTTTCCAGTCCTTTTATTTTTCTGAGTCCTTTTATTTTTCAAATCCTTTTACTTTTCTTGTCCTTTTATTTTTCTGAGCCCTTTTATTTTTCTAGTTCTTTTTTTTTCTGAGTCCATTTATTTTTCTGAGTCCTTTTATTTGTCGAATCCTTTTATTTTTCTAGTCCTTTTATTTTTCTATTCCTTTTATTTTCCTTAGTCCTTTTATTTTTATAGTCCTTTTATTTTTCTAATCTTTTTATTTTTCTAGTCCATTTATTTTTCTGAGTCCTTTGATTTTTCCAGTCCTATTATTTTTCCAGTCATTTTATTTTTCTAACCCCTTTTATTTTCCTGAGTCCTTTTATTTTTCAAATCCTTTTATTTTTCTTAGTCCTTTTATTTTTCCAGTCCTTTTAATTTTCGAGTCCCTATATTTTTCGAGTGCTTTTACTTTTCCAAGTCCTTTTATTTTTCAAATCCTTTTACTTTTCTGGTCCTTTTATTTTTCTGAGCCATTTTATTTTTCTAGTTCTTTTTTTTTCTGAGTCCTGTTATTTTTCTGAGTCCTTTGATTTTTCCAGTCCTCTTATTTTTCCAGTCATTTTATTTTTCTAACCCTTTTTATTTTCCTGAGTCCTTTTATTTTTCTAATCCTTTTATTTTTCTGAGTCTTTTTATTTTTCTAGTCCTTTTACTTTTCTAGACCTTTTATTTTTCTGAGTCCTTTTATTTTTCAAGTCCATTTATTTTTCTGAGTCTTTTTATTTTTCTAGTCCTTTTTTTTTCTCTAGTTCTTTGTTATTTCTATTCCTTTTAGTTTTCTGAGTCTTTTTATTTTTCAAATCCTTTTACTTTTCCAGTCCTTTTATTTTTCAAATCCTTTTATTTTTCTTGTCCTTTTATTTTTCCAGTCATTTTTTTTTCCAGTCCTTTTATTTTTCTGAGTCCTTTTATTTTTCAAATCCTTATACTTTTCTAGTCCTTTTATTTTTCTGAGCCCTTTTATTTTTCTAATTCTTTTTTATTCTGATTCCTTTTATTTTTCTGAGTCCTTTTATTTGTCGAGTCCTTTTATTTTTCTAGTCCTTTTATTTTTCTATTCCTTTTTTTTTCCTTAGTCCTTTTATTTTTATATTCCTTTTATTTTTCTAATCTTTTTATTTTTCCAGTCCTTTTATTTTTCTGAGTCCTTTTATTTTTCAAATCCTTTTACTTTTCTAGTCCTTTTATTTTTCTGAGCCCTTTTATTTTTCTAGTTCTTTTTTTTTTCTGAGTCCTTTTATTTTTCTGAGTCCTTTTATTTGTCGAGTCCTTTTATTTTTCTAGTCCTTTTATTTTTCTATTCCTTTTATTTTCCTTTGTCCTTTTATTTTTATAGGCCTTCTATTTTTCTAATCTTTTTATTTTTCTAGTCCATTTATTTTTCCGAGTCCTTTGATTTTTCCAGTCCTATTATTTTTCCAGTCATTTTATTTTTCTAACCCCTTTTATTTTCCTGAGTCCTTTTATTTTTCAAATCCTTTTATTTTTCTTAGTCCTTTTATTTTTCCAGTCCTTTTAATTTTCGAGTCCCTATATTTTTCGAGTGCTTTTACTTTTCCAAGTCCTTTTATTTTTCAAATCCTTTTACTTTTCTGGTCCTTTTATTTTTCTGAGCCCTTTTATTTTTCTAGTTCTTTTTTTTTCGGAGTCCTTTTATTTTTCTGAGTCCTTTTATTTGTCGAGTCCTTTTATTTTTCTGAGTCCTTTTATTTCTCTGAGTCCTTATATTCTTCTAGTCCTTTTACTTTTCAAGTCCTTTTATTCTTTTAGTCCTTTTACTTTTCTAGTCCTTTTATTTTTCGACTCTTTTTATTTTTCCAGTCCTTTTATTTTTCTGAGTCCTTTTATTTTTCAAATCCTTTTACTTTTCTACTCCTTTTATTTTTCAGAGCCCATTTATTTTTCTAGTTCTTTTTTTTTCTGAGTCCATTTATTTTTCTGAGTCCTTTTATTTGTCGAATCCTTTTATTTTTCTAGTCCTTTTATTTTTCTATTCCTTTTATTTTCCTTAGTCCTTTTATTTTTATAGTCCTTTTATTTTTCTAATCTTTTTATTTTTCTAGTCCATTTATTTTTCTGAGTCCTTTGATTTTTCCAGTCCTATTATTTTTCCAGTCATTTTATTTTTCTAACCCCTTTTATTTTCCTGAGTCCTTTTATTTTTCAAATCCTTTTATTTTTCTTAGTCCTTTTATTTTTCCAGTCCTTTTAATTTTCGAGTCCCTATATTTTTCGAGTGCTTTTACTTTTCCAAGTCCTTTTATTTTTCAAATCCTTTTACTTTTCTGGTCCTTTTATTTTTCTGAGCCATTTTATTTTTCTAGTTCTTTTTTTTTCTGAGTCCTGTTATTTTTCTGAGTCCTTTGATTTTTCCAGTCCTCTTATTTTTCCAGTCATTTTATTTTTCTAACCCTTTTTATTTTCCTGAGTCCTTTTATTTTTCTAATCCTTTTATTTTTCTGAGTCTTTTTATTTTTCTAGTCCTTTTACTTTTCTAGACCTTTTATTTTTCTGAGTCCTTTTATTTTTCAAGTCCATTTATTTTTCTGAGTCTTTTTATTTTTCTAGTCCTTTTTTTTTCTCTAGTTCTTTTATATTTCTATTCCTTTTAGTTTTCTGAGTCTTTTTATTTTTCAAATCCTTTTACTTTTCCAGTCCTTTTATTTTTCGAGTCCTTTTATTTTTCAAATCCTTTTATTTTTCTTGTCCTTTTATTTTTCCAGTCATTTTTTTTTCCAGTCCTTTTATTTTTCTGAGTCCTTTTATTTTTCAAATCCTTATACTTTTCTAGTCCTTTTATTTTTCTGAGCCCTTTTATTTTTCTAATTCTTTTTTATTCTGATTCCTTTTATTTTTCTGAGTCCTTTTATTTGTCGAGTCCTTTTATTTTTCTATTCCTTTTTTTTTCCTTAGTCCTTTTATTTTTATATTCCTTTTATTTTTCTAATCTTTTTATTTTTCCAGTCCTTTTATTTTTCTGAGTCCTTTTATTTTTCAAATCCTTTTACTTTTCTAGTCCTTTTATTTTTCTGAGCCCTTTTATTTTTCTAGTTCTTTTTTTTTTCTGAGTCCTTTTATTTTTCTGAGTCCTTTTATTTGTCGAGTCCTTTTATTTTTCTAGTCCTTTTATTTTTCTATTCCTTTTATTTTCCTTTGTCCTTTTATTTTTATAGGCCTTCTATTTTTCTAATCTTTTTATTTTTCTAGTCCATTTATTTTTCTGAGTCCTTTGATTTTTCCAGTCCTATTATTTTTCCAGTCATTTTATTTTTCTAACCCCTTTTATTTTCCTGAGTCCTTTTATTTTTCAAATCCTTTTATTTTTCTTAGTCCTTTTATTTTTCCAGTCCTTTTAATTTTCGAGTCCCTATATTTTTCGAGTGCTTTTACTTTTCCAAGTCCTTTTATTTTTCAAATCCTTTTACTTTTCTGGTCCTTTTATTTTTCTGAGCCCTTTTATTTTTCTAGTTCTTTTTTTTTCTGAGTCCTTTTATTTTTCTGAGTCCTTTTATTTGTCGAGTCCTTTTATTTTTCTGAGTCCTTTTATTTCTCTGAGTCCTTATATTCTTCTAGTCCTTTTACTTTTCAAGTCCTTTTATTCTTTTAGTCCTTTTACTTTTCTAGTCCTTTTATTTTTCGACTCTTTTTATTTTTCCAGTCCTTTTATTTTTCTGAGTCCTTTTATTTTTCAAATCCTTTTACTTTTCCACTCCTTTTATTTTTCAGAGCCCATTTATTTTTCTAGTTCTTTTTTTTTCTGAGTCCATTTATTTTTCTGAGTCCTTTTATTTGTCGAATCCTTTTATTTTTCTAGTCCTTTTATTTTTCTATTCCTTTTATTTTCCTTAGTCCTTTTATTTTTATAGTCCTTTTATTTTTCTAATCTTTTTATTTTTCTAGTCCATTTATTTTTCTGAGTCCTTTGATTTTTCCAGTCCTATTATTTTTCCAGTCATTTTATTTTTCTAACCCCTTTTATTTTCCTGAGTCCTTTTATTTTTCAAATCCTTTTATTTTTCTTAGTCCTTTTATTTTTCCAGTCCTTTTAATTTTCGAGTCCCTATATTTTTCGAGTGCTTTTACTTTTCCAAGTCCTTTTATTTTTCAAATCCTTTTACTTTTCTGGTCCTTTTATTTTTCTGAGCCATTTTATTTTTCTAGTTCTTTTTTTTTCTGAGTCCTGTTATTTTTCTGAGTCCTTTGATTTTTCCAGTCCTCTTATTTTTCCAGTCATTTTATTTTTCTAACCCTTTTTATTTTCCTGAGTCCTTTTATTTTTCTAGTCCTTTTATTTTTCTGAGTCTTTTTATTTTTCTAGTCCTTTTACTTTTCTAGACCTTTTATTTTTCTGAGTCCTTTTATTTTTCAAGTCCATTTATTTTTCCGAGTCTTTTTATTTTTCTAGTCCTTTTTTTTTCTCTAGTTCTTTTATATTTCTATTCCTTTTAGTTTTCTGAGTCTTTTTATTTTTCAAATCCTTTTACTTTTCCAGTCCTTTTATTTTTCGAGTCCTTTTATTTTTCAAATCCTTTTATTTTTCTTGTCCTTTTATTTTTCCAGTCATTTTTTTTTCCAGTCCTTTTATTTTTCTGAGTCCTTTTATTTTTCAAATCCTTATACTTTTCTAGTCCTTTTATTTTTCTGAGCCCTTTTATTTTTCTAGTTCTTTTTTATTCTGATTCCTTTTATTTTTCTGAGTCCTTTTATTTTTCAAATCCTTTTACTTTTCCAGTCCTTTTATTTTTCGAGTCCTTTTATTTTTCAAATCCTTTTATTTTTCTTGTCCTTTTATTTTTCCAGTCATTTTTTTTTCCAGTCCTTTTATTTTTCTGAGTCCTTTTATTTTTCAAATCCTTATACTTTTCTAGTTCTTTTTTATTCTGATTCCTTTTATTTTTCTGAGTCCTTTTATTTTTCAAATCCTTTTACTTTTCCAGTCCTTTTATTTTTCGAGTCCTTTTATTTTTCAAATCCTTTTATTTTTCTTGTCCTTTTATTTTTCCAGTCATTTTTTTTTCCAGTCCTTCTATTTTTCTGAGTCCTTTTATTTTTCAAATCCTTATACTTTTCTAGTCCTTTTATTTTTCTGAGTCCATTTATTTTTCTAGTTCTTTTTTTTTCTGAGTCCATTTATTTTTCTGAGTCCTTTTATTTGTCGAATCCTTTTATTTTTCTAGTCCTTTTATTTTTCTATTCCTTTTATTTTCCTTAGTCCTTTTATTTTTATAGTCCTTTTATTTTTCTAATCTTTTTATTTTTCTAGTCCATTTATTTTTCTGAGTCCTTTGATTTTTCCAGTCCTATTATTTTTCCAGTCATTTTATTTTTCTAACCCCTTTTATTTTCCTGAGTCCTTTTATTTTTCAAATCCTTTTATTTTTCTTAGTCCTTTTATTTTTCCAGTCCTTTTAATTTTCGAGTCCCTATATTTTTCGAGTGCTTTTACTTTTCCAAGTCCTTTTATTTTTCAAATCCTTTTACTTTTCTGGTCCTTTTATTTTTCTGAGCCATTTTATTTTTCTAGTTCTTTTTTTTTCTGAGTCCTGTTATTTTTCTGAGTCCTTTGATTTTTCCAGTCCTCTTATTTTTCCAGTCATTTTATTTTTCTAACCCTTTTTATTTTCCTGAGTCCTTTTATTTTTCTAGTCCTTTTATTTTTCTGAGTCTTTTTATTTTTCTAGTCCTTTTACTTTTCTAGACCTTTTATTTTTCTGAGTCCTTTTATTTTTCAAGTCCATTTATTTTTCCGAGTCTTTTTATTTTTCTAGTCCTTTTTTTTTCTCTAGTTCTTTTATATTTCTATTCCTTTTAGTTTTCTGAGTCTTTTTATTTTTCAAATCCTTTTACTTTTCCAGTCCTTTTATTTTTCGAGTCCTTTTATTTTTCAAATCCTTTTATTTTTCTTGTCCTTTTATTTTTCCAGTCATTTTTTTTTCCAGTCCTTTTATTTTTCTGAGTCCTTTTATTTTTCAAATCCTTATACTTTTCTAGTCCTTTTATTTTTCTGAGCCCTTTTATTTTTCTAGTTCTTTTTTATTCTGATTCCTTTTATTTTTCTGAGTCCTTTTATTTGTCGAGTCCTTTTATTTTTCTAGTCCTTTTATTTTTCTATTCCTTTTTTTTTCCTTAGTCCTTTTATTTTTATATTCCTTTTATTTTTCTAATCTTTTTATTTTTCCAGTCCTTTTATTTTTCTGAGTCCTTTTATTTTTCAAATCCTTTTACTTTTCTAGTCCTTTTATTTTTCTGAGCCCTTTTATTTTTCTAGTTCTTTTTTTTTTCTGAGTCCTTTTATTTTTCTGAGTCCTTTTATTTGTCGAGTCCTTTTATTTTTCTAGTCCTTTTATTTTTCTATTCCTTTTATTTTCCTTTGTCCTTTTATTTTTATAGGCCTTCTATTTTTCTAATCTTTTTATTTTTCTAGTCCATTTATTTTTCCGAGTCCTTTGATTTTTCCAGTCCTATTATTTTTCCAGTCATTTTATTTTTCTAACCCCTTTTATTTTCCTGAGTCCTTTTATTTTTCAAATCCTTTTATTTTTCTTAGTCCTTTTATTTTTCCAGTCCTTTTAATTTTCGAGTCCCTATATTTTTCGAGTGCTTTTACTTTTCCAAGTCCTTTTATTTTTCAAATCCTTTTACTTTTCTGGTCCTTTTATTTTTCTGAGCCCTTTTATTTTTCTAGTTCTTTTTTTTTCGGAGTCCTTTTATTTTTCTGAGTCCTTTTATTTGTCGAGTCCTTTTATTTTTCTGAGTCCTTTTATTTCTCTGAGTCCTTATATTCTTCTAGTCCTTTTACTTTTCAAGTCCTTTTATTCTTTTAGTCCTTTTACTTTTCTAGTCCTTTTATTTTTCGACTCTTTTTATTTTTCCAGTCCTTTTATTTTTCTGAGTCCTTTTATTTTTCAAATCCTTTTACTTTTCTACTCCTTTTATTTTTCAGAGCCCATTTATTTTTCTAGTTCTTTTTTTTTCTGAGTCCATTTATTTTTCTGAGTCCTTTTATTTGTCGAATCCTTTTATTTTTCTAGTCCTTTTATTTTTCTATTCCTTTTATTTTCCTTAGTCCTTTTATTTTTATAGTCCTTTTATTTTTCTAATCTTTTTATTTTTCTAGTCCATTTATTTTTCTGAGTCCTTTGATTTTTCCAGTCCTATTATTTTTCCAGTCATTTTATTTTTCTAACCCCTTTTATTTTCCTGAGTCCTTTTATTTTTCAAATCCTTTTATTTTTCTTAGTCCTTTTATTTTTCCAGTCCTTTTAATTTTCGAGTCCCTATATTTTTCGAGTGCTTTTACTTTTCCAAGTCCTTTTATTTTTCAAATCCTTTTACTTTTCTGGTCCTTTTATTTTTCTGAGCCATTTTATTTTTCTAGTTCTTTTTTTTTCTGAGTCCTGTTATTTTTCTGAGTCCTTTGATTTTTCCAGTCCTCTTATTTTTCCAGTCATTTTATTTTTCTAACCCTTTTTATTTTCCTGAGTCCTTTTATTTTTCTAATCCTTTTATTTTTCTGAGTCTTTTTATTTTTCTAGTCCTTTTACTTTTCTAGACCTTTTATTTTTCTGAGTCCTTTTATTTTTCAAGTCCATTTATTTTTCTGAGTCTTTTTATTTTTCTAGTCCTTTTTTTTTCTCTAGTTCTTTTATATTTCTATTCCTTTTAGTTTTCTGAGTCTTTTTATTTTTCAAATCCTTTTACTTTTCCAGTCCTTTTATTTTTCGAGTCCTTTTATTTTTCAAATCCTTTTATTTTTCTTGTCCTTTTATTTTTCCAGTCATTTTTTTTTCCAGTCCTTTTATTTTTCTGAGTCCTTTTATTTTTCAAATCCTTATACTTTTCTAGTCCTTTTATTTTTCTGAGCCCTTTTATTTTTCTAATTCTTTTTTATTCTGATTCCTTTTATTTTTCTGAGTCCTTTTATTTGTCGAGTCCTTTTATTTTTCTAGTCCTTTTATTTTTCTATTCCTTTTTTTTTCCTTAGTCCTTTTATTTTTATATTCCTTTTATTTTTCTAATCTTTTTATTTTTCCAGTCCTTTTATTTTTCTGAGTCCTTTTATTTTTCAAATCCTTTTACTTTTCTAGTCCTTTTATTTTTCTGAGCCCTTTTATTTTTCTAGTTCTTTTTTTTTTCTGAGTCCTTTTATTTTTCTGAGTCCTTTTATTTGTCGAGTCCTTTTATTTTTCTAGTCCTTTTATTTTTCTATTCCTTTTATTTTCCTTTGTCCTTTTATTTTTATAGGCCTTCTATTTTTCTAATCTTTTTATTTTTCTAGTCCATTTATTTTTCTGAGTCCTTTGATTTTTCCAGTCCTATTATTTTTCCAGTCATTTTATTTTTCTAACCCCTTTTATTTTCCTGAGTCCTTTTATTTTTCAAATCCTTTTATTTTTCTTAGTCCTTTTATTTTTCCAGTCCTTTTAATTTTCGAGTCCCTATATTTTTCGAGTGCTTTTACTTTTCCAAGTCCTTTTATTTTTCAAATCCTTTTACTTTTCTGGTCCTTTTATTTTTCTGAGCCCTTTTATTTTTCTAGTTCTTTTTTATTCTGATTCCTTTTATTTTTCTGAGTCCTTTTATTTGTCGAGTCCTTTTATTTTTCTAGTCCTTTTATTTTTCTATTCCTTTTTTTTTCCTTAGTCCTTTTATTTTTATATTCCTTTTATTTTTCTAATCTTTTTATTTTTCCAGTCCTTTTATTTTTCTGAGTCCTTTTATTTTTCAAATCCTTTTACTTTTCTTGTCCTTTTATTTTTCTGAGCCCTTTTATTTTTCTAGTTCTTTTTTTTTCTGAGTCCATTTATTTTTCTGAGTCCTTTTATTTGTCGAATCCTTTTATTTTTCTAGTCCTTTTATTTTTCTATTCCTTTTATTTTCCTTAGTCCTTTTATTTTTATAGTCCTTTTATTTTTCTAATCTTTTTATTTTTCTAGTCCATTTATTTTTCTGAGTCCTTTGATTTTTCCAGTCCTATTATTTTTCCAGTCATTTTATTTTTCTAACCCCTTTTATTTTCCTGAGTCCTTTTATTTTTCAAATCCTTTTATTTTTCTTAGTCCTTTTATTTTTCCAGTCCTTTTAATTTTCGAGTCCCTATATTTTTCGAGTGCTTTTACTTTTCCAAGTCCTTTTATTTTTCAAATCCTTTTACTTTTCTGGTCCTTTTATTTTTCTGAGCCATTTTATTTTTCTAGTTCTTTTTTTTTCTGAGTCCTGTTATTTTTCTGAGTCCTTTGATTTTTCCAGTCCTCTTATTTTTCCAGTCATTTTATTTTTCTAACCCTTTTTATTTTCCTGAGTCCTTTTATTTTTCTAATCCTTTTATTTTTCTGAGTCTTTTTATTTTTCTAGTCCTTTTACTTTTCTAGACCTTTTATTTTTCTGAGTCCTTTTATTTTTCAAGTCCATTTATTTTTCTGAGTCTTTTTATTTTTCTAGTCCTTTTTTTTTCTCTAGTTCTTTGTTATTTCTATTCCTTTTAGTTTTCTGAGTCTTTTTATTTTTCAAATCCTTTTACTTTTCCAGTCCTTTTATTTTTCAAATCCTTTTATTTTTCTTGTCCTTTTATTTTTCCAGTCATTTTTTTTTCCAGTCCTTTTATTTTTCTGAGTCCTTTTATTTTTCAAATCCTTATACTTTTCTAGTCCTTTTATTTTTCTGAGCCCTTTTATTTTTCTAATTCTTTTTTATTCTGATTCCTTTTATTTTTCTGAGTCCTTTTATTTGTCGAGTCCTTTTATTTTTCTAGTCCTTTTATTTTTCTATTCCTTTTTTTTTCCTTAGTCCTTTTATTTTTATATTCCTTTTATTTTTCTAATCTTTTTATTTTTCCAGTCCTTTTATTTTTCTGAGTCCTTTTATTTTTCAAATCCTTTTACTTTTCTAGTCCTTTTATTTTTCTGAGCCCTTTTATTTTTCTAGTTCTTTTTTTTTTCTGAGTCCTTTTATTTTTCTGAGTCCTTTTATTTGTCGAGTCCTTTTATTTTTCTAGTCCTTTTATTTTTCTATTCCTTTTATTTTCCTTTGTCCTTTTATTTTTATAGGCCTTCTATTTTTCTAATCTTTTTATTTTTCTAGTCCATTTATTTTTCCGAGTCCTTTGATTTTTCCAGTCCTATTATTTTTCCAGTCATTTTATTTTTCTAACCCCTTTTATTTTCCTGAGTCCTTTTATTTTTCAAATCCTTTTATTTTTCTTAGTCCTTTTATTTTTCCAGTCCTTTTAATTTTCGAGTCCCTATATTTTTCGAGTGCTTTTACTTTTCCAAGTCCTTTTATTTTTCAAATCCTTTTACTTTTCTGGTCCTTTTATTTTTCTGAGCCCTTTTATTTTTCTAGTTCTTTTTTTTTCGGAGTCCTTTTATTTTTCTGAGTCCTTTTATTTGTCGAGTCCTTTTATTTTTCTGAGTCCTTTTATTTCTCTGAGTCCTTATATTCTTCTAGTCCTTTTACTTTTCAAGTCCTTTTATTCTTTTAGTCCTTTTACTTTTCTAGTCCTTTTATTTTTCGACTCTTTTTATTTTTCCAGTCCTTTTATTTTTCTGAGTCCTTTTATTTTTCAAATCCTTTTACTTTTCTACTCCTTTTATTTTTCAGAGCCCATTTATTTTTCTAGTTCTTTTTTTTTCTGAGTCCATTTATTTTTCTGAGTCCTTTTATTTGTCGAATCCTTTTATTTTTCTAGTCCTTTTATTTTTCTATTCCTTTTATTTTCCTTAGTCCTTTTATTTTTATAGTCCTTTTATTTTTCTAATCTTTTTATTTTTCTAGTCCATTTATTTTTCTGAGTCCTTTGATTTTTCCAGTCCTATTATTTTTCCAGTCATTTTATTTTTCTAACCCCTTTTATTTTCCTGAGTCCTTTTATTTTTCAAATCCTTTTATTTTTCTTAGTCCTTTTATTTTTCCAGTCCTTTTAATTTTCGAGTCCCTATATTTTTCGAGTGCTTTTACTTTTCCAAGTCCTTTTATTTTTCAAATCCTTTTACTTTTCTGGTCCTTTTATTTTTCTGAGCCATTTTATTTTTCTAGTTCTTTTTTTTTCTGAGTCCTGTTATTTTTCTGAGTCCTTTTATTTTTCCAGTCCTCTTATTTTTCCAGTCATTTTATTTTTCTAACCCTTTTTATTTTCCTGAGTCCTTTTATTTTTCTAATCCTTTTATTTTTCTGAGTCTTTTTATTTTTCTAGTCCTTTTACTTTTCTAGACCTTTTATTTTTCTGAGTCCTTTTATTTTTCAAGTCCATTTATTTTTCTGAGTCTTTTTATTTTTCTAGTCCTTTTTTTTTCTCTAGTTCTTTTATATTTCTATTCCTTTTAGTTTTCTGAGTCTTTTTATTTTTCAAATCCTTTTACTTTTCCAGTCCTTTTATTTTTCGAGTCCTTTTATTTTTCAAATCCTTTTATTTTTCTTGTCCTTTTATTTTTCCAGTCATTTTTTTTTCCAGTCCTTTTATTTTTCTGAGTCCTTTTATTTTTCAAATCCTTATACTTTTCTAGTCCTTTTATTTTTCTGAGCCCTTTTATTTTTCTAATTCTTTTTTATTCTGATTCCTTTTATTTTTCTGAGTCCTTTTATTTGTCGAGTCCTTTTATTTTTCTAGTCCTTTTATTTTTCTATTCCTTTTTTTTTCCTTAGTCCTTTTATTTTTATATTCCTTTTATTTTTCTAATCTTTTTATTTTTCCAGTCCTTTTATTTTTCTGAGTCCTTTTATTTTTCAAATCCTTTTACTTTTCTAGTCCTTTTATTTTTCTGAGCCCTTTTATTTTTCTAGTTCTTTTTTTTTTCTGAGTCCTTTTATTTTTCTGAGTCCTTTTATTTGTCGAGTCCTTTTATTTTTCTAGTCCTTTTATTTTTCTATTCCTTTTATTTTCCTTTGTCCTTTTATTTTTATAGGCCTTCTATTTTTCTAATCTTTTTATTTTTCTAGTCCATTTATTTTTCTGAGTCCTTTGATTTTTCCAGTCCTATTATTTTTCCAGTCATTTTATTTTTCTAACCCCTTTTATTTTCCTGAGTCCTTTTATTTTTCAAATCCTTTTATTTTTCTTAGTCCTTTTATTTTTCCAGTCCTTTTAATTTTCGAGTCCCTATATTTTTCGAGTGCTTTTACTTTTCCAAGTCCTTTTATTTTTCAAATCCTTTTACTTTTCTGGTCCTTTTATTTTTCTGAGCCCTTTTATTTTTCTAGTTCTTTTTTTTTCTGAGTCCTTTTATTTTTCTGAGTCCTTTTATTTGTCGAGTCCTTTTATTTTTCTGAGTCCTTTTATTTCTCTGAGTCCTTATATTCTTCTAGTCCTTTTACTTTTCAAGTCCTTTTATTCTTTTAGTCCTTTTACTTTTCTAGTCCTTTTATTTTTCGACTCTTTTTATTTTTCCAGTCCTTTTATTTTTCTGAGTCCTTTTATTTTTCAAATCCTTTTACTTTTCCACTCCTTTTATTTTTCAGAGCCCATTTATTTTTCTAGTTCTTTTTTTTTCTGAGTCCATTTATTTTTCTGAGTCCTTTTATTTGTCGAATCCTTTTATTTTTCTAGTCCTTTTATTTTTCTATTCCTTTTATTTTCCTTAGTCCTTTTATTTTTATAGTCCTTTTATTTTTCTAATCTTTTTATTTTTCTAGTCCATTTATTTTTCTGAGTCCTTTGATTTTTCCAGTCCTATTATTTTTCCAGTCATTTTATTTTTCTAACCCCTTTTATTTTCCTGAGTCCTTTTATTTTTCAAATCCTTTTATTTTTCTTAGTCCTTTTATTTTTCCAGTCCTTTTAATTTTCGAGTCCCTATATTTTTCGAGTGCTTTTACTTTTCCAAGTCCTTTTATTTTTCAAATCCTTTTACTTTTCTGGTCCTTTTATTTTTCTGAGCCATTTTATTTTTCTAGTTCTTTTTTTTTCTGAGTCCTGTTATTTTTCTGAGTCCTTTGATTTTTCCAGTCCTCTTATTTTTCCAGTCATTTTATTTTTCTAACCCTTTTTATTTTCCTGAGTCCTTTTATTTTTCTAGTCCTTTTATTTTTCTGAGTCTTTTTATTTTTCTAGTCCTTTTACTTTTCTAGACCTTTTATTTTTCTGAGTCCTTTTATTTTTCAAGTCCATTTATTTTTCCGAGTCTTTTTATTTTTCTAGTCCTTTTTTTTTCTCTAGTTCTTTTATATTTCTATTCCTTTTAGTTTTCTGAGTCTTTTTATTTTTCAAATCCTTTTACTTTTCCAGTCCTTTTATTTTTCGAGTCCTTTTATTTTTCAAATCCTTTTATTTTTCTTGTCCTTTTATTTTTCCAGTCATTTTTTTTTCCAGTCCTTTTATTTTTCTGAGTCCTTTTATTTTTCAAATCCTTATACTTTTCTAGTCCTTTTATTTTTCTGAGCCCTTTTATTTTTCTAGTTCTTTTTTATTCTGATTCCTTTTATTTTTCTGAGTCCTTTTATTTGTCGAGTCCTTTTATTTTTCTAGTCCTTTTATTTTTCTATTCCTTTTTTTTTCCTTAGTCCTTTTATTTTTATATTCCTTTTATTTTTCTAATCTTTTTATTTTTCCAGTCCTTTTATTTTTCTGAGTCCTTTTATTTTTCAAATCCTTTTACTTTTCTAGTCCTTTTATTTTTCTGAGCCCTTTTATTTTTCTAGTTCTTTTTTTTTTCTGAGTCCTTTTATTTTTCTGAGTCCTTTTATTTGTCGAGTCCTTTTATTTTTCTAGTCCTTTTATTTTTCTATTCCTTTTATTTTCCTTTGTCCTTTTATTTTTATAGGCCTTCTATTTTTCTAATCTTTTTATTTTTCTAGTCCATTTATTTTTCTGAGTCCTTTGATTTTTCCAGTCCTATTATTTTTCCAGTCATTTTATTTTTCTAACCCCTTTTATTTTCCTGAGTCCTTTTATTTTTCAAATCCTTTTATTTTTCTTAGTCCTTTTATTTTTCCAGTCCTTTTAATTTTCGAGTCCCTATATTTTTCGAGTGCTTTTACTTTTCCAAGTCCTTTTATTTTTCAAATCCTTTTACTTTTCTGGTCCTTTTATTTTTCTGAGCCCTTTTATTTTTCTAGTTCTTTTTTTTTCTGAGTCCTTTTATTTTTCTGAGTCCTTTGATTTTTCCAGTCCTTTTATTTTTCTGAGTCCTTTTATTTCTCTGAGTCCTTATATTCTTCTAGTCCTTTTACTTTTCAAGTCCTTTTATTCTTTTAGTCCTTTTACTTTTCTAGTCCTTTTATTTTTCGACTCTTTTTATTTTTCCAGTCCTTTTATTTTTCTGAGTCCTTTTATTTTTCAAATCCTTTTACTTTTCCACTCCTTTTATTTTTCAGAGCCCATTTATTTTTCTAGTTCTTTTTTTTTCTGAGTCCATTTATTTTTCTGAGTCCTTTTATTTGTCGAATCCTTTTATTTTTCTAGTCCTTTTATTTTTCTATTCCTTTTATTTTCCTTAGTCCTTTTATTTTTATAGTCCTTTTATTTTTCTAATCTTTTTATTTTTCTAGTCCATTTATTTTTCTGAGTCCTTTGATTTTTCCAGTCCTATTATTTTTCCAGTCATTTTATTTTTCTAACCCCTTTTATTTTCCTGAGTCCTTTTATTTTTCAAATGCTTTTATTTTTCTTAGTCCTTTGATTTTTCCAGTCCTTTTAATTTTCGAGTCCCTATATTTTTCGAGTGCTTTTACTTTTCCAAGTCCTTTTATTTTTCAAATCCTTTTACTTTTCTGGTCCTTTTATTTTTCTGAGCCATTTTATTTTTCTAGTTCTTTTTTTTTCTGAGTCCTGTTATTTTTCTGAGTCCTTTGATTTTTCCAGTCCTCTTATTTTTCCAGTCATTTTATTTTTCTAACCCTTTTTATTTTCCTGAGTCCTTTTATTTTTCTAGTCCTTTTATTTTTCTGAGTCTTTTTATTTTTCTAGTCCTTTTACTTTTCTAGACCTTTTATTTTTCTGAGTCCTTTTATTTTTCAAGTCCATTTATTTTTCCGAGTCTTTTTATTTTTCTAGTCCTTTTTTTTTCTCTAGTTCTTTTATATTTCTATTCCTTTTAGTTTTCTGAGTCTTTTTATTTTTCAAATCCTTTTACTTTTCCAGTCCTTTTATTTTTCGAGTCCTTTTATTTTTCAAATCCTTTTATTTTTCTTGTCCTTTTATTTTTCCAGTCATTTTTTTTCCAGTCCTTTTATTTTTCTGAGTCCTTTTATTTTTCAAATCCTTATACTTTTCTAGTCCTTTTATTTTTCTGAGCCCTTTTATTTTTCTAGTTCTTTTTTATTCTGATTCCTTTTATTTTTCTGAGTCCTTTTATTTGTCGAGTCCTTTTATTTTTCTAGTCCTTTTATTTTTCTATTCCTTTTTTTTTCCTTAGTCCTTTTATTTTTATATTCCTTTTATTTTTCTAATCTTTTTATTTTTCCAGTCCTTTTATTTTTCTGAGTCCTTTTATTTTTCAAATCCTTTTACTTTTCTAGTCCTTTTATTTTTCTGAGCCCTTTTATTTTTCTAGTTCTTTTTTTTTCTGAGTCCATTTATTTTTCTGAGTCCTTTTATTTGTCGAATCCTTTTATTTTTCTAGTCCTTTTATTTTTCTATTCCTTTTATTTTCCTTAGTCCTTTTATTTTTCTAATCTTTTTATTTTTCTAGTCCATTTATTTTTCTGAGTCCTTTGATTTTTCCAGTCCTATTATTTTTCCAGTCATTTTATTTTTCTAACCCCTTTTATTTTCCTGAGTCCTTTTATTTTTCAAATCCTTTTATTTTTCTTAGTCCTTTTATTTTTCCAGTCCTTTTAATTTTCGAGTCCCTATATTTTTCGAGTGCTTTTACTTTTCCAAGTCCTTTTATTTTTCAAATCCTTTTACTTTTCTGGTCCTTTTATTTTTCTGAGCCATTTTATTTTTCTAGTTCTTTTTTTTTCTGAGTCCTGTTATTTTTCTGAGTCCTTTGATTTTTCCAGTCCTCTTATTTTTCCAGTCATTTTATTTTTCTAACCCTTTTTATTTTCCTGAGTCCTTTTATTTTTCTAATCCTTTTATTTTTCTGAGTCTTTTTATTTTTCTAGTCCTTTTACTTTTCTAGACCTTTTATTTTTCTGAGTCCTTTTATTTTTCAAGTCCATTTATTTTTCTGAGTCTTTTTATTTTTCTAGTCCTTTTTTTTTCTCTAGTTCTTTTATATTTCTATTCCTTTTAGTTTTCTGAGTCTTTTTATTTTTCAAATCCTTTTACTTTTCCAGTCCTTTTATTTTTCGAGTCCTTTTATTTTTCAAATCCTTTTATTTTTCCTGTCCTTTTATTTTTCCAGTCATTTTTTTTTCCAGTCCTTTTATTTTTCTGAGTCCTTTTATTTTTCAAATCCTTATACTTTTCTAGTCCTTTTATTTTTCTGAGCCCTTTTATTTTTCTAGTTCTTTTTTATTCTGATTCCTTTTATTTTTCTGAGTCCTTTTATTTGTCGAGTCCTTTTATTTTTCTAGTCCTTTTATTTTTCTATTCCTTTTTTTTTCCTTAGTCCTTTTATTTTTATATTCCTTTTATTTTTCTAATCTTTTTATTTTTCCAGTCCTTTTATTTTTCTGAGTCCTTTTATTTTTCAAATCCTTTTACTTTTCTAGTCCTTTTATTTTTCTGAGCCCTTTTATTTTTCTAGTTCTTTTTTTTTTCTGAGTCCTTTTATTTTTCTGAGTCCTTTTATTTGTCGAGTCCTTTTATTTTTCTAGTCCTTTTATTTTTCTATTCCTTTTATTTTCCTTTGTCCTTTTATTTTTATAGGCCTTCTATTTTTCTAATCTTTTTATTTTTCTAGTCCATTTATTTTTCTGAGTCCTTTGATTTTTCCAGTCCTATTATTTTTCCAGTCATTTTATTTTTCTAACCCCTTTTATTTTCCTGAGTCCTTTTATTTTTCAAATCCTTTTATTTTTCTTAGTCCTTTTATTTTTCCAGTCCTTTTAATTTTCGAGTCCCTATATTTTTCGAGTGCTTTTACTTTTCCAAGTCCTTTTATTTTTCAAATCCTTTTACTTTTCTGGTCCTTTTATTTTTCTGAGCCATTTTATTTTTCTAGTTCTTTTTTTTTCTGAGTCCTGTTATTTTTCTGAGTCCTTTGATTTTTCCAGTCCTCTTATTTTTCCAGTCATTTTATTTTTCTAACCCTTTTTATTTTCCTGAGTCCTTTTATTTTTCTAATCCTTTTATTTTTCTGAGTCTTTTTATTTTTCTAGTCCTTTTACTTTTCTAGACCTTTTATTTTTCTGAGTCCTTTTATTTTTCAAGTCCATTTATTTTTCTGAGTCTTTTTATTTTTCTAGTCCTTTTTTTTTCTCTAGTTCTTTGTTATTTCTATTCCTTTTAGTTTTCTGAGTCTTTTTATTTTTCAAATCCTTTTACTTTTCCAGTCCTTTTATTTTTCAAATCCTTTTATTTTTCTTGTCCTTTTATTTTTCCAGTCATTTTTTTTTCCAGTCCTTTTATTTTTCTGAGTCCTTTTATTTTTCAAATCCTTATACTTTTCTAGTCCTTTTATTTTTCTGAGCCCTTTTATTTTTCTAATTCTTTTTTATTCTGTTTCCTTTTATTTTTCTGAGTCCTTTTATTTGTCGAGTCCTTTTATTTTTCTAGTCCTTTTATTTTTCTATTCCTTTTTTTTCCTTAGTCCTTTTATTTTTATATTCCTTTATTTTTCTTAGTCCTTTTATTTTTCCAGTCCTTTTAATTTTCGAGTCCCTATATTTTTCGAGTGCTTTTACTTTTCCAAGTCCTTTTATTTTTCAAATCCTTTTACTTTTCTGGTCCTTTTATTTTTCTGAGCCCTTTTATTTTTCTAGTTCTTTTTTTTTCTGAGTCCTTTTATTTTTCTGAGTCCTTTGATTTTTCCAGTCCTTTTATTTTTCTGAGTCCTTTTATTTCTCTGAGTCCTTATATTCTTCTAGTCCTTTTACTTTTCAAGTCCTTTTATTCTTTTAGTCCTTTTACTTTTCTAGTCCTTTTATTTTTCGACTCTTTTTATTTTTCCAGTCCTTTTATTTTTCTGAGTCCTTTTATTTTTCAAATCCTTTTACTTTTCCACTCCTTTTATTTTTCAGAGCCCATTTATTTTTCTAGTTCTTTTTTTTTCTGAGTCCATTTATTTTTCTGAGTCCTTTTATTTGTCGAATCCTTTTATTTTTCTAGTCCTTTTATTTTTCTATTCCTTTTATTTTCCTTAGTCCTTTTATTTTTATAGTCCTTTTATTTTTCTAATCTTTTTATTTTTCTAGTCCATTTATTTTTCTGAGTCCTTTGATTTTTCCAGTCCTATTATTTTTCCAGTCATTTTATTTTTCTAACCCCTTTTATTTTCCTGAGTCCTTTTATTTTTCAAATGCTTTTATTTTTCTTAGTCCTTTGATTTTTCCAGTCCTTTTAATTTTCGAGTCCCTATATTTTTCGAGTGCTTTTACTTTTCCAAGTCCTTTTATTTTTCAAATCCTTTTACTTTTCTGGTCCTTTTATTTTTCTGAGCCATTTTATTTTTCTAGTTCTTTTTTTTTCTGAGTCCTGTTATTTTTCTGAGTCCTTTGATTTTTCCAGTCCTCTTATTTTTCCAGTCATTTTATTTTTCTAACCCTTTTTATTTTCCTGAGTCCTTTTATTTTTCTAGTCCTTTTATTTTTCTGAGTCTTTTTATTTTTCTAGTCCTTTTACTTTTCTAGACCTTTTATTTTTCTGAGTCCTTTTATTTTTCAAGTCCATTTATTTTTCCGAGTCTTTTTATTTTTCTAGTCCTTTTTTTTTCTCTAGTTCTTTTATATTTCTATTCCTTTTAGTTTTCTGAGTCTTTTTATTTTTCAAATCCTTTTACTTTTCCAGTCCTTTTATTTTTCGAGTCCTTTTATTTTTCAAATCCTTTTATTTTTCTTGTCCTTTTATTTTTCCAGTCATTTTTTTTCCAGTCCTTTTATTTTTCTGAGTCCTTTTATTTTTCAAATCCTTATACTTTTCTAGTCCTTTTATTTTTCTGAGCCCTTTTATTTTTCTAGTTCTTTTTTATTCTGATTCCTTTTATTTTTCTGAGTCCTTTTATTTGTCGAGTCCTTTTATTTTTCTAGTCCTTTTATTTTTCTATTCCTTTTTTTTTCCTTAGTCCTTTTATTTTTATATTCCTTTTATTTTTCTAATCTTTTTATTTTTCCAGTCCTTTTATTTTTCTGAGTCCTTTTATTTTTCAAATCCTTTTACTTTTCTAGTCCTTTTATTTTTCTGAGCCCTTTTATTTTTCTAGTTCTTTTTTTTTCTGAGTCCATTTATTTTTCTGAGTCCTTTTATTTGTCGAATCCTTTTATTTTTCTAGTCCTTTTATTTTTCTATTCCTTTTATTTTCCTTAGTCCTTTTATTTTTATAGTCCTTTTATTTTTCTAATCTTTTTATTTTTCTAGTCCATTTATTTTTCTGAGTCCTTTGATTTTTCCAGTCCTATTATTTTTCCAGTCATTTTATTTTTCTAACCCCTTTTATTTTCCTGAGTCCTTTTATTTTTCAAATCCTTTTATTTTTCTTAGTCCTTTTATTTTTCCAGTCCTTTTAATTTTCGAGTCCCTATATTTTTCGAGTGCTTTTACTTTTCCAAGTCCTTTTATTTTTCAAATCCTTTTACTTTTCTGGTCCTTTTATTTTTCTGAGCCATTTTATTTTTCTAGTTCTTTTTTTTTCTGAGTCCTGTTATTTTTCTGAGTCCTTTGATTTTTCCAGTCCTCTTATTTTTCCAGTCATTTTATTTTTCTAACCCTTTTTATTTTCCTGAGTCCTTTTATTTTTCTAATCCTTTTATTTTTCTGAGTCTTTTTATTTTTCTAGTCCTTTTACTTTTCTAGACCTTTTATTTTTCTGAGTCCTTTTATTTTTCAAGTCCATTTATTTTTCTGAGTCTTTTTATTTTTCTAGTCCTTTTTTTTTCTCTAGTTCTTTTATATTTCTATTCCTTTTAGTTTTCTGAGTCTTTTTATTTTTCAAATCCTTTTACTTTTCCAGTCCTTTTATTTTTCGAGTCCTTTTATTTTTCAAATCCTTTTATTTTTCTTGTCCTTTTATTTTTCCAGTCATTTTTTTTTTCCAGTCCTTTTATTTTTCTGAGTCCTTTTATTTTTCAAATCCTTATACTTTTCTAGTCCTTTTATTTTTCTGAGCCCTTTTATTTTTCTAGTTCTTTTTTATTCTGATTCCTTTTATTTTTCTGAGTCCTTTTATTTGTCGAGTCCTTTTATTTTTCTAGTCCTTTTATTTTTCTATTCCTTTTTTTTTCCTTAGTCCTTTTATTTTTATATTCCTTTTATTTTTCTAATCTTTTTATTTTTCCAGTCCTTTTATTTTTCTGAGTCCTTTTATTTTTCAAATCCTTTTACTTTTCTAGTCCTTTTATTTTTCTGAGCCCTTTTATTTTTCTAGTTCTTTTTTTTTTCTGAGTCCTTTTATTTTTCTGAGTCCTTTTATTTGTCGAGTCCTTTTATTTTTCTAGTCCTTTTATTTTTCTATTCCGTTTATTTTCCTTTGTCCTTTTATTTTTATAGGCCTTCTATTTTTCTAATCTTTTTATTTTTCTAGTCCATTTATTTTTCTGAGTCCTTTGATTTTTCCAGTCCTATTATTTTTCCAGTCATTTTATTTTTCTAACCCCTTTTATTTTCCTGAGTCCTTTTATTTTTCAAATCCTTTTATTTTTCTTAGTCCTTTTATTTTTCCAGTCCTTTTAATTTTCGAGTCCCTATATTTTTCGAGTGCTTTTACTTTTCCAAGTCCTTTTATTTTTCAAATCCTTTTACTTTTCTGGTCCTTTTATTTTTCTGAGCCCTTTTATTTTTCTAGTTCTTTTTTTTTCTGAGTCCTTTTATTTTTCTGAGTCCTTTTATTTGTCGAGTCCTTTTATTTTTCTGAGTCCTTTTATTTCTCTGAGTCCTTATATTCTTCTAGTCCTTTTACTTTTCAAGTCCTTTTATTCTTTTAGTCCTTTTACTTTTCTAGTCCTTTTATTTTTCGAGTCTTTTTATTTTTCCAGTCCTTTTATTTTTCTGAGTCCTTTTATTTTTCAAATCCTTTTACTTTTCTACTCCTTTTATTTTTCAGAGCCCATTTATTTTTCTAGTTCTTTTTTTTTCTGAGTCCATTTATTTTTCTGAGTCCTTTTATTTGTCGAATCCTTTTATTTTTCTAGTCCTTTTATTTTTCTATTCCTTTTATTTTCCTTAGTCCTTTTATTTTTATAGTCCTTTTATTTTTCTAATCTTTTTATTTTTCTAGTCCATTTATTTTTCTGAGTCCTTTGATTTTTCCAGTCCTATTATTTTTCCAGTCATTTTATTTTTCTAACCCCTTTTATTTTCCTGAGTCCTTTTATTTTTCAAATCCTTTTATTTTTCTTAGTCCTTTTATTTTTCCAGTCCTTTTAATTTTCGAGTCCCTATATTTTTCGAGTGCTTTTACTTTTCCAAGTCCTTTTATTTTTCAAATCCTTTTACTTTTCTGGTCCTTTTATTTTTCTGAGCCATTTTATTTTTCTAGTTCTTTTTTTTTCTGAGTCCTGTTATTTTTCTGAGTCCTTTGATTTTTCCAGTCCTCTTATTTTTCCAGTCATTTTATTTTTCTAACCCTTTTTATTTTCCTGAGTCCTTTTATTTTTCTAATCCTTTTATTTTTCTGAGTCTTTTTATTTTTCTAGTCCTTTTACTTTTCTAGACCTTTTATTTTTCTGAGTCCTTTTATTTTTCAAGTCCATTTATTTTTCTGAGTCTTTTTATTTTTCTAGTCCTTTTTTTTTCTCTAGTTCTTTTATATTTCTATTCCTTTTAGTTTTCTGAGTCTTTTTATTTTTCAAATCCTTTTACTTTTCCAGTCCTTTTATTTTTCGAGTCCTTTTATTTTTCAAATCCTTTTATTTTTCTTGTCCTTTTATTTTTCCAGTCATTTTTTTTTCCAGTCCTTTTATTTTTCTGAGTCCTTTTATTTTTCAAATCCTTATACTTTTCTAGTCCTTTTATTTTTCTGAGCCCTTTTATTTTTCTAGTTCTTTTTTATTCTGATTCCTTTTATTTTTCTGAGTCCTTTTATTTGTCGAGTCCTTTTATTTTTCTAGTCCTTTTATTTTTCTATTCCTTTTTTTTTCCTTAGTCCTTTTATTTTTATATTCCTTTTATTTTTCTAAGCTTTTTATTTTTCCAGTCCTTTTATTTTTCTGAGTCCTTTTATTTTTCAAATCCTTTTACTTTTCTAGTCCTTTTATTTTTCTGAGCCCTTTTATTTTTCTAGTTCTTTTTTTTTTCTGAGTCCTTTTATTTTTCTGAGTCCTTTTATTTGTCGAGTCCTTTTATTTTTCTAGTCCTTTTATTTTTCTATTCCTTTTATTTTCCTTTGTCCTTTTATTTTTATAGGCCTTCTATTTTTCTAATCTTTTTATTTTTCTAGTCCATTTATTTTTCTGAGTCCTTTGATTTTTCCAGTCCTATTATTTTTCCAGTCATTTTATTTTTCTAACCCCTTTTATTTTCCTGAGTCCTTTTATTTTTCAAATCCTTTTATTTTTCTTAGTCCTTTTATTTTTCCAGTCCTTTTAATTTTCGAGTCCCTATACTTTTCGAGTGCTTTTACTTTTCCAAGTCCTTTTATTTTTCAAATCCTTTTACTTTTCTGGTCCTTTTATTTTTCTGAGCCATTTTATTTTTCTAGTTCTTTTTTTTTCTGAGTCCTGTTATTTTTCTGAGTCCTTTGATTTTTCCAGTCCTCTTATTTTTCCAGTCATTTTATTTTTCTAACCCTTTTTATTTTCCTGAGTCCTTTTATTTTTCTAATCCTTTTATTTTTCTGAGTCTTTTTATTTTTCTAGTCCTTTTTTTTTCTCTAGTTCTTTTATATTTCTATTCCTTTTAGTTTTCTGAGTCTTTTTATTTTTCAAATCCTTTTACTTTTCCAGTCCTTTTATTTTTCGAGTCCTTTTATTTTTCAAATCCTTTTATTTTTCTTGTCCTTTTATTTTTCCAGTCATTTTTTTTTCCAGTCCTTTTATTTTTCTGAGTCCTTTTATTTTTCAAATCCTTATACTTTTCTAGTCCTTTTATTTTTCTGAGCCCTTTTATTTTTCTAATTCTTTTTTATTCTGATTCCTTTTATTTTTCTGAGTCCTTTTATTTGTCGAGTCCTTTTATTTTTCTAGTCCTTTTATTTTTCTATTCCTTTTTTTTTCCTTAGTCCTTTTATTTTTCTAATCTTTTTATTTTTCCAGTCCTTTTATTTTTCTGAGTCCTTTTATTTTTCAAATCCTTTTACTTTTCTAGTCCTTTTATTTTTCTGAGCCCTTTTATTTTTCTAGTTCTTTTTTTTTTCTGAGTCCTTTTATTTTTCTGAGTCCTTTTATTTGTCGAGTCCTTTTATTTTTCTAGTCCTTTTATTTTTCTATTCCTTTTATTTTCCTTTGTCCTATTATTTTTATAGGCCTTCTATTTTTCTAATCTTTTTATTTTTCTAGTCCATTTATTTTTCTGAGTCCTTTGATTTTTCCAGTCCTATTATTTTTCCAGTCATTTTATTTTTCTAACCCCTTTTATTTTCCTGAGTCCTTTTATTTTTCAAATCCTTTTATTTTTCTTAGTCCTTTTATTTTTCCAGTCCTTTTAATTTTCGAGTCCCTATATTTTTCGAGTGCTTTTACTTTTCCAAGTCCTTTTATTTTTCAAATCCTTTTACTTTTCTGGTCCTTTTATTTTTCTGAGCCCTTTTATTTTTCTAGTTCTTTTTTTTTCTGAGTCCTTTTATTTTTCTGAGTCCTTTTATTTGTCGAGTCCTTTTATTTTTCTGAGTCCTTTTATTTCTCTGAGTCCTTATATTCTTCTAGTCCTTTTACTTTTCAAGTCCTTTTATTCTTTTAGTCCTTTTACTTTTCTAGTCCTTTTATTTTTCTGAGTCCTTTTATTTTTCAAATCCTTTTACTTTTCTACTCCTTTTATTTTTCAGAGCCCATTTATTTTTCTAGTTCTTTTTTTTTCTGAGTCCATTTATTTTTCTGAGTCCTTTTATTTGTCGAATCCTTTTATTTTTCTAGTCCTTTTATTTTTCTATTCCTTTTATTTTCCTTAGTCCTTTTATTTTTATAGTCCTTTTATTTTTCTAATCTTTTTATTTTTCTAGTCCATTTATTTTTCTGAGTCCTTTGATTTTTCCAGTCCTATTATTTTTCCAGTCATTTTATTTTTCTAACCCCTTTTATTTTCCTGAGTCCTTTTATTTTTCAAATCCTTTTATTTTTCTTAGTCCTTTTATTTTTCCAGTCCTTTTAATTTTCGAGTCCCTATACTTTTCGAGTGCTTTTACTTTTCCAAGTCCTTTTATTTTTCAAATCCTTTTACTTTTCTGGTCCTTTTATTTTTCTGAGCCATTTTATTTTTCTAGTTCTTTTTTTTTCTGAGTCCTGTTATTTTTCTGAGTCCTTTGATTTTTCCAGTCCTCTTATTTTTCCAGTCATTTTATTTTTCTAACCCTTTTTATTTTCCTGAGTCCTTTTATTTTTCTAATCCTTTTATTTTTCTGAGTCTTTTTATTTTTCTAGTCCTTTTACTTTTCTAGACCTTTTATTTTTCTGAGTCCTTTTATTTTTCAAGTCCATTTATTTTTCTGAGTCTTTTTATTTTTCTAGTCCTTTTTTTTTCTCTAGTTCTTTTATATTTCTATTCCTTTTAGTTTTCTGAGTCTTTTTATTTTTCAAATCCTTTTACTTTTCCAGTCCTTTTATTTTTCGAGTCCTTTTATTTTTCAAATCCTTTTATTTTTCTTGTCCTTTTATTTTTCCAGTCATTTTTTTTTCCAGTCCTTTTATTTTTCTGAGTCCTTTTATTTTTCAAATCCTTATACTTTTCTAGTCCTTTTATTTTTCTGAGCCCTTTTATTTTTCTAGTTCTTTTTTATTCTGATTCCTTTTATTTTTCTGAGTCCTTTTATTTGTCGAGTCCTTTTATTTTTCTAGTCCTTTTATTTTTCTATTCCTTTTTTTTTCCTTAGTCCTTTTATTTTTATATTCCTTTTATTTTTCTAAGCTTTTTATTTTTCCAGTCCTTTTATTTTTCTGAGTCCTTTTATTTTTCAAATCCTTTTACTTTTCTAGTCCTTTTATTTTTCTGAGCCCTTTTATTTTTCTAGTTCTTTTTTTTTTCTGAGTCCTTTTATTTTTCTGAGTCCTTTTATTTGTCGAGTCCTTTTATTTTTCTAGTCCTTTTATTTTTCTATTCCTTTTATTTTCCTTTGTCCTTTTATTTTTATAGGCCTTCTATTTTTCTAATCTTTTTATTTTTCTAGTCCATTTATTTTTCTGAGTCCTTTGATTTTTCCAGTCCTATTATTTTTCCAGTCATTTTATTTTTCTAACCCCTTTTATTTTCCTGAGTCCTTTTATTTTTCAAATCCTTTTATTTTTCTTAGTCCTTTTATTTTTCCAGTCCTTTTAATTTTCGAGTCCCTATATTTTTCGAGTGCTTTTACTTTTCCAAGTCCTTTTATTTTTCAAATCCTTTTACTTTTCTGGTCCTTTTATTTTTCTGAGCCATTTTATTTTTCTAGTTCTTTTTTTTTCTGAGTCCTGTTATTTTTCTGAGTCCTTTGATTTTTCCAGTCCTCTTATTTTTCCAGTCATTTTATTTTTCTAACCCTTTTTATTTTCCTGAGTCCTTTTATTTTTCTAATCCTTTTATTTTTCTGAGTCTTTTTATTTTTCTAGTCCTTTTACTTTTCTAGACCTTTTATTTTTCTGAGTCCTTTTATTTTTCAAGTCCATTTATTTTTCTGAGTCTTTTTATTTTTCTAGTCCTTTTTTTTTCTCTAGTTCTTTTATATTTCTATTCCTTTTAGTTTTCTGAGTCTTTTTATTTTTCAAATCCTTTTACTTTTCCAGTCCTTTTATTTTTCGAGTCCTTTTATTTTTCAAATCCTTTTATTTTTCTTGTCCTTTTATTTTTCCAGTCATTTTTTTTTCCAGTCCTTTTATTTTTCTGAGTCCTTTTATTTTTCAAATCCTTATACTTTTCTAGTCCTTTTATTTTTCTGAGCCCTTTTATTTTTCTAATTCTTTTTTTATTCTGATTCCTTTTATTTTTCTGAGTCCTTTTATTTGTCGAGTCCTTTTATTTTTCTAGTCCTTTTATTTTTCTATTCCTTTTTTTTTCCTTAGTCCTTTTATTTTTCTAATCTTTTTATTTTTCCAGTCCTTTTATTTTTCTGAGTCCTTTTATTTTTCAAATCCTTTTACTTTTCTAGTCCTTTTATTTTTCTGAGCCCTTTTATTTTTCTAGTTCTTTTTTTTTTCTGAGTCCTTTTATTTTTCTGAGTCCTTTTATTTGTCGAGTCCTTTTATTTTTCTAGTCCTTTTATTTTTCTATTCCTTTTATTTTCCTTTGTCCTATTATTTTTATAGGCCTTCTATTTTTCTAATCTTTTTATTTTTCTAGTCCATTTATTTTTCTGAGTCCTTTGATTTTTCCAGTCCTATTATTTTTCCAGTCATTTTATTTTTCTAACCCCTTTTATTTTCCTGAGTCCTTTTATTTTTCAAATCCTTTTATTTTTCTTAGTCCTTTTATTTTTCCAGTCCTTTTAATTTTCGAGTCCCTATATTTTTCGAGTGCTTTTACTTTTCCAAGTCCTTTTATTTTTCAAATCCTTTTACTTTTCTGGTCCTTTTATTTTTCTGAGCCCTTTTATTTTTCTAGTTCTTTTTTTTTCTGAGTCCTTTTATTTTTCTGAGTCCTTTTATTTGTCGAGTCCTTTTATTTTTCTGAGTCCTTTTATTTCTCTGAGTCCTTATATTCTTCTAGTCCTTTTACTTTTCAAGTCCTTTTATTCTTTTAGTCCTTTTACTTTTCTAGTCCTTTTATTTTTCTGAGTCCTTTTATTTTTCAAATCCTTTTACTTTTCTACTCCTTTTATTTTTCAGAGCCCATTTATTTTTCTAGTTCTTTTTTTTTCTGAGTCCATTTATTTTTCTGAGTCCTTTTATTTGTCGAATCCTTTTATTTTTCTAGTCCTTTTATTTTTCTATTCCTTTTATTTTCCTTAGTCCTTTTATTTTTATAGTCCTTTTATTTTTCTAATCTTTTTATTTTTCTAGTCCATTTATTTTTCTGAGTCCTTTGATTTTTCCAGTCCTATTATTTTTCCAGTCATTTTATTTTTCTAACCCCTTTTATTTTCCTGAGTCCTTTTATTTTTCAAATCCTTTTATTTTTCTTAGTCCTTTTATTTTTCCAGTCCTTTTAATTTTCGAGTCCCTATACTTTTCGAGTGCTTTTACTTTTCCAAGTCCTTTTATTTTTCAAATCCTTTTACTTTTCTGGTCCTTTTATTTTTCTGAGCCATTTTATTTTTCTAGTTCTTTTTTTTTCTGAGTCCTGTTATTTTTCTGAGTCCTTTGATTTTTCCAGTCCTCTTATTTTTCCAGTCATTTTATTTTTCTAACCCTTTTTATTTTCCTGAGTCCTTTTATTTTTCTAATCCTTTTATTTTTCTGAGTCTTTTTATTTTTCTAGTCCTTTTACTTTTCTAGACCTTTTATTTTTCTGAGTCCTTTTATTTTTCAAGTCCATTTATTTTTCTGAGTCTTTTTATTTTTCTAGTCCTTTTTTTTTCTCTAGTTCTTTTATATTTCTATTCCTTTTAGTTTTCTGAGTCTTTTTATTTTTCAAATCCTTTTACTTTTCCAGTCCTTTTATTTTTCGAGTCCTTTTATTTTTCAAATCCTTTTATTTTTCTTGTCCTTTTATTTTTCCAGTCATTTTTTTTTCCAGTCCTTTTATTTTTCTGAGTCCTTTTATTTTTCAAATCCTTATACTTTTCTAGTCCTTTTATTTTTCTGAGCCCTTTTATTTTTCTAGTTCTTTTTTATTCTGATTCCTTTTATTTTTCTGAGTCCTTTTATTTGTCGAGTCCTTTTATTTTTCTAGTCCTTTTATTTTTCTATTCCTTTTTTTTTCCTTAGTCCTTTTATTTTTATATTCCTTTTATTTTTCTAATCTTTTTATTTTTCCAGTCCTTTTATTTTTCTGAGTCCTTTTATTTTTCAAATCCTTTTACTTTTCTAGTCCTTTTATTTTTCTGAGCCCTTTTATTTTTCTAGTTCTTTTTTTTTTCTGAGTCCTTTTATTTTTCTGAGTCCTTTTATTTGTCGAGTCCTTTTATTTTTCTAGTCCTTTTATTTTTCTATTCCTTTTATTTTCCTTTGTCCTTTTATTTTTATAGGCCTTCTATTTTTCTAATCTTTTTATTTTTCTAGTCCATTTATTTTTCTGAGTCCTTTGATTTTTCCAGTCCTATTATTTTTCCAGTCATTTTATTTTTCTAACCCCTTTTATTTTCCTGAGTCCTTTTATTTTTCAAATCCTTTTATTTTTCTTAGTCCTTTTATTTTTCCAGTCCTTTTAATTTTCGAGTCCCTATATTTTTCGAGTGCTTTTACTTTTCCAAGTCCTTTTATTTTTCAAATCCTTTTACTTTTCTGGTCCTTTTATTTTTCTGAGCCCTTTTATTTTTCTAGTTCTTTTTTTTTCTGAGTCCTTTTATTTTTCTGAGTCCTTTTATTTGTCGAGTCCTTTTATTTTTCTGAGTCCTTTTATTTCTCTGAGTCCTTATATTCTTCTAGTCCTTTTACTTTTCAAGTCCTTTTATTCTTTTAGTCCTTTTACTTTTCTAGTCCTTTTATTTTTCGAGTCTTTTTATTTTTCCAGTCCTTTTATTTTTCTGAGTCCTTTTATTTTTCAAATCCTTTTACTTTTCCACTCCTTTTATTTTTCAGAGCCCATTTATTTTTCTAGTTCTTTTTTTTTCTGAGTCCATTTATTTTTCTGAGTCCTTTTATTTGTCGAATCCTTTTATTTTTCTAGTCCTTTTATTTTTCTATTCCTTTTATTTTCCTTAGTCCTTTTATTTTTATAGTCCTTTTATTTTTCTAATCTTTTTATTTTTCTAGTCCATTTATTTTTCTGAGTCCTTTGATTTTTCCAGTCCTATTATTTTTCCAGTCATTTTATTTTTCTAACCCCTTTTATTTTCCTGAGTCCTTTTATTTTTCAAATGCTTTTATTTTTCTTAGTCCTTTGATTTTTCCAGTCCTTTTAATTTTCGAGTCCCTATATTTTTCGAGTGCTTTTACTTTTCCAAGTCCTTTTATTTTTCAAATCCTTTTACTTTTCTGGTCCTTTTATTTTTCTGAGCCATTTTATTTTTCTAGTTCTTTTTTTTTCTGAGTCCTGTTATTTTTCTGAGTCCTTTGATTTTTCCAGTCCTCTTATTTTTCCAGTCATTTTATTTTTCTAACCCTTTTTATTTTCCTGAGTCCTTTTATTTTTCTAGTCCTTTTATTTTTCTGAGTCTTTTTATTTTTCTAGTCCTTTTACTTTTCTAGACCTTTTATTTTTCTGAGTCCTTTTATTTTTCAAGTCCATTTATTTTTCCGAGTCTTTTTATTTTTCTAGTCCTTTTTTTTTCTCTAGTTCTTTTATATTTCTATTCCTTTTAGTTTTCTGAGTCTTTTTATTTTTCAAATCCTTTTACTTTTCCAGTCCTTTTATTTTTCGAGTCCTTTTATTTTTCAAATCCTTTTATTTTTCTTGTCCTTTTATTTTTCCAGTCATTTTTTTTCCAGTCCTTTTATTTTTCTGAGTCCTTTTATTTTTCAAATCCTTATACTTTTCTAGTCCTTTTATTTTTCTGAGCCCTTTTATTTTTCTAGTTCTTTTTTATTCTGATTCCTTTTATTTTTCTGAGTCCTTTTATTTGTCGAGTCCTTTTATTTTTCTAGTCCTTTTATTTTTCTATTCCTTTTTTTTTCCTTAGTCCTTTTATTTTTATATTCCTTTTATTTTTCTAATCTTTTTATTTTTCCAGTCCTTTTATTTTTCTGAGTCCTTTTATTTTTCAAATCCTTTTACTTTTCTAGTCCTTTTATTTTTCTGAGCCCTTTTATTTTTCTAGTTCTTTTTTTTTCTGAGTCCATTTATTTTTCTGAGTCCTTTTATTTGTCGAATCCTTTTATTTTTCTAGTCCTTTTATTTTTCTATTCCTTTTATTTTCCTTAGTCCTTTTATTTTTATAGTCTTTTTATTTTTCTAATCTTTTTATTTTTCTAGTCCATTTATTTTTCTGAGTCCTTTGATTTTTCCAGTCCTATTATTTTTCCAGTCATTTTATTTTTCTAACCCCTTTTATTTTCCTGAGTCCTTTTATTTTTCAAATCCTTTTATTTTTCTTAGTCCTTTTATTTTTCCAGTCCTTTTAATTTTCGAGTCCCTATATTTTTCGAGTGCTTTTACTTTTCCAAGTCCTTTTATTTTTCAAATCCTTTTACTTTTCTGGTCCTTTTATTTTTCTGAGCCATTTTATTTTTCTAGTTCTTTTTTTTTCTGAGTCCTGTTATTTTTCTGAGTCCTTTGATTTTTCCAGTCCTCTTATTTTTCCAGTCATTTTATTTTTCTAACCCTTTTTATTTTCCTGAGTCCTTTTATTTTTCTAATCCTTTTATTTTTCTGAGTCTTTTTATTTTTCTAGTCCTTTTACTTTTCTAGACCTTTTATTTTTCTGAGTCCTTTTATTTTTCAAGTCCATTTATTTTTCTGAGTCTTTTTATTTTTCTAGTCCTTTTTTTTTCTCTAGTTCTTTTATATTTCTATTCCTTTTAGTTTTCTGAGTCTTTTTATTTTTCAAATCCATTTACTTTTCCAGTCCTTTTATTTTTCGAGTCCTTTTATTTTTCAAATCCTTTTATTTTTCTTGTCCTTTTATTTTTCCAGTCATTTTTTTTTCCAGTCCTTTTATTTTTCTGAGTCCTTTTATTTTTCAAATCCTTATACTTTTCTAGTCCTTTTATTTTTCTGAGCCCTTTTATTTTTCTAGTTCTTTTTTATTCTGATTCCTTTTATTTTTCTGAGTCCTTTTATTTGTCGAGTCCTTTTATTTTTCTAGTCCTTTTATTTTTCTATTCCTTTTTTTTTCCTTAGTCCTTTTATTTTTATATTCCTTTTATTTTTCTAATCTTTTTATTTTTCCAGTCCTTTTATTTTTCTGAGTCCTTTTATTTTTCAAATCCTTTTACTTTTCTAGTCCTTTTATTTTTCTGAGCCCTTTTATTTTTCTAGTTCTTTTTTTTTTCTGAGTCCTTTTATTTTTCTGAGTCCTTTTATTTGTCGAGTCCTTTTATTTTTCTAGTCCTTTTATTTTTCTATTCCTTTTATTTTCCTTTGTCCTTTTATTTTTATAGGCCTTCTATTTTTCTAATCTTTTTATTTTTCTAGTCCATTTATTTTTCTGAGTCCTTTGATTTTTCCAGTCCTATTATTTTTCCAGTCATTTTATTTTTCTAACCCCTTTTATTTTCCTGAGTCCTTTTATTTTTCAAATCCTTTTATTTTTCTTAGTCCTTTTATTTTTCCAGTCCTTTTAATTTTCGAGTCCCTATATTTTTCGAGTGCTTTTACTTTTCCAAGTCCTTTTATTTTTCAAATCCTTTTACTTTTCTGGTCCTTTTATTTTTCTGAGCCCTTTTATTTTTCTAGTTCTTTTTTTTTCTGAGTCCTTTTATTTTTCTGAGTCCTTTTATTTGTCGAGTCCTTTTATTTTTCTGAGTCCTTTTATTTCTCTGAGTCCTTATATTCTTCTAGTCCTTTTACTTTTCAAGTCCTTTTATTCTTTTAGTCCTTTTACTTTTCTAGTCCTTTTATTTTTCGAGTCTTTTTATTTTTCCAGTCCTTTTATTTTTCTGAGTCCTTTTATTTTTCAAATCCTTTTACTTTTCTACTCCTTTTATTTTTCAGAGCCCATTTATTTTTCTAGTTCTTTTTTTTTCTGAGTCCATTTATTTTTCTGAGTCCTTTTATTTATCGAATCCTTTTATTTTTCTAGTCCTTTTATTTTTCTATTCCTTTTATTTTCCTTAGTCCTTTTATTTTTATAGTCCTTTTATTTTTCTAATCTTTTTATTTTTCTAGTCCATTTATTTTTCTGAGTCCTTTGATTTTTCCAGTCCTATTATTTTTCCAGTCATTTTATTTTTCTAACCCCTTTTATTTTCCTGAGTCCTTTTATTTTTCAAATCCTTTTATTTTTCTTAGTCCTTTTATTTTTCCAGTCCTTTTAATTTTCGAGTCCCTATATTTTTCGAGTGCTTTTACTTTTCCAAGTCCTTTTATTTTTCAAATCCTTTTACTTTTCTGGTCCTTTTATTTTTCTGAGCCATTTTATTTTTCTAGTTCTTTTTTTTTCTGAGTCCTGTTATTTTTCTGAGTCCTTTGATTTTTCCAGTCCTCTTATTTTTCCAGTCATTTTATTTTTCTAACCCTTTTTATTTTCCTGAGTCCTTTTATTTTTCTAATCCTTTTATTTTTCTGAGTCTTTTTATTTTTCTAGTCCTTTTACTTTTCTAGACCTTTTATTTTTCTGAGTCCTTTTATTTTTCAAGTCCATTTATTTTTCTGAGTCTTTTTATTTTTCTAGTCCTTTTTTTTTCTCTAGTTCTTTTATATTTCTATTCCTTTTAGTTTTCTGAGTCTTTTTATTTTTCAAATCCTTTTACTTTTCCAGTCCTTTTATTTTTCGAGTCCTTTTATTTTTCAAATCCTTTTATTTTTCTTGTCCTTTTATTTTTCCAGTCATTTTTTTTTCCAGTCCTTTTATTTTTCTGAGTCCTTTTATTTTTCAAATCCTTATACTTTTCTAGTCCTTTTATTTTTCTGAGCCCTTTTATTTTTCTAGTTCTTTTTTATTCTGATTCCTTTTATTTTTCTGAGTCCTTTTATTTGTCGAGTCCTTTTATTTTTCTAGTCCTTTTATTTTTCTATTCCTTTTTTTTTCCTTAGTCCTTTTATTTTTATATTCCTTTTATTTTTCTAAGCTTTTTATTTTTCCAGTCCTTTTATTTTTCTGAGTCCTTTTATTTTTCAAATCCTTTTACTTTTCTAGTCCTTTTATTTTTCTGAGCCCTTTTATTTTTCTAGTTCTTTTTTTTTTCTGAGTCCTTTTATTTTTCTGAGTCCTTTTATTTGTCGAGTCCTTTTATTTTTCTAGTCCTTTTATTTTTCTATTCCTTTTATTTTCCTTTGTCCTTTTATTTTTATAGGCCTTCTATTTTTCTAATCTTTTTATTTTTCTAGTCCATTTATTTTTCTGAGTCCTTTGATTTTTCCAGTCCTATTATTTTTCCAGTCATTTTATTTTTCTAACCCCTTTTATTTTCCTGAGTCCTTTTATTTTTCAAATCCTTTTATTTTTCTTAGTCCTTTTATTTTTCCAGTCCTTTTAATTTTCGAGTCCCTATATTTTTCGAGTGCTTTTACTTTTCCAAGTCCTTTTATTTTTCAAATCCTTTTACTTTTCTGGTCCTTTTATTTTTCTGAGCCATTTTATTTTTCTAGTTCTTTTTTTTTCTGAGTCCTGTTATTTTTCTGAGTCCTTTGATTTTTCCAGTCCTCTTATTTTTCCAGTCATTTTATTTTTCTAACCCTTTTTATTTTCCTGAGTCCTTTTATTTTTCTAATCCTTTTATTTTTCTGAGTCTTTTTATTTTTCTAGTCCTTTTACTTTTCTAGACCTTTTATTTTTCTGAGTCCTTTTATTTTTCAAGTCCATTTATTTTTCTGAGTCTTTTTATTTTTCTAGTCCTTTTTTTTTCTCTAGTTCTTTTATATTTCTATTCCTTTTAGTTTTCTGAGTCTTTTTATTTTTCAAATCCTTTTACTTTTCCAGTCCTTTTATTTTTCGAGTCCTTTTATTTTTCAAATCCTTTTATTTTTCTTGTCCTTTTATTTTTCCAGTCATTTTTTTTTCCAGTCCTTTTATTTTTCTGAGTCCTTTTATTTTTCAAATCCTTATACTTTTCTAGTCCTTTTATTTTTCTGAGCCCTTTTATTTTTCTAATTCTTTTTTATTCTGATTCCTTTTATTTTTCTGAGTCCTTTTATTTGTCGAGTCCTTTTATTTTTCTAGTCCTTTTATTTTTCTATTCCTTTTTTTTTCCTTAGTCCTTTTATTTTTCTAATCTTTTTATTTTTCCAGTCCTTTTATTTTTCTGAGTCCTTTTATTTTTCAAATCCTTTTACTTTTCTAGTCCTTTTATTTTTCTGAGCCCTTTTATTTTTCTAGTTCTTTTTTTTTCTGAGTCCTTTTATTTTTCTGAGTCCTTTTATTTGTCGAGTCCTTTTATTTTTCTAGTCCTTTTATTTTTCTATTCCTTTTATTTTCCTTTGTCCTATTATTTTTATAGGCCTTCTATTTTTCTAATCTTTTTATTTTTCTAGTCCATTTATTTTTCTGAGTCCTTTGATTTTTCCAGTCCTATTATTTTTCCAGTCATTTTATTTTTCTAACCCCTTTTATTTTCCTGAGTCCTTTTATTTTTCAAATCCTTTTATTTTTCTTAGTCCTTTTATTTTTCCAGTCCTTTTAATTTTCGAGTCCCTATATTTTTCGAGTGCTTTTACTTTTCCAAGTCCTTTTATTTTTCAAATCCTTTTACTTTTCTGGTCCTTTTATTTTTCTGAGCCCTTTTATTTTTCTAGTTCTTTTTTTTTCTGAGTCCTTTTATTTTTCTGAGTCCTTTTATTTGTCGAGTCCTTTTATTTTTCTGAGTCCTTTTATTTCTCTGAGTCCTTATATTCTTCTAGTCCTTTTACTTTTCAAGTCCTTTTATTCTTTTAGTCCTTTTACTTTTCTAGTCCTTTTATTTTTCTGAGTCCTTTTATTTTTCAAATCCTTTTACTTTTCTACTCCTTTTATTTTTCAGAGCCCATTTATTTTTCTAGTTCTTTTTTTTTCTGAGTCCATTTATTTTTCTGAGTCCTTTTATTTGTCGAATCCTTTTATTTTTCTAGTCCTTTTATTTTTCTATTCCTTTTATTTTCCTTAGTCCTTTTATTTTTATAGTCCTTTTATTTTTCTAATCTTTTTATTTTTCTAGTCCATTTATTTTTCTGAGTCCTTTGATTTTTCCAGTCCTATTATTTTTCCAGTCATTTTATTTTTCTAACCCCTTTTATTTTCCTGAGTCCTTTTATTTTTCAAATCCTTTTATTTTTCTTAGTCCTTTTATTTTTCCAGTCCTTTTAATTTTCGAGTCCCTATACTTTTCGAGTGCTTTTACTTTTCCAAG
This sequence comes from Cinnamomum chago, assembly GCA_038049695.1. Classification (NCBI taxonomy): domain Eukaryota; kingdom Viridiplantae; phylum Streptophyta; class Magnoliopsida; order Laurales; family Lauraceae; genus Cinnamomum; species Cinnamomum chago. The sequence continues at coordinate 59,983,142 of CP142462.1, read as the reverse complement.
TCCTTTTATTTTTCAAATCCTTTTACTTTTCTGGTCCTTTTATTTTTCTGAGCCATTTTATTTTTCTAGTTCTTTTTTTTTCTGAGTCCTGTTATTTTTCTGAGTCCTTTGATTTTTCCAGTCCTCTTATTTTTCCTATCATTTTATTTTTCTAACCCTTTTTATTTTCCTGAGTCCTTTTATTTTTCTAATCCTTTTATTTTTCTGAGTCTTTTTATTTTTCTAGTCCTTTTACTTTTCTAGACCTTTTATTTTTCTGAGTCCTTTTATTTTTCAAGTCCATTTATTTTTCTGAGTCTTTTTATTTTTCTAGTCCTTTTTTTTTCTCTAGTTCTTTTATATTTCTATTCCTTTTAGTTTTCTGAGTCTTTTTATTTTTCAAATCCTTTTACTTTTCCAGTCCTTTTATTTTTCGAGTCCTTTTATTTTTCAAATCCTTTTATTTTTCTTGTCCTTTTATTTTTCCAGTCATTTTTTTTTCCAGTCCTTTTATTTTTCTGAGTCCTTTTATTTTTCAAATCCTTATACTTTTCTAGTCCTTTTATTTTTCTGAGCCCTTTTATTTTTCTAGTTCTTTTTTATTCTGATTCCTTTTATTTTTCTGAGTCCTTTTATTTGTCGAGTCCTTTTATTTTTCTAGTCCTTTTATTTTTCTATTCCTTTTTTTTTCCTTAGTCCTTTTATTTTTATATTCCTTTTATTTTTCTAATCTTTTTATTTTTCCAGTCCTTTTATTTTTCTGAGTCCTTTTATTTTTCAAATCCTTATACTTTTCTAGTCCTTTTATTTTTCTGAGCCCTTTTATTTTTCTAGTTCTTTTTTATTCTGATTCCTTTTATTTTTCTGAGTCCTTTTATTTGTCGAGTCCTTTTATTTTTCTAGTCCTTTTATTTTTCTATTCCTTTTTTTTTCCTTAGTCCTTTTATTTTTATATTCCTTTTATTTTTCGACTCTTTTTATTTTTCCAGTCCTTTTATTTTTCTGAGTCCTTTTATTTTTCAAATCCTTTTACTTTTCTACTCCTTTTATTTTTCAGAGCCCATTTATTTTTCTAGTTCTTTTTTTTTCTGAGTCCATTTATTTTTCTGAGTCCTTTTATTTGTCGAATCCTTTTATTTTTCTAGTCCTTTTATTTTTCTATTCCTTTTATTTTCCTTAGTCCTTTTATTTTTATAGTCCTTTTATTTTTCTAATCTTTTTATTTTTCTAGTCCATTTATTTTTCTGAGTCCTTTGATTTTTCCAGTCCTATTATTTTTCCAGTCATTTTATTTTTCTAACCCCTTTTATTTTCCTGAGTCCTTTTATTTTTCAAATCCTTTTATTTTTCTTAGTCCTTTTATTTTTCCAGTCCTTTTAATTTTCGAGTCCCTATATTTTTCGAGTGCTTTTACTTTTCCAAGTCCTTTTATTTTTCAAATCCTTTTACTTTTCTGGTCCTTTTATTTTTCTGAGCCCTTTTATTTTTCTAGTTCTTTTTTTTTCTGAGTCCTTTTATTTTTCTGAGTCCTTTTATTTGTCGAGTCCTTTTATTTTTCTGAGTCCTTTTATTTCTCTGAGTCCTTATATTCTTCTAGTCCTTTTACTTTTCAAGTCCTTTTATTCTTTTAGTCCTTTTACTTTTCTAGTCCTTTTATTTTTCGAGTCTTTTTATTTTTCCAGTCCTTTTATTTTTCTGAGTCCTTTTATTTTTCAAATCCTTTTACTTTTCTACTCCTTTTATTTTTCAGAGCCCATTTATTTTTCTAGTTCTTTTTTTTTCTGAGTCCATTTATTTTTCTGAGTCCTTTTATTTGTCGAATCCTTTTATTTTTCTAGTCCTTTTATTTTTCTATTCCTTTTATTTTCCTTAGTCCTTTTATTTTTATAGTCCTTTTATTTTTCTAATCTTTTTATTTTTCTAGTCCATTTATTTTTCTGAGTCCTTTGATTTTTCCAGTCCTATTATTTTTCCAGTCATTTTATTTTTCTAACCCCTTTTATTTTCCTGAGTCCTTTTATTTTTCAAATCCTTTTATTTTTCTTAGTCCTTTTATTTTTCCAGTCCTTTTAATTTTCGAGTCCCTATATTTTTCGAGTGCTTTTACTTTTCCAAGTCCTTTTATTTTTCAAATCCTTTTACTTTTCTGGTCCTTTTATTTTTCTGAGCCATTTTATTTTTCTAGTTCTTTTTTTTTCTGAGTCCTGTTATTTTTCTGAGTCCTTTGATTTTTCCAGTCCTCTTATTTTTCCAGTCATTTTATTTTTCTAACCCTTTTTATTTTCCTGAGTCCTTTTATTTTTCTAATCCTTTTATTTTTCTGAGTCTTTTTATTTTTCTAGTCCTTTTACTTTTCTAGACCTTTTATTTTTCTGAGTCCTTTTATTTTTCAAGTCCATTTATTTTTCTGAGTCTTTTTATTTTTCTAGTCCTTTTTTTTTCTCTAGTTCTTTTATATTTCTATTCCTTTTAGTTTTCTGAGTCTTTTTATTTTTCAAATCCTTTTACTTTTCCATTCCTTTTATTTTTCGAGTCCTTTTATTTTTCAAATCCTTTTATTTTTCTTGTCCTTTTATTTTTCCAGTCATTTTTTTTTCCAGTCCTTTTATTTTTCTGAGTCCTTTTATTTTTCAAATCCTTATACTTTTCTAGTCCTTTTATTTTTCTGAGCCCTTTTATTTTTCTAGTTCTTTTTTATTCTGATTCCTTTTATTTTTCTGAGTCCTTTTATTTGTCGAGTCCTTTTATTTTTCTAGTCCTTTTATTTTTCTATTCCTTTTTTTTTCCTTAGTCCTTTTATTTTTATATTCCTTTTATTTTTCTAATCTTTTTATTTTTCCAGTCCTTTTATTTTTCTGAGTCCTTTTATTTTTCAAATCCTTTTACTTTTCTAGTCCTTTTATTTTTCTGAGCCCTTTTATTTTTCTAGTTCTTTTTTTTTTCTGAGTCCTTTTATTTTTCTGAGTCCTTTTATTTGTCGAGTCCTTTTATTTTTCTAGTCCTTTTATTTTTCTATTCCTTTTATTTTCCTTTGTCCTTTTATTTTTATAGGCCTTCTATTTTTCTAATCTTTTTATTTTTCTAGTCCATTTATTTTTCTGAGTCCTTTGATTTTTCCAGTCCTATTATTTTTCCAGTCATTTTATTTTTCTAACCCCTTTTATTTTCCTGAGTCCTTTTATTTTTCAAATCCTTTTATTTTTCTTAGTCCTTTTATTTTTCCAGTCCTTTTAATTTTCGAGTCCCTATATTTTTCGAGTGCTTTTACTTTTCCAAGTCCTTTTATTTTTCAAATCCTTTTACTTTTCTGGTCCTTTTATTTTTCTAAGCCATTTTATTTTTCTAGTTCTTTTTTTTTCTGAGTCCTTTTATTTGTCGAGTCCTTTTATTTTTCTGAGTCCTTTTATTTGTCGAGTCCTTTTATTTTTCTAGTCCTTTTATTTTTCTATTCCTTTTTTTTTCCTTAGTCCTTTTATTTTTCTAATCTTTTTATTTTTCCAGTCCTTTTATTTTTCTGAGTCCTTTTATTTTTCAAATCCTTTTACTTTTCTAGTCCTTTTATTTTTCTGAGCCCTTTTATTTTTCTAGTTCTTTTTTTTTTCTGAGTCCTTTTATTTTTCTGAGTCCTTTTATTTGTCGAGTCCTTTTATTTTTCTAGTCCTTTTATTTTTCTATTCCTTTTATTTTCCTTTGTCCTATTATTTTTATAGGCCTTCTATTTTTCTAATCTTTTTATTTTTCTAGTCCATTTATTTTTCTGAGTCCTTTGATTTTTCCAGTCCTATTATTTTTCCAGTCATTTTATTTTTCTAACCCCTTTTATTTTCCTGAGTCCTTTTATTTTTCAAATCCTTTTATTTTTCTTAGTCCTTTTATTTTTCCAGTCCTTTTAATTTTCGAGTCCCTATATTTTTCGAGTGCTTTTACTTTTCCAAGTCCTTTTATTTTTCAAATCCTTTTACTTTTCTGGTCCTTTTATTTTTCTGAGCCCTTTTATTTTTCTAGTTCTTTTTTTTTCTGAGTCCTTTTATTTTTCTGAGTCCTTTTATTTGTCGAGTCCTTTTATTTTTCTGAGTCCTTTTATTTCTCTGAGTCCTTATATTCTTCTAGTCCTTTTACTTTTCAAGTCCTTTTATTCTTTTAGTCCTTTTACTTTTCTAGTCCTTTTATTTTTCTGAGTCCTTTTATTTTTCAAATCCTTTTACTTTTCTACTCCTTTTATTTTTCAGAGCCCATTTATTTTTCTAGTTCTTTTTTTTTCTGAGTCCATTTATTTTTCTGAGTCCTTTTATTTGTCGAATCCTTTTATTTTTCTAGTCCTTTTATTTTTCTATTCCTTTTATTTTCCTTAGTCCTTTTATTTTTATAGTCCTTTTATTTTTCTAATCTTTTTATTTTTCTAGTCCATTTATTTTTCTGAGTCCTTTGATTTTTCCAGTCCTATTATTTTTCCAGTCATTTTATTTTTCTAACCCCTTTTATTTTCCTGAGTCCTTTTATTTTTCAAATCCTTTTATTTTTCTTAGTCCTTTTATTTTTCCAGTCCTTTTAATTTTCGAGTCCCTATATTTTTCGAGTGCTTTTACTTTTCCAAGTCCTTTTATTTTTCAAATCCTTTTACTTTTCTGGTCCTTTTATTTTTCTGAGCCATTTTATTTTTCTAGTTCTTTTTTTTTTTCTGAGTCCTGTTATTTTTCTGAGTCCTTTGATTTTTCCAGTCCTCTTATTTTTCCAGTCATTTTATTTTTCTAACCCTTTTTATTTTCCTGAGTCCTTTTATTTTTCTAATCCTTTTATTTTTCTGAGTCTTTTTATTTTTCTAGTCCTTTTACTTTTCTAGACCTTTTATTTTTCTGAGTCCTTTTATTTTTCAAGTCCATTTATTTTTCTGAGTCTTTTTATTTTTCTAGTCCTTTTTTTTTCTCTAGTTCTTTTATATTTCTATTCCTTTTAGTTTTCTGAGTCTTTTTATTTTTCAAATCCTTTTACTTTTCCAGTCCTTTTATTTTTCGAGTCCTTTTATTTTTCAAATCCTTTTATTTTTCTTGTCCTTTTATTTTTCCAGTCATTTTTTTTTCCAGTCCTTTTATTTTTCTGAGTCCTTTTATTTTTCAAATCCTTATACTTTTCTAGTCCTTTTATTTTTCTGAGCCCTTTTATTTTTCTAGTTCTTTTTTATTCTGATTCCTTTTATTTTTCTGAGTCCTTTTATTTGTCGAGTCCTTTTATTTTTCTAGTCCTTTTATTTTTCTATTCCTTTTTTTTTCCTTAGTCCTTTTATTTTTATATTCCTTTTATTTTTCTAATCTTTTTATTTTTCCAGTCCTTTTATTTTTCTGAGTCCTTTTATTTTTCAAATCCTTTTACTTTTCTAGTCCTTTTATTTTTCTGAGCCCTTTTATTTTTCTAGTTCTTTTTTTTTTCTGAGTCCTTTTATTTTTCTGAGTCCTTTTATTTGTCGAGTCCTTTTATTTTTCTAGTCCTTTTATTTTTCTATTCCTTTTATTTTCCTTTGTCCTTTTATTTTTATAGGCCTTCTATTTTTCTAATCTTTTTATTTTTCTAGTCCATTTATTTTTCTGAGTCCTTTGATTTTTCCAGTCCTATTATTTTTCCAGTCATTTTATTTTTCTAACCCCTTTTATTTTCCTGAGTCCTTTTATTTTTCAAATCCTTTTATTTTTCTTAGTCCTTTTATTTTTCCAGTCCTTTTAATTTTCGAGTCCCTATATTTTTCGAGTGCTTTTACTTTTCCAAGTCCTTTTATTTTTCAAATCCTTTTACTTTTCTGGTCCTTTTATTTTTCTGAGCCCTTTTATTTTTCTAGTTCTTTTTTTTTCTGAGTCCTTTTATTTTTCTGAGTCCTTTTATTTGTCGAGTCCTTTTATTTTTCTGAGTCCTTTTATTTCTCTGAGTCCTTATATTCTTCTAGTCCTTTTACTTTTCAAGTCCTTTTATTCTTTTAGTCCTTTTACTTTTCTAGTCCTTTTATTTTTCGAGTCTTTTTATTTTTCCAGTCCTTTTATTTTTCTGAGTCCTTTTATTTTTCAAATCCTTTTACTTTTCTACTCCTTTTATTTTTCAGAGCCCATTTATTTTTCTAGTTCTTTTTTTTTCTGAGTCCATTTATTTTTCTGAGTCCTTTTATTTGTCGAATCCTTTTATTTTTCTAGTCCTTTTATTTTTCTATTCCTTTTATTTTCCTTAGTCCTTTTATTTTTATAGTCCTTTTATTTTTCTAATCTTTTTATTTTTCTAGTCCATTTATTTTTCTGAGTCCTTTGATTTTTCCAGTCCTATTATTTTTCCAGTCATTTTATTTTTCTAACCCCTTTTATTTTCCTGAGTCCTTTTATTTTTCAAATCCTTTTATTTTTCTTAGTCCTTTTATTTTTCCAGTCCTTTTAATTTTCGAGTCCCTATATTTTTCGAGTGCTTTTACTTTTCCAAGTCCTTTTATTTTTCAAATCCTTTTACTTTTCTGGTCCTTTTATTTTTCTGAGCCATTTTATTTTTCTAGTTCTTTTTTTTTCTGAGTCCTGTTATTTTTCTGAGTCCTTTGATTTTTCCAGTCCTCTTATTTTTCCAGTCATTTTATTTTTCTAACCCTTTTTATTTTCCTGAGTCCTTTTATTTTTCTAATCCTTTTATTTTTCTGAGTCTTTTTATTTTTCTAGTCCTTTTACTTTTCTAGACCTTTTATTTTTCTGAGTCCTTTTATTTTTCAAGTCCATTTATTTTTCTGAGTCTTTTTATTTTTCTAGTCCTTTTTTTTCTCTAGTTCTTTTATATTTCTATTCCTTTTAGTTTTCTGAGTCTTTTTATTTTTCAAATCCTTTTACTTTTCCAGTCCTTTTATTTTTCGAGTCCTTTTATTTTTCAAATCCTTTTATTTTTCTTGTCCTTTTATTTTTCCAGTCATTTTTTTTTCCAGTCCTTTTATTTTTCTGAGTCCTTTTATTTTTCAAATCCTTATACTTTTCTAGTCCTTTTATTTTTCTGAGCCCTTTTATTTTTCTAGTTCTTTTTTATTCTGATTCCTTTTATTTTTCTGAGTCCTTTTATTTGTCGAGTCCTTTTATTTTTCTAGTCCTTTTATTTTTCTATTCCTTTTTTTTTCCTTAGTCCTTTTATTTTTATATTCCTTTTATTTTTCTAATCTTTTTATTTTTCCAGTCCTTTTATTTTTCTGAGTCCTTTTATTTTTCAAATCCTTTTACTTTTCTAGTCCTTTTATTTTTCTGAGCCCTTTTATTTTTCTAGTTCTTTTTTTTTTCTGAGTCCTTTTATTTTTCTGAGTCCTTTTATTTGTCGAGTCCTTTTATTTTTCTAGTCCTTTTATTTTTCTATTCCTTTTATTTTCCTTTGTCCTATTATTTTTATAGGCCTTCTATTTTTCTAATCTTTTTATTTTTCTAGTCCATTTATTTTTCTGAGTCCTTTGATTTTTCCAGTCCTATTATTTTTCCAGTCATTTTATTTTTCTAACCCCTTTTATTTTCCTGAGTCCTTTTATTTTTCAAATCCTTTTATTTTTCTTAGTCCTTTTATTTTTCCAGTCCTTTTAATTTTCGAGTCCCTATATTTTTCGAGTGCTTTTACTTTTCCAAGTCCTTTTATTTTTCAAATCCTTTTACTTTTCTGGTCCTTTTATTTTTCTGAGCCCTTTTATTTTTCTAGTTCTTTTTTTTTCTGAGTCCTTTTATTTTTCTGAGTACTTTTATTTGTCGAGTCCTTTTATTTTTCTGAGTCCTTTTATTTCTCTGAGTCCTTATATTCTTCTAGTCCTTTTACTTTTCAAGTCCTTTTATTCTTTTAGTCCTTTTACTTTTCTAGTCCTTTTATTTTTCTGAGTCCTTTTATTTTTCAAATCCTTTTACTTTTCTACTCCTTTTATTTTTCAGAGCCCATTTATTTTTCTAGTTCTTTTTTTTTCTGAGTCCATTTATTTTTCTGAGTCCTTTTATTTGTCGAATCCTTTTATTTTTCTAGTCCTTTTATTTTTCTATTCCTTTTATTTTCCTTAGTCCTTTTATTTTTATAGTCCTTTTATTTTTCTAATCTTTTTATTTTTCTAGTCCATTTATTTTTCTGAGTCCTTTGATTTTTCCAGTCCTATTATTTTTCCAGTCATTTTATTTTTCTAACCCCTTTTATTTTCCTGAGTCCTTTTATTTTTCAAATCCTTTTATTTTTCTTAGTCCTTTTATTTTTCCAGTCCTTTTAATTTTCGAGTCCCTATATTTTTCGAGTGCTTTTACTTTTCCAAGTCCTTTTATTTTTCAAATCCTTTTACTTTTCTGGTCCTTTTATTTTTCTGAGCCATTTTATTTTTCTAGTTCTTTTTTTTTCTGAGTCCTGTTATTTTTCTGAGTCCTTTGATTTTTCCAGTCCTCTTATTTTTCCAGTCATTTTATTTTTCTAACCCTTTTTATTTTCCTGAGTCCTTTTATTTTTCTAATCCTTTTATTTTTCTGAGTCTTTTTATTTTTCTAGTCCTTTTACTTTTCTAGACCTTTTATTTTTCTGAGTCCTTTTATTTTTCAAGTCCATTTATTTTTCTGAGTCTTTTTATTTTTCTAGTCCTTTTTTTTTCTCTAGTTCTTTTATATTTCTATTCCTTTTAGTTTTCTGAGTCTTTTTATTTTTCAAATCCTTTTACTTTTCCAGTCCTTTTATTTTTCGAGTCCTTTTATTTTTCAAATCCTTTTATTTTTCTTGTCCTTTTATTTTTCCAGTCATTTTTTTTTCCAGTCCTTTTATTTTTCTGAGTCCTTTTATTTTTCAAATCCTTATACTTTTCTAGTCCTTTTATTTTTCTGAGCCCTTTTATTTTTCTAGTTCTTTTTTATTCTGATTCCTTTTATTTTTCTGAGTCCTTTTATTTGTCGAGTCCTTTTATTTTTCTAGTCCTTTTATTTTTCTATTCCTTTTTTTTTCCTTAGTCCTTTTATTTTTATATTCCTTTTATTTTTCTAATCTTTTTATTTTTCCAGTCCTTTTATTTTTCTGAGTCCTTTTATTTTTCAAATCCTTTTACTTTTCTAGTCCTTTTATTTTTCTGAGCCCTTTTATTTTTCTAGTTCTTTTTTTTTTCTGAGTCCTTTTATTTTTCTGAGTCCTTTTATTTGTCGAGTCCTTTTATTTTTCTAGTCCTTTTATTTTTCTATTCCTTTTATTTTCCTTTGTCCGTTTATTTTTATAGGCCTTCTATTTTTCTAATCTTTTTATTTTTCTAGTCCATTTATTTTTCTGAGTCCTTTGATTTTTCCAGTCCTATTATTTTTCCAGTCATTTTATTTTTCTAACCCCTTTTATTTTCCTGAGTCCTTTTATTTTTCAAATCCTTTTATTTTTCTTAGTCCTTTTATTTTTCCAGTCCTTTTAATTTTCGAGTCCCTATATTTTTCGAGTGCTTTTACTTTTCCAAGTCCTTTTATTTTTCAAATCCTTTTACTTTTCTGGTCCTTTTATTTTTCTGAGCCCTTTTATTTTTCTAGTTCTTTTTTTTTCTGAGTCCTTTTATTTTTCTGAGTCCTTTTATTTGTCGAGTCCTTTTATTTTTCTGAGTCCTTTTATTTCTCTGAGTCCTTATATTCTTCTAGTCCTTTTACTTTTCAAGTCCTTTTATTCTTTTAGTCCTTTTACTTTTCTAGTCCTTTTATTTTTCGAGTCTTTTTATTTTTCCAGTCCTTTTATTTTTCTGAGTCCTTTTATTTTTCAAATCCTTTTACTTTTCTACTCCTTTTATTTTTCAGAGCCCATTTATTTTTCTAGTTCTTTTTTTTTCTGAGTCCATTTATTTTTCTGAGTCCTTTTATTTGTCGAATCCTTTTATTTTTCTAGTCCTTTTATTTTTCTATTCCTTTTATTTTCCTTAGTCCTTTTATTTTTATAGTCCTTTTATTTTTCTAATCTTTTTATTTTTCTAGTCCATTTATTTTTCTGAGTCCTTTGATTTTTCCAGTCCTATTATTTTTCCAGTCATTTTATTTTTCTAACCCCTTTTATTTTCCTGAGTCCTTTTATTTTTCTGAGTCCTTTTATTTTTCCAGTCCTTTTAATTTTCGAGTCCCTATATTTTTCGAGTTCTTTTACTTTTCCAAGTCCTTTTATTTTTCAAATCCTTTTACTTTCTAGGTCCTTTAATTTTTCTGAGCCATTTTATTTTTCTAGTTCTTTTTTTTTCTGAGTCCTTTTATTTTTCTGAGTCCTTTTATTTGTCGAGTCCTTTTATTTTTCTGAGTCCTTTTATTTCTCTGAGTCCTTATATTCTTCTAGTCCTTTTACTTTTCTAGTACTTTTATTCTTCTAGTCCTTTTACTTTTCTAGTCCTTTTATTTTTCCAGTCCTTTTATTTTTCCTGTCCTTTTATTTTTCTGAGTCCTTTTATTTTTCAAATCGTTTTACTTTTCTAGTCCTTTTATTTTTCTGAGCCCTTTTATTTTTCTAGTTCTTTTTTTTCTGAGTCCTTTTATTTTTCTGAGTCCTTTTATTTGTCGAGTCCTTTTATTTTTCTAGTCCTTTTATTTTTCTATTCCTTTTTTTTTCCTTAGTCCTTTTATTTTTATATTCCTTTTATTTTTCTAATCTTTTTATTTTTCCAGTCCTTTTATTTTTCTGAGTCCTTTTATTTTTCAAATCCTTTTACTTTTCTAGTCCTTTTATTTTTCTGAGCCCTTTTATTTTTCTAGTTCTTTTTTTTTTCTGAGTCCTTTTATTTTTCTGAGTCCTTTTATTTGTCGAGTCCTTTTATTTTTCTAGTCCTTTTATTTTTCTATTCCTTTTATTTTCCTTTGTCCGTTTATTTTTATAGGCCTTCTATTTTTCTAATCTTTTTATTTTTCTAGTCCATTTATTTTTCTGAGTCCTTTGATTTTTCCAGTCCTATTATTTTTCCAGTCATTTTATTTTTCTAACCCCTTTTATTTTCCTGAGTCCTTTTATTTTTCAAATCCTTTTATTTTTCTTAGTCCTTTTATTTTTCCAGTCCTTTTAATTTTCGAGTCCCTATATTTTTCGAGTGCTTTTACTTTTCCAAGTCCTTTTATTTTTCAAATCCTTTTACTTTTCTGGTCCTTTTATTTTTCTGAGCCCTTTTATTTTTCTAGTTCTTTTTTTTTCTGAGTCCTTTTATTTTTCTGAGTCCTTTTATTTGTCGAGTCCTTTTATTTTTCTGAGTCCTTTTATTTCTCTGAGTCCTTATATTCTTCTAGTCCTTTTACTTTTCAAGTCCTTTTATTCTTTTAGTCCTTTTACTTTTCTAGTCCTTTTATTTTTCGAGTCTTTTTATTTTTCCAGTCCTTTTATTTTTCTGAGTCCTTTTATTTTTCAAATCCTTTTACTTTTCTACTCCTTTTATTTTTCAGAGCCCATTTATTTTTCTAGTTCTTTTTTTTTCTGAGTCCATTTATTTTTCTGAGTCCTTTTATTTGTCGAATCCTTTTATTTTTCTAGTCCTTTTATTTTTCTATTCCTTTTATTTTCCTTAGTCCTTTTATTTTTATAGTCCTTTTATTTTTCTAATCTTTTTATTTTTCTAGTCCATTTATTTTTCTGAGTCCTTTGATTTTTCCAGTCCTATTATTTTTCCAGTCATTTTATTTTTCTAACCCCTTTTATTTTCCTGAGTCCTTTTATTTTTCAAATCCTTTTATTTTTCTTAGTCCTTTTATTTTTCCAGTCCTTTTAATTTTCGAGTCCCTATATTTTTCGAGTGCTTTTACTTTTCCAAGTCCTTTTATTTTTCAAATCCTTTTACTTTTCTGGTCCTTTTATTTTTCTGAGCCATTTTATTTTTCTAGTTCTTTTTTTTTCTGAGTCCTGTTATTTTTCTGAGTCCTTTGATTTTTCCAGTCCTCTTATTTTTCCAGTCATTTTATTTTTCTAACCCTTTTTATTTTCCTGAGTCCTTTTATTTTTCTAATCCTTTTATTTTTCTGAGTCTTTTTATTTTTCTAGTCCTTTTACTTTTCTAGACCTTTTATTTTTCTGAGTCCTTTTATTTTTCAAGTCCATTTATTTTTCTGAGTCTTTTTATTTTTCTAGTCCTTTTTTTTTCTCTAGTTCTTTTATATTTCTATTCCTTTTAGTTTTCTGAGTCTTTTTATTTTTCAAATCCTTTTACTTTTCCAGTCCTTTTATTTTTCGAGTCCTTTTATTTTTCAAATCCTTTTATTTTTCTTGTCCTTTTATTTTTCCAGTCATTTTTTTTTCCAGTCCTTTTATTTTTCTGAGTCCTTTTATTTTTCAAATCCTTATACTTTTCTAGTCCTTTTATTTTTCTGAGCCCTTTTATTTTTCTAGTTCTTTTTTATTCTGATTCCTTTTATTTTTCTGAGTCCTTTTATTTGTCGAGTCCTTTTATTTTTCTAGTCCTTTTATTTTTCTATTCCTTTTTTTTTCCTTAGTCCTTTTATTTTTATATTCCTTTTATTTTTCTAATCTTTTTATTTTTCCAGTCCTTTTATTTTTCTGAGTCCTTTTATTTTTCAAATCCTTTTACTTTTCTAGTCCTTTTATTTTTCTGAGCCCTTTTATTTTTCTAGTTCTTTTTTTTTTCTGAGTCCTTTTATTTTTCTGAGTCCTTTTATTTGTCGAGTCCTTTTATTTTTCTAGTCCTTTTATTTTTCTATTCCTTTTATTTTCCTTTGTCCGTTTATTTTTATAGGCCTTCTATTTTTCTAATCTTTTTATTTTTCTAGTCCATTTATTTTTCTGAGTCCTTTGATTTTTCCAGTCCTATTATTTTTCCAGTCATTTTATTTTTCTAACCCCTTTTATTTTCCTGAGTCCTTTTATTTTTCAAATCCTTTTATTTTTCTTAGTCCTTTTATTTTTCCAGTCCTTTTAATTTTCGAGTCCCTATATTTTTCGAGTGCTTTTACTTTTCCAAGTCCTTTTATTTTTCAAATCCTTTTACTTTTCTGGTCCTTTTATTTTTCTGAGCCCTTTTATTTTTCTAGTTCTTTTTTTTTCTGAGTCCTTTTATTTTTCTGAGTCCTTTTATTTGTCGAGTCCTTTTATTTTTCTGAGTCCTTTTATTTCTCTGAGTCCTTATATTCTTCTAGTCCTTTTACTTTTCAAGTCCTTTTATTCTTTTAGTCCTTTTACTTTTCTAGTCCTTTTATTTTTCGAGTCTTTTTATTTTTCCAGTCCTTTTATTTTTCTGAGTCCTTTTATTTTTCAAATCCTTTTACTTTTCTACTCCTTTTATTTTTCAGAGCCCATTTATTTTTCTAGTTCTTTTTTTTTCTGAGTCCATTTATTTTTCTGAGTCCTTTTATTTGTCGAATCCTTTTATTTTTCTAGTCCTTTTATTTTTCTATTCCTTTTATTTTCCTTTTTCCTTTTATTTTTCTGAGTCCTTTGATTTTTCCAGTCCTATTATTTTTCCAGTCATTTTATTTTTCTAACCCCTTTTATTTTCCTGAGTCCTTTTATTTTTCTGAGTCCTTTTATTTTTCCAGTCCTTTTAATTTTCGAGTCCCTATATTTTTCGAGTGCTTTTACTTTTCCAAGTCCTTTTATTTTTCAAATCCTTTTACTTTCTAGGTCCTTTAATTTTTCTGAGCCATTTTATTTTTCTAGTTCTTTTTTTTTCTGAGTCCTTTTATTTTTCTGAGTCCTTTTATTTGTCGAGTCCTTTTATTTTTCTGAGTCCTTTTATTTCTCTGAGTCCTTATATTCTTCTAGTCCTTTTACTTTTCTAGTACTTTTATTCTTCTAGTCCTTTTACTTTTCTAGTCCTTTTATTTTCCAGTCCTTTTATTTTTCCTGTCCTTTTATTTTTCTGAGTCCTTTTATTTTTCAAATCGTTTTACTTTTCTAGTCCTTTTATTTTTCTGAGCCCTTTTATTTTTCTAGTTCTTTTTTTTCTGAGTCCTTTTATTTTTCTGAGTCCTTTTATTTGTCGAGTCCTTTTATTTTTCTAGTCCTTTTATTTTTCTATTCCTTTTATTTTCCTTTGTCCTTTTATTTTTATAGTCCTTTTATTTTTCTAATCTTTTTATTTTTCTAGTCCTTTTATTTTTCTGTGTCCTTTGATTTTTCCAGTCCTATTATTTTTCCAGTCAGTTTATGTTTCTAACCCCTTTTATTTTCCTGAGTCCTTTTATTTTTCTAATCCTTTTATTTTTCTGTGTACTTTTATTTTTCCAGTCCTTTTAATTTTCGAGTCCCTATATTTTTCGAGTGCTTTTACTTTTCCAAGTCCTTTTATTTTTCAAATCCTTTTACTTTTCTGGTCCTTTTATTTTTCTGAGTCCATTTACTTTTCTGGTCCTTTTATTTTTCCAGTCCTTTTATTTTTCCAGTCCTTTTATTTTTCCGAGTCCATTTATTTTTCAAATCCTTTTACTTTTCTAGTCCTTTTATTTTTCCGAGCCCTTTTATTTTTCTAGTTCTTTTTTTTTCTGAGTCCTTTTATTTTTCTGAGTCCTTTTATTTGTCGAATCCTTTTATTTTTCTAGTCCTTTTATTTTTCTATTCCTTTTATTTTCCTTAGTCCTTTTATTTTTATAGTCCTTTTATTTTTCTAATCTTTTTATTTTTCTAGTCCATTTATTTTTCTGAGTCCTTTGATTTTTCCAGTCCTATTATTTTTCCAGTCATTTTATTTTTCTAACCCCTTTTATTTTCCTGAGTCCTTTTATTTTTCAAATCCTTTTATTTTTCTTAGTCCTTTTATTTTTCCAGTCCTTTTAATTTTCGAGTCCCTATATTTTTCGAGTGCTTTTACTTTTCCAAGTCCTTTTATTTTTCAAATCCTTTTACTTTTCTGGTCCTTTTATTTTTCTGAGCCATTTTATTTTTCTAGTTCTTTTTTTTTCTGAGTCCTGTTATTTTTCTGAGTCCTTTGATTTTTCCAGTCCTCTTATTTTTCCTGTCATTTTATTTTTCTAACCCTTTTTATTTTCCTGAGTCCTTTTATTTTTCTAATCCTTTTATTTTTCTGAGTCTTTTTATTTTTCTAGTCCTTTTACTTTTCTAGACCTTTTATTTTTCTGAGTCCTTTTATTTTTCAAGTCCATTTATTTTTCTGAGTCTTTTTATTTTTCTAGTCCTTTTTTTTTCTCTAGTTCTTTTATATTTCTATTCCTTTTAGTTTTCTGAGTCTTTTTATTTTTCAAATCCTTTTACTTTTCCAGTCCTTTTATTTTTCGAGTCCTTTTATTTTTCAAATCCTTTTATTTTTCTTGTCCTTTTATTTTTCCAGTCATTTTTTTTTCCAGTCCTTTTATTTTTCTGAGTCCTTTTATTTTTCAAATCCTTATACTTTTCTAGTCCTTTTATTTTTCTGAGCCCTTTTATTTTTCTAGTTCTTTTTTATTCTGATTCCTTTTATTTTTCTGAGTCCTTTTATTTGTCGAGTCCTTTTATTTTTCTAGTCCTTTTATTTTTCTATTCCTTTTTTTTTCCTTAGTCCTTTTATTTTTATATTCCTTTTATTTTTCTAATCTTTTTATTTTTCCAGTCCTTTTATTTTTCTGAGTCCTTTTATTTTTCAAATCCTTTTACTTTTCTAGTCCTTTTATTTTTCTGAGCCCTTTTATTTTTCTAGTTCTTTTTTTTTTCTGAGTCCTTTTATTTTTCTGAGTCCTTTTATTTGTCGAGTCCTTTTATTTTTCTAGTCCTTTTATTTTTCTATTCCTTTTATTTTCCTTTGTCCTTTTATTTTTATAGGCCTTCTATTTTTCTAATCTTTTTATTTTTCTAGTCCATTTATTTTTCTGAGTCCTTTGATTTTTCCAGTCCTATTATTTTTCCAGTCATTTTATTTTTCTAACCCCTTTTATTTTCCTGAGTCCTTTTATTTTTCAAATCCTTTTATTTTTCTTAGTCCTTTTATTTTTCCAGTCCTTTTAATTTTCGAGTCCCTATATTTTTCGAGTGCTTTTACTTTTCCAAGTCCTTTTATTTTTCAAATCCTTTTACTTTTCTGGTCCTTTTATTTTTCTGAGCCCTTTTATTTTTCTAGTTCTTTTTTTTTCTGAGTCCTTTTATTTTTCTGAGTCCTTTTATTTGTCGAGTCCTTTTATTTTTCTGAGTCCTTTTATTTCTCTGAGTCCTTATATTCTTCTAGTCCTTTTACTTTTCAAGTCCTTTTATTCTTTTAGTCCTTTTACTTTTCTAGTCCTTTTATTTTTCGACTCTTTTTATTTTTCCAGTCCTTTTATTTTTCTGAGTCCTTTTATTTTTCAAATCCTTTTACTTTTCTACTCCTTTTATTTTTCAGAGCCCATTTATTTTTCTAGTTCTTTTTTTTTCTGAGTCCATTTATTTTTCTGAGTCCTTTTATTTGTCGAATCCTTTTATTTTTCTAGTCCTTTTATTTTTCTATTCCTTTTATTTTCCTTTGTCCTTTTATTTTTCTGAGTCCTTTGATTTTTCCAGTCCTATTATTTTTCCAGTCATTTTATTTTTCTAACCCCTTTTATTTTCCTGAGTCCTTTTATTTTTCTGAGTCCTTTTATTTTTCCAGTCCTTTTAATTTTCGAGTCCCTATATTTTTCGAGTTCTTTTACTTTTCCAAGTCCTTTTATTTTTCAAATCCTTTTACTTTCTAGGTCCTTTAATTTTTCTGAGCCATTTTATTTTTCTAGTTCTTTTTTTTTCTGAGTCCTTTTATTTTTCTGAGTCCTTTTATTTGTCGAGTCCTTTTATTTTTCTGAGTCCTTTTATTTCTCTGAGTCCTTATATTCTTCTAGTCCTTTTACTTTTCTAGTACTTTTATTCTTCTAGTCCTTTTACTTTTCTAGTCCTTTTATTTTTCCAGTCCTTTTATTTTTCCTGTCCTTTTATTTTTCTGAGTCCTTTTATTTTTCAAATCGTTTTACTTTTCTAGTCCTTTTATTTTTCTGAGCCCTTTTATTTTTCTAGTTCTTTTTTTTCTGAGTCCTTTTATTTTTCTGAGTCCTTTTATTTGTCGAGTCCTTTTATTTTTCTAGTCCTTTTATTTTTCTATTCCTTTTATTTTCCTTTGTCCTTTTATTTTTATAGTCCTTTTATTTTTCTAATCTTTTTATTTTTCCAGTCCTTTTATTTTTCTGAGTCCTTTTATTTTTCAAATCCTTTTACTTTTCTAGTCCTTTTATTTTTCTGAGCCCTTTTATTTTTCTAGTTCTTTTTTTTTTCTGAGTCCTTTTTTTTTTGAGTCCTTTTATTTGTCGAGTCCTTTTATTTTTCTAGTCCTTTTATTTTTCTATTCCTTTTATTTTCCTTTGTCCTTTTATTTTTATAGGCCTTCTATTTTTCTAATCTTTTTATTTTTCTAGTCCTTTTATTTTTCTGAGTCCTTTAATTTTTCCAGTCCTATTATTTTTCCAATCATTTTATTTTTCTAACCCCTTTTATTTTCCTGAGTCCTTTTATTTTTCAAATCCTTTTATTTTTCTTAGTCCTTTTATTTTTCCAGTCCTTTTAATTTTCGAGTCCCTATATTTTTCGAGTGCTTTTACTTTTCCAAGTCCTTTTATTTTTCAAATCCTTTTACTTTTCTGGTCCTTTTATTTTTCTGAGCCCTTTTATTTTTCTAGTTCTTTTTTTTTCTGAGTCCTTTTATTTTTCTGAGTCCTTTTATTTGTCGAGTCCTTTTATTTTTCTGAGTCCTTTTATTTCTCTGAGTCCTTATATTCTTCTAGTCCTTTTACTTTTCAAGTCCTTTTATTCTTTTAGTCCTTTTACTTTTCTAGTCCTTTTATTTTTCGAGTCTTTTTATTTTTCCAGTCCTTTTATTTTTCTGAGTCCTTTTATTTTTCAAATCCTTTTACTTTTCTACTCCTTTTATTTTTCAGAGCCCATTTATTTTTCTAGTTCTTTTTTTTTCTGAGTCCATTTATTTTTCTGAGTCCTTTTATTTGTCGAATCCTTTTATTTTTCTAGTCCTTTTATTTTTCTATTCCTTTTATTTTCCTTAGTCCTTTTATTTTTATAGTCCTTTTATTTTTCTAATCTTTTTATTTTTCTAGTCCATTTATTTTTCTGAGTCCTTTGATTTTTCCAGTCCTATTATTTTTCCAGTCATTTTATTTTTCTAACCCCTTTTATTTTCCTGAGTCCTTTTATTTTTCAAATCCTTTTATTTTTCTTAGTCCTTTTATTTTTCCAGTCCTTTTAATTTTCGAGTCCCTATATTTTTCGAGTGCTTTTACTTTTCCAAGTCCTTTTATTTTTCAAATCCTTTTACTTTTCTGGTCCTTTTATTTTTCTGAGCCATTTTATTTTTCTAGTTCTTTTTTTTTCTGAGTCCTGTTATTTTTCTGAGTCCTTTGATTTTTCCAGTCCTCTTATTTTTCCAGTCATTTTATTTTTCTAACCCTTTTTATTTTCCTGAGTCCTTTTATTTTTCTAATCCTTTTATTTTTCTGAGTCTTTTTATTTTTCTAGTCCTTTTACTTTTCTAGACCTTTTATTTTTCTGAGTCCTTTTATTTTTCAAGTCCATTTATTTTTCTGAGTCTTTTTATTTTTCTAGTCCTTTTTTTTCTCTAGTTCTTTTATATTTCTATTCCTTTTAGTTTTCTGAGTCTTTTTATTTTTCAAATCCTTTTACTTTTCCAGTCCTTTTATTTTTCGAGTCCTTTTATTTTTCAAATCCTTTTATTTTTCTTGTCCTTTTATTTTTCCAGTCATTTTTTTTTCCAGTCCTTTTATTTTTCTGAGTCCTTTTATTTTTCAAATCCTTATACTTTTCTAGTCCTTTTATTTTTCTGAGCCCTTTTATTTTTCTAGTTCTTTTTTATTCTGATTCCTTTTATTTTTCTGAGTCCTTTTATTTGTCGAGTCCTTTTATTTTTCTAGTCCTTTTATTTTTCTATTCCTTTTTTTTTCCTTAGTCCTTTTATTTTTATATTCCTTTTATTTTTCTAATCTTTTTATTTTTCCAGTCCTTTTATTTTTCTGAGTCCTTTTATTTTTCAAATCCTTTTACTTTTCTAGTCCTTTTATTTTTCTGAGCCCTTTTATTTTTCTAGTTCTTTTTTTTTTCTGAGTCCTTTTATTTTTCTGAGTCCTTTTATTTGTCGAGTCCTTTTATTTTTCTAGTCCTTTTATTTTTCTATTCCTTTTATTTTCCTTTGTCCTATTATTTTTATAGGCCTTCTATTTTTCTAATCTTTTTATTTTTCTAGTCCATTTATTTTTCTGAGTCCTTTGATTTTTCCAGTCCTATTATTTTTCCAGTCATTTTATTTTTCTAACCCCTTTTATTTTCCTGAGTCCTTTTATTTTTCAAATCCTTTTATTTTTCTTAGTCCTTTTATTTTTCCAGTCCTTTTAATTTTCGAGTCCCTATATTTTTCGAGTGCTTTTACTTTTCCAAGTCCTTTTATTTTTCAAATCCTTTTACTTTTCTGGTCCTTTTATTTTTCTGAGCCCTTTTATTTTTCTAGTTCTTTTTTTTTCTGAGTCCTTTTATTTTTCTGAGTACTTTTATTTGTCGAGTCCTTTTATTTTTCTGAGTCCTTTTATTTCTCTGAGTCCTTATATTCTTCTAGTCCTTTTACTTTTCAAGTCCTTTTATTCTTTTAGTCCTTTTACTTTTCTAGTCCTTTTATTTTTCTGAGTCCTTTTATTTTTCAAATCCTTTTACTTTTCTACTCCTTTTATTTTTCAGAGCCCATTTATTTTTCTAGTTCTTTTTTTTTCTGAGTCCATTTATTTTTCTGAGTCCTTTTATTTGTCGAATCCTTTTATTTTTCTAGTCCTTTTATTTTTCTATTCCTTTTATTTTCCTTAGTCCTTTTATTTTTATAGTCCTTTTATTTTTCTAATCTTTTTATTTTTCTAGTCCATTTATTTTTCTGAGTCCTTTGATTTTTCCAGTCCTATTATTTTTCCAGTCATTTTATTTTTCTAACCCCTTTTATTTTCCTGAGTCCTTTTATTTTTCAAATCCTTTTATTTTTCTTAGTCCTTTTATTTTTCCAGTCCTTTTAATTTTCGAGTCCCTATATTTTTCGAGTGCTTTTACTTTTCCAAGTCCTTTTATTTTTCAAATCCTTTTACTTTTCTGGTCCTTTTATTTTTCTGAGCCATTTTATTTTTCTAGTTCTTTTTTTTTCTGAGTCCTGTTATTTTTCTGAGTCCTTTGATTTTTCCAGTCCTCTTATTTTTCCAGTCATTTTATTTTTCTAACCCTTTTTATTTTCCTGAGTCCTTTTATTTTTCTAATCCTTTTATTTTTCTGAGTCTTTTTATTTTTCTAGTCCTTTTACTTTTCTAGACCTTTTATTTTTCTGAGTCCTTTTATTTTTCAAGTCCATTTATTTTTCTGAGTCTTTTTATTTTTCTAGTCCTTTTTTTTTCTCTAGTTCTTTTATATTTCTATTCCTTTTAGTTTTCTGAGTCTTTTTATTTTTCAAATCCTTTTACTTTTCCAGTCCTTTTATTTTTCGAGTCCTTTTATTTTTCAAATCCTTTTATTTTTCTTGTCCTTTTATTTTTCCAGTCATTTTTTTTTCCAGTCCTTTTATTTTTCTGAGTCCTTTTATTTTTCAAATCCTTATACTTTTCTAGTCCTTTTATTTTTCTGAGCCCTTTTATTTTTCTAGTTCTTTTTTATTCTGATTCCTTTTATTTTTCTGAGTCCTTTTATTTGTCGAGTCCTTTTATTTTTCTAGTCCTTTTATTTTTCTATTCCTTTTTTTTTCCTTAGTCCTTTTATTTTTATATTCCTTTTATTTTTCTAATCTTTTTATTTTTCCAGTCCTTTTATTTTTCTGAGTCCTTTTATTTTTCAAATCCTTTTACTTTTCTAGTCCTTTTATTTTTCTGAGCCCTTTTATTTTTCTAGTTCTTTTTTTTTTCTGAGTCCTTTTATTTTTCTGAGTCCTTTTATTTGTC
The DNA here is from genome assembly GCA_038049695.1 of Cinnamomum chago. NCBI lineage: Eukaryota > Viridiplantae > Streptophyta > Magnoliopsida > Laurales > Lauraceae > Cinnamomum > Cinnamomum chago. The sequence goes on along the minus strand of CP142462.1, from coordinate 59,962,320 downwards.
GAGTCCTTTTATTTTTCTAGTCCTTTTATTTTTCTATTCCTTTTATTTTCCTTTGTCCGTTTATTTTTATAGGCCTTCTATTTTTCTAATCTTTTTATTTTTCTAGTCCATTTATTTTTCTGAGTCCTTTGATTTTTCCAGTCCTATTATTTTTCCAGTCATTTTATTTTTCTAACCCCTTTTATTTTCCTGAGTCCTTTTATTTTTCAAATCCTTTTATTTTTCTTAGTCCTTTTATTTTTCCAGTCCTTTTAATTTTCGAGTCCCTATATTTTTCGAGTGCTTTTACTTTTCCAAGTCCTTTTATTTTTCAAATCCTTTTACTTTTCTGGTCCTTTTATTTTTCTGAGCCCTTTTATTTTTCTAGTTCTTTTTTTTTCTGAGTCCTTTTATTTTTCTGAGTCCTTTTATTTGTCGAGTCCTTTTATTTTTCTGAGTCCTTTTATTTCTCTGAGTCCTTATATTCTTCTAGTCCTTTTACTTTTCAAGTCCTTTTATTCTTTTAGTCCTTTTACTTTTCTAGTCCTTTTATTTTTCGAGTCTTTTTATTTTTCCAGTCCTTTTATTTTTCTGAGTCCTTTTATTTTTCAAATCCTTTTACTTTTCTACTCCTTTTATTTTTCAGAGCCCATTTATTTTTCTAGTTCTTTTTTTTTCTGAGTCCATTTATTTTTCTGAGTCCTTTTATTTGTCGAATCCTTTTATTTTTCTAGTCCTTTTATTTTTCTATTCCTTTTATTTTCCTTAGTCCTTTTATTTTTATAGTCCTTTTATTTTTCTAATCTTTTTATTTTTCTAGTCCATTTATTTTTCTGAGTCCTTTGATTTTTCCAGTCCTATTATTTTTCCAGTCATTTTATTTTTCTAACCCCTTTTATTTTCCTGAGTCCTTTTATTTTTCAAATCCTTTTATTTTTCTTAGTCCTTTTATTTTTCCAGTCCTTTTAATTTTCGAGTCCCTATATTTTTCGAGTGCTTTTACTTTTCCAAGTCCTTTTATTTTTCAAATCCTTTTACTTTTCTGGTCCTTTTATTTTTCTGAGCCATTTTATTTTTCTAGTTCTTTTTTTTTCTGAGTCCTGTTATTTTTCTGAGTCCTTTGATTTTTCCAGTCCTCTTATTTTTCCAGTCATTTTATTTTTCTAACCCTTTTTATTTTCCTGAGTCCTTTTATTTTTCTAATCCTTTTATTTTTCTGAGTCTTTTTATTTTTCTAGTCCTTTTACTTTTCTAGACCTTTTATTTTTCTGAGTCCTTTTATTTTTCAAGTCCATTTATTTTTCTGAGCCTTTTTATTTTTCTAGTCCTTTTTTTTTCTCTAGTTCTTTTATATTTCTATTCCTTTTAGTTTTCTGAGTCTTTTTATTTTTCAAATCCTTTTACTTTTCCAGTCCTTTTATTTTTCGAGTCCTTTTATTTTTCAAATCCTTTTATTTTTCTTGTCCTTTTATTTTTCCAGTCATTTTTTTTTCCAGTCCTTTTATTTTTCTGAGTCCTTTTATTTTTCAAATCCTTATACTTTTCTAGTCCTTTTATTTTTCTGAGCCCTTTTATTTTTCTAGTTCTTTTTTATTCTGATTCCTTTTATTTTTCTGAGTCCTTTTATTTGTCGAGTCCTTTTATTTTTCTAGTCCTTTTATTTTTCTATTCCTTTTTTTTTCCTTAGTCCTTTTATTTTTATATTCCTTTTATTTTTCTAATCTTTTTATTTTTCCAGTCCTTTTATTTTTCTGAGTCCTTTTATTTTTCAAATCCTTTTACTTTTCTAGTCCTTTTATTTTTCTGAGCCCTTTTATTTTTCTAGTTCTTTTTTTTTTCTGAGTCCTTTTATTTTTCTGAGTCCTTTTATTTGTCGAGTCCTTTTATTTTTCTAGTCCTTTTATTTTTCTATTCCTTTTATTTTCCTTTGTCCGTTTATTTTTATAGGCCTTCTATTTTTCTAATCTTTTTATTTTTCTAGTCCATTTATTTTTCTGAGTCCTTTGATTTTTCCAGTCCTATTATTTTTCCAGTCATTTTATTTTTCTAACCCCTTTTATTTTCCTGAGTCCTTTTATTTTTCAAATCCTTTTATTTTTCTTAGTCCTTTTATTTTTCCAGTCCTTTTAATTTTCGAGTCCCTATATTTTTCGAGTGCTTTTACTTTTCCAAGTCCTTTTATTTTTCAAATCCTTTTACTTTTCTGGTCCTTTTATTTTTCTGAGCCCTTTTATTTTTCTAGTTCTTTTTTTTTCTGAGTCCTTTTATTTTTCTGAGTCCTTTTATTTGTCGAGTCCTTTTATTTTTCTGAGTCCTTTTATTTCTCTGAGTCCTTATATTCTTCTAGTCCTTTTACTTTTCAAGTCCTTTTATTCTTTTAGTCCTTTTACTTTTCTAGTCCTTTTATTTTTCGAGTCTTTTTATTTTTCCAGTCCTTTTATTTTTCTGAGTCCTTTTATTTTTCAAATCCTTTTACTTTTCTACTCCTTTTATTTTTCAGAGCCCATTTATTTTTCTAGTTCTTTTTTTTTCTGAGTCCATTTATTTTTCTGAGTCCTTTTATTTGTCGAATCCTTTTATTTTTCTAGTCCTTTTATTTTTCTATTCCTTTTATTTTCCTTAGTCCTTTTATTTTTATAGTCCTTTTATTTTTCTAATCTTTTTATTTTTCTAGTCCATTTATTTTTCTGAGTCCTTTGATTTTTCCAGTCCTATTATTTTTCCAGTCATTTTATTTTTCTAACCCCTTTTATTTTCCTGAGTCCTTTTATTTTTCAAATCCTTTTATTTTTCTTAGTCCTTTTATTTTTCCAGTCCTTTTAATTTTCGAGTCCCTATATTTTTCGAGTGCTTTTACTTTTCCAAGTCCTTTTATTTTTCAAATCCTTTTACTTTTCTGGTCCTTTTATTTTTCTGAGCCATTTTATTTTTCTAGTTCTTTTTTTTTCTGAGTCCTGTTATTTTTCTGAGTCCTTTGATTTTTCCAGTCCTCTTATTTTTCCAGTCATTTTATTTTTCTAACCCTTTTTATTTTCCTGAGTCCTTTTATTTTTCTAATCCTTTTATTTTTCTGAGTCTTTTTATTTTTCTAGTCCTTTTACTTTTCTAGACCTTTTATTTTTCTGAGTCCTTTTATTTTTCAAGTCCATTTATTTTTCTGAGTCTTTTTATTTTTCTAGTCCTTTTTTTTTCTCTAGTTCTTTTATATTTCTATTCCTTTTAGTTTTCTGAGTCTTTTTATTTTTCAAATCCTTTTACTTTTCCAGTCCTTTTATTTTTCGAGTCCTTTTATTTTTCAAATCCTTTTATTTTTCTTGTCCTTTTATTTTTCCAGTCATTTTTTTTTCCAGTCCTTTTATTTTTCTGAGTCCTTTTATTTTTCAAATCCTTATACTTTTCTAGTCCTTTTATTTTTCTGAGCCCTTTTATTTTTCTAGTTCTTTTTTATTCTGATTCCTTTTATTTTTCTGAGTCCTTTTATTTGTCGAGTCCTTTTATTTTTCTAGTCCTTTTATTTTTCTATTCCTTTTTTTTTCCTTAGTCCTTTTATTTTTATATTCCTTTTATTTTTCTAATCTTTTTATTTTTCCAGTCCTTTTATTTTTCTGAGTCCTTTTATTTTTCAAATCCTTTTACTTTTCTAGTCCTTTTATTTTTCTGAGCCCTTTTATTTTTCTAGTTCTTTTTTTTTTCTGAGTCCTTTTATTTTTCTGAGTCCTTTTATTTGTCGAGTCCTTTTATTTTTCTAGTCCTTTTATTTTTCTATTCCTTTTATTTTCCTTTGTCCGTTTATTTTTATAGGCCTTCTATTTTTCTAATCTTTTTATTTTTCTAGTCCATTTATTTTTCTGAGTCCTTTGATTTTTCCAGTCCTATTATTTTTCCAGTCATTTTATTTTTCTAACCCCTTTTATTTTCCTGAGTCCTTTTATTTTTCAAATCCTTTTATTTTTCTTAGTCCTTTTATTTTTCCAGTCCTTTTAATTTTCGAGTCCCTATATTTTTCGAGTGCTTTTACTTTTCCAAGTCCTTTTATTTTTCAAATCCTTTTACTTTTCTGGTCCTTTTATTTTTCTGAGCCCTTTTATTTTTCTAGTTCTTTTTTTTTCTGAGTCCTTTTATTTTTCTGAGTCCTTTTATTTGTCGAGTCCTTTTATTTTTCTGAGTCCTTTTATTTCTCTGAGTCCTTATATTCTTCTAGTCCTTTTACTTTTCAAGTCCTTTTATTCTTTTAGTCCTTTTACTTTTCTAGTCCTTTTATTTTTCGAGTCTTTTTATTTTTCCAGTCCTTTTATTTTTCTGAGTCCTTTTATTTTTCAAATCCTTTTACTTTTCTACTCCTTTTATTTTTCAGAGCCCATTTATTTTTCTAGTTCTTTTTTTTTCTGAGTCCATTTATTTTTCTGAGTCCTTTTATTTGTCGAATCCTTTTATTTTTCTAGTCCTTTTATTTTTCTATTCCTTTTATTTTCCTTAGTCCTTTTATTTTTATAGTCCTTTTATTTTTCTAATCTTTTTATTTTTCTAGTCCATTTATTTTTCTGAGTCCTTTGATTTTTCCAGTCCTATTATTTTTCCAGTCATTTTATTTTTCTAACCCCTTTTATTTTCCTGAGTCCTTTTATTTTTCAAATCCTTTTATTTTTCTTAGTCCTTTTATTTTTCCAGTCCTTTTAATTTTCGAGTCCCTATATTTTTCGAGTGCTTTTACTTTTCCAAGTCCTTTTATTTTTCAAATCCTTTTACTTTTCTGGTCCTTTTATTTTTCTGAGCCATTTTATTTTTCTAGTTCTTTTTTTTTCTGAGTCCTGTTATTTTTCTGAGTCCTTTGATTTTTCCAGTCCTCTTATTTTTCCAGTCATTTTATTTTTCTAACCCTTTTTATTTTCCTGAGTCCTTTTATTTTTCTAATCCTTTTATTTTTCTGAGTCTTTTTATTTTTCTAGTCCTTTTACTTTTCTAGACCTTTTATTTTTCTGAGTCCTTTTATTTTTCAAGTCCATTTATTTTTCTGAGTCTTTTTATTTTTCTAGTCCTTTTTTTTTCTCTAGTTCTTTTATATTTCTATTCCTTTTAGTTTTCTGAGTCTTTTTATTTTTCAAATCCTTTTACTTTTCCAGTCCTTTTATTTTTCGAGTCCTTTTATTTTTCAAATCCTTTTATTTTTCTTGTCCTTTTATTTTTCCAGTCATTTTTTTTTCCAGTCCTTTTATTTTTCTGAGTCCTTTTATTTTTCAAATCCTTATACTTTTCTAGTCCTTTTATTTTTCTGAGCCCTTTTATTTTTCTAGTTCTTTTTTATTCTGATTCCTTTTATTTTTCTGAGTCCTTTTATTTGTCGAGTCCTTTTATTTTTCTAGTCCTTTTATTTTTCTATTCCTTTTTTTTTCCTTAGTCCTTTTATTTTTATATTCCTTTTATTTTTCTAATCTTTTTATTTTTCCAGTCCTTTTATTTTTCTGAGTCCTTTTATTTTTCAAATCCTTTTACTTTTCTAGTCCTTTTATTTTTCTGAGCCCTTTTATTTTTCTAGTTCTTTTTTTTTTCTGAGTCCTTTTATTTTTCTGAGTCCTTTTATTTGTCGAGTCCTTTTATTTTTCTAGTCCTTTTATTTTTCTATTCCTTTTATTTTCCTTTGTCCGTTTATTTTTATAGGCCTTCTATTTTTCTAATCTTTTTATTTTTCTAGTCCATTTATTTTTCTGAGTCCTTTGATTTTTCCAGTCCTATTATTTTTCCAGTCATTTTATTTTTCTAACCCCTTTTATTTTCCTGAGTCCTTTTATTTTTCAAATCCTTTTATTTTTCTTAGTCCTTTTATTTTTCCAGTCCTTTTAATTTTCGAGTCCCTATATTTTTCGAGTGCTTTTACTTTTCCAAGTCCTTTTATTTTTCAAATCCTTTTACTTTTCTGGTCCTTTTATTTTTCTGAGCCCTTTTATTTTTCTAGTTCTTTTTTTTTCTGAGTCCTTTTATTTTTCTGAGTCCTTTTATTTGTCGAGTCCTTTTATTTTTCTGAGTCCTTTTATTTCTCTGAGTCCTTATATTCTTCTAGTCCTTTTACTTTTCAAGTCCTTTTATTCTTTTAGTCCTTTTACTTTTCTAGTCCTTTTATTTTTCGAGTCTTTTTATTTTTCCAGTCCTTTTATTTTTCTGAGTCCTTTTATTTTTCAAATCCTTTTACTTTTCTACTCCTTTTATTTTTCAGAGCCCATTTATTTTTCTAGTTCTTTTTTTTTCTGAGTCCATTTATTTTTCTGAGTCCTTTTATTTGTCGAATCCTTTTATTTTTCTAGTCCTTTTATTTTTCTATTCCTTTTATTTTCCTTAGTCCTTTTATTTTTATAGTCCTTTTATTTTTCTAATCTTTTTATTTTTCTAGTCCATTTATTTTTCTGAGTCCTTTGATTTTTCCAGTCCTATTATTTTTCCAGTCATTTTATTTTTCTAACCCCTTTTATTTTCCTGAGTCCTTTTATTTTTCAAATCCTTTTATTTTTCTTAGTCCTTTTATTTTTCCAGTCCTTTTAATTTTCGAGTCCCTATATTTTTCGAGTGCTTTTACTTTTCCAAGTCCTTTTATTTTTCAAATCCTTTTACTTTTCTGGTCCTTTTATTTTTCTGAGCCATTTTATTTTTCTAGTTCTTTTTTTTTCTGAGTCCTGTTATTTTTCTGAGTCCTTTGATTTTTCCAGTCCTCTTATTTTTCCTGTCATTTTATTTTTCTAACCCTTTTTATTTTCCTGAGTCCTTTTATTTTTCTAATCCTTTTATTTTTCTGAGTCTTTTTATTTTTCTAGTCCTTTTACTTTTCTAGACCTTTTATTTTTCTGAGTCCTTTTATTTTTCAAGTCCATTTATTTTTCTGAGTCTTTTTATTTTTCTAGTCCTTTTTTTTTCTCTAGTTCTTTTATATTTCTATTCCTTTTAGTTTTCTGAGTCTTTTTATTTTTCAAATCCTTTTACTTTTCCAGTCCTTTTATTTTTCGAGTCCTTTTATTTTTCAAATCCTTTTATTTTTCTTGTCCTTTTATTTTTCCAGTCATTTTTTTTTCCAGTCCTTTTATTTTTCTGAGTCCTTTTATTTTTCAAATCCTTATACTTTTCTAGTCCTTTTATTTTTCTGAGCCCTTTTATTTTTCTAGTTCTTTTTTATTCTGATTCCTTTTATTTTTCTGAGTCCTTTTATTTGTCGAGTCCTTTTATTTTTCTAGTCCTTTTATTTTTCTATTCCTTTTTTTTTCCTTAGTCCTTTTATTTTTATATTCCTTTTATTTTTCTAATCTTTTTATTTTTCCAGTCCTTTTATTTTTCTGAGTCCTTTTATTTTTCAAATCCTTTTACTTTTCTAGTCCTTTTATTTTTCTGAGCCCTTTTATTTTTCTAGTTCTTTTTTTTTTCTGAGTCCTTTTATTTTTCTGAGTCCTTTTATTTGTCGAGTCCTTTTATTTTTCTAGTCCTTTTATTTTTCTATTCCTTTTATTTTCCTTTGTCCTTTTATTTTTATAGGCCTTCTATTTTTCTAATCTTTTTATTTTTCTAGTCCATTTATTTTTCTGAGTCCTTTGATTTTTCCAGTCCTATTATTTTTCCAGTCATTTTATTTTTCTAACCCCTTTTATTTTCCTGAGTCCTTTTATTTTTCAAATCCTTTTATTTTTCTTAGTCCTTTTATTTTTCCAGTCCTTTTAATTTTCGAGTCCCTATATTTTTCGAGTGCTTTTACTTTTCCAAGTCCTTTTATTTTTCAAATCCTTTTACTTTTCTGGTCCTTTTATTTTTCTGAGCCCTTTTATTTTTCTAGTTCTTTTTTTTTCTGAGTCCTTTTATTTTTCTGAGTCCTTTTATTTGTCGAGTCCTTTTATTTTTCTGAGTCCTTTTATTTCTCTGAGTCCTTATATTCTTCTAGTCCTTTTACTTTTCAAGTCCTTTTATTCTTTTAGTCCTTTTACTTTTCTAGTCCTTTTATTTTTCGACTCTTTTTATTTTTCCAGTCCTTTTATTTTTCTGAGTCCTTTTATTTTTCAAATCCTTTTACTTTTCTACTCCTTTTATTTTTCAGAGCCCATTTATTTTTCTAGTTCTTTTTTTTTCTGAGTCCATTTATTTTTCTGAGTCCTTTTATTTGTCGAATCCTTTTATTTTTCTAGTCCTTTTATTTTTCTATTCCTTTTATTTTCCTTAGTCCTTTTATTTTTATAGTCCTTTTATTTTTCTAATCTTTTTATTTTTCTAGTCCATTTATTTTTCTGAGTCCTTTGATTTTTCCAGTCCTATTATTTTTCCAGTCATTTTATTTTTCTAACCCCTTTTATTTTCCTGAGTCCTTTTATTTTTCAAATCCTTTTATTTTTCTTAGTCCTTTTATTTTTCCAGTCCTTTTAATTTTCGAGTCCCTATATTTTTCGAGTGCTTTTACTTTTCCAAGTCCTTTTATTTTTCAAATCCTTTTACTTTTCTGGTCCTTTTATTTTTCTGAGCCATTTTATTTTTCTAGTTCTTTTTTTTCCTGAGTCCTGTTATTTTTCTGAGTCCTTTGATTTTTCCAGTCCTCTTATTTTTCCAGTCATTTTATTTTTCTAACCCTTTTTATTTTCCTGAGTCCTTTTATTTTTCTAATCCTTTTATTTTTCTGAGTCTTTTTATTTTTCTAGTCCTTTTACTTTTCTAGACCTTTTATTTTTCTGAGTCCTTTTATTTTTCAAGTCCATTTATTTTTCTGAGTCTTTTTATTTTTCTAGTCCTTTTTTTTTCTCTAGTTCTTTTATATTTCTATTCCTTTTAGTTTTCTGAGTCTTTTTATTTTTCAAATCCTTTTACTTTTCCAGTCCTTTTATTTTTCGAGTCCTTTTATTTTTCAAATCCTTTTATTTTTCTTGTCCTTTTATTTTTCCAGTCATTTTTTTTTCCAGTCCTTTTATTTTTCTGAGTCCTTTTATTTTTCAAATCCTTATACTTTTCTAGTCCTTTTATTTTTCTGAGCCCTTTTATTTTTCTAGTTCTTTTTTATTCTGATTCCTTTTATTTTTCTGAGTCCTTTTATTTGTCGAGTCCTTTTATTTTTCTAGTCCTTTTATTTTTCTATTCCTTTTTTTTTCCTTAGTCCTTTTATTTTTATATTCCTTTTATTTTTCGACTCTTTTTATTTTTCCAGTCCTTTTATTTTTCTGAGTCCTTTTATTTTTCAAATCCTTTTACTTTTCTACTCCTTTTATTTTTCTTAGCCCTTTTATTTTTCTAGTTCTTTTTTTTTTCTGAGTCCTTTTATTTTTCTGAGTCCTTTTATTTGTCGAGTCCTTTTATTTTTCTAGTCCTTTTATTTTTCTATTCCTTTTATTTTCCTTTGTCCTTTTATTTTTATAGGCCTTCTATTTTTCTAATCTTTTTATTTTTCTAGTCCATTTATTTTTCTGAGTCCTTTGATTTTTCCAGTCCTATTATTTTTCCAGTCATTTTATTTTTCTAACCCCTTTTATTTTCCTGAGTCCTTTTATTTTTCAAATCCTTTTATTTTTCTTAGTCCTTTTATTTTTCCAGTCCTTTTAATTTTCGAGTCCCTATATTTTTCGAGTGCTTTTACTTTTCCAAGTCCTTTTATTTTTCAAATCCTTTTACTTTTCTGGTCCTTTTATTTTTCTGAGCCCTTTTATTTTTCTAGTTCTTTTTTTTTCTGAGTCCTTTTATTTTTCTGAGTCCTTTTATTTGTCGAGTCCTTTTATTTTTCTGAGTCCTTTTATTTCTCTGAGTCCTTATATTCTTCTAGTCCTTTTACTTTTCAAGTCCTTTTATTCTTTTAGTCCTTTTACTTTTCTAGTCCTTTTATTTTTCGAGTCTTTTTATTTTTCCAGTCCTTTTATTTTTCTGAGTCCTTTTATTTTTCAAATCCTTTTACTTTTCTACTCCTTTTATTTTTCAGAGCCCATTTATTTTTCTAGTTCTTTTTTTTTCTGAGTCCATTTATTTTTCTGAGTCCTTTTATTTGTCGAATCCTTTTATTTTTCTAGTCCTTTTATTTTTCTATTCCTTTTATTTTCCTTAGTCCTTTTATTTTTATAGTCCTTTTATTTTTCTAATCTTTTTATTTTTCTAGTCCATTTATTTTTCTGAGTCCTTTGATTTTTCCAGTCCTATTATTTTTCCAGTCATTTTATTTTTCTAACCCCTTTTATTTTCCTGAGTCCTTTTATTTTTCAAATCCTTTTATTTTTCTTAGTCCTTTTATTTTTCCAGTCCTTTTAATTTTCGAGTCCCTATATTTTTCGAGTGCTTTTACTTTTCCAAGTCCTTTTATTTTTCAAATCCTTTTACTTTTCTGGTCCTTTTATTTTTCTGAGCCATTTTATTTTTCTAGTTCTTTTTTTTTCTGAGTCCTGTTATTTTTCTGAGTCCTTTGATTTTTCCAGTCCTCTTATTTTTCCAGTCATTTTATTTTTCTAACCCTTTTTATTTTCCTGAGTCCTTTTATTTTTCTAATCCTTTTATTTTTCTGAGTCTTTTTATTTTTCTAGTCCTTTTACTTTTCTAGACCTTTTATTTTTCTGAGTCCTTTTATTTTTCAAGTCCATTTATTTTTCTGAGTCTTTTTATTTTTCTAGTCCTTTTTTTTTCTCTAGTTCTTTTATATTTCTATTCCTTTTAGTTTTCTGAGTCTTTTTATTTTTCAAATCCTTTTACTTTTCCAGTCCTTTTATTTTTCGAGTCCTTTTATTTTTCAAATCCTTTTATTTTTCTTGTCCTTTTATTTTTCCAGTCATTTTTTTTTCCAGTCCTTTTATTTTTCTGAGTCCTTTTATTTTTCAAATCCTTATACTTTTCTAGTCCTTTTATTTTTCTGAGCCCTTTTATTTTTCTAGTTCTTTTTTATTCTGATTCCTTTTATTTTTCTGAGTCCTTTTATTTGTCGAGTCCTTTTATTTTTCTAGTCCTTTTATTTTTCTATTCCTTTTTTTTTCCTTAGTCCTTTTATTTTTATATTCCTTTTATTTTTCTAATCTTTTTATTTTTCCAGTCCTTTTATTTTTCTGAGTCCTTTTATTTTTCAAATCCTTTTACTTTTCTAGTCCTTTTATTTTTCTGAGCCCTTTTATTTTTCTAGTTCTTTTTTTTTTCTGAGTCCTTTTATTTTTCTGAGTCCTTTTATTTGTCGAGTCCTTTTATTTTTCTAGTCCTTTTATTTTTCTATTCCTTTTATTTTCCTTTGTCCTTTTATTTTTATAGGCCTTCTATTTTTCTAATCTTTTTATTTTTCTAGTCCATTTATTTTTCTGAGTCCTTTGATTTTTCCAGTCCTATTATTTTTCCAGTCATTTTATTTTTCTAACCCCTTTTATTTTCCTGAGTCCTTTTATTTTTCAAATCCTTTTATTTTTCTTAGTCCTTTTATTTTTCCAGTCCTTTTAATTTTCGAGTCCCTATATTTTTCGAGTGCTTTTACTTTTCCAAGTCCTTTTATTTTTCAAATCCTTTTACTTTTCTGGTCCTTTTATTTTTCTGAGCCCTTTTATTTTTCTAGTTCTTTTTTTTTCTGAGTCCTTTTATTTTTCTGAGTCCTTTTATTTGTCGAGTCCTTTTATTTTTCTGAGTCCTTTTATTTCTCTGAGTCCTTATATTCTTCTAGTCCTTTTACTTTTCAAGTCCTTTTATTCTTTTAGTCCTTTTACTTTTCTAGTCCTTTTATTTTTCGACTCTTTTTATTTTTCCAGTCCTTTTATTTTTCTGAGTCCTTTTATTTTTCAAATCCTTTTACTTTTCTACTCCTTTTATTTTTCAGAGCCCATTTATTTTTCTAGTTCTTTTTTTTTCTGAGTCCATTTATTTTTCTGAGTCCTTTTATTTGTCGAATCCTTTTATTTTTCTAGTCCTTTTATTTTTCTATTCCTTTTATTTTCCTTAGTCCTTTTATTTTTATAGTCCTTTTATTTTTCTAATCTTTTTATTTTTCTAGTCCATTTATTTTTCTGAGTCCTTTGATTTTTCCAGTCCTATTATTTTTCCAGTCATTTTATTTTTCTAACCCCTTTTATTTTCCTGAGTCCTTTTATTTTTCAAATCCTTTTATTTTTCTTAGTCCTTTTATTTTTCCAGTCCTTTTAATTTTCGAGTCCCTATATTTTTCGAGTGCTTTTACTTTTCCAAGTCCTTTTATTTTTCAAATCCTTTTACTTTTCTGGTCCTTTTATTTTTCTGAGCCATTTTATTTTTCTAGTTCTTTTTTTTTCTGAGTCCTGTTATTTTTCTGAGTCCTTTGATTTTTCCAGTCCTCTTATTTTTCCAGTCATTTTATTTTTCTAACCCTTTTTATTTTCCTGAGTCCTTTTATTTTTCTAATCCTTTTATTTTTCTGAGTCTTTTTATTTTTCTAGTCCTTTTACTTTTCTAGACCTTTTATTTTTCTGAGTCCTTTTATTTTTCAAGTCCATTTATTTTTCTGAGTCTTTTTATTTTTCTAGTCCTTTTTTTTTCTCTAGTTCTTTTATATTTCTATTCCTTTTAGTTTTCTGAGTCTTTTTATTTTTCAAATCCTTTTACTTTTCCAGTCCTTTTATTTTTCGAGTCCTTTTATTTTTCAAATCCTTTTATTTTTCTTGTCCTTTTATTTTTCCAGTCATTTTTTTTTCCCGTCCTTTTATTTTTCTGAGTCCTTTTATTTTTCAAATCCTTAAACTTTTCTAGTCCTTTTATTTTTCTGAGCCCTTTTATTTTTCTATTTCTTTTTTTTTCTGAGTCCTTTTATTTGTCGATTCCTTTTATTTTTCTAGTCCTTTTATTTTTCTATTCCTTTTATTTTTCTTAGTCCTTTTATTTTTATATTCCTTTTATTTTTCTAATCTTTTTATTTTTCCAGTCCTTTTATTTTTCTGAGTCCTTTTATTTTTCAAATCCTTTTACTTTTCTAGTCCTTTTATTTTTCTGAGCCCTTTTATTTTTCTAGTTCTTTTTTTTTTTCTGAGTCCTTTTATTTTTCTGAGTCCTTTTATTTGTCGAGTCCTTTTATTTTTCTAGTCCTTTTATTTTTCTATTCCTTTTATTTTCCTTTGTCCTTTTATGTTTATAGGCCTTCTATTTTTCTAATCTTTTTATTTTTCTAATCCTTTTATTTTTCTGAGTCCTTTGATTTTTCCAGTCCTATTATTTTTCCAGTAATTTTATTTTTCTAACCCCTTTTATTTTCCTGAGTCCTTTTATTTTTCTAATCCTTTTATTTTTCTGAGTCCTTTTATTTTTCCTGTCCTTTTAATTTTCGAGTCCCTATATTTTTCGAGTGCTTTTACTTTTCCAAGTCCTTTTATTTTTCAAATCCTTTTACTTTTCTGGTCCTTTTATTTTTCTGAGCCATTTTATTTTTCTAGTTCTTTTTTTTTTCTGAGTCCTTTTATTTTTCTGAGTCCTTTTATTTGTCGAGTCCTTTTATTTCTCTGAGTCCTTATATTCTTCTAGTGCTTTTACTTTTCTAGTCCTTTTATTCTTCTAGTCCTTTTACTTTTCTAGTCCTTTTATTTTTCGAGTCTTTTTATTTTTCCAGTCCTTTATTTTTCTAAGTCCTTTTATTTTTCAAATCCTTTTACTTTTCTAGTCCTTTTATTTTTCTGAGACCTTTTATTTTTCTTGTTCTTTTTTTTTCTGAGTCCTTTCATTTTTCTGAGTCCTTTTATTTGTCGAGTCCTTTTATTTTTCTAGTCCTTTTATTTTTCTATTCCTTTTATTTTCCTTTGTCCTTTTATTTTTAGAGGCCTTCTATTTTTCTAATCTTTTTATTTTTCTAGTCCTTTTATTTTTCTGAGTCCTTTGATTTTTCCAGTCCTATTATTTTTCCAGTCATTTTATTTTTCTAACCCCTTTTATTTTCCTGAGTCCTTTTATTTTTCAAATCCTTTTATTTTTCTTAGTCCTTTTATTTTTCCAGTCCTTTTAATTTTCGAGTCCCTATATTTTTCGAGTGCTTTTACTTTTCCAAGTCCTTTTATTTTTCAAATCCTTTTACTTTTCTGGTCCTTTTATTTTTCTGAGCCCTTTTATTTTTCTAGTTCTTTTTTTTTCTGAGTCCTTTTATTTTTCTGAGTCCTTTTATTTGTCGAGTCCTTTTATTTTTCTGAGTCCTTTTATTTCTCTGAGTCCTTATATTCTTCTAGTCCTTTTACTTTTCAAGTCCTTTTATTCTTTTAGTCCTTTTACTTTTCTAGTCCTTTTATTTTTCGACTCTTTTTATTTTTCCAGTCCTTTTATTTTTCTGAGTCCTTTTATTTTTCAAATCCTTTTACTTTTCTACTCCTTTTATTTTTCAGAGCCCTTTTATTTTTCTAGTTCTTATTTTTTTCTGAGTCCTTTTATTTTTCTGAGTCCTTTTATTTTTCTGAGTCCTTTTATTTCTCTGAGTCCTTATATTCTTCTAGTCCTTTTACTTTTCAAGTCCTTTTATTCTTCTAGTCCTTTTACTTTTCTAGTCCTTTTATTTTTCGAGTCTTTTTATTTTTCCAGTCCTTTATTTTTCTAAGTTCTTTTATTTTTCAAATCCTTTTACTTTTCTAGTCCTTTTATTTTTCTGAGACCTTTTATTTTTCTAGTTCTTTTTTTTTCTGAGTCCTTTTATTTTTCTGAGTCCTTTTATTTTTCTAGTCCTTTTATTTTTCTATTCCTCTTATTTTCCTTAGTCCTTTTACTTTTCTAGACCTTTTATTTTTCTGAGTCCTTTTATTTTTCAAGTCCATTTATTTTTCTGAGTCTTTTTATTTTTCTAGTCCTTTTTTTTTCTCTAGTTCTTTTATATTTCTATTCCTTTTAGTTTTCTGAGTCTTTTTATTTTTCAAATCCTTTTACTTTTCCAGTCCTTTTATTTTTCGAGTCCTTTTATTTTTCAAATCCTTTTATTTTTCTTGTCCTTTTATTTTTCCAGTCATTTTTTTTCCCGTCCTTTTATTTTTCTGAGTCCTTTTATTTTTCAAATCCTTATACTTTTCTAGTCCTTTTATTTTTCTGAGCCCTTTTATTTTTCTAGTTCTTTTTTTTCTGAGTCCTTTTATTTTTCTGAATCCTTTTATTTGTCGATTCCTTTTATTTTTCTAGTCCTTTTATTTTTCTATTCCTTTTATTTTTCTTAGTCCTTTTATTTTTATATTCCTTTTATTTTTCTAATCTTTTTATTTTTCCAGTCCTTTTATTTTTCTGAGTCCTTTTATTTTTCAAATCCTTTTACTTTTCTAGTCCTTTTATTTTTCTGAGCCCTTTTATTTTTCTAGTTCTTTTTTTTTTCTGAGTCCTTTTATTTTTCTGAGTCCTTTTATTTGTCGAGTCCTTTTATTTTTCTAGTCCTTTTATTTTTCTATTCCTTTTATTTTCCTTTGTCCTTTTATTTTTATAGGCCTTCTATTTTTCTAATCTTTTTATTTTCTAGTCCTTTTATTTTTCTGAGTCCTTTGATTTTTCCAGTCCTATTATTTTTCCAGTCATTTTATTTTTCTAACCCCTTTTATTTTCCCGAGTCCTTTTATTTTTCTAATCCTTTTATTTTTCTGAGTCCTTTTAATTTTCGAGTCCCTATATTTTTCGAGTGCTTTTACTTTTCTAAGTCCTTTTATTTTTCAAATCCTTTTACTTTTCTGGTCCTTTTATTTTTCTGAGCCATTTTATTTTTCTAGTTCTTTTTTTTTCTGAGTCCTGTTATTTTTCTGAGTCCTTTGATTTTTCCAGTCCTCTTATTTTTCCAGTCATTTTATTTTTCTAACCCCTTTTATTTTCCTGAGTCCTTTTATTTTTCTAATCCTTTTATTTTTCTGAGTCTTTTTATTTTTCTAGTCCTTTTACTTTTCTAGACCTTTTATTTTTCTGAGTCCTTTTATTTTTCAAGTCCATTTATTTTTCTGAGTCTTTTTATTTTTCTAGTCCTTTTTTTTTCTCTAGTTCTTTTATATTTCTATTCCTTTTAGTTTTCTAAGTCTTTTTATTTTTCAAATCCTTTTACTTTTCCAGTCCTTTTATTTTTCGAGTCCTTTTATTTTTCAAATCCTTTTATTTTTCTTGTCCTTTTATTTTTCCAGTCATTTTTTTTCCCGTCCTTTTATTTTTCTGAGTCCTTTTATTTTTCAAATCCTTATACTTTTCTAGTCCTTTTATTTTTCTGAGCCCTTTTATTTTTCTAGTTCTTTTTTTTCTGAGTCCTTTTATTTTTCTGAATCCTTTTATTTGTCGATTCCTTTTATTTTTCTAGTCCTTTTATTTTTCTATTCCTTTTATTTTTCTTAGTCCTTTTATTTTTATATTCCTTTTATTTTTCTAATCTTTTTATTTTTCCAGTCCTTTTATTTTTCTGAGTCCTTTTATTTTTCAAATCCTTTTACTTTTCTAGTCCTTTTATTTTTCTGAGCCCTTTTATTTTTCTAGTTCTTTTTTTTTTCTGAGTCCTTTTATTTTTCTGAGTCCTTTTATTTGTCGAGTCCTTTTATTTTTCTAGTCCTTTTATTTTTCTATTCCTTTTATTTTCCTTTGTCCTTTTATTTTTATAGGCCTTCTATTTTTCTAATCTTTTTATTTTTCTAATCCTTTTATTTTTCTGAGTGCTTTGATTTTTCCAGTCCTATTATTTTTCCAGTAATTTTATTTTTCTAACCCCTTTTATTTTCCTGAGTCCTTTTATTTTTCTAATCCTTTTATTTTTCTGAGTCCTTTTATTTTTCCAGTCCTTTTAATTTTCGAGTCCCTATATTTTTCGAGTGCTTTTACTTTTCCAAGTCCTTTTATTTTTCAAATCCTTTTACTTTTCTGGTCCTTTTATTTTTCTGAGCCATTTTATTTTTCTAGTTCTTTTTTTTTTTCTGAGTCCTTTTATTTTTCAAATCCTTATACTTTTCTAGTCCTTTTATTTTTATGAGCCCTTTTATTTTTCTATTTCTTTTTTTTTCTGAGTCCTTTTATTTGTCGATTCCTTTTATTTTTCTAGTCCTTTTATTTTTCTATTCCTTTTATTTTTCTTAGTCCTTTTATTTTTATATTCCTTTTATTTTTCTAATCTTTTTATTTTTCCAGTCCTTTTATTTTTCTGAGTCCTTTTATTTTTCAAATCCTTTTACTTTTCTAGTCCTTTTATTTTTCTGAGCCCTTTTATTTTTCTAGTTCTTTTTTTTTTCTGAGTCCTTTTATTTTTCTGAGTCCTTTTATTTGTCGAGTCCTTTTATTTTTCTAGTCCTTTTATTTTTCTATTCCTTTTATTTTCCTTTGTCCTTTTATGTTTATAGGCCTTCTATTTTTCTAATCTTTTTATTTTTCTAATCCTTTTATTTTTCTGAGTCCTTTGATTTTTCCAGTCCTATTATTTTTCCAGTAATTTTATTTTTCTAACCCCTTTTATTTTCCTGAGTCCTTTTATTTTTCTAATCCTTTTATTTTTCTGAGTCCTTTTATTTTTCCTGTCCTTTTAATTTTCGAGTCCCTATATTTTTCGAGTGCTTTTACTTTTCCAAGTCCTTTTATTTTTCAAATCCTTTTACTTTTCTGGTCCTTTTATTTTTCTGAGCCATTTTATTTTTCTAGTTCTTTTATTTTTCTGAGTCCTTTTATTTGTCGAGTCCTTTTATTTCTCTGAGTCCTTATATTCTTCTAGTGCTTTTACTTTTCTAGTCCTTTTATTCTTCTAGTCCTTTTACTTTTCTAGTCCTTTTATTTTTCGAGTCTTTTTATTTTTCCAGTCCTTTATTTTTCTAAGTCCTTTTATTTTTCAAATCCTTTTACTTTTCTAGTCCTTTTATTTTTCTGAGACCTTTTATTTTTCTTGTTCTTTTTTTTTCTGAGTCCTTTCATTTTTCTGAGTCCTTTTATTTGTCGAGTCCTTTTATTTTTCTAGTCCTTTTATTTTTCTATTCCTTTTTTTTTCCTTTGTCCTTTTATTTTTAGAGGCCTTCTATTTTTCTAATCTTTTTATTTTTCTAGTCCTTTTATTTTTCTGAGTCCTTTGATTTTTCCAGTCCTATTATTTTTCCAGTCATTTTATTTTTCTAACCCCTTTTATTTTCCTGAGTCCTTTTATTTTTCAAATCCTTTTATTTTTCTTAGTCCTTTTATTTTTCCAGTCCTTTTAATTTTCGAGTCCCTATATTTTTCGAGTGCTTTTACTTTTCCAAGTCCTTTTATTTTTCAAATCCTTTTACTTTTCTGGTCCTTTTATTTTTCTGAGCCCTTTTATTTTTCTAGTTCTTTTTTTTTCTGAGTCCTTTTATTTTTCTGAGTCCTTTTATTTGTCGAGTCCTTTTATTTTTCTGAGTCCTTTTATTTCTCTGAGTCCTTATATTCTTCTAGTCCTTTTACTTTTCAAGTCCTTTTATTCTTTTAGTCCTTTTACTTTTCTAGTCCTTTTATTTTTCGACTCTTTTTATTTTTCCAGTCCTTTTATTTTTCTGAGTCCTTTTATTTTTCAAATCCTTTTACTTTTCTACTCCTTTTATTTTTCAGAGCCCTTTTATTTTTCTAGTTCTTATTTTTTTCTGAGTCCTTTTATTTTTCTGAGTCCTTTTATTTTTCTGAGTCCTTTTAATTCTCTGAGTCCTTATATTCTTCTAGTCCTTTTACTTTTCAAGTCCTTTTATTCTTCTAGTCCTTTTACTTTTCTAGTCCTTTTATTTTTCGAGTCTTTTTATTTTTCCAGTCCTTTATTTTTCTAAGTCCTTTTATTTTTCAAATCCTTTTACTTTTCTAGTCCTTTTATTTTTCTGAGACCTTTTATTTTTCTAGTTCTTTTTTTTTCTGAGTCCTTTTATTTTTCTGAGTCCTTTTATTTTTCTAGTCCTTTTATTTTTCTATTCCTCTTATTTTCCTTAGTCCTTTTATTTTTATAGTCCTTTTATTTTTATAATCTTTTTATTTTTCTAGTCCTGTTATTTTTCTGAGTCCTTTGATTTTTCCAGTCCTATTATTTTTCCAGTCATTTTATTTTTCTAACCCCTTTTATTTTCCTGAGTCCTTTTATTTTTCTAATTCTTTTATTTTTCTGAGTCTTTTTATTTTTCTAATCCTTTTATTTTTCTGAGTCCTTTTATTTTTCAAGTCCATTTATTTTTCTGAGTCTTTTTATTTTTCTAGTCCTTTTTTTTTCTCTAGTTCTTTTATTTTTCTATTCCTTTTAGTTTTCTGAGTCTTTTTATTTTTCAAATCCTTTTACTTTTCCAGTCCTTTTATTTTTCGAGTCCTTTTATTTTTCAAATCCTTTTATTTTTCTTGTCCTTTTATTTTTCCAGTCATTTTATTTTTCCAGTCCTTTTATTTTTCTGAGTCCTTTTATTTTTCAAATCCTTTTACTTTTCTAGTCCTTTTATTTTTCTGAGCCCTTTTATTTTTCTAGTTCTTTTTTTTCTGAGTCCTTTTATTTTTCTGAGTCCTTTTATTTGTCGAGTCCTTTTATTTTTCTAGTCCTTTTATTTTTCTATTCCTTTTATTTTCCTTAGTCCTTTTATTTTTATATTCCTTTTATTTTTCTAATCTTTTTATTTTTCCAGTCCTTTTATTTTTCAAATCCTTTTACTTTTCTAGTCCTTTTATTTTTCTGAGCCCTTTTATTTTTCTAGTTCTTTTTTTTTTCTGAGTCCTTTTATTTTTCTGAGTCCTTTTATTTGTCGAGTCCTTTTATTTTTCTAGTCCTTTTATTTTTCTATTCCTTTTATTTTCCTTTGTCCTTTTATTTTTTTAGGCCTTCTATTTTTCTAATCTTTTTATTTTCTAGTCCTTTTATTTTTCTGAGTCCTTTGATTTTTCCAGTCCTATTATTTTTCCAGTCATTTTATTTTTCTAACCCCTTTTATTTTCCCGAGTCCTTTTATTTTTCTAATCCTTTTATTTTTCTGAGTCCTTTTAATTTTCGAGTCCCTATATTTTTCGAGTGCTTTTACTTTTCCAAGTCCTTTTATTTTTCAAATCCTTTTACTTTTCTGGTCCTTTTATTTTTCTGAGCCCTTTTATTTTTCTAGTTCTTTTTTTTTCTGAGTCCTGTTATTTTTCTGAGTCCTTTGATTTTTCCAGTCCTCTAATTTTTCCAGTCATTTTATTTTTCTAACCCCTTTTATTTTCCTGAGTCCTTTTATTTTTCTAATCCTTTTATTTTTCTGAGTCTTTTTATTTTTCTAGTCCTTTTACTTTTCTAGACCTTTTATTTTTCTGAGTCCTTTTATTTTTCAAGTCCATTTATTTTTCTGAGTCTTTTTATTTTTCTAGTCCTTTTTTTTTCTCTAGTTCTTTTATATTTCTATTCCTTTTAGTTTTCTGAGTCTTTTTATTTTTCAAATCCTTTTACTTTTCCAGTCCTTTTATTTTTCTGAGCCCTTTTATTTTTCTAGTTCTTTTTTTTTCTGAGTCCTTTTATTTTTCTGAGTCCTTTTATTTGTCGAGTCCTTTTATTTTTCTGAGTCCTTTTATTTCTCTGAGTCCTTATATTCTTCTAGTCCTTTTACTTTTCAAGTCCTTTTATTCTTTTAGTCCTTTTACTTTTCTAGTCCTTTTATTTTTCGACTCTTTTTATTTTTCCAGTCCTTTTATTTTTCTGAGTCCTTTTATTTTTCAAATCCTTTTACTTTTCTACTCCTTTTATTTTTCAGAGCCCTTTTATTTTTCTAGTTCTTATTTTTTTCTGAGTCCTTTTATTTTTCTGAGTCCTTTTATTTTTCTGAGTCCTTTTATTTCTCTGAGTCCTTATATTCTTCTAGTCCTTTTACTTTTCAAGTCCTTTTATTCTTCTAGTCCTTTTACTTTTCTAGTCCTTTTATTTTTCGAGTCTTTTTATTTTTCCAGTCCTTTATTTTTCTAAGTCCTTTTATTTTTCAAATCCTTTTACTTTTCTAGTCCTTTTATTTTTCTGAGACCTTTTATTTTTCTAGTTCTTTTTTTTTCTGAGTCCTTTTATTTTTCTGAGTCCTTTTATTTTTCTAGTCCTTTTATTTTTCTATTCCTCTTATTTTCCTTAGTCCTTTTATTTTTATAGTCCTTTTATTTTTATAATCTTTTTATTTTTCTAGTCCTGTTATTTTTCTGAGTCCTTTGATTTTTCCAGTCCTATTATTTTTCCAGTCATTTTATTTTTCTAACCCCTTTTATTTTCCTGAGTCCTTTTATTTTTCTAATTCTTTTATTTTTCTGAGTCTTTTTATTTTTCTAATCCTTTTATTTTTCTGAGTCCTTTTATTTTTCAAGTCCATTTATTTTTCTGAGTCTTTTTATTTTTCTAGTCCTTTTTTTTTCTCTAGTTCTTTTATTTTTCTATTCCTTTTAGTTTTCTGAGTCTTTTTATTTTTCAAATCCTTTTACTTTTCCAGTCCTTTTATTTTTCGAGTCCTTTTATTTTTCAAATCCTTTTATTTTTCTTGTCCTTTTATTTTTCCAGTCATTTTATTTTTCCAGTCCTTTTATTTTTCTGAGTCCTTTTATTTTTCAAATCCTTATACTTTTCTAGTCCTTTTATTTTTCTGAGCCCTTTTATTTTTCTAGTTCTTTTTTTTCTGAGTCCTTTTATTTTTCTGAGTCCTTTTATTTGTCGAGTCCTTTTATTTTTCTAGTCCTTTTATTTTCCTTAGTCCTTTTATTTTTATATTCCTTTTATTTTTCTAATCTTTTTATTTTTCCAGTCCTTTTATTTTTCAAATCCTTTTACTTTTCTAGTCCTTTTATTTTTCTGAGCCCTTTTATTTTTCTAGTTCTTTTTTTTTTCTGAGTCCTTTTATTTTTCTGAGTCCTTTTATTTGTCGAGTCCTTTTATTTTTCTAGTCCTTTTATTTTTCTATTCCTTTTATTTTCCTTTGTCCTTTTATTTTTATAGGCCTTCTATTTTTCTAATCTTTTTATTTTCTAGTCCTTTTATTTTTCTGAGTCCTTTGATTTTTCCAGTCCTATTATTTTTCCAGTCATTTTATTTTTCTAACCCCTTTTATTTTCCCGAGTCCTTTTATTTTTCTAATCCTTTTATTTTTCTGAGTCCTTTTAATTTTCGAGTCCCTATATTTTTCGAGTGCTTTTACTTTTCCAAGTCCTTTTATTTTTCAAATCCTTTTACTTTTCTGGTCCTTTTATTTTTCTGAGCCATTTTATTTTTCTAGTTCTTTTTTTTTCTGAGTCCTGTTATTTTTCTGAGTCCTTTGATTTTTCCAGTCCTCTTATTTTTCCAGTCATTTTATTTTTCTAACCCCTTTTATTTTCCTGAGTCCTTTTATTTTTCTAATCCTTTTATTTTTCTGAGTCTTTTTATTTTTCTAGTCCTTTTACTTTTCTAGACCTTTTATTTTTCTGAGTCCTTTTATTTTTCAAGTCCATTTATTTTTCTGAGTCTTTTTATTTTTCTAGTCCTTTTTTTTTCTCTAGTTCTTTTATATTTCTATTCCTTTTAGTTTTCTGAGTCTTTTTATTTTTCAAATCCTTTTACTTTTCCAGTCCTTTTATTTTTCGAGTCCTTTTATTTTTCAAATCCTTTTATTTTTCTTGTCCTTTTATTTTTCCAGTCATTTTTTTTCCCGTCCTTTTATTTTTCTGAGTCCTTTTATTTTTCAAATCCTTATACTTTTCTAGTCCTTTTATTTTTCTGAGCCCTTTTATTTTTCTAGTTCTTTTTTTTCTGAGTCCTTTTATTTTTCTGAATCCTTTTATTTGTCGATTCCTTTTATTTTTCTAGTCCTTTTATTTTTCTATTCCTTTTATTTTTCTTAGTCCTTTTATTTTTATATTCCTTTTATTTTTCTAATCTTTTTATTTTTCCAGTCCTTTTATTTTTCTGAGTCCTTTTATTTTTCAAATCCTTTTACTTTTCTAGTCCTTTTATTTTTCTGAGCCCTTTTATTTTTCTAGTTCTTTTTTTTTTCTGAGTCCTTTTATTTTTCTGAGTCCTTTTATTTGTCGAGTCCTTTTATTTTTCTAGTCCTTTTATTTTTCTATTCCTTTTATTTTCCTTTGTCCTTTTATTTTTATAGGCCTTCTATTTTTCTAATCTTTTTATTTTTCTAATCCTTTTATTTTTCTGAGTCCTTTGATTTTTCCAGTCCTATTATTTTTCCAGTAATTTTATTTTTCTAACCCCTTTTATTTTCCTGAGTCCTTTTATTTTTCTAATCCTTTTATTTTTCTGAGTCCTTTTATTTTTCCTGTCCTTTTAATTTTCGAGTCCCTATATTTTTCGAGTGCTTTTACTTTTCCAAGTCCTTTTATTTTTCAAATCCTTTTACTTTTCTGGTCCTTTTATTTTTCTGAGCCATTTTATTTTTCTAGTTCTTTTATTTTTCTGAGTCCTTTTATTTGTCGAGTCCTTTTATTTCTCTGAGTCCTTATATTCTTCTAGTGCTTTTACTTTTCTAGTCCTTTTATTCTTCTAGTCCTTTTACTTTTCTAGTCCTTTTATTTTTCGAGTCTTTTTATTTTTCCAGTCCTTTATTTTTCTAAGTCCTTTTATTTTTCAAATCCTTTTACTTTTCTAGTCCTTTTATTTTTCTGAGACCTTTTATTTTTCTTGTTCTTTTTTTTTCTGAGTCCTTTCATTTTTCTGAGTCCTTTTATTTGTCGAGTCCTTTTATTTTTCTAGTCCTTTTATTTTTCTATTCCTTTTTTTTTCCTTTGTCCTTTTATTTTTAGAGGCCTTCTATTTTTCTAATCTTTTTATTTTTCTAGTCCTTTTATTTTTCTGAGTCCTTTGATTTTTCCAGTCCTATTATTTTTCCAGTCATTTTATTTTTCTAACCCCTTTTATTTTCCTGAGTCCTTTTATTTTTCAAATCCTTTTATTTTTCTTAGTCCTTTTATTTTTCCAGTCCTTTTAATTTTCGAGTCCCTATATTTTTCGAGTGCTTTTACTTTTCCAAGTCCTTTTATTTTTCAAATCCTTTTACTTTTCTGGTCCTTTTATTTTTCTGAGCCCTTTTATTTTTCTAGTTCTTTTTTTTTCTGAGTCCTTTTATTTTTCTGAGTCCTTTTATTTGTCGAGTCCTTTTATTTTTCTGAGTCCTTTTATTTCTCTGAGTCCTTATATTCTTCTAGTCCTTTTACTTTTCAAGTCCTTTTATTCTTTTAGTCCTTTTACTTTTCTAGTCCTTTTATTTTTCGACTCTTTTTATTTTTCCAGTCCTTTTATTTTTCTGAGTCCTTTTATTTTTCAAATCCTTTTACTTTTCTACTCCTTTTATTTTTCAGAGCCCTTTTATTTTTCTAGTTCTTATTTTTTTCTGAGTCCTTTTATTTTTCTGAGTCCTTTTATTTTTCTGAGTCCTTTTAATTCTCTGAGTCCTTATATTCTTCTAGTCCTTTTACTTTTCAAGTCCTTTTATTCTTCTAGTCCTTTTACTTTTCTAGTCCTTTTATTTTTCGAGTCTTTTTATTTTTCCAGTCCTTTATTTTTCTAAGTCCTTTTATTTTTCAAATCCTTTTACTTTTCTAGTCCTTTTATTTTTCTGAGACCTTTTATTTTTCTAGTTCTTTTTTTTTCTGAGTCCTTTTATTTTTCTGAGTCCTTTTATTTTTCTAGTCCTTTATTTTTCTATTCCTCTTATTTTCCTTAGTCCTTTTATTTTTATAGTCCTTTTATTTTTATAATCTTTTTATTTTTCTAGTCCTGTTATTTTTCTGAGTCCTTTGATTTTTCCAGTCCTATTATTTTTCCAGTCATTTTATTTTTCTAACCCCTTTTATTTTCCTGAGTCCTTTTATTTTTCTAATTCTTTTATTTTTCTGAGTCTTTTTATTTTTCTAATCCTTTTATTTTTCTGAGTCCTTTTATTTTTCAAGTCCATTTATTTTTCTGAGTCTTTTTATTTTTCTAGTCCTTTTTTTTTCTCTAGTTCTTTTATTTTTCTATTCCTTTTAGTTTTCTGAGTCTTTTTATTTTTCAAATCCTTTTACTTTTCCAGTCCTTTTATTTTTCGAGTCCTTTTATTTTTCAAATCCTTTTATTTTTCTTGTCCTTTTATTTTTCCAGTCATTTTATTTTTCCAGTCCTTTTATTTTTCTGAGTCCTTTTATTTTTCAAATCCTTTTACTTTTCTAGTCCTTTTATTTTTCTGAGCCCTTTTATTTTTCTAGTTCTTTTTTTTCTGAGTCCTTTTATTTTTCTGAGTCCTTTTATTTGTCGAGTCCTTTTATTTTTCTAGTCCTTTTATTTTTCTATTCCTTTTATTTTCCTTAGTCCTTTTATTTTTATATTCCTTTTATTTTTCTAATCTTTTTATTTTTCCAGTCCTTTTATTTTTCAAATCCTTTTACTTTTCTAGTCCTTTTATTTTTCTGAGCCCTTTTATTTTTCTAGTTCTTTTTTTTTTCTGAGTCCTTTTATTTTTCTGAGTCCTTTTATTTGTCGAGTCCTTTTATTTTTCTAGTCCTTTTATTTTTCTATTCCTTTTATTTTCCTTTGTCCTTTTATTTTTTTAGGCCTTCTATTTTTCTAATCTTTTTATTTTCTAGTCCTTTTATTTTTCTGAGTCCTTTGATTTTTCCAGTCCTATTATTTTTCCAGTCATTTTATTTTTCTAACCCCTTTTATTTTCCCGAGTCCTTTTATTTTTCTAATCCTTTTATTTTTCTGAGTCCTTTTAATTTTCGAGTCCCTATATTTTTCGAGTGCTTTTACTTTTCCAAGTCCTTTTATTTTTCAAATCCTTTTACTTTTCTGGTCCTTTTATTTTTCTGAGCCCTTTTATTTTTCTAGTTCTTTTTTTTTCTGAGTCCTGTTATTTTTCTGAGTCCTTTGATTTTTCCAGTCCTCTAATTTTTCCAGTCATTTTATTTTTCTAACCCCTTTTATTTTCCTGAGTCCTTTTATTTTTCTAATCCTTTTATTTTTCTGAGTCTTTTTATTTTTCTAGTCCTTTTACTTTTCTAGACCTTTTATTTTTCTGAGTCCTTTTATTTTTCAAGTCCATTTATTTTTCTGAGTCTTTTTATTTTTCTAGTCCTTTTTTTTTCTCTAGTTCTTTTATATTTCTATTCCTTTTAGTTTTCTGAGTCTTTTTATTTTTCAAATCCTTTTACTTTTCCAGTCCTTTTATTTTTCTGAGCCCTTTTATTTTTCTAGTTCTTTTTTTTTCTGAGTCCTTTTATTTTTCTGAGTCCTTTTATTTGTCGAGTCCTTTTATTTTTCTGAGTCCTTTTATTTCTCTGAGTCCTTATATTCTTCTAGTCCTTTTACTTTTCAAGTCCTTTTATTCTTTTAGTCCTTTTACTTTTCTAGTCCTTTTATTTTTCGACTCTTTTTATTTTTCCAGTCCTTTTATTTTTCTGAGTCCTTTTATTTTTCAAATCCTTTTACTTTTCTACTCCTTTTATTTTTCAGAGCCCTTTTATTTTTCTAGTTCTTATTTTTTTCTGAGTCCTTTTATTTTTCTGAGTCCTTTTATTTTTCTGAGTCCTTTTATTTCTCTGAGTCCTTATATTCTTCTAGTCCTTTTACTTTTCAAGTCCTTTTATTCTTCTAGTCCTTTTACTTTTCTAGTCCTTTTATTTTTCGAGTCTTTTTATTTTTCCAGTCCTTTATTTTTCTAAGTCCTTTTATTTTTCAAATCCTTTTACTTTTCTAGTCCTTTTATTTTTCTGAGACCTTTTATTTTTCTAGTTCTTTTTTTTTCTGAGTCCTTTTATTTTTCTGAGTCCTTTTATTTTTCTAGTCCTTTTATTTTTCTATTCCTCTTATTTTCCTTAGTCCTTTTATTTTTATAGTCCTTTTATTTTTATAATCTTTTTATTTTTCTAGTCCTGTTATTTTTCTGAGTCCTTTGATTTTTCCAGTCCTATTATTTTTCCAGTCATTTTATTTTTCTAACCCCTTTTATTTTCCTGAGTCCTTTTATTTTTCTAATTCTTTTATTTTTCTGAGTCTTTTTATTTTTCTAATCCTTTTATTTTTCTGAGTCCTTTTATTTTTCAAGTCCATTTATTTTTCTGAGTCTTTTTATTTTTCTAGTCCTTTTTTTTTCTCTAGTTCTTTTATTTTTCTATTCCTTTTAGTTTTCTGAGTCTTTTTATTTTTCAAATCCTTTTACTTTTCCAGTCCTTTTATTTTTCGAGTCCTTTTATTTTTCAAATCCTTTTATTTTTCTTGTCCTTTTATTTTTCCAGTCATTTTATTTTTCCAGTCCTTTTATTTTTCTGAGTCCTTTTATTTTTCAAATCCTTATACTTTTCTAGTCCTTTTATTTTTCTGAGCCCTTTTATTTTTCTAGTTCTTTTTTTTCTGAGTCCTTTTATTTTTCTGAGTCCTTTTATTTTTCTAGTCCTTTTATTTTTCTATTCCTTTTATTTTCCTTAGTCCTTTTATTTTTATATTCCTTTTATTTTTCTAATCTTTTTATTTTTCCAGTCCTTTTATTTTTCAAATCCTTTTACTTTTCTAGTCCTTTTATTTTTCTGAGCCCTTTTATTTTTCTAGTTCTTTTTTTTTTCTGAGTCCTTTTATTTTTCTGAGTCCTTTTATTTGTCGAGTCCTTTTATTTTTCTAGTCCTTTTATTTTTCTATTCCTTTTATTTTCCTTTGTCCTTTTATTTTTTTAGGCCTTCTATTTTTCTAATCTTTTTATTTTCTAGTCCTTTTATTTTTCTGAGTCCTTTGATTTTTCCAGTCCTATTATTTTTCCAGTCATTTTATTTTTCTAACCCCTTTTATTTTCCCGAGTCCTTTTATTTTTCTAATCCTTTTATTTTTCTGAGTCCTTTTAATTTTCGAGTCCCTATATTTTTCGAGTGCTTTTACTTTTCCAAGTCCTTTTATTTTTCAAATCCTTTTACTTTTCTGGTCCTTTTATTTTTCTGAGCCCTTTTATTTTTCTAGGACTTTTTTTTTCTGAGTCCTGTTATTTTTCTGAGTCCTTTGATTTTTCCAGTCCTCTAATTTTTCCAGTCATTTTATTTTTCTAACCCCTTTTATTTTCCTGAGTCCTTTTATTTTTCTAATCCTTTTATTTTTCTGAGTCTTTTTATTTTTCTAGTCCTTTTACTTTTCTAGACCTTTTATTTTTCTGAGTCCTTTTATTTTTCAAGTCCATTTATTTTTCTGAGTCTTTTTATTTTTCTAGTCCTTTTTTTTTCTCTAGTTCTTTTATATTTCTATTCCTTTTAGTTTTCTGAGTCTTTTTATTTTTCAAATCCTTTTACTTTTCCAGTCCTTTTATTTTTCTGAGCCCTTTTATTTTTCTAGTTCTTTTTTTTTCTGAGTCCTTTTATTTTTCTGAGTCCTTTTATTTGTCGAGTCCTTTTATTTTTCTGAGTCCTTTTATTTCTCTGAGTCCTTATATTCTTCTAGTCCTTTTACTTTTCAAGTCCTTTTATTCTTTTAGTCCTTTTACTTTTCTAGTCCTTTTATTTTTCGACTCTTTTTATTTTTCCAGTCCTTTTATTTTTCTGAGTCCTTTTATTTTTCAAATCCTTTTACTTTTCTACTCCTTTTATTTTTCAGAGCCCTTTTATTTTTCTAGTTCTTATTTTTTTCTGAGTCCTTTTATTTTTCTGAGTCCTTTTATTTTTCTGAGTCCTTTTATTTCTCTGAGTCCTTATATTCTTCTAGTCCTTTTACTTTTCAAGTCCTTTTATTCTTCTAGTCCTTTTACTTTTCTAGTCCTTTTATTTTTCGAGTCTTTTTATTTTTCCAGTCCTTTATTTTTCTAAGTCCTTTTATTTTTCAAATCCTTTTACTTTTCTAGTCCTTTTATTTTTCTGAGACCTTTTATTTTTCTAGTTCTTTTTTTTTCTGAGTCCTTTTATTTTTCTGAGTCCTTTTATTTTTCTAGTCCTTTTATTTTTCTATTCCTCTTATTTTCCTTAGTCCTTTTATTTTTATAGTCCTTTTATTTTTATAATCTTTTTATTTTTCTAGTCCTGTTATTTTTCTGAGTCCTTTGATTTTTCCAGTCCTATTATTTTTCCAGTCATTTTATTTTTCTAACCCCTTTTATTTTCCTGAGTCCTTTTATTTTTCTAATTCTTTTATTTTTCTGAGTCTTTTTATTTTTCTAATCCTTTTATTTTTCTGAGTCCTTTTATTTTTCAAGTCCATTTATTTTTCTGAGTCTTTTTATTTTTCTAGTCCTTTTTTTTTCTCTAGTTCTTTTATTTTTCTATTCCTTTTAGTTTTCTGAGTCTTTTTATTTTTCAAATCCTTTTACTTTTCCAGTCCTTTTATTTTTCGAGTCCTTTTATTTTTCAAATCCTTTTATTTTTCTTGTCCTTTTATTTTTCCAGTCATTTTATTTTTCCAGTCCTTTTATTTTTCTGAGTCCTTTTATTTTTCAAATCCTTATACTTTTCTAGTCCTTTTATTTTTCTGAGCCCTTTTATTTTTCTAGTTCTTTTTTTTCTGAGTCCTTTTATTTTTCTGAGTCCTTTTATTTGTCGAGTCCTTTTATTTTTCTAGTCCTTTTATTTTTCTATTCCTTTTATTTTCCTTAGTCCTTTTATTTTTATATTCCTTTTATTTTTCTAATCTTTTTATTTTTCCAGTCCTTTTATTTTTCAAATCCTTTTACTTTTCTAGTCCTTTTATTTTTCTGAGCCCTTTTATTTTTCTAGTTCTTTTTTTTTTCTGAGTCCTTTTATTTTTCTGAGTCCTTTTATTTGTCGAGTCCTTTTATTTTTCTAGTCCTTTTATTTTTCTATTCCTTTTATTTTCCTTTGTCCTTTTATTTTTTTAGGCCTTCTATTTTTCTAATCTTTTTATTTTCTAGTCCTTTTATTTTTCTGAGTCCTTTGATTTTTCCAGTCCTATTATTTTTCCAGTCATTTTATTTTTCTAACCCCTTTTATTTTCCCGAGTCCTTTTATTTTTCTAATCCTTTTATTTTTCTGAGTCCTTTTAATTTTCGAGTCCCTATATTTTTCGAGTGCTTTTACTTTTCCAAGTCCTTTTATTTTTCAAATCCTTTTACTTTTCTGGTCCTTTTATTTTTCTGAGCCCTTTTATTTTTCTAGTTCTTTTTTTTTCTGAGTCCTGTTATTTTTCTGAGTCCTTTGATTTTTCCAGTCCTCTAATTTTTCCAGTCATTTTATTTTTCTAACCCCTTTTATTTTCCTGAGTCCTTTTATTTTTCTAATCCTTTTATTTTTCTGAGTCTTTTTATTTTTCTAGTCCTTTTACTTTTCTAGACCTTTTATTTTTCTGAGTCCTTTTATTTTTCAAGTCCATTTATTTTTCTGAGTCTTTTTATTTTTCTAGTCCTTTTTTTTTCTCTAGTTCTTTTATATTTCTATTCCTTTTAGTTTTCTGAGTCTTTTTATTTTTCAAATCCTTTTACTTTTCCAGTCCTTTTATTTTTCTGAGCCCTTTTATTTTTCTAGTTCTTTTTTTTTCTGAGTCCTTTTATTTTTCTGAGTCCTTTTATTTGTCGAGTCCTTTTATTTTTCTGAGTCCTTTTATTTCTCTGAGTCCTTATATTCTTCTAGTCCTTTTACTTTTCAAGTCCTTTTATTCTTTTAGTCCTTTTACTTTTCTAGTCCTTTTATTTTTCGACTCTTTTTATTTTTCCAGTCCTTTTATTTTTCTGAGTCCTTTTATTTTTCAAATCCTTTTACTTTTCTACTCCTTTTATTTTTCAGAGCCCTTTTATTTTTCTAGTTCTTATTTTTTTCTGAGTCCTTTTATTTTTCTGAGTCCTTTTATTTTTCTGAGTCCTTTTATTTCTCTGAGTCCTTATATTCTTCTAGTCCTTTTACTTTTCAAGTCCTTTTATTCTTCTAGTCCTTTTACTTTTCTAGTCCTTTTATTTTTCGAGTCTTTTTATTTTTCCAGTCCTTTATTTTTCTAAGTCCTTTTATTTTTCAAATCCTTTTACTTTTCTAGTCCTTTTATTTTTCTGAGACCTTTTATTTTTCTAGTTCTTTTTTTTTCTGAGTCCTTTTATTTTTCTGAGTCCTTTTATTTTTCTAGTCCTTTTATTTTTCTATTCCTCTTATTTTCCTTAGTCCTTTTATTTTTATAGTCCTTTTATTTTTATAATCTTTTTATTTTTCTAGTCCTGTTATTTTTCTGAGTCCTTTGATTTTTCCAGTCCTATTATTTTTCCAGTCATTTTATTTTTCTAACCCCTTTTATTTTCCTGAGTCCTTTTATTTTTCTAATTCTTTTATTTTTCTGAGTCTTTTTATTTTTCTAATCCTTTTATTTTTCTGAGTCCTTTTATTTTTCAAGTCCATTTATTTTTCTGAGTCTTTTTATTTTTCTAGTCCTTTTTTTTTCTCTAGTTCTTTTATTTTTCTATTCCTTTTAGTTTTCTGAGTCTTTTTATTTTTCAAATCCTTTTACTTTTCCAGTCCTTTTATTTTTCGAGTCCTTTTATTTTTCAAATCCTTTTATTTTTCTTGTCCTTTTATTTTTCCAGTCATTTTATTTTTCCAGTCCTTTTATTTTTCTGAGTCCTTTTATTTTTCAAATCCTTATACTTTTCTAGTCCTTTTATTTTTCTGAGCCCTTTTATTTTTCTAGTTCTTTTTTTTCTGAGTCCTTTTATTTTTCTGAGTCCTTTTATTTTTCTAGTCCTTTTATTTTTCTATTCCTTTTATTTTCCTTAGTCCTTTTATTTTTATATTCCTTTTATTTTTCTAATCTTTTTATTTTTCCAGTCCTTTTATTTTTCAAATCCTTTTACTTTTCTAGTCCTTTTATTTTTCTGAGCCCTTTTATTTTTCTAGTTCTTTTTTTTTTCTGAGTCCTTTTATTTTTCTGAGTCCTTTTATTTGTCGAGTCCTTTTATTTTTCTAGTCCTTTTATTTTTCTATTCCTTTTATTTTCCTTTGTCCTTTTATTTTTTTAGGCCTTCTATTTTTCTAATCTTTTTATTTTCTAGTCCTTTTATTTTTCTGAGTCCTTTGATTTTTCCAGTCCTATTATTTTTCCAGTCATTTTATTTTTCTAACCCCTTTTATTTTCCCGAGTCCTTTTATTTTTCTAATCCTTTTATTTTTCTGAGTCCTTTTAATTTTCGAGTCCCTATATTTTTCGAGTGCTTTTACTTTTCCAAGTCCTTTTATTTTTCAAATCCTTTTACTTTTCTGGTCCTTTTATTTTTCTGAGCCCTTTTATTTTTCTAGGACTTTTTTTTTCTGAGTCCTGTTATTTTTCTGAGTCCT
This sequence comes from Cinnamomum chago, assembly GCA_038049695.1. Classification (NCBI taxonomy): domain Eukaryota; kingdom Viridiplantae; phylum Streptophyta; class Magnoliopsida; order Laurales; family Lauraceae; genus Cinnamomum; species Cinnamomum chago. Next base: position 59,930,301 of record CP142462.1, on the reverse strand, counting down.
TTGATTTTTCCAGTCCTCTAATTTTTCCAGTCATTTTATTTTTCTAACCCCTTTTATTTTCCTGAGTCCTTTTATTTTTCTAATCCTTTTATTTTTCTGAGTCTTTTTATTTTTCTAGTCCTTTTACTTTTCTAGACCTTTTATTTTTCTGAGTCCTTTTATTTTTCAAGTCCATTTATTTTTCTGAGTCTTTTTATTTTTCTAGTCCTTTTTTTTTCTCTAGTTCTTTTATATTTCTATTCCTTTTAGTTTTCTGAGTCTTTTTATTTTTCAAATCCTTTTACTTTTCCAGTCCTTTTATTTTTCTGAGCCCTTTTATTTTTCTAGTTCTTTTTTTTTCTGAGTCCTTTTATTTTTCTGAGTCCTTTTATTTGTCGAGTCCTTTTATTTTTCTGAGTCCTTTTATTTCTCTGAGTCCTTATATTCTTCTAGTCCTTTTACTTTTCAAGTCCTTTTATTCTTTTAGTCCTTTTACTTTTCTAGTCCTTTTATTTTTCGACTCTTTTTATTTTTCCAGTCCTTTTATTTTTCTGAGTCCTTTTATTTTTCAAATCCTTTTACTTTTCTACTCCTTTTATTTTTCAGAGCCCTTTTATTTTTCTAGTTCTTATTTTTTTCTGAGTCCTTTTATTTTTCTGAGTCCTTTTATTTTTCTGAGTCCTTTTATTTCTCTGAGTCCTTATATTCTTCTAGTCCTTTTACTTTTCAAGTCCTTTTATTCTTCTAGTCCTTTTACTTTTCTAGTCCTTTTATTTTTCGAGTCTTTTTATTTTTCCAGTCCTTTATTTTTCTAAGTCCTTTTATTTTTCAAATCCTTTTACTTTTCTAGTCCTTTTATTTTTCTGAGACCTTTTATTTTTCTAGTTCTTTTTTTTTCTGAGTCCTTTTATTTTTCTGAGTCCTTTTATTTTTCTAGTCCTTTTATTTTTCTATTCCTCTTATTTTCCTTAGTCCTTTTATTTTTATAGTCCTTTTATTTTTATAATCTTTTTATTTTTCTAGTCCTGTTATTTTTCTGAGTCCTTTGATTTTTCCAGTCCTATTATTTTTCCAGTCATTTTATTTTTCTAACCCCTTTTATTTTCCTGAGTCCTTTTATTTTTCTAATTCTTTTATTTTTCTGAGTCTTTTTATTTTTCTAATCCTTTTATTTTTCTGAGTCCTTTTATTTTTCAAGTCCATTTATTTTTCTGAGTCTTTTTATTTTTCTAGTCCTTTTTTTTTCTCTAGTTCTTTTATTTTTCTATTCCTTTTAGTTTTCTGAGTCTTTTTATTTTTCAAATCCTTTTACTTTTCCAGTCCTTTTATTTTTCGAGTCCTTTTATTTTTCAAATCCTTTTATTTTTCTTGTCCTTTTATTTTTCCAGTCATTTTATTTTTCCAGTCCTTTTATTTTTCTGAGTCCTTTTATTTTTCAAATCCTTATACTTTTCTAGTCCTTTTATTTTTCTGAGCCCTTTTATTTTTCTAGTTCTTTTTTTTCTGAGTCCTTTTATTTTTCTGAGTCCTTTTATTTGTCGAGTCCTTTTATTTTTCTAGTCCTTTTATTTTTCTATTCCTTTTATTTTCCTTAGTCCTTTTATTTTTATATTCCTTTTATTTTTCTAATCTTTTTATTTTTCCAGTCCTTTTATTTTTCAAATCCTTTTACTTTTCTAGTCCTTTTATTTTTCTGAGCCCTTTTATTTTTCTAGTTCTTTTTTTTTTCTGAGTCCTTTTATTTTTCTGAGTCCTTTTATTTGTCGAGTCCTTTTATTTTTCTAGTCCTTTTATTTTTCTATTCCTTTTATTTTCCTTTGTCCTTTTATTTTTTTAGGCCTTCTATTTTTCTAATCTTTTTATTTTCTAGTCCTTTTATTTTTCTGAGTCCTTTGATTTTTCCAGTCCTATTATTTTTCCAGTCATTTTATTTTTCTAACCCCTTTTATTTTCCCGAGTCCTTTTATTTTTCTAATCCTTTTATTTTTCTGAGTCCTTTTAATTTTCGAGTCCCTATATTTTTCGAGTGCTTTTACTTTTCCAAGTCCTTTTATTTTTCAAATCCTTTTACTTTTCTGGTCCTTTTATTTTTCTGAGCCCTTTTATTTTTCTAGTTCTTTTTTTTTCTGAGTCCTGTTATTTTTCTGAGTCCTTTGATTTTTCCAGTCCTCTAATTTTTCCAGTCATTTTATTTTTCTAACCCCTTTTATTTTCCTGAGTCCTTTTATTTTTCTAATCCTTTTATTTTTCTGAGTCTTTTTATTTTTCTAGTCCTTTTACTTTTCTAGACCTTTTATTTTTCTGAGTCCTTTTATTTTTCAAGTCCATTTATTTTTCTGAGTCTTTTTATTTTTCTAGTCCTTTTTTTTTCTCTAGTTCTTTTATATTTCTATTCCTTTTAGTTTTCTGAGTCTTTTTATTTTTCAAATCCTTTTACTTTTCCAGTCCTTTTATTTTTCTGAGCCCTTTTATTTTTCTAGTTCTTTTTTTTTCTGAGTCCTTTTATTTTTCTGAGTCCTTTTATTTGTCGAGTCCTTTTATTTTTCTGAGTCCTTTTATTTCTCTGAGTCCTTATATTCTTCTAGTCCTTTTACTTTTCAAGTCCTTTTATTCTTTTAGTCCTTTTACTTTTCTAGTCCTTTTATTTTTCGACTCTTTTTATTTTTCCAGTCCTTTTATTTTTCTGAGTCCTTTTATTTTTCAAATCCTTTTACTTTTCTACTCCTTTTATTTTTCAGAGCCCTTTTATTTTTCTAGTTCTTATTTTTTTCTGAGTCCTTTTATTTTTCTGAGTCCTTTTATTTTTCTGAGTCCTTTTATTTCTCTGAGTCCTTATATTCTTCTAGTCCTTTTACTTTTCAAGTCCTTTTATTCTTCTAGTCCTTTTACTTTTCTAGTCCTTTTATTTTTCGAGTCTTTTTATTTTTCCAGTCCTTTATTTTTCTAAGTCCTTTTATTTTTCAAATCCTTTTACTTTTCTAGTCCTTTTATTTTTCTGAGACCTTTTATTTTTCTAGTTCTTTTTTTTTCTGAGTCCTTTTATTTTTCTGAGTCCTTTTATTTTTCTAGTCCTTTTATTTTTCTATTCCTCTTATTTTCCTTAGTCCTTTTATTTTTATAGTCCTTTTATTTTTATAATCTTTTTATTTTTCTAGTCCTGTTATTTTTCTGAGTCCTTTGATTTTTCCAGTCCTATTATTTTTCCAGTCATTTTATTTTTCTAACCCCTTTTATTTTCCTGAGTCCTTTTATTTTTCTAATTCTTTTATTTTTCTGAGTCTTTTTATTTTTCTAATCCTTTTATTTTTCTGAGTCCTTTTATTTTTCAAGTCCATTTATTTTTCTGAGTCTTTTTATTTTTCTAGTCCTTTTTTTTTCTCTAGTTCTTTTATTTTTCTATTCCTTTTAGTTTTCTGAGTCTTTTTATTTTTCAAATCCTTTTACTTTTCCAGTCCTTTTATTTTTCGAGTCCTTTTATTTTTCAAATCCTTTTATTTTTCTTGTCCTTTTATTTTTCCAGTCATTTTATTTTTCCAGTCCTTTTATTTTTCTGAGTCCTTTTATTTTTCAAATCCTTATACTTTTCTAGTCCTTTTATTTTTCTGAGCCCTTTTATTTTTCTAGTTCTTTTTTTTCTGAGTCCTTTTATTTTTCTGAGTCCTTTTATTTGTCGAGTCCTTTTATTTTTCTAGTCCTTTTATTTTTCTATTCCTTTTATTTTCCTTAGTCCTTTTATTTTTATATTCCTTTTATTTTTCTAATCTTTTTATTTTTCCAGTCCTTTTATTTTTCAAATCCTTTTACTTTTCTAGTCCTTTTATTTTTCTGAGCCCTTTTATTTTTCTAGTTCTTTTTTTTTTCTGAGTCCTTTTATTTTTCTGAGTCCTTTTATTTGTCGAGTCCTTTTATTTTTCTAGTCCTTTTATTTTTCTATTCCTTTTATTTTCCTTTGTCCTTTTATTTTTTTAGGCCTTCTATTTTTCTAATCTTTTTATTTTCTAGTCCTTTTATTTTTCTGAGTCCTTTGATTTTTCCAGTCCTATTATTTTTCCAGTCATTTTATTTTTCTAACCCCTTTTATTTTCCCGAGTCCTTTTATTTTTCTAATCCTTTTATTTTTCTGAGTCCTTTTAATTTTCGAGTCCCTATATTTTTCGAGTGCTTTTACTTTTCCAAGTCCTTTTATTTTTCAAATCCTTTTACTTTTCTGGTCCTTTTATTTTTCTGAGCCCTTTTATTTTTCTAGTTCTTTTTTTTTCTGAGTCCTGTTATTTTTCTGAGTCCTTTGATTTTTCCAGTCCTCTAATTTTTCCAGTCATTTTATTTTTCTAACCCCTTTTATTTTCCTGAGTCCTTTTATTTTTCTAATCCTTTTATTTTTCTGAGTCTTTTTATTTTTCTAGTCCTTTTACTTTTCTAGACCTTTTATTTTTCTGAGTCCTTTTATTTTTCAAGTCCATTTATTTTTCTGAGTCTTTTTATTTTTCTAGTCCTTTTTTTTTCTCTAGTTCTTTTATATTTCTATTCCTTTTAGTTTTCTGAGTCTTTTTATTTTTCAAATCCTTTTACTTTTCCAGTCCTTTTATTTTTCTGAGCCCTTTTATTTTTCTAGTTCTTTTTTTTTCTGAGTCCTTTTATTTTTCTGAGTCCTTTTATTTGTCGAGTCCTTTTATTTTTCTGAGTCCTTTTATTTCTCTGAGTCCTTATATTCTTCTAGTCCTTTTACTTTTCAAGTCCTTTTATTCTTTTAGTCCTTTTACTTTTCTAGTCCTTTTATTTTTCGACTCTTTTTATTTTTCCAGTCCTTTTATTTTTCTGAGTCCTTTTATTTTTCAAATCCTTTTACTTTTCTACTCCTTTTATTTTTCAGAGCCCTTTTATTTTTCTAGTTCTTATTTTTTTCTGAGTCCTTTTATTTTTCTGAGTCCTTTTATTTTTCTGAGTCCTTTTATTTCTCTGAGTCCTTATATTCTTCTAGTCCTTTTACTTTTCAAGTCCTTTTATTCTTCTAGTCCTTTTACTTTTCTAGTCCTTTTATTTTTCGAGTCTTTTTATTTTTCCAGTCCTTTATTTTTCTAAGTCCTTTTATTTTTCAAATCCTTTTACTTTTCTAGTCCTTTTATTTTTCTGAGACCTTTTATTTTTCTAGTTCTTTTTTTTTCTGAGTCCTTTTATTTTTCTGAGTCCTTTTATTTTTCTAGTCCTTTTATTTTTCTATTCCTCTTATTTTCCTTAGTCCTTTTATTTTTATAGTCCTTTTATTTTTATAATCTTTTTATTTTTCTAGTCCTGTTATTTTTCTGAGTCCTTTGATTTTTCCAGTCCTATTATTTTTCCAGTCATTTTATTTTTCTAACCCCTTTTATTTTCCTGAGTCCTTTTATTTTTCTAATTCTTTTATTTTTCTGAGTCTTTTTATTTTTCTAATCCTTTTATTTTTCTGAGTCCTTTTATTTTTCAAGTCCATTTATTTTTCTGAGTCTTTTTATTTTTCTAGTCCTTTTTTTTTCTCTAGTTCTTTTATTTTTCTATTCCTTTTAGTTTTCTGAGTCTTTTTATTTTTCAAATCCTTTTACTTTTCCAGTCCTTTTATTTTTCGAGTCCTTTTATTTTTCAAATCCTTTTATTTTTCTTGTCCTTTTATTTTTCCAGTCATTTTATTTTTCCAGTCCTTTTATTTTTCTGAGTCCTTTTATTTTTCAAATCCTTATACTTTTCTAGTCCTTTTATTTTTCTGAGCCCTTTTATTTTTCTAGTTCTTTTTTTTCTGAGTCCTTTTATTTTTCTGAGTCCTTTTATTTGTCGAGTCCTTTTATTTTTCTAGTCCTTTTATTTTTCTATTCCTTTTATTTTCCTTAGTCCTTTTATTTTTATATTCCTTTTATTTTTCTAATCTTTTTATTTTTCCAGTCCTTTTATTTTTCAAATCCTTTTACTTTTCTAGTCCTTTTATTTTTCTGAGCCCTTTTATTTTTCTAGTTCTTTTTTTTTTCTGAGTCCTTTTATTTTTCTGAGTCCTTTTATTTGTCGAGTCCTTTTATTTTTCTAGTCCTTTTATTTTTCTATTCCTTTTATTTTCCTTTGTCCTTTTATTTTTTTAGGCCTTCTATTTTTCTAATCTTTTTATTTTCTAGTCCTTTTATTTTTCTGAGTCCTTTGATTTTTCCAGTCCTATTATTTTTCCAGTCATTTTATTTTTCTAACCCCTTTTATTTTCCCGAGTCCTTTTATTTTTCTAATCCTTTTATTTTTCTGAGTCCTTTTAATTTTCGAGTCCCTATATTTTTCGAGTGCTTTTACTTTTCCAAGTCCTTTTATTTTTCAAATCCTTTTACTTTTCTGGTCCTTTTATTTTTCTGAGCCCTTTTATTTTTCTAGTTCTTTTTTTTTCTGAGTCCTGTTATTTTTCTGAGTCCTTTGATTTTTCCAGTCCTCTAATTTTTCCAGTCATTTTATTTTTCTAACCCCTTTTATTTTCCTGAGTCCTTTTATTTTTCTAATCCTTTTATTTTTCTGAGTCTTTTTATTTTTCTAGTCCTTTTACTTTTCTAGACCTTTTATTTTTCTGAGTCCTTTTATTTTTCAAGTCCATTTATTTTTCTGAGTCTTTTTATTTTTCTAGTCCTTTTTTTTTCTCTAGTTCTTTTATATTTCTATTCCTTTTAGTTTTCTGAGTCTTTTTATTTTTCAAATCCTTTTACTTTTCCAGTCCTTTTATTTTTCTGAGCCCTTTTATTTTTCTAGTTCTTTTTTTTTCTGAGTCCTTTTATTTTTCTGAGTCCTTTTATTTGTCGAGTCCTTTTATTTTTCTGAGTCCTTTTATTTCTCTGAGTCCTTATATTCTTCTAGTCCTTTTACTTTTCAAGTCCTTTTATTCTTTTAGTCCTTTTACTTTTCTAGTCCTTTTATTTTTCGACTCTTTTTATTTTTCCAGTCCTTTTATTTTTCTGAGTCCTTTTATTTTTCAAATCCTTTTACTTTTCTACTCCTTTTATTTTTCAGAGCCCTTTTATTTTTCTAGTTCTTATTTTTTTCTGAGTCCTTTTATTTTTCTGAGTCCTTTTATTTTTCTGAGTCCTTTTATTTCTCTGAGTCCTTATATTCTTCTAGTCCTTTTACTTTTCAAGTCCTTTTATTCTTCTAGTCCTTTTACTTTTCTAGTCCTTTTATTTTTCGAGTCTTTTTATTTTTCCAGTCCTTTATTTTTCTAAGTCCTTTTATTTTTCAAATCCTTTTACTTTTCTAGTCCTTTTATTTTTCTGAGACCTTTTATTTTTCTAGTTCTTTTTTTTTTCTGAGTCCTTTTATTTTTCTGAGTCCTTTTATTTTTCTAGTCCTTTTATTTTTCTATTCCTCTTATTTTCCTTAGTCCTTTTATTTTTATAGTCCTTTTATTTTTATAATCTTTTTATTTTTCTAGTCCTGTTATTTTTCTGAGTCCTTTGATTTTTCCAGTCCTATTATTTTTCCAGTCATTTTATTTTTCTAACCCCTTTTATTTTCCTGAGTCCTTTTATTTTTCTAATTCTTTTATTTTTCTGAGTCTTTTTATTTTTCTAATCCTTTTATTTTTCTGAGTCCTTTTATTTTTCAAGTCCATTTATTTTTCTGAGTCTTTTTATTTTTCTAGTCCTTTTTTTTTCTCTAGTTCTTTTATTTTTCTATTCCTTTTAGTTTTCTGAGTCTTTTTATTTTTCAAATCCTTTTACTTTTCCAGTCCTTTTATTTTTCGAGTCCTTTTATTTTTCAAATCCTTTTATTTTTCTTGTCCTTTTATTTTTCCAGTCATTTTATTTTTCCAGTCCTTTTATTTTTCTGAGTCCTTTTATTTTTCAAATCCTTATACTTTTCTAGTCCTTTTATTTTTCTGAGCCCTTTTATTTTTCTAGTTCTTTTTTTTCTGTGTCCTTTTATTTTTCTGAGTCCTTTTATTTGTCGAGTCCTTTTATTTTTCTAGTCCTTTTATTTTCCTTAGTCCTTTTATTTTTATATTCCTTTTATTTTTCTAATCTTTTTATTTTTCCAGTCCTTTTATTTTTCAAATCCTTTTACTTTTCTAGTCCTTTTATTTTTCTGAGCCCTTTTATTTTTCTAGTTCTTTTTTTTTTCTGAGTCCTTTTATTTTTCTGAGTCCTTTTATTTGTCGAGTCCTTTTATTTTTCTAGTCCTTTTATTTTTCTATTCCTTTTATTTTCCTTTGTCCTTTTATTTTTATAGGCCTTCTATTTTTCTAATCTTTTTATTTTCTAGTCCTTTTATTTTTCTGAGTCCTTTGATTTTTCCAGTCCTATTATTTTTCCAGTCATTTTATTTTTCTAACCCCTTTTATTTTCCCGAGTCCTTTTATTTTTCTAATCCTTTTATTTTTCTGAGTCCTTTTAATTTTCGAGTCCCTATATTTTTCGAGTGCTTTTACTTTTCCAAGTCCTTTTATTTTTCAAATCCTTTTACTTTTCTGGTCCTTTTATTTTTCTGAGCCATTTTATTTTTCTAGTTCTTTTTTTTTCTGAGTCCTGTTATTTTTCTGAGTCCTTTGATTTTTCCAGTCCTCTTATTTTTCCAGTCATTTTATTTTTCTAACCCCTTTTATTTTCCTGAGTCCTTTTATTTTTCTAATCCTTTTATTTTTCTGAGTCTTTTTATTTTTCTAGTCCTTTTACTTTTCTAGACCTTTTATTTTTCTGAGTCCTTTTATTTTTCAAGTCCATTTATTTTTCTGAGTCTTTTTATTTTTCTAGTCCTTTTTTTTTCTCTAGTTCTTTTATATTTCTATTCCTTTTAGTTTTCTGAGTCTTTTTATTTTTCAAATCCTTTTACTTTTCCAGTCCTTTTATTTTTCGAGTCCTTTTATTTTTCAAATCCTTTTATTTTTCTTGTCCTTTTATTTTTCCAGTCATTTTTTTTCCCGTCCTTTTATTTTTCTGAGTCCTTTTATTTTTCAAATCCTTATACTTTTCTAGTCCTTTTATTTTTCTGAGCCCTTTTATTTTTCTAGTTCTTTTTTTTCTGAGTCCTTTTATTTTTCTGAATCCTTTTATTTGTCGATTCCTTTTATTTTTCTAGTCCTTTTATTTTTCTATTCCTTTTATTTTTCTTAGTCCTTTTATTTTTATATTCCTTTTATTTTTCTAATCTTTTTATTTTTCCAGTCCTTTTATTTTTCTGAGTCCTTTTATTTTTCAAATCCTTTTACTTTTCTAGTCCTTTTATTTTTCTGAGCCCTTTTATTTTTCTAGTTCTTTTTTTTTTCTGAGTCCTTTTATTTTTCTGAGTCCTTTTATTTGTCGAGTCCTTTTATTTTTCTAGTCCTTTTATTTTTCTATTCCTTTTATTTTCCTTTGTCCTTTTATTTTTATAGGCCTTCTATTTTTCTAATCTTTTTATTTTTCTAATCCATTTATTTTTCTGAGTCCTTTGATTTTTCCAGTCCTATTATTTTTCCAGTAATTTTTTTTTTCTAACCCCTTTTATTTTCCTGAGTCCTTTTATTTTTCTAATCCTTTTATTTTTCTGAGTCCTTTTATTTTTCCTGTCCTTTTAATTTTCGAGTCCCTATATTTTTCGAGTGCTTTTACTTTTCCAAGTCCTTTTATTTTTCAAATCCTTTTACTTTTCTGGTCCTTTTATTTTTCTGAGCCATTTTATTTTTCTAGTTCTTTTATTTTTCTGAGTCCTTTTATTTGTCGAGTCCTTTTATTTCTCTGAGTCCTTATATTCTTCTAGTGCTTTTACTTTTCTAGTCCTTTTATTCTTCTAGTCCTTTTACTTTTCTAGTCCTTTTATTTTTCGAGTCTTTTTATTTTTCCAGTCCTTTATTTTTCTAAGTCCTTTTATTTTTCAAATCCTTTTACTTTTCTAGTCCTTTTATTTTTCTGAGACCTTTTATTTTTCTTGTTCTTTTTTTTTCTGAGTCCTTTCATTTTTCTGAGTCCTTTTATTTGTCGAGTCCTTTTATTTTTCTAGTCCTTTTATTTTTCTATTCCTTTTTTTTTCCTTTGTCCTTGTATTTTTAGAGGCCTTCTATTTTTCTAATCTTTTTATTTTTCTAGTCCTTTTATTTTTCTGAGTCCTTTGATTTTTCCAGTCCTATTATTTTTCCAGTCATTTTATTTTTCTAACCCCTTTTATTTTCCTGAGTCCTTTTATTTTTCAAATCCTTTTATTTTTCTTAGTCCTTTTATTTTTCCAGTCCTTTTAATTTTCGAGTCCCTATATTTTTCGAGTGCTTTTACTTTTCCAAGTCCTTTTATTTTTCAAATCCTTTTACTTTTCTGGTCCTTTTATTTTTCTGAGCCCTTTTATTTTTCTAGTTCTTTTTTTTTCTGAGTCCTTTTATTTTTCTGAGTCCTTTTATTTGTCGAGTCCTTTTATTTTTCTGAGTCCTTTTATTTCTCTGAGTCCTTATATTCTTCTAGTCCTTTTACTTTTCAAGTCCTTTTATTCTTTTAGTCCTTTTACTTTTCTAGTCCTTTTATTTTTCGACTCTTTTTATTTTTCCAGTCCTTTTATTTTTCTGAGTCCTTTTATTTTTCAAATCCTTTTACTTTTCTACTCCTTTTATTTTTCAGAGCCCTTTTATTTTTCTAGTTCTTATTTTTTTCTGAGTCCTTTTATTTTTCTGAGTCCTTTTATTTTTCTGAGTCCTTTTAATTCTCTGAGTCCTTATATTCTTCTAGTCCTTTTACTTTTCAAGTCCTTTTATTCTTCTAGTCCTTTTACTTTTCTAGTCCTTTTATTTTTCGAGTCTTTTTATTTTTCCAGTCCTTTATTTTTCTAAGTCCTTTTATTTTTCAAATCCTTTTACTTTTCTAGTCCTTTTATTTTTCTGAGACCTTTTATTTTTCTAGTTCTTTTTTTTTCTGAGTCCTTTTATTTTTCTGAGTCCTTTTATTTTTCTAGTCCTTTATTTTTCTATTCCTCTTATTTTCCTTAGTCCTTTTATTTTTATAGTCCTTTTATTTTTATAATCTTTTTATTTTTCTAGTCCTGTTATTTTTCTGAGTCCTTTGATTTTTCCAGTCCTATTATTTTTCCAGTCATTTTATTTTTCTAACCCCTTTTATTTTCCTGAGTCCTTTTATTTTTCTAATTCTTTTATTTTTCTGAGTCTTTTTATTTTTCTAATCCTTTTATTTTTCTGAGTCCTTTTATTTTTCAAGTCCATTTATTTTTCTGAGTCTTTTTATTTTTCTAGTCCTTTTTTTTTCTCTAGTTCTTTTATTTTTCTATTCCTTTTAGTTTTCTGAGTCTTTTTATTTTTCAAATCCTTTTACTTTTCCAGTCCTTTTATTTTTCGAGTCCTTTTATTTTTCAAATCCTTTTATTTTTCTTGTCCTTTTATTTTTCCAGTCATTTTATTTTTCCAGTCCTTTTATTTTTCTGAGTCCTTTTATTTTTCAAATCCTTTTACTTTTCTAGTCCTTTTATTTTTCTGAGCCCTTTTATTTTTCTAGTTCTTTTTTTTTCTGAGTCCTTTTATTTTTCTGAGTCCTTTTATTTGTCGAGTCCTTTTATTTTTCTAGTCCTTTTATTTTTCTATTCCTTTTATTTTCCTTAGTCCTTTTATTTTTATATTCCTTTTATTTTTCTAATCTTTTTATTTTTCCAGTCCTTTTATTTTTCAAATCCTTTTACTTTTCTAGTCCTTTTATTTTTCTGAGCCCTTTTATTTTTCTAGTTCTTTTTTTTTTCTGAGTCCTTTTATTTTTCTGAGTCCTTTTATTTGTCGAGTCCTTTTATTTTTCTAGTCCTTTTATTTTTCTATTCCTTTTATTTTCCTTTGTCCTTTTATTTTTTTAGGCCTTCTATTTTTCTAATCTTTTTATTTTCTAGTCCTTTTATTTTTCTGAGTCCTTTGATTTTTCCAGTCCTATTATTTTTCCAGTCATTTTATTTTTCTAACCCCTTTTATTTTCCCGAGTCCTTTTATTTTTCTAATCCTTTTATTTTTCTGAGTCCTTTTAATTTTCGAGTCCCTATATTTTTCGAGTGCTTTTACTTTTCCAAGTCCTTTTATTTTTCAAATCCTTTTACTTTTCTGGTCCTTTTATTTTTCTGAGCCCTTTTATTTTTCTAGTTCTTTTTTTTTCTGAGTCCTGTTATTTTTCTGAGTCCTTTGATTTTTCCAGTCCTCTAATTTTTCCAGTCATTTTATTTTTCTAACCCCTTTTATTTTCCTGAGTCCTTTTATTTTTCTAATCCTTTTATTTTTCTGAGTCTTTTTATTTTTCTAGTCCTTTTACTTTTCTAGACCTTTTATTTTTCTGAGTCCTTTTATTTTTCAAGTCCATTTATTTTTCTGAGTCTTTTTATTTTTCTAGTCCTTTTTTTTTCTCTAGTTCTTTTATATTTCTATTCCTTTTAGTTTTCTGAGTCTTTTTATTTTTCAAATCCTTTTACTTTTCCAGTCCTTTTATTTTTCTGAGCCCTTTTATTTTTCTAGTTCTTTTTTTTTCTGAGTCCTTTTATTTTTCTGAGTCCTTTTATTTGTCGAGTCCTTTTATTTTTCTGAGTCCTTTTATTTCTCTGAGTCCTTATATTCTTCTAGTCCTTTTACTTTTCAAGTCCTTTTATTCTTTTAGTCCTTTTACTTTTCTAGTCCTTTTATTTTTCGACTCTTTTTATTTTTCCAGTCCTTTTATTTTTCTGAGTCCTTTTATTTTTCAAATCCTTTTACTTTTCTACTCCTTTTATTTTTCAGAGCCCTTTTATTTTTCTAGTTCTTATTTTTTTCTGAGTCCTTTTATTTTTCTGAGTCCTTTTATTTTTCTGAGTCCTTTTATTTCTCTGAGTCCTTATATTCTTCTAGTCCTTTTACTTTTCAAGTCCTTTTATTCTTCTAGTCCTTTTACTTTTCTAGTCCTTTTATTTTTCGAGTCTTTTTATTTTTCCAGTCCTTTATTTTTCTAAGTCCTTTTATTTTTCAAATCCTTTTACTTTTCTAGTCCTTTTATTTTTCTGAGACCTTTTATTTTTCTAGTTCTTTTTTTTTTCTGAGTCCTTTTATTTTTCTGAGTCCTTTTATTTTTCTAGTCCTTTTATTTTTCTATTCCTCTTATTTTCCTTAGTCCTTTTATTTTTATAGTCCTTTTATTTTTATAATCTTTTTATTTTTCTAGTCCTGTTATTTTTCTGAGTCCTTTGATTTTTCCAGTCCTATTATTTTTCCAGTCATTTTATTTTTCTAACCCCTTTTATTTTCCTGAGTCCTTTTATTTTTCTAATTCTTTTATTTTTCTGAGTCTTTTTATTTTTCTAATCCTTTTATTTTTCTGAGTCCTTTTATTTTTCAAGTCCATTTATTTTTCTGAGTCTTTTTATTTTTCTAGTCCTTTTTTTTTCTCTAGTTCTTTTATTTTTCTATTCCTTTTAGTTTTCTGAGTCTTTTTATTTTTCAAATCCTTTTACTTTTCCAGTCCTTTTATTTTTCGAGTCCTTTTATTTTTCAAATCCTTTTATTTTTCTTGTCCTTTTATTTTTCCAGTCATTTTATTTTTCCAGTCCTTTTATTTTTCTGAGTCCTTTTATTTTTCAAATCCTTATACTTTTCTAGTCCTTTTATTTTTCTGAGCCCTTTTATTTTTCTAGTTCTTTTTTTTCTGTGTCCTTTTATTTTTCTGAGTCCTTTTATTTGTCGAGTCCTTTTATTTTTCTAGTCCTTTTATTTTCCTTAGTCCTTTTATTTTTATATTCCTTTTATTTTTCTAATCTTTTTATTTTTCCAGTCCTTTTATTTTTCAAATCCTTTTACTTTTCTAGTCCTTTTATTTTTCTGAGCCCTTTTATTTTTCTAGTTCTTTTTTTTTTCTGAGTCCTTTTATTTTTCTGAGTCCTTTTATTTGTCGAGTCCTTTTATTTTTCTAGTCCTTTTATTTTTCTATTCCTTTTATTTTCCTTTGTCCTTTTATTTTTATAGGCCTTCTATTTTTCTAATCTTTTTATTTTCTAGTCCTTTTATTTTTCTGAGTCCTTTGATTTTTCCAGTCCTATTATTTTTCCAGTCATTTTATTTTTCTAACCCCTTTTATTTTCCCGAGTCCTTTTATTTTTCTAATCCTTTTATTTTTCTGAGTCCTTTTAATTTTCGAGTCCCTATATTTTTCGAGTGCTTTTACTTTTCCAAGTCCTTTTATTTTTCAAATCCTTTTACTTTTCTGGTCCTTTTATTTTTCTGAGCCATTTTATTTTTCTAGTTCTTTTTTTTTCTGAGTCCTGTTATTTTTCTGAGTCCTTTGATTTTTCCAGTCCTCTTATTTTTCCAGTCATTTTATTTTTCTAACCCCTTTTATTTTCCTGAGTCCTTTTATTTTTCTAATCCTTTTATTTTTCTGAGTCTTTTTATTTTTCTAGTCCTTTTACTTTTCTAGACCTTTTATTTTTCTGAGTCCTTTTATTTTTCAAGTCCATTTATTTTTCTGAGTCTTTTTATTTTTCTAGTCCTTTTTTTTTCTCTAGTTCTTTTATATTTCTATTCCTTTTAGTTTTCTGAGTCTTTTTATTTTTCAAATCCTTTTACTTTTCCAGTCCTTTTATTTTTCGAGTCCTTTTATTTTTCAAATCCTTTTATTTTTCTTGTCCTTTTATTTTTCCAGTCATTTTTTTTCCCGTCCTTTTATTTTTCTGAGTCCTTTTATTTTTCAAATCCTTATACTTTTCTAGTCCTTTTATTTTTCTGAGCCCTTTTATTTTTCTAGTTCTTTTTTTTCTGAGTCCTTTTATTTTTCTGAATCCTTTTATTTGTCGATTCCTTTTATTTTTCTAGTCCTTTTATTTTTCTATTCCTTTTATTTTTCTTAGTCCTTTTATTTTTATATTCCTTTTATTTTTCTAATCTTTTTATTTTTCCAGTCCTTTTATTTTTCTGAGTCCTTTTATTTTTCAAATCCTTTTACTTTTCTAGTCCTTTTATTTTTCTGAGCCCTTTTATTTTTCTAGTTCTTTTTTTTTTCTGAGTCCTTTTATTTTTCTGAGTCCTTTTATTTGTCGAGTCCTTTTATTTTTCTAGTCCTTTTATTTTTCTATTCCTTTTATTTTCCTTTGTCCTTTTATTTTTATAGGCCTTCTATTTTTCTAATCTTTTTATTTTTCTAATCCATTTATTTTTCTGAGTCCTTTGATTTTTCCAGTCCTATTATTTTTCCAGTAATTTTTTTTTTCTAACCCCTTTTATTTTCCTGAGTCCTTTTATTTTTCTAATCCTTTTATTTTTCTGAGTCCTTTTATTTTTCCTGTCCTTTTAATTTTCGAGTCCCTATATTTTTCGAGTGCTTTTACTTTTCCAAGTCCTTTTATTTTTCAAATCCTTTTACTTTTCTGGTCCTTTTATTTTTCTGAGCCATTTTATTTTTCTAGTTCTTTTATTTTTCTGAGTCCTTTTATTTGTCGAGTCCTTTTATTTCTCTGAGTCCTTATATTCTTCTAGTGCTTTTACTTTTCTAGTCCTTTTATTCTTCTAGTCCTTTTACTTTTCTAGTCCTTTTATTTTTCGAGTCTTTTTATTTTTCCAGTCCTTTATTTTTCTAAGTCCTTTTATTTTTCAAATCCTTTTACTTTTCTAGTCCTTTTATTTTTCTGAGACCTTTTATTTTTCTTGTTCTTTTTTTTTCTGAGTCCTTTCATTTTTCTGAGTCCTTTTATTTGTCGAGTCCTTTTATTTTTCTAGTCCTTTTATTTTTCTATTCCTTTTTTTTTCCTTTGTCCTTGTATTTTTAGAGGCCTTCTATTTTTCTAATCTTTTTATTTTTCTAGTCCTTTTATTTTTCTGAGTCCTTTGATTTTTCCAGTCCTATTATTTTTCCAGTCATTTTATTTTTCTAACCCCTTTTATTTTCCTGAGTCCTTTTATTTTTCAAATCCTTTTATTTTTCTTAGTCCTTTTATTTTTCCAGTCCTTTTAATTTTCGAGTCCCTATATTTTTCGAGTGCTTTTACTTTTCCAAGTCCTTTTATTTTTCAAATCCTTTTACTTTTCTGGTCCTTTTATTTTTCTGAGCCCTTTTATTTTTCTAGTTCTTTTTTTTTCTGAGTCCTTTTATTTTTCTGAGTCCTTTTATTTGTCGAGTCCTTTTATTTTTCTGAGTCCTTTTATTTCTCTGAGTCCTTATATTCTTCTAGTCCTTTTACTTTTCAAGTCCTTTTATTCTTTTAGTCCTTTTACTTTTCTAGTCCTTTTATTTTTCGACTCTTTTTATTTTTCCAGTCCTTTTATTTTTCTGAGTCCTTTTATTTTTCAAATCCTTTTACTTTTCTACTCCTTTTATTTTTCAGAGCCCTTTTATTTTTCTAGTTCTTATTTTTTTCTGAGTCCTTTTATTTTTCTGAGTCCTTTTATTTTTCTGAGTCCTTTTAATTCTCTGAGTCCTTATATTCTTCTAGTCCTTTTACTTTTCAAGTCCTTTTATTCTTCTAGTCCTTTTACTTTTCTAGTCCTTTTATTTTTCGAGTCTTTTTATTTTTCCAGTCCTTTATTTTTCTAAGTCCTTTTATTTTTCAAATCCTTTTACTTTTCTAGTCCTTTTATTTTTCTGAGACCTTTTATTTTTCTTGTTCTTTTTTTTTCTGAGTCCTTTCATTTTTCTGAGTCCTTTTATTTGTCGAGTCCTTTTATTTTTCTAGTCCTTTTATTTTTCTATTCCTTTTTTTTTCCTTTGTCCTTGTATTTTTAGAGGCCTTCTATTTTTCTAATCTTTTTATTTTTCTAGTCCTTTTATTTTTCTGAGTCCTTTGATTTTTCCAGTCCTATTATTTTTCCAGTCATTTTATTTTTCTAACCCCTTTTATTTTCCTGAGTCCTTTTATTTTTCAAATCCTTTTATTTTTCTTAGTCCTTTTATTTTTCCAGTCCTTTTAATTTTCGAGTCCCTATATTTTTCGAGTGCTTTTACTTTTCCAAGTCCTTTTATTTTTCAAATCCTTTTACTTTTCTGGTCCTTTTATTTTTCTGAGCCCTTTTATTTTTCTAGTTCTTTTTTTTTCTGAGTCCTTTTATTTTTCTGAGTCCTTTTATTTGTCGAGTCCTTTTATTTTTCTGAGTCCTTTTATTTCTCTGAGTCCTTATATTCTTCTAGTCCTTTTACTTTTCAAGTCCTTTTATTCTTTTAGTCCTTTTACTTTTCTAGTCCTTTTATTTTTCGACTCTTTTTATTTTTCCAGTCCTTTTATTTTTCTGAGTCCTTTTATTTTTCAAATCCTTTTACTTTTCTACTCCTTTTATTTTTCAGAGCCCTTTTATTTTTCTAGTTCTTATTTTTTTCTGAGTCCTTTTATTTTTCTGAGTCCTTTTATTTTTCTGAGTCCTTTTAATTCTCTGAGTCCTTATATTCTTCTAGTCCTTTTACTTTTCAAGTCCTTTTATTCTTCTAGTCCTTTTACTTTTCTAGTCCTTTTATTTTTCGAGTCTTTTTATTTTTCCAGTCCTTTATTTTTCTAAGTCCTTTTATTTTTCAAATCCTTTTACTTTTCTAGTCCTTTTATTTTTCTGAGACCTTTTATTTTTCTAGTTCTTTTTTTTTCTGAGTCCTTTTATTTTTCTGAGTCCTTTTATTTTTCTAGTCCTTTATTTTTCTATTCCTCTTATTTTCCTTAGTCCTTTTATTTTTATAGTCCTTTTATTTTTATAATCTTTTTATTTTTCTAGTCCTGTTATTTTTCTGAGTCCTTTGATTTTTCCAGTCCTATTATTTTTCCAGTCATTTTATTTTTCTAACCCCTTTTATTTTCCTGAGTCCTTTTATTTTTCTAATTCTTTTATTTTTCTGAGTCTTTTTATTTTTCTAATCCTTTTATTTTTCTGAGTCCTTTTATTTTTCAAGTCCATTTATTTTTCTGAGTCTTTTTATTTTTCTAGTCCTTTTTTTTTCTCTAGTTCTTTTATTTTTCTATTCCTTTTAGTTTTCTGAGTCTTTTTATTTTTCAAATCCTTTTACTTTTCCAGTCCTTTTATTTTTCGAGTCCTTTTATTTTTCAAATCCTTTTATTTTTCTTGTCCTTTTATTTTTCCAGTCATTTTATTTTTCCAGTCCTTTTATTTTTCTGAGTCCTTTTATTTTTCAAATCCTTTTACTTTTCTAGTCCTTTTATTTTTCTGAGCCCTTTTATTTTTCTAGTTCTTTTTTTTCTGAGTCCTTTTATTTTTCTGAGTCCTTTTATTTGTCGAGTCCTTTTATTTTTCTAGTCCTTTTATTTTTCTATTCCTTTTATTTTCCTTAGTCCTTTTATTTTTATATTCCTTTTATTTTTCTAATCTTTTTATTTTTCCAGTCCTTTTATTTTTCAAATCCTTTTACTTTTCTAGTCCTTTTATTTTTCTGAGCCCTTTTATTTTTCTAGTTCTTTTTTTTTTCTGAGTCCTTTTATTTTTCTGAGTCCTTTTATTTGTCGAGTCCTTTTATTTTTCTAGTCCTTTTATTTTTCTATTCCTTTTATTTTCCTTTGTCCTTTTATTTTTTTAGGCCTTCTATTTTTCTAATCTTTTTATTTTCTAGTCCTTTTATTTTTCTGAGTCCTTTGATTTTTCCAGTCCTATTATTTTTCCAGTCATTTTATTTTTCTAACCCCTTTTATTTTCCCGAGTCCTTTTATTTTTCTAATCCTTTTATTTTTCTGAGTCCTTTTAATTTTCGAGTCCCTATATTTTTCGAGTGCTTTTACTTTTCCAAGTCCTTTTATTTTTCAAATCCTTTTACTTTTCTGGTCCTTTTATTTTTCTGAGCCCTTTTATTTTTCTAGTTCTTTTTTTTTCTGAGTCCTGTTATTTTTCTGAGTCCTTTGATTTTTCCAGTCCTCTAATTTTTCCAGTCATTTTATTTTTCTAACCCCTTTTATTTTCCTGAGTCCTTTTATTTTTCTAATCCTTTTATTTTTCTGAGTCTTTTTATTTTTCTAGTCCTTTTACTTTTCTAGACCTTTTATTTTTCTGAGTCCTTTTATTTTTCAAGTCCATTTATTTTTCTGAGTCTTTTTATTTTTCTAGTCCTTTTTTTTTCTCTAGTTCTTTTATATTTCTATTCCTTTTAGTTTTCTGAGTCTTTTTATTTTTCAAATCCTTTTACTTTTCCAGTCCTTTTATTTTTCTGAGCCCTTTTATTTTTCTAGTTCTTTTTTTTTCTGAGTCCTTTTATTTTTCTGAGTCCTTTTATTTGTCGAGTCCTTTTATTTTTCTGAGTCCTTTTATTTCTCTGAGTCCTTATATTCTTCTAGTCCTTTTACTTTTCAAGTCCTTTTATTCTTTTAGTCCTTTTACTTTTCTAGTCCTTTTATTTTTCGACTCTTTTTATTTTTCCAGTCCTTTTATTTTTCTGAGTCCTTTTATTTTTCAAATCCTTTTACTTTTCTACTCCTTTTATTTTTCAGAGCCCTTTTATTTTTCTAGTTCTTATTTTTTTCTGAGTCCTTTTATTTTTCTGAGTCCTTTTATTTTTCTGAGTCCTTTTATTTCTCTGAGTCCTTATATTCTTCTAGTCCTTTTACTTTTCAAGTCCTTTTATTCTTCTAGTCCTTTTACTTTTCTAGTCCTTTTATTTTTCGAGTCTTTTTATTTTTCCAGTCCTTTATTTTTCTAAGTCCTTTTATTTTTCAAATCCTTTTACTTTTCTAGTCCTTTTATTTTTCTGAGACCTTTTATTTTTCTAGTTCTTTTTTTTTCTGAGTCCTTTTATTTTTCTGAGTCCTTTTATTTTTCTAGTCCTTTTATTTTTCTATTCCTCTTATTTTCCTTAGTCCTTTTATTTTTATAGTCCTTTTATTTTTATAATCTTTTTATTTTTCTAGTCCTGTTATTTTTCTGAGTCCTTTGATTTTTCCAGTCCTATTATTTTTCCAGTCATTTTATTTTTCTAACCCCTTTTATTTTCCTGAGTCCTTTTATTTTTCTAATTCTTTTATTTTTCTGAGTCTTTTTATTTTTCTAATCCTTTTATTTTTCTGAGTCCTTTTATTTTTCAAGTCCATTTATTTTTCTGAGTCTTTTTATTTTTCTAGTCCTTTTTTTTTCTCTAGTTCTTTTATTTTTCTATTCCTTTTAGTTTTCTGAGTCTTTTTATTTTTCAAATCCTTTTACTTTTCCAGTCCTTTTATTTTTCGAGTCCTTTTATTTTTCAAATCCTTTTATTTTTCTTGTCCTTTTATTTTTCCAGTCATTTTATTTTTCCAGTCCTTTTATTTTTCTGAGTCCTTTTATTTTTCAAATCCTTATACTTTTCTAGTCCTTTTATTTTTCTGAGCCCTTTTATTTTTCTAGTTCTTTTTTTTCTGTGTCCTTTTATTTTTCTGAGTCCTTTTATTTGTCGAGTCCTTTTATTTTTCTAGTCCTTTTATTTTCCTTAGTCCTTTTATTTTTATATTCCTTTTATTTTTCTAATCTTTTTATTTTTCCAGTCCTTTTATTTTTCAAATCCTTTTACTTTTCTAGTCCTTTTATTTTTCTGAGCCCTTTTATTTTTCTAGTTCTTTTTTTTTTCTGAGTCCTTTTATTTTTCTGAGTCCTTTTATTTGTCGAGTCCTTTTATTTTTCTAGTCCTTTTATTTTTCTATTCCTTTTATTTTCCTTTGTCCTTTTATTTTTATAGGCCTTCTATTTTTCTAATCTTTTTATTTTCTAGTCCTTTTATTTTTCTGAGTCCTTTGATTTTTCCAGTCCTATTATTTTTCCAGTCATTTTATTTTTCTAACCCCTTTTATTTTCCCGAGTCCTTTTATTTTTCTAATCCTTTTATTTTTCTGAGTCCTTTTAATTTTCGAGTCCCTATATTTTTCGAGTGCTTTTACTTTTCCAAGTCCTTTTATTTTTCAAATCCTTTTACTTTTCTGGTCCTTTTATTTTTCTGAGCCATTTTATTTTTCTAGTTCTTTTTTTTTCTGAGTCCTGTTATTTTTCTGAGTCCTTTGATTTTTCCAGTCCTCTTATTTTTCCAGTCATTTTATTTTTCTAACCCCTTTTATTTTCCTGAGTCCTTTTATTTTTCTAATCCTTTTATTTTTCTGAGTCTTTTTATTTTTCTAGTCCTTTTACTTTTCTAGACCTTTTATTTTTCTGAGTCCTTTTATTTTTCAAGTCCATTTATTTTTCTGAGTCTTTTTATTTTTCTAGTCCTTTTTTTTTCTCTAGTTCTTTTATATTTCTATTCCTTTTAGTTTTCTGAGTCTTTTTATTTTTCAAATCCTTTTACTTTTCCAGTCCTTTTATTTTTCGAGTCCTTTTATTTTTCAAATCCTTTTATTTTTCTTGTCCTTTTATTTTTCCAGTCATTTTTTTTCCCGTCCTTTTATTTTTCTGAGTCCTTTTATTTTTCAAATCCTTATACTTTTCTAGTCCTTTTATTTTTCTGAGCCCTTTTATTTTTCTAGTTCTTTTTTTTCTGAGTCCTTTTATTTTTCTGAATCCTTTTATTTGTCGATTCCTTTTATTTTTCTAGTCCTTTTATTTTTCTATTCCTTTTATTTTTCTTAGTCCTTTTATTTTTATATTCCTTTTATTTTTCTAATCTTTTTATTTTTCCAGTCCTTTTATTTTTCTGAGTCCTTTTATTTTTCAAATCCTTTTACTTTTCTAGTCCTTTTATTTTTCTGAGCCCTTTTATTTTTCTAGTTCTTTTTTTTTTCTGAGTCCTTTTATTTTTCTGAGTCCTTTTATTTGTCGAGTCCTTCTCAGAAAAATAACAGGACTCAGAAAAAAAAAGAACTAGAAAAATAAAATGGCTCAGAAAAATAAAAGGACCAGAAAAGTAAAAGGATTTGAAAAATAAAAGGACTTGGAAAAGTAAAAGCACTCGAAAAATATAGGGACTCGAAAATTAAAAGGACTGGAAAAATAAAAGGACTCAGAAAAATAAAAGGATTAGAAAAATAAAAGGACTCAGGAAAATAAAAGGGGTTAGAAAAATAAAATGACTGGAAAAATAATAGGACTGGAAAAATCAAAGGACTCAGAAAAATAAAAGGACTAGAAAAATAAAAAGATTAGAAAAATAAAAGGCCTATAAAAATAAAAGGACAAAGGAAAATAAAAGGAATAGAAAAATAAAAGGACTAGAAAAATAAAAGGACTCGACAAATAAAAGGACTCAGAAAAATAAAAGGACTCAGAAAAAAAAAGAACTAGAAAAATAAAAGGGCTCAGAAAAATAAAAGGACTAGAAAAGTAAAAGGATTTGAAAAATAAAAGGACTGGAAAAATAAAAAGATTAGAAAAATAAAAGGAATATAAAAATAAAAGGACTAAGGAAAATAAAAGGAATAGAAAAATAAAAGGACTAGAAAAATAAAAGGACTCGACAAATAAAAGGACTCAGAAAAATAAAAGGACTCAGAAAAAAAAAGAACTAGAAAAATAAAAGGGCTCAGAAAAATAAAAGGACTAGAAAAGTATAAGGATTTGAAAAATAAAAGGACTCAGAAAAATAAAAGGACGGGAAAAAAAAATGACTGGAAAAATAAAAGGACAAGAAAAATAAAAGGATTTGAAAAATAAAAGGACTCGAAAAATAAAAGGACTGGAAAAGTAAAAGGATTTGAAAAATAAAAAGACTCAGAAAACTAAAAGGAATAGAAATATAAAAGAACTAGAGAAAAAAAAAGGACTAGAAAAATAAAAAGACTCAGAAAACTAAAAGGAATAGAAATATAAAAGAACTAGAGAAAAAAAAGGACTAGAAAAATAAAAAGACTCAGAAAAATAAATGGACTTGAAAAATAAAAGGACTCAGAAAAATAAAAGGTCTAGAAAAGTAAAAGGACTAGAAAAATAAAAAGACTCAGAAAAATAAAAGGATTAGAAAAATAAAAGGACTCAGGAAAATAAAAGGGGTTAGAAAAATAAAATGACTGGAAAAATAAGAGGACTGGAAAAATCAAAGGACTCAGAAAAATAACAGGACTCAGAAAAAAAAAGAACTAGAAAAATAAAATGGCTCAGAAAAATAAAAGGACCAGAAAAGTAAAAGGATTTGAAAAATAAAAGGACTTGGAAAAGTAAAAGCACTCGAAAAATATAGGGACTCGAAAATTAAAAGGACTGGAAAAATAAAAGGACTCAGAAAAATAAAAGGATTAGAAAAATAAAAGGACTCAGGAAAATAAAAGGGGTTAGAAAAATAAAATGACTGGAAAAATAATAGGACTGGAAAAATCAAAGGACTCAGAAAAATAAAAGGACTAGAAAAATAAAAAGATTAGAAAAATAAAAGGCCTATAAAAATAAAAGGACAAAGGAAAATAAAAGGAATAGAAAAATAAAAGGACTAGAAAAATAAAAGGACTCGACAAATAAAAGGACTCAGAAAAATAAAAGGACTCAGAAAAAAAAAAGAACTAGAAAAATAAAAGGGCTCAGAAAAATAAAAGGACTAGAAAAGTAAAAGGATTTGAAAAATAAAAGGACTGGAAAAATAAAAAGATTAGAAAAATAAAAGGAATATAAAAATAAAAGGACTAAGGAAAATAAAAGGAATAGAAAAATAAAAGGACTAGAAAAATAAAAGGACTCGACAAATAAAAGGACTCAGAAAAATAAAAGGACTCAGAAAAAAAAAGAACTAGAAAAATAAAAGGGCTCAGAAAAATAAAAGGACTAGAAAAGTATAAGGATTTGAAAAATAAAAGGACTCAGAAAAATAAAAGGACGGGAAAAAAAAATGACTGGAAAAATAAAAGGACAAGAAAAATAAAAGGATTTGAAAAATAAAAGGACTCGAAAAATAAAAGGACTGGAAAAGTAAAAGGATTTGAAAAATAAAAAGACTCAGAAAACTAAAAGGAATAGAAATATAAAAGAACTAGAGAAAAAAAAAGGACTAGAAAAATAAAAAGACTCAGAAAACTAAAAGGAATAGAAATATAAAAGAACTAGAGAAAAAAAAGGACTAGAAAAATAAAAAGACTCAGAAAAATAAATGGACTTGAAAAATAAAAGGACTCAGAAAAATAAAAGGTCTAGAAAAGTAAAAGGACTAGAAAAATAAAAAGACTCAGAAAAATAAAAGGATTAGAAAAATAAAAGGACTCAGGAAAATAAAAGGGGTTAGAAAAATAAAATGACTGGAAAAATAAGAGGACTGGAAAAATCAAAGGACTCAGAAAAATAACAGGACTCAGAAAAAAAAAGAACTAGAAAAATAAAATGGCTCAGAAAAATAAAAGGACCAGAAAAGTAAAAGGATTTGAAAAATAAAAGGACTTGGAAAAGTAAAAGCACTCGAAAAATATAGGGACTCGAAAATTAAAAGGACTGGAAAAATAAAAGGACTCAGAAAAATAAAAGGATTAGAAAAATAAAAGGACTCAGGAAAATAAAAGGGGTTAGAAAAATAAAATGACTGGAAAAATAATAGGACTGGAAAAATCAAAGGACTCAGAAAAATAAAAGGACTAGAAAAATAAAAAGATTAGAAAAATAAAAGGCCTATAAAAATAAAAGGACAAAGGAAAATAAAAGGAATAGAAAAATAAAAGGACTAGAAAAATAAAAGGACTCGACAAATAAAAGGACTCAGAAAAATAAAAGGACTCAGAAAAAAAAAAGAACTAGAAAAATAAAAGGGCTCAGAAAAATAAAAGGACTAGAAAAGTAAAAGGATTTGAAAAATAAAAGGACTGGAAAAATAAAAAGATTAGAAAAATAAAAGGAATATAAAAATAAAAGGACTAAGGAAAATAAAAGGAATAGAAAAATAAAAGGACTAGAAAAATAAAAGGACTAGAAAAATAAAAGGACTCAGAAAAATAAAAGGACTCAGAAAAAAAAAGAACTAGAAAAATAAAAGGGCTCAGAAAAATAAAAGGACTAGAAAAGTATAAGGATTTGAAAAATAAAAGGACTCAGAAAAATAAAAGGACGGGAAAAAAAAATGACTGGAAAAATAAAAGGACAAGAAAAATAAAAGGATTTGAAAAATAAAAGGACTCGAAAAATAAAAGGACTGGAAAAGTAAAAGGATTTGAAAAATAAAAAGACTCAGAAAACTAAAAGGAATAGAAATATAAAAGAACTAGAGAAAAAAAAAGGACTAGAAAAATAAAAAGACTCAGAAAACTAAAAGGAATAGAAATATAAAAGAACTAGAGAAAAAAAAGGACTAGAAAAATAAAAAGACTCAGAAAAATAAATGGACTTGAAAAATAAAAGGACTCAGAAAAATAAAAGGTCTAGAAAAGTAAAAGGACTAGAAAAATAAAATGACTCAGAAAAATAAAAGGATTAGAAAAATAAAAGGACTCAGGAAAATAAAAGGGGTTAGAAAAATAAAATGACTGGAAAAATAAGAGGACTGGAAAAATCAAAGGACTCAGAAAAATAACAGGACTCAGAAAAAAAAAGAACTAGAAAAATAAAATGGCTCAGAAAAATAAAAGGACCAGAAAAGTAAAAGGATTTGAAAAATAAAAGGACTTGGAAAAGTAAAAGCACCCGAAAAATATAGGGACTCGAAAATTAAAAGGACTGGAAAAATAAAAGGACTCAGAAAAATAAAAGGATTAGAAAAATAAAAGGACTCAGGAAAATAAAAGGGGTTAGAAAAATAAAATGACTGGAAAAATAATAGGACTGGAAAAATCAAAGGACTCAGAAAAATAAAAGGACTAGAAAAATAAAAAGATTAGAAAAATAGAAGGCCTATAAAAATAAAAGGACAAAGGAAAATAAAAGGACTCGACAAATAAAAGGACTCAGAAAAATAAAAGACTCAGAAAAAAAAAGAACTAGAAAAATAAAAGGGCTCAGAAAAATAAAAGGACTAGAAAAGTAAAAGGATTTGAAAAATAAAAGGACTGGAAAAATAAAAAGATTAGAAAAATAAAAGGAATATAAAAATAAAAGGACTAAGGAAAATAAAAGGAATAGAAAAATAAAAGGACTAGAAAAATAAAAGGACTCGACAAATAAAAGGACTCAGAAAAATAAAAGGACTCAGAAAAAAAAAGAACTAGAAAAATAAAAGGGCTCAGAAAAATAAAAGGACTAGAAAAGTATAAGGATTTGAAAAATAAAAGGACTCAGAAAAATAAAAGGACGGGAAAAAAAAATGACTGGAAAAATAAAAGGACAAGAAAAATAAAAGGATTTGAAAAATAAAAGGACTCGAAAAATAAAAGGACTGGAAAAGTAAAAGGATTTGAAAAATAAAAAGACTCAGAAAACTAAAAGGAATAGAAATATAAAAGAACTAGAGAAAAAAAAAGGACTAGAAAAATAAAAAGACTCAGAAAACTAAAAGGAATAGAAATATAAAAGAACTAGAGAAAAAAAAGGACTAGAAAAATAAAAAGACTCAGAAAAATAAATGGACTTGAAAAATAAAAGGACTCAGAAAAATAAAAGGTCTAGAAAAGTAAAAGGACTAGAAAAATAAAAAGACTCAGAAAAATAAAAGGATTAGAAAAATAAAAGGACTCAGGAAAATAAAAGGGGTTAGAAAAATAAAATGACTGGAAAAATAAGAGGACTGGAAAAATCAAAGGACTCAGAAAAATAACAGGACTCAGAAAAAAAAAGAACTAGAAAAATAAAATGGCTCAGAAAAATAAAAGGACCAGAAAAGTAAAAGGATTTGAAAAATAAAAGGACTTGGAAAAGTAAAAGCACCCGAAAAATATAGGGACTCGAAAATTAAAAGGACTGGAAAAATAAAAGGACTCAGAAAAATAAAAGGATTAGAAAAATAAAAGGACTCAGGAAAATAAAAGGGGTTAGAAAAATAAAATGACTGGAAAAATAATAGGACTGGAAAAATCAAAGGACTCAGAAAAATAAAAGGACTAGAAAAATAAAAAGATTAGAAAAATAGAAGGCCTATAAAAATAAAAGGACAAAGGAAAATAAAAGGACTAGAAAAATAAAAGGACTCGACAAATAAAAGGACTCAGAAAAAAAAAAGAACTAGAAAAATAAAAGGGCTCAGAAAAATAAAAGGACTAGAAAAGTAAAAGGATTTGAAAAATAAAAGGACTGGAAAAATAAAAAGATTAGAAAAATAAAAGGAATATAAAAATAAAAGGACTAAGGAAAATAAAAGGAATAGAAAAATAAAAGGACTAGAAAAATAAAAGGACTCGACAAATAAAAGGACTCAGAAAAATAAAAGGACTCAGAAAAAAAAAGAACTAGAAAAATAAAAGGGCTCAGAAAAATAAAAGGACTAGAAAAGTATAAGGATTTGAAAAATAAAAGGACTCAGAAAAATAAAAGGATGGGAAAAAAAAATGACTGGAAAAATAAAAGGACAAGAAAAATAAAAGGATTTGAAAAATAAAAGGACTCGAAAAATAAAAGGACTGGAAAAGTAAAAGGATTTGAAAAATAAAAAGACTCAGAAAACTAAAAGGAATAGAAATATAAAAGAACTAGAGAAAAAAAAAGGACTAGAAAAATAAAAAGACTCAGAAAACTAAAAGGAATAGAAATATAAAAGAACTAGAGAAAAAAAAGGACTAGAAAAATAAAAAGACTCAGAAAAATAAATGGACTTGAAAAATAAAAGGACTCAGAAAAATAAAAGGTCTAGAAAAGTAAAAGGACTAGAAAAATAAAAAGACTCAGAAAAATAAAAGGATTAGAAAAATAAAAGGACTCAGGAAAATAAAAGGGGTTAGAAAAATAAAATGACTGGAAAAATAAGAGGACTGGAAAAATCAAAGGACTCAGAAAAATAACAGGACTCAGAAAAAAAAAGAACTAGAAAAATAAAATGGCTCAGAAAAATAAAAGGACCAGAAAAGTAAAAGGATTTGAAAAATAAAAGGACTTGGAAAAGTAAAAGCACTCGAAAAATATAGGGACTCGAAAATTAAAAGGACTGGAAAAATAAAAGGACTCAGAAAAATAAAAGGATTAGAAAAATAAAAGGACTCAGGAAAATAAAAGGGGTTAGAAAAATAAAATGACTGGAAAAATAATAGGACTGGAAAAATCAAAGGACTCAGAAAAATAAAAGGACTAGAAAAATAAAAAGATTAGAAAAATAAAAGGCCTATAAAAATAAAAGGACAAAGGAAAATAAAAGGAATAGAAAAATAAAAGGACTAGAAAAATAAAAGGACTCGACAAATAAAAGGACTCAGAAAAATAAAAGGACTCAGAAAAAAAAAAGAACTAGAAAAATAAAAGGGCTCAGAAAAATAAAAGGACTAGAAAAGTAAAAGGATTTGAAAAATAAAAGGACTGGAAAAATAAAAAGATTAGAAAAATAAAAGGAATATAAAAATAAAAGGACTAAGGAAAATAAAAGGAATAGAAAAATAAAAGGACTAGAAAAATAAAAGGACTCGACAAATAAAAGGACTCAGAAAAATAAAAGGACTCAGAAAAAAAAAGAACTAGAAAAATAAAAGGGCTCAGAAAAATAAAAGGACTAGAAAAGTATAAGGATTTGAAAAATAAAAGGACTCAGAAAAATAAAAGGACGGGAAAAAAAAATGACTGGAAAAATAAAAGGACAAGAAAAATAAAAGGATTTGAAAAATAAAAGGACTCGAAAAATAAAAGGACTGGAAAAGTAAAAGGATTTGAAAAATAAAAAGACTCAGAAAACTAAAAGGAATAGAAATATAAAAGAACTAGAGAAAAAAAAAGGACTAGAAAAATAAAAAGACTCAGAAAACTAAAAGGAATAGAAATATAAAAGAACTAGAGAAAAAAAAGGACTAGAAAAATAAAAAGACTCAGAAAAATAAAAGGTCTAGAAAAGTAAAAGGACTAGAAAAATAAAAAGACTCAGAAAAATAAAAGGATTAGAAAAATAAAAGGACTCAGGAAAATAAAAGGGGTTAGAAAAATAAAATGACTGGAAAAATAAGAGGACTGGAAAAATCAAAGGACTCAGAAAAATAACAGGACTCAGAAAAAAAAAGAACTAGAAAAATAAAATGGCTCAGAAAAATAAAAGGACCAGAAAAGTAAAAGGATTTGAAAAATAAAAGGACTTGGAAAAGTAAAAGCACTCGAAAAATATAGGGACTCGAAAATTAAAAGGACTGGAAAAATAAAAGGACTCAGAAAAATAAAAGGATTAGAAAAATAAAAGGACTCAGGAAAATAAAAGGGGTTAGAAAAATAAAATGACTGGAAAAATAATAGGACTGGAAAAATCAAAGGACTCAGAAAAATAAAAGGACTAGAAAAATAAAAAGATTAGAAAAATAAAAGGCCTATAAAAATAAAAGGACAAAGGAAAATAAAAGGAATAGAAAAATAAAAGGACTAGAAAAATAAAAGGACTCGACAAATAAAAGGACTCAGAAAAATAAAAGGACTCAGAAAAAAAAAAGAACTAGAAAAATAAAAGGGCTCAGAAAAATAAAAGGACTAGAAAAGTAAAAGGATTTGAAAAATAAAAGGACTGGAAAAATAAAAAGATTAGAAAAATAAAAGGAATATAAAAATAAAAGGACTAAGGAAAATAAAAGGAATAGAAAAATAAAAGGACTAGAAAAATAAAAGGACTCGACAAATAAAAGGACTCAGAAAAATAAAAGGACTCAGAAAAAAAAAGAACTAGAAAAATAAAAGGGCTCAGAAAAATAAAAAGACTAGAAAAGTATAAGGATTTGAAAAATAAAAGGTCTCAGAAAAATAAAAGGACGGGAAAAAAAAATGACTGGAAAAATAAAAGGACAAGAAAAATAAAAGGATTTGAAAAATAAAAGGACTCGAAAAATAAAAGGACTGGAAAAGTAAAAGGATTTGAAAAATAAAAAGACTCAGAAAACTAAAAGGAATAGAAATATAAAAGAACTAGAGAAAAAAAAAGGACTAGAAAAATAAAAAGACTCAGAAAACTAAAAGGAATAGAAATATAAAAGAACTAGAGAAAAAAAAGGACTAGAAAAATAAAAAGACTCAGAAAAATAAATGGACTTGAAAAATAAAAGGACTCAGAAAAATAAAAGGTCTAGAAAAGTAAAAGGACTAGAAAAATAAAAAGACTCAGAAAAATAAAAGGATTAGAAAAATAAAAGGACTCAGGAAAATAAAAGGGGTTAGAAAAATAAAATGACTGGAAAAATCAAAGGACTCAGAAAAATAACAGGACTCAGAAAAAAAAAGAACTAGAAAAATAAAATGGCTCAGAAAAATAAAAGGACCAGAAAAGTAAAAGGATTTGAAAAATAAAAGGACTTGGAAAAGTAAAAGCACCCCAAAAATATAGGGACTCGAAAATTAAAAGGACTGGAAAAATAAAAGGACTCAGAAAAATAAAAGGATTAGAAAAATAAAAGGACTCAGGAAAATAAAAGGGGTTAGAAAAATAAAATGACTGGAAAAATAATAGGACTGGAAAAATCAAAGGACTCAGAAAAATAAAAGGACTAGAAAAATAAAAAGATTAGAAAAATAGAAGGCCTATAAAAATAAAAGGACAAAGGAAAATAAAAGGACTAGAAAAATAAAAGGACTCGACAAATAAAAGGACTCAGAAAAATAAAAGACTCAGAAAAAAAAAAGAACTAGAAAAATAAAAGGGCTCAGAAAAATAAAAGGACTAGAAAAGTAAAAGGATTTGAAAAATAAAAGGACTGGAAAAATAAAAAGATTAGAAAAATAAAAGGAATATAAAAATAAAAGGACTAAGGAAAATAAAAGGAATAGAAAAATAAAAGGACTAGAAAAATAAAAGGACTCGACAAATAAAAGGACTCAGAAAAATAAAAGGACTCAGAAAAAAAAAGAACTAGAAAAATAAAAGGGCTCAGAAAAATAAAAGGACTAGAAAAGTATAAGGATTTGAAAAATAAAAGGACTCAGAAAAATAAAAGGACGGGAAAAAAAAATGACTGGAAAAATAAAAGGACAAGAAAAATAAAAGGATTTGAAAAATAAAAGGACTCGAAAAATAAAAGGACTGGAAAAGTAAAAGGATTTGAAAAATAAAAAGACTCAGAAAACTAAAAGGAATAGAAATATAAAAGAACTAGAGAAAAAAAAAGGACTAGAAAAATAAAAAGACTCAGAAAACTAAAAGGAATAGAAATATAAAAGAACTAGAGAAAAAAAAGGACTAGAAAAATAAAAAGACTCAGAAAAATAAAAGGACTCAGAAAAATAAAAGGTCTAGAAAAGTAAAAGGACTAGAAAAATAAAAAGACTCAGAAAAATAAAAGGATTAGAAAAATAAAAGGACTCAGGAAAATAAAAGGGGTTAGAAAAATAAAATGACTGGAAAAATAAGAGGACTGGAAAAATCAAAGGACTCAGAAAAATAACAGGACTCAGAAAAAAAAAGAACTAGAAAAATAAAATGGCTCAGAAAAATAAAAGGACCAGAAAAGTAAAAGGATTTGAAAAATAAAAGGACTTGGAAAAGTAAAAGCACTCGAAAAATATAGGGACTCGAAAATTAAAAGGACTGGAAAAATAAAAGGACTCAGAAAAATAAAAGGATTAGAAAAATAAAAGGACTCAGGAAAATAAAAGGGGTTAGAAAAATAAAATGACTGGAAAAATAATAGGACTGGAAAAATCAAAGGACTCAGAAAAATAAAAGGACTAGAAAAATAAAAAGATTAGAAAAATAAAAGGCCTATAAAAATAAAAGGACAAAGGAAAATAAAAGGAATAGAAAAATAAAAGGACTAGAAAAATAAAAGGACTCGACAAATAAAAGGACTCAGAAAAATAAAAGGACTCAGAAAAAAAAAAGAACTAGAAAAATAAAAGGGCTCAGAAAAATAAAAGGACTAGAAAAGTAAAAGGATTTGAAAAATAAAAGGACTGGAAAAATAAAAAGATTAGAAAAATAAAAGGAATATAAAAATAAAAGGACTAAGGAAAATAAAAGGAATAGAAAAATAAAAGGACTAGAAAAATAAAAGGACTCGACAAATAAAAGGACTCAGAAAAATAAAAGGACTCAGAAAAAAAAAGAACTAGAAAAATAAAAGGGCTCAGAAAAATAAAAGGACTAGAAAAGTATAAGGATTTGAAAAATAAAAGGACTCAGAAAAATAAAAGGACGGGAAAAAAAAATGACTGGAAAAATAAAAGGACAAGAAAAATAAAAGGATTTGAAAAATAAAAGGACTCGAAAAATAAAAGGACTGGAAAAGTAAAAGGATTTGAAAAATAAAAAGACTCAGAAAACTAAAAGGAATAGAAATATAAAAGAACTAGAGAAAAAAAAAGGACTAGAAAAATAAAAAGACTCAGAAAACTAAAAGGAATAGAAATATAAAAGAACTAGAGAAAAAAAAGGACTAGAAAAATAAAAAGACTCAGAAAAATAAAAGGTCTAGAAAAGTAAAAGGACTAGAAAAATAAAAAGACTCAGAAAAATAAAAGGATTAGAAAAATAAAAGGACTCAGGAAAATAAAAGGGGTTAGAAAAATAAAATGACTGGAAAAATAAGAGGACTGGAAAAATCAAAGGACTCAGAAAAATAACAGGACTCAGAAAAAAAAAGAACTAGAAAAATAAAATGGCTCAGAAAAATAAAAGGACCAGAAAAGTAAAAGGATTTGAAAAATAAAAGGACTTGGAAAAGTAAAAGCACTCGAAAAATATAGGGACTCGAAAATTAAAAGGACTGGAAAAATAAAAGGACTCAGAAAAATAAAAGGATTAGAAAAATAAAAGGACTCAGGAAAATAAAAGGGGTTAGAAAAATAAAATGACTGGAAAAATAATAGGACTGGAAAAATCAAAGGACTCAGAAAAATAAAAGGACTAGAAAAATAAAAAGATTAGAAAAATAAAAGGCCTATAAAAATAAAAGGACAAAGGAAAATAAAAGGAATAGAAAAATAAAAGGACTAGAAAAATAAAAGGACTCGACAAATAAAAGGACTCAGAAAAATAAAAGGACTCAGAAAAAAAAAAGAACTAGAAAAATAAAAGGGCTCAGAAAAATAAAAGGACTAGAAAAGTAAAAGGATTTGAAAAATAAAAGGACTGGAAAAATAAAAAGATTAGAAAAATAAAAGGAATATAAAAATAAAAGGACTAAGGAAAATAAAAGGAATAGAAAAATAAAAGGACTAGAAAAATAAAAGGACTCGACAAATAAAAGGACTCAGAAAAATAAAAGGACTCAGAAAAAAAAAGAACTAGAAAAATAAAAGGGCTCAGAAAAATAAAAAGACTAGAAAAGTATAAGGATTTGAAAAATAAAAGGTCTCAGAAAAATAAAAGGACGGGAAAAAAAAATGACTGGAAAAATAAAAGGACAAGAAAAATAAAAGGATTTGAAAAATAAAAGGACTCGAAAAATAAAAGGACTGGAAAAGTAAAAGGATTTGAAAAATAAAAAGACTCAGAAAACTAAAAGGAATAGAAATATAAAAGAACTAGAGAAAAAAAAGGACTAGAAAAATAAAAAGACTCAGAAAACTAAAAGGAATAGAAATATAAAAGAACTAGAGAAAAAAAAGGACTAGAAAAATAAAAAGACTCAGAAAAATAAATGGACTTGAAAAATAAAAGGACTCAGAAAAATAAAAGGTCTAGAAAAGTAAAAGGACTAGAAAAATAAAAAGACTCAGAAAAATAAAAGGATTAGAAAAATAAAAGGACTCAGGAAAATAAAAGGGGTTAGAAAAATAAAATGACTGGAAAAATAAGAGGACTGGAAAAATCAAAGGACTCAGAAAAATAACAGGACTCAGAAAAAAAAAGAACTAGAAAAATAAAATGGCTCAGAAAAATAAAAGGACCAGAAAAGTAAAAGGATTTGAAAAATAAAAGGACTTGGAAAAGTAAAAGCACCCCAAAAATATAGGGACTCGAAAATTAAAAGGACTGGAAAAATAAAAGGACTCAGAAAAATAAAAGGATTAGAAAAATAAAAGGACTCAGGAAAATAAAAGGGGTTAGAAAAATAAAATGACTGGAAAAATAATAGGACTGGAAAAATCAAAGGACTCAGAAAAATAAAAGGACTAGAAAAATAAAAAGATTAGAAAAATAGAAGGCCTATAAAAATAAAAGGACAAAGGAAAATAAAAGGACTAGAAAAATAAAAGGACTCGACAAATAAAAGGACTCAGAAAAATAAAAGACTCAGAAAAAAAAAAGAACTAGAAAAATAAAAGGGCTCAGAAAAATAAAAGGACTAGAAAAGTAAAAGGATTTGAAAAATAAAAGGACTGGAAAAATAAAAAGATTAGAAAAATAAAAGGAATATAAAAATAAAAGGACTAAGGAAAATAAAAGGAATAGAAAAATAAAAGGACTAGAAAAATAAAAGGACTCGACAAATAAAAGGACTCAGAAAAATAAAAGGACTCAGAAAAAAAAAGAACTAGAAAAATAAAAGGGCTCAGAAAAATAAAAGGACTAGAAAAGTATAAGGATTTGAAAAATAAAAGGACTCAGAAAAATAAAAGGACGGGAAAAAAAAATGACTGGAAAAATAAAAGGACAAGAAAAATAAAAGGATTTGAAAAATAAAAGGACTCGAAAAATAAAAGGACTGGAAAAGTAAAAGGATTTGAAAAATAAAAAGACTCAGAAAACTAAAAGGAATAGAAATATAAAAGAACTAGAGAAAAAAAAAGGACTAGAAAAATAAAAAGACTCAGAAAACTAAAAGGAATAGAAATATAAAAGAACTAGAGAAAAAAAAGGACTAGAAAAATAAAAAGACTCAGAAAAATAAAAGGACTCAGAAAAATAAAAGGTCTAGAAAAGTAAAAGGACTAGAAAAATAAAAAGACTCAGAAAAATAAAAGGATTAGAAAAATAAAAGGACTCAGGAAAATAAAAGGGGTTAGAAAAATAAAATGACTGGAAAAATAAGAGGACTGGAAAAATCAAAGGACTCAGAAAAATAACAGGACTCAGAAAAAAAAAGAACTAGAAAAATAAAATGGCTCAGAAAAATAAAAGGACCAGAAAAGTAAAAGGATTTGAAAAATAAAAGGACTTGGAAAAGTAAAAGCACCCGAAAAATATAGGGACTCGAAAATTAAAAGGACTGGAAAAATAAAAGGACTCAGAAAAATAAAAGGATTAGAAAAATAAAAGGACTCAGGAAAATAAAAGGGGTTAGAAAAATAAAATGACTGGAAAAATAATAGGACTGGAAAAATCAAAGGACTCAGAAAAATAAAAGGACTAGAAAAATAAAAAGATTAGAAAAATAGAAGGCCTATAAAAATAAAAGGACAAAGGAAAATAAAAGGACTTGAAAAATAAAAGGACTCGACAAATAAAAGGACTCAGAAAAATAAAAGGACTCAGAAAAAAAAAAGAACTAGAAAAATAAAAGGGCTCAGAAAAATAAAAGGACTAGAAAAGTAAAAGGATTTGAAAAATAAAAGGACTGGAAAAATAAAAAGATTAGAAAAATAAAAGGAATATAAAAATAAAAGGACTAAGGAAAATAAAAGGAATAGAAAAATAAAAGGACTAGAAAAATAAAAGGACTCGACAAATAAAAGGACTCAGAAAAATAAAAGGACTCAGAAAAAAAAAGAACTAGAAAAATAAAAGGGCTCAGAAAAATAAAAGGACTAGAAAAGTATAAGGATTTGAAAAATAAAAGGACTCAGAAAAATAAAAGGACGGGAAAAAAAAATGACTGGAAAAATAAAAGGACAAGAAAAATAAAAGGATTTGAAAAATAAAAGGACTCGAAAAATAAAAGGACTGGAAAAGTAAAAGGATTTGAAAAATAAAAAGACTCAGAAAACTAAAAGGAATAGAAATATAAAAGAACTAGAGAAAAAAAAGGACTAGAAAAATAAAAAGACTCAGAAAACTAAAAGGAATAGAAATATAAAAGAACTAGAGAAAAAAAAGGACTAGAAAAATAAAAAGACTCAGAAAAATAAATGGACTTGAAAAATAAAAGGACTCAGAAAAATAAAAGGTCTAGAAAAGTAAAAGGACTAGAAAAATAAAAAGACTCAGAAAAATAAAAGGATTAGAAAAATAAAAGGACTCAGGAAAATAAAAGGGGTTAGAAAAATAAAATGACTGGAAAAATAAGAGGACTGGAAAAATCAAAGGACTCAGAAAAATAACAGGACTCAGAAAAAAAAAGAACTAGAAAAATAAAATGGCTCAGAAAAATAAAAGGACCAGAAAAGTAAAAGGATTTGAAAAATAAAAGGACTTGGAAAAGTAAAAGCACTCGAAAAATATAGGGACTCGAAAATTAAAAGGACTGGAAAAATAAAAGGACTCAGAAAAATAAAAGGATTAGAAAAATAAAAGGACTCAGGAAAATAAAAGGGGTTAGAAAAATAAAATGACTGGAAAAATAATAGGACTGGAAAAATCAAAGGACTCAGAAAAATAAAAGGACTAGAAAAATAAAAAGATTAGAAAAATAAAAGGCCTATAAAAATAAAAGGACAAAGGAAAATAAAAGGAATAGAAAAATAAAAGGACTAGAAAAATAAAAGGACTCGACAAATAAAAGGACTCAGAAAAATAAAAGGACTCAGAAAAAAAAAAGAACTAGAAAAATAAAAGGGCTCAGAAAAATAAAAGGACTAGAAAAGTAAAAGGATTTGAAAAATAAAAGGACTGGAAAAATAAAAAGATTAGAAAAATAAAAGGAATATAAAAATAAAAGGACTAAGGAAAATAAAAGGAATAGAAAAATAAAAGGACTAGAAAAATAAAAGGACTCGACAAATAAAAGGACTCAGAAAAATAAACGGACTCAGAAAAAAAAAGAACTAGAAAAATAAAAGGGCTCAGAAAAATAAAAGGACTAGAAAAGTATAAGGATTTGAAAAATAAAAGGACTCAGAAAAATAAAAGGACGGGAAAAAAAATGACTGGAAAAATAAAAGGACAAGAAAAATAAAAGGATTTGAAAAATAAAAGGACTCGAAAAATAAAAGGACTGGAAAAGTAAAAGGATTTGAAAAATAAAAAGACTCAGAAAACTAAAAGGCATAGAAATATAAAAGAACTAGAGAAAAAAAAAGGACTAGAAAAATAAAAAGACTCAGAAAACTAAAAGGAATAGAAATATAAAAGAACTAGAGAAAAAAAAGGACTAGAAAAATAAAAAGACTCAGAAAAATAAAAGGACTCAGAAAAATAAAAGGTCTAGAAAAGTAAAAGGACTAGAAAAATAAAAAGACTCAGAAAAATAAAAGGATTAGAAAAATAAAAGGACTCAGGAAAATAAAAGGGGTTAGAAAAATAAAATGACTGGAAAAATAAGAGGACTGGAAAAATCAAAGGACTCAGAAAAATAACAGGACTCAGAAAAAAAAAGAACTAGAAAAATAAAATGGCTCAGAAAAATAAAAGGACCAGAAAAGTAAAAGGATTTGAAAAATAAAAGGACTTGGAAAAGTAAAAGCACCCGAAAAATATAGGGACTCGAAAATTAAAAGGACTGGAAAAATAAAAGGACTCAGAAAAATAAAAGGATTAGAAAAATAAAAGGACTCAGGAAAATAAAAGGGGTTAGAAAAATAAAATGACTGGAAAAATAATAGGACTGGAAAAATCAAAGGACTCAGAAAAATAAAAGGACTAGAAAAATAAAAAGATTAGAAAAATAAAAGGCCTATAAAAATAAAAGGACAAAGGAAAATAAAAGGAATAGAAAAATAAAAGGACTAGAAAAATAAAAGGACTCGACAAATAAAAGGACTCAGAAAAATAAAAGGACTCAGAAAAAAAAAAGAACTAGAAAAATAAAAGGGCTCAGAAAAATAAAAGGACTAGAAAAGTAAAAGGATTTGAAAAATAAAAGGACTGGAAAAATAAAAAGATTAGAAAAATAAAAGGAATATAAAAATAAAAGGACTAAGGAAAATAAAAGGAATAGAAAAATAAAAGGACTAGAAAAATAAAAGGACTCGACAAATAAAAGGACTCAGAAAAATAAAAGGACTCAGAAAAAAAAAGAACTAGAAAAATAAAAGGGCTCAGAAAAATAAAAGGACTAGAAAAGTATAAGGATTTGAAAAATAAAAGGACTCAGAAAAATAAAAGGACGGGAAAAAAAAATGACTGGAAAAATAAAAGGACAAGAAAAATAAAAGGATTTGAAAAATAAAAGGACTCGAAAAATTAAAGGACTGGAAAAGTAAAAGGATTTGAAAAATAAAAAGACTCAGAAAACTAAAAGGAATAGAAATATAAAAGAACTAGAGAAAAAAAAAGGACTAGAAAAATAAAAAGACTCAGAAAACTAAAAGGAATAGAAATATAAAAGAACTAGAGAAAAAAAAGGACTAGAAAAATAAAAAGACTCAGAAAAATAAATGGACTTGAAAAATAAAAGGACTCAGAAAAATAAAAGGTCTAGAAAAGTAAAAGGACTAGAAAAATAAAAAGACTCAGAAAAATAAAAGGATTAGAAAAATAAAAGGACTCAGGAAAATAAAAGGGGTTAGAAAAATAAAATGACTGGAAAAATAAGAGGACTGGAAAAATCAAAGGACTCAGAAAAATAACAGGACTCAGAAAAAAAAAGAACTAGAAAAATAAAATGGCTCAGAAAAATAAAAGGACCAGAAAAGTAAAAGGATTTGAAAAATAAAAGGACTTGGAAAAGTAAAAGCACCCGAAAAATATAGGGACTCGAAAATTAAAAGGACTGGAAAAATAAAAGGACTCAGAAAAATAAAAGGATTAGAAAAATAAAAGGACTCAGGAAAATAAAAGGGGTTAGAAAAATAAAATGACTGGAAAAATAATAGGACTGGAAAAATCAAAGGACTCAGAAAAATAAAAGGACTAGAAAAATAAAAAGATTAGAAAAATAGAAGGCCTATAAAAATAAAAGGACAAAGGAAAATAAAAGGACTAGAAAAATAAAAGGACTCGACAAATAAAAGGACTCAGAAAAATAAAAGACTCAGAAAAAAAAAAGAACTAGAAAAATAAAAGGGCTCAGAAAAATAAAAGGACTAGAAAAGTAAAAGGATTTGAAAAATAAAAGGACTGGAAAAATAAAAAGATTAGAAAAATAAAAGGAATATAAAAATAAAAGGACTAAGGAAAATAAAAGGAATAGAAAAATAAAAGGACTAGAAAAATAAAAGGACTCGACAAATAAAAGGACTCAGAAAAATAAAAGGACTCAGAAAAAAAAAGAACTAGAAAAATAAAAGGGCTCAGAAAAATAAAAGGACTAGAAAAGTATAAGGATTTGAAAAATAAAAGGACTCAGAAAAATAAAAGGACGGGAAAAAAAAATGACTGGAAAAATAAAAGGACAAGAAAAATAAAAGGATTTGAAAAATAAAAGGACTCGAAAAATAAAAGGACTGGAAAAGTAAAAGGATTTGAAAAATAAAAAGACTCAGAAAACTAAAAGGAATAGAAATATAAAAGAACTAGAGAAAAAAAAAGGACTAGAAAAATAAAAAGACTCAGAAAACTAAAAGGAATAGAAATATAAAAGAACTAGAGAAAAAAAAGGACTAGAAAAATAAAAAGACTCAGAAAAATAAATGGACTTGAAAAATAAAAGGACTCAGAAAAATAAAAGGTCTAGAAAAGTAAAAGGACTAGAAAAATAAAAAGACTCAGAAAAATAAAAGGATTAGAAAAATAAAAGGACTCAGGAAAATAAAAGGGGTTAGAAAAATAAAATGACTGGAAAAATAAGAGGACTGGAAAAATCAAAGGACTCAGAAAAATAACAGGACTCAGAAAAAAAAAGAACTAGAAAAATAAAATGGCTCAGAAAAATAAAAGGACCAGAAAAGTAAAAGGATTTGAAAAATAAAAGGACTTGGAAAAGTAAAAGCACCCGAAAAATATAGGGACTCGAAAATTAAAAGGACTGGAAAAATAAAAGGACTCAGAAAAATAAAAGGATTAGAAAAATAAAAGGACTCAGGAAAATAAAAGGGGTTAGAAAAATAAAATGACTGGAAAAATAATAGGACTGGAAAAATCAAAGGACTCAGAAAAATAAAAGGACTAGAAAAATAAAAAGATTAGAAAAATAAAAGGCCTATAAAAATAAAAGGACAAAGGAAAATAAAAGGAATAGAAAAATAAAAGGACTAGAAAAATAAAAGGACTCGACAAATAAAAGGACTCAGAAAAATAAAAGGACTCAGAAAAAAAAAAGAACTAGAAAAATAAAAGGGCTCAGAAAAATAAAAGGACTAGAAAAGTAAAAGGATTTGAAAAATAAAAGGACTGGAAAAATAAAAAGATTAGAAAAATAAAAGGAATATAAAAATAAAAGGACTAAGGAAAATAAAAGGAATAGAAAAATAAAAGGACTAGAAAAATAAAAGGACTCGACAAATAAAAGGACTCAGAAAAATAAAAGGACTCAGAAAAAAAAAGAACTAGAAAAATAAAAGGGCTCAGAAAAATAAAAGGACTAGAAAAGTATAAGGATTTGAAAAATAAAAGGACTCAGAAAAATAAAAGGACGGGAAAAAAAAATGACTGGAAAAATAAAAGGACAAGAAAAATAAAAGGATTTGAAAAATAAAAGGACTCGAAAAATTAAAGGACTGGAAAAGTAAAAGGATTTGAAAAATAAAAAGACTCAGAAAACTAAAAGGAATAGAAATATAAAAGAACTAGAGAAAAAAAAAGGACTAGAAAAATAAAAAGACTCAGAAAACTAAAAGGAATAGAAATATAAAAGAACTAGAGAAAAAAAAGGACTAGAAAAATAAAAAGACTCAGAAAAATAAATGGACTTGAAAAATAAAAGGACTCAGAAAAATAAAAGGTCTAGAAAAGTAAAAGGACTAGAAAAATAAAAAGACTCAGAAAAATAAAAGGATTAGAAAAATAAAAGGACTCAGGAAAATAAAAGGGGTTAGAAAAATAAAATGACTGGAAAAATAAGAGGACTGGAAAAATCAAAGGACTCAGAAAAATAACAGGACTCAGAAAAAAAAAGAACTAGAAAAATAAAATGGCTCAGAAAAATAAAAGGACCAGAAAAGTAAAAGGATTTGAAAAATAAAAGGACTTGGAAAAGTAAAAGCACCCGAAAAATATAGGGACTCGAAAATTAAAAGGACTGGAAAAATAAAAGGACTCAGAAAAATAAAAGGATTAGAAAAATAAAAGGACTCAGGAAAATAAAAGGGGTTAGAAAAATAAAATGACTGGAAAAATAATAGGACTGGAAAAATCAAAGGACTCAGAAAAATAAAAGGACTAGAAAAATAAAAAGATTAGAAAAATAGAAGGCCTATAAAAATAAAAGGACAAAGGAAAATAAAAGGACTAGAAAAATAAAAGGACTCGACAAATAAAAGGACTCAGAAAAATAAAAGACTCAGAAAAAAAAAAGAACTAGAAAAATAAAAGGGCTCAGAAAAATAAAAGGACTAGAAAAGTAAAAGGATTTGAAAAATAAAAGGACTGGAAAAATAAAAAGATTAGAAAAATAAAAGGAATATAAAAATAAAAGGACTAAGGAAAATAAAAGGAATAGAAAAATAAAAGGACTAGAAAAATAAAAGGACTCGACAAATAAAAGGACTCAGAAAAATAAAAGGACTCAGAAAAAAAAAGAACTAGAAAAATAAAAGGGCTCAGAAAAATAAAAGGACTAGAAAAGTATAAGGATTTGAAAAATAAAAGGACTCAGAAAAATAAAAGGACGGGAAAAAAAAATGACTGGAAAAATAAAAGGACAAGAAAAATAAAAGGATTTGAAAAATAAAAGGACTCGAAAAATAAAAGGACTGGAAAAGTAAAAGGATTTGAAAAATAAAAAGACTCAGAAAACTAAAAGGAATAGAAATATAAAAGAACTAGAGAAAAAAAAAGGACTAGAAAAATAAAAAGACTCAGAAAACTAAAAGGAATAGAAATATAAAAGAACTAGAGAAAAAAAAGGACTAGAAAAATAAAAAGACTCAGAAAAATAAATGGACTTGAAAAATAAAAGGACTCAGAAAAATAAAAGGTCTAGAAAAGTAAAAGGACTAGAAAAATAAAAAGACTCAGAAAAATAAAAGGATTAGAAAAATAAAAGGACTCAGGAAAATAAAAGGGGTTAGAAAAATAAAATGACTGGAAAAATAAGAGGACTGGAAAAATCAAAGGACTCAGAAAAATAACAGGACTCAGAAAAAAAAAGAACTAGAAAAATAAAATGGCTCAGAAAAATAAAAGGACCAGAAAAGTAAAAGGATTTGAAAAATAAAAGGACTTGGAAAAGTAAAAGCACCCGAAAAATATAGGGACTCGAAAATTAAAAGGACTGGAAAAATAAAAGGACTCAGAAAAATAAAAGGATTAGAAAAATAAAAGGACTCAGGAAAATAAAAGGGGTTAGAAAAATAAAATGACTGGAAAAATAATAGGACTGGAAAAATCAAAGGACTCAGAAAAATAAAAGGACTAGAAAAATAAAAAGATTAGAAAAATAGAAGGCCTATAAAAATAAAAGGACAAAGGAAAATAAAAGGACTAGAAAAATAAAAGGACTCGACAAATAAAAGGACTCAGAAAAATAAAAGACTCAGAAAAAAAAAAGAACTAGAAAAATAAAAGGGCTCAGAAAAATAAAAGGACTAGAAAAGTAAAAGGATTTGAAAAATAAAAGGACTGGAAAAATAAAAAGATTAGAAAAATAAAAGGAATATAAAAATAAAAGGACTAAGGAAAATAAAAGGAATAGAAAAATAAAAGGACTAGAAAAATAAAAGGACTCGACAAATAAAAGGACTCAGAAAAATAAAAGGACTCAGAAAAAAAAAGAACTAGAAAAATAAAAGGGCTCAGAAAAATAAAAGGACTAGAAAAGTATAAGGATTTGAAAAATAAAAGGACTCAGAAAAATAAAAGGACGGGAAAAAAAATGACTGGAAAAATAAAAGGACAAGAAAAATAAAAGGATTTGAAAAATAAAAGGACTCGAAAAATAAAAGGACTGGAAAAGTAAAAGGATTTGAAAAATAAAAAGACTCAGAAAACTAAAAGGAATAGAAATATAAAAGAACTAGAGAAAAAAAAAGGACTAGAAAAATAAAAAGACTCAGAAAACTAAAAGGAATAGAAATATAAAAGAACTAGAGAAAAAAAAGGACTAGAAAAATAAAAAGACTCAGAAAAATAAATGGACTTGAAAAATAAAAGGACTCAGAAAAATAAAAGGTCTAGAAAAGTAAAAGGACTAGAAAAATAAAAAGACTCAGAAAAATAAAAGGATTAGAAAAATAAAAGGACTCAGGAAAATAAAAGGGGTTAGAAAAATAAAATGACTGGAAAAATAAGAGGACTGGAAAAATCAAAGGACTCAGAAAAATAACAGGACTCAGAAAAAAAAAGAACTAGAAAAATAAAATGGCTCAGAAAAATAAAAGGACCAGAAAAGTAAAAGGATTTGAAAAATAAAAGGACTTGGAAAAGTAAAAGCACCCGAAAAATATAGGGACTCGAAAATTAAAAGGACTGGAAAAATAAAAGGACTCAGAAAAATAAAAGGATTAGAAAAATAAAAGGACTCAGGAAAATAAAAGGGGTTAGAAAAATAAAATGACTGGAAAAATAATAGGACTGGAAAAATCAAAGGACTCAGAAAAATAAAAGGACTAGAAAAATAAAAAGATTAGAAAAATAGAAGGCCTATAAAAATAAAAGGACAAAGGAAAATAAAAGGACTAGAAAAATAAAAGGACTCGACAAATAAAAGGACTCAGAAAAATAAAAGACTCAGAAAAAAAAAAGAACTAGAAAAATAAAAGGGCTCAGAAAAATAAAAGGACTAGAAAAGTAAAAGGATTTGAAAAATAAAAGGACTGGAAAAATAAAAAGATTAGAAAAATAAAAGGAATATAAAAATAAAAGGACTAAGGAAAATAAAAGGAATAGAAAAATAAAAGGACTAGAAAAATAAAAGGACTCGACAAATAAAAGGACTCAGAAAAATAAAAGGACTCAGAAAAAAAAAGAACTAGAAAAATAAAAGGGCTCAGAAAAATAAAAGGACTAGAAAAGTATAAGGATTTGAAAAATAAAAGGACTCAGAAAAATAAAAGGACGGGAAAAAAAAATGACTGGAAAAATAAAAGGACAAGAAAAATAAAAGGATTTGAAAAATAAAAGGACTCGAAAAATAAAAGGACTGGAAAAGTAAAAGGATTTGAAAAATAAAAAGACTCAGAAAACTAAAAGGAATAGAAATATAAAAGAACTAGAGAAAAAAAAAGGACTAGAAAAATAAAAAGACTCAGAAAACTAAAAGGAATAGAAATATAAAA
This sequence comes from Cinnamomum chago, assembly GCA_038049695.1. Taxonomy (NCBI): domain Eukaryota; kingdom Viridiplantae; phylum Streptophyta; class Magnoliopsida; order Laurales; family Lauraceae; genus Cinnamomum; species Cinnamomum chago. The sequence goes on along the minus strand of CP142462.1, from coordinate 59,886,221 downwards.
GAACTAGAGAAAAAAAAGGACTAGAAAAATAAAAAGACTCAGAAAAATAAATGGACTTGAAAAATAAAAGGACTCAGAAAAATAAAAGGTCTAGAAAAGTAAAAGGACTAGAAAAATAAAAAGACTCAGAAAAATAAAAGGATTAGAAAAATAAAAGGACTCAGGAAAATAAAAGGGGTTAGAAAAATAAAATGACTGGAAAAATAAGAGGACTGGAAAAATCAAAGGACTCAGAAAAATAACAGGACTCAGAAAAAAAAAGAACTAGAAAAATAAAATGGCTCAGAAAAATAAAAGGACCAGAAAAGTAAAAGGATTTGAAAAATAAAAGGACTTGGAAAAGTAAAAGCACCCGAAAAATATAGGGACTCGAAAATTAAAAGGACTGGAAAAATAAAAGGACTCAGAAAAATAAAAGGATTAGAAAAATAAAAGGACTCAGGAAAATAAAAGGGGTTAGAAAAATAAAATGATTGGAAAAATAATAGGACTGGAAAAATCAAAGGACTCAGAAAAATAAAAGGACTAGAAAAATAAAAAGATTAGAAAAATAGAAGGCCTATAAAAATAAAAGGACAAAGGAAAATAAAAGGACTTGAAAAATAAAAGGACTCGACAAATAAAAGGACTCAGAAAAATAAAAGGACTCAGAAAAAAAAAAGAACTAGAAAAATAAAAGGGCTCAGAAAAATAAAAGGACTAGAAAAGTAAAAGGATTTGAAAAATAAAAGGACTGGAAAAATAAAAAGATTAGAAAAATAAAAGGAATATAAAAATAAAAGGACTAAGGAAAATAAAAGGAATAGAAAAATAAAAGGACTAGAAAAATAAAAGGACTCGACAAATAAAAGGACTCAGAAAAATAAAAGGACTCAGAAAAAAAAAGAACTAGAAAAATAAAAGGGCTCAGAAAAATAAAAGGACTAGAAAAGTATAAGGATTTGAAAAATAAAAGGACTCAGAAAAATAAAAGGACGGGAAAAAAAATGACTGGAAAAATAAAAGGACAAGAAAAATAAAAGGATTTGAAAAATAAAAGGACTCGAAAAATAAAAGGACTGGAAAAGTAAAAGGATTTGAAAAATAAAAAGACTCAGAAAACTAAAAGGAATAGAAATATAAAAGAACTAGAGAAAAAAAAAGGACTAGAAAAATAAAAAGACTCAGAAAACTAAAAGGAATAGAAATATAAAAGAACTAGAGAAAAAAAAGGACTAGAAAAATAAAAAGACTCAGAAAAATAAATGGACTTGAAAAATAAAAGGACTCAGAAAAATAAAAGGTCTAGAAAAGTAAAAGGACTAGAAAAATAAAAAGACTCAGAAAAATAAAAGGATTAGAAAAATAAAAGGACTCAGGAAAATAAAAGGGGTTAGAAAAATAAAATGACTGGAAAAATAAGAGGACTGGAAAAATCAAAGGACTCAGAAAAATAACAGGACTCGGAAAAAAAAAGAACTAGAAAAATAAAATGGCTCAGAAAAATAAAAGGACCAGAAAAGTAAAAGGATTTGAAAAATAAAAGGACTTGGAAAAGTAAAAGCACTCGAAAAATATAGGGACTCGAAAATTAAAAGGACTGGAAAAATAAAAGGACTCAGAAAAATAAAAGGATTAGAAAAATAAAAGGACTCAGGAAAATAAAAGGGGTTAGAAAAATAAAATGACTGGAAAAATAATAGGACTGGAAAAATCAAAGGACTCAGAAAAATAAAAGGACTAGAAAAATAAAAAGATTAGAAAAATAAAAGGCCTATAAAAATAAAAGGACAAAGGAAAATAAAAGGAATAGAAAAATAAAAGGACTAGAAAAATAAAAGGACTCGACAAATAAAAGGACTCAGAAAAATAAAAGGACTCAGAAAAAAAAAAGAACTAGAAAAATAAAAGGGCTCAGAAAAATAAAAGGACTAGAAAAGTAAAAGGATTTGAAAAATAAAAGGACTGGAAAAATAAAAAGATTAGAAAAATAAAAGGAATATAAAAATAAAAGGACTAAGGAAAATAAAAGGAATAGAAAAATAAAAGGACTAGAAAAATAAAAGGACTCGACAAATAAAAGGACTCAGAAAAATAAACGGACTCAGAAAAAAAAAGAACTAGAAAAATAAAAGGGCTCAGAAAAATAAAAGGACTAGAAAAGTATAAGGATTTGAAAAATAAAAGGACTCAGAAAAATAAAAGGACGGGAAAAAAAATGACTGGAAAAATAAAAGGACAAGAAAAATAAAAGGATTTGAAAAATAAAAGGACTCGAAAAATAAAAGGACTGGAAAAGTAAAAGGATTTGAAAAATAAAAAGACTCAGAAAACTAAAAGGAATAGAAATATAAAAGAACTAGAGAAAAAAAAAGGACTAGAAAAATAAAAAGACTCAGAAAACTAAAAGGAATAGAAATATAAAAGAACTAGAGAAAAAAAAGGACTAGAAAAATAAAAAGACTCAGAAAAATAAAAGGACTCAGAAAAATAAAAGGTCTAGAAAAGTAAAAGGACTAGAAAAATAAAAAGACTCAGAAAAATAAAAGGATTAGAAAAATAAAAGGACTCAGGAAAATAAAAGGGGTTAGAAAAATAAAATGACTGGAAAAATAAGAGGACTGGAAAAATCAAAGGACTCAGAAAAATAACAGGACTCAGAAAAAAAAAGAACTAGAAAAATAAAATGGCTCAGAAAAATAAAAGGACCAGAAAAGTAAAAGGATTTGAAAAATAAAAGGACTTGGAAAAGTAAAAGCACCCGAAAAATATAGGGACTCGAAAATTAAAAGGACTGGAAAAATAAAAGGACTCAGAAAAATAAAAGGATTAGAAAAATAAAAGGACTCAGGAAAATAAAAGGGGTTAGAAAAATAAAATGACTGGAAAAATAATAGGACTGGAAAAATCAAAGGACTCAGAAAAATAAAAGGACTAGAAAAATAAAAAGATTAGAAAAATAAAAGGCCTATAAAAATAAAAGGACAAAGGAAAATAAAAGGAATAGAAAAATAAAAGGACTAGAAAAATAAAAGGACTCGACAAATAAAAGGACTCAGAAAAATAAAAGGACTCAGAAAAAAAAAAGAACTAGAAAAATAAAAGGGCTCAGAAAAATAAAAGGACTAGAAAAGTAAAAGGATTTGAAAAATAAAAGGACTGGAAAAATAAAAAGATTAGAAAAATAAAAGGAATATAAAAATAAAAGGACTAAGGAAAATAAAAGGAATAGAAAAATAAAAGGACTAGAAAAATAAAAGGACTCGACAAATAAAAGGACTCAGAAAAATAAAAGGACTCAGAAAAAAAAAGAACTAGAAAAATAAAAGGGCTCAGAAAAATAAAAGGACTAGAAAAGTATAAGGATTTGAAAAATAAAAGGACTCAGAAAAATAAAAGGACGGGAAAAAAAAATGACTGGAAAAATAAAAGGACAAGAAAAATAAAAGGATTTGAAAAATAAAAGGACTCGAAAAATAAAAGGACTGGAAAAGTAAAAGGATTTGAAAAATAAAAAGACTCAGAAAACTAAAAGGAATAGAAATATAAAAGAACTAGAGAAAAAAAAAGGACTAGAAAAATAAAAAGACTCAGAAAACTAAAAGGAATAGAAATATAAAAGAACTAGAGAAAAAAAAGGACTAGAAAAATAAAAAGACTCAGAAAAATAAATGGACTTGAAAAATAAAAGGACTCAGAAAAATAAAAGGTCTAGAAAAGTAAAAGGACTAGAAAAATAAAAAGACTCAGAAAAATAAAAGGATTAGAAAAATAAAAGGACTCAGGAAAATAAAAGGGGTTAGAAAAATAAAATGACTGGAAAAATAAGAGGACTGGAAAAATCAAAGGACTCAGAAAAATAACAGGACTCAGAAAAAAAAAGAACTAGAAAAATAAAATGGCTCAGAAAAATAAAAGGACCAGAAAAGTAAAAGGATTTGAAAAATAAAAGGACTTGGAAAAGTAAAAGCACCCGAAAAATATAGGGACTCGAAAATTAAAAGGACTGGAAAAATAAAAGGACTCAGAAAAATAAAAGGATTAGAAAAATAAAAGGACTCAGGAAAATAAAAGGGGTTAGAAAAATAAAATGACTGGAAAAATAATAGGACTGGAAAAATCAAAGGACTCAGAAAAATAAAAGGACTAGAAAAATAAAAAGATTAGAAAAATAGAAGGCCTATAAAAATAAAAGGACAAAGGAAAATAAAAGGACTAGAAAAATAAAAGGACTCGACAAATAAAAGGACTCAGAAAAATAAAAGACTCAGAAAAAAAAAAGAACTAGAAAAATAAAAGGGCTCAGAAAAATAAAAGGACTAGAAAAGTAAAAGGATTTGAAAAATAAAAGGACTGGAAAAATAAAAAGATTAGAAAAATAAAAGGAATATAAAAATAAAAGGACTAAGGAAAATAAAAGGAATAGAAAAATAAAAGGACTAGAAAAATAAAAGGACTCGACAAATAAAAGGACTCAGAAAAATAAAAGGACTCAGAAAAAAAAAGAACTAGAAAAATAAAAGGGCTCAGAAAAATAAAAGGACTAGAAAAGTATAAGGATTTGAAAAATAAAAGGACTCAGAAAAATAAAAGGACGGGAAAAAAAAATGACTGGAAAAATAAAAGGACAAGAAAAATAAAAGGATTTGAAAAATAAAAGGACTCGAAAAATAAAAGGACTGGAAAAGTAAAAGGATTTGAAAAATAAAAAGACTCAGAAAACTAAAAGGAATAGAAATATAAAAGAACTAGAGAAAAAAAAAGGACTAGAAAAATAAAAAGACTCAGAAAACTAAAAGGAATAGAAATATAAAAGAACTAGAGAAAAAAAAGGACTAGAAAAATAAAAAGACTCAGAAAAATAAATGGACTTGAAAAATAAAAGGACTCAGAAAAATAAAAGGTCTAGAAAAGTAAAAGGACTAGAAAAATAAAAAGACTCAGAAAAATAAAAGGATTAGAAAAATAAAAGGACTCAGGAAAATAAAAGGGGTTAGAAAAATAAAATGACTGGAAAAATAAGAGGACTGGAAAAATCAAAGGACTCAGAAAAATAACAGGACTCAGAAAAAAAAAGAACTAGAAAAATAAAATGGCTCAGAAAAATAAAAGGACCAGAAAAGTAAAAGGATTTGAAAAATAAAAGGACTTGGAAAAGTAAAAGCACTCGAAAAATATAGGGACTCGAAAATTAAAAGGACTGGAAAAATAAAAGGACTCAGAAAAATAAAAGGATTAGAAAAATAAAAGGACTCAGGAAAATAAAAGGGGTTAGAAAAATAAAATGACTGGAAAAATAATAGGACTGGAAAAATCAAAGGACTCAGAAAAATAAAAGGACTAGAAAAATAAAAAGATTAGAAAAATAAAAGGCCTATAAAAATAAAAGGACAAAGGAAAATAAAAGGAATAGAAAAATAAAAGGACTAGAAAAATAAAAGGACTCGACAAATAAAAGGACTCAGAAAAATAAAAGGACTCAGAAAAAAAAAAGAACTAGAAAAATAAAAGGGCTCAGAAAAATAAAAGGACTAGAAAAGTAAAAGGATTTGAAAAATAAAAGGACTGGAAAAATAAAAAGATTAGAAAAATAAAAGGAATATAAAAATAAAAGGACTAAGGAAAATAAAAGGAATAGAAAAATAAAAGGACTAGAAAAATAAAAGGACTCGACAAATAAAAGGACTCAGAAAAATAAAAGGACTCAGAAAAAAAAAGAACTAGAAATATAAAAGGGCTCAGAAAAATAAAAGGACTAGAAAAGTATAAGGATTTGAAAAATAAAAGGTCTCAGAAAAATAAAAGGACGGGAAAAAAAAATGACTGGAAAAATAAAAGGACAAGAAAAATAAAAGGATTTGAAAAATAAAAGGACTCGAAAAATAAAAGGACTGGAAAAGTAAAAGGATTTGAAAAATAAAAAGACTCAGAAAACTAAAAGGAATAGAAATATAAAAGAACTAGAGAAAAAAAAAGGACTAGAAAAATAAAAAGACTCAGAAAACTAAAAGGAATAGAAATATAAAAGAACTAGAGAAAAAAAAGGACTAGAAAAATAAAAAGACTCAGAAAAATAAATGGACTTGAAAAATAAAAGGACTCAGAAAAATAAAAGGTCTAGAAAAGTAAAAGGACTAGAAAAATAAAAAGACTCAGAAAAATAAAAGGATTAGAAAAATAAAAGGACTCAGGAAAATAAAAGGGGTTAGAAAAATAAAATGACTGGAAAAATAAGAGGACTGGAAAAATCAAAGGACTCAGAAAAATAACAGGACTCAGAAAAAAAAAGAACTAGAAAAATAAAATGGCTCAGAAAAATAAAAGGACCAGAAAAGTAAAAGGATTTGAAAAATAAAAGGACTTGGAAAAGTAAAAGCACTCGAAAAATATAGGGACTCGAAAATTAAAAGGACTGGAAAAATAAAAGGACTCAGAAAAATAAAAGGATTAGAAAAATAAAAGGACTCAGGAAAATAAAAGGGGTTAGAAAAATAAAATGACTGGAAAAATAATAGGACTGGAAAAATCAAAGGACTCAGAAAAATAAAAGGACTAGAAAAATAAAAAGATTAGAAAAATAAAAGGCCTATAAAAATAAAAGGACAAAGGAAAATAAAAGGAATAGAAAAATAAAAGGACTAGAAAAATAAAAGGACTCGACAAATAAAAGGACTCAGAAAAATAAAAGGACTCAGAAAAAAAAAAGAACTAGAAAAATAAAAGGGCTCAGAAAAATAAAAGGACTAGAAAAGTAAAAGGATTTGAAAAATAAAAGGACTGGAAAAATAAAAAGATTAGAAAAATAAAAGGAATATAAAAATAAAAGGACTAAGGAAAATAAAAGGAATAGAAAAATAAAAGGACTAGAAAAATAAAAGGACTCGACAAATAAAAGGACTCAGAAAAATAAAAGGACTCAGAAAAAAAAAGAACTAGAAAAATAAAAGGGCTCAGAAAAATAAAAGGACTAGAAAAGTATAAGGATTTGAAAAATAAAAGGACTCAGAAAAATAAAAGGACTGGAAAAATAAAAGGACAAGAAAAATAAAAGGATTTGAAAAATAAAAGGACTCGAAAAATAAAAGGACTGGAAAAGTAAAAGGATTTGAAAAATAAAAAGACTCAGAAAACTAAAAGGAATAGAAATATAAAAGAACTAGAGAAAAAAAAAGGACTAGAAAAATAAAAAGACTCAGAAAACTAAAAGGAATAGAAATATAAAAGAACTAGAGAAAAAAAAGGACTAGAAAAATAAAAAGACTCAGAAAAATAAATGGACTTGAAAAATAAAAGGACTCAGAAAAATAAAAGGTCTAGAAAAGTAAAAGGACTAGAAAAATAAAAAGACTCAGAAAAATAAAAGGATTAGAAAAATAAAAGGACTCAGGAAAATAAAAGGGGTTAGAAAAATAAAATGACTGGAAAAATAAGAGGACTGGAAAAATCAAAGGACTCAGAAAAATAACAGGACTCAGAAAAAAAAAGAACTAGAAAAATAAAATGGCTCAGAAAAATAAAAGGACCAGAAAAGTAAAAGGATTTGAAAAATAAAAGGACTTGGAAAAGTAAAAGCACTCGAAAAATATAGGGACTCGAAAATTAAAAGGACTGGAAAAATAAAAGGACTCAGAAAAATAAAAGGATTAGAAAAATAAAAGGACTCAGGAAAATAAAAGGGGTTAGAAAAATAAAATGACTGGAAAAATAATAGGACTGGAAAAATCAAAGGACTCAGAAAAATAAAAGGACTAGAAAAATAAAAAGATTAGAAAAATAGAAGGCCTATAAAAATAAAAGGACAAAGGAAAATAAAAGGAATAGAAAAATAAAAGGACTAGAAAAATAAAAGGACTCGACAAATAAAAGGACTCAGAAAAATAAAAGGACTCAGAAAAAAAAAAGAACTAGAAAAATAAAAGGGCTCAGAAAAATAAAAGGACTAGAAAAGTAAAAGGATTTGAAAAATAAAAGGACTGGAAAAATAAAAAGATTAGAAAAATAAAAGGAATATAAAAATAAAAGGACTAAGGAAAATAAAAGGAATAGAAAAATAAAAGGACTAGAAAAATAAAAGGACTCGACAAATAAAAGGACTTAGAAAAATAAAAGGACTCAGAAAAAAAAAGAACTAGAAAAATAAAAGGGCTCAGAAAAATAAAAGGACTAGAAAAGTATAAGGATTTGAAAAATAAAAGGACTCAGAAAAATAAAAGGACGGGAAAAAAAATGACTGGAAAAATAAAAGGACAAGAAAAATAAAAGGATTTGAAAAATAAAAGGACTCGAAAAATAAAAGGACTGGAAAAGTAAAAGGATTTGAAAAATAAAAAGACTCAGAAAACTAAAAGGAATAGAAATATAAAAGAACTAGAGAAAAAAAAAGGACTAGAAAAATAAAAAGACTCAGAAAACTAAAAGGAATAGAAATATAAAAGAACTAGAGAAAAAAAAGGACTAGAAAAATAAAAAGACTCAGAAAAATAAATGGACTTGAAAAATAAAAGGACTCAGAAAAATAAAAGGTCTAGAAAAGTAAAAGGACTAGAAAAATAAAAAGACTCAGAAAAATAAAAGGATTAGAAAAATAAAAGGACTCAGGAAAATAAAAGGGGTTAGAAAAATAAAATGACTGGAAAAATAAGAGGACTGGAAAAATCAAAGGACTCAGAAAAATAACAGGACTCAGAAAAAAAAAGAACTAGAAAAATAAAATGGCTCAGAAAAATAAAAGGACCAGAAAAGTAAAAGGATTTGAAAAATAAAAGGACTTGGAAAAGTAAAAGCACTCGAAAAATATAGGGACTCGAAAATTAAAAGGACTGGAAAAATAAAAGGACTCAGAAAAATAAAAGGATTAGAAAAATAAAAGGACTCAGGAAAATAAAAGGGGTTAGAAAAATAAAATGACTGGAAAAATAATAGGACTGGAAAAATCAAAGGACTCAGAAAAATAAAAGGACTAGAAAAATAAAAAGATTAGAAAAATAAAAGGCCTATAAAAATAAAAGGACAAAGGAAAATAAAAGGAATAGAAAAATAAAAGGACTAGAAAAATAAAAGGACTCGACAAATAAAAGGACTCAGAAAAATAAAAGGACTCAGAAAAAAAAAAGAACTAGAAAAATAAAAGGGCTCAGAAAAATAAAAGGACTAGAAAAGTAAAAGGATTTGAAAAATAAAAGGACTGGAAAAATAAAAAGATTAGAAAAATAAAAGGAATATAAAAATAAAAGGACTAAGGAAAATAAAAGGAATAGAAAAATAAAAGGACTAGAAAAATAAAAGGACTCGACAAATAAAAGGACTCAGAAAAATAAAAGGACTCAGAAAAAAAAAGAACTAGAAATATAAAAGGGCTCAGAAAAATAAAAGGACTAGAAAAGTATAAGGATTTGAAAAATAAAAGGTCTCAGAAAAATAAAAGGACGGGAAAAAAAAATGACTGGAAAAATAAAAGGACAAGAAAAATAAAAGGATTTGAAAAATAAAAGGACTCGAAAAATAAAAGGACTGGAAAAGTAAAAGGATTTGAAAAATAAAAAGACTCAGAAAACTAAAAGGAATAGAAATATAAAAGAACTAGAGAAAAAAAAAGGACTAGAAAAATAAAAAGACTCAGAAAACTAAAAGGAATAGAAATATAAAAGAACTAGAGAAAAAAAAGGACTAGAAAAATAAAAAGACTCAGAAAAATAAATGGACTTGAAAAATAAAAGGACTCAGAAAAATAAAAGGTCTAGAAAAGTAAAAGGACTAGAAAAATAAAAAGACTCAGAAAAATAAAAGGATTAGAAAAATAAAAGGACTCAGGAAAATAAAAGGGGTTAGAAAAATAAAATGACTGGAAAAATAAGAGGACTGGAAAAATCAAAGGACTCAGAAAAATAACAGGACTCAGAAAAAAAAAGAACTAGAAAAATAAAATGGCTCAGAAAAATAAAAGGACCAGAAAAGTAAAAGGATTTGAAAAATAAAAGGACTTGGAAAAGTAAAAGCACTCGAAAAATATAGGGACTCGAAAATTAAAAGGACTGGAAAAATAAAAGGACTCAGAAAAATAAAAGGATTAGAAAAATAAAAGGACTCAGGAAAATAAAAGGGGTTAGAAAAATAAAATGACTGGAAAAATAATAGGACTGGAAAAATCAAAGGACTCAGAAAAATAAAAGGACTAGAAAAATAAAAAGATTAGAAAAATAAAAGGCCTATAAAAATAAAAGGACAAAGGAAAATAAAAGGAATAGAAAAATAAAAGGACTAGAAAAATAAAAGGACTCGACAAATAAAAGGACTCAGAAAAATAAAAGGACTCAGAAAAAAAAAAGAACTAGAAAAATAAAAGGGCTCAGAAAAATAAAAGGACTAGAAAAGTAAAAGGATTTGAAAAATAAAAGGACTGGAAAAATAAAAAGATTAGAAAAATAAAAGGAATATAAAAATAAAAGGACTAAGGAAAATAAAAGGAATAGAAAAATAAAAGGACTAGAAAAATAAAAGGACTCGACAAATAAAAGGACTTAGAAAAATAAAAGGACTCAGAAAAAAAAAGAACTAGAAAAATAAAAGGGCTCAGAAAAATAAAAGGACTAGAAAAGTATAAGGATTTGAAAAATAAAAGGACTCAGAAAAATAAAAGGACTGGAAAAATAAAAGGACAAGAAAAATAAAAGGATTTGAAAAATAAAAGGACTCGAAAAATAAAAGGACTGGAAAAGTAAAAGGATTTGAAAAATAAAAAGACTCAGAAAACTAAAAGGAATAGAAATATAAAAGAACTAGAGAAAAAAAAAGGACTAGAAAAATAAAAAGACTCAGAAAACTAAAAGGAATAGAAATATAAAAGAACTAGAGAAAAAAAAGGACTAGAAAAATAAAAAGACTCAGAAAAATAAATGGACTTGAAAAATAAAAGGACTCAGAAAAATAAAAGGTCTAGAAAAGTAAAAGGACTAGAAAAATAAAAAGACTCAGAAAAATAAAAGGATTAGAAAAATAAAAGGACTCAGGAAAATAAAAGGGGTTAGAAAAATAAAATGACTGGAAAAATAAGAGGACTGGAAAAATCAAAGGACTCAGAAAAATAACAGGACTCAGAAAAAAAAAGAACTAGAAAAATAAAATGGCTCAGAAAAATAAAAGGACCAGAAAAGTAAAAGGATTTGAAAAATAAAAGGACTTGGAAAAGTAAAAGCACTCGAAAAATATAGGGACTCGAAAATTAAAAGGACTGGAAAAATAAAAGGACTCAGAAAAATAAAAGGATTAGAAAAATAAAAGGACTCAGGAAAATAAAAGGGGTTAGAAAAATAAAATGACTGGAAAAATAATAGGACTGGAAAAATCAAAGGACTCAGAAAAATAAAAGGACTAGAAAAATAAAAAGATTAGAAAAATAGAAGGCCTATAAAAATAAAAGGACAAAGGAAAATAAAAGGAATAGAAAAATAAAAGGACTAGAAAAATAAAAGGACTCGACAAATAAAAGGACTCAGAAAAATAAAAGGACTCAGAAAAAAAAAAGAACTAGAAAAATAAAAGGGCTCAGAAAAATAAAAGGACTAGAAAAGTAAAAGGATTTGAAAAATAAAAGGACTGGAAAAATAAAAAGATTAGAAAAATAAAAGGAATATAAAAATAAAAGGACTAAGGAAAATAAAAGGAATAGAAAAATAAAAGGACTAGAAAAATAAAAGGACTCGACAAATAAAAGGACTTAGAAAAATAAAAGGACTCAGAAAAAAAAAGAACTAGAAAAATAAAAGGGCTCAGAAAAATAAAAGGACTAGAAAAGTATAAGGATTTGAAAAATAAAAGGACTCAGAAAAATAAAAGGACGGGAAAAAAAATGACTGGAAAAATAAAAGGACAAGAAAAATAAAAGGATTTGAAAAATAAAAGGACTCGAAAAATAAAAGGACTGGAAAAGTAAAAGGATTTGAAAAATAAAAAGACTCAGAAAACTAAAAGGAATAGAAATATAAAAGAACTAGAGAAAAAAAAGGACTAGAAAAATAAAAAGACTCAGAAAACTAAAAGGAATAGAAATATAAAAGAACTAGAGAAAAAAAAGGACTAGAAAAATAAAAAGACTCAGAAAAATAAATGGACTTGAAAAATAAAAGGACTCAGAAAAATAAAAGGTCTAGAAAAGTAAAAGGACTAGAAAAATAAAAAGACTCAGAAAAATAAAAGGATTAGAAAAATAAAAGGACTCAGGAAAATAAAAGGGGTTAGAAAAATAAAATGACTGGAAAAATAAGAGGACTGGAAAAATCAAAGGACTCAGAAAAATAACAGGACTCAGAAAAAAAAAGAACTAGAAAAATAAAATGGCTCAGAAAAATAAAAGGACCAGAAAAGTAAAAGGATTTGAAAAATAAAAGGACTTGGAAAAGTAAAAGCACTCGAAAAATATAGGGACTCGAAAATTAAAAGGACTGGAAAAATAAAAGGACTCAGAAAAATAAAAGGATTAGAAAAATAAAAGGACTCAGGAAAATAAAAGGGGTTAGAAAAATAAAATGACTGGAAAAATAATAGGACTGGAAAAATCAAAGGACTCAGAAAAATAAAAGGACTAGAAAAATAAAAAGATTAGAAAAATAAAAGGCCTATAAAAATAAAAGGACAAAGGAAAATAAAAGGAATAGAAAAATAAAAGGACTAGAAAAATAAAAGGACTCGACAAATAAAAGGACTCAGAAAAATAAAAGGACTCAGAAAAAAAAAAGAACTAGAAAAATAAAAGGGCTCAGAAAAATAAAAGGACTAGAAAAGTAAAAGGATTTGAAAAATAAAAGGACTGGAAAAATAAAAAGATTAGAAAAATAAAAGGAATATAAAAATAAAAGGACTAAGGAAAATAAAAGGAATAGAAAAATAAAAGGACTAGAAAAATAAAAGGACTCGACAAATAAAAGGACTCAGAAAAATAAAAGGACTCAGAAAAAAAAAGAACTAGAAATATAAAAGGGCTCAGAAAAATAAAAGGACTAGAAAAGTATAAGGATTTGAAAAATAAAAGGTCTCAGAAAAATAAAAGGACGGGAAAAAAAAATGACTGGAAAAATAAAAGGACAAGAAAAATAAAAGGATTTGAAAAATAAAAGGACTCGAAAAATAAAAGGACTGGAAAAGTAAAAGGATTTGAAAAATAAAAAGACTCAGAAAACTAAAAGGAATAGAAATATAAAAGAACTAGAGAAAAAAAAAGGACTAGAAAAATAAAAAGACTCAGAAAACTAAAAGGAATAGAAATATAAAAGAACTAGAGAAAAAAAAGGACTAGAAAAATAAAAAGACTCAGAAAAATAAATGGACTTGAAAAATAAAAGGACTCAGAAAAATAAAAGGTCTAGAAAAGTAAAAGGACTAGAAAAATAAAAAGACTCAGAAAAATAAAAGGATTAGAAAAATAAAAGGACTCAGGAAAATAAAAGGGGTTAGAAAAATAAAATGACTGGAAAAATAAGAGGACTGGAAAAATCAAAGGACTCAGAAAAATAACAGGACTCAGAAAAAAAAAGAACTAGAAAAATAAAATGGCTCAGAAAAATAAAAGGACCAGAAAAGTAAAAGGATTTGAAAAATAAAAGGACTTGGAAAAGTAAAAGCACCCGAAAAATATAGGGACTCGAAAATTAAAAGGACTGGAAAAATAAAAGGACTCAGAAAAATAAAAGGATTAGAAAAATAAAAGGACTCAGGAAAATAAAAGGGGTTAGAAAAATAAAATGACTGGAAAAGTAATAGGACTGGAAAAATCAAAGGACTCAGAAAAATAAAAGGACTAGAAAAATAAAAAGATTAGAAAAATAGAAGGCCTATAAAAATAAAAGGACAAAGGAAAATAAAAGGACTAGAAAAATAAAAGGACTCGACAAATAAAAGGACTCAGAAAAATAAAAGACTCAGAAAAAAAAAAGAACTAGAAAAATAAAAGGGCTCAGAAAAATAAAAGGACTAGAAAAGTAAAAGGATTTGAAAAATAAAAGGACTGGAAAAATAAAAAGATTAGAAAAATAAAAGGAATATAAAAATAAAAGGACTAAGGAAAATAAAAGGAATAGAAAAATAAAAGGACTAGAAAAATAAAAGGACTCGACAAATAAAAGGACTTAGAAAAATAAAAGGACTCAGAAAAAAAAAGAACTAGAAAAATAAAAGGGCTCAGAAAAATAAAAGGACTAGAAAAGTATAAGGATTTGAAAAATAAAAGGACTCAGAAAAATAAAAGGACGGGAAAAAAAATGACTGGAAAAATAAAAGGACAAGAAAAATAAAAGGATTTGAAAAATAAAAGGACTCGAAAAATAAAAGGACTGGAAAAGTAAAAGGATTTGAAAAATAAAAAGACTCAGAAAACTAAAAGGAATAGAAATATAAAAGAACTAGAGAAAAAAAAAGGACTAGAAAAATAAAAAGACTCAGAAAACTAAAAGGAATAGAAATATAAAAGAACTAGAGAAAAAAAAGGACTAGAAAAATAAAAAGACTCAGAAAAATAAATGGACTTGAAAAATAAAAGGACTCAGAAAAATAAAAGGTCTAGAAAAGTAAAAGGACTAGAAAAATAAAAAGACTCAGAAAAATAAAAGGATTAGAAAAATAAAAGGACTCAGGAAAATAAAAGGGGTTAGAAAAATAAAATGACTGGAAAAATAAGAGGACTGGAAAAATCAAAGGACTCAGAAAAATAACAGGACTCAGAAAAAAAAAGAACTAGAAAAATAAAATGGCTCAGAAAAATAAAAGGACCAGAAAAGTAAAAGGATTTGAAAAATAAAAGGACTTGGAAAAGTAAAAGCACTCGAAAAATATAGGGACTCGAAAATTAAAAGGACTGGAAAAATAAAAGGACTCAGAAAAATAAAAGGATTAGAAAAATAAAAGGACTCAGGAAAATAAAAGGGGTTAGAAAAATAAAATGACTGGAAAAATAATAGGACTGGAAAAATCAAAGGACTCAGAAAAATAAAAGGACTAGAAAAATAAAAAGATTAGAAAAATAGAAGGCCTATAAAAATAAAAGGACAAAGGAAAATAAAAGGACTAGAAAAATAAAAGGACTCGACAAATAAAAGGACTCAGAAAAATAAAAGGACTCAGAAAAAAAAAAAGAACTAGAAAAATAAAAGGGCTCAGAAAAATAAAAGGACTAGAAAAGTAAAAGGATTTGAAAAATAAAAGGACTGGAAAAATAAAAAGATTAGAAAAATAAAAGGAATATAAAAATAAAAGGACTAAGGAAAATAAAAGGAATAGAAAAATAAAAGGACTAGAAAAATAAAAGGACTCGACAAATAAAAGGACTCAGAAAAATAAAAGGACTCAGAAAAAAAAAGAACTAGAAAAATAAAAGGGCTCAGAAAAATAAAAGGACTAGAAAAGTATAAGGATTTGAAAAATAAAAGGACTCAGAAAAATAAAAGGACTGGAAAAATAAAATGACTGGAAAAATAAAAGGACAAGAAAAATAAAAGGATTTGAAAAATAAAAGGACTCGAAAAATAAAAGGACTAGAAAAATAAAAGGACTCGACAAATAAAAGGACTCGACAAATAAAAGGACTCAGAAAAATAAAAGGACTCAGAAAAAAAAAGAACTAGAAAAATAAAAGGGCTCAGAAAAATAAAAGGACCAGAAAAGTAAAAGGATTTGAAAAATAAAAGGACTTGGAAAAGTAAAAGCACTTGAAAAATATAGGGACTCGAAAATTAAAAGGACTGGAAAAATAAAAGGACTCCGAAAAATAAAAGGATTAGAAAAATAAAAGGACTCAGGAAAATAAAAGGGGTTAGAAAAATAAAATTACTGGAAAAATAATAGGACTGGAAAAATCAAAGGACTCAGAAAAATAAAAGGATTAGAAAAATAAAAAGATTAGAAAAATAGAAGGCCTATAAAAATAAAAGGACAAAGGAAAATAAAAGGAATAGAAAAATAAAAGGACTAGAAAAATAAAAGGACTCGACAAATAAAAGGACTCAGAAAAATAAAACGACTCAGAAAAAAAAAAGAACTAGAAAATTAAAAGGGCTCAGAAAAATAAAAGGACTAAAAAAGTAAAAGGATTTGAAAAATAAAAGGACTCAGAAAAATAAAAGGAATGGAAAAATAAAAAGATTAGAAAAATAAAAGGAATATAAAAATAAAAGAACTAAGGAAAATAAAAGGAATAGAAAAATAAAAGGACTAGAAAAATAAAAGGAATCGACAAATAAAAGGACTCAGAAAAATAAAAGGACTCAGAAAAAAAAAGAACTAGAAAAATTAAAGGGCTCAGAAAAATAAAAGGACTAGAAAAGTATAAGGATTTGAAAAATAAAAGGACTCAGAAAAATAAAAGGACGGGAAAAAAAATTACTGGAAAAATAAAAGGACAAGAAAAATAAACGGATTTGAAAAATAAAAGGACTCGAAAAATAAAAGGACTGGAAAAGTAAAAGGATTTGAAAAATAAAAAGACTCAGAAAACTAAAAGGAATAGAAATATAAAAGAACTAGAGAAAAAAAAAGGACTAGAAAAATAAAAAGACTCAGAAAAATAAATGGACTTGAAAAATAAAAGGACTCAGAAAAATAAAAGGTCTAGAAAAGTAAAAGGACCAGAAAAATAAAAAGACTCAGAAAAATAAAAGGATTAGAAAAATAAAAGGACTCAGGAAAATAAAAGGGGTTAGAAAAATAAAATGACTGGAAAAATATGAGGACTGGAAAAATCAAAGGACTCAGAAAAATAACAGGACTCAGAAAAAAAAAGAACTAGAAAAATAAAATGGCTCAGAAAAATAAAAGGACCAGAAAAGTAAAAGGATTTGAAAAATAAAAGGACTTGGAAAAGTAAAAGCACTCGAAAAATATAGGGACTCGAAAATTAAAAGGACTGGAAAAATAAAAGGACTCAGAAAAATAAAAGGATTAGAAAAATAAAAGGACTCAGGAAAATAAAAGGGGTTAGAAAAATAAAATGACTGGAAAAATAATAGGACTGGAAAAATCAAAGGACTCAGAAAAATAAAAGGACTAGAAAAATAAAAAGATTAGAAAAATAGAAGGCCTATAAAAATAAAAGGACAAAGGAAAATAAAAGGAATAGAAAAATAAAAGGACTAGAAAAATAAAAGGACTCGACAAATAAAAGGACTCAGAAAAATAAAAGGACTCAGAAAAAAAAAAGAACTAGAAAAATAAAAGGGCTCAGAAAAATAAAAGGACTAGAAAAGTAAAAGGATTTGAAAAATAAAAGGACTGGAAAAATAAAAAGATTAGAAAAATAAAAGGAATATAAAAATAAAAGGACTAAGGAAAATAAAAGGAATAGAAAAATAAAAGGACTAGAAAAATAAAAGGACTCGACAAATAAAAGGACTCAGAAAAATAAAAGGACTCAGAAAAAAAAAAGAACTAGAAAAATAAAAGGGCTCAGAAAAATAAAAGGACTAGAAAAGTATAAGGATTTGAAAAATAAAAGGACTCAGAAAAATAAAAGGACGGGAAAAAAAATGACTGGAAAAATAAAAGGACAAGAAAAATAAAAGGATTTGAAAAATAAAAGGACTCGAAAAATAAAAGGACTGGAAAAGTAAAAGGATTTGAAAAATAAAAAGACTCAGAAAACTAAAAGGAATAGAAATATAAAAGAACTAGAGAAAAAAAAAGGACTAGAAATATAAAAAGACTCAGAAAACTAAAAGGAATAGAAATATAAAAGAACTAGAGAAAAAAAAGGACTAGAAAAATAAAAAGACTCAGAAAAATAAATGGACTTGAAAAATAAAAGGACTCAGAAAAATAAAAGGTCTAGAAAAGTAAAAGGACTAGAAAAATAAAAAGACTCAGAAAAATAAAAGGATTAGAAAAATAAAAGGACTCAGGAAAATAAAAGGGGTTAGAAAAATAAAATGACTGGAAAAATAAGAGGACTGGAAAAATCAAAGGACTCAGAAAAATAACAGGACTCAGAAAAAAAAAGAACTAGAAAAATAAAATGGCTCAGAAAAATAAAAGGACCAGAAAAGTAAAAGGATTTGAAAAATAAAAGGACTTGGAAAAGTAAAAGCACTCGAAAAATATAGGGACTCGAAAATTAAAAGGACTGGAAAAATAAAAGGACTCAGAAAAATAAAAGGATTAGAAAAATAAAAGGACTCAGGAAAATAAAAGGGGTTAGAAAAATAAAATGACTGGAAAAATAATAGGACTGGAAAAATCAAAGGACTCAGAAAAATAAAAGGACTAGAAAAATAAAAAGATTAGAAAAATAGAAGGCCTATAAAAATAAAAGGACAAAGGAAAATAAAAGGACTAGAAAAATAAAAGGACTCGACAAATAAAAGGACTCAGAAAAATAAAAGGACTCAGAAAAAAAAAGAACTAGAAAAGTAAAAGGGCTCAGAAAAATAAAAGGACTAGAAAAGTAAAAGGATTTGAAAAATAAAAGGACTGGAAAAATAAAAAGATTAGAAAAATAAAAGGAATATAAAAATAAAAGGACTAAGGAAAATAAAAGGAATAGAAAAATAAAAGGACTAGAAAAATAAAAGGACTCGACAAATAAAAGGACTCAGAAAAATAAAAGGACTCAGAAAAAAAAAGAACTAGAAAAATAAAAGGGCTCAGAAAAATAAAAGGACTAGAAAAGTATAAGGATTTGAAAAATAAAAGGACTCAGAAAAATAAAAGGACGGGAAAAAAAATGACTGGAAAAATAAAAGGACAAGAAAAATAAAAGGATTTGAAAAATAAAAGGACTCGAAAAATAAAAGGACTGGAAAAGTAAAAGGATTTGAAAAATAAAAAGACTCAGAAAACTAAAAGGAATAGAAATATAAAAGAACTAGAGAAAAAAAAAGGACTAGAAAAATAAAAAGACTCAGAAAACTAAAAGGAATAGAAATATAAAAGAACTAGAGAAAAAAAAGGACTAGAAAAATAAAAAGACTCAGAAAAATAAATGGACTTGAAAAATAAAAGGACTCAGAAAAATAAAAGGATTAGAAAAATAAAAGGACTCAGGAAAATAAAAGGGGTTAGAAAAATAAAATGACTGGAAAAATAATAGGACTGGAAAAATCAAAGGACTCAGAAAAATAAAAGGACTAGAAAAATAAAAAGATTAGAAAAATAGAAGGCCTATAAAAATAAAAGGACAAAGGAAAATAAAAGGAATAGAAAAATAAAAGGACTAGAAAAATAAAAGGACTCGACAAATAAAAGGACTCAGAAAAATAAAAGGACTCAGAAAAAAAAAAGAACTAGAAAAATAAAAGGGCTCAGAAAAATAAAAGGACTAGAAAAGTAAAAGGATTTGAAAAATAAAAGGACTGGAAAAATAAAAAGATTAGAAAAATAAAAGGAATATAAAAATAAAAGGACTAAGGAAAATAAAAGGAATAGAAAAATAAAAGGACTAGAAAAATAAAAGGACTCGACAAATAAAAGGACTCAGAAAAATAAAAGGACTCAGAAAAAAAAAAGAACTAGAAAAATAAAAGGGCTCAGAAAAATAAAAGGACTAGAAAAGTATAAGGATTTGAAAAATAAAAGGACTCAGAAAAATAAAAGGACGGGAAAAAAAATGACTGGAAAAATAAAAGGACAAGAAAAATAAAAGGATTTGAAAAATAAAAGGACTCGAAAAATAAAAGGACTGGAAAAGTAAAAGGATTTGAAAAATAAAAAGACTCAGAAAACTAAAAGGAATAGAAATATAAAAGAACTAGAGAAAAAAAAAGGACTAGAAATATAAAAAGACTCAGAAAACTAAAAGGAATAGAAATATAAAAGAACTAGAGAAAAAAAAGGACTAGAAAAATAAAAAGACTCAGAAAAATAAATGGACTTGAAAAATAAAAGGACTCAGAAAAATAAAAGGTCTAGAAAAGTAAAAGGACTAGAAAAATAAAAAGACTCAGAAAAATAAAAGGATTAGAAAAATAAAAGGACTCAGGAAAATAAAAGGGGTTAGAAAAATAAAATGACTGGAAAAATAAGAGGACTGGAAAAATCAAAGGACTCAGAAAAATAACAGGACTCAGAAAAAAAAAGAACTAGAAAAATAAAATGGCTCAGAAAAATAAAAGGACCAGAAAAGTAAAAGGATTTGAAAAATAAAAGGACTTGGAAAAGTAAAAGCACTCGAAAAATATAGGGACTCGAAAATTAAAAGGACTGGAAAAATAAAAGGACTCAGAAAAATAAAAGGATTAGAAAAATAAAAGGACTCAGGAAAATAAAAGGGGTTAGAAAAATAAAATGACTGGAAAAATAATAGGACTGGAAAAATCAAAGGACTCAGAAAAATAAAAGGACTAGAAAAATAAAAAGATTAGAAAAATAGAAGGCCTATAAAAATAAAAGGACAAAGGAAAATAAAAGGACTAGAAAAATAAAAGGACTCGACAAATAAAAGGACTCAGAAAAATAAAAGGACTCAGAAAAAAAAAGAACTAGAAAAGTAAAAGGGCTCAGAAAAATAAAAGGACTAGAAAAGTAAAAGGATTTGAAAAATAAAAGGACTGGAAAAATAAAAAGATTAGAAAAATAAAAGGAATATAAAAATAAAAGGACTAAGGAAAATAAAAGGAATAGAAAAATAAAAGGACTAGAAAAATAAAAGGACTCGACAAATAAAAGGACTCAGAAAAATAAAAGGACTCAGAAAAAAAAAGAACTAGAAAAATAAAAGGGCTCAGAAAAATAAAAGGACTAGAAAAGTATAAGGATTTGAAAAATAAAAGGACTCAGAAAAATAAAAGGACGGGAAAAAAAATGACTGGAAAAATAAAAGGACAAGAAAAATAAAAGGATTTGAAAAATAAAAGGACTCGAAAAATAAAAGGACTGGAAAAGTAAAAGGATTTGAAAAATAAAAAGACTCAGAAAACTAAAAGGAATAGAAATATAAAAGAACTAGAGAAAAAAAAAGGACTAGAAAAATAAAAAGACTCAGAAAACTAAAAGGAATAGAAATATAAAAGAACTAGAGAAAAAAAAGGACTAGAAAAATAAAAAGACTCAGAAAAATAAATGGACTTGAAAAATAAAAGGACTCAGAAAAATAAAAGGATTAGAAAAATAAAAGGACTCAGGAAAATAAAAGGGGTTAGAAAAATAAAATGACTGGAAAAATAATAGGACTGGAAAAATCAAAGGACTCAGAAAAATAAAAGGACTAGAAAAATAAAAAGATTAGAAAAATAGAAGGCCTATAAAAATAAAAGGACAAAGGAAAATAAAAGGAATAGAAAAATAAAAGGACTAGAAAAATAAAAGGACTCGACAAATAAAAGGACTCAGAAAAATAAAAGGACTCAGAAAAAAAAAAGAACTAGAAAAATAAAAGGGCTCAGAAAAATAAAAGGACTAGAAAAGTAAAAGGATTTGAAAAATAAAAGGACTGGAAAAATAAAAAGATTAGAAAAATAAAAGGAATATAAAAATAAAAGGACTAAGGAAAATAAAAGGAATAGAAAAATAAAAGGACTAGAAAAATAAAAGGACTCGACAAATAAAAGGACTCAGAAAAATAAAAGGACTCAGAAAAAAAAAAGAACTAGAAAAATAAAAGGGCTCAGAAAAATAAAAGGACTAGAAAAGTATAAGGATTTGAAAAATAAAAGGACTCAGAAAAATAAAAGGACGGGAAAAAAAATGACTGGAAAAATAAAAGGACAAGAAAAATAAAAGGATTTGAAAAATAAAAGGACTCGAAAAATAAAAGGACTGGAAAAGTAAAAGGATTTGAAAAATAAAAAGACTCAGAAAACTAAAAGGAATAGAAATATAAAAGAACTAGAGAAAAAAAAAGGACTAGAAATATAAAAAGACTCAGAAAACTAAAAGGAATAGAAATATAAAAGAACTAGAGAAAAAAAAGGACTAGAAAAATAAAAAGACTCAGAAAAATAAATGGACTTGAAAAATAAAAGGACTCAGAAAAATAAAAGGTCTAGAAAAGTAAAAGGACTAGAAAAATAAAAAGACTCAGAAAAATAAAAGGATTAGAAAAATAAAAGGACTCAGGAAAATAAAAGGGGTTAGAAAAATAAAATGACTGGAAAAATAAGAGGACTGGAAAAATCAAAGGACTCAGAAAAATAACAGGACTCAGAAAAAAAAAGAACTAGAAAAATAAAATGGCTCAGAAAAATAAAAGGACCAGAAAAGTAAAAGGATTTGAAAAATAAAAGGACTTGGAAAAGTAAAAGCACTCGAAAAATATAGGGACTCGAAAATTAAAAGGACTGGAAAAATAAAAGGACTCAGAAAAATAAAAGGATTAGAAAAATAAAAGGACTCAGGAAAATAAAAGGGGTTAGAAAAATAAAATGACTGGAAAAATAATAGGACTGGAAAAATCAAAGGACTCAGAAAAATAAAAGGACTAGAAAAATAAAAAGATTAGAAAAATAGAAGGCCTATAAAAATAAAAGGACAAAGGAAAATAAAAGGACTAGAAAAATAAAAGGACTCGACAAATAAAAGGACTCAGAAAAATAAAAGGACTCAGAAAAAAAAAGAACTAGAAAAGTAAAAGGGCTCAGAAAAATAAAAGGACTAGAAAAGTAAAAGGATTTGAAAAATAAAAGGACTGGAAAAATAAAAAGATTAGAAAAATAAAAGGAATATAAAAATAAAAGGACTAAGGAAAATAAAAGGAATAGAAAAATAAAAGGACTAGAAAAATAAAAGGACTCGACAAATAAAAGGACTCAGAAAAATAAAAGGACTCAGAAAAAAAAAGAACTAGAAAAATAAAAGGGCTCAGAAAAATAAAAGGACTAGAAAAGTATAAGGATTTGAAAAATAAAAGGACTCAGAAAAATAAAAGGACGGGAAAAAAAATGACTGGAAAAATAAAAGGACAAGAAAAATAAAAGGATTTGAAAAATAAAAGGACTCGAAAAATAAAAGGACTGGAAAAGTAAAAGGATTTGAAAAATAAAAAGACTCAGAAAACTAAAAGGAATAGAAATATAAAAGAACTAGAGAAAAAAAAAGGACTAGAAAAATAAAAAGACTCAGAAAACTAAAAGGAATAGAAATATAAAAGAACTAGAGAAAAAAAAGGACTAGAAAAATAAAAAGACTCAGAAAAATAAATGGACTTGAAAAATAAAAGGACTCAGAAAAATAAAAGGATTAGAAAAATAAAAGGACTCAGGAAAATAAAAGGGGTTAGAAAAATAAAATGACTGGAAAAATAATAGGACTGGAAAAATCAAAGGACTCAGAAAAATAAAAGGACTAGAAAAATAAAAAGATTAGAAAAATAGAAGGCCTATAAAAATAAAAGGACAAAGGAAAATAAAAGGAATAGAAAAATAAAAGGACTAGAAAAATAAAAGGACTCGACAAATAAAAGGACTCAGAAAAATAAAAGGACTCAGAAAAAAAAAAGAACTAGAAAAATAAAAGGGCTCAGAAAAATAAAAGGACTAGAAAAGTAAAAGGATTTGAAAAATAAAAGGACTGGAAAAATAAAAAGATTAGAAAAATAAAAGGAATATAAAAATAAAAGGACTAAGGAAAATAAAAGGAATAGAAAAATAAAAGGACTAGAAAAATAAAAGGACTCGACAAATAAAAGGACTCAGAAAAATAAAAGGACTCAGAAAAAAAAAAGAACTAGAAAAATAAAAGGGCTCAGAAAAATAAAAGGACTAGAAAAGTATAAGGATTTGAAAAATAAAAGGACTCAGAAAAATAAAAGGACGGGAAAAAAAATGACTGGAAAAATAAAAGGACAAGAAAAATAAAAGGATTTGAAAAATAAAAGGACTCGAAAAATAAAAGGACTGGAAAAGTAAAAGGATTTGAAAAATAAAAAGACTCAGAAAACTAAAAGGAATAGAAATATAAAAGAACTAGAGAAAAAAAAAGGACTAGAAATATAAAAAGACTCAGAAAACTAAAAGGAATAGAAATATAAAAGAACTAGAGAAAAAAAAGGACTAGAAAAATAAAAAGACTCAGAAAAATAAATGGACTTGAAAAATAAAAGGACTCAGAAAAATAAAAGGTCTAGAAAAGTAAAAGGACTAGAAAAATAAAAAGACTCAGAAAAATAAAAGGATTAGAAAAATAAAAGGACTCAGGAAAATAAAAGGGGTTAGAAAAATAAAATGACTGGAAAAATAAGAGGACTGGAAAAATCAAAGGACTCAGAAAAATAACAGGACTCAGAAAAAAAAAGAACTAGAAAAATAAAATGGCTCAGAAAAATAAAAGGACCAGAAAAGTAAAAGGATTTGAAAAATAAAAGGACTTGGAAAAGTAAAAGCACTCGAAAAATATAGGGACTCGAAAATTAAAAGGACTGGAAAAATAAAAGGACTCAGAAAAATAAAAGGATTAGAAAAATAAAAGGACTCAGGAAAATAAAAGGGGTTAGAAAAATAAAATGACTGGAAAAATAATAGGACTGGAAAAATCAAAGGACTCAGAAAAATAAAAGGACTAGAAAAATAAAAAGATTAGAAAAATAGAAGGCCTATAAAAATAAAAGGACAAAGGAAAATAAAAGGACTAGAAAAATAAAAGGACTCGACAAATAAAAGGACTCAGAAAAATAAAAGGACTCAGAAAAAAAAAGAACTAGAAAAGTAAAAGGGCTCAGAAAAATAAAAGGACTAGAAAAGTAAAAGGATTTGAAAAATAAAAGGACTGGAAAAATAAAAAGATTAGAAAAATAAAAGGAATATAAAAATAAAAGGACTAAGGAAAATAAAAGGAATAGAAAAATAAAAGGACTAGAAAAATAAAAGGACTCGACAAATAAAAGGACTCAGAAAAATAAAAGGACTCAGAAAAAAAAAGAACTAGAAAAATAAAAGGGCTCAGAAAAATAAAAGGACTAGAAAAGTATAAGGATTTGAAAAATAAAAGGACTCAGAAAAATAAAAGGACGGGAAAAAAAATGACTGGAAAAATAAAAGGACAAGAAAAATAAAAGGATTTGAAAAATAAAAGGACTCGAAAAATAAAAGGACTGGAAAAGTAAAAGGATTTGAAAAATAAAAAGACTCAGAAAACTAAAAGGAATAGAAATATAAAAGAACTAGAGAAAAAAAAAGGACTAGAAAAATAAAAAGACTCAGAAAACTAAAAGGAATAGAAATATAAAAGAACTAGAGAAAAAAAAGGACTAGAAAAATAAAAAGACTCAGAAAAATAAATGGACTTGAAAAATAAAAGGACTCAGAAAAATAAAAGGTCTAGAAAAGTAAAAGGACTAGAAAAATAAAAAGACTCAGAAAAATAAAAGGATTAGAAAAATAAAAGGACTCAGGAAAATAAAAGGGGTTAGAAAAATAAAATGACTGGAAAAATAAGAGGACTGGAAAAATCAAAGGACTCAGAAAAATAACAGGACTCAGAAAAAAAAAGAACTAGAAAAATAAAATGGCTCAGAAAAATAAAAGGTCCAGAAAAGTAAAAGGATTTGAAAAATAAAAGGACTTGGAAAAGTAAAAGCACTCGAAAAATATAGGGACTCGAAAATTAAAAGGACTGGAAAAATAAAAGGACTCAGAAAAATAAAAGGATTAGAAAAATAAAAGGACTCAGGAAAATAAAAGGGGTTAGAAAAATAAAATGACTGGAAAAATAATAGGACTGGAAAAATCAAAGGACTCAGAAAAATAAAAGGACTAGAAAAATAAAAAGATTAGAAAAATAGAAGGCCTATAAAAATAAAAGGACAAAGGAAAATAAAAGTACTAGAAAAATAAAAGGACTCGACAAATAAAAGGACTCAGAAAAATAAAAGGACTCAGAAAAAAAAAGAACTAGAAAAGTAAAAGGGCTCAGAAAAATAAAAGGACTAGAAAAGTAAAAGGATTTGAAAAATAAAAGGACTGGAAAAATAAAAAGATTAGAAAAATAAAAGGAATATAAAAATAAAAGGACTAAGGAAAATAAAAGGAATAGAAAAATAAAAGGACTAGAAAAATAAAAGGACTCGACAAATAAAAGGACTCAGAAAAATAAAAGGACTCAGAAAAAAAAAGAACTAGAAAAATAAAAGGGCTCAGAAAAATAAAAGGACTAGAAAAGTATAAGGATTTGAAAAATAAAAGGACTCAGAAAAATAAAAGGACGGGAAAAAAAATGACTGGAAAAATAAAAGGACAAGAAAAATAAAAGGATTTGAAAAATAAAAGGACTCGAAAAATAAAAGGACTGGAAAAGTAAAAGGATTTGAAAAATAAAAAGACTCAGAAAACTAAAAGGAATAGAAATATAAAAGAACTAGAGAAAAAAAAAGGACTAGAAAAATAAAAAGACTCAGAAAACTAAAAGGAATAGAAATATAAAAGAACTAGAGAAAAAAAAGGACTAGAAAAATAAAAAGACTCAGAAAAATAAATGGACTTGAAAAATAAAAGGACTCAGAAAAATAAAAGGTCTAGAAAAGTAAAAGGACTAGAAAAATAAAAAGACTCAGAAAAATAAAAGGATTAGAAAAATAAAAGGACTCAGGAAAATAAAAGGGGTTAGAAAAATAAAATGACTGGAAAAATAAGAGGACTGGAAAAATCAAAGGACTCAGAAAAATAACAGGACTCAGAAAAAAAAAGAACTAGAAAAATAAAATGGCTCAGAAAAATAAAAGGTCCAGAAAAGTAAAAGGATTTGAAAAATAAAAGGACTTGGAAAAGTAAAAGCACTCGAAAAATATAGGGACTCGAAAATTAAAAGGACTGGAAAAATAAAAGGACTCAGAAAAATAAAAGGATTAGAAAAATAAAAGGACTCAGGAAAATAAAAGGGGTTAGAAAAATAAAATGACTGGAAAAATAATAGGACTGGAAAAATCAAAGGACTCAGAAAAATAAAAGGACTAGAAAAATAAAAAGATTAGAAAAATAGAAGGCCTATAAAAATAAAAGGACAAAGGAAAATAAAAGGACTAGAAAAATAAAAGGACTCGACAAATAAAAGGACTCAGAAAAATAAAAGGACTCAGAAAAAAAAAAGAACTAGAAAAATAAAAGGGCTCAGAAAAATAAAAGGACTAGAAAAGTAAAAGGATTTGAAAAATAAAAGGACTGGAAAAATAAAAAGATTAGAAAAATAAAAGGAATATAAAAATAAAAGGACTAAGGAAAATAAAAGGAATAGAAAAATAAAAGGACTAGAAAAATAAAAGGACTCGACAAATAAAAGGACTCAGAAAAATAAAAGGACTCAGAAAAAAAAAGAACTAGAAAAATAAAAGGGCTCAGAAAAATAAAAGGACTAGAAAAGTATAAGGATTTGAAAAATAAAAGGACTCAGAAAAATAAAAGGACGGGAAAAAAAATGACTGGAAAAATAAAAGGACAAGAAAAATAAAAGGATTTGAAAAATAAAAGGACTCGAAAAATAAAAGGACTGGAAAAGTAAAAGGATTTGAAAAATAAAAAGACTCAGAAAACTAAAAGGAATAGAAATATAAAAGAACTAGAGAAAAAAAAAGGACTAGAAAAATAAAAAGACTCAGAAAACTAAAAGGAATAGAAATATAAAAGAACTAGAGAAAAAAAAGGACTAGAAAAATAAAAAGACTCAGAAAAATAAAAGGACTCAGAAAAATAAAAGGTCTAGAAAAGTAAAAGGACTAGAAAAATAAAAAGACTCAGAAAAATAAAAGGATTAGAAAAATAAAAGGACTCAGGAAAATAAAAGGGGTTAGAAAAATAAAATGACTGGAAAAATAAGAGGACTGGAAAAATCAAAGGACTCAGAAAAATAACAGGACTCAGAAAAAAAAAGAACTAGAAAAATAAAATGGCTCAGAAAAATAAAAGGTCCAGAAAAGTAAAAGGATTTGAAAAATAAAAGGACTTGGAAAAGTAAAAGCACTCGAAAAATATAGGGACTCGAAAATTAAAAGGACTGGAAAAATAAAAGGACTCAGAAAAATAAAAGGATTAGAAAAATAAAAGGACTCAGGAAAATAAAAGGGGTTAGAAAAATAAAATGACTGGAAAAATAAAAAGATTAGAAAAATAAAAGGAATATAAAAATAAAAGGACTAAGGAAAATAAAAGGAATAGAAAAATAAAAGGACTAGAAAAATAAAAGGACTCGACAAATAAAAGGACTCAGAAAAATAAAAGGACTCAGAAAAAAAAAGAACTAGAAAAATAAAAGGGCTCAGAAAAATAAAAGGACTAGAAAAGTATAAGGATTTGAAAAATAAAAGGACTCAGAAAAATAAAAGGACGGGAAAAAAAATGACTGGAAAAATAAAAGGACAAGAAAAATAAAAGGATTTGAAAAATAAAAGGACTCGAAAAATAAAAGGACTGGAAAAGTAAAAGGATTTGAAAAATAAAAAGACTCAGAAAACTAAAAGGAATAGAAATATAAAAGAACTAGAGAAAAAAAAAGGACTAGAAAAATAAAAAGACTCAGAAAACTAAAAGGAATAGAAATATAAAAGAACTAGAGAAAAAAAAGGACTAGAAAAATAAAAAGACTCAGAAAAATAAATGGACTTGAAAAATAAAAGGACTCAGAAAAATAAAAGGATTAGAAAAATAAAAGGACTCAGGAAAATAAAAGGGGTTAGAAAAATAAAATGACTGGAAAAATAATAGGACTGGAAAAATCAAAGGACTCAGAAAAATAAAAGGACTAGAAAAATAAAAAGATTAGAAAAATAGAAGGCCTATAAAAATAAAAGGACAAAGGAAAATAAAAGGAATAGAAAAATAAAAGGACTAGAAAAATAAAAGGACTCGACAAATAAAAGGACTCAGAAAAATAAAAGGACTCAGAAAAAAAAAAGAACTAGAAAAATAAAAGGGCTCAGAAAAATAAAAGGACTAGAAAAGTAAAAGGATTTGAAAAATAAAAGGACTGGAAAAATAAAAAGATTAGAAAAATAAAAGGAATATAAAAATAAAAGGACTAAGGAAAATAAAAGGAATAGAAAAATAAAAGGACTAGAAAAATAAAAGGACTCGACAAATAAAAGGACTCAGAAAAATAAAAGGACTCAGAAAAAAAAAAGAACTAGAAAAATAAAAGGGCTCAGAAAAATAAAAGGACTAGAAAAGTATAAGGATTTGAAAAATAAAAGGACTCAGAAAAATAAAAGGACGGGAAAAAAAATGACTGGAAAAATAAAAGGACAAGAAAAATAAAAGGATTTGAAAAATAAAAGGACTCGAAAAATAAAAGGACTGGAAAAGTAAAAGGATTTGAAAAATAAAAAGACTCAGAAAACTAAAAGGAATAGAAATATAAAAGAACTAGAGAAAAAAAAAGGACTAGAAATATAAAAAGACTCAGAAAACTAAAAGGAATAGAAATATAAAAGAACTAGAGAAAAAAAAGGACTAGAAAAATAAAAAGACTCAGAAAAATAAATGGACTTGAAAAATAAAAGGACTCAGAAAAATAAAAGGTCTAGAAAAGTAAAAGGACTAGAAAAATAAAAAGACTCAGAAAAATAAAAGGATTAGAAAAATAAAAGGACTCAGGAAAATAAAAGGGGTTAGAAAAATAAAATGACTGGAAAAATAAGAGGACTGGAAAAATCAAAGGACTCAGAAAAATAACAGGACTCAGAAAAAAAAAGAACTAGAAAAATAAAATGGCTCAGAAAAATAAAAGGACCAGAAAAGTAAAAGGATTTGAAAAATAAAAGGACTTGGAAAAGTAAAAGCACTCGAAAAATATAGGGACTCGAAAATTAAAAGGACTGGAAAAATAAAAGGACTCAGAAAAATAAAAGGATTAGAAAAATAAAAGGACTCAGGAAAATAAAAGGGGTTAGAAAAATAAAATGACTGGAAAAATAATAGGACTGGAAAAATCAAAGGACTCAGAAAAATAAAAGGACTAGAAAAATAAAAAGATTAGAAAAATAGAAGGCCTATAAAAATAAAAGGACAAAGGAAAATAAAAGGACTAGAAAAATAAAAGGACTCGACAAATAAAAGGACTCAGAAAAATAAAAGGACTCAGAAAAAAAAAGAACTAGAAAAGTAAAAGGGCTCAGAAAAATAAAAGGACTAGAAAAGTAAAAGGATTTGAAAAATAAAAGGACTGGAAAAATAAAAAGATTAGAAAAATAAAAGGAATATAAAAATAAAAGGACTAAGGAAAATAAAAGGAATAGAAAAATAAAAGGACTAGAAAAATAAAAGGACTCGACAAATAAAAGGACTCAGAAAAATAAAAGGACTCAGAAAAAAAAAGAACTAGAAAAATAAAAGGGCTCAGAAAAATAAAAGGACTAGAAAAGTATAAGGATTTGAAAAATAAAAGGACTCAGAAAAATAAAAGGACGGGAAAAAAAATGACTGGAAAAATAAAAGGACAAGAAAAATAAAAGGATTTGAAAAATAAAAGGACTCGAAAAATAAAAGGACTGGAAAAGTAAAAGGATTTGAAAAATAAAAAGACTCAGAAAACTAAAAGGAATAGAAATATAAAAGAACTAGAGAAAAAAAAAGGACTAGAAAAATAAAAAGACTCAGAAAACTAAAAGGAATAGAAATATAAAAGAACTAGAGAAAAAAAAGGACTAGAAAAATAAAAAGACTCAGAAAAATAAATGGACTTGAAAAATAAAAGGACTCAGAAAAATAAAAGGATTAGAAAAATAAAAGGACTCAGGAAAATAAAAGGGGTTAGAAAAATAAAATGACTGGAAAAATAATAGGACTGGAAAAATCAAAGGACTCAGAAAAATAAAAGGACTAGAAAAATAAAAAGATTAGAAAAATAGAAGGCCTATAAAAATAAAAGGACAAAGGAAAATAAAAGGAATAGAAAAATAAAAGGACTAGAAAAATAAAAGGACTCGACAAATAAAAGGACTCAGAAAAATAAAAGGACTCAGAAAAAAAAAAGAACTAGAAAAATAAAAGGGCTCAGAAAAATAAAAGGACTAGAAAAGTAAAAGGATTTGAAAAATAAAAGGACTGGAAAAATAAAAAGATTAGAAAAATAAAAGGAATATAAAAATAAAAGGACTAAGGAAAATAAAAGGAATAGAAAAATAAAAGGACTAGAAAAATAAAAGGACTCGACAAATAAAAGGACTCAGAAAAATAAAAGGACTCAGAAAAAAAAAAGAACTAGAAAAATAAAAGGGCTCAGAAAAATAAAAGGACTAGAAAAGTATAAGGATTTGAAAAATAAAAGGACTCAGAAAAATAAAAGGACGGGAAAAAAAATGACTGGAAAAATAAAAGGACAAGAAAAATAAAAGGATTTGAAAAATAAAAGGACTCGAAAAATAAAAGGACTGGAAAAGTAAAAGGATTTGAAAAATAAAAAGACTCAGAAAACTAAAAGGAATAGAAATATAAAAGAACTAGAGAAAAAAAAAGGACTAGAAATATAAAAAGACTCAGAAAACTAAAAGGAATAGAAATATAAAAGAACTAGAGAAAAAAAAGGACTAGAAAAATAAAAAGACTCAGAAAAATAAATGGACTTGAAAAATAAAAGGACTCAGAAAAATAAAAGGTCTAGAAAAGTAAAAGGACTAGAAAAATAAAAAGACTCAGAAAAATAAAAGGATTAGAAAAATAAAAGGACTCAGGAAAATAAAAGGGGTTAGAAAAATAAAATGACTGGAAAAATAAGAGGACTGGAAAAATCAAAGGACTCAGAAAAATAACAGGACTCAGAAAAAAAAAGAACTAGAAAAATAAAATGGCTCAGAAAAATAAAAGGACCAGAAAAGTAAAAGGATTTGAAAAATAAAAGGACTTGGAAAAGTAAAAGCACTCGAAAAATATAGGGACTCGAAAATTAAAAGGACTGGAAAAATAAAAGGACTCAGAAAAATAAAAGGATTAGAAAAATAAAAGGACTCAGGAAAATAAAAGGGGTTAGAAAAATAAAATGACTGGAAAAATAATAGGACTGGAAAAATCAAAGGACTCAGAAAAATAAAAGGACTAGAAAAATAAAAAGATTAGAAAAATAGAAGGCCTATAAAAATAAAAGGACAAAGGAAAATAAAAGGACTAGAAAAATAAAAGGACTCGACAAATAAAAGGACTCAGAAAAATAAAAGGACTCAGAAAAAAAAAGAACTAGAAAAGTAAAAGGGCTCAGAAAAATAAAAGGACTAGAAAAGTAAAAGGATTTGAAAAATAAAAGGACTGGAAAAATAAAAAGATTAGAAAAATAAAAGGAATATAAAAATAAAAGGACTAAGGAAAATAAAAGGAATAGAAAAATAAAAGGACTAGAAAAATAAAAGGACTCGACAAATAAAAGGACTCAGAAAAATAAAAGGACTCAGAAAAAAAAAGAACTAGAAAAATAAAAGGGCTCAGAAAAATAAAAGGACTAGAAAAGTATAAGGATTTGAAAAATAAAAGGACTCAGAAAAATAAAAGGACGGGAAAAAAAATGACTGGAAAAATAAAAGGACAAGAAAAATAAAAGGATTTGAAAAATAAAAGGACTCGAAAAATAAAAGGACTGGAAAAGTAAAAGGATTTGAAAAATAAAAAGACTCAGAAAACTAAAAGGAATAGAAATATAAAAGAACTAGAGAAAAAAAAAGGACTAGAAAAATAAAAAGACTCAGAAAACTAAAAGGAATAGAAATATAAAAGAACTAGAGAAAAAAAAGGACTAGAAAAATAAAAAGACTCAGAAAAATAAATGGACTTGAAAAATAAAAGGACTCAGAAAAATAAAAGGTCTAGAAAAGTAAAAGGACTAGAAAAATAAAAAGACTCAGAAAAATAAAAGGATTAGAAAAATAAAAGGACTCAGGAAAATAAAAGGGGTTAGAAAAATAAAATGACTGGAAAAATAAGAGGACTGGAAAAATCAAAGGACTCAGAAAAATAACAGGACTCAGAAAAAAAAAGAACTAGAAAAATAAAATGGCTCAGAAAAATAAAAGGTCCAGAAAAGTAAAAGGATTTGAAAAATAAAAGGACTTGGAAAAGTAAAAGCACTCGAAAAATATAGGGACTCGAAAATTAAAAGGACTGGAAAAATAAAAGGACTCAGAAAAATAAAAGGATTAGAAAAATAAAAGGACTCAGGAAAATAAAAGGGGTTAGAAAAATAAAATGACTGGAAAAATAATAGGACTGGAAAAATCAAAGGACTCAGAAAAATAAAAGGACTAGAAAAATAAAAAGATTAGAAAAATAGAAGGCCTATAAAAATAAAAGGACAAAGGAAAATAAAAGGACTAGAAAAATAAAAGGACTCGACAAATAAAAGGACTCAGAAAAATAAAAGGACTCAGAAAAAAAAAAGAACTAGAAAAGTAAAAGGGCTCAGAAAAATAAAAGGACTAGAAAAGTAAAAGGATTTGAAAAATAAAAGGACTGGAAAAATAAAAAGATTAGAAAAATAAAAGGAATATAAAAATAAAAGGACTAAGGAAAATAAAAGGAATAGAAAAATAAAAGGACTAGAAAAATAAAAGGACTCGACAAATAAAAGGACTCAGAAAAATAAAAGGACTCAGAAAAAAAAAGAACTAGAAAAATAAAAGGGCTCAGAAAAATAAAAGGACTAGAAAAGTATAAGGATTTGAAAAATAAAAGGACTCAGAAAAATAAAAGGACGGGAAAAAAAATGACTGGAAAAATAAAAGGACAAGAAAAATAAAAGGATTTGAAAAATAAAAGGACTCGAAAAATAAAAGGACTGGAAAAGTAAAAGGATTTGAAAAATAAAAAGACTCAGAAAACTAAAAGGAATAGAAATATAAAAGAACTAGAGAAAAAAAAAGGACTAGAAAAATAAAAAGACTCAGAAAACTAAAAGGAATAGAAATATAAAAGAACTAGAGAAAAAAAAGGACTAGAAAAATAAAAAGACTCAGAAAAATAAATGGACTTGAAAAATAAAAGGACTCAGAAAAATAAAAGGTCTAGAAAAGTAAAAGGACTAGAAAAATAAAAAGACTCAGAAAAATAAAAGGATTAGAAAAATAAAAGGACTCAGGAAAATAAAAGGGGTTAGAAAAATAAAATGACTGGAAAAATAAGAGGACTGGAAAAATCAAAGGACTCAGAAAAATAACAGGACTCAGAAAAAAAAAGAACTAGAAAAATAAAATGGCTCAGAAAAATAAAAGGTCCAGAAAAGTAAAAGGATTTGAAAAATAAAAGGACTTGGAAAAGTAAAAGCACTCGAAAAATATAGGGACTCGAAAATTAAAAGGACTGGAAAAATAAAAGGACTCAGAAAAATAAAAGGATTAGAAAAATAAAAGGACTCAGGAAAATAAAAGGGGTTAGAAAAATAAAATGACTGGAAAAATAATAGGACTGGAAAAATCAAAGGACTCAGAAAAATAAAAGGACTAGAAAAATAAAAAGATTAGAAAAATAGAAGGCCTATAAAAATAAAAGGACAAAGGAAAATAAAAGGACTAGAAAAATAAAAGGACTCGACAAATAAAAGGACTCAGAAAAATAAAAGGACTCAGAAAAAAAAAAGAACTAGAAAAATAAAAGGGCTCAGAAAAATAAAAGGACTAGAAAAGTAAAAGGATTTGAAAAATAAAAGGACTGGAAAAATAAAAAGATTAGAAAAATAAAAGGAATATAAAAATAAAAGGACTAAGGAAAATAAAAGGAATAGAAAAATAAAAGGACTAGAAAAATAAAAGGACTCGACAAATAAAAGGAATCAGAAAAATAAAAGGACTCAGAAAAAAAAAGAACTAGAAAAATAAAAGGGCTCAGAAAAATAAAAGGACTAGAAAAGTATAAGGATTTGAAAAATAAAAGGACTCAGAAAAATAAAAGGACGGGAAAAAAAAATGACTGGAAAAATAAAAGGACAAGAAAAATAAAAGGATTTGAAAAATAAAAGGACTCGAAAAATAAAAGGACTGGAAAAGTAAAAGGATTTGAAAAATAAAAAGACTCAGAAAACTAAAAGGAATAGAAATATAAAAGAACTAGAGAAAAAAAAAGGACTAGAAAAATAAAAAGACTCAGAAAACTAAAAGGAATAGAAATATAAAAGAACTAGAGAAAAAAAAGGACTAGAAAAATAAAAAGACTCAGAAAAATAAATGGACTTGAAAAATAAAAGGACTCAGAAAAATAAAAGGTCTAGAAAAGTAAAAGGACTAGAAAAATAAAAAGACTCAGAAAAATAAAAGGATTAGAAAAATAAAAGGACTCAGGAAAATAAAAGGGGTTAGAAAAATAAAATGACTGGAAAAATAAGAGGACTGGAAAAATCAAAGGACTCAGAAAAATAACAGGACTCAGAAAAAAAAAGAACTAGAAAAATAAAATGGCTCAGAAAAATAAAAGGACCAGAAAAGTAAAAGGATTTGAAAAATAAAAGGACTTGGAAAAGTAAAAGCACTCGAAAAATATAGGGACTCGAAAATTAAAAGGACTGGAAAAATAAAAGGACTCAGAAAAATAAAAGGATTAGAAAAATAAAAGGACTCAGGAAAATAAAAGGGGTTAGAAAAATAAAATGACTGGAAAAATAATAGGACTGGAAAAATCAAAGGACTCAGAAAAATAAAAGGACTAGAAAAATAAAAAGATTAGAAAAATAAAAGGCCTATAAAAATAAAAGGACAAAGGAAAATAAAAGGAATAGAAAAATAAAAGGACTAGAAAAATAAAAGGACTCGACAAATAAAAGGACTCAGAAAAATAAAAGGACTCAGAAAAAAAAAAGAACTAGAAAAATAAAAGGGCTCAGAAAAATAAAAGGACTAGAAAAGTAAAAGGATTTGAAAAATAAAAGGACTGGAAAAATAAAAAGATTAGAAAAATAAAAGGAATATAAAAATAAAAGGACTAAGGAAAATAAAAGGAATAGAAAAATAAAAGGACTAGAAAAATAAAAGGACTCGACAAATAAAAGGACTCAGAAAAATAAAAGGACTCAGAAAAAAAAAGAACTAGAAAAATAAAAGGGCTCAGAAAAATAAAAGGACTAGAAAAGTATAAGGATTTGAAAAATAAAAGGACTCAGAAAAATAAAAGGACGGGAAAAAAAATGACTGGAAAAATAAAAGGACAAGAAAAATAAAAGGATTTGAAAAATAAAAGGACTCGAAAAATAAAAGGACTGGAAAAGTAAAAGGATTTGAAAAATAAAAAGACTCAGAAAACTAAAAGGAATAGAAATATAAAAGAACTAGAGAAAAAAAAAGGACTAGAAAAATAAAAAGACTCAGAAAACTAAAAGGAATAGAAATATAAAAGAACTAGAGAAAAAAAAGGACTAGAAAAATAAAAAGACTCAGAAAAATAAAAGGACTCAGAAAAATAAAAGGTCTAGAAAAGTAAAAGGACTAGAAAAATAAAAAGACTCAGAAAAATAAAAGGATTAGAAAAATAAAAGGACTCAGGAAAATAAAAGGGGTTAGAAAAATAAAATGACTGGAAAAATAAGAGGACTGGAAAAATCAAAGGACTCAGAAAAATAACAGGACTCAGAAAAAAAAAGAACTAGAAAAATAAAATGGCTCAGAAAAATAAAAGGACCAGAAAAGTAAAAGGATTTGAAAAATAAAAGGACTTGGAAAAGTAAAAGCACCCGAAAAATATAGGGACTCGAAAATTAAAAGGACTGGAAAAATAAAAGGACTCAGAAAAATAAAAGGATTAGAAAAATAAAAGGACTCAGGAAAATAAAAGGGGTTAGAAAAATAAAATGACTGGAAAAATAATAGGACTGGAAAAATCAAAGGACTCAGAAAAATAAAAGGACTAGAAAAATAAAAAGATTAGAAAAATAAAAGGCCTATAAAAATAAAAGGACAAAGGAAAATAAAAGGAATAGAAAAATAAAAGGACTAGAAAAATAAAAGGACTCGACAAATAAAAGGACTCAGAAAAATAAAAGGACTCAGAAAAAAAAAAGAACTAGAAAAATAAAAGGGCTCAGAAAAATAAAAGGACTAGAAAAGTAAAAGGATTTGAAAAATAAAAGGACTGGAAAAATAAAAAGATTAGAAAAATAAAAGGAATATAAAAATAAAAGGACTAAGGAAAATAAAAGGAATAGAAAAATAAAAGGACTAGAAAAATAAAAGGACTCGACAAATAAAAGGACTCAGAAAAATAAAAGGACTCAGAAAAAAAAAGAACTAGAAAAATAAAAGGGCTCAGAAAAATAAAAGGACTAGAAAAGTATAAGGATTTGAAAAATAAAAGGACTCAGAAAAATAAAAGGACGGGAAAAAAAAATGACTGGAAAAATAAAAGGACAAGAAAAATAAAAGGATTTGAAAAATAAAAGGACTCGAAAAATAAAAGGACTGGAAAAGTAAAAGGATTTGAAAAATAAAAAGACTCAGAAAACTAAAAGGAATAGAAATATAAAAGAACTAGAGAAAAAAAAAGGACTAGAAAAATAAAAAGACTCAGAAAACTAAAAGGAATAGAAATATAAAAGAACTAGAGAAAAAAAAGGACTAGAAAAATAAAAAGACTCAGAAAAATAAATGGACTTGAAAAATAAAAGGACTCAGAAAAATAAAAGGTCTAGAAAAGTAAAAGGACTAGAAAAATAAAAAGACTCAGAAAAATAAAAGGATTAGAAAAATAAAAGGACTCAGGAAAATAAAAGGGGTTAGAAAAATAAAATGACTGGAAAAATAAGAGGACTGGAAAAATCAAAGGACTCAGAAAAATAACAGGACTCAGAAAAAAAAAGAACTAGAAAAATAAAATGGCTCAGAAAAATAAAAGGACCAGAAAAGTAAAAGGATTTGAAAAATAAAAGGACTTGGAAAAGTAAAAGCACCCGAAAAATATAGGGACTCGAAAATTAAAAGGACTGGAAAAATAAAAGGACTCAGAAAAATAAAAGGATTAGAAAAATAAAAGGACTCAGGAAAATAAAAGGGGTTAGAAAAATAAAATGACTGGAAAAATAATAGGACTGGAAAAATCAAAGGACTCAGAAAAATAAAAGGACTAGAAAAATAAAAAGATTAGAAAAATAGAAGGCCTATAAAAATAAAAGGACAAAGGAAAATAAAAGGACTAGAAAAATAAAAGGACTCGACAAATAAAAGGACTCAGAAAAATAAAAGACTCAGAAAAAAAAAAGAACTAGAAAAATAAAAGGGCTCAGAAAAATAAAAGGACTAGAAAAGTAAAAGGATTTGAAAAATAAAAGGACTGGAAAAATAAAAAGATTAGAAAAATAAAAGGAATATAAAAATAAAAGGAATAGAAAAATAAAAGGACTAGAAAAATAAAAGGACTCGACAAATAAAAGGACTCAGAAAAATAAAAGGACTCAGAAAAAAAAAGAACTAGAAAAATAAAAGGGCTCAGAAAAATAAAAGGACTAGAAAAGTATAAGGATTTGAAAAATAAAAGGACTCAGAAAAATAAAAGGACGGGAAAAAAAATGACTGGAAAAATAAAAGGACAAGAAAAATAAAAGGATTTGAAAAATAAAAGGACTCGAAAAATAAAAGGACTGGAAAAGTAAAAGGATTTGAAAAATAAAAAGACTCAGAAAACTAAAAGGAATAGAAATATAAAAGAACTAGAGAAAAAAAAAGGACTAGAAAAATAAAAAGACTCAGAAAACTAAAAGGAATAGAAATATAAAAGAACTAGAGAAAAAAAAGGACTAGAAAAATAAAAAGACTCAGAAAAATAAATGGACTTGAAAAATAAAAGGACTCAGAAAAATAAAAGGTCTAGAAAAGTAAAAGGACTAGAAAAATAAAAAGACTCAGAAAAATAAAAGGATTAGAAAAATAAAAGGACTCAGGAAAATAAAAGGGGTTAGAAAAATAAAATGACTGGAAAAATAAGAGGACTGGAAAAATCAAAGGACTCAGAAAAATAACAGGACTCAGAAAAAAAAAGAACTAGAAAAATAAAATGGCTCAGAAAAATAAAAGGTCCAGAAAAGTAAAAGGATTTGAAAAATAAAAGGACTTGGAAAAGTAAAAGCACTCGAAAAATATAGGGACTCGAAAATTAAAAGGACTGGAAAAATAAAAGGACTCAGAAAAATAAAAGGATTAGAAAAATAAAAGGACTCAGGAAAATAAAAGGGGTTAGAAAAATAAAATGACTGGAAAAATAATAGGACTGGAAAAATCAAAGGACTCAGAAAAATAAAAGGACTAGAAAAATAAAAAGATTAGAAAAATAGAAGGCCTATAAAAATAAAAGGACAAAGGAAAATAAAAGGACTAGAAAAATAAAAGGACTCGACAAATAAAAGGACTCAGAAAAATAAAAGGACTCAGAAAAAAAAAAGAACTAGAAAAGTAAAAGGGCTCAGAAAAATAAAAGGACTAGAAAAGTAAAAGGATTTGAAAAATAAAAGGACTGGAAAAATAAAAAGATTAGAAAAATAAAAGGAATATAAAAATAAAAGGACTAAGGAAAATAAAAGGAATAGAAAAATAAAAGGACTAGAAAAATAAAAGGACTCGACAAATAAAAGGACTCAGAAAAATAAAAGGACTCAGAAAAAAAAAGAACTAGAAAAATAAAAGGGCTCAGAAAAATAAAAGGACTAGAAAAGTATAAGGATTTGAAAAATAAAAGGACTCAGAAAAATAAAAGGACGGGAAAAAAAATGACTGGAAAAATAAAAGGACAAGAAAAATAAAAGGATTTGAAAAATAAAAGGACTCGAAAAATAAAAGGACTGGAAAAGTAAAAGGATTTGAAAAATAAAAAGACTCAGAAAACTAAAAGGAATAGAAATATAAAAGAACTAGAGAAAAAAAAAGGACTAGAAAAATAAAAAGACTCAGAAAACTAAAAGGAATAGAAATATAAAAGAACTAGAGAAAAAAAAGGACTAGAAAAATAAAAAGACTCAGAAAAATAAATGGACTTGAAAAATAAAAGGACTCAGAAAAATAAAAGGTCTAGAAAAGTAAAAGGACTAGAAAAATAAAAAGACTCAGAAAAATAAAAGGATTAGAAAAATAAAAGGACTCAGGAAAATAAAAGGGGTTAGAAAAATAAAATGACTGGAAAAATAAGAGGACTGGAAAAATCAAAGGACTCAGAAAAATAACAGGACTCAGAAAAAAAAAGAACTAGAAAAATAAAATGGCTCAGAAAAATAAAAGGACCAGAAAAGTAAAAGGATTTGAAAAATAAAAGGACTTGGAAAAGTAAAAGCACCCGAAAAATATAGGGACTCGAAAATTAAAAGGACTGGAAAAATAAAAGGACTCAG
Organism: Cinnamomum chago; assembly: GCA_038049695.1. Taxonomy (NCBI): domain Eukaryota; kingdom Viridiplantae; phylum Streptophyta; class Magnoliopsida; order Laurales; family Lauraceae; genus Cinnamomum; species Cinnamomum chago. The sequence continues at coordinate 59,846,087 of CP142462.1, read as the reverse complement.
AAAAATAAAAGGATTAGAAAAATAAAAGGACTCAGGAAAATAAAAGGGGTTAGAAAAATAAAATGATTGGAAAAATAATAGGACTGGAAAAATCAAAGGACTCAGAAAAATAAAAGGACTAGAAAAATAAAAAGATTAGAAAAATAGAAGGCCTATAAAAATAAAAGGACAAAGGAAAATAAAAGGACTTGAAAAATAAAAGGACTCGACAAATAAAAGGACTCAGAAAAATAAAAGGACTCAGAAAAAAAAAAGAACTAGAAAAATAAAAGGGCTCAGAAAAATAAAAGGACTAGAAAAGTAAAAGGATTTGAAAAATAAAAGGACTGGAAAAATAAAAAGATTAGAAAAATAAAAGGAATATAAAAATAAAAGGACTAAGGAAAATAAAAGGAATAGAAAAATAAAAGGACTAGAAAAATAAAAGGACTCGACAAATAAAAGGACTCAGAAAAATAAAAGGACTCAGAAAAAAAAAGAACTAGAAAAATAAAAGGGCTCAGAAAAATAAAAGGACTAGAAAAGTATAAGGATTTGAAAAATAAAAGGACTCAGAAAAATAAAAGGACGGGAAAAAAAAATGACTGGAAAAATAAAAGGACAAGAAAAATAAAAGGATTTGAAAAATAAAAGGACTCGAAAAATAAAAGGACTGGAAAAGTAAAAGGATTTGAAAAATAAAAAGACTCAGAAAACTAAAAGGTATAGAAATATAAAAGAACTAGAGAAAAAAAAAGGACTAGAAAAATAAAAAGACTCAGAAAACTAAAAGGAATAGAAATATAAAAGAACTAGAGAAAAAAAAGGACTAGAAAAATAAAAAGACTCAGAAAAATAAATGGACTTGAAAAATAAAAGGACTCAGAAAAATAAAAGGTCTAGAAAAGTAAAAGGACTAGAAAAATAAAAAGACTCAGAAAAATAAAAGGATTAGAAAAATAAAAGGACTCAGGAAAATAAAAGGGGTTAGAAAAATAAAATGACTGGAAAAATAAGAGGACTGGAAAAATCAAAGGACTCAGAAAAATAACAGGACTCAGAAAAAAAAAGAACTAGAAAAATAAAATGGCTCAGAAAAATAAAAGGACCAGAAAAGTAAAAGGATTTGAAAAATAAAAGGACTTGGAAAAGTAAAAGCACTCGAAAAATATAGGGACTCGAAAATTAAAAGGACTGGAAAAATAAAAGGACTCAGAAAAATAAAAGGATTAGAAAAATAAAAGGACTCAGGAAAATAAAAGGGGTTAGAAAAATAAAATGACTGGAAAAATAATAGGACTGGAAAAATCAAAGGACTCAGAAAAATAAAAGGACTAGAAAAATAAAAAGATTAGAAAAATAAAAGGCCTATAAAAATAAAAGGACAAAGGAAAATAAAAGGAATAGAAAAATAAAAGGACTAGAAAAATAAAAGGACTCGACAAATAAAAGGACTCAGAAAAATAAAAGGACTCAGAAAAAAAAAAGAACTAGAAAAATAAAAGGGCTCAGAAAAATAAAAGGACTAGAAAAGTAAAAGGATTTGAAAAATAAAAGGACTGGAAAAATAAAAAGATTAGAAAAATAAAAGGAATATAAAAATAAAAGGACTAAGGAAAATAAAAGGAATAGAAAAATAAAAGGACTAGAAAAATAAAAGGACTCGACAAATAAAAGGACTCAGAAAAATAAAAGGACTCAGAAAAAAAAAGAACTAGAAAAATAAAAGGGCTCAGAAAAATAAAAGGACTAGAAAAGTATAAGGATTTGAAAAATAAAAGGTCTCAGAAAAATAAAAGGACGGGAAAAAAAAATGACTGGAAAAATAAAAGGACAAGAAAAATAAAAGGATTTGAAAAATAAAAGGACTCGAAAAATAAAAGGACTGGAAAAGTAAAAGGATTTGAAAAATAAAAAGACTCAGAAAACTAAAAGGAATAGAAATATAAAAGAACTAGAGAAAAAAAAAGGACTAGAAAAATAAAAAGACTCAGAAAACTAAAAGGAATAGAAATATAAAAGAACTAGAGAAAAAAAAGGACTAGAAAAATAAAAAGACTCAGAAAAATAAATGGACTTGAAAAATAAAAGGACTCAGAAAAATAAAAGGTCTAGAAAAGTAAAAGGACTAGAAAAATAAAAAGACTCAGAAAAATAAAAGGATTAGAAAAATAAAAGGACTCAGGAAAATAAAAGGGGTTAGAAAAATAAAATGACTGGAAAAATAAGAGGACTGGAAAAATCAAAGGACTCAGAAAAATAACAGGACTCAGAAAAAAAAAGAACTAGAAAAATAAAATGGCTCAGAAAAATAAAAGGACCAGAAAAGTAAAAGGATTTGAAAAATAAAAGGACTTGGAAAAGTAAAAGCACCCGAAAAATATAGGGACTCGAAAATTAAAAGGACTGGAAAAATAAAAGGACTCAGAAAAATAAAAGGATTAGAAAAATAAAAGGACTCAGGAAAATAAAAGGGGTTAGAAAAATAAAATGACTGGAAAAATAATAGGACTGGAAAAATCAAAGGACTCAGAAAAATAAAAGGACTAGAAAAATAAAAAGATTAGAAAAATAGAAGGCCTATAAAAATAAAAGGACAAAGGAAAATAAAAGGACTAGAAAAATAAAAGGACTCGACAAATAAAAGGACTCAGAAAAATAAAAGACTCAGAAAAAAAAAAGAACTAGAAAAATAAAAGGGCTCAGAAAAATAAAAGGACTAGAAAAGTAAAAGGATTTGAAAAATAAAAGGACTGGAAAAATAAAAAGATTAGAAAAATAAAAGGAATATAAAAATAAAAGGACTAAGGAAAATAAAAGGAATAGAAAAATAAAAGGACTAGAAAAATAAAAGGACTCGACAAATAAAAGGACTTAGAAAAATAAAAGGACTCAGAAAAAAAAAGAACTAGAAAAATAAAAGGGCTCAGAAAAATAAAAGGACTAGAAAAGTATAAGGATTTGAAAAATAAAAGGACTCAGAAAAATAAAAGGACGGGAAAAAAATGACTGGAAAAATAAAAGGACAAGAAAAATAAAAGGATTTGAAAAATAAAAGGACTCGAAAAATAAAAGGACTGGAAAAGTAAAAGGATTTGAAAAATAAAAAGACTCAGAAAACTAAAAGGAATAGAAATATAAAAGAACTAGAGAAAAAAAAAGGACTAGAAAAATAAAAAGACTCAGAAAACTAAAAGGAATAGAAATATAAAAGAACTAGAGAAAAAAAAGGACTAGAAAAATAAAAAGACTCAGAAAAATAAATGGACTTGAAAAATAAAAGGACTCAGAAAAATAAAAGGTCTAGAAAAGTAAAAGGACTAGAAAAATAAAAAGACTCAGAAAAATAAAAGGATTAGAAAAATAAAAGGACTCAGGAAAATAAAAGGGGTTAGAAAAATAAAATGACTGGAAAAATAAGAGGACTGGAAAAATCAAAGGACTCAGAAAAATAACAGGACTCAGAAAAAAAAAGAACTAGAAAAATAAAATGGCTCAGAAAAATAAAAGGACCAGAAAAGTAAAAGGATTTGAAAAATAAAAGGACTTGGAAAAGTTAAAGCACTCGAAAAATATAGGGACTCGAAAATTAAAAGGACTGGAAAAATAAAAGGACTCAGAAAAATAAAAGGATTAGAAAAATAAAAGGACTCAGGAAAATAAAAGGGGTTAGAAAAATAAAATGACTGGAAAAATAATAGGACTGGAAAAATCAAAGGACTCAGAAAAATAAAAGGACTAGAAAAATAAAAAGATTAGAAAAATAGAAGGCCTATAAAAATAAAAGGACAAAGGAAAATAAAAGGACTAGAAAAATAAAAGGACTCGACAAATAAAAGGACTCAGAAAAATAAAAGGACTCAGAAAAAAAAAAAGAACTAGAAAAATAAAAGGGCTCAGAAAAATAAAAGGACTAGAAAAGTAAAAGGATTTGAAAAATAAAAGGACTGGAAAAATAAAAAGATTAGAAAAATAAAAGGAATATAAAAATAAAAGGACTAAGGAAAATAAAAGGAATAGAAAAATAAAAGGACTAGAAAAATAAAAGGACTCGACAAATAAAAGGACTCAGAAAAATAAAAGGACTCAGAAAAAAAAAGAACTAGAAAAATAAAAGGGCTCAGAAAAATAAAAGGACTAGAAAAGTATAAGGATTTGAAAAATAAAAGGACTCAGAAAAATAAAAGGACTGGAAAAATAAAATGACTGGAAAAATAAAAGGACAAGAAAAATAAAAGGATTTGAAAAATAAAAGGACTCGAAAAATAAAAGGACTAGAAAAATAAAAGGACTCGACAAATAAAAGGACTCGACAAATAAAAGGACTCAGAAAAATAAAAGGACTCAGAAAAAAAAAGAACTAGAAAAATAAAAGGGCTCAGAAAAATAAAAGGACCAGAAAAGTAAAAGGATTTGAAAAATAAAAGGACTTGGAAAAGTAAAAGCACTTGAAAAATATAGGGACTCGAAAATTAAAAGGACTGGAAAAATAAAAGGACTCCGAAAAATAAAAGGATTAGAAAAATAAAAGGACTCAGGAAAATAAAAGGGGTTAGAAAAATAAAATTACTGGAAAAATAATAGGACTGGAAAAATCAAAGGACTCAGAAAAATAAAAGGATTAGAAAAATAAAAAGATTAGAAAAATAGAAGGCCTATAAAAATAAAAGGACAAAGGAAAATAAAAGGAATAGAAAAATAAAAGGACTAGAAAAATAAAAGGACTCGACAAATAAAAGGACTCAGAAAAATAAAACGACTCAGAAAAAAAAAAGAACTAGAAAATTAAAAGGGCTCAGAAAAATAAAAGGACTAAAAAAGTAAAAGGATTTGAAAAATAAAAGGACTCAGAAAAATAAAAGGAATGGAAAAATAAAAAGATTAGAAAAATAAAAGGAATATAAAAATAAAAGAACTAAGGAAAATAAAAGGAATAGAAAAATAAAAGGACTAGAAAAATAAAAGGAATCGACAAATAAAAGGACTCAGAAAAATAAAAGGACTCAGAAAAAAAAAGAACTAGAAAAATTAAAGGGCTCAGAAAAATAAAAGGACTAGAAAAGTATAAGGATTTGAAAAATAAAAGGACTCAGAAAAATAAAAGGACGGGAAAAAAAATTACTGGAAAAATAAAAGGACAAGAAAAATAAACGGATTTGAAAAATAAAAGGACTCGAAAAATAAAAGGACTGGAAAAGTAAAAGGATTTGAAAAATAAAAAGACTCAGAAAACTAAAAGGAATAGAAATATAAAAGAACTAGAGAAAAAAAAAGGACTAGAAAAATAAAAAGACTCAGAAAAATAAATGGACTTGAAAAATAAAAGGACTCAGAAAAATAAAAGGTCTAGAAAAGTAAAAGGACCAGAAAAATAAAAAGACTCAGAAAAATAAAAGGATTAGAAAAATAAAAGGACTCAGGAAAATAAAAGGGGTTAGAAAAATAAAATGACTGGAAAAATAAGAGGACTGGAAAAATCAAAGGACTCAGAAAAATAACAGGACTCAGAAAAAAAAAGAACTAGAAAAATAAAATGGCTCAGAAAAATAAAAGGACCAGAAAAGTAAAAGGATTTGAAAAATAAAAGGACTTGGAAAAGTAAAAGCACTCGAAAAATATAGGGACTCGAAAATTAAAAGGACTGGAAAAATAAAAGGACTCAGAAAAATAAAAGGATTAGAAAAATAAAAGGACTCAGGAAAATAAAAGGGGTTAGAAAAATAAAATGACTGGAAAAATAATAGGACTGGAAAAATCAAAGGACTCAGAAAAATAAAAGGACTAGAAAAATAAAAAGATTAGAAAAATAGAAGGCCTATAAAAATAAAAGGACAAAGGAAAATAAAAGGAATAGAAAAATAAAAGGACTAGAAAAATAAAAGGACTCGACAAATAAAAGGACTCAGAAAAATAAAAGGACTCAGAAAAAAAAAAGAACTAGAAAAATAAAAGGGCTCAGAAAAATAAAAGGACTAGAAAAGTAAAAGGATTTGAAAAATAAAAGGACTGGAAAAATAAAAAGATTAGAAAAATAAAAGGAATATAAAAATAAAAGGACTAAGGAAAATAAAAGGAATAGAAAAATAAAAGGACTAGAAAAATAAAAGGACTCGACAAATAAAAGGACTCAGAAAAATAAAAGGACTCAGAAAAAAAAAGAACTAGAAAAATAAAAGGGCTCAGAAAAATAAAAGGACTAGAAAAGTATAAGGATTTGAAAAATAAAAGGACTCAGAAAAATAAAAGGACGGGAAAAAAAATGACTGGAAAAATAAAAGGACAAGAAAAATAAAAGGATTTGAAAAATAAAAGGACTCGAAAAATAAAAGGACTGGAAAAGTAAAAGGATTTGAAAAATAAAAAGACTCAGAAAACTAAAAGGAATAGAAATATAAAAGAACTAGAGAAAAAAAAAGGACTAGAAATATAAAAAGACTCAGAAAACTAAAAGGAATAGAAATATAAAAGAACTAGAGAAAAAAAAGGACTAGAAAAATAAAAAGACTCAGAAAAATAAATGGACTTGAAAAATAAAAGGACTCAGAAAAATAAAAGGTCTAGAAAAGTAAAAGGACTAGAAAAATAAAAAGACTCAGAAAAATAAAAGGATTAGAAAAATAAAAGGACTCAGGAAAATAAAAGGGGTTAGAAAAATAAAATGACTGGAAAAATAAGAGGACTGGAAAAATCAAAGGACTCAGAAAAATAACAGGACTCAGAAAAAAAAAGAACTAGAAAAATAAAATGGCTCAGAAAAATAAAAGGACCAGAAAAGTAAAAGGATTTGAAAAATAAAAGGACTTGGAAAAGTAAAAGCACTCGAAAAATATAGGGACTCGAAAATTAAAAGGACTGGAAAAATAAAAGGACTCAGAAAAATAAAAGGATTAGAAAAATAAAAGGACTCAGGAAAATAAAAGGGGTTAGAAAAATAAAATGACTGGAAAAATAATAGGACTGGAAAAATCAAAGGACTCAGAAAAATAAAAGGACTAGAAAAATAAAAAGATTAGAAAAATAGAAGGCCTATAAAAATAAAAGGACAAAGGAAAATAAAAGGACTAGAAAAATAAAAGGACTCGACAAATAAAAGGACTCAGAAAAATAAAAGGACTCAGAAAAAAAAAAGAACTAGAAAAATAAAAGGGCTCAGAAAAATAAAAGGACTAGAAAAGTAAAAGGATTTGAAAAATAAAAGGACTGGAAAAATAAAAAGATTAGAAAAATAAAAGGAATATAAAAATAAAAGGACTAAGGAAAATAAAAGGAATAGAAAAATAAAAGGACTAGAAAAATAAAAGGACTCGACAAATAAAAGGACTCAGAAAAATAAAAGGACTCAGAAAAAAAAAGAACTAGAAAAATAAAAGGGCTCAGAAAAATAAAAGGACTAGAAAAGTATAAGGATTTGAAAAATAAAAGGACTCAGAAAAATAAAAGGACGGGAAAAAAAATGACTGGAAAAATAAAAGGACAAGAAAAATAAAAGGATTTGAAAAATAAAAGGACTCGAAAAATAAAAGGACTGGAAAAGTAAAAGGATTTGAAAAATAAAAAGACTCAGAAAACTAAAAGGAATAGAAATATAAAAGAACTAGAGAAAAAAAAAGGACTAGAAAAATAAAAAGACTCAGAAAACTAAAAGGAATAGAAATATAAAAGAACTAGAGAAAAAAAAGGACTAGAAAAATAAAAAGACTCAGAAAAATAAATGGACTTGAAAAATAAAAGGACTCAGAAAAATAAAAGGTCTAGAAAAGTAAAAGGACTAGAAAAATAAAAAGACTCAGAAAAATAAAAGGATTAGAAAAATAAAAGGACTCAGGAAAATAAAAGGGGTTAGAAAAATAAAATGACTGGAAAAATAAGAGGACTGGAAAAATCAAAGGACTCAGAAAAATAACAGGACTCAGAAAAAAAAAGAACTAGAAAAATAAAATGGCTCAGAAAAATAAAAGGACCAGAAAAGTAAAAGGATTTGAAAAATAAAAGGACTTGGAAAAGTAAAAGCACTCGAAAAATATAGGGACTCGAAAATTAAAAGGACTGGAAAAATAAAAGGACTCAGAAAAATAAAAGGATTAGAAAAATAAAAGGACTCAGGAAAATAAAAGGGGTTAGAAAAATAAAATGACTGGAAAAATAATAGGACTGGAAAAATCAAAGGACTCAGAAAAATAAAAGGACTAGAAAAATAAAAAGATTAGAAAAATAGAAGGCCTATAAAAATAAAAGGACAAAGGAAAATAAAAGGACTAGAAAAATAAAAGGACTCGACAAATAAAAGGACTCAGAAAAATAAAAGGACTCAGAAAAAAAAAAGAACTAGAAAAATAAAAGGGCTCAGAAAAATAAAAGGACTAGAAAAGTAAAAGGATTTGAAAAATAAAAGGACTGGAAAAATAAAAAGATTAGAAAAATAAAAGGAATATAAAAATAAAAGGACTAAGGAAAATAAAAGGAATAGAAAAATAAAAGGACTAGAAAAATAAAAGGACTCGACAAATAAAAGGACTCAGAAAAATAAAAGGACTCAGAAAAAAAAAGAACTAGAAAAATAAAAGGGCTCAGAAAAATAAAAGGACTAGAAAAGTATAAGGATTTGAAAAATAAAAGGACTCAGAAAAATAAAAGGACGGGAAAAAAAATGACTGGAAAAATAAAAGGACAAGAAAAATAAAAGGATTTGAAAAATAAAAGGACTCGAAAAATAAAAGGACTGGAAAAGTAAAAGGATTTGAAAAATAAAAAGACTCAGAAAACTAAAAGGAATAGAAATATAAAAGAACTAGAGAAAAAAAAAGGACTAGAAAAATAAAAAGACTCAGAAAACTAAAAGGAATAGAAATATAAAAGAACTAGAGAAAAAAAAGGACTAGAAAAATAAAAAGACTCAGAAAAATAAATGGACTTGAAAAATAAAAGGACTCAGAAAAATAAAAGGTCTAGAAAAGTAAAAGGACTAGAAAAATAAAAAGACTCAGAAAAATAAAAGGATTAGAAAAATAAAAGGACTCAGGAAAATAAAAGGGGTTAGAAAAATAAAATGACTGGAAAAATAAGAGGACTGGAAAAATCAAAGGACTCAGAAAAATAACAGGACTCAGAAAAAAAAAGAACTAGAAAAATAAAATGGCTCAGAAAAATAAAAGGACCAGAAAAGTAAAAGGATTTGAAAAATAAAAGGACTTGGAAAAGTAAAAGCACTCGAAAAATATAGGGACTCGAAAATTAAAAGGACTGGAAAAATAAAAGGACTCAGAAAAATAAAAGGATTAGAAAAATAAAAGGACTCAGGAAAATAAAAGGGGTTAGAAAAATAAAATGACTGGAAAAATAATAGGACAGGAAAAATCAAAGGACTCAGAAAAATAAAAGGACTAGAAAAATAAAAAGATTAGAAAAATAGAAGGCCTATAAAAATAAAAGGACAAAGGAAAATAAAAGGAATAGAAAAATAAAAGGACTAGAAAAATAAAAGGACTCGACAAATAAAAGGACTCAGAAAAATAAAAGGACTCAGAAAAAAAAAAGAACTAGAAAAATAAAAGGGCTCAGAAAAATAAAAGGACTAGAAAAGTAAAAGGATTTGAAAAATAAAAGGACTGGAAAAATAAAAAGATTAGAAAAATAAAAGGAATATAAAAATAAAAGGACTAAGGAAAATAAAAGGAATAGAAAAATAAAAGGACTAGAAAAATAAAAGGACTCGACAAATAAAAGGACTCAGAAAAATAAAAGGACTCAGAAAAAAAAAGAACTAGAAAAATAAAAGGGCTCAGAAAAATAAAAGGACTAGAAAAGTATAAGGATTTGAAAAATAAAAGGACTCAGAAAAATAAAAGGACGGGAAAAAAAATGACTGGAAAAATAAAAGGACAAGAAAAATAAAAGGATTTGAAAAATAAAAGGACTCGAAAAATAAAAGGACTGGAAAAGTAAAAGGATTTGAAAAATAAAAAGACTCAGAAAACTAAAAGGAATAGAAATATAAAAGAACTAGAGAAAAAAAAAGGACTAGAAATATAAAAAGACTCAGAAAACTAAAAGGAATAGAAATATAAAAGAACTAGAGAAAAAAAAGGACTAGAAAAATAAAAAGACTCAGAAAAATAAATGGACTTGAAAAATAAAAGGACTCAGAAAAATAAAAGGTCTAGAAAAGTAAAAGGACTAGAAAAATAAAAAGACTCAGAAAAATAAAAGGATTAGAAAAATAAAAGGACTCAGGAAAATAAAAGGGGTTAGAAAAATAAAATGACTGGAAAAATAAGAGGACTGGAAAAATCAAAGGACTCAGAAAAATAACAGGACTCAGAAAAAAAAAGAACTAGAAAAATAAAATGGCTCAGAAAAATAAAAGGACCAGAAAAGTAAAAGGATTTGAAAAATAAAAGGACTTGGAAAAGTAAAAGCACTCGAAAAATATAGGGACTCGAAAATTAAAAGGACTGGAAAAATAAAAGGACTCAGAAAAATAAAAGGATTAGAAAAATAAAAGGACTCAGGAAAATAAAAGGGGTTAGAAAAATAAAATGACTGGAAAAATAATAGGACTGGAAAAATCAAAGGACTCAGAAAAATAAAAGGACTAGAAAAATAAAAAGATTAGAAAAATAGAAGGCCTATAAAAATAAAAGGACAAAGGAAAATAAAAGGACTAGAAAAATAAAAGGACTCGACAAATAAAAGGACTCAGAAAAATAAAAGACTCAGAAAAAAAAAAGAACTAGAAAAATAAAAGGGCTCAGAAAAATAAAAGGACTAGAAAAGTAAAAGGATTTGAAAAATAAAAGGACTGGAAAAATAAAAAGATTAGAAAAATAAAAGGAATATAAAAATAAAAGGACTAAGGAAAATAAAAGGAATAGAAAAATAAAAGGACTAGAAAAATAAAAGGACTCGACAAATAAAAGGACTTAGAAAAATAAAAGGACTCAGAAAAAAAAAGAACTAGAAAAATAAAAGGGCTCAGAAAAATAAAAGGACTAGAAAAGTATAAGGATTTGAAAAATAAAAGGACTCAGAAAAATAAAAGGACGGGAAAAAAATGACTGGAAAAATAAAAGGACAAGAAAAATAAAAGGATTTGAAAAATAAAAGGACTCGAAAAATAAAAGGACTGGAAAAGTAAAAGGATTTGAAAAATAAAAAGACTCAGAAAACTAAAAGGAATAGAAATATAAAAGAACTAGAGAAAAAAAAAGGACTAGAAAAATAAAAAGACTCAGAAAACTAAAAGGAATAGAAATATAAAAGAACTAGAGAAAAAAAAGGACTAGAAAAATAAAAAGACTCAGAAAAATAAATGGACTTGAAAAATAAAAGGACTCAGAAAAATAAAAGGTCTAGAAAAGTAAAAGGACTAGAAAAATAAAAAGACTCAGAAAAATAAAAGGATTAGAAAAATAAAAGGACTCAGGAAAATAAAAGGGGTTAGAAAAATAAAATGACTGGAAAAATAAGAGGACTGGAAAAATCAAAGGACTCAGAAAAATAACAGGACTCAGAAAAAAAAAGAACTAGAAAAATAAAATGGCTCAGAAAAATAAAAGGACCAGAAAAGTAAAAGGATTTGAAAAATAAAAGGACTTGGAAAAGTAAAAGCACTCGAAAAATATAGGGACTCGAAAATTAAAAGGACTGGAAAAATAAAAGGACTCAGAAAAATAAAAGGATTAGAAAAATAAAAGGACTCAGGAAAATAAAAGGGGTTAGAAAAATAAAATGACTGGAAAAATAATAGGACTGGAAAAATCAAAGGACTCAGAAAAATAAAAGGACTAGAAAAATAAAAAGATTAGAAAAATAGAAGGCCTATAAAAATAAAAGGACAAAGGAAAATAAAAGGACTAGAAAAATAAAAGGACTCGACAAATAAAAGGACTCAGAAAAATAAAAGGACTCAGAAAAAAAAAAAGAACTAGAAAAATAAAAGGGCTCAGAAAAATAAAAGGACTAGAAAAGTAAAAGGATTTGAAAAATAAAAGGACTGGAAAAATAAAAAGATTAGAAAAATAAAAGGAATATAAAAATAAAAGGACTAAGGAAAATAAAAGGAATAGAAAAATAAAAGGACTAGAAAAATAAAAGGACTCGACAAATAAAAGGACTCAGAAAAATAAAAGGACTCAGAAAAAAAAAGAACTAGAAAAATAAAAGGGCTCAGAAAAATAAAAGGACTAGAAAAGTATAAGGATTTGAAAAATAAAAGGACTCAGAAAAATAAAAGGACTGGAAAAATAAAATGACTGGAAAAATAAAAGGACAAGAAAAATAAAAGGATTTGAAAAATAAAAGGACTCGAAAAATAAAAGGACTAGAAAAATAAAAGGACTCGACAAATAAAAGGACTCGACAAATAAAAGGACTCAGAAAAATAAAAGGACTCAGAAAAAAAAAGAACTAGAAAAATAAAAGGGCTCAGAAAAATAAAAGGACCAGAAAAGTAAAAGGATTTGAAAAATAAAAGGACTTGGAAAAGTAAAAGCACTTGAAAAATATAGGGACTCGAAAATTAAAAGGACTGGAAAAATAAAAGGACTCCGAAAAATAAAAGGATTAGAAAAATAAAAGGACTCAGGAAAATAAAAGGGGTTAGAAAAATAAAATTACTGGAAAAATAATAGGACTGGAAAAATCAAAGGACTCAGAAAAATAAAAGGATTAGAAAAATAAAAAGATTAGAAAAATAGAAGGCCTATAAAAATAAAAGGACAAAGGAAAATAAAAGGAATAGAAAAATAAAAGGACTAGAAAAATAAAAGGACTCGACAAATAAAAGGACTCAGAAAAATAAAACGACTCAGAAAAAAAAAAGAACTAGAAAATTAAAAGGGCTCAGAAAAATAAAAGGACTAAAAAAGTAAAAGGATTTGAAAAATAAAAGGACTCAGAAAAATAAAAGGAATGGAAAAATAAAAAGATTAGAAAAATAAAAGGAATATAAAAATAAAAGAACTAAGGAAAATAAAAGGAATAGAAAAATAAAAGGACTAGAAAAATAAAAGGAATCGACAAATAAAAGGACTCAGAAAAATAAAAGGACTCAGAAAAAAAAAGAACTAGAAAAATTAAAGGGCTCAGAAAAATAAAAGGACTAGAAAAGTATAAGGATTTGAAAAATAAAAGGACTCAGAAAAATAAAAGGACGGGAAAAAAAATTACTGGAAAAATAAAAGGACAAGAAAAATAAACGGATTTGAAAAATAAAAGGACTCGAAAAATAAAAGGACTGGAAAAGTAAAAGGATTTGAAAAATAAAAAGACTCAGAAAACTAAAAGGAATAGAAATATAAAAGAACTAGAGAAAAAAAAAGGACTAGAAAAATAAAAAGACTCAGAAAAATAAATGGACTTGAAAAATAAAAGGACTCAGAAAAATAAAAGGTCTAGAAAAGTAAAAGGACCAGAAAAATAAAAAGACTCAGAAAAATAAAAGGATTAGAAAAATAAAAGGACTCAGGAAAATAAAAGGGGTTAGAAAAATAAAATGACTGGAAAAATAAGAGGACTGGAAAAATCAAAGGACTCAGAAAAATAACAGGACTCAGAAAAAAAAAGAACTAGAAAAATAAAATGGCTCAGAAAAATAAAAGGACCAGAAAAGTAAAAGGATTTGAAAAATAAAAGGACTTGGAAAAGTAAAAGCACTCGAAAAATATAGGGACTCGAAAATTAAAAGGACTGGAAAAATAAAAGGACTCAGAAAAATAAAAGGATTAGAAAAATAAAAGGACTCAGGAAAATAAAAGGGGTTAGAAAAATAAAATGACTGGAAAAATAATAGGACTGGAAAAATCAAAGGACTCAGAAAAATAAAAGGACTAGAAAAATAAAAAGATTAGAAAAATAGAAGGCCTATAAAAATAAAAGGACAAAGGAAAATAAAAGGAATAGAAAAATAAAAGGACTAGAAAAATAAAAGGACTCGACAAATAAAAGGACTCAGAAAAATAAAAGGACTCAGAAAAAAAAAAGAACTAGAAAAATAAAAGGGCTCAGAAAAATAAAAGGACTAGAAAAGTAAAAGGATTTGAAAAATAAAAGGACTGGAAAAATAAAAAGATTAGAAAAATAAAAGGAATATAAAAATAAAAGGACTAAGGAAAATAAAAGGAATAGAAAAATAAAAGGACTAGAAAAATAAAAGGACTCGACAAATAAAAGGACTCAGAAAAATAAAAGGACTCAGAAAAAAAAAGAACTAGAAAAATAAAAGGGCTCAGAAAAATAAAAGGACTAGAAAAGTATAAGGATTTGAAAAATAAAAGGACTCAGAAAAATAAAAGGACGGGAAAAAAAATGACTGGAAAAATAAAAGGACAAGAAAAATAAAAGGATTTGAAAAATAAAAGGACTCGAAAAATAAAAGGACTGGAAAAGTAAAAGGATTTGAAAAATAAAAAGACTCAGAAAACTAAAAGGAATAGAAATATAAAAGAACTAGAGAAAAAAAAAGGACTAGAAATATAAAAAGACTCAGAAAACTAAAAGGAATAGAAATATAAAAGAACTAGAGAAAAAAAAGGACTAGAAAAATAAAAAGACTCAGAAAAATAAATGGACTTGAAAAATAAAAGGACTCAGAAAAATAAAAGGTCTAGAAAAGTAAAAGGACTAGAAAAATAAAAAGACTCAGAAAAATAAAAGGATTAGAAAAATAAAAGGACTCAGGAAAATAAAAGGGGTTAGAAAAATAAAATGACTGGAAAAATAAGAGGACTGGAAAAATCAAAGGACTCAGAAAAATAACAGGACTCAGAAAAAAAAAGAACTAGAAAAATAAAATGGCTCAGAAAAATAAAAGGACCAGAAAAGTAAAAGGATTTGAAAAATAAAAGGACTTGGAAAAGTAAAAGCACTCGAAAAATATAGGGACTCGAAAATTAAAAGGACTGGAAAAATAAAAGGACTCAGAAAAATAAAAGGATTAGAAAAATAAAAGGACTCAGGAAAATAAAAGGGGTTAGAAAAATAAAATGACTGGAAAAATAATAGGACTGGAAAAATCAAAGGACTCAGAAAAATAAAAGGACTAGAAAAATAAAAAGATTAGAAAAATAGAAGGCCTATAAAAATAAAAGGACAAAGGAAAATAAAAGGACTAGAAAAATAAAAGGACTCGACAAATAAAAGGACTCAGAAAAATAAAAGGACTCAGAAAAAAAAAAGAACTAGAAAAATAAAAGGGCTCAGAAAAATAAAAGGACTAGAAAAGTAAAAGGATTTGAAAAATAAAAGGACTGGAAAAATAAAAAGATTAGAAAAATAAAAGGAATATAAAAATAAAAGGACTAAGGAAAATAAAAGGAATAGAAAAATAAAAGGACTAGAAAAATAAAAGGACTCGACAAATAAAAGGACTCAGAAAAATAAAAGGACTCAGAAAAAAAAAGAACTAGAAAAATAAAAGGGCTCAGAAAAATAAAAGGACTAGAAAAGTATAAGGATTTGAAAAATAAAAGGACTCAGAAAAATAAAAGGACGGGAAAAAAAATGACTGGAAAAATAAAAGGACAAGAAAAATAAAAGGATTTGAAAAATAAAAGGACTCGAAAAATAAAAGGACTGGAAAAGTAAAAGGATTTGAAAAATAAAAAGACTCAGAAAACTAAAAGGAATAGAAATATAAAAGAACTAGAGAAAAAAAAAGGACTAGAAAAATAAAAAGACTCAGAAAACTAAAAGGAATAGAAATATAAAAGAACTAGAGAAAAAAAAGGACTAGAAAAATAAAAAGACTCAGAAAAATAAATGGACTTGAAAAATAAAAGGACTCAGAAAAATAAAAGGTCTAGAAAAGTAAAAGGACTAGAAAAATAAAAAGACTCAGAAAAATAAAAGGATTAGAAAAATAAAAGGACTCAGGAAAATAAAAGGGGTTAGAAAAATAAAATGACTGGAAAAATAAGAGGACTGGAAAAATCAAAGGACTCAGAAAAATAACAGGACTCAGAAAAAAAAAGAACTAGAAAAATAAAATGGCTCAGAAAAATAAAAGGACCAGAAAAGTAAAAGGATTTGAAAAATAAAAGGACTTGGAAAAGTAAAAGCACTCGAAAAATATAGGGACTCGAAAATTAAAAGGACTGGAAAAATAAAAGGACTCAGAAAAATAAAAGGATTAGAAAAATAAAAGGACTCAGGAAAATAAAAGGGGTTAGAAAAATAAAATGACTGGAAAAATAATAGGACAGGAAAAATCAAAGGACTCAGAAAAATAAAAGGACTAGAAAAATAAAAAGATTAGAAAAATAGAAGGCCTATAAAAATAAAAGGACAAAGGAAAATAAAAGGACTAGAAAAATAAAAGGACTCGACAAATAAAAGGACTCAGAAAAATAAAAGGACTCAGAAAAAAAAAAGAACTAGAAAAATAAAAGGGCTCAGAAAAATAAAAGGACTAGAAAAGTAAAAGGATTTGAAAAATAAAAGGACTGGAAAAATAAAAAGATTAGAAAAATAAAAGGAATATAAAAATAAAAGGACTAAGGAAAATAAAAGGAATAGAAAAATAAAAGGACTAGAAAAATAAAAGGACTCGACAAATAAAAGGACTCAGAAAAATAAAAGGACTCAGAAAAAAAAAGAACTAGAAAAATAAAAGGGCTCAGAAAAATAAAAGGACTAGAAAAGTATAAGGATTTGAAAAATAAAAGGACTCAGAAAAATAAAAGGACGGGAAAAAAAAATGACTGGAAAAATAAAAGGACAAGAAAAATAAAAGGATTTGAAAAATAAAAGGACTCGAAAAATAAAAGGACTGGAAAAGTAAAAGGATTTGAAAAATAAAAAGACTCAGAAAACTAAAAGGAATAGAAATATAAAAGAACTAGAGAAAAAAAAAGGACTAGAAAAATAAAAAGACTCAGAAAACTAAAAGGAATAGAAATATAAAAGAACTAGAGAAAAAAAAGGACAAGAAAAATAAAAAGACTCAGAAAAATAAATGGACTTGAAAAATAAAAGGACTCAGAAAAATAAAAGGTCTAGAAAAGTAAAAGGACTAGAAAAATAAAAAGACTCAGAAAAATAAAAGGATTAGAAAAATAAAAGGACTCAGGAAAATAAAAGGGGTTAGAAAAATAAAATGACTGGAAAAATAAGAGGACTGGAAAAATCAAAGGACTTAGAAAAATAACAGGACTCAGAAAAAAAAAGAACTAGAAAAATAAAATGGCTCAGAAAAATAAAAGGACCAGAAAAGTAAAAGGATTTGAAAAATAAAAGGACTTGGAAAAGTAAAAGCACTCGAAAAATATAGGGACTCGAAAATTAAAAGGACTGGAAAAATAAAAGGACTCAGAAAAATAAAAGGATTAGAAAAATAAAAGGACTCAGGAAAATAAAAGGGGTTAGAAAAATAAAATGACTGGAAAAATAATAGGACTGGAAAAATCAAAGGACTCAGAAAAATAAAAGGACTAGAAAAATAAAAAGATTAGAAAAATAGAAGGACTATAAAAATAAAAGGACAAAGGAAAATAAAAGGACTAGAAAAATAAAAGGACTCGACAAATAAAAGGACTCAGAAAAATAAAAGGACTCTGAAAAAAAAAAGAACTAGAAAAATAAAAGGGCTCAGAAAAATAAAAGGACTAGAAAAGTAAAAGGATTTGAAAAATAAAAGGACTGGAAAAATAAAAAGATTAGAAAAATAAAAGGAATATAAAAATAAAAGGACTAAGGAAAATAAAAGGAATAGAAAAATAAAAGGACTAGAAAAATAAAAGGACTCGACAAATAAAAGGACTCAGAAAAATAAAAGGACTCAGAAAAAAAAAGAACTAGAAAAATAAAAGGGCTCAGAAAAATAAAAGGACTAGAAAAGTATAAGGATTTGAAAAATAAAAGGACTCAGAAAAATAAAAGGACGGGAAAAAAAAATGACTGGAAAAATAAAAGGACAAGAAAAATAAAAGGATTTGAAAAATAAAAGGACTCGAAAAATAAAAGGACTGGAAAAGTAAAAGGATTTGAAAAATAAAAAGACTCAGAAAACTAAAAGGAATAGAAATATAAAAGAACTAGAGAAAAAAAAAGGACTAGAAAAATAAAAAGACTCAGAAAACTAAAAGGAATAGAAATATAAAAGAACTAGAGAAAAAAAAAGGACTAGAAAAATAAAAAGACTCAGAAAAATAAATGGACTTGAAAAATAAAAGGACTCAGAAAAATAAAAGGTCTAGAAAAGTAAAAGGACTAGAAAAATAAAAAGACTCAGAAAAATAAAAGGATTAGAAAAATAAAAGGACTCAGGAAAATAAAAGGGGTTAGAAAAATAAAATGACTGGAAAAATAAGAGGACTGGAAAAATCAAAGGACTCAGAAAAATAACAGGACTCAGAAAAAAAAAGAACTAGAAAAATAAAATGGCTCAGAAAAATAAAAGGACCAGAAAAGTAAAAGGATTTGAAAAATAAAAGGACTTGGAAAAGTAAAAGCACTCGAAAAATATAGGGACTCGAAAATTAAAAGGACTGGAAAAATAAAAGGACTCAGAAAAATAAAAGGATTAGAAAAATAAAAGGACTCAGGAAAATAAAAGGGGTTAGAAAAATAAAATGACTGGAAAAATAATAGGACTGGAAAAATCAAAGGACTCAGAAAAATAAAAGGACTAGAAAAATAAAAAGATTAGAAAAATAGAAGGCCTATAAAAATAAAAGGACAAAGGAAAATAAAAGGACTAGAAAAATAAAAGGACTCGACAAATAAAAGGACTCAGAAAAATAAAAGGACTCAGAAAAAAAAAAGAACTAGAAAAATAAAAGGGCTCAGAAAAATAAAAGGACTAGAAAAGTAAAAGGATTTGAAAAATAAAAGGACTGGAAAAATAAAAAGATTAGAAAAATAAAAGGAATATAAAAATAAAAGGACTAAGGAAAATAAAAGGAATAGAAAAATAAAAGGACTAGAAAAATAAAAGGACTCGACAAATAAAAGGACTCAGAAAAATAAAAGGACTCAGAAAAAAAAAGAACTAGAAAAATAAAAGGGCTCAGAAAAATAAAAGGACTAGAAAAGTATAAGGATTTGAAAAATAAAAGGACTCAGAAAAATAAAAGGACGGGAAAAAAAAATGACTGGAAAAATAAAAGGACAAGAAAAATAAAAGGATTTGAAAAATAAAAGGACTCGAAAAATAAAAGGACTGGAAAAGTAAAAGGATTTGAAAAATAAAAAGACTCAGAAAACTAAAAGGAATAGAAATATAAAAGAACTAGAGAAAAAAAAAGGACTAGAAAAATAAAAAGACTCAGAAAACTAAAAGGAATAGAAATATAAAAGAACTAGAGAAAAAAAAGGACTAGAAAAATAAAAAGACTCAGAAAAATAAATGGACTTGAAAAATAAAAGGACTCAGAAAAATAAAAGGTCTAGAAAAGTAAAAGGACTAGAAAAATAAAAAGACTCAGAAAAATAAAAGGATTAGAAAAATAAAAGGACTCAGGAAAATAAAAGGGGTTAGAAAAATAAAATGACTGGAAAAATAAGAGGACTGGAAAAATCAAAGGACTCAGAAAAATAACAGGACTCAGAAAAAAAAAGAACTAGAAAAATAAAATGGCTCAGAAAAATAAAAGGACCAGAAAAGTAAAAGGATTTGAAAAATAAAAGGACTTGGAAAAGTAAAAGCACTCGAAAAATATAGGGACTCGAAAATTAAAAGGACTGGAAAAATAAAAGGACTCAGAAAAATAAAAGGATTAGAAAAATAAAAGGACTCAGGAAAATAAAAGGGGTTAGAAAAATAAAATGACTGGAAAAATAATAGGACTGGAAAAATCAAAGGACTCAGAAAAATAAAAGGACTAGAAAAATAAAAAGATTAGAAAAATAGAAGGCCTATAAAAATAAAAGGACAAAGGAAAATAAAAGGACTAGAAAAATAAAAGGACTCGACAAATAAAAGGACTCAGAAAAATAAAAGGACTCAGAAAAAAAAAAGAACTAGAAAAATAAAAGGGCTCAGAAAAATAAAAGGACTAGAAAAGTAAAAGGATTTGAAAAATAAAAGGACTCAGAAAAATAAAAGGAATGGAAAAATAAAAAGATTAGAAAAATAAAAGGAATATAAAAATAAAAGAACTAAGGAAAATAAAAGGAATAGAAAAATAAAAGGACTAGAAAAATAAAAGGAATCGACAAATAAAAGGACTCAGAAAAATAAAAGGACTCAGAAAAAAAAAGAACTAGAAAAATTAAAGGGCTCAGAAAAATAAAAGGACTAGAAAAGTATAAGGATTTGAAAAATAAAAGGACTCAGAAAAATAAAAGGACGGGAAAAAAAATTACTGGAAAAATAAAAGGACAAGAAAAATAAACGGATTTGAAAAATAAAAGGACTCGAAAAATAAAAGGACTGGAAAAGTAAACGGATTTGAAAAATAAAAAGACTCAGAAAACTAAAAGGAATAGAAATATAAAAGAACTAGAGAAAAAAAAAGGACTAGAAAAATAAAAAGACTCAGAAAAATAAATGGACTTGAAAAATAAAAGGACTCAGAAAAATAAAAGGTCTAGAAAAGTAAAAGGACTAGAAAAATAAAAAGACTCAGAAAAATAAAAGGATTAGAAAAATAAAAGGACTCAGGAAAATAAAAGGGGTTAGAAAAATAAAATGACTGGAAAAATAAGAGGACTGGAAAAATCAAAGGACTCAGAAAAATAACAGGACTCAGAAAAAAAAAGAACTAGAAAAATAAAATGGCTCAGAAAAATAAAAGGACCAGAAAAGTAAAAGGATTTGAAAAATAAAAGGACTTGGAAAAGTAAAAGCACTCGAAAAATATAGGGACTCGAAAATTAAAAGGGCTGGAAAAATAAAAGGACTCAGAAAAATAAAAGGATTAGAAAAATAAAAGGACTCAGGAAAATAAAAGGGGTTAGAAAAATAAAATGACTGGAAAAATAATAGGACTGGAAAAATCAAAGGACTCAGAAAAATAAAAGGACTAGAAAAATAAAAAGATTAGAAAAATAGAAGGCCTATAAAAATAAAAGGACAAAGGAAAATAAAAGGAATAGAAAAATAAAAGGACTAGAAAAATAAAAGGACTCGACAAATAAAAGGACTCAGAAAAATAAAAGGACTCAGATAAAAAAAAGAACTAGAAAAATAAAAGGGCTCAGAAAAATAAAAGGACTAGAAAAGTAAAAGGATTTGAAAAATAAAAGGACTGGAAAAATAAAAAGATTAGAAAAATAAAAGGAATATAAAAATAAAGGGACTAAGGAAAATAAAAGGAATAGAAAAATAAAAGGACTAGAAAAATAAAAGGACTCGACAAATAAAAGGACTCAGAAAAATAAAAGGACTCAGAAAAAAAAAGAACTAGAAAAATAAAAGGGCTCAGAAAAATAAAAGGACTAGAAAAGTATAAGGATTTGAAAAATAAAAGGACTCAGAAAAATAAAAGGACGAGAAAAAAAATGACTGGAAAAATAAAAGGACAAGAAAAATAAAAGGATTTGAAAAATAAAAGGACTCGAAAAATAAAAGGACTGGAAAAGTAAAAGGATTTGAAAAATAAAAAGACTCAGAAAACTAAAAGGAATAGAAATATAAAAGAACTAGAGAAAAAAAAAGGACTAGAAAAATAAAAAGACTCAGAAAACTAAAAGGAATAGAAATATAAAAGAACTAGAGAAAAAAAAGGACTAGAAAAATAAAAAGACTCAGAAAAATAAATGGACTTGAAAAATAAAAGGACTCAGAAAAATAAAAGGTCTAGAAAAGTAAAAGGACTAGAAAAATAAAAAGACTCAGAAAAATAAAAGGATTAGAAAAATAAAAGGACTCAGGAAAATAAAAGGGGTTAGAAAAATAAAATGACTGGAAAAATAAGAGGACTGGAAAAATCAAAGGACTCAGAAAAATAACAGGACTCAGAAAAAAAAAGAACTAGAAAAATAAAATGGCTCAGAAAAATAAAAGGACCAGAAAAGTAAAAGGATTTGAAAAATAAAAGGACTTGGAAAAGTAAAAGCACTCGAAAAATATAGGGACTCGAAAATTAAAAGGACTGGAAAAATAAAAGGACTCAGAAAAATAAAAGGATTAGAAAAATAAAAGGACTCAGGAAAATAAAAGGGGTTAGAAAAATAAAATGACTGGAAAAATAATAGGACTGGAAAAATCAAAGGACTCAGAAAAATAACAGGACTCAGAAAAAAAAAGAACTAGAAAAATAAAATGGCTCAGAAAAATAAAAGGACCAGAAAAGTAAAAGGATTTGAAAAATAAAAGGACTTGGAAAAGTAAAAGCACTCGAAAAATATAGGGACTCGAAAATTAAAAGGACTGGAAAAATAAAAGGACTCAGAAAAATAAAAGGATTAGAAAAATAAAAGGACTCAGGAAAATAAAAGGGGTTAGAAAAATAAAATGACTGGAAAAATAATAGGACTGGAAAAATCAAAGGACTCAGAAAAATAAAAGGACTAGAAAAATAAAAAGATTAGAAAAATAGAAGGAATATAAAAATAAAAGGACTAAGGAAAATAAAAGGAATAGAAAAATAAAAGGACTAGAAAAATAAAAGGACTCGACAAATAAAAGGACTCAGAAAAATAAAAGGACTCAGAAAAAAAAAGAACTAGAAAAATAAAAGGGCTCAGAAAAATAAAAGGACTAGAAAAGTATAAGGATTTGAAAAATAAAAGGACTCAGAAAAATAAAAGGACTGGAAAAATAAAATGACTGGAAAAATAAAAGGACAAGAAAAATAAAAGGACTCGAAAAATAAAAGGACTAGAAAAATAAAAGGACTCGACAAATAAAAGGACTCAGAAACATAAAAGGACTCAGAAAAAAAAAGAACTAGAAAAATAAAAGGGCTCAGAAAAATAAAAGGACCAGAAAAGTAAAAGGATTTGAAAAATAAAAGGACTTGGAAAAGTAAAAGCACTTGAAAAATATAGGGACTCGAAAATTAAAAGGACTGGAAAAATAAAAGGACTCCGAAAAATAAAAGGATTAGAAAAATAAAAGGACTCAGGAAAATAAAAGGGGTTAGAAAAATAAAATTACTGGAAAAATAATAGGACTGGAAAAATCAAAGGACTCAGAAAAATAAAAGGATTACAAAAATAAAAAGATTAGAAAAATAGAAGGCCTATAAAAATAAAAGGACAAAGGAAAATAAAAGGAATAGAAAAATAAAAGGACTAGAAAAATAAAAGGACTCGACAAATAAAAGGACTCAGAAAAATAAAACGACTCAGAAAAAAAAAAGAACTAGAAAATTAAAAGGGCTCAGAAAAATAAAAGGACTAGAAAAGAAAAAGGATTTGAAAAATAAAAGGACTCAGAAAAATAAAAGGAATGGAAAAATAAAAAGATTAGAAAAATAAAAGGAATATAAAAATAAAAGAACTAAGGAAAATAAAAGGAATAGAAAAATAAAAGGACTAGAAAAATAAAAGGAATCGACAAATAAAAGGACTCAGAAAAATAAAAGGACTCAGAAAAAAAAAGAACTAGAAAAATTAAAGGGCTCAGAAAAATAAAAGGACTAGAAAAGTATAAGGATTTGAAAAATAAAAGGACTCAGAAAAATAAAAGGACGGGAAAAAAAATTACTGGAAAAATAAAAGGACAAGAAAAATAAACGGATTTGAAAAATAAAAGGACTCGAAAAATAAAAGGACTGGAAAAGTAAAAGGATTTGAAAAATAAAAAGACTCAGAAAACTAAAAGGAATAGAAATATAAAAGAACTAGAGAAAAAAAAAGGACTAGAAAAATAAAAAGACTCAGAAAAATAAATGGACTTGAAAAATAAAAGGACTCAGAAAAATAAAAGGTCTAGAAAAGTAAAAGGACTAGAAAAATAAAAAGACTCAGAAAAATAAAAGGATTAGAAAAATAAAAGGACTCAGGAAAATAAAAGGGGTTAGAAAAATAAAATGACTGGAAAAATAAGAGGACTGGAAAAATCAAAGGACTCAGAAAAATAACAGGACTCAGAAAAAAAAAGAACTAGAAAAATAAAATGGCTAAGAAAAATAAAAGGACCAGAAAAGTAAAAGGATTTGAAAAATAAAAGGACTTGGAAAAGTAAAAGCACTCGAAAAATATAGGGACTCGAAAATTAAAAGGACTGGAAAAATAAAAGGACTCAGAAAAATAAAAGGATTAGAAAAATAAAAGGACTCAGGAAAATAAAAGGGGTTAGAAAAATAAAATGACTGGAAAAATAATAGGACTGGAAAAATCAAAGCACTCAGAAAAATAAAAGGACTAGAAAAATAAAAAGATTAGAAAAATAGAAGGCCTATAAAAATAAAAGGACAAAGGAAAATAAAAGGAATAGAAAAATAAAAGGACTAGAAAAATAAAAGGACTCGACAAATAAAAGGACTCAGAAAAATAAAAGGACTCAGATAAAAAAAAGAACTAGAAAAATAAAAGGGCTCAGAAAAATAAAAGGACTAGAAAAGTAAAAGGATTTGAAAAATAAAAGGACTGGAAAAATAAAAAGATTAGAAAAATAAAAGGAATATAAAAATAAAAGGACTAAGGAAAATAAAAGGAATAGAAAAATAAAAGGACTAGAAAAATAAAAGGACTCGACAAATAAAAGGACTCAGAAAAATAAAAGGACTCAGAAAAAAAAAGAACTAGAAAAATAAAAGGGCTCAGAAAAATAAAAGGACTAGAAAAGTATAAGGATTTGAAAAATAAAAGGACTCAGAAAAATAAAAGGACGGGAAAAAAAATGACTGGAAAAATAAAAGGACAAGAAAAATAAAAGTATTTGAAAAATAAAAGGACTCGAAAAATAAAAGGACTGGAAAAGTAAAAGGATTTGAAAAATAAAAAGACTCAGAAAACTAAAAGGAATAGAAATATAAAAGAACTAGAGAAAAAAAAAGGACTAGAAAAATAAAAGGACTCAGAAAACTAAAAGGAATAGAAATATAAAAGAACTAGAGAAAAAAAAGGACTAGAAAAATAAAAAGACTCAGAAAAATAAATGGACTTGAAAAATAAAAGGACTCAGAAAAATAAAAGGTCTAGAAAAGTAAAAGGACTAGAAAAATAAAAAGACTCAGAAAAATAAAAGGATTAGAAAAATAAAAGGACTCAGGAAAATAAAAGGGGTTAGAAAAATAAAATGACTGGAAAAATAAGAGGACTGGAAAAATCAAAGGACTCAGAAAAATAACAGGACTCAGAAAAAAAAAGAACTAGAAAAATAAAATGGCTCAGAAAAATAAAAGGACCAGAAAAGTAAAAGGATTTGAAAAATAAAAGGACTTGGAAAAGTAAAAGCACTCGAAAAATATAGGGACTCGAAAATTAAAAGGACTGGAAAAATAAAAGGACTCAGAAAAATAAAAGGATTAGAAAAATAAAAGGACTCAGGAAAATAAAAGGGGTTAGAAAAATAAAATGACTGGAAAAATAATAGGACTGGAAAAATCAAAGGACTCAGAAAAATAAAAGGACTAGAAAAATAAAAAGATTAGAAAAATAAAAGGCCTATAAAAATAAAAGGACAAAGGAAAATAAAAGGAATAGAAAAATAAAAGGACTAGAAAAATAAAAGGACTCGACAAATAAAAGGACTCAGAAAAATAAAAGGACTCAGAAAAAAAAAAGAACTAGAAAAATAAAAGGGCTCAGAAAAATAAAAGGACTAGAAAAGTAAAAGGATTTGAAAAATAAAAGGACTGGAAAAATAAAAAGATTAGAAAAATAAAAGGAATATAAAAATAAAAGGACTAAGGAAAATAAAAGGAATAGAAAAATAAAAGGACTAGAAAAATAAAAGGACTCGACAAATAAAAGGACTCAGAAAAATAAAAGGACTCAGAAAAAAAAAAAACTAGAAAAATAAAAGGGCTCAGAAAAATAAAAGGACTAGAAAAGTATATGGATTTGAAAAATAAAAGGACTCAGCAAAATAAAAGGACGGGAAAAAAAAATGACTGGAAAAATAAAAGGACAAGAAAAATAAAAGGATTTGAAAAATAAAAGGACTCGAAAAATAAAAGGACTGGAAAAGTAAAAGGATTTGAAAAATAAAAAGACTCAGAAAACTAAAAGGAATAGAAATATAAAAGAACTAGAGAAAAAAAAAGGACTAGAAAAAGAAAAAGACTCAGAAAACTAAAAGGAATAGAAATATAAAAGAACTAGAGAAAAAAAAGGACTAGAAAAATAAAAAGACTCAGAAAAATAAATGGACTTGAAAAATAAAAGGGCTCAGAAAAATAAAAGGTCTAGAAAAGTAAAAGGACTAGAAAAATAAAAAGACTCAGAAAAATAAAAGGATTAGAAAAATAAAAGGACTCAGGAAAATAAAAGGGGTTAGAAAAATAAAATGACTGGAAAAATAAGAGGACTGGAAAAATCAAAGGACTCAGAAAAATAACAGGACTCAGAAAAAAAAAGAACTAGAAAAATAAAAGGGCTCAGAAAAATAAAAGGACCAGAAAAGTAAAAGGATTTGAAAAATAAAAGGACTTGGAAAAGTAAAAGCACTTGAAAAATATAGGGACTCGAAAATTAAAAGGACTGGAAAAATAAAAGGACTCCGAAAAATAAAAGGATTAGAAAAATAAAAGGACTCAGGAAAATAAAAGGGGTTAGAAAAATAAAATTACTGGAAAAATAATAGGACTGGAAAAATCAAAGGACTCAGAAAAATAAAAGGATTAGAAAAATAAAAGGACTCAGGAAAATAAAAGGGGTTAGAAAAATAAAATGACTGGAAAAATAAGAGGACTGGAAAAATCAAAGGACTCAGAAAAATAACAGGACTCAGAAAAAAAAAGAACTAGAAAAATAAAATGGCTCAGAAAATAAAAGGACCAGAAAAGTAAAAGGATTTGAAAAATAAAAGGACTTGGAAAAGTAAAAGCACTTGAAAAATATAGGGACTCGAAAATTAAAAGGACTGGAAAAATAAAAGGACTCCGAAAAATAAAAGGATTAGAAAAATAAAAGGACTCAGGAAAATAAAAGGGGTTAGAAAAATAAAATTACTGGAAAAATAATAGGACTGGAAAAATCAAAGGACTCAGAAAAATAAAAGGATTAGAAAAATAAAAAGATTAGAAAAATAGAAGGCCTATAAAAATAAAAGGACAAAGGAAAATAAAAGGAATAGAAAAATAAAAGGACTAGAAAAATAAAAGGACTCGACAAATAAAAGGACTCAGAAAAATAAAACGACTCAGAAAAAAAAAAGAACTAGAAAATTAAAAGGGCTCAGAAAAATAAAAGGACTAAAAAAGTAAAAGGATTTGAAAAATAAAAGGACTCAGAAAAATAAAAGGAATGGAAAAATAAAAAGATTAGAAAAATAAAAGGAATATAAAAATAAAAGAACTAAGGAAAATAAAAGGAATAGAAAAATAAAAGGACTAGAAAAATAAAAGGAATCGACAAATAAAAGGACTCAGAAAAATAAAAGGACTCAGAAAAAAAAAGAACTAGAAAAATTAAAGGGCTCAGAAAAATAAAAGGACTAGAAAAGTATAAGGATTTGAAAAATAAAAGGACTCAGAAAAATAAACGGACGGGAAAAAAAATTACTGGAAAAATAAAAGGACAAGAAAAATAAACGGATTTGAAAAATAAAAGGACTCAAAAAATAAAAGGACTGGAAAAGTAAAAGGATTTGAAAAATAAAAAGACTCAGAAAACTAAAAGGAATAGAAATATAAAAGAACTAGAGAAAAAAAAAGGACTAGAAAAATAAAAAGACTCAGAAAAATAAATGGACTTGAAAAATAAAAGGACTCAGAAAAATAAAAGGTCTAGAAAAGTAAAAGGACTAGAAAAATAAAAAGACTCAGAAAAATAAAAGGATTAGAAAAATAAAAGGACTCAGGAAAATAAAAGGGGTTAGAAAAATAAAATGACTGGAAAAATAAGAGGACTGGAAAAATCAAAGGACTCAGAAAAATAACAGGACTCAGAAAAAAAAAGAACTAGAAAAATAAAATGGCTCAGAAAAATAAAAGGACCAGAAAAGTAAAAGGATTTGAAAAATAAAAGGACTTGGAAAAGTAAAAGCACTCGAAAAATATAGGGACTCGAAAATTAAAAGGACTGGAAAAATAAAAGGACTCAGAAAAATAAAAGGATTAGAAAAATAAAAGGACTCAGGAAAATAAAAGGGGTTAGAAAAATAAAATGACTGGAAAAATAAGAGGACTGGAAAAATCAAAGGACTCAGAAAAATAACAGGACTCAGAAAAAAAAAGAACTAGAAAAATAAAATGGCTCAGAAAAATAAAAGGACCAGAAAAGTAAAAGGATTTGAAAAATAAAAGGACTTGGAAAAGTAAAAGCACTCGAAAAATATAGGGACTCGAAAATTAAAAGGACTGGAAAAATAAAAGGACTCAGAAAAATAAAAGGATTAGAAAAATAAAAGGACTCAGGAAAATAAAAGGGGTTAGAAAAATAAAATGACTGGAAAAATAATAGGACTGGAAAAATCAAAGGACTCAGAAAAATAAAAGGACTAGAAAAATAAAAAGATTAGAAAAATAAAAGGCCTATAAAAATAAAAGGACAAAGGAAAATAAAAGGAATAGAAAAATAAAAGGACTAGAAAAATAAAAGGACTCGACAAATAAAAGGACTCAGAAAAATAAAAGGACTCAGAAAAAAAAAAGAACTAGAAAAATAAAAGGGCTCAGAAAAATAAAAGGACTAGAAAAGTAAAAGGATTTGAAAAATAAAAGGACTGGAAAAATAAAAAGATTAGAAAAATAAAAGGAATATAAAAATAAAAGGACTAAGGAAAATAAAAGGAATAGAAAAATAAAAGGACTAGAAAAATAAAAGGACTCGACAAATAAAAGGACTCAGAAAAATAAAAGGACTCAGAAAAAAAAAAACTAGAAAAATAAAAGGGCTCAGAAAAATAAAAGGACTAGAAAAGTATATGGATTTGAAAAATAAAAGGACTCAGCAAAATAAAAGGACGGGAAAAAAAAATGACTGGAAAAATAAAAGGACAAGAAAAATAAAAGGATTTGAAAAATAAAAGGACTCGAAAAATAAAAGGACTGGAAAAGTAAAAGGATTTGAAAAATAAAAAGACTCAGAAAACTAAAAGGAATAGAAATATAAAAGAACTAGAGAAAAAAAAAGGACTAGAAAAAGAAAAAGACTCAGAAAACTAAAAGGAATAGAAATATAAAAGAACTAGAGAAAAAAAAGGACTAGAAAAATAAAAAGACTCAGAAAAATAAATGGACTTGAAAAATAAAAGGGCTCAGAAAAATAAAAGGTCTAGAAAAGTAAAAGGACTAGAAAAATAAAAAGACTCAGAAAAATAAAAGGATTAGAAAAATAAAAGGACTCAGGAAAATAAAAGGGGTTAGAAAAATAAAATGACTGGAAAAATAAGAGGACTGGAAAAATCAAAGGACTCAGAAAAATAACAGGACTCAGAAAAAAAAAGAACTAGAAAAATAAAAGGGCTCAGAAAAATAAAAGGACCAGAAAAGTAAAAGGATTTGAAAAATAAAAGGACTTGGAAAAGTAAAAGCACTTGAAAAATATAGGGACTCGAAAATTAAAAGGACTGGAAAAATAAAAGGACTCCGAAAAATAAAAGGATTAGAAAAATAAAAGGACTCAGGAAAATAAAAGGGGTTAGAAAAATAAAATTACTGGAAAAATAATAGGACTGGAAAAATCAAAGGACTCAGAAAAATAAAAGGATTAGAAAAATAAAAGGACTCAGGAAAATAAAAGGGGTTAGAAAAATAAAATGACTGGAAAAATAAGAGGACTGGAAAAATCAAAGGACTCAGAAAAATAACAGGACTCAGAAAAAAAAAGAACTAGAAAAATAAAATGGCTCAGAAAATAAAAGGACCAGAAAAGTAAAAGGATTTGAAAAATAAAAGGACTTGGAAAAGTAAAAGCACTTGAAAAATATAGGGACTCGAAAATTAAAAGGACTGGAAAAATAAAAGGACTCCGAAAAATAAAAGGATTAGAAAAATAAAAGGACTCAGGAAAATAAAAGGGGTTAGAAAAATAAAATTACTGGAAAAATAATAGGACTGGAAAAATCAAAGGACTCAGAAAAATAAAAGGATTAGAAAAATAAAAAGATTAGAAAAATAGAAGGCCTATAAAAATAAAAGGACAAAGGAAAATAAAAGGAATAGAAAAATAAAAGGACTAGAAAAATAAAAGGACTCGACAAATAAAAGGACTCAGAAAAATAAAACGACTCAGAAAAAAAAAAGAACTAGAAAATTAAAAGGGCTCAGAAAAATAAAAGGACTAAAAAAGTAAAAGGATTTGAAAAATAAAAGGACTCAGAAAAATAAAAGGAATGGAAAAATAAAAAGATTAGAAAAATAAAAGGAATATAAAAATAAAAGAACTAAGGAAAATAAAAGGAATAGAAAAATAAAAGGACTAGAAAAATAAAAGGAATCGACAAATAAAAGGACTCAGAAAAATAAAAGGACTCAGAAAAAAAAAGAACTAGAAAAATTAAAGGGCTCAGAAAAATAAAAGGACTAGAAAAGTATAAGGATTTGAAAAATAAAAGGACTCAGAAAAATAAACGGACGGGAAAAAAAATTACTGGAAAAATAAAAGGACAAGAAAAATAAACGGATTTGAAAAATAAAAGGACTCAAAAAATAAAAGGACTGGAAAAGTAAAAGGATTTGAAAAATAAAAAGACTCAGAAAACTAAAAGGAATAGAAATATAAAAGAACTAGAGAAAAAAAAAGGACTAGAAAAATAAAAAGACTCAGAAAAATAAATGGACTTGAAAAATAAAAGGACTCAGAAAAATAAAAGGTCTAGAAAAGTAAAAGGACTAGAAAAATAAAAAGACTCAGAAAAATAAAAGGATTAGAAAAATAAAAGGACTCAGGAAAATAAAAGGGGTTAGAAAAATAAAATGACTGGAAAAATAAGAGGACTGGAAAAATCAAAGGACTCAGAAAAATAACAGGACTCAGAAAAAAAAAGAACTAGAAAAATAAAATGGCTCAGAAAAATAAAAGGACCAGAAAAGTAAAAGGATTTGAAAAATAAAAGGACTTGGAAAAGTAAAAGCACTCGAAAAATATAGGGACTCGAAAATTAAAAGGACTGGAAAAATAAAAGGACTCAGAAAAATAAAAGGATTAGAAAAATAAAAGGACTCAGGAAAATAAAAGGGGTTAGAAAAATAAAATGACTGGAAAAATAATAGGACTGGAAAAATCAAAGGACTCAGAAAAATAAAAGGACTAGAAAAATAAAAAGATTAGAAAAATAGAAGGCCTATAAAAATAAAAGGACAAAGGAAAATAAAAGGAATAGAAAAATAAAAGGACTAGAAAAATAAAAGGACTCGACAAATAAAAGGACTCAGAAAAATAAAAGGACTCAGAAAAAAAAAAGAACTAGAAAAATAAAAGGGCTCAGAAAAATAAAAGGACTAGAAAAGTAAAAGGATTTGAAAAATAAAAGGACTGGAAAAATAAAAAGATTAGAAAAATAAAAGGAATATAAAAATAAAAGGACTAAGGAAAATAAAAGGAATAGAAAAATAAAAGGACTAGAAAAATAAAAGGACTCGACAAATAAAAGGACTCAGAAAAATAAAAGGACTCAGAAAAAAAAAGAACTAGAAAAATAAAAGGGCTCAGAAAAATAAAAGGACTAGAAAAGTATAAGGATTTGAAAAATAAAAGGACTCAGAAAAATAAAAGGACGGGAAAAAAAATGACTGGAAAAATAAAAGGACAAGAAAAATAAAAGGATTTGAAAAATAAAAGGACTCGAAAAATAAAAGGACTGGAAAAGTAGAAGGATTTGAAAAATAAAAAGACTCAGAAAACTAAAAGGAATAGAAATATAAAAGAACTAGAGAAAAAAAAAAGGACTAGAAATATAAAAAGACTCAGAAAACTAAAAGGAATAGAAATATAAAAGAACTAGAGAAAAAAAAGGACTAGAAAAATAAAAAGACTCAGAAAAATAAATGGACTTGAAAAATAAAAGGACTCAGAAAAATAAAAGGTCTAGAAAAGTAAAAGGACTAGAAAAATAAAAAGACTCAGAAAAATAAAAGGATTAGAAAAATAAAAGGACTCAGGAAAATAAAAGGGGTTAGAAAAATAAAATGACTGGAAAAATAAGAGGACTGGAAAAATCAAAGGACTCAGAAAAATAACAGGACTCAGAAAAAAAAAGAACTAGAAAAATAAAATGGCTCAGAAAAATAAAAGGACCAGAAAAGTAAAAGGATTTGAAAAATAAAAGGACTTGGAAAAGTAAAAGCACTCGAAAAATATAGGGACTCGAAAATTAAAAGGACTGGAAAAATAAAAGGACTCAGAAAAATAAAAGGATTAGAAAAATAAAAGGACTCAGGAAAATAAAAGGGGTTAGAAAAATAAAATGACTGGAAAAATAATAGGACTGGAAAAATCAAAGGACTCAGAAAAATAAAAGGACTAGAAAAATAAAAAGATTAGAAAAATAGAAGGCCTATAAAAATAAAAGGACAAAGGAAAATAAAAGGACTAGAAAAATAAAAGGACTCGACAAATAAAAGGACTCAGAAAAATAAAAGGACTCAGAAAAAAAAAAGAACTAGAAAAATAAAAGGGCTCAGAAAAATAAAAGGACTAGAAAAGTAAAAGGATTTGAAAAATAAAAGGACTGGAAAAATAAAAAGATTAGAAAAATAAAAGGAATATAAAAATAAAAGGACTAAGGAAAATAAAAGGAATAGAAAAATAAAAGGACTAGAAAAATAAAAGGACTCGACAAATAAAAGGACTCAGAAAAATAAAAGGACTCAGAAAAAAAAAGAACTAGAAAAATAAAAGGGCTCAGAAAAATAAAAGGACTAGAAAAGTATAAGGATTTGAAAAATAAAAGGACTCAGAAAAATAAAAGGACGGGAAAAAAAATGACTGGAAAAATAAAAGGACAAGAAAAATAAAAGGATTTGAAAAATAAAAGGACTCGAAAAATAAAAGGACTGGAAAAGTAAAAGGATTTGAAAAATAAAAAGACTCAGAAAACTAAAAGGAATAGAAATATAAAAGAACTAGAGAAAAAAAAAGGACTAGAAAAATAAAAAGACTCAGAAAACTAAAAGGAATAGAAATATAAAAGAACTAGAGAAAAAAAAGGACTAGAAAAATAAAAAGACTCAGAAAAATAAATGGACTTGAAAAATAAAAGGACTCAGAAAAATAAAAGGTCTAGAAAAGTAAAAGGACTAGAAAAATAAAAAGACTCAGAAAAATAAAAGGATTAGAAAAATAAAAGGACTCAGGAAAATAAAAGGGGTTAGAAAAATAAAATGACTGGAAAAATAAGAGGACTGGAAAAATCAAAGGACTCAGAAAAATAACAGGACTCAGAAAAAAAAAGAACTAGAAAAATAAAATGGCTCAGAAAAATAAAAGGACCAGAAAAGTAAAAGGATTTGAAAAATAAAAGGACTTGGAAAAGTAAAAGCACTCGAAAAATATAGGGACTCGAAAATTAAAAGGACTGGAAAAATAAAAGGACTCAGAAAAATAAAAGGATTAGAAAAATAAAAGGACTCAGGAAAATAAAAGGGGTTAGAAAAATAAAATGACTGGAAAAATAATAGGACTGGAAAAATCAAAGGACTCAGAAAAATAAAAGGACTAGAAAAATAAAAAGATTAGAAAAATAGAAGGCCTATAAAAATAAAAGGACAAAGGAAAATAAAAGGACTAGAAAAATAAAAGGACTCGACAAATAAAAGGACTCAGAAAAATAAAAGGACTCAGAAAAAAAAAAGAACTAGAAAAATAAAAGGGCTCAGAAAAATAAAAGGACTAGAAAAGTAAAAGGATTTGAAAAATAAAAGGACTGGAAAAATAAAAAGATTAGAAAAATAAAAGGAATATAAAAATAAAAGGACTAAGGAAAATAAAAGGAATAGAAAAATAAAAGGACTAGAAAAATAAAAGGACTCGACAAATAAAAGGACTCAGAAAAATAAAAGGACTCAGAAAAAAAAAGAACTAGAAAAATAAAAGGGCTCAGAAAAATAAAAGGACTAGAAAAGTATAAGGATTTGAAAAATAAAAGGACTCAGAAAAATAAAAGGACGGGAAAAAAAAATGACTGGAAAAATAAAAGGACAAGAAAAATAAAAGGATTTGAAAAATAAAAGGACTCGAAAAATAAAAGGACTGGAAAAGTAAAAGGATTTGAAAAATAAAAAGACTCAGAAAACTAAAAGGAATAGAAATATAAAAGAACTAGAGAAAAAAAAAGGACTAGAAAAATAAAAAGACTCCGAAAACTAAAAGGAATAGAAATATAAAAGAACTAGAGAAAAAAAAGGACTAGAAAAATAAAAAGACTCAGAAAAATAAATGGACTTGAAAAATAAAAGGACTCAGAAAAATAAAAGGTCTAGAAAAGTAAACGGACTAGAAAAATAAAAAGACTCAGAAAAATAAAAGGATTAGAAAAATAAAAGGACTCAGGAAAATAAAAGGGGTTAGAAAAATAAAATGACTGGAAAAATAAGAGGACTGGAAAAATCAAAGGACTCAGAAAAATAACAGGACTCAGAAAAAAAAAGAACTAGAAAAATAAAATGGCTAAGAAAAATAAAAGGACCAGAAAAGTAAAAGGATTTGAAAAATAAAAGGACTTGGAAAAGTAAAAGCACTCGAAAAATATAGGGACTCGAAAATTAAAAGGACTGGAAAAATAAAAGGACTCAGAAAAATAAAAGGATTAGAAAAATAAAAGGACTCAGGAAAATAAAAGGGGTTAGAAAAATAAAATGACTGGAAAAATAATAGGACTGGAAAAATCAAAGGACTCAGAAAAATAAAAGGACTAGAAAAATAAAAAGATTAGAAAAATAGAAGGCCTATAAAAATAAAAGGACAAAGGAAAATAAAAGGACTAGAAAAATAAAAGGACTCGACAAATAAAAGGACTCAGAAAAATAAAAGGACTCAGAAAAAAAAAAGAACTAGAAAAATAAAAGGGCTCAGAAAAATAAAAGGACTAGAAAAGTAAAAGGATTTGAAAAATAAAAGGACTGGAAAAATAAAAAGATTAGAAAAATAAAAGGAATATAAAAATAAAAGGACTAAGGAAAATAAAAGGAATAGAAAAATAAAAGGACTCGACAAATAAAAGGACTCAGAAAAATAAAAGGACTCAGAAAAAAAAAGAACTAGAAAAATAAAAGGGCTCAGAAAAATAAAAGGACTAGAAAAGTATAAGGATTTGAAAAATAAAAGGACTCAGAAAAATAAAAGGACTGGAAAAATAAAATGACTGGAAAAATAAAAGGACAAGAAAAATAAAAGGATTTGAAAAATAAAAGGACTCGAAAAATAAAAGGACTAGAAAAATAAAAGGACTCGACAAATAAAAGGACTCGACAAATAAAAGGACTCAGAAACATAAAAGGACTCAGAAAAAAAAAGAACTAGAAAAATAAAAGGGCTCAGAAAAATAAAAGGACCAGAAAAGTAAAAGGATTTGAAAAATAAAAGGACTTGGAAAAGTAAAAGCACTTGAAAAATATAGGGACTCGAAAATTAAAAGGACTGGAAAAATAAAAGGACTCCGAAAAATAAAAGGATTAGAAAAATAAAAGGACTCAGGAAAATAAAAGGGGTTAGAAAAATAAAATTACTGGAAAAATAATAGGACTGGAAAAATCAAAGGACTCAGAAAAATAAAAGGATTACAAAAATAAAAAGATTAGAAAAATAGAAGGCCTATAAAAATAAAAGGACAAAGGAAAATAAAAGGAATAGAAAAATAAAAGGACTAGAAAAATAAAAGGACTCGACAAATAAAAGGACTCAGAAAAATAAAACGACTCAGAAAAAAAAAAGAACTAGAAAATTAAAAGGGCTCAGAAAAATAAAAGGA
This sequence comes from Cinnamomum chago, assembly GCA_038049695.1. Classification (NCBI taxonomy): domain Eukaryota; kingdom Viridiplantae; phylum Streptophyta; class Magnoliopsida; order Laurales; family Lauraceae; genus Cinnamomum; species Cinnamomum chago. The sequence continues at coordinate 59,810,206 of CP142462.1, read as the reverse complement.
CTAGAAAAGTAAAAGGATTTGAAAAATAAAAGGACTCAGAAAAATAAAAGGAATGGAAAAATAAAAAGATTAGAAAAATAAAAGGAATATAAAAATAAAAGAACTAAGGAAAATAAAAGGAATAGAAAAATAAAAGGACTAGAAAAATAAAAGGAATCGACAAATAAAAGGACTCAGAAAAATAAAAGGACTCAGAAAAAAAAAGAACTAGAAAAATTAAAGGGCTCAGAAAAATAAAAGGACTAGAAAAGTATAAGGATTTGAAAAATAAAAGGACTCAGAAAAATAAAAGGACGGGAAAAAAAATTACTGGAAAAATAAAAGGACAAGAAAAATAAACGGATTTGAAAAATAAAAGGACTCGAAAAATAAAAGGACTGGAAAAGTAAAAGGATTTGAAAAATAAAAAGACTCAGAAAACTAAAAGGAATAGAAATATAAAAGAACTAGAGAAAAAAAAGGACTAGAAAAATAAAAAGACTCAGAAAAATAAATGGACTTGAAAAATAAAAGGACTCAGAAAAATAAAAGGTCTAGAAAAGTAAAAGGACTAGAAAAATAAAAAGACTCAGAAAAATAAAAGGATTAGAAAAATAAAAGGACTCAGGAAAATAAAAGGGGTTAGAAAAATAAAATGACTGGAAAAATAAGAGGACTGGAAAAATCAAAGGACTCAGAAAAATAACAGGACTCAGAAAAAAAAAGAACTAGAAAAATAAAATGGCTAAGAAAAATAAAAGGACCAGAAAAGTAAAAGGATTTGAAAAATAAAAGGACTTGGAAAAGTAAAAGCACTCGAAAAATATAGGGACTCGAAAATTAAAAGGACTGGAAAAATAAAAGGACTCAGAAAAATAAAAGGATTAGAAAAATAAAAGGACTCAGGAAAATAAAAGGGGTTAGAAAAATAAAATGACTGGAAAAATAATAGGACTGGAAAAATCAAAGGACTCAGAAAAATAAAAGGACTAGAAAAATAAAAAGATTAGAAAAATAGAAGGCCTATAAAAATAAAAGGACAAAGGAAAATAAAAGGAATAGAAAAATAAAAGGACTAGAAAAATAAAAGGACTCGACAAATAAAAGGACTCAGAAAAATAAAAGGACTCAGATAAAAAAAAGAACTAGAAAAATAAAAGGGCTCAGAAAAATAAAAGGACTAGAAAAGTAAAAGGATTTGAAAAATAAAAGGACTGGAAAAATAAAAAGATTAGAAAAATAAAAGGAATATAAAAATAAAAGGACTAAGGAAAATAAAAGGAATAGAAAAATAAAAGGACTAGAAAAATAAAAGGACTCGACAAATAAAAGGACTCAGAAAAATAAAAGGACTCAGAAAAAAAAAGAACTAGAAAAATAAAATGGCACAGAAAAATAAAAGGACTAGAAAAGTATAAGGATTTGAAAAATAAAAGGACTCAGCAAAATAAAAGGACGGGAAAAAAAATGACTGGAAAAATAAAAGGACAAGAAAAATAAAAGGATTTGAAAAATAAAAGGACTCGAAAAATAAAAGGACTGGAAAAGTAAAAGGATTTGAAAAATAAAAAGACTCAGAAAACTAAAAGGAATAGAAATATAAAAGAACTAGAGAAAAAAAAGGACTAGAAAAAGAAAAAGACTCAGAAAACTAAAAGGAATAGAAATATAAAAGAACTAGAGAAAAAAAAGGACTAGAAAAATAAAAAGACTCAGAAAAATAAATGGACTTGAAAAATAAAAGGACTCAGAAAAATAAAAGGTCTAGAAAAGTAAAAGGACTAGAAAAATAAAAAGACTCAGAAAAATAAAAGGATTAGAAAAATAAAAGGACTCAGGAAAATAAAAGGGGTTAGAAAAATAAAATGACTGGAAAAATAAGAGGACTGGAAAAATCAAAGGACTCAGAAAAATAACAGGACTCAGAAAAAAAAAGAACTAGAAAAATAAAATGGCTCAGAAAAATAAAAGGACCAGAAAAGTAAAAGGATTTGAAAAATAAAAGGACTTGGAAAAGTAAAAGCACTCGAAAAATATAGGGACTCGAAAATTAAAAGGACTGGAAAAATAAAAGGACTCAGAAAAATAAAAGGATTAGAAAAATAAAAGGACTCAGGAAAATAAAAGGGGTTAGAAAAATAAAATGACTGGAAAAATAATAGGACTGGAAAAATCAAAGGACTCAGAAAAATAAAAGGACTAGAAAAATAAAAAGATTAGAAAAATAGAAGGCCTATAAAAATAAAAGGACAAAGGAAAATAAAAGGACTAGAAAAATAAAAGGACTCGACAAATAAAAGGACTCAGAAAAAAAAAGAACTAGAAAAATAAAAGGGCTCAGAAAAATAAAAGGACTAGAAAAGTAAAAGGATTTGAAAAATAAAAGGACTGGAAAAATAAAAAGATTAGAAAAATAAAAGGAATATAAAAATAAAAGGACTAAGGAAAATAAAAGGAATAGAAAAATAAAAGGACTAGAAAAATAAAAGGACTCGACAAATAAAAGGACTCAGAAAAATAAAAGGACTCAGAAAAAAAAAGAACTAGAAAAATAAAATGGCACAGAAAAATAAAAGGACTAGAAAAGTATAAGGATTTGAAAAATAAAAGGACTCAGCAAAATAAAAGGACGGGAAAAAAAATGACTGGAAAAATAAAAGGACAAGAAAAATAAAAGGATTTGAAAAATAAAAGGACTCGAAAAATAAAAGGACTGGAAAAGTAAAAGGATTTGAAAAATAAAAAGACTCAGAAAACTAAAAGGAATAGAAATATAAAAGAACTAGAGAAAAAAAAGGACTAGAAAAAGAAAAAGACTCAGAAAACTAAAAGGAATAGAAATATAAAAGAACTAGAGAAAAAAAAGGACTAGAAAAATAAAAAGACTCAGAAAAATAAATGGACTTGAAAAATAAAAGGACTCAGAAAAATAAAAGGTCTAGAAAAGTAAAAGGACTAGAAAAATAAAAAGACTCAGAAAAATAAAAGGATTAGAAAAATAAAAGGACTCAGGAAAATAAAAGGGGTTAGAAAAATAAAATGACTGGAAAAATAAGAGGACTGGAAAAATCAAAGGACTCAGAAAAATAACAGGACTCAGAAAAAAAAAGAACTAGAAAAATAAAATGGCTCAGAAAAATAAAAGGACCAGAAAAGTAAAAGGATTTGAAAAATAAAAGGACTTGGAAAAGTAAAAGCACTCGAAAAATATAGGGACTCGAAAATTAAAAGGACTGGAAAAATAAAAGGACTCAGAAAAATAAAAGGATTAGAAAAATAAAAGGACTCAGGAAAATAAAAGGGGTTAGAAAAATAAAATGACTGGAAAAATAATAGGACTGGAAAAATCAAAGGACTCAGAAAAATAAAAGGACTAGAAAAATAAAAAGATTAGAAAAATAGAAGGCCTATAAAAATAAAAGGACAAAGGAAAATAAAAGGACTAGAAAAATAAAAGGACTCGACAAATAAAAGGACTCAGAAAAAAAAAGAACTAGAAAAATAAAAGGGCTCAGAAAAATAAAAGGACTAGAAAAGTAAAAGGATTTGAAAAATAAAAGGACTGGAAAAATAAAAAGATTAGAAAAATAAAAGGAATATAAAAATAAAAGGACTAAGGAAAATAAAAGGAATAGAAAAATAAAAGGACTAGAAAAATAAAAGGACTCGACAAATAAAAGGACTCAGAAAAATAAAAGGACTCAGAAAAAAAAAGAACTAGAAAAATAAAAGGGCTCAGAAAAATAAAAGGACTAGAAAAGTATAAGGATTTGAAAAATAAAAGGACTCAGAAAAATAAAAGGACTGGAAAAATAAAATGACAGGAAAAATAAAAGGACAAGAAAAATAAAAGGATTTGAAAAATAAAAGGACTCGAAAAATAAAAGGACTAGACAAATAAAAGGACTCGACAAATAAAAGGACTCAGAAAAATAAAACGACTCAGAAAAAAAAAAGAACTAGAAAATTAAAAGGGCTCAGAAAAATAAAAGGACTAAAAAAGTAAAAGGATTTGAAAAATAAAAGGACTCAGAAAAATAAAAGGAATGGAAAAATAAAAAGATTAGAAAAATAAAAGGAATATAAAAATAAAAGAACTAAGGAAAATAAAAGGAATAGAAAAATAAAAGGACTAGAAAAATAAAAGGAATCGACAAATAAAAGGACTCAGAAAAATAAAAGGACTCAGAAAAAAAAAGAACTAGAAAAATTAAAGGGCTCAGAAAAATAAAAGGACTCAGAAAAATAAAAGGACGGGAAAAAAAATTACTGGAAAAATAAAAGGACAAGAAAAATAAACGGATTTGAAAATTAAAAGGACTCGAAAAATAAAAGGACTGGAAAAGTAAAAGGATTTGAAAAATAAAAAGACTCAGAAAACTAAAAGGAATAGAAATATAAAAGAACTAGAGAAAAAAAAAGGACTAGAAAAATAAAAAGACTCAGAAAAATAAATGGACTTGAAAAATAAAAGGACTCAGAAAAATAAAAGGTCTAGAAAAGTAAAAGGACTAGAAAAATAAAAAGACTCAGAAAAATAAAAGGATTAGAAAAATAAAAGGACTCAGGAAAATAAAAGGGGTTAGAAAAATAAAATGACTGGAAAAATAAGAGGACTGGAAAAATCAAAGGACTCAGAAAAATAACAGGACTCAGAAAAAAAAAGAACTAGAAAAATAAAATGGCTCAGAAAAATAAAAGGACCAGAAAAGTAAAAGGATTTGAAAAATAAAAGGACTTGGAAAAGTAAAAGCACTCGAAAAATATAGGGACTCGAAAATTAAAAGGACTGGAAAAATAAAAGGACTCAGAAAAATAAAAGGATTAGAAAAATAAAAGGACTCAGGAAAATAAAAGGGGTTAGAAAAATAAAATGACTGGAAAAATAATAGGACTGGAAAAATCAAAGGACTCAGAAAAATAAAAGGACTAGAAAAATAAAAAGATTAGAAAAATAGAAGGCCTATAAAAATAAAAGGACAAAGGAAAATAAAAGGAATAGAAAAATAAAAGGACTAGAAAAATAAAAGGACTCGACAAATAAAAGGACTCAGAAAAATAAAAGGACTCAGATAAAAAAAAGAACTAGAAAAATAAAAGGGCTCAGAAAAATAAAAGGACTAGAAAAGTAAAAGGATTTGAAAAATAAAAGGACTGGAAAAATAAAAAGATTAGAAAAATAAAAGGAATATAAAAATAAAAGGACTAAGGAAAATAAAAGGAATAGAAAAATAAAAGGACTAGAAAAATAAAAGGACTCGACAAATAAAAGGACTCAGAAAAATAAAAGGACTCAGAAAAAAAAAGAACTAGAAAAATAAAAGGGCTCAGAAAAATAAAAGGACTAGAAAAGTATAAGGATTTGAAAAATAAAAGGACTCAGCAAAATAAAAGGACGGGAAAAAAAAATGACTGGAAAAATAAAAGGACAAGAAAAATAAAAGGATTTGAAAAATAAAAGGACTCGAAAAATAAAAGGACTGGAAAAGTAAAAGGATTTGAAAAATAAAAAGACTCAGAAAACTAAAAGGAATAGAAATATAAAAGAACTAGAGAAAAAAAAAGGACTAGAAAAAGAAAAAGACTCAGAAAACTAAAAGGAATAGAAATATAAAAGAACTAGAGAAAAAAAAGGACTAGAAAAATAAAAAGACTCAGAAAAATAAATGGACTTGAAAAATAAAAGGACTCAGAAAAATAAAAGGTCTAGAAAAGTAAAAGGACTAGAAAAATAAAAAGACTCAGAAAAATAAAAGGATTAGAAAAATAAAAGGACTCAGGAAAATAAAAGGGGTTAGAAAAATAAAATGACTGGAAAAATAAGAGGACTGGAAAAATCAAAGGACTCAGAAAAATAACAGGACTCAGAAAAAAAAAGAACTAGAAAAATAAAATGGCTCAGAAAAATAAAAGGACCAGAAAAGTAAAAGGATTTGAAAAATAAAAGGACTTGGAAAAGTAAAAGCACTCGAAAAATATAGGGACTCGAAAATTAAAAGGACTGGAAAAATAAAAGGACTCAGAAAAATAAAAGGATTAGAAAAATAAAAGGACTCAGGAAAATAAAAGGGGTTAGAAAAATAAAATGACTGGAAAAATAATAGGACTGGAAAAATCAAAGGACTCAGAAAAATAAAAGGACTAGAAAAATAAAAAGATTAGAAAAATAGAAGGCCTATAAAAATAAAAGGACAAAGGAAAATAAAAGGACTAGAAAAATAAAAGGACTCGACAAATAAAAGGACTCAGAAAAAAAAAAGAACTAGAAAAATAAAAGGGCTCAGAAAAATAAAAGGACTAGAAAAGTAAAAGGATTTGAAAAATAAAAGGACTGGAAAAATAAAAAGATTAGAAAAATAAAAGGAATATAAAAATAAAAGGACTAAGGAAAATAAAAGGAATAGAAAAATAAAAGGACTAGAAAAATAAAAGGACTCGACAAATAAAAGGACTCAGAAAAATAAAAGGACTCAGAAAAAAAAAGAACTAGAAAAATAAAAGGGCTCAGAAAAATAAAAGGACTAGAAAAGTATAAGGATTTGAAAAATAAAAGGACTCAGAAAAATAAAAGGACTGGAAAAATAAAATGACTGGAAAAATAAAAGGACAAGAAAAATAAAAGGATTTGAAAAATAAAAGGACTCGAAAAATAAAAGGACTAGACAAATAAAAGGACTCAGAAAAATAAAAGGACTCAGAAAAAAAAAGAACTAGAAAAATAAAAGGGCTCAGAAAAATAAAAGGACCAGAAAAGTAAAAGGATTTGAAAAATAAAAGGACTTGGAAAAGTAAAAGCACTTGAAAAATATAGGGACTCGAAAATTAAAAGGACTGGAAAAATAAAAGGACTCCGAAAAATAAAAGGATTAGAAAAATAAAAGGACTCAGGAAAATAAAAGGGGTTAGAAAAATAAAATTACTGGAAAAATAATAGGACTGGAAAAATCAAAGGACTCAGAAAAATAAAAGGATTAGAAAAATAAAAAGATTAGAAAAATAGAAGGCCTATAAAAATAAAAGGACAAAGGAAAATAAAAGGAATAGAAAAATAAAAGGACTAGAAAAATAAAAGGACTCGACAAATAAAAGGACTCAGAAAAATAAAACGACTCAGAAAAAAAAAAGAACTAGAAAATTAAAAGGGCTCAGAAAAATAAAAGGACTAGAAAAGTAAAAGGATTTGAAAAATAAAAGGACTCAGAAAAATAAAAGGATTGGAAAAATAAAAAGATTAGAAAAATAAAAGGAATATAAAAATAAAAGAACTAAGGAAAATAAAAGGAATAGAAAAATAAAAGGACTAGAAAAATAAAAGGAATCGACAAATAAAAGGACTCAGAAAAATAAAAGGACTCAGAAAAAAAAAGAACTAGAAAAATTAAAGGGCTCAGAAAAATAAAAGGACTAGAAAAGTATAAGGATTTGAAAAATAAAAGGACTCAGAAAAATAAAAGGACGGGAAAAAAAATTACTGGAAAAATAAAAGGACAAGAAAAATAAACGGATTTGAAAAATAAAAGGACTCGAAAAATAAAAGGACTGGAAAAGTAAAAGGATTTGAAAAATAAAAAGACTCAGAAAACTAAAAGGAATAGAAATATAAAAGAACTAGAGAAAAAAAAAGGACTAGAAAAATAAAAAGACTCAGAAAAATAAATGGACTTGAAAAATAAAAGGACTCAGAAAAATAAAAGGTCTAGAAAAGTAAAAGGACTAGAAAAATAAAAAGACTCAGAAAAATAAAAGGATTAGAAAAATAAAAGGACTCAGGAAAATAAAAGGGGTTAGAAAAATAAAATGACTGGAAAAATAAGAGGACTGGAAAAATCAAAGGACTCAGAAAAATAACAGGACTCAGAAAAAAAAAGAACTAGAAAAATAAAATGGCTCAGAAAAATAAAAGGACCAGAAAAGTAAAAGGATTTGAAAAATAAAAGGACTTGGAAAAGTAAAAGCACTCGAAAAATATAGGGACTCGAAAATTAAAAGGACTGGAAAAATAAAAGGACTCAGAAAAATAAAAGGATTAGAAAAATAAAAGGACTCAGGAAAATAAAAGGGGTTAGAAAAATAAAATGACTGGAAAAATAATAGGACTGGAAAAATCAAAGGACTCCGAAAAATAAAAGGACTAGAAAAATAAAAAGATTAGAAAAATAGAAGGCCTATAAAAATAAAAGGACAAAGGAAAATAAAAGGAATAGAAAAATAAAAGGACTAGAAAAATAAAAGGACTCGACAAATAAAAGGACTCAGAAAAATAAAAGGACTCAGAAAAAAAAAAGAACTAGAAAAATAAAAGGGCTCAGAAAAATAAAAGGACTAGAAAAGTAAAAGGATTTGAAAAATAAAAGGACTAGAAAAATAAAAAGATTAGAAAAATAAAAGGAATATAAAAATAAAAGGACTAAGGAAAATAAAAGGAATAGAAAAATAAAAGGACTAGAAAAATAAAAGGACTCGACAAATAAAAGGACTCAGAAAAATAAAAGGACTCAGAAAAAAAAAAGAACTAGAAAAATAAAAGGGCTCAGAAAAATAAAAGGACTAGAAAAGTATAAGGATTTGAAAAATAAAAGGACTCAGAAAAATAAAAGGACGGGAATAAAAAATGACTGGAAAAATAAAAGGACAAGAAAAATAAAAGGATTTGAAAAATAAAAGGACTCGAAAAATAAAAGGACTGGAAAAGTAAAAGGATTTGAAAAATAAAAAGACTCAGAAAACTAAAAGGAATAGAAATATAAAAGAACTAGAGAAAAAAAAAGGACTAGAAAAATAAAAAGACTCAGAAAACTAAAAGGAATAGAAATATAAAAGAACTAGAGAAAAAAAGGACTAGAAAAATAAAAAGACTCAGAAAAATAAATGGACTTGAAAAATAAAAGGACTCAGAAAAATAAAAGGTCTAGAAAAGTAAAAGGACTAGAAAAATAAAAAGACTCAGAAAAATAAAAGGATTAGAAAAATAAAAGGACTCAGGAAAATAAAAGGGGTTAGAAAAATAAAATGACTGGAAAAATAAGAGGACTGGAAAAATCAAAGGACTCAGAAAAATAACAGGACTCAGAAAAAAAAAGAACTAGAAAAATAAAATGGCTCAGAAAAATAAAAGGACCAGAAAAGTAAAAGGATTTGAAAAATAAAAGGACTTGGAAAAGTAAAAGCACTCGAAAAATATAGGGACTCGAAAATTAAAAGGACTGGAAAAATAAAAGGACTCAGAAAAATAAAAGGATTAGAAAAATAAAAGGACTCAGGAAAATAAAAGGGGTTAGAAAAATAAAATGACTGGAAAAATAATAGGACTGGAAAAATCAAAGGACTCAGAAAAATAAAAGGACTAGAAAAATAAAAAGATTAGAAAAATAGAAGGCCTATAAAAATAAAAGGACAAAGGAAAATAAAAGGACTAGAAAAATAAAAGGACTCGACAAATAAAAGGACTCAGAAAAATAAAAGGACTCAGAAAAAAAAAAGAACTAGAAAAATAAAAGGGCTCAGAAAAATAAAAGGACTAGAAAAGTAAAAGGATTTGAAAAATAAAAGGACTGGAAAAATAAAAAGATTAGAAAAATAGAAGGCCTATAAAAATAAAAGGACAAAGGAAAATAAAAGGACTAGAAAAATAAAAGGACTCGACAAATAAAAGGACTCAGAAAAATAAAAGGACTCAGAAAAAAAAAAGAACTAGAAAAATAAAAGGGCTCAGAAAAATAAAAGGACTAGAAAAGTAAAAGGATTTGAAAAATAAAAGGACTGGAAAAATAAAAAGATTAGAAAAATAAAAGGAATATAAAAATAAAAGGACTAAGGAAAATAAAAGGAATAGAAAAATAAAAGGACTAGAAAAATAAAAGGACTCGACAAATAAAAGGACTCAGAAAAATAAAAGGACTCAGAAAAAAAAAGAACTAGAAAAATAAAAGGGCTCAGAAAAATAAAAGGACTAGAAAAGTATAAGGATTTGAAAAATAAAAGGACTCAGAAAAATAAAATGACTGGAAAAATAAAAGGACAAGAAAAATAAAAGGATTTGAAAAATAAAAGGACTCGAAAAATAAAAGGACTAGAAAAATAAAAGGACTCGACAAATAAAAGGACTCGACAAATAAAAGGAGTCAGAAAAATAAAAGGACTCAGAAAAAAAAAGAACTAGAAAAATAAAAGGGCTCAGAAAAATAAAAGGACCAGAAAAGTAAAAGGATTTGAAAAATAAAAGGACTTGGAAAAGTAAAAGCACTTGAAAAATATAGGGACTCGAAAATTAAAAGGACTGGAAAAATAAAAGGACTCCGAAAAATAAAAGGATTAGAAAAATAAAAGGACTCAGGAAAATAAAAGGGGTTAGAAAAATAAAATTACTGGAAAAATAATAGGACTGGAAAAATCAAAGGACTCAGAAAAATAAAAGGATTAGAAAAATAAAAAGATTAGAAAAATAGAAGGCCTATAAAAATAAAAGGACAAAGGAAAATAAAAGGAATAGAAAAATAAAAGGACTAGAAAAGTAAAAGGATTTGAAAAATAAAAGGACTCAGAAAAATAAAAGGAATGGAAAAATAAAAAGATTAGAAAAATAAAAGGAATATAAAAATAAAAGAACTAAGGAAAATAAAAGGAATAGAAAAATAAAAGGACTAGAAAAATAAAAGGAATCGACAAATAAAAGGACTCAGAAAAATAAAAGGACTCAGAAAAAAAAAGAACTAGAAAAATTAAAGGGCTCAGAAAAATAAAAGGACTAGAAAAGTATAAGGATTTGAAAAATAAAAGGACTCAGAAAAATAAAAGGACGGGAAAAAAAATTACTGGAAAAATAAAAGGACAAGAAAAATAAACGGATTTGAAAAATAAAAGGACTCGAAAAATAAAAGGACTGGAAAAGTAAAAGGATTTGAAAAATAAAAAGACTCAGAAAACTAAAAGGAATAGAAATATAAAAGAACTAGAGAAAAAAAAAGGACTAGAAAAATAAAAAGACTCAGAAAAATAAATGGACTTGAAAAATAAAAGGACTCAGAAAAATAAAAGGTCTAGAAAAGTAAAAGGACTAGAAAAATAAAAAGACTCAGAAAAATAAAAGGATTAGAAAAATAAAAGGACTCAGGAAAATAAAAGGGGTTAGAAAAATAAAATGACTGGAAAAATAAGAGGACTGGAAAAATCAAAGGACTCAGAAAAATAACAGGACTCAGAAAAATAAAAGGATTAGAAAAATAAAAGGACTCAGGAAAATAAAAGGGGTTAGAAAAATAAAATGACTGGAAAAATAATAGGACTGGAAAAATCAAAGGACTCAGAAAAATAAAAGGACTAGAAAAATAAAAAGATTAGAAAAATAGAAGGCCTATAAAAATAAAAGGACAAAGGAAAATAAAAGGAATAGAAAAATAAAAGGACTAGAAAAATAAAAGGACTCGACAAATAAAAGGACTCAGAAAAATAAAAGGACTCAGAAAAAAAAAAGAACTAGAAAAATAAAAGGGCTCAGAAAAATAAAAGGACTAGAAAAGTAAAAGGATTTGAAAAATAAAAGGACTGGAAAAATAAAAAGATTAGAAAAATAAAAGGAATATAAAAATAAAAGGACTAAGGAAAATAAAAGGAATAGAAAAATAAAAGGACTAGAAAAATAAAAGGACTCGACAAATAAAAGGACTCAGAAAAATAAAAGGACTCAGAAAAAAAAAGAACTAGAAAAATAAAAGGGCTCAGAAAAATAAAAGGACTAGAAAAGTATAAGGATTTGAAAAATAAAAGGACTCAGAAAAATAAAAGGACGGGAAAAAAAATGACTGGAAAAATAAAAGGACAAGAAAAATAAAAGGATTTGAAAAATAAAAGGACTCGAAAAATAAAAGGACTGGAAAAGTAAAAGGATTTGAAAAATAAAAAGACTCAGAAAACTAAAAGGAATAGAAATATAAAAGAACTAGAGAAAAAAAAAGGACTAGAAAAATAAAAAGACTCAGAAAACTAAAAGGAATAGAAATATAAAAGAACTAGAGAAAAAAAAGGACTAGAAAAATAAAAAGACTCAGAAAAATAAATGGACTTGAAAAATAAAAGGACTCAGAAAAATAAAAGGTCTAGAAAAGTAAAAGGACTAGAAAAATAAAAAGACTCAGAAAAATAAAAGGATTAGAAAAATAAAAGGACTCAGGAAAATAAAAGGGGTTAGAAAAATAAAATGACTGGAAAAATAAGAGGACTGGAAAAATCAAAGGACTCAGAAAAATAACAGGACTCAGAAAAAAAAAGAACTAGAAAAATAAAATGGCTCAGAAAAATGAAAGGACCAGAAAAGTAAAAGGATTTGAAAAATAAAAGGACTTGGAAAAGTAAAAGCACTCGAAAAATATAGGGACTCGAAAATTAAAAGGACTGGAAAAATAAAAGGACTCAGAAAAATAAAAGGATTAGAAAAATAAAAGGACTCAGGAAAATAAAAGGGGTTAGAAAAATAAAATGACTGGAAAAATAATAGGACTGGAAAAATCAAAGGACTCAGAAAAATAAAAGGACTAGAAAAATAAAAAGATTAGAAAAATAGAAGGCCTATAAAAATAAAAGGACAAAGGAAAATAAAAGGACTAGAAAAATAAAAGGACTCGACAAATAAAAGGACTCAGAAAAATAAAAGGACTCAGAAAAAAAAAAGAACTAGAAAAATAAAAGGGCTCAGAAAAATAAAAGGACTAGAAAAGTAAAAGGATTTGAAAAATAAAAGGACTGGAAAAATAAAAAGATTAGAAAAATAAAAGGAATATAAAAATAAAAGGACTAAGGAAAATAAAAGGAATAGAAAAATAAAAGGACTAGAAAAATAAAAGGACTCGACAAATAAAAGGACTCAGAAAAATAAAAGGACTCAGAAAAAAAAGAACTAGAAAAATAAAAGGGCTCAAAAAAATAAAAGGACTAGAAAAGTATAAGGATTTGAAAAATAAAAGGACTCAGAAAAATAAAAGGACTGGAAAAATAAAATGACTGGAAAAATAAAAGGACAAGAAAAATAAAAGGATTTGAAAAATAAAAGGACTCGAAAAATAAAAGGACTAGAAAAATAAAAGGACTCGACAAATAAAAGGGCTCAGAAAAATAAAAGGACTCAGAAAAAAAAAGAACTAGAAAAATAAAAGGGCTCAGAAAAATAAAAGGACCAGAAAAGTAAAAGGATTTGAAAAATAAAAGGACTTGGAAAAGTAAAAGCACTTGAAAAATATAGGGACTCGAAAATTAAAAGGACTGGAAAAATAAAAGGACTCCGAAAAATAAAAGGATTAGAAAAATAAAAGGACTCAGGAAAATAAAAGGGGTTAGAAAAATAAAATTACTGGAAAAATAATAGGACTGGAAAAATCAAAGGACTCAGAAAAATAAAAGGATTAGAAAAATAAAAAGATTAGAAAAATAGAAGGCCTATAAAAATAAAAGGACAAAGGAAAATAAAAGGAATAGAAAAATAAAAGGACTAGAAAAATAAAAGGACTCGACAAATAAAAGGACTCAGAAAAATAAAACGACTCAGAAAAAAAAAAGAACTAGAAAATTAAAAGGGCTCAGAAAAATAAAAGGACTAGAAAAGTAGAAGGATTTGAAAAATAAAAGGACTCAGAAAAATAAAAGGAATGGAAAAATAAAAAGATTAGAAAAATAAAAGGAATATAAAAATAAAAGAACTAAGGAAAATAAAAGGAATAGAAAAATAAAAGGACTAGAAAAATAAAAGGAATCGACAAATAAAAGGACTCAGAAAAATAAAAGGACTCAGAAAAAAAAAGAACTAGAAAAATTAAAGGGCTCAGAAAAATAAAAGGACTAGAAAAGTATAAGGATTTGAAAAATAAAAGGACTCAGAAAAATAAAAGGACGGGAAAAAAAATTACTGGAAAAATAAAAGGACAAGAAAAATAAACGGATTTGAAAAATAAAAGGACTCGAAAAATAAAAGGAATGGAAAAGTAAAAGGATTTGAAAAATAAAAAGACTCAGAAAACTAAAAGGAATAGAAATATAAAAGAACTAGAGAAAAAAAAAGGACTAGAAAAATAAAAAGACTCAGAAAAATAAATGGACTTGAAAAATAAAAGGACTCAGAAAAATAAAAGGTCTAGAAAAGTAAAAGGACTAGAAAAATAAAAAGACTCAGAAAAATAAAAGGATTAGAAAAATAAAAGGACTCAGGAAAATAAAAGGGGTTAGAAAAATAAATTGACTGGAAAAATAAGAGGACTGGAAAAATCAAAGGACTCAGAAAAATAACAGGACTCAGAAAAAAAAAGAACTAGAAAAATAAAATGGCTCAGAAAAATAAAAGGACCAGAAAAGTAAAAGGATTTGAAAAATAAAAGGACTTGGAAAAGTAAAAGCACTCGAAAAATATAGGGACTCGAAAATTAAAAGGACTGGAAAAATAAAAGGACTCAGAAAAATAAAAGGATTAGAAAAATAAAAGGACTCAGGAAAATAAAAGGGGTTAGAAAAATAAAATGACTGGAAAAATAATAGGACTGGAAAAATCAAAGGACTCAGAAAAATAAAAGGACTAGAAAAATAAAAAGATTAGAAAAATAGAAGGCCTATAAAAATAAAAGGACAAAGGAAAATAAAAGGACTAGAAAAATAAAAGGACTCGACAAATAAAAGGACTCCGAAAAATAAAAGGATTAGAAAAATAAAAGGACTCAGGAAAATAAAAGGGGTTAGAAAAATAAAATTACTGGAAAAATAATAGGACTGGAAAAATTAAAGGACTCAGAAAAATAAAAGGATTAGAAAAATAAAAAGATTAGAAAAATAGAAGGCCTATAAAAATAAAAGGACAAAGGAAAATAAAAGGAATAGAAAAATAAAAGGACTAGAAAGATAAAAGGACTCGACAAATAAAAGGACTCAGAAAAATAAAAGGACTCAGAAAAAAAAAAGAACTAGAAAAATAAAAGGGCTCAGAAAAATAAAAGGACTAGAAAAGTAAAAGGATTTGAAAAATAAAAGGACTCAGAAAAATAAAAGGACTGGAAAAATAAAAAGATTAGAAAAATAAAAGGAATATAAAAAAAATAGGACAAAGGAAAATAAAAGGAATAGAAAAATAAAAGGACTAGAAAAATAAAAGGACTCGACAAATAAAGTACTCTGAAAAATAAAACGAATCAGAAAAAAAAAAGAACTAGAAAAATAAAAGGGCTCAGAAAAATAAAAGGACTAGAAAAGTAAAAGGATTTGAAAAATAAAAGGACTCAGAAAAATAAAAGGACTGGAAAAATAAAAAGATTAGAAAAATAAAAGGAATATAAAAATAAAAGGACTAAGGAAAATAAAAGGAATAGAAAAATAAAAGGACTAGAAAAATAAAAGGAATCGACAAATAAAAGGACTCAGAAAAATAAAAGGACTCAGAAAAAAAAAGAACTAGAAAAATTAAAGGGCTCAGAAAAATAAAAGGACTAGAAAAGTATAAGGATTTGAAAAATAAAAGGACTCAGAAAAATAAAAGGACGGGAAAAAAAATTACTGGAAAAATAAAAGGACAAGAAAAATAAACGGATTTGAAAAATAAAAGGACTCGAAAAATAAAAGGAATGGAAAAGTAAAAGGATTTGAAAAATAAAAAGACTCAGAAAACTAAAAGGAATAGAAATATAAAAGAACTAGAGAAAAAAAAAGGACTAGAAAAATAAAAAGACTCAGAAAAATAAATGGACTTGAAAAATAAAAGGACTCAGAAAAATAAAAGGTCTAGAAAAGTAAAAGGACTAGAAAAATAAAAAGACTCAGAAAAATAAAAGGATTAGAAAAATAAAAGGACTCAGGAAAATAAAAGGGGTTAGAAAAATAAATTGACTGGAAAAATAAGAGGACTGGAAAAATCAAAGGACTCAGAAAAATAACAGGACTCAGAAAAAAAAAGAACTAGAAAAATAAAATGGCTCAGAAAAATAAAAGGACCAGAAAAGTAAAAGGATTTGAAAAATAAAAGGACTTGGAAAAGTAAAAGCACTCGAAAAATATAGGGACTCGAAAATTAAAAGGACTGGAAAAATAAAAGGACTCAGAAAAATAAAAGGATTAGAAAAATAAAAGGACTCAGGAAAATAAAAGGGGTTAGAAAAATAAAATGACTGGAAAAATAATAGGACTGGAAAAATCAAAGGACTCAGAAAAATAAAAGGACTAGAAAAATAAAAAGATTAGAAAAATAGAAGGCCTATAAAAATAAAAGGACAAAGGAAAATAAAAGGACTAGAAAAATAAAAGGACTCGACAAATAAAAGGACTCAGAAAAATAAAAGGACTCAGAAAAAAAAAAGAACTAGAAAAATAAAAGGGCTCAGAAAAATAAAAGGACTAGAAAAGTAAAAGGATTTGAAAAATAAAAGGACTGGAAAAATAAAAAGATTAGAAAAATAAAAGGAATATAAAAATAAAAGGACTAAGGAAAATAAAAGGAATAGAAAAATAAAAGGACTAGAAAAATAAAAGGACTCGACAAATAAAAGGACTCAGAAAAATAAAAGGACTCAGAAAAAAAAAGAACTAGAAAAATAAAAGGGCTCAGAAAAATAAAAGGACTAGAAAAGTATAAGGATTTGAAAAATAAAAGGACTCAGAAAAATAAAAGGACGGGAAAAAAAAATGACTGGAAAAATAAAAGGACAAGAAAAATAAAAGGATTTGAAAAATAAAAGGACTCGAAAAATAAAAGGACTGGAAAAGTAAAAGGATTTGAAAAATAAAAAGACTAGAAAAATAAAAAGGACTAGAAAAATAAAAGGACTCGACAAATAAAAGGACTCAGAAAAATAAAAGGACTCAGAAAAAAAAAGAACTAGAAAAATAAAAGGGCTCAGAAAAATAAAAGGACCAGAAAAGTAAAAGGATTTGAAAAATAAAAGGACTTGGAAAAGTAAAAGCACTTGAAAAATATAGGGACTCGAAAATTAAAAGGACTGGAAAAATAAAAGGACTCCGAAAAATAAAAGGATTAGAAAAATAAAAGGACTCAGGAAAATAAAAGGGGTTAGAAAAATAAAATTACTGGAAAAATAATAGGACTGGAAAAATCAAAGGACTCAGAAAAATAAAAGGATTAGAAAAATAAAAAGATTAGAAAAATAGAAGGCCTATAAAAATAAAAGGACAAAGGAAAATAAAAGGAATAGAAAAATAAAAGGACTAGAAAAATAAAAGGACTCGACAAATAAAAGGACTCAGAAAAATAAAACGACTCAGAAAAAAAAAAGAACTAGAAAATTAAAAGGGCTCAGAAAAATAAAAGGACTAGAAAAGTAGAAGGATTTGAAAAATAAAAGGACTCAGAAAAATAAAAGGAATGGAAAAATAAAAAGATTAGAAAAATAAAAGGAATATAAAAATAAAAGAACTAAGGAAAATAAAAGGAATAGAAAAATAAAAGGACTAGAAAAATAAAAGGAATCGACAAATAAAAGGACTCAGAAAAATAAAAGGACTCAGAAAAAAAAAGAACTAGAAAAATTAAAGGGCTCAGAAAAATAAAAGGACTAGAAAAGTATAAGGATTTGAAAAATAAAAGGACTCAGAAAAATAAAAGGACGGGAAAAAAAATTACTGGAAAAATAAAAGGACAAGAAAAATAAACGGATTTGAAAAATAAAAGGACTCGAAAAATAAAAGGAATGGAAAAGTAAAAGGATTTGAAAAATAAAAAGACTCAGAAAACTAAAAGGAATAGAAATATAAAAGAACTAGAGAAAAAAAAAGGACTAGAAAAATAAAAAGACTCAGAAAAATAAATGGACTTGAAAAATAAAAGGACTCAGAAAAATAAAAGGTCTAGAAAAGTAAAAGGACTAGAAAAATAAAAAGACTCAGAAAAATAAAAGGATTAGAAAAATAAAAGGACTCAGGAAAATAAAAGGGGTTAGAAAAATAAATTGACTGGAAAAATAAGAGGACTGGAAAAATCAAAGGACTCAGAAAAATAACAGGACTCAGAAAAAAAAAGAACTAGAAAAATAAAATGGCTCAGAAAAATAAAAGGACCAGAAAAGTAAAAGGATTTGAAAAATAAAAGGACTTGGAAAAGTAAAAGCACTCGAAAAATATAGGGACTCGAAAATTAAAAGGACTGGAAAAATAAAAGGACTCAGAAAAATAAAAGGATTAGAAAAATAAAAGGACTCAGGAAAATAAAAGGGGTTAGAAAAATAAAATGACTGGAAAAATAATAGGACTGGAAAAATCAAAGGACTCAGAAAAATAAAAGGACTAGAAAAATAAAAAGATTAGAAAAATAGAAGGCCTATAAAAATAAAAGGACAAAGGAAAATAAAAGGACTAGAAAAATAAAAGGACTCGACAAATAAAAGGACTCCGAAAAATAAAAGGATTAGAAAAATAAAAGGACTCAGGAAAATAAAAGGGGTTAGAAAAATAAAATTACTGGAAAAATAATAGGACTGGAAAAATTAAAGGACTCAGAAAAATAAAAGGATTAGAAAAATAAAAAGATTAGAAAAATAGAAGGCCTATAAAAATAAAAGGACAAAGGAAAATAAAAGGAATAGAAAAATAAAAGGACTAGAAAGATAAAAGGACTCGACAAATAAAAGGACTCAGAAAAATAAAAGGACTCAGAAAAAAAAAAGAACTAGAAAAATAAAAGGGCTCAGAAAAATAAAAGGACTAGAAAAGTAAAAGGATTTGAAAAATAAAAGGACTCAGAAAAATAAAAGGACTGGAAAAATAAAAAGATTAGAAAAATAAAAGGAATATAAAAAAAATAGGACAAAGGAAAATAAAAGGAATAGAAAAATAAAAGGACTAGAAAAATAAAAGGACTCGACAAATAAAGTACTCTGAAAAATAAAACGAATCAGAAAAAAAAAAGAACTAGAAAAATAAAAGGGCTCAGAAAAATAAAAGGACTAGAAAAGTAAAAGGATTTGAAAAATAAAAGGACTCAGAAAAATAAAAGGACTGGAAAAATAAAAAGATTAGAAAAATAAAAGGAATATAAAAATAAAAGGACTAAGGAAAATAAAAGGAATAGAAAAATAAAAGGACTAGAAAAATAAAAGGAATCGACAAATAAAAGGACTCAGAAAAATAAAAGGACTCAGAAAAAAAAAGAACTAGAAAAATTAAAGGGCTCAGAAAAATAAAAGGACTAGAAAAGTATAAGGATTTGAAAAATAAAAGGACTCAGAAAAATAAAAGGACGGGAAAAAAAATTACTGGAAAAATAAAAGGACAAGAAAAATAAACGGATTTGAAAAATAAAAGGACTCGAAAAATAAAAGGACTGGAAAAGTAAAAGGATTTGAAAAATAAAAAGACTCAGAAAACTAAAAGGAATAGAAATATAAAAGAACTAGAGAAAAAAAAGGACTAGAAAAATAAAAAGACTCAGAAAAATAAATGGACTTGAAAAATAAAAGGACTCAGAAAAATAAAAGGTCTAGAAAAGTAAAAGGACTAGAAAAATAAAAAGACTCTGAAAAATAAAAGGATTAGAAAAATAAAAGGACTCAGGAAAATAAAAGGGGTTAGAAAAATAAAATGACTGGAAAAATAAGAGGACTGGAAAAATCAAAGGACTCAGAAAAATAACAGGACTCAGAAAAAAAAAGAACTAGAAAAATAAAATGGCTCAGAAAAATAAAAGGACCAGAAAAGTAAAAGGATTTGAAAAATAAAAGGACTTGGAAAAGTAAAAGCACTCGAAAAATATAGGGACTCGAAAATTAAAAGGACTGGAAAAATAAAAGGACTCAGAAAAATAAAAGGATTAGAAAAATAAAAGGACTCAGGAAAATAAAAGGGGTTAGAAAAATAAAATGACTGGAAAAATAATAGGACTGGAAAAATCAAAGGACTCAGAAAAATAAAAGGACTAGAAAAATAAAAAGATTAGAAAAATAGAAGGCCTATAAAAATAAAAGGACAAAGGAAAATAAAAGGACTAGAAAAATAAAAGGACTCGACAAATAAAAGGACTCAGAAAAATAAAAGGACTCAGAAAAAAAAAAGAACTAGAAAAATAAAAGGGCTCAGAAAAATAAAAGGACTAGAAAAGTAAAAGGATTTGAAAAATAAAAGGACTGGAAAAATAAAAAGATTAGAAAAATAAAAGGAATATAAAAATAAAAGGACTAAGGAAAATAAAAGGAATAGAAAAATAAAAGGACTAGAAAAATAAAAGGACTCGACAAATAAAAGGACTCAGAAAAATAAAAGGACTCAGAAAAAAAAAGAACTAGAAAAATAAAAGGGCTCAGAAAAATAAAAGGACTAGAAAAGTATAAGGATTTGAAAAATAAAAGGACTCAGAAAAATAAAAGGACGGGAAAAAAAATGACTGGAAAAATAAAAGGACAAGAAAAATAAAAGGATTTGAAAAATAAAAGGACTCGAAAAATAAAAGGACTGGAAAAGTAAAAGGATTTGAAAAATAAAAGGACTAGAAAAATAAAAAGATTAGAAAAATAGAAGGACTATAAAAATAAAAGGACAAAGGAAAATAAAAGGAATAGAAAAATAAAAGGACTAGAAAAATAAAAGGACTCGACAAATAAAAGGACTCAGAAAAATAAAAGGACTCAGAAAAAAAAAAGAACTAGAAAAATAAAAGGGCTCAGAAAAATAAAAGGACTAGAAAAGTAAAAGGATTTGAAAAATAAAAGGACTGGAAAAATAAAAAGATTAGAAAAATAAAAGGAATATAAAAATAAAAGGACTAAGGAAAATAAAAGGAATAGAAAAATAAAAGGACTAGAAAAATAAAAGGACTCATAAAAATAAAAGGACTCGACAAATAAAAGGACTCAGAAAAATAACAGGACTAGAAAAATAAAAAGATTAGAAAAATAAAAGGACTATAAAAATAAAAGGACTAAGGAAAATAAAAGGACTAGAAAAATAAAAGGACTCAGAAAAATAAAAGGACTGAGAAAAAAAAAGAACTAGAAAAATAAAAGGTCTCAGAAAAATAAAAGGACTAGAAAAGTAAAAGGATTTGAAAAATAAAAGGACTTAGAAAAATAAAGGTCTGGAAAAATAAAAAGACTCGAAAAATAAAAGGACTAGAAAAGTAAAAGGACTAGAAGAATAAAAGGACTAGAAAACTAAAAGGACTAGAAGAATATAAGGACTCAGAGAAATAAAAGGACTCAGAGAAATAAAAGGACTCGACAAATAAAAGGACTCGACAAATAAAAGGACTCAGAAAAATAAAAGTACTCAGAAAAATAAAGAACTAGAAAAATAAAAGGGGTCGGAAAAATAAAAGTTCCAGAAAAGTAAAAGGATTTGAAAAATAAAAGGACTTGGAATAGTAAAAGCACTCGAAAAATATAGGGACTCGAAAAATAAAAGGACTGCAAAAATAAAAGGACTCAGAAAAATAAAAGGATTAGAAAAATAAAAGGACTCAGGAAAATAAAAGGGGTTAGAAAAATAAAATGACTGGAAAAATAATAGGACTGGAAAAATCAAAGGACTCAGAAAAATAAAAGGACTAGAAAAATAAAAGGACTCGACAAATAAAAGGACTCAGAAAAATAAAAGGACTCGAAAAATAAAAGGACTGGAAAAGTAAAAGGATTTGAAAAATAAAAAGACTCAGAAAACTAAAAGGAATAGAAATATAAAAGAACTAGAGAAAAAAAAAGGACTAGAAAAATAAAAAGACTCAGAAAAATAAATGGATTTGAAAAATAAAAGGACTCAGAAAAATAAAAGGTCTTGAAAAGTAAAAGGACTAGAAAAATAAAAAGACTCAGAAAAATAAAAGGATTAGAAAAATAAAAGGACTCAGGAAAATAAAAGGGGTTAGAAAAATAAAATGACTGGAAAAATAAGAGGACTGGAAAAATCAAAGGACTCAGAAAAATAACAGGACTCAGAAAAAAAAAGAACTAGAAAAATAAAATGGCTCAAAAAAATAAAAGGACCAGAAAAGTAAAAGGATTTGAAAAATAAAAGGACTTGGAAAAGTAAAAGCACTCGAAAAATATAGGGACTCGAAAATTAAAAGGACTGGAAAAATAAAAGGACTCAGAAAAATAAAAGGATTAGAAAAATAAAAGGACTCAGGAAAATAAAAGGGGTTAGAAAAATAAAATGACTGGAAAAATAATAGGACTGGAAAAATCAAAGGACTCAGAAAAATAAAAGGACTAGAAAAATAAAAAGATTAGAAAAATAGAAGGCCTATAAAAATAAACGGACAAAGGAAAATAAAAGGAATAGAAAAATAAAAGGACTAGAAAAATAAAAGGACTCGACAAATAAAAGGACTCAGAAAAATAAAAGGACTCAGAAAAAAAAAGAACTAGAAAAATAAAAGGGCTCAGAAAAATAAAAGGACTAGAAAAGTAAAAGGATTTGAAAAATAAAAGGACTGGAAAAATAAAAAGATTAGAAAAATAAAAGGAATATAAAAATAAAAGGACTAAGGAAAATAAAAGGAATAGAAAAATAAAAGGACTAGAAAAATAAAAGGACTCATCAAAATAAAAGGACTCGACAAATAAAAGGACTCAGAAAAATAACAGGACTAGAAAAATAAAAAGATTAGAAAAATAAAAGGACTATAAAAATAAAAGGACTAAGGAAAATAAAAGGACTAGAAAAATAAAAGGACTCAGAAAAATAAAAGGACTGAGAAAAAAAAAGAACTAGAAAAATAAAAGGTCTCAGAAAAATAAAAGGACTAGAAAAGTAAAAGGATTTGAAAAATAAAAGGACTTAGAAAAATAAAGGTCTGGAAAAATAAAAAGACTCGAAAAATAAAAGGACTAGAAAAGTAAAAGGACTAGAAGAATAAAAGGACTAGAAAACTAAAAGGACTAGAAGAATATAAGGACTCAGAGAAATAAAAGGACTCGACAAATAAAAGGACTCGACAAATAAAAGGACTCAGAAAAATAAAAGTACTCAGAAAAATAAAGAACTAGAAAAATAAAAGGGGTCAGAAAAATAAAAGTTCCAGAAAAGTAAAAGGATTTGAAAAATAAAAGGACTTGGACTAGTAAAAGCACTCGAAAAATATAGGGACTCGAAAAATAAAAGGACTGCAAAAATAAAAGGACTCAGAAAAATAAAAGGATTAGAAAAATAAAAGGACTCAGGAAAATAAAAGGGGTTAGAAAAATAAAATGACTGGAAAAATAATAGGACTGGAAAAATCAAAGGACTCAGAAAAATAAAAGGACTAGAAAAATAAAAGGACTCGACAAATAAAAGGACTCAGAAAAATAAAAGGACTCAGAAAAAAAAAAGAACTAGAAAAATAAAAGGGCTCAGAAAAATAAAAGGACTAGAAAAGTAAAAGGATTTGAAAAATAAAAGGACTCGGAAAAATAAAAGGACTGGAAAAATAAAAAGATTAGAAAAATAAAAGGAATATAAAAATAAAAGGACTAAGGAAAATAAAAGGAATAGAAAAATAAAAGGACTCAGAAAAATAAAAGGACTCAGCAAAAAAAAGAACTAGAAAAAAAAAGGGCTCAGATAAATAAAAGGACTAGAAAAGTATAAGGATTTGAAAAATAAAAGGACTGGAAAAAAAAAATGACTGGAAAAATAAAAGGACAAGAAAAATAAAAGGATTTGAAAAATAAAAGGACTCGAAAAATAAAAGGACTGGAAAAGTAAAAGGATTTGAAAAATAAAAAGACTCAGAAAACTAAAAGGAATAGAAATATAAAAGAACTAGAGAAAAAAAAAGGACTAGAAAAATAAAAAGACTCAGAAAAATAAATGGATTTGAAAAATAAAAGGACTCAGAAAAATAAAAGGACTAGAAAAGTAAAAGGACTAGAAAAATAAAAAGACTCAGAAAAATAAAAGGATTAGAAAAATAAAAGGACTCAGGAAAATAAAAGGGGTTAGAAAAATAAAATGACTTGAAAAATAATAGGACTGGAAAAATCAAAGGACTCAGAAAAATAACAGGACTAGAAAAATAAAAAGATTAGAAAAATAAAAGGACTATAAAAATAAAAGGACTAAGGAAAATAAAAGGAATAGAAAAATAAAAGGACTAGAAAAATAAAAGGACTAGAAAAATAAAAGGACTCAGAAAAATAAAAGGACTCAGAAAAAAAAAGAACTAGAAAAATATAAGGTCTCAGAAAAATAAAAGGACTAGAAAAGTAAAAGGATTTGAAAAATAAAAGGACTTAGAAAAATAAAGGACTGGAAAAATAAAAAGACTCGAAAAATAAAAGGACTAGAAAAGTAAAAGGACTAGAAGAATAAAAGGACTAGAAAAATAAAAGGACTAGAAGAATATAAGGACTCAGAGAAATAAAAGGACTCAGAGAAATAAAAGGACTCGACAAATAAAAGGACTCAGAGAAATAAAAGGACTCGACAAATAAAAGGACTCAGAAAAATAAAAGTACTCAGAAAAATAAAGAACTAGAAAAATAAAAGGGGTCATAAAAATAAAAGGTCCAGAAAAGTAAAAGGATTTGAAAAATAAAAGGACTTGGAAAAGTAAAAGCTCTCGAAAAATATAGGGCCTCGAAAAATAAAAGGACTGGAAAAATAAAAGGACTCAGAAAAATAAAAGGATTAGAAAAATAAAAGGACTCAGGAAAATAAAAGGGGTTAGAAAAATAAAATGACTGGAAAAATAATAGGACTGGAAAAATCAAAGGACTCAGAAAAATAAAAGGACTAGAAAAATAAAAAGATTAGAAAAATAAAAGGACTATAAAAATAAAAGGACTAAGGAAAATAAAAGGAATAGAAAAATAAAAGGACTAGAAAAATAAAAGGATTCGACAAATAAAAGGACTCAGAAAAATAAAAGGACTCAGAAAAAAAAAGAACTAGAAAAATAAAAGGGCTCTGAAAAATAAAAGGAGTAGAAAAGTAAAAGGATTTGAAAAATAAAAGGACTCAGAAAAATAAAAGGACTGGAAAAATAAAAAGACTCGAAAAATAAAAGGACCAGAAAAGTAAAAGGACTAGAAGAATAAAAGGACTTGAAAAGTAAAAGGACTAGAAGAATATAAGGACTCAGAGAAATAAAAGGACTCAGAAAAATAGAAGGACTCGACAAATAAAAGGACTCAGAAAAATAAAAGGACTCAGAAAAAAAAAGAACTAGAAAAATAAAAGGGCTCAGAAAAATAAAAGGACCAGAAAAGTAAAAGGATTTGAAAAATAAAAGGACTTGGAAAAGTAAAAGCACTCGAAAAATATAGGGACTCGAAAATTAAAAGGACTCAGAAAAATAAAAGGATTTGAAAAATAAAAGGACTCAGGAAAATAAAAGGGGTTAGAAAAATAAAATGACTGGAAAAATAATAGGACTGGAAAAATCAAAGGACTCAGAAAAATAAAAGGACTAGAAAAATAAAAAGATTAGAAAAATAGAAGGACTATAAAAATAAAAGGACAAAGGAAAATAAAAGGAATAGAAAAATAAAAGGACTAGAAAAATAAAAGGACTCGACAAATAAAAGGACTCAGAAAAATAAAAGGACTCAGAAAAAAAAAAGAACTAGAAAAATAAAAGGGCTCAGAAAAATAAAAGGACTAGAAAAGTTAAAGGATTTGAAAAATAAAAGGACTCAGAAAAATAAAAGGACTGGAAAAATAAAAAGACTCGAAAAATAAAAGGACCAGAAAAGTAAAAGGACTAGAAGAATAAAAGGACTTGAAAAGTAAAAGGACTAGAAGAATATAAGGACTCAGAGAAATAAAAGGACTCAGAAAAATAAAAGGACTCGACAAATAAAAGGACTCAGAAAAATGAAAGGACTCAGAAAAAAAAAGAACTAGAAAAATAAAAGGGCTCAGAAAAATAAAAGGACCAGAAAAGTAAAAGGATTTGAAAAATAAAAGGACTTGGAAAAGTAAAAGCACTCGAAAAATATAGGGACTCGAAAATTAAAAGGACTGGAAAAATAAAAGGACTCAGAAAAATAAAAGGATTTGAAAAATAAAAGGACTCCGGAAAATAAAAGGGGTTAGAAAAATAAAATGACTGGAAAAATAATAGGACTGGAAAAATCAAAGGACTCAGAAAAATAAAAGGACTAGAAAAATAAAAAGATTAGAAAAATAGAAGGACTATAAAAATAAAAGGACAAAGGAAAATAAAAGGAATAGAAAAATAAAAGGACTAGAAAAATAAAAGGACTCGACAAATAAAAGGACTCAGAAAAATAAAAGGACTCAGAAAAAAAAAAGAACTAGAAAAATAAAAGGGCTCAGAAAAATAAAAGGACTAGAAAAGTAAAAGGATTTGAAAAATAAAAGGACTGGAAAAATAAAAAGATTAGAAAAATAAAAGGAATATAAAAATAAAAGGACTAAGGAAAATAAAAGGAATAGAAAAATAAAAGGACTAGAAAAATAAAAGGACTCATAAAAATAAAAGGACTCGACAAATAAAAGGACTCAGAAAAATAACAGGACTAGAAAAATAAAAAGATTAGAAAAATAAAAGGACTATAAAAATAAAAGGACTAAGGAAAATAAAAGGACTAGAAAAATAAAAGGACTCAGAAAAATAAAAGGACTGAGAAAAAAAAAGAACTAGAAAAAAAAAAGGTCTCAGAAAAATAAAAGGACTAGAAAAGTAAAAGGATTTGAAAAATAAAAGGACTTAGAAAAATAAAGGTCTGGAAAAATAAAAAGACTCGAAAAATAAAAGGACTAGAAAAGTAAAAGGACTAGAAGAATAAAAGGACTAGAAAACTAAAAGGACTAGAAGAATATAAGGACTCAGAGAAATAAAAGGACTCAGAGAAATAAAAGGACTCGACAAATAAAAGGACTCGACAAATAAAAGGACTCAGAAAAATAAAAGTACTCAGAAAAATAAAGAACTAGAAAAATAAAAGGGGTCGGAAAAATAAAAGTTCCAGAAAAGTAAAAGGATTTGAAAAATAAAAGGACTTGGAATAGTAAAAGCACTCGAAAAATATAGGGACTCGAAAAATAAAAGGACTGCAAAAATAAAAGGACTCAGAAAAATAAAAGGATTAGAAAAATAAAAGGACTCAGGAAAATAAAAGGGGTTAGAAAAATAAAATGACTGGAAAAATAATAGGACTGGAAAAATCAAAGGACTCAGAAAAATAAAAGGACTAGAAAAATAAAAGGACTCGACAAATAAAAGGACTCAGAAAAATAAAAGGACTCAGAAAAAAAAAAGAACTAGAAAAATAAAAGGGCTCAGAAAAATAAAAGGACTAGAAAAGTAAAAGGATTTGAAAAATAAAAGGACTCAGAAAAATAAAAGGACTCATAAAAATAAAAGGACTCGACAAATAAAAGGACTCAGAAAAATAACAGGACTAGAAGAATAAAAAGATTAGAAAAATAAAAGGACTATAAAAATAAAAGGACTAAGGAAAATAAAAGGACTAGAAAAATAAAAGGACTCAGAAAAATAAAAGGACTGAGAAAAAAAAAGAACTAGAAAAATAAAAGGTCTCAGAAAAATAAAAGGACTAGAAAAGTAAAAGGATTTGAAAAATAAAAGGACTTAAAAAAATAAAGGTCTGGAAAAATAAAAAGACTCGAAAAATAAAAGGACTAGAAAAGTAAAAGGACTAGAAGAATAAAAGGACTAGAAAACTAAAAGGACTAGAAGAATATAAGGACTCAGAGAAATAAAAGGACTCAGAGAAATAAAAGGACTCGACAAATAAAAGGACTCAGAAAAATAAAAGTACTCAGAAAAATAAAGAACTAGAAAAATAAAAGGGGTCAGAAAAATAAAAGTTAAATATAGGGACTCGAAAAATAAAAGGACTGCAAAAATAAAAGGACTAAGAAAAATAAAAGGATTAGAAAAATAAAAGGACTCAGGAAAATAAAAGGGGTTAGAAAAATAAAATGACTGGAAAAATAATAGGACTGGAAAAATCAAAGGACTCAGAAAAATAAAAGGACTAGAAAAATAAAAGGACTCGACAAATAAAAGGACTCAGAAAAATAAAAGGACTCAGAAAAAAAAAAGAACTCGAAAAATAAAAGGGCTCAGAAAAATAAAAGGACTAGAAAAGTAAAAGGATTTGAAAAATAAAAGGACTCAGAAAAATAAAAGGACTGGAAAAATAAAAAGATTAGAAAAATAAAAGGAATATAAAAATAAAAGGACTAAGGAAAATAAAAGGAATAGAAAAATAAAAGGACTAGAAAAATAAAAGGACTCAGAAAAATAAAAGGACTCAGCAAAAAAAAGAACTAGAAAAAAAAAAGGGCTCAGATAAATAAAAGGACTAGAAAAGTATAAGGATTTGAAAAATAAAAGGACTGGAAAAAAAAATGACTGGAAAAATAAAAGGACAAGAAAAATAAAAGGATTTGAAAAATAAAAGGACTCGAAAAATAAAAGGACTGGAAAAGTAAAAGGATTTGAAAAATAAAAAGACTCAGAAAACTAAAAGGAATAGAAATATAAAAGAACTAGAGAAAAAAAAAGGACTAGAAAAATAAAAAGACTCAGAAAAATAAATGGATTTGAAAAATAAAAGGACTCAGAAAAATAAAAGGTCTAGAAAAGTAAAAGGACTAGAAAAATAAAAAGACTCAGAAAAATAAAAGGATTAGAAAAATAAAAGGACTCAGGAAAATAAAAGGGGTTAGAAAAATAAAATGACTGGAAAAATAAGAGGACTGGAAAAATCAAAGGACTCAGAAAAATAACAGGACTCAGAAAAAAAAAGAACAAGAAAAATAAAATGGCTCAAAAAAATAAAAGGACCAGAAAAGTAAAAGGATTTGAAAAATAAAAGGACTTGGAAAAGTAAAAGCACTCGAAAAATATAGGGACTCGAAAATTAAAAGGACTGGAAAAATAAAAGGACTCAGAAAAATAAAAGGATTAGAAAAATAAAAGGACTCAGGAAAATAAAAGGGGTTAGAAAAATAAAATGACTGGAAAAATAATAGGACTGGAAAAATCAAAGGACTCAGAAAAATAAAAGGACTAGAAAAATAAAAAGATTAGAAAAATAGAAGGCCTATAAAAATAAAAGGACAAAGGAAAATAAAAGGAATAGAAAAAGAAAAGGACTAGAAAAATAAAAGGACTCGACAAATAAAAGGACTCAGAAAAATAAAAGGACTCAGAAAAAAAAAAGAACTAGAAAAATAAAAGGGCTCAGAAAAATAAAAGGACTAGAAAAGTAAAAGGATTTGAAAAATAAAAGGACTGGAAAAATAAAAAGATTAGAAAAATAAAAGGAATATAAAAATAAAAGGACTAAGGAAAATAAAAGGAATAGAAAAATAAAAGGACTAGAAAAATAAAAGGACTCATAAAAATAAAAGGACTCGACAAATAAAAGGACTCAGAAAAATAACAGGACTAGAAGAATAAAAAGATTAGAAAAATAAAAGGACTATAAAAATAAAAGGACTAAGGAAAATAAAAGGACTAGAAAAATAAAAGGACTCAGAAAAATAAAAGGACTGAGAAAAAAAAAGAACTAGAAAAATAAAAGGTCTCAGAAAAATAAAAGGACTAGAAAAGTAAAAGGATTTGAAAAATAAAAGGACTTAAAAAAATAAAGGTCTGGAAAAATAAAAAGACTCGAAAAATAAAAGGACTAGAAAAGTAAAAGGACTAGAAGAATAAAAGGACTAGAAAACTAAAAGGACTAGAAGAATATAAGGACTCAGAGAAATAAAAGGACTCAGAGAAATAAAAGGACTCGACAAATAAAAGGACTCAGAAAAATAAAAGTACTCAGAAAAATAAAGAACTAGAAAAATAAAAGGGGTCAGAAAAATAAAAGTTAAATATAGGGACTCGAAAAATAAAAGGACTGCAAAAATAAAAGGACTAAGAAAAATAAAAGGATTAGAAAAATAAAAGGACTCAGGAAAATAAAAGGGGTTAGAAAAATAAAATGACTGGAAAAATAATAGGACTGGAAAAATCAAAGGACTCAGAAAAATAAAAGGACTAGAAAAATAAAAGGACTCGACAAATAAAAGGACTCAGAAAAATAAAAGGACTCAGAAAAAAAAAAGAACTAGAAAAATAAAAGGGCTCAGAAAAATAAAAGGACTAGAAAAGTAAAAGGATTTGAAAAATAAAAGGACTCAGAAAAATAAAAGGACTGGAAAAATAAAAAGATTAGAAAAATAAAAGGAATATAAAAATAAAAGGACTAAGGAAAATAAAAGGAATAGAAAAATAAAAGGACTAGAAAAATAAAAGGACTCAGAAAAATAAAAGGACTCAGCAAAAAAAAGAACTAGAAAAAAAAAAGGGCTCAGATAAATAAAAGGACTAGAAAAGTATAAGGATTTGAAAAATAAAAGGACTGGAAAAAAAAATGACTGGAAAAATAAAAGGACAAGAAAAATAAAAGGATTTGAAAAATAAAAGGACTCGAAAAATAAAAGGACTGGAAAAGTAAAAGGATTTGAAAAATAAAAAGACTCAGAAAACTAAAAGGAATAGAAATATAAAAGAACTAGAGAAAAAAAAAGGACTAGAAAAATAAAAAGACTCAGAAAAATAAATGGATTTGAAAAATAAAAGGACTCAGAAAAATAAAAGGTCTAGAAAAGTAAAAGGACTAGAAAAATAAAAAGACTCAGAAAAATAAAAGGATTAGAAAAATAAAAGGACTCAGGAAAATAAAAGGGGTTAGAAAAATAAAATGACTGGAAAAATAAGAGGACTGGAAAAATCAAAGGACTCAGAAAAATAACAGGACTCAGAAAAAAAAAGAACAAGAAAAATAAAATGGCTCAAAAAAATAAAAGGACCAGAAAAGTAAAAGGATTTGAAAAATAAAAGGACTTGGAAAAGTAAAAGCACTCGAAAAATATAGGGACTCGAAAATTAAAAGGACTGGAAAAATAAAAGGACTCAGAAAAATAAAAGGATTAGAAAAATAAAAGGACTCAGGAAAATAAAAGGGGTTAGAAAAATAAAATGACTGGAAAAATAATAGGACTGGAAAAATCAAAGGACTCAGAAAAATAAAAGGACTAGAAAAATAAAAAGATTAGAAAAATAGAAGGCCTATAAAAATAAAAGGACAAAGGAAAATAAAAGGAATAGAAAAAGAAAAGGACTAGAAAAATAAAAGGACTCGACAAATAAAAGGACTCAGAAAAATAAAAGGACTCAGAAAAAAAAAAGAACTAGAAAAATAAAAGGGCTCAGAAAAATAAAAGGACTAGAAAAGTAAAAGGATTTGAAAAATAAAAGGACTGGAAAAATAAAAAGATTAGAAAAATAAAAGGAATATAAAAATAAAAGGACTAAGGAAAATAAAAGGAATAGAAAAATAAAAGGACTAGAAAAATAAAAGGACTCATAAAAATAAAAGGACTCGACAAATAAAAGGACTCAGAAAAATAACAGGACTAGAAGAATAAAAAGATTAGAAAAATAAAAGGACTATAAAAATAAAAGGACTAAGGAAAATAAAAGGACTAGAAAAATAAAAGGACTCAGAAAAATAAAAGGACTGAGAAAAAAAAAGAACTAGAAAAATAAAAGGTCTCAGAAAAATAAAAGGACTAGAAAAGTAAAAGGATTTGAAAAATAAAAGGACTTAAAAAAATAAAGGTCTGGAAAAATAAAAAGACTCGAAAAATAAAAGGACTAGAAAAGTAAAAGGACTAGAAGAATAAAAGGACTAGAAAACTAAAAGGACTAGAAGAATATAAGGAGTCAGAGAAATAAAAGGACTCAGAGAAATAAAAGGACTCGACAAATAAAAGGACTCAGAAAAATAAAAGTACTCAGAAAAATAAAGAACTAGAAAAATAAAAGGGGTCAGAAAAATAAAAGTTCCAGAAAAGTAAAAGGATTTGAAAAATAAAAGGACTTGGAATAGTAAAAGCACTCGAAAAATATAGGGACTCGAAAAATAAAAGGACTGCAAAAATAAAAGGACTAAGAAAAATAAAAGGATTAGAAAAATAAAAGGACTCAGGAAAATAAAAGGGGTTAGAAAAATAAAATGACTGGAAAAATAATAGGACTGGAAAAATCAAAGGACTCAGAAAAATAAAAGGACTAGAAAAATAAAAGGACTCGACAAATAAAAGGACTCAGAAAAATAAAAGGACTCAGAAAAAAAAAAGAACTCGAAAAATAAAAGGGCTCAGAAAAATAAAAGGACTAGAAAAGTAAAAGGATTTGAAAAATAAAAGGACTCAGAAAAATAAAAGGACTGGAAAAATAAAAAGATTAGAAAAATAAAAGGAATATAAAAATAAAAGGACTAAGGAAAATAAAAGGAATAGAAAAATAAAAGGACTAGAAAAATAAAAGGACTCAGAAAAATAAAAGGACTCAGCAAAAAAAAGAACTAGAAAAAAAAAAGGGCTCAGATAAATAAAAGGACTAGAAAAGTATAAGGATTTGAAAAATAAAAGGACTGGAAAAAAAAATGACTGGAAAAATAAAAGGACAAGAAAAATAAAAGGATTTGAAAAATAAAAGGACTCGAAAAATAAAAGGACTGGAAAAGTAAAAGGATTTGAAAAATAAAAAGACTCAGAAAACTAAAAGGAATAGAAATATAAAAGAACTAGAGAAAAAAAAAGGACTAGAAAAATAAAAAGACTCAGAAAAATAAATGGATTTGAAAAATAAAAGGACTCAGAAAAATAAAAGGTCTAGAAAAGTAAAAGGACTAGAAAAATAAAAAGACTCAGAAAAATAAAAGGATTAGAAAAATAAAAGGACTCAGGAAAATAAAAGGGGTTAGAAAAATAAAATGACTGGAAAAATAAGAGGACTGGAAAAATCAAAGGACTCAGAAAAATAACAGGACTCAGAAAAAAAAAGAACAAGAAAAATAAAATGGCTCAAAAAAATAAAAGGACCAGAAAAGTAAAAGGATTTGAAAAATAAAAGGACTTGGAAAAGTAAAAGCACTCGAAAAATATAGGGACTCGAAAATTAAAAGGACTGGAAAAATAAAAGGACTCAGAAAAATAAAAGGATTAGAAAAATAAAAGGACTCAGGAAAATAAAAGGGGTTAGAAAAATAAAATGACTGGAAAAATAATAGGACTGGAAAAATCAAAGGACTCAGAAAAATAAAAGGACTAGAAAAATAAAAAGATTAGAAAAATAGAAGGCCTATAAAAATAAAAGGACAAAGGAAAATAAAAGGAATAGAAAAAGAAAAGGACTAGAAAAATAAAAGGACTCGACAAATAAAAGGACTCAGAAAAATAAAAGGACTCAGAAAAAAAAAAGAACTAGAAAAATAAAAGGGCTCAGAAAAATAAAAGGACTAGAAAAGTAAAAGGATTTGAAAAATAAAAGGACTGGAAAAATAAAAAGATTAGAAAAATAAAAGGAATATAAAAATAAAAGGACTAAGGAAAATAAAAGGAATAGAAAAATAAAAGGACTAGAAAAATAAAAGGACTCATAAAAATAAAAGGACTCGACAAATAAAAGGACTCAGAAAAATAACAGGACTAGAAGAATAAAAAGATTAGAAAAATAAAAGGACTATAAAAATAAAAGGACTAAGGAAAATAAAAGGACTAGAAAAATAAAAGGACTCAGAAAAATAAAAGGACTGAGAAAAAAAAAGAACTAGAAAAATAAAAGGTCTCAGAAAAATAAAAGGACTAGAAAAGTAAAAGGATTTGAAAAATAAAAGGACTTAAAAAAATAAAGGTCTGGAAAAATAAAAAGACTCGAAAAATAAAAGGACTAGAAAAGTAAAAGGACTAGAAGAATAAAAGGACTAGAAAACTAAAAGGACTAGAAGAATATAAGGAGTCAGAGAAATAAAAGGACTCAGAGAAATAAAAGGACTCGACAAATAAAAGGACTCAGAAAAATAAAAGTACTCAGAAAAATAAAGAACTAGAAAAATAAAAGGGGTCAGAAAAATAAAAGTTCCAGAAAAGTAAAAGGATTTGAAAAATAAAAGGACTTGGAATAGTAAAAGCACTCGAAAAATATAGGGACTCGAAAAATAAAAGGACTGCAAAAATAAAAGGACTAAGAAAAATAAAAGGATTAGAAAAATAAAAGGACTCAGGAAAATAAAAGGGGTTAGAAAAATAAAATGACTGGAAAAATAATAGGACTGGAAAAATCAAAGGACTCAGAAAAATAAAAGGACTAGAAAAATAAAAGGACTCGACAAATAAAAGGACTCAGAAAAATAAAAGGACTCAGAAAAAAAAAAGAACTAGAAAAATAAAAGGGCTCAGAAAAATAAAAGGACTAGAAAAGTAAAAGGATTTGAAAAATAAAAGGACTCAGAAAAATAAAAGGACTGGAAAAATAAAAAGATTAGAAAAATAAAAGGAATATAAAAATAAAAGGACTAAGGAAAATAAAAGGAATAGAAAAATAAAAGGACTAGAAAAATAAAAGGACTCAGAAAAATAAAAGGACTCAGCAAAAAAAAGAACTAGAAAAAAAAAAGGGCTCAGATAAATAAAAGGACTAGAAAAGTATAAGGATTTGAAAAATAAAAGGACTGGAAAAAAAAATGACTGGAAAAATAAAAGGACAAGAAAAATAAAAGGATTTGAAAAATAAAAGGACTCGAAAAATAAAAGGACTGGAAAAGTAAAAGGATTTGAAAAATAAAAAGACTCAGAAAACTAAAAGGAATAGAAATATAAAAGAACTAGAGAAAAAAAAAGGACTAGAAAAATAAAAAGACTCAGAAAAATAAATGGATTTGAAAAATAAAAGGACTCAGAAAAATAAAAGGTCTAGAAAAGTAAAAGGACTAGAAAAATAAAAAGACTCAGAAAAATAAAAGGATTAGAAAAATAAAAGGACTCAGGAAAATAAAAGGGGTTAGAAAAATAAAATGACTGGAAAAATAAGAGGACTGGAAAAATCAAAGGACTCAGAAAAATAACAGGACTCAGAAAAAAAAAGAACAAGAAAAATAAAATGGCTCAAAAAAATAAAAGGACCAGAAAAGTAAAAGGATTTGAAAAATAAAAGGACTTGGAAAAGTAAAAGCACTCGAAAAATATAGGGACTCGAAAATTAAAAGGACTGGAAAAATAAAAGGACTCAGAAAAATAAAAGGATTAGAAAAATAAAAGGACTCAGGAAAATAAAAGGGGTTAGAAAAATAAAATGACTGGAAAAATAATAGGACTGGAAAAATCAAAGGACTCAGAAAAATAAAAGGACTAGAAAAATAAAAAGATTAGAAAAATAGAAGGCCTATAAAAATAAAAGGACAAAGGAAAATAAAAGGAATAGAAAAAGAAAAGGACTAGAAAAATAAAAGGACTCGACAAATAAAAGGACTCAGAAAAATAAAAGGACTCAGAAAAAAAAAAGAACTAGAAAAATAAAAGGGCTCAGAAAAATAAAAGGACTAGAAAAGTAAAAGGATTTGAAAAATAAAAGGACTGGAAAAATAAAAAGATTAGAAAAATAAAAGGAATATAAAAATAAAAGGACTAAGGAAAATAAAAGGAATAGAAAAATAAAAGGACTAGAAAAATAAAAGGACTCATAAAAATAAAAGGACTCGACAAATAAAAGGACTCAGAAAAATAACAGGACTAGAAGAATAAAAAGATTAGAAAAATAAAAGGACTATAAAAATAAAAGGACTAAGGAAAATAAAAGGACTAGAAAAATAAAAGGACTCAGAAAAATAAAAGGACTGAGAAAAAAAAAGAACTAGAAAAATAAAAGGTCTCAGAAAAATAAAAGGACTAGAAAAGTAAAAGGATTTGAAAAATAAAAGGACTTAAAAAAATAAAGGTCTGGAAAAATAAAAAGACTCGAAAAATAAAAGGACTAGAAAAGTAAAAGGACTAGAAGAATAAAAGGACTAGAAAACTAAAAGGACTAGAAGAATATAAGGAGTCAGAGAAATAAAAGGACTCAGAGAAATAAAAGGACTCGACAAATAAAAGGACTCAGAAAAATAAAAGTACTCAGAAAAATAAAGAACTAGAAAAATAAAAGGGGTCAGAAAAATAAAAGTTCCAGAAAAGTAAAAGGATTTGAAAAATAAAAGGACTTGGAATAGTAAAAGCACTCGAAAAATATAGGGACTCGAAAAATAAAAGGACTGCAAAAATAAAAGGACTAAGAAAAATAAAAGGATTAGAAAAATAAAAGGACTCAGGAAAATAAAAGGGGTTAGAAAAATAAAATGACTGGAAAAATAATAGGACTGGAAAAATCAAAGGACTCAGAAAAATAAAAGGACTAGAAAAATAAAAGGACTCGACAAATAAAAGGACTCAGAAAAATAAAAGGACTCAGAAAAAAAAAAGAACTAGAAAAATAAAAGGGCTCAGAAAAATAAAAGGACTAGAAAAGTAAAAGGATTTGAAAAATAAAAGGACTCAGAAAAATAAAAGGACTGGAAAAATAAAAAGATTAGAAAAATAAAAGGAATATAAAAATAAAAGGACTAAGGAAAATAAAAGGAATAGAAAAATAAAAGGACTAGAAAAATAAAAGGACTCAGAAAAATAAAAGGACTCAGCAAAAAAAAGAACTAGAAAAAAAAAAGGGCTCAGATAAATAAAAGGACTAGAAAAGTATAAGGATTTGAAAAATAAAAGGACTGGAAAAAAAAATGACTGGAAAAATAAAAGGACAAGAAAAATAAAAGGATTTGAAAAATAAAAGGACTCGAAAAATAAAAGGACTGGAAAAGTAAAAGGATTTGAAAAATAAAAAGACTCAGAAAACTAAAAGGAATAGAAATATAAAAGAACTAGAGAAAAAAAAAGGACTAGAAAAATAAAAAGACTCAGAAAAATAAATGGATTTGAAAAATAAAAGGACTCAGAAAAATAAAAGGTCTAGAAAAGTAAAAGGACTAGAAAAATAAAAAGACTCAGAAAAATAAAAGGATTAGAAAAATAAAAGGACTCAGGAAAATAAAAGGGGTTAGAAAAATAAAATGACTGGAAAAATAAGAGGACTGGAAAAATCAAAGGACTCAGAAAAATAACAGGACTCAGAAAAAAAAAGAACAAGAAAAATAAAATGGCTCAAAAAAATAAAAGGACCAGAAAAGTAAAAGGATTTGAAAAATAAAAGGACTTGGAAAAGTAAAAGCACTCGAAAAATATAGGGACTCGAAAATTAAAAGGACTGGAAAAATAAAAGGACTCAGAAAAATAAAAGGATTAGAAAAATAAAAGGACTCAGGAAAATAAAAGGGGTTAGAAAAATAAAATGACTGGAAAAATAATAGGACTGGAAAAATCAAAGGACTCAGAAAAATAAAAGGACTAGAAAAATAAAAAGATTAGAAAAATAGAAGGCCTATAAAAATAAAAGGACAAAGGAAAATAAAAGGAATAGAAAAAGAAAAGGACTAGAAAAATAAAAGGACTCGACAAATAAAAGGACTCAGAAAAATAAAAGGACTCAGAAAAAAAAAAGAACTAGAAAAATAAAAGGGCTCAGAAAAATAAAAGGACTAGAAAAGTAAAAGGATTTGAAAAATAAAAGGACTGGAAAAATAAAAAGATTAGAAAAATAAAAGGAATATAAAAATAAAAGGACTAAGGAAAATAAAAGGAATAGAAAAATAAAAGGACTAGAAAAATAAAAGGACTCATAAAAATAAAAGGACTCGACAAATAAAAGGACTCAGAAAAATAACAGGACTAGAAGAATAAAAAGATTAGAAAAATAAAAGGACTATAAAAATAAAAGGACTAAGGAAAATAAAAGGACTAGAAAAATAAAAGGACTCAGAAAAATAAAAGGACTGAGAAAAAAAAAGAACTAGAAAAATAAAAGGTCTCAGAAAAATAAAAGGACTAGAAAAGTAAAAGGATTTGAAAAATAAAAGGACTTAAAAAAATAAAGGTCTGGAAAAATAAAAAGACTCGAAAAATAAAAGGACTAGAAAAGTAAAAGGACTAGAAGAATAAAAGGACTAGAAAACTAAAAGGACTAGAAGAATATAAGGACTCAGAGAAATAAAAGGACTCAGAGAAATAAAAGGACTCGACAAATAAAAGGACTCAGAAAAATAAAAGTACTCAGAAAAATAAAGAACTAGAAAAATAAAAGGGGTCAGAAAAATAAAAGTTAAATATAGGGACTCGAAAAATAAAAGGACTGCAAAAATAAAAGGACTAAGAAAAATAAAAGGATTAGAAAAATAAAAGGACTCAGGAAAATAAAAGGGGTTAGAAAAATAAAATGACTGGAAAAATAATAGGACTGGAAAAATCAAAGGACTCAGAAAAATAAAAGGACTAGAAAAATAAAAGGACTCGACAAATAAAAGGACTCAGAAAAATAAAAGGACTCAGAAAAAAAAAAGAACTCGAAAAATAAAAGGGCTCAGAAAAATAAAAGGACTAGAAAAGTAAAAGGATTTGAAAAATAAAAGGACTCAGAAAAATAAAAGGACTGGAAAAATAAAAAGATTAGAAAAATAAAAGGAATATAAAAATAAAAGGACTAAGGAAAATAAAAGGAATAGAAAAATAAAAGGACTAGAAAAATAAAAGGACTCAGAAAAATAAAAGGACTCAGCAAAAAAAAGAACTAGAAAAAAAAAAGGGCTCAGATAAATAAAAGGACTAGAAAAGTATAAGGATTTGAAAAATAAAAGGACTGGAAAAAAAAATGACTGGAAAAATAAAAGGACAAGAAAAATAAAAGGATTTGAAAAATAAAAGGACTCGAAAAATAAAAGGACTGGAAAAGTAAAAGGATTTGAAAAATAAAAAGACTCAGAAAACTAAAAGGAATAGAAATATAAAAGAACTAGAGAAAAAAAAAGGACTAGAAAAATAAAAAGACTCAGAAAAATAAATGGATTTGAAAAATAAAAGGACTCAGAAAAATAAAAGGTCTAGAAAAGTAAAAGGACTAGAAAAATAAAAAGACTCAGAAAAATAAAAGGATTAGAAAAATAAAAGGACTCAGGAAAATAAAAGGGGTTAGAAAAATAAAATGACTGGAAAAATAAGAGGACTGGAAAAATCAAAGGACTCAGAAAAATAACAGGACTCAGAAAAAAAAAGAACAAGAAAAATAAAATGGCTCAAAAAAATAAAAGGACCAGAAAAGTAAAAGGATTTGAAAAATAAAAGGACTTGGAAAAGTAAAAGCACTCGAAAAATATAGGGACTCGAAAATTAAAAGGACTGGAAAAATAAAAGGACTCAGAAAAATAAAAGGATTAGAAAAATAAAAGGACTCAGGAAAATAAAAGGGGTTAGAAAAATAAAATGACTGGAAAAATAATAGGACTGGAAAAATCAAAGGACTCAGAAAAATAAAAGGACTAGAAAAATAAAAAGATTAGAAAAATAGAAGGCCTATAAAAATAAAAGGACAAAGGAAAATAAAAGGAATAGAAAAAGAAAAGGACTAGAAAAATAAAAGGACTCGACAAATAAAAGGACTCAGAAAAATAAAAGGACTCAGAAAAAAAAAAGAACTAGAAAAATAAAAGGGCTCAGAAAAATAAAAGGACTAGAAAAGTAAAAGGATTTGAAAAATAAAAGGACTGGAAAAATAAAAAGATTAGAAAAATAAAAGGAATATAAAAATAAAAGGACTAAGGAAAATAAAAGGAATAGAAAAATAAAAGGACTAGAAAAATAAAAGGACTCATAAAAATAAAAGGACTCGACAAATAAAAGGACTCAGAAAAATAACAGGACTAGAAGAATAAAAAGATTAGAAAAATAAAAGGACTATAAAAATAAAAGGACTAAGGAAAATAAAAGGACTAGAAAAATAAAAGGACTCAGAAAAATAAAAGGACTGAGAAAAAAAAAGAACTAGAAAAATAAAAGGTCTCAGAAAAATAAAAGGACTAGAAAAGTAAAAGGATTTGAAAAATAAAAGGACTTAAAAAAATAAAGGTCTGGAAAAATAAAAAGACTCGAAAAATAAAAGGACTAGAAAAGTAAAAGGACTAGAAGAATAAAAGGACTAGAAAACTAAAAGGACTAGAAGAATATAAGGACTCAGAGAAATAAAAGGACTCAGAGAAATAAAAGGACTCGACAAATAAAAGGACTCAGAAAAATAAAAGTACTCAGAAAAATAAAGAACTAGAAAAATAAAAGGGGTCAGAAAAATAAAAGTTCCAGAAAAGTAAAAGGATTTGAAAAATAAAAGGACTTGGAATAGTAAAAGCACTCGAAAAATATAGGGACTCGAAAAATAAAAGGACTGCAAAAATAAAAGGACTAAGAAAAATAAAAGGATTAGAAAAATAAAAGGACTCAGGAAAATAAAAGGGGTTAGAAAAATAAAATGACTGGAAAAATAATAGGACTGGAAAAATCAAAGGACTCAGAAAAATAAAAGGACTAGAAAAATAAAAGGACTCGACAAATAAAAGGACTCAGAAAAATAAAAGGACTCAGAAAAAAAAAAGAACTCGAAAAATAAAAGGGCTCAGAAAAATAAAAGGACTAGAAAAGTAAAAGGATTTGAAAAATAAAAGGACTCAGAAAAATAAAAGGACTGGAAAAATAAAAAGATTAGAAAAATAAAAGGAATATAAAAATAAAAGGACTAAGGAAAATAAAAGGAATAGAAAAATAAAAGGACTAGAAAAATAAAAGGACTCAGAAAAATAAAAGGACTCAGCAAAAAAAAGAACTAGAAAAAAAAAAGGGCTCAGATAAATAAAAGGACTAGAAAAGTATAAGGATTTGAAAAATAAAAGGACTGGAAAAAAAAATGACTGGAAAAATAAAAGGACAAGAAAAATAAAAGGATTTGAAAAATAAAAGGACTCGAAAAATAAAAGGACTGGAAAAGTAAAAGGATTTGAAAAATAAAAAGACTCAGAAAACTAAAAGGAATAGAAATATAAAAGAACTAGAGAAAAAAAAAGGACTAGAAAAATAAAAAGACTCAGAAAAATAAATGGATTTGAAAAATAAAAGGACTCAGAAAAATAAAAGGTCTAGAAAAGTAAAAGGACTAGAAAAATAAAAAGACTCAGAAAAATAAAAGGATTAGAAAAATAAAAGGACTCAGGAAAATAAAAGGGGTTAGAAAAATAAAATGACTGGAAAAATAAGAGGACTGGAAAAATCAAAGGACTCAGAAAAATAACAGGACTCAGAAAAAAAAAGAACAAGAAAAATAAAATGGCTCAAAAAAATAAAAGGACCAGAAAAGTAAAAGGATTTGAAAAATAAAAGGACTTGGAAAAGTAAAAGCACTCGAAAAATATAGGGACTCGAAAATTAAAAGGACTGGAAAAATAAAAGGACTCAGAAAAATAAAAGGATTAGAAAAATAAAAGGACTCAGGAAAATAAAAGGGGTTAGAAAAATAAAATGACTGGAAAAATAATAGGACTGGAAAAATCAAAGGACTCAGAAAAATAAAAGGACTAGAAAAATAAAAAGATTAGAAAAATAGAAGGCCTATAAAAATAAAAGGACAAAGGAAAATAAAAGGAATAGAAAAAGAAAAGGACTAGAAAAATAAAAGGACTCGACAAATAAAAGGACTCAGAAAAATAAAAGGACTCAGAAAAAAAAAAGAACTAGAAAAATAAAAGGGCTCAGAAAAATAAAAGGACTAGAAAAGTAAAAGGATTTGAAAAATAAAAGGACTGGAAAAATAAAAAGATTAGAAAAATAAAAGGAATATAAAAATAAAAGGACTAAGGAAAATAAAAGGAATAGAAAAATAAAAGGACTAGAAAAATAAAAGGACTCATAAAAATAAAAGGACTCGACAAATAAAAGGACTCAGAAAAATAACAGGACTAGAAGAATAAAAAGATTAGAAAAATAAAAGGACTATAAAAATAAAAGGACTAAGGAAAATAAAAGGACTAGAAAAATAAAAGGACTCAGAAAAATAAAAGGACTGAGAAAAAAAAAGAACTAGAAAAATAAAAGGTCTCAGAAAAATAAAAGGACTAGAAAAGTAAAAGGATTTGAAAAATAAAAGGACTTAAAAAAATAAAGGTCTGGAAAAATAAAAAGACTCGAAAAATAAAAGGACTAGAAAAGTAAAAGGACTAGAAGAATAAAAGGACTAGAAAACTAAAAGGACTAGAAGAATATAAGGACTCAGAGAAATAAAAGGACTCAGAGAAATAAAAGGACTCGACAAATAAAAGGACTCAGAAAAATAAAAGTACTCAGAAAAATAAAGAACTAGAAAAATAAAAGGGGTCAGAAAAATAAAAGTTCCAGAAAAGTAAAAGGATTTGAAAAATAAAAGGACTTGGAATAGTAAAAGCACTCGAAAAATATAGGGACTCGAAAAATAAAAGGACTGCAAAAATAAAAGGACTAAGAAAAATAAAAGGATTAGAAAAATAAAAGGACTCAGGAAAATAAAAGGGGTTAGAAAAATAAAATGACTGGAAAAATAATAGGACTGGAAAAATCAAAGGACTCAGAAAAATAAAAGGACTAGAAAAATAAAAGGACTCGACAAATAAAAGGACTCAGAAAAATAAAAGGACTCAGAAAAAAAAAAGAACTAGAAAAATAAAAGGGCTCAGAAAAATAAAAGGACTAGAAAAGTAAAAGGATTTGAAAAATAAAAGGACTCAGAAAAATAAAAGGACTGGAAAAATAAAAAGATTAGAAAAATAAAAGGAATATAAAAATAAAAGGACTAAGGAAAATAAAAGGAATAGAAAAATAAAAGGACTAGAAAAATAAAAGGACTCAGAAAAATAAAAGGACTCAGCAAAAAAAAGAACTAGAAAAAAAAAAGGGCTCAGATAAATAAAAGGACTAGAAAAGTATAAGGATTTGAAAAATAAAAGGACTGGAAAAAAAAATGACTGGAAAAATAAAAGGACAAGAAAAATAAAAGGATTTGAAAAATAAAAGGACTCGAAAAATAAAAGGACTGGAAAAGTAAAAGGATTTGAAAAATAAAAAGACTCAGAAAACTAAAAGGAATAGAAATATAAAAGAACTAGAGAAAAAAAAAGGACTAGAAAAATAAAAAGACTCAGAAAAATAAATGGATTTGAAAAATAAAAGGACTCAGAAAAATAAAAGGTCTAGAAAAG
Organism: Cinnamomum chago; assembly: GCA_038049695.1. NCBI lineage: Eukaryota > Viridiplantae > Streptophyta > Magnoliopsida > Laurales > Lauraceae > Cinnamomum > Cinnamomum chago. The sequence goes on along the minus strand of CP142462.1, from coordinate 59,767,265 downwards.
TAAAAGGACTAGAAAAATAAAAAGACTCAGAAAAATAAAAGGATTAGAAAAATAAAAGGACTCAGGAAAATAAAAGGGGTTAGAAAAATAAAATGACTGGAAAAATAAGAGGACTGGAAAAATCAAAGGACTCAGAAAAATAACAGGACTCAGAAAAAAAAAGAACAAGAAAAATAAAATGGCTCAAAAAAATAAAAGGACCAGAAAAGTAAAAGGATTTGAAAAATAAAAGGACTTGGAAAAGTAAAAGCACTCGAAAAATATAGGGACTCGAAAATTAAAAGGACTGGAAAAATAAAAGGACTCAGAAAAATAAAAGGATTAGAAAAATAAAAGGACTCAGGAAAATAAAAGGGGTTAGAAAAATAAAATGACTGGAAAAATAATAGGACTGGAAAAATCAAAGGACTCAGAAAAATAAAAGGACTAGAAAAATAAAAAGATTAGAAAAATAGAAGGCCTATAAAAATAAAAGGACAAAGGAAAATAAAAGGAATAGAAAAAGAAAAGGACTAGAAAAATAAAAGGACTCGACAAATAAAAGGACTCAGAAAAATAAAAGGACTCAGAAAAAAAAAAGAACTAGAAAAATAAAAGGGCTCAGAAAAATAAAAGGACTAGAAAAGTAAAAGGATTTGAAAAATAAAAGGACTGGAAAAATAAAAAGATTAGAAAAATAAAAGGAATATAAAAATAAAAGGACTAAGGAAAATAAAAGGAATAGAAAAATAAAAGGACTAGAAAAATAAAAGGACTCATAAAAATAAAAGGACTCGACAAATAAAAGGACTCAGAAAAATAACAGGACTAGAAGAATAAAAAGATTAGAAAAATAAAAGGACTATAAAAATAAAAGGACTAAGGAAAATAAAAGGACTAGAAAAATAAAAGGACTCAGAAAAATAAAAGGACTGAGAAAAAAAAAGAACTAGAAAAATAAAAGGTCTCAGAAAAATAAAAGGACTAGAAAAGTAAAAGGATTTGAAAAATAAAAGGACTTAAAAAAATAAAGGTCTGGAAAAATAAAAAGACTCGAAAAATAAAAGGACTAGAAAAGTAAAAGGACTAGAAGAATAAAAGGACTAGAAAACTAAAAGGACTAGAAGAATATAAGGAGTCAGAGAAATAAAAGGACTCAGAGAAATAAAAGGACTCGACAAATAAAAGGACTCAGAAAAATAAAAGTACTCAGAAAAATAAAGAACTAGAAAAATAAAAGGGGTCAGAAAAATAAAAGTTCCAGAAAAGTAAAAGGATTTGAAAAATAAAAGGACTTGGAATAGTAAAAGCACTCGAAAAATATAGGGACTCGAAAAATAAAAGGACTGCAAAAATAAAAGGACTAAGAAAAATAAAAGGATTAGAAAAATAAAAGGACTCAGGAAAATAAAAGGGGTTAGAAAAATAAAATGACTGGAAAAATAATAGGACTGGAAAAATCAAAGGACTCAGAAAAATAAAAGGACTAGAAAAATAAAAGGACTCGACAAATAAAAGGACTCAGAAAAATAAAAGGACTCAGAAAAAAAAAAGAACTAGAAAAATAAAAGGGCTCAGAAAAATAAAAGGACTAGAAAAGTAAAAGGATTTGAAAAATAAAAGGACTCAGAAAAATAAAAGGACTGGAAAAATAAAAAGATTAGAAAAATAAAAGGAATATAAAAATAAAAGGACTAAGGAAAATAAAAGGAATAGAAAAATAAAAGGACTAGAAAAATAAAAGGACTCAGAAAAATAAAAGGACTCAGCAAAAAAAAGAACTAGAAAAAAAAAAGGGCTCAGATAAATAAAAGGACTAGAAAAGTATAAGGATTTGAAAAATAAAAGGACTGGAAAAAAAAATGACTGGAAAAATAAAAGGACAAGAAAAATAAAAGGATTTGAAAAATAAAAGGACTCGAAAAATAAAAGGACTGGAAAAGTAAAAGGATTTGAAAAATAAAAAGACTCAGAAAACTAAAAGGAATAGAAATATAAAAGAACTAGAGAAAAAAAAAGGACTAGAAAAATAAAAAGACTCAGAAAAATAAATGGATTTGAAAAATAAAAGGACTCAGAAAAATAAAAGGTCTAGAAAAGTAAAAGGACTAGAAAAATAAAAAGACTCAGAAAAATAAAAGGATTAGAAAAATAAAAGGACTCAGGAAAATAAAAGGGGTTAGAAAAATAAAATGACTGGAAAAATAAGAGGACTGGAAAAATCAAAGGACTCAGAAAAATAACAGGACTCAGAAAAAAAAAGAACAAGAAAAATAAAATGGCTCAAAAAAATAAAAGGACCAGAAAAGTAAAAGGATTTGAAAAATAAAAGGACTTGGAAAAGTAAAAGCACTCGAAAAATATAGGGACTCGAAAATTAAAAGGACTGGAAAAATAAAAGGACTCAGAAAAATAAAAGGATTAGAAAAATAAAAGGACTCAGGAAAATAAAAGGGGTTAGAAAAATAAAATGACTGGAAAAATAATAGGACTGGAAAAATCAAAGGACTCAGAAAAATAAAAGGACTAGAAAAATAAAAAGATTAGAAAAATAGAAGGCCTATAAAAATAAAAGGACAAAGGAAAATAAAAGGAATAGAAAAAGAAAAGGACTAGAAAAATAAAAGGACTCGACAAATAAAAGGACTCAGAAAAATAAAAGGACTCAGAAAAAAAAAAGAACTAGAAAAATAAAAGGGCTCAGAAAAATAAAAGGACTAGAAAAGTAAAAGGATTTGAAAAATAAAAGGACTGGAAAAATAAAAAGATTAGAAAAATAAAAGGAATATAAAAATAAAAGGACTAAGGAAAATAAAAGGAATAGAAAAATAAAAGGACTAGAAAAATAAAAGGACTCATAAAAATAAAAGGACTCGACAAATAAAAGGACTCAGAAAAATAACAGGACTAGAAAAATAAAAAGATTAGAAAAATAAAAGGACTATAAAAATAAAAGGACTAAGGAAAATAAAAGGACTAGAAAAATAAAAGGACTCAGAAAAATAAAAGGACTGAGAAAAAAAAAGAACTAGAAAAATAAAAGGTCTCAGAAAAATAAAAGGACTAGAAAAGTAAAAGGATTTGAAAAATAAAAGGACTTAGAAAAATAAAGGTCTGGAAAAATAAAAAGACTCGAAAAATAAAAGGACTAGAAAAGTAAAAGGACTAGAAGAATAAAAGGACTAGAAAAGTAAAAGGACTAGAAGAATATAAGGACTCAGAGAAATAAAAGGACTCAGAGAAATAAAAGGACTCGACAAATAAAAGGACTCGACAAATAAAAGGACTCAGAAAAATAAAAGTACTCAGAAAAATAAAGAACTAGAAAAATAAAAGGGGTCGGAAAAATAAAAGTTCCAGAAAAGTAAAAGGATTTGAAAAATAAAAGGACTTGGAATAGTAAAAGCACTCGAAAAATATAGGGACTCGAAAAATAAAAGGACTGCAAAAATAAAAGGACTCAGAAAAATAAAAGGATTAGAAAAATAAAAGGACTCAGGAAAATAAAAGGGGTTAGAAAAATAAAATGACTGGAAAAATAATAGGACTGGAAAAATCAAAGGACTCAGAAAAATAAAAGGACTAGAAAAATAAAAGGACTCGACAAATAAAAGGACTCAGAAAAATAAAAGGACTCAGAAAAAAAAAAGAACTAGAAAAATAAAAGGGCTCAGAAAAATAAAAGGACTAGAAAAGTAAAAGGATTTGAAAAATAAAAGGACTCAGAAAAATAAAAGGACTGGAAAAATAAAAAGATTAGAAAAATAAAAGGAATATAAAAATAAAAGGACTAAGGAAAATAAAAGGAATAGAAAAATAAAAGGACTAGAAAAATAAAAGGACTCAGAAAAATAAAAGGACTCAGCAAAAAAAAGAACTAGAAAAAAAAAAGGGCTCAGATAAATAAAAGGACTAGAAAAGTATAAGGATTTGAAAAATAAAAGGACTGGAAAAAAAAATGACTGGAAAAATAAAAGGACAAGAAAAATAAAAGGATTTGAAAAATAAAAGGACTCGAAAAATAAAAGGACTGGAAAAGTAAAAGGATTTGAAAAATAAAAAGACTCAGAAAACTAAAAGGAATAGAAATATAAAAGAACTAGAGAAAAAAAAAGGACTAGAAAAATAAAAAGACTCAGAAAAATAAATGGATTTGAAAAATAAAAGGACTCAGAAAAATAAAAGGTCTTGAAAAGTAAAAGGACTAGAAAAATAAAAAGACTCAGAAAAATAAAAGGATTAGAAAAATAAAAGGACTCAGGAAAATAAAAGGGGTTAGAAAAATAAAATGACTGGAAAAATAAGAGGACTGGAAAAATCAAAGGACTCAGAAAAATAACAGGACTCAGAAAAAAAAAGAACTAGAAAAATAAAATGGCTCAAAAAAATAAAAGGACCAGAAAAGTAAAAGGATTTGAAAAATAAAAGGACTTGGAAAAGTAAAAGCACTCGAAAAATATAGGGACTCGAAAATTAAAAGGACTGGAAAAATAAAAGGACTCAGAAAAATAAAAGGATTAGAAAAATAAAAGGACTCAGGAAAATAAAAGGGGTTAGAAAAATAAAATGACTGGAAAAATAATAGGACTGGAAAAATCAAAGGACTCAGAAAAATAAAAGGACTAGAAAAATAAAAAGATTAGAAAAATAGAAGGCCTATAAAAATAAAAGGACAAAGGAAAATAAAAGGAATAGAAAAATAAAAGGACTAGAAAAATAAAAGGACTCGACAAATAAAAGGACTCAGAAAAATAAAAGGACTCAGAAAAAAAAAGAACTAGAAAAATAAAAGGGCTCAGAAAAATAAAAGGACTAGAAAAGTAAAAGGATTTGAAAAATAAAAGGACTGGAAAAATAAAAAGATTAGAAAAATAAAAGGAATATAAAAATAAAAGGACTAAGGAAAATAAAAGGAATAGAAAAATAAAAGGACTAGAAAAATAAAAGGACTCATAAAAATAAAAGGACTCGACAAATAAAAGGACTCAGAAAAATAACAGGACTAGAAAAATAAAAAGATTAGAAAAATAAAAGGACTATAAAAATAAAAGGACTAAGGAAAATAAAAGGACTAGAAAAATAAAAGGACTCAGAAAAATAAAAGGACTGAGAAAAAAAAAAGAACTAGAAAAATAAAAGGTCTCAGAAAAATAAAAGGACTAGAAAAGTAAAAGGATTTGAAAAATAAAAGGACTTAGAAAAATAAAGGTCTGGAAAAATAAAAAGACTCGAAAAATAAAAGGACTAGAAAAGTAAAAGGACTAGAAGAATAAAAGGACTAGAAAACTAAAAGGACTAGAAGAATATAAGGACTCAGAGAAATAAAAGGACTCAGAGAAATAAAAGGACTCGACAAATAAAAGGACTCGACAAATAAAAGGACTCAGAAAAATAAAAGTACTCAGAAAAATAAAGAACTAGAAAAATAAAAGGGGTCAGAAAAATAAAAGTTCCAGAAAAGTAAAAGGATTTGAAAAATAAAAGGACTTGGAATAGTAAAAGCACTCGAAAAATATAGGGACTCGAAAAATAAAAGGACTGGAAAAATAAAAGGACTCAGAAAAATAAAAGGATTAGAAAAATAAAAGGACTCAGGAAAATAAAAGGGGTTAGAAAAATAAAATGACTGGAAAAATAATAGGACTGGAAAAATCAAAGGACTCAGAAAAATAAAAGGACTAGAAAAATAAAAGGACTCGACAAATAAAAGGACTCAGAAAAATAAAAGGACTCAGAAAAAAAAAAGAACTAGAAAAATAAAAGGGCTCAGAAAAATAAAAGGACTAGAAAAGTAAAAGGATTTGAAAAATAAAAGGACTCAGAAAAATAAAAGGACTGGAAAAATAAAAAGATTAGAAAAATAAAAGGAATATAAAAATAAAAGGACTAAGGAAAATAAAAGGAATAGAAAAATAAAAGGACTAGAAAAATAAAAGGACTCAGAAAAATAAAAGGACTCAGCAAAAAAAAGAACTAGAAAAAAAAAGGGCTCAGATAAATAAAAGGACTAGAAAAGTATAAGGATTTGAAAAATAAAAGGACTGGAAAAAAAAATGACTGGAAAAATAAAAGGACAAGAAAAATAAAAGGATTTGAAAAATAAAAGGACTCGAAAAATAAAAGGACTGGAAAAGTAAAAGGATTTGAAAAATAAAAAGACTCAGAAAACTAAAAGGAATAGAAATATAAAAGAACTAGAGAAAAAAAAAGGACTAGAAAAATAAAAAGACTCAGAAAAATAAATGGATTTGAAAAATAAAAGGACTCAGAAAAATAAAAGGTCTAGAAAAGTAAAAGGACTAGAAAAATAAAAAGACTCAGAAAAATAAAAGGATTAGAAAAATAAAAGGACTTAGGAAAATAAAAGGGGTTAGAAAAATAAAATGACTGGAAAAATAAGAGGACTGGAAAAATCAAAGGACTCAGAAAAATAACAGGACTCAGAAAAAAAAAGAACTAGAAAAATAAAATGGCTCAAAAAAATAAAAGGACCAGAAAAGTAAAAGGATTTGAAAAATAAAAGGACTTGGAAAAGTAAAAGCACTCGAAAAATATAGGGACTCGAAAATTAAAAGGACTGGAAAAATAAAAGGACTCAGAAAAATAAAAGGATTAGAAAAATAAAAGGACTCAGGAAAATAAAAGGGGTTAGAAAAATAAAATGACTGGAAAAATAATAGGACTGGAAAAATCAAAGGACTCAGAAAAATAAAAGGACTAGAAAAATAAAAAGATTAGAAAAATAGAAGGCCTATAAAAATAAAAGGACAAAGGAAAATAAAAGGAATAGAAAAATAAAAGGACTAGAAAAATAAAAGGACTCGACAAATAAAAGGACTCAGAAAAATAAAAGGACTCAGAAAAAAAAAAGAACTAGAAAAATAAAAGGGCTCAGAAAAATAAAAGGACTAGAAAAGTAAAAGGATTTGAAAAATAAAAGGACTGGAAAAATAAAAAGATTAGAAAAATAAAAGGAATATAAAAATAAAAGGACTAAGGAAAATAAAAGGAATAGAAAAATAAAAGGACTAGAAAAATAAAAGGACTCATAAAAATAAAAGGACTCGACAAATAAAAGGACTCAGAAAAATAACAGGACTAGAAAAATAAAAAGATTAGAAAAATAAAAGGACTATAAAAATAAAAGGACTAAGGAAAATAAAAGGACTAGAAAAATAAAAGGACTCAGAAAAATAAAAGGACTGAGAAAAAAAAAGAACTAGAAAAATAAAAGGTCTCAGAAAAATAAAAGGACTAGAAAAGTAAAAGGATTTGAAAAATAAAAGGACTTAAAAAAATAAAGGTCTGGAAAAATAAAAAGACTCGAAAAATAAAAGGACTAGAAAAGTAAAAGGACTAGAAGAATAAAAGGACTAGAAAACTAAAAGGACTAGAAGAATATAAGGACTCAGAGAAATAAAAGGACTCAGAGAAATAAAAGGACTCGACAAATAAAAGGACTCAGAAAAATAAAAGTACTCAGAAAAATAAAGAACTAGAAAAATAAAAGGGGTCAGAAAAATAAAAGTTCCAGAAAAGTAAAAGGATTTGAAAAATAAAAGGACTTGGAATAGTAAAAGCACTCGAAAAATATAGGGACTCGAAAAATAAAAGGACTGCAAAAATAAAAGGACTAAGAAAAATAAAAGGATTAGAAAAATAAAAGGACTCAGGAAAATAAAAGGGGTTAGAAAAATAAAATGACTGGAAAAATAATAGGACTGGAAAAATCAAAGGACTCAGAAAAATAAAAGGACTAGAAAAATAAAAGGACTCGACAAATAAAAGGACTCAGAAAAATAAAAGGACTCAGAAAAAAAAAAGAACTAGAAAAATAAAAGGGCTCAGAAAAATAAAAGGACTAGAAAAGTAAAAGGATTTGAAAAATAAAAGGACTCAGAAAAATAAAAGGACTGGAAAAATAAAAAGATTAGAAAAATAAAAGGAATATAAAAATAAAAGGACTAAGGAAAATAAAAGGAATAGAAAAATAAAAGGACTAGAAAAATAAAAGGACTCAGAAAAATAAAAGGACTCAGCAAAAAAAAGAACTAGAAAAAAAAAAGGGCTCAGATAAATAAAAGGACTAGAAAAGTATAAGGATTTGAAAAATAAAAGGACTGGAAAAAAAAATGACTGGAAAAATAAAAGGACAAGAAAAATAAAAGGATTTGAAAAATAAAAGGACTCGAAAAATAAAAGGACTGGAAAAGTAAAAGGATTTGAAAAATAAAAAGACTCAGAAAACTAAAAGGAATAGAAATATAAAAGAACTAGAGAAAAAAAAAAGGACTAGAAAAATAAAAAGACTCAGAAAAATAAATGGATTTGAAAAATAAAAGGACTCAGAAAAATAAAAGGTCTAGAAAAGTAAAAGGACTAGAAAAATAAAAAGACTCAGAAAAATAAAAGGATTAGAAAAATAAAAGGACTCAGGAAAATAAAAGGGGTTAGAAAAATAAAATGACTGGAAAAATAAGAGGACTGGAAAAATCAAAGGACTCAGAAAAATAACAGGACTCAGAAAAAAAAAGAACTAGAAAAATAAAATGGCTCAAAAAAATAAAAGGACCAGAAAAGTAAAAGGATTTGAAAAATAAAAGGACTTGGAAAAGTAAAAGCACTCGAAAAATATAGGGACTCGAAAATTAAAAGGACTGGAAAAATAAAAGGACTCAGAAAAATAAAAGGATTAGAAAAATAAAAGGACTCAGGAAAATAAAAGGGGTTAGAAAAATAAAATGACTGGAAAAATAATAGGACTGGAAAAATCAAAGGACTCAGAAAAATAAAAGGACTAGAAAAATAAAAAGATTAGAAAAATAGAAGGCCTATAAAAATAAAAGGACAAAGGAAAATAAAAGGAATAGAAAAAGAAAAGGACTAGAAAAATAAAAGGACTCGACAAATAAAAGGACTCAGAAAAATAAAAGGACTCAGAAAAAAAAAAGAACTAGAAAAATAAAAGGGCTCAGAAAAATAAAAGGACTAGAAAAGTAAAAGGATTTGAAAAATAAAAGGACTGGAAAAATAAAAGGACAAAGGAAAATAAAAGGAATAGAAAAATAAAAGGACTAGAAAAATAAAAGGACTCGACAAATAAAAGGACTCAGAAAAATAAAAGGACTCAGAAAAAAAAGAACTAGAAAAATAAAAGGGCTCAGAAAAATAAAAGGACTAGAAAAGTAAAAGGATTTGAAAAATAAAAGGACTGGAAAAATAAAAAGATTAGAAAAATAAAAGGAATATAAAAATAAAAGGACTAAGGAAAATAAAAGGAATAGAAAAATAAAAGGACTAGAAAAATAAAAGGACTCATAAAAATAAAAGGACTCGACAAATAAAAGGACTCAGAAAAATAACAGGACTAGAAAAATAAAAAGATTAGAAAAATAAAAGGACTATAAAAATAAAAGGACTAAGGAAAATAAAAGGACTAGAAAAATAAAAGGACTCAGAAAAATAAAAGGACTGAGAAAAAAAAAGAACTAGAAAAATAAAAGGTCTCAGAAAAATAAAAGGACTAGAAAAGTAAAAGGATTTGAAAAATAAAAGGACTTAGAAAAATAAAGGTCTGGAAAAATAAAAAGACTCGAAAAATAAAAGGACTAGAAAAGTAAAAGGACTAGAAGAATAAAAGGACTAGAAAAGTAAAAGGACTAGAAGAATATAAGGACTCAGAGAAATAAAAGGACTCAGAGAAATAAAATGACTGGAAAAATAAGAGGACTGGAAAAATCAAAGGACTCAGAAAAATAACAGGACTCAGAAAAAAAAAGAACTAGAAAAATAAAATGGCTCAGAAAAATAAAAGGACCAGAAAAGTAAAAGGATTTGAAAAATAAAAGGACTTGGAAAAGTAAAAGCACCCGAAAAATATAGGGACTCGAAAATTAAAAGGACTGGAAAAATAAAAGGACTCAGAAAAATAAAAGGATTAGAAAAATAAAAGGACTCAGGAAAATAAAAGGGGTTAGAAAAATAAAATGACTGGAAAAATAATAGGACTGGAAAAATCAAAGGACTCAGAAAAATAAAAGGACTAGAAAAATAAAAGGACTCGACAAATAAAAGGACTCAGAAAAATAAAAGGACTCAGAAAAAAAAAAGAACTAGAAAAATAAAAGGGCTCAGAAAAATAAAAGGACTAGAAAAGTAAAAGGATTTGAAAAATAAAAGGACTCAGAAAAATAAAAGGACTGGAAAAATAAAAAGATTAGAAAAATAAAAGGAATATAAAAATAAAAGGACTAAGGAAAATAAAAGGAATAGAAAAATAAAAGGACTAGAAAAATAAAAGGACTCAGAAAAATAAAAGGACTCAGCAAAAAAAAGAACTAGAAAAAAAAAGGGCTCAGATAAATAAAAGGACTAGAAAAGTATAAGGATTTGAAAAATAAAAGGACTGGAAAAAAAAATGACTGGAAAAATAAAAGGACAAGAAAAATAAAAGGATTTGAAAAATAAAAGGACTCGAAAAATAAAAGGACTGGAAAAGTAAAAGGATTTGAAAAATAAAAAGACTCAGAAAACTAAAAGGAATAGAAATATAAAAGAACTAGAGAAAAAAAAAGGACTAGAAAAATAAAAAGACTCAGAAAAATAAATGGATTTGAAAAATAAAAGGACTCAGAAAAATAAAAGGTCTTGAAAAGTAAAAGGACTAGAAAAATAAAAAGACTCAGAAAAATAAAAGGATTAGAAAAATAAAAGGACTCAGGAAAATAAAAGGGGTTAGAAAAATAAAATGACTGGAAAAATAAGAGGACTGGAAAAATCAAAGGACTCAGAAAAATAACAGGACTCAGAAAAAAAAAGAACTAGAAAAATAAAATGGCTCAAAAAAATAAAAGGACCAGAAAAGTAAAAGGATTTGAAAAATAAAAGGACTTGGAAAAGTAAAAGCACTCGAAAAATATAGGGACTCGAAAATTAAAAGGACTGGAAAAATAAAAGGACTCAGAAAAATAAAAGGATTAGAAAAATAAAAGGACTCAGGAAAATAAAAGGGGTTAGAAAAATAAAATGACTGGAAAAATAATAGGACTGGAAAAATCAAAGGACTCAGAAAAATAAAAGGACTAGAAAAATAAAAAGATTAGAAAAATAGAAGGCCTATAAAAATAAAAGGACAAAGGAAAATAAAAGGAATAGAAAAATAAAAGGACTAGAAAAATAAAAGGACTCGACAAATAAAAGGACTCAGAAAAATAAAAGGACTCAGAAAAAAAAAGAACTAGAAAAATAAAAGGGCTCAGAAAAATAAAAGGACTAGAAAAGTAAAAGGATTTGAAAAATAAAAGGACTGGAAAAATAAAAAGATTAGAAAAATAAAAGGAATATAAAAATAAAAGGACTAAGGAAAATAAAAGGAATAGAAAAATAAAAGGACTAGAAAAATAAAAGGACTCATAAAAATAAAAGGACTCGACAAATAAAAGGACTCAGAAAAATAACAGGACTAGAAAAATAAAAAGATTAGAAAAATAAAAGGACTATAAAAATAAAAGGACTAAGGAAAATAAAAGGACTAGAAAAATAAAAGGACTCAGAAAAATAAAAGGACTGAGAAAAAAAAAGAACTAGAAAAATAAAAGGTCTCAGAAAAATAAAAGGACTAGAAAAGTAAAAGGATTTGAAAAATAAAAGGACTTAGAAAAATAAAGGTCTGGAAAAATAAAAAGACTCGAAAAATAAAAGGACTAGAAAAGTAAAAGGACTAGAAGAATAAAAGGACTAGAAAACTAAAAGGACTAGAAGAATATAAGGACTCAGAGAAATAAAAGGACTCAGAGAAATAAAAGGACTCGACAAATAAAAGGACTCGACAAATAAAAGGACTCAGAAAAATAAAAGTACTCAGAAAAATAAAGAACTAGAAAAATAAAAGGGGTCAGAAAAATAAAAGTTCCAGAAAAGTAAAAGGATTTGAAAAATAAAAGGACTTGGAATAGTAAAAGCACTCGAAAAATATAGGGACTCGAAAAATAAAAGGACTGGAAAAATAAAAGGACTCAGAAAAATAAAAGGATTAGAAAAATAAAAGGACTCAGGAAAATAAAAGGGGTTAGAAAAATAAAATGACTGGAAAAATAATAGGACTGGAAAAATCAAAGGACTCAGAAAAATAAAAGGACTAGAAAAATAAAAGGACTCGACAAATAAAAGGACTCAGAAAAATAAAAGGACTCAGAAAAAAAAAAGAACTAGAAAAATAAAAGGGCTCAGAAAAATAAAAGGACTAGAAAAGTAAAAGGATTTGAAAAATAAAAGGACTCAGAAAAATAAAAGGACTGGAAAAATAAAAAGATTAGAAAAATAAAAGGAATATAAAAATAAAAGGACTAAGGAAAATAAAAGGAATAGAAAAATAAAAGGACTAGAAAAATAAAAGGACTCAGAAAAATAAAAGGACTCAGCAAAAAAAAGAACTAGAAAAAAAAAAGGGCTCAGATAAATAAAAGGACTAGAAAAGTATAAGGATTTGAAAAATAAAAGGACTGGAAAAAAAAATGACTGGAAAAATAAAAGGACAAGAAAAATAAAAGGATTTGAAAAATAAAAGGACTCGAAAAATAAAAGGACTGGAAAAGTAAAAGGATTTGAAAAATAAAAAGACTCAGAAAACTAAAAGGAATAGAAATATAAAAGAACTAGAGAAAAAAAAAGGACTAGAAAAATAAAAAGACTCAGAAAAATAAATGGATTTGAAAAATAAAAGGACTCAGAAAAATAAAAGGTCTAGAAAAGTAAAAGGACTAGAAAAATAAAAAGACTCAGAAAAATAAAAGGATTAGAAAAATAAAAGGACTTAGGAAAATAAAAGGGGTTAGAAAAATAAAATGACTGGAAAAATAAGAGGACTGGAAAAATCAAAGGACTCAGAAAAATAACAGGACTCAGAAAAAAAAAGAACTAGAAAAATAAAATGGCTCAAAAAAATAAAAGGACCAGAAAAGTAAAAGGATTTGAAAAATAAAAGGACTTGGAAAAGTAAAAGCACTCGAAAAATATAGGGACTCGAAAATTAAAAGGACTGGAAAAATAAAAGGACTCAGAAAAATAAAAGGATTAGAAAAATAAAAGGACTCAGGAAAATAAAAGGGGTTAGAAAAATAAAATGACTGGAAAAATAATAGGACTGGAAAAATCAAAGGACTCAGAAAAATAAAAGGACTAGAAAAATAAAAAGATTAGAAAAATAGAAGGCCTATAAAAATAAAAGGACAAAGGAAAATAAAAGGAATAGAAAAATAAAAGGACTAGAAAAATAAAAGGACTCGACAAATAAAAGGACTCAGAAAAATAAAAGGACTCAGAAAAAAAAAAGAACTAGAAAAATAAAAGGGCTCAGAAAAATAAAAGGACTAGAAAAGTAAAAGGATTTGAAAAATAAAAGGACTGGAAAAATAAAAAGATTAGAAAAATAAAAGGAATATAAAAATAAAAGGACTAAGGAAAATAAAAGGAATAGAAAAATAAAAGGACTAGAAAAATAAAAGGACTCATAAAAATAAAAGGACTCGACAAATAAAAGGACTCAGAAAAATAACAGGACTAGAAAAATAAAAAGATTAGAAAAATAAAAGGACTATAAAAATAAAAGGACTAAGGAAAATAAAAGGACTAGAAAAATAAAAGGACTCAGAAAAATAAAAGGACTGAGAAAAAAAAAGAACTAGAAAAATAAAAGGTCTCAGAAAAATAAAAGGACTAGAAAAGTAAAAGGATTTGAAAAATAAAAGGACTTAAAAAAATAAAGGTCTGGAAAAATAAAAAGACTCGAAAAATAAAAGGACTAGAAAAGTAAAAGGACTAGAAGAATAAAAGGACTAGAAAACTAAAAGGACTAGAAGAATATAAGGACTCAGAGAAATAAAAGGACTCAGAGAAATAAAAGGACTCGACAAATAAAAGGACTCAGAAAAATAAAAGTACTCAGAAAAATAAAGAACTAGAAAAATAAAAGGGGTCAGAAAAATAAAAGTTCCAGAAAAGTAAAAGGATTTGAAAAATAAAAGGACTTGGAATAGTAAAAGCACTCGAAAAATATAGGGACTCGAAAAATAAAAGGACTGCAAAAATAAAAGGACTAAGAAAAATAAAAGGATTAGAAAAATAAAAGGACTCAGGAAAATAAAAGGGGTTAGAAAAATAAAATGACTGGAAAAATAATAGGACTGGAAAAATCAAAGGACTCAGAAAAATAAAAGGACTAGAAAAATAAAAGGACTCGACAAATAAAAGGACTCAGAAAAATAAAAGGACTCAGAAAAAAAAAAGAACTAGAAAAATAAAAGGGCTCAGAAAAATAAAAGGACTAGAAAAGTAAAAGGATTTGAAAAATAAAAGGACTCAGAAAAATAAAAGGACTGGAAAAATAAAAAGATTAGAAAAATAAAAGGAATATAAAAATAAAAGGACTAAGGAAAATAAAAGGAATAGAAAAATAAAAGGACTAGAAAAATAAAAGGACTCAGAAAAATAAAAGGACTCAGCAAAAAAAAGAACTAGAAAAAAAAAGGGCTCAGATAAATAAAAGGACTAGAAAAGTATAAGGATTTGAAAAATAAAAGGACTGGAAAAAAAAATGACTGGAAAAATAAAAGGACAAGAAAAATAAAAGGATTTGAAAAATAAAAGGACTCGAAAAATAAAAGGACTGGAAAAGTAAAAGGATTTGAAAAATAAAAAGACTCAGAAAACTAAAAGGAATAGAAATATAAAAGAACTAGAGAAAAAAAAAAGGACTAGAAAAATAAAAAGACTCAGAAAAATAAATGGATTTGAAAAATAAAAGGACTCAGAAAAATAAAAGGTCTAGAAAAGTAAAAGGACTAGAAAAATAAAAAGACTCAGAAAAATAAAAGGATTAGAAAAATAAAAGGACTCAGGAAAATAAAAGGGGTTAGAAAAATAAAATGACTGGAAAAATAAGAGGACTGGAAAAATCAAAGGACTCAGAAAAATAACAGGACTCAGAAAAAAAAAGAACTAGAAAAATAAAATGGCTCAAAAAAATAAAAGGACCAGAAAAGTAAAAGGATTTGAAAAATAAAAGGACTTGGAAAAGTAAAAGCACTCGAAAAATATAGGGACTCGAAAATTAAAAGGACTGGAAAAATAAAAGGACTCAGAAAAATAAAAGGATTAGAAAAATAAAAGGACTCAGGAAAATAAAAGGGGTTAGAAAAATAAAATGACTGGAAAAATAATAGGACTGGAAAAATCAAAGGACTCAGAAAAATAAAAGGACTAGAAAAATAAAAAGATTAGAAAAATAGAAGGCCTATAAAAATAAAAGGACAAAGGAAAATAAAAGGAATAGAAAAAGAAAAGGACTAGAAAAATAAAAGGACTCGACAAATAAAAGGACTCAGAAAAATAAAAGGACTCAGAAAAAAAAAAGAACTAGAAAAATAAAAGGGCTCAGAAAAATAAAAGGACTAGAAAAGTAAAAGGATTTGAAAAATAAAAGGACTGGAAAAATAAAAGGACAAAGGAAAATAAAAGGAATAGAAAAATAAAAGGACTAGAAAAATAAAAGGACTCGACAAATAAAAGGACTCAGAAAAATAAAAGGACTCAGAAAAAAAAGAACTAGAAAAATAAAAGGGCTCAGAAAAATAAAAGGACTAGAAAAGTAAAAGGATTTGAAAAATAAAAGGACTGGAAAAATAAAAAGATTAGAAAAATAAAAGGAATATAAAAATAAAAGGACTAAGGAAAATAAAAGGAATAGAAAAATAAAAGGACTAGAAAAATAAAAGGACTCATAAAAATAAAAGGACTCGACAAATAAAAGGACTCAGAAAAATAACAGGACTAGAAAAATAAAAAGATTAGAAAAATAAAAGGACTATAAAAATAAAAGGACTAAGGAAAATAAAAGGACTAGAAAAATAAAAGGACTCAGAAAAATAAAAGGACTGAGAAAAAAAAAGAACTAGAAAAATAAAAGGTCTCAGAAAAATAAAAGGACTAGAAAAGTAAAAGGATTTGAAAAATAAAAGGACTTAGAAAAATAAAGGTCTGGAAAAATAAAAAGACTCGAAAAATAAAAGGACTAGAAAAGTAAAAGGACTAGAAGAATAAAAGGACTAGAAAAGTAAAAGGACTAGAAGAATATAAGGACTCAGAGAAATAAAAGGACTCAGAGAAATAAAATGACTGGAAAAATAAGAGGACTGGAAAAATCAAAGGACTCAGAAAAATAACAGGACTCAGAAAAAAAAAGAACTAGAAAAATAAAATGGCTCAGAAAAATAAAAGGACCAGAAAAGTAAAAGGATTTGAAAAATAAAAGGACTTGGAAAAGTAAAAGCACCCGAAAAATATAGGGACTCGAAAATTAAAAGGACTGGAAAAATAAAAGGACTCAGAAAAATAAAAGGATTAGAAAAATAAAAGGACTCAGGAAAATAAAAGGGGTTAGAAAAATAAAATGACTGGAAAAATAATAGGACTGGAAAAATCAAAGGACTCAGAAAAATAAAAGGACTAGAAAAATAAAAGGACTCGACAAATAAAAGGACTCAGAAAAATAAAAGGACTCAGAAAAAAAAAAGAACTAGAAAAATAAAAGGGCTCAGAAAAATAAAAGGACTAGAAAAGTAAAAGGATTTGAAAAATAAAAGGACTCAGAAAAATAAAAGGACTGGAAAAATAAAAAGATTAGAAAAATAAAAGGAATATAAAAATAAAAGGACTAAGGAAAATAAAAGGAATAGAAAAATAAAAGGACTAGAAAAATAAAAGGACTCAGAAAAATAAAAGGACTCAGCAAAAAAAAGAACTAGAAAAAAAAAGGGCTCAGATAAATAAAAGGACTAGAAAAGTATAAGGATTTGAAAAATAAAAGGACTGGAAAAAAAAATGACTGGAAAAATAAAAGGACAAGAAAAATAAAAGGATTTGAAAAATAAAAGGACTCGAAAAATAAAAGGACTGGAAAAGTAAAAGGATTTGAAAAATAAAAAGACTCAGAAAACTAAAAGGAATAGAAATATAAAAGAACTAGAGAAAAAAAAAGGACTAGAAAAATAAAAAGACTCAGAAAAATAAATGGATTTGAAAAATAAAAGGACTCAGAAAAATAAAAGGTCTTGAAAAGTAAAAGGACTAGAAAAATAAAAAGACTCAGAAAAATAAAAGGATTAGAAAAATAAAAGGACTCAGGAAAATAAAAGGGGTTAGAAAAATAAAATGACTGGAAAAATAAGAGGACTGGAAAAATCAAAGGACTCAGAAAAATAACAGGACTCAGAAAAAAAAAGAACTAGAAAAATAAAATGGCTCAAAAAAATAAAAGGACCAGAAAAGTAAAAGGATTTGAAAAATAAAAGGACTTGGAAAAGTAAAAGCACTCGAAAAATATAGGGACTCGAAAATTAAAAGGACTGGAAAAATAAAAGGACTCAGAAAAATAAAAGGATTAGAAAAATAAAAGGACTCAGGAAAATAAAAGGGGTTAGAAAAATAAAATGACTGGAAAAATAATAGGACTGGAAAAATCAAAGGACTCAGAAAAATAAAAGGACTAGAAAAATAAAAAGATTAGAAAAATAGAAGGCCTATAAAAATAAAAGGACAAAGGAAAATAAAAGGAATAGAAAAATAAAAGGACTAGAAAAATAAAAGGACTCGACAAATAAAAGGACTCAGAAAAATAAAAGGACTCAGAAAAAAAAAGAACTAGAAAAATAAAAGGGCTCAGAAAAATAAAAGGACTAGAAAAGTAAAAGGATTTGAAAAATAAAAGGACTGGAAAAATAAAAAGATTAGAAAAATAAAAGGAATATAAAAATAAAAGGACTAAGGAAAATAAAAGGAATAGAAAAATAAAAGGACTAGAAAAATAAAAGGACTCATAAAAATAAAAGGACTCGACAAATAAAAGGACTCAGAAAAATAACAGGACTAGAAAAATAAAAAGATTAGAAAAATAAAAGGACTATAAAAATAAAAGGACTAAGGAAAATAAAAGGACTAGAAAAATAAAAGGACTCAGAAAAATAAAAGGACTGAGAAAAAAAAAGAACTAGAAAAATAAAAGGTCTCAGAAAAATAAAAGGACTAGAAAAGTAAAAGGATTTGAAAAATAAAAGGACTTAGAAAAATAAAGGTCTGGAAAAATAAAAAGACTCGAAAAATAAAAGGACTAGAAAAGTAAAAGGACTAGAAGAATAAAAGGACTAGAAAACTAAAAGGACTAGAAGAATATAAGGACTCAGAGAAATAAAAGGACTCAGAGAAATAAAAGGACTCGACAAATAAAAGGACTCGACAAATAAAAGGACTCAGAAAAATAAAAGTACTCAGAAAAATAAAGAACTAGAAAAATAAAAGGGGTCAGAAAAATAAAAGTTCCAGAAAAGTAAAAGGATTTGAAAAATAAAAGGACTTGGAATAGTAAAAGCACTCGAAAAATATAGGGACTCGAAAAATAAAAGGACTGGAAAAATAAAAGGACTCAGAAAAATAAAAGGATTAGAAAAATAAAAGGACTCAGGAAAATAAAAGGGGTTAGAAAAATAAAATGACTGGAAAAATAATAGGACTGGAAAAATCAAAGGACTCAGAAAAATAAAAGGACTAGAAAAATAAAAGGACTCGACAAATAAAAGGACTCAGAAAAATAAAAGGACTCAGAAAAAAAAAAGAACTAGAAAAATAAAAGGGCTCAGAAAAATAAAAGGACTAGAAAAGTAAAAGGATTTGAAAAATAAAAGGACTCAGAAAAATAAAAGGACTGGAAAAATAAAAAGATTAGAAAAATAAAAGGAATATAAAAATAAAAGGACTAAGGAAAATAAAAGGAATAGAAAAATAAAAGGACTAGAAAAATAAAAGGACTCAGAAAAATAAAAGGACTCAGCAAAAAAAAGAACTAGAAAAAAAAAAGGGCTCAGATAAATAAAAGGACTAGAAAAGTATAAGGATTTGAAAAATAAAAGGACTGGAAAAAAAAATGACTGGAAAAATAAAAGGACAAGAAAAATAAAAGGATTTGAAAAATAAAAGGACTCGAAAAATAAAAGGACTGGAAAAGTAAAAGGATTTGAAAAATAAAAAGACTCAGAAAACTAAAAGGAATAGAAATATAAAAGAACTAGAGAAAAAAAAAGGACTAGAAAAATAAAAAGACTCAGAAAAATAAATGGATTTGAAAAATAAAAGGACTCAGAAAAATAAAAGGTCTAGAAAAGTAAAAGGACTAGAAAAATAAAAAGACTCAGAAAAATAAAAGGATTAGAAAAATAAAAGGACTTAGGAAAATAAAAGGGGTTAGAAAAATAAAATGACTGGAAAAATAAGAGGACTGGAAAAATCAAAGGACTCAGAAAAATAACAGGACTCAGAAAAAAAAAGAACTAGAAAAATAAAATGGCTCAAAAAAATAAAAGGACCAGAAAAGTAAAAGGATTTGAAAAATAAAAGGACTTGGAAAAGTAAAAGCACTCGAAAAATATAGGGACTCGAAAATTAAAAGGACTGGAAAAATAAAAGGACTCAGAAAAATAAAAGGATTAGAAAAATAAAAGGACTCAGGAAAATAAAAGGGGTTAGAAAAATAAAATGACTGGAAAAATAATAGGACTGGAAAAATCAAAGGACTCAGAAAAATAAAAGGACTAGAAAAATAAAAAGATTAGAAAAATAGAAGGCCTATAAAAATAAAAGGACAAAGGAAAATAAAAGGAATAGAAAAATAAAAGGACTAGAAAAATAAAAGGACTCGACAAATAAAAGGACTCAGAAAAATAAAAGGACTCAGAAAAAAAAAAGAACTAGAAAAATAAAAGGGCTCAGAAAAATAAAAGGACTAGAAAAGTAAAAGGATTTGAAAAATAAAAGGACTGGAAAAATAAAAAGATTAGAAAAATAAAAGGAATATAAAAATAAAAGGACTAAGGAAAATAAAAGGAATAGAAAAATAAAAGGACTAGAAAAATAAAAGGACTCATAAAAATAAAAGGACTCGACAAATAAAAGGACTCAGAAAAATAACAGGACTAGAAAAATAAAAAGATTAGAAAAATAAAAGGACTATAAAAATAAAAGGACTAAGGAAAATAAAAGGACTAGAAAAATAAAAGGACTCAGAAAAATAAAAGGACTGAGAAAAAAAAAGAACTAGAAAAATAAAAGGTCTCAGAAAAATAAAAGGACTAGAAAAGTAAAAGGATTTGAAAAATAAAAGGACTTAAAAAAATAAAGGTCTGGAAAAATAAAAAGACTCGAAAAATAAAAGGACTAGAAAAGTAAAAGGACTAGAAGAATAAAAGGACTAGAAAACTAAAAGGACTAGAAGAATATAAGGACTCAGAGAAATAAAAGGACTCAGAGAAATAAAAGGACTCGACAAATAAAAGGACTCAGAAAAATAAAAGTACTCAGAAAAATAAAGAACTAGAAAAATAAAAGGGGTCAGAAAAATAAAAGTTCCAGAAAAGTAAAAGGATTTGAAAAATAAAAGGACTTGGAATAGTAAAAGCACTCGAAAAATATAGGGACTCGAAAAATAAAAGGACTGCAAAAATAAAAGGACTAAGAAAAATAAAAGGATTAGAAAAATAAAAGGACTCAGGAAAATAAAAGGGGTTAGAAAAATAAAATGACTGGAAAAATAATAGGACTGGAAAAATCAAAGGACTCAGAAAAATAAAAGGACTAGAAAAATAAAAGGACTCGACAAATAAAAGGACTCAGAAAAATAAAAGGACTCAGAAAAAAAAAAGAACTAGAAAAATAAAAGGGCTCAGAAAAATAAAAGGACTAGAAAAGTAAAAGGATTTGAAAAATAAAAGGACTCAGAAAAATAAAAGGACTGGAAAAATAAAAAGATTAGAAAAATAAAAGGAATATAAAAATAAAAGGACTAAGGAAAATAAAAGGAATAGAAAAATAAAAGGACTAGAAAAATAAAAGGACTCAGAAAAATAAAAGGACTCAGCAAAAAAAAGAACTAGAAAAAAAAAAGGGCTCAGATAAATAAAAGGACTAGAAAAGTATAAGGATTTGAAAAATAAAAGGACTGGAAAAAAAAATGACTGGAAAAATAAAAGGACAAGAAAAATAAAAGGATTTGAAAAATAAAAGGACTCGAAAAATAAAAGGACTGGAAAAGTAAAAGGATTTGAAAAATAAAAAGACTCAGAAAACTAAAAGGAATAGAAATATAAAAGAACTAGAGAAAAAAAAAGGACTAGAAAAATAAAAAGACTCAGAAAAATAAATGGATTTGAAAAATAAAAGGACTCAGAAAAATAAAAGGTCTAGAAAAGTAAAAGGACTAGAAAAATAAAAAGACTCAGAAAAATAAAAGGATTAGAAAAATAAAAGGACTCAGGAAAATAAAAGGGGTTAGAAAAATAAAATGACTGGAAAAATAAGAGGACTGGAAAAATCAAAGGACTCAGAAAAATAACAGGACTCAGAAAAAAAAAGAACTAGAAAAATAAAATGGCTCAAAAAAATAAAAGGACCAGAAAAGTAAAAGGATTTGAAAAATAAAAGGACTTGGAAAAGTAAAAGCACTCGAAAAATATAGGGACTCGAAAATTAAAAGGACTGGAAAAATAAAAGGACTCAGAAAAATAAAAGGATTAGAAAAATAAAAGGACTCAGGAAAATAAAAGGGGTTAGAAAAATAAAATGACTGGAAAAATAATAGGACTGGAAAAATCAAAGGACTCAGAAAAATAAAAGGACTAGAAAAATAAAAAGATTAGAAAAATAGAAGGCCTATAAAAATAAAAGGACAAAGGAAAATAAAAGGAATAGAAAAAGAAAAGGACTAGAAAAATAAAAGGACTCGACAAATAAAAGGACTCAGAAAAATAAAAGGACTCAGAAAAAAAAAAGAACTAGAAAAATAAAAGGGCTCAGAAAAATAAAAGGACTAGAAAAGTAAAAGGATTTGAAAAATAAAAGGACTGGAAAAATAAAAAGATTAGAAAAATAAAAGGAATATAAAAATAAAAGGACTAAGGAAAATAAAAGGAATAGAAAAATAAAAGGACTAGAAAAATAAAAGGACTCATAAAAATAAAAGGACTCGACAAATAAAAGGACTCAGAAAAATAACAGGACTAGAAAAATAAAAAGATTAGAAAAATAAAAGGACTATAAAAATAAAAGGACTAAGGAAAATAAAAGGACTAGAAAAATAAAAGGACTCAGAAAAATAAAAGGACTGAGAAAAAAAAAGAACTAGAAAAATAAAAGGTCTCAGAAAAATAAAAGGACTAGAAAAGTAAAAGGATTTGAAAAATAAAAGGACTTAGAAAAATAAAGGTCTGGAAAAATAAAAAGACTCGAAAAATAAAAGGACTAGAAAAGTAAAAGGACTAGAAGAATAAAAGGACTAGAAAAGTAAAAGGACTAGAAGAATATAAGGACTCAGAGAAATAAAAGGACTCAGAGAAATAAAAGGACTCGACAAATAAAAGGACTCGACAAATAAAAGGACTCAGAAAAATAAAAGTACTCAGAAAAATAAAGAACTAGAAAAATAAAAGGGGTCGGAAAAATAAAAGTTCCAGAAAAGTAAAAGGATTTGAAAAATAAAAGGACTTGGAATAGTAAAAGCACTCGAAAAATATAGGGACTCGAAAAATAAAAGGACTGCAAAAATAAAAGGACTCAGAAAAATAAAAGGATTAGAAAAATAAAAGGACTCAGGAAAATAAAAGGGGTTAGAAAAATAAAATGACTGGAAAAATAATAGGACTGGAAAAATCAAAGGACTCAGAAAAATAAAAGGACTAGAAAAATAAAAGGACTCGACAAATAAAAGGACTCAGAAAAATAAAAGGACTCAGAAAAAAAAAAGAACTAGAAAAATAAAAGGGCTCAGAAAAATAAAAGGACTAGAAAAGTAAAAGGATTTGAAAAATAAAAGGACTCAGAAAAATAAAAGGACTGGAAAAATAAAAAGATTAGAAAAATAAAAGGAATATAAAAATAAAAGGACTAAGGAAAATAAAAGGAATAGAAAAATAAAAGGACTAGAAAAATAAAAGGACTCAGAAAAATAAAAGGACTCAGCAAAAAAAAGAACTAGAAAAAAAAAAGGGCTCAGATAAATAAAAGGACTAGAAAAGTATAAGGATTTGAAAAATAAAAGGACTGGAAAAAAAAATGACTGGAAAAATAAAAGGACAAGAAAAATAAAAGGATTTGAAAAATAAAAGGACTCGAAAAATAAAAGGACTGGAAAAGTAAAAGGATTTGAAAAATAAAAAGACTCAGAAAACTAAAAGGAATAGAAATATAAAAGAACTAGGGAAAAAAAAAGGACTAGAAAAATAAAAAGACTCAGAAAAATAAATGGATTTGAAAAATAAAAGGACTCAGAAAAATAAAAGGTCTTGAAAAGTAAAAGGACTAGAAAAATAAAAAGACTCAGAAAAATAAAAGGATTAGAAAAATAAAAGGACTCAGGAAAATAAAAGGGGTTAGAAAAATAAAATGACTGGAAAAATAAGAGGACTGGAAAAATCAAAGGACTCAGAAAAATAACAGGACTCAGAAAAAAAAAGAACTAGAAAAATAAAATGGCTCAAAAAAATAAAAGGACCAGAAAAGTAAAAGGATTTGAAAAATAAAAGGACTTGGAAAAGTAAAAGCACTCGAAAAATATAGGGACTCGAAAATTAAAAGGACTGGAAAAATAAAAGGACTCAGAAAAATAAAAGGATTAGAAAAATAAAAGGACTCAGGAAAATAAAAGGGGTTAGAAAAATAAAATGACTGGAAAAATAATAGGACTGGAAAAATCAAAGGACTCAGAAAAATAAAAGGACTAGAAAAATAAAAAGATTAGAAAAATAGAAGGCCTATAAAAATAAAAGGACAAAGGAAAATAAAAGGAATAGAAAAATAAAAGGACTAGAAAAATAAAAGGACTCGACAAATAAAAGGACTCAGAAAAATAAAAGGACTCAGAAAAAAAAAAGAACTAGAAAAATAAAAGGGCTCAGAAAAATAAAAGGACTAGAAAAGTAAAAGGATTTGAAAAATAAAAGGACTGGAAAAATAAAAAGATTAGAAAAATAAAAGGAATATAAAAATAAAAGGACTAAGGAAAATAAAAGGAATAGAAAAATAAAAGGACTAGAAAAATAAAAGGACTCATAAAAATAAAAGGACTCGACAAATAAAAGGACTCAGAAAAATAACAGGACTAGAAAAATAAAAAGATTAGAAAAATAAAAGGACTATAAAAATAAAAGGACTAAGGAAAATAAAAGGACTAGAAAAATAAAAGAACTCAGAAAAATAAAAGGACTGAGAAAAAAAAAGAACTAGAAAAATAAAAGGTCTCAGAAAAATAAAAGGACTAGAAAAGTAAAAGGATTTGAAAAATAAAAGGACTTAGAAAAATAAAGGCCTGGAAAAATAAAAAGACTCGAAAAATAAAAGGACTAGAAAAGTAAAAGGACTAGAAGAATAAAAGGACTAGAAAACTAAAAGGACTAGAAGAATATAAGGACTCAGAGAAATAAAAGGACTCAGAGAAATAAAAGGACTCGACAAATAAAAGGACTCGACAAATAAAAGGACTCAGAAAAATAAAAGTACTCAGAAAAATAAAGAACTAGAAAAATAAAAGGGGTCAGAAAAATAAAAGTTCCAGAAAAGTAAAAGGATTTGAAAAATAAAAGGACTTGGAATAGTAAAAGCACTCGAAAAATATAGGGACTCGAAAAATAAAAGGACTGGAAAAATAAAAGGACTCAGAAAAATAAAAGGATTAGAAAAATAAAAGGACTCAGGAAAATAAAAGGGGTTAGAAAAATAAAATGACTGGAAAAATAATAGGACTGGAAAAATCAAAGGACTCAGAAAAATAAAAGGACTAGAAAAATAAAAGGACTCGACAAATAAAAGGACTCAGAAAAATAAAAGGACTCAGAAAAAAAAAAGAACTAGAAAAATAAAAGGGCTCAGAAAAATAAAAGGACTAGAAAAGTAAAAGGATTTGAAAAATAAAAGGACTCAGAAAAATAAAAGGACTGGAAAAATAAAAAGATTAGAAAAATAAAAGGAATATAAAAATAAAAGGACTAAGGAAAATAAAAGGAATAGAAAAATAAAAGGACTCAGAAAAATAAAAGGACTCAGCAAAAAAAAGAACTAGAAAAAAAAAGGGCTCAGATAAATAAAAGGACTAGAAAAGTATAAGGATTTGAAAAATAAAAGGACTGGAAAAAAAAATGACTGGAAAAATAAAAGGACAAGAAAAATAAAAGGATTTGAAAAATAAAAGGACTCGAAAAATAAAAGGACTGGAAAAGTAAAAGGATTTGAAAAATAAAAAGACTCAGAAAACTAAAAGGAATAGAAATATAAAAGAACTAGAGAAAAAAAAGGACTAGAAAAATAAAAAGACTCAGAAAAATAAATGGATTTGAAAAATAAAAGGACTCAGAAAAATAAAAGGACTAGAAAAGTAAAAGGACTAGAAAAATAAAAAGACTCAGAAAAATAAAAGGATTAGAAAAATAAAAGGACTCAGGAAAATAAAAGGGGTTAGAAAAATAAAATGACTTGAAAAATAATAGGACTGGAAAAATCAAAGGACTCAGAAAAATAACAGGACTAGAAAAATAAAAAGATTAGAAAAATAAAAGGACTATAAAAATAAAAGGACTAAGGAAAATAAAAGGAATAGAAAAATAAAAGGACTAGAAAAATAAAAGGACTAGAAAAATAAAAGGACTCAGAAAAATAAAAGGACTCAGAAAAAAAAAGAACTAGAAAAATATAAGGTCTCAGAAAAATAAAAGGACTAGAAAAGTAAAAGGATTTGAAAAATAAAAGGACTTAGAAAAATAAAGGACTGGAAAAATAAAAAGACTCGAAAAATAAAAGGACTAGAAAAGTAAAAGGACTAGAAGAATAAAAGGACTAGAAAAATAAAAGGACTAGAAGAATATAAGGACTCAGAGAAATAAAAGGACTCAGAGAAATAAAAGGACTCGACAAATAAAAGGACTCAGAGAAATAAAAGGACTCGACAAATAAAAGGACTCAGAAAAATAAAAGTACTCAGAAAAATAAAGAACTAGAAAAATAAAAGGGGTCATAAAAATAAAAGGTCCAGAAAAGTAAAAGGATTTGAAAAATAAAAGGACTTGGAAAAGTAAAAGCTCTCGAAAAATATAGGGCCTCGAAAAATAAAAGGACTGGAAAAATAAAAGGACTCAGAAAAATAAAAGGATTAGAAAAATAAAAGGACTCAGGAAAATAAAAGGGGTTAGAAAAATAAAATGACTGGAAAAATAATAGGACTGGAAAAATCAAAGGACTCAGAAAAATAAAAGGACTAGAAAAATAAAAAGATTAGAAAAATAAAAGGACTATAAAAATAAAAGGACTAAGGAAAATAAAAGGAATAGAAAAATAAAAGGACTAGAAAAATAAAAGGATTCGACAAATAAAAGGACTCAGAAAAATAAAAGGACTCAGAAAAAAAAAGAACTAGAAAAATAAAAGGGCTCTGAAAAATAAAAGGAGTAGAAAAGTAAAAGGATTTGAAAAATAAAAGGACTCAGAAAAATAAAAGGACTGGAAAAATAAAAAGACTCGAAAAATAAAAGGACCAGAAAAGTAAAAGGACTAGAAGAATAAAAGGACTTGAAAAGTAAAAGGACTAGAAGAATATAAGGACTCAGAGAAATAAAAGGACTCAGAAAAATAGAAGGACTCGACAAATAAAAGGACTCAGAAAAATAAAAGGACTCAGAAAAAAAAAGAACTAGAAAAATAAAAGGGCTCAGAAAAATAAAAGGACCAGAAAAGTAAAAGGATTTGAAAAATAAAAGGACTTGGAAAAGTAAAAGCACTCGAAAAATATAGGGACTCGAAAATTAAAAGGACTGGAAAAATAAAAGGACTCCGAAAAATAAAAGGATTTGAAAAATAAAAGGACTCAGGAAAATAAAAGGGGTTAGAAAAATAAAATGACTGGAAAAATAATAGGACTGGAAAAATCAAAGGACTCAGAAAAATAAAAGGACTAGAAAAATAAAAAGATTAGAAAAATAGAAGGACTATAAAAATAAAAGGACAAAGGAAAATAAAAGGAATAGAAAAATAAAAGGACTAGAAAAATAAAAGGACTCGACAAATAAAAGGACTCAGAAAAATAAAAGGACTCAGAAAAAAAGAAGAACTAGAAAAATAAAAGGGCTCAGAAAAATAAAAGGACTAGAAAAGTTAAAGGATTTGAAAAATAAAAGGACTCAGAAAAATAAAAGGACTGGAAAAATAAAAAGACTCGAAAAATAAAAGGACCAGAAAAGTAAAAGGACTAGAAGAATAAAAGGACTTGAAAAGTAAAAGGACTAGAAGAATATAAGGACTCAGAGAAATAAAAGGACTCAGAAAAATAAAAGGACTCGACAAATAAAAGGACTCAGAAAAATAAAAGGACTCAGAAAAAAAAAGAACTAGAAAAATAAAAGGGCTCAGAAAAATAAAAGGACCAGAAAAGTAAAAGGATTTGAAAAATAAAAGGACTTGGAAAAGTAAAAGCACTCGAAAAATATAGGGACTCGAAAATTAAAAGGACTGGAAAAATAAAAGGACTCAGAAAAATAAAAGGATTTGAAAAATAAAAGGACTCCGGAAAATAAAAGGGGTTAGAAAAATAAAATGACTGGAAAAATAATAGGACTGGAAAAATCAAAGGACTCAGAAAAATAAAAGGACTAGAAAAATAAAAAGATTAGAAAAATAGAAGGACTATAAAAATAAAAGGACAAAGGAAAATAAAAGGAATAGAAAAATAAAAGGACTAGAAAAATAAAAGGACTCGACAAATAAAAGGACTCAGAAAAATAAAAGGACTCAGAAAAAAAAAAGAACTAGAAAAATAAAAGGGCTCAGAAAAATAAAAGGACTAGAAAAGTAAAAGGATTTGAAAAATAAAAGGACTGGAAAAATAAAAAGATTAGAAAAATAAAAGGAATATAAAAATAAAAGGACTAAGGAAAATAAAAGGAATAGAAAAATAAAAGGACTAGAAAAATAAAAGGACTCATAAAAATAAAAGGACTCGACAAATAAAAGGACTCAGAAAAATAACAGGACTAGAAAAATAAAAAGATTAGAAAAATAAAAGGACTATAAAAATAAAAGGACTAAGGAAAATAAAAGGACTAGAAAAATAAAAGGACTCAGAAAAATAAAAGGACTGAGAAAAAAAAAGAACTAGAAAAATAAAAGGTCTCAGAAAAATAAAAGGACTAGAAAAGTAAAAGGATTTGAAAAATAAAAGGACTTAGAAAAATAAAGGTCTGGAAAAATAAAAAGACTCGAAAAATAAAAGGACTAGAAAAGTAAAAGGACTAGAAGAATAAAAGGACTAGAAAACTAAAAGGACTAGAAGAATATAAGGACTCAGAGAAATAAAAGGACTCAGAGAAATAAAAGGACTCGACAAATAAAAGGACTCGACAAATAAAAGGACTCAGAAAAATAAAAGTACTCAGAAAAATAAAGAACTAGAAAAATAAAAGGGGTCGGAAAAATAAAAGTTCCAGAAAAGTAAAAGGATTTGAAAAATAAAAGGACTTGGAATAGTAAAAGCACTCGAAAAATATAGGGACTCGAAAAATAAAAGGACTGCAAAAATAAAAGGACTCAGAAAAATAAAAGGATTAGAAAAATAAAAGGACTCAGGAAAATAAAAGGGGTTAGAAAAATAAAATGACTGGAAAAATAATAGGACTGGAAAAATCAAAGGACTCAGAAAAATAAAAGGACTAGAAAAATAAAAGGACTCGACAAATAAAAGGACTCAGAAAAATAAAAGGACTCAGAAAAAAAAAGAACTAGAAAAATAAAAGGGCTCAGAAAAATAAAAGGACTAGAAAAGTAAAAGGATTTGAAAAATAAAAGGACTCAGAAAAATAAAAGGACTGGAAAAATAAAAAGATTAGAAAAATAAAAGGAATATAAAAATAAAAGGACTAAGGAAAATAAAAGGAATAGAAAAATAAAAGGACTAGAAAAATAAAAGGACTCAGAAAAATAAAAGGACTCAGCAAAAAAAAGAACTAGAAAAAAAAAAGGGCTCAGATAAATAAAAGGACTAGAAAAGTATAAGGATTTGAAAAATAAAAGGACTGGAAAAAAAAATGACTGGAAAAATAAAAGGACAAGAAAAATAAAAGGATTTGAAAAATAAAAGGACTCGAAAAATAAAAGGACTGGAAAAGTAAATGGATTTGAAAAATAAAAAGACTCAGAAAACTAAAAGGAATAGAAATATAAAAGAACTAGAGAAAAAAAAAGGACTAGAAAAATAAAAAGACTCAGAAAAATAAATGGATTTGAAAAATAAAAGGACTCAGAAAAATAAAAGGTCTAGAAAAGTAAAAGGACTAGAAAAATAAAAAGACTCAGAAAAATAAAAGGATTAGAAAAATAAAAGGACTCAGGAAAATAAAAGGGGTTAGAAAAATAAAATGACTGGAAAAATAAGAGGACTGGAAAAATCAAAGGACTCAGAAAAATAACAGGACTCAGAAAAAAAAAGAACTAGAAAAATAAAATGGCTCAAAAAAATAAAAGGACCAGAAAAGTAAAAGGATTTGAAAAATAAAAGGACTTGGAAAAGTAAAAGCACTCGAAAAATATAGGGACTCGAAAATTAAAAGGACTGGAAAAATAAAAGGACTCAGAAAAATAAAAGGATTAGAAAAATAAAAGGACTCAGGAAAATAAAAGGGGTTAGAAAAATAAAATGACTGGAAAAATAATAGGACTGGAAAAATCAAAGGACTCAGAAAAATAAAAGGACTAGAAAAATAAAAAGATTAGAAAAATAGAAGGCCTATAAAAATAAAAGGACAAAGGAAAATAAAAGGAATAGAAAAATAAAAGGACTAGAAAAATAAAAGGACTCGACAAATAAAAGGACTCAGAAAAATAAAAGGACTCAGAAAAAAAAGAACTAGAAAAATAAAAGGGCTCAGAAAAATAAAAGGACTAGAAAAGTAAAAGGATTTGAAAAATAAAAGGACTGGAAAAATAAAAAGATTAGAAAAATAAAAGGAATATAAAAATAAAAGGACTAAGGAAAATAAAAGGAATAGAAAAATAAAAGGACTAGAAAAATAAAAGGACTCATAAAAATAAAAGGACTCGACAAATAAAAGGACTCAGAAAAATAACAGGACTAGAAAAATAAAAAGATTAGAAAAATAAAAGGACTATAAAAATAAAAGGACTAAGGAAAATAAAAGGACTAGAAAAATAAAAGGACTCAGAAAAATAAAAGGACTGAGAAAAAAAAAGAACTAGAAAAATAAAAGGTCTCAGAAAAATAAAAGGACTAGAAAAGTAAAAGGATTTGAAAAATAAAAGGACTTAGAAAAATAAAGGTCTGGAAAAATAAAAAGACTCGAAAAATAAAAGGACTAGAAAAGTAAAAGGACTAGAAGAATAAAAGGACTAGAAAAGTAAAAGGACTAGAAGAATATAAGGACTCAGAGAAATAAAAGGACTCAGAGAAATAAAAGGACTCGACAAATAAAAGGACTCGACAAATAAAAGGACTCAGAAAAATAAAAGTACTCAGAAAAATAAAGAACTAGAAAAATAAAAGGGGTCGGAAAAATAAAAGTTCCAGAAAAGTAAAAGGATTTGAAAAATAAAAGGACTTGGAATAGTAAAAGCACTCGAAAAATATAGGGACTCGAAAAATAAAAGGACTGCAAAAATAAAAGGACTCAGAAAAATAAAAGGATTAGAAAAATAAAAGGACTCAGGAAAATAAAAGGGGTTAGAAAAATAAAATGACTGGAAAAATAATAGGACTGGAAAAATCAAAGGACTCAGAAAAATAAAAGGACTAGAAAAATAAAAGGACTCGACAAATAAAAGGACTCAGAAAAATAAAAGGACTCAGAAAAAAAAAAGAACTAGAAAAATAAAAGGGCTCAGAAAAATAAAAGGACTAGAAAAGTAAAAGGATTTGAAAAATAAAAGGACTCAGAAAAATAAAAGGACTGGAAAAATAAAAAGATTAGAAAAATAAAAGGAATATAAAAATAAAAGGACTAAGGAAAATAAAAGGAATAGAAAAATAAAAGGACTAGAAAAATAAAAGGACTCAGAAAAATAAAAGGACTCAGCAAAAAAAAGAACTAGAAAAAAAAAGGGCTCAGATAAATAAAAGGACTAGAAAAGTATAAGGATTTGAAAAATAAAAGGACTGGAAAAAAAAATGACTGGAAAAATAAAAGGACAAGAAAAATAAAAGGATTTGAAAAATAAAAGGACTCGAAAAATAAAAGGACTGGAAAAGTAAATGGATTTGAAAAATAAAAAGACTCAGAAAACTAAAAGGAATAGAAATATAAAAGAACTAGAGAAAAAAAAAGGACTAGAAAAATAAAAAGACTCAGAAAAATAAATGGATTTGAAAAATAAAAGGACTCAGAAAAATAAAAGGTCTTGAAAAGTAAAAGGACTAGAAAAATAAAAAGACTCAGAAAACTAAAAGGAATAGAAATATAAAAGAACTAGAGAAAAAAAAAGGACTAGAAAAATAAAAAGACTCAGAAAAATAAATGGATTTGAAAAATAAAAGGACTCAGAAAAATAAAAGGTCTAGAAAAGTAAAAGGACTAGAAAAATAAAAAGACTCAGAAAAATAAAAGGATTAGAAAAATAAAAGGACTCAGGAAAATAAAAGGGGTTAGAAAAATAAAATGACTGGAAAAATAAGAGGACTGGAAAAATCAAAGGACTCAGAAAAATAACAGGACTCAGAAAAAAAAAGAACTAGAAAAATAAAATGGCTCAAAAAAATAAAAGGACCAGAAAAGTAAAAGGATTTGAAAAATAAAAGGACTTGGAAAAGTAAAAGCACTCGAAAAATATAGGGACTCGAAAATTAAAAGGACTGGAAAAATAAAAGGACTCAGAAAAATAAAAGGATTAGAAAAATAAAAGGACTCAGGAAAATAAAAGGGGTTAGAAAAATAAAATGACTGGAAAAATAATAGGACTGGAAAAATCAAAGGACTCAGAAAAATAAAAGGACTAGAAAAATAAAAAGATTAGAAAAATAGAAGGCCTATAAAAATAAAAGGACAAAGGAAAATAAAAGGAATAGAAAAATAAAAGGACTAGAAAAATAAAAGGACTCGACAAATAAAAGGACTCAGAAAAATAAAAGGACTCAGAAAAAAAAGAACTAGAAAAATAAAAGGGCTCAGAAAAATAAAAGGACTAGAAAAGTAAAAGGATTTGAAAAATAAAAGGACTGGAAAAATAAAAAGATTAGAAAAATAAAAGGAATATAAAAATAAAAGGACTAAGGAAAATAAAAGGAATAGAAAAATAAAAGGACTAGAAAAATAAAAGGACTCATAAAAATAAAAGGACTCGACAAATAAAAGGACTCAGAAAAATAACAGGACTAGAAAAATAAAAAGATTAGAAAAATAAAAGGACTATAAAAATAAAAGGACTAAGGAAAATAAAAGGACTAGAAAAATAAAAGGACTCAGAAAAATAAAAGGACTGAGAAAAAAAAAGAACTAGAAAAATAAAAGGTCTCAGAAAAATAAAAGGACTAGAAAAGTAAAAGGATTTGAAAAATAAAAGGACTTAGAAAAATAAAGGTCTGGAAAAATAAAAAGACTCGAAAAATAAAAGGACTAGAAAAGTAAAAGGACTAGAAGAATAAAAGGACTAGAAAACTAAAAGGACTAGAAGAATATAAGGACTCAGAGAAATAAAAGGACTCAGAGAAATAAAAGGACTCGACAAATAAAAGGACTCGACAAATAAAAGGACTCAGAAAAATAAAAGTACTCAGAAAAATAAAGAACTAGAAAAATAAAAGGGGTCGGAAAAATAAAAGTTCCAGAAAAGTAAAAGGATTTGAAAAATAAAAGGACTTGGAATAGTAAAAGCACTCGAAAAATATAGGGACTCGAAAAATAAAAGGACTGGAAAAATAAAAGGACTCAGAAAAATAAAAGGATTAGAAAAATAAAAGGACTCAGGAAAATAAAAGGGGTTAGAAAAATAAAATGACTGGAAAAATAATAGGACTGGAAAAATCAAAGGACTCAGAAAAATAAAAGGACTAGAAAAATAAAAGGACTCGACAAATAAAAGGACTCAGAAAAATAAAAGGACTCAGAAAAAAAAAAGAACTAGAAAAATAAAAGGGCTCAGAAAAATAAAAGGACTAGAAAAGTAAAAGGATTTGAAAAATAAAAGGACTCAGAAAAATAAAAGGACTGGAAAAATAAAAAGATTAGAAAAATAAAAGGAATATAAAAATAAAAGGACTAAGGAAAATAAAAGGAATAGAAAAATAAAAGGACTCAGAAAAATAAAAGGACTCAGCAAAAAAAAGAACTAGAAAAAAAAAGGGCTCAGATAAATAAAAGGACTAGAAAAGTATAAGGATTTGAAAAATAAAAGGACTGGAAAAAAAAATGACTGGAAAAATAAAAGGACAAGAAAAATAAAAGGATTTGAAAAATAAAAGGACTCGAAAAATAAAAGGACTGGAAAAGTAAAAGGATTTGAAAAATAA
The DNA here is from genome assembly GCA_038049695.1 of Cinnamomum chago. Lineage (NCBI taxonomy): Eukaryota > Viridiplantae > Streptophyta > Magnoliopsida > Laurales > Lauraceae > Cinnamomum > Cinnamomum chago. Next base: position 59,733,706 of record CP142462.1, on the reverse strand, counting down.
AAAGACTCAGAAAACTAAAAGGAATAGAAATATAAAAGAACTAGAGAAAAAAAAGGACTAGAAAAATAAAAAGACTCAGAAAAATAAATGGATTTGAAAAATAAAAGGACTCAGAAAAATAAAAGGACTAGAAAAGTAAAAGGACTAGAAAAATAAAAAGACTCAGAAAAATAAAAGGATTAGAAAAATAAAAGGACTCAGGAAAATAAAAGGGGTTAGAAAAATAAAATGACTTGAAAAATAATAGGACTGGAAAAATCAAAGGACTCAGAAAAATAACAGGACTAGAAAAATAAAAAGATTAGAAAAATAAAAGGACTATAAAAATAAAAGGACTAAGGAAAATAAAAGGAATAGAAAAATAAAAGGACTAGAAAAATAAAAGGACTAGAAAAATAAAAGGACTCAGAAAAATAAAAGGACTCAGAAAAAAAAAGAACTAGAAAAATATAAGGTCTCAGAAAAATAAAAGGACTAGAAAAGTAAAAGGATTTGAAAAATAAAAGGACTTAGAAAAATAAAGGACTGGAAAAATAAAAAGACTCGAAAAATAAAAGGACTAGAAAAGTAAAAGGACTAGAAGAATAAAAGGACTAGAAAAATAAAAGGACTAGAAGAATATAAGGACTCAGAGAAATAAAAGGACTCAGAGAAATAAAAGGACTCGACAAATAAAAGGACTCAGAGAAATAAAAGGACTCGACAAATAAAAGGACTCAGAAAAATAAAAGTACTCAGAAAAATAAAGAACTAGAAAAATAAAAGGGGTCATAAAAATAAAAGGTCCAGAAAAGTAAAAGGATTTGAAAAATAAAAGGACTTGGAAAAGTAAAAGCTCTCGAAAAATATAGGGCCTCGAAAAATAAAAGGACTGGAAAAATAAAAGGACTCAGAAAAATAAAAGGATTAGAAAAATAAAAGGACTCAGGAAAATAAAAGGGGTTAGAAAAATAAAATGACTGGAAAAATAATAGGACTGGAAAAATCAAAGGACTCAGAAAAATAAAAGGACTAGAAAAATAAAAAGATTAGAAAAATAAAAGGACTATAAAAATAAAAGGACTAAGGAAAATAAAAGGAATAGAAAAATAAAAGGACTAGAAAAATAAAAGGATTCGACAAATAAAAGGACTCAGAAAAATAAAAGGACTCAGAAAAAAAAAGAACTAGAAAAATAAAAGGGCTCTGAAAAATAAAAGGAGTAGAAAAGTAAAAGGATTTGAAAAATAAAAGGACTCAGAAAAATAAAAGGACTGGAAAAATAAAAAGACTCGAAAAATAAAAGGACCAGAAAAGTAAAAGGACTAGAAGAATAAAAGGACTTGAAAAGTAAAAGGACTAGAAGAATATAAGGACTCAGAGAAATAAAAGGACTCAGAAAAATAGAAGGACTCGACAAATAAAAGGACTCAGAAAAATAAAAGGACTCAGAAAAAAAAAGAACTAGAAAAATAAAAGGGCTCAGAAAAATAAAAGGACCAGAAAAGTAAAAGGATTTGAAAAATAAAAGGACTTGGAAAAGTAAAAGCACTCGAAAAATATAGGGACTCGAAAATTAAAAGGACTGGAAAAATAAAAGGACTCAGAAAAATAAAAGGATTTGAAAAATAAAAGGACTCAGGAAAATAAAAGGGGTTAGAAAAATAAAATGACTGGAAAAATAATAGGACTGGAAAAATCAAAGGACTCAGAAAAATAAAAGGACTAGAAAAATAAAAAGATTAGAAAAATAGAAGGACTATAAAAATAAAAGGACAAAGGAAAATAAAAGGAATAGAAAAATAAAAGGACTAGAAAAATAAAAGGACTCGACAAATAAAAGGACTCAGAAAAATAAAAGGACTCAGAAAAAAAGAAGAACTAGAAAAATAAAAGGGCTCAGAAAAATAAAAGGACTAGAAAAGTTAAAGGATTTGAAAAATAAAAGGACTCAGAAAAATAAAAGGACTGGAAAAATAAAAAGACTCGAAAAATAAAAGGACCAGAAAAGTAAAAGGACTAGAAGAATAAAAGGACTTGAAAAGTAAAAGGACTAGAAGAATATAAGGACTCAGAGAAATAAAAGGACTCAGAAAAATAAAAGGACTCGACAAATAAAAGGACTCAGAAAAATAAAAGGACTCAGAAAAAAAAAGAACTAGAAAAATAAAAGGGCTCAGAAAAATAAAAGGACCAGAAAAGTAAAAGGATTTGAAAAATAAAAGGACTTGGAAAAGTAAAAGCACTCGAAAAATATAGGGACTCGAAAATTAAAAGGACTGGAAAAATAAAAGGACTCAGAAAAATAAAAGGATTTGAAAAATAAAAGGACTCCGGAAAATAAAAGGGGTTAGAAAAATAAAATGACTGGAAAAATAATAGGACTGGAAAAATCAAAGGACTCAGAAAAATAAAAGGACTAGAAAAATAAAAAGATTAGAAAAATAGAAGGACTATAAAAATAAAAGGACAAAGGAAAATAAAAGGAATAGAAAAATAAAAGGACTAGAAAAATAAAAGGACTCGACAAATAAAAGGACTCAGAAAAATAAAAGGACTCAGAAAAAAAAAAGAACTAGAAAAATAAAAGGGCTCAGAAAAATAAAAGGACTAGAAAAGTAAAAGGATTTGAAAAATAAAAGGACTGGAAAAATAAAAAGATTAGAAAAATAAAAGGAATATAAAAATAAAAGGACTAAGGAAAATAAAAGGAATAGAAAAATAAAAGGACTAGAAAAATAAAAGGACTCATAAAAATAAAAGGACTCGACAAATAAAAGGACTCAGAAAAATAACAGGACTAGAAAAATAAAAAGATTAGAAAAATAAAAGGACTATAAAAATAAAAGGACTAAGGAAAATAAAAGGACTAGAAAAATAAAAGGACTCAGAAAAATAAAAGGACTGAGAAAAAAAAAGAACTAGAAAAATAAAAGGTCTCAGAAAAATAAAAGGACTAGAAAAGTAAAAGGATTTGAAAAATAAAAGGACTTAGAAAAATAAAGGTCTGGAAAAATAAAAAGACTCGAAAAATAAAAGGACTAGAAAAGTAAAAGGACTAGAAGAATAAAAGGACTAGAAAACTAAAAGGACTAGAAGAATATAAGGACTCAGAGAAATAAAAGGACTCAGAGAAATAAAAGGACTCGACAAATAAAAGGACTCGACAAATAAAAGGACTCAGAAAAATAAAAGTACTCAGAAAAATAAAGAACTAGAAAAATAAAAGGGGTCGGAAAAATAAAAGTTCCAGAAAAGTAAAAGGATTTGAAAAATAAAAGGACTTGGAATAGTAAAAGCACTCGAAAAATATAGGGACTCGAAAAATAAAAGGACTGCAAAAATAAAAGGACTCAGAAAAATAAAAGGATTAGAAAAATAAAAGGACTCAGGAAAATAAAAGGGGTTAGAAAAATAAAATGACTGGAAAAATAATAGGACTGGAAAAATCAAAGGACTCAGAAAAATAAAAGGACTAGAAAAATAAAAGGACTCGACAAATAAAAGGACTCAGAAAAATAAAAGGACTCAGAAAAAAAAAAGAACTAGAAAAATAAAAGGGCTCAGAAAAATAAAAGGACTAGAAAAGTAAAAGGATTTGAAAAATAAAAGGACTCAGAAAAATAAAAGGACTGGAAAAATAAAAAGATTAGAAAAATAAAAGGAATATAAAAATAAAAGGACTAAGGAAAATAAAAGGAATAGAAAAATAAAAGGACTAGAAAAATAAAAGGACTCAGAAAAATAAAAGGACTCAGCAAAAAAAAGAACTAGAAAAAAAAAAGGGCTCAGATAAATAAAAGGACTAGAAAAGTATAAGGATTTGAAAAATAAAAGGACTGGAAAAAAAAATGACTGGAAAAATAAAAGGACAAGAAAAATAAAAGGATTTGAAAAATAAAAGGACTCGAAAAATAAAAGGACTGGAAAAGTAAATGGATTTGAAAAATAAAAAGACTCAGAAAACTAAAAGGAATAGAAATATAAAAGAACTAGAGAAAAAAAAAGGACTAGAAAAATAAAAAGACTCAGAAAAATAAATGGATTTGAAAAATAAAAGGACTCAGAAAAATAAAAGGTCTTGAAAAGTAAAAGGACTAGAAAAATAAAAAGACTCAGAAAACTAAAAGGAATAGAAATATAAAAGAACTAGAGAAAAAAAAAGGACTAGAAAAATAAAAAGACTCAGAAAAATAAATGGATTTGAAAAATAAAAGGACTCAGAAAAATAAAAGGTCTAGAAAAGTAAAAGGACTAGAAAAATAAAAAGACTCAGAAAAATAAAAGGATTAGAAAAATAAAAGGACTCAGGAAAATAAAAGGGGTTAGAAAAATAAAATGACTGGAAAAATAAGAGGACTGGAAAAATCAAAGGACTCAGAAAAATAACAGGACTCAGAAAAAAAAAGAACTAGAAAAATAAAATGGCTCAAAAAAATAAAAGGACCAGAAAAGTAAAAGGATTTGAAAAATAAAAGGACTTGGAAAAGTAAAAGCACTCGAAAAATATAGGGACTCGAAAATTAAAAGGACTGGAAAAATAAAAGGACTCAGAAAAATAAAAGGATTAGAAAAATAAAAGGACTCAGGAAAATAAAAGGGGTTAGAAAAATAAAATGACTGGAAAAATAATAGGACTGGAAAAATCAAAGGACTCAGAAAAATAAAAGGACTAGAAAAATAAAAAGATTAGAAAAATAGAAGGCCTATAAAAATAAAAGGACAAAGGAAAATAAAAGGAATAGAAAAATAAAAGGACTAGAAAAATAAAAGGACTCGACAAATAAAAGGACTCAGAAAAATAAAAGGACTCAGAAAAAAAAGAACTAGAAAAATAAAAGGGCTCAGAAAAATAAAAGGACTAGAAAAGTAAAAGGATTTGAAAAATAAAAGGACTGGAAAAATAAAAAGATTAGAAAAATAAAAGGAATATAAAAATAAAAGGACTAAGGAAAATAAAAGGAATAGAAAAATAAAAGGACTAGAAAAATAAAAGGACTCATAAAAATAAAAGGACTCGACAAATAAAAGGACTCAGAAAAATAACAGGACTAGAAAAATAAAAAGATTAGAAAAATAAAAGGACTATAAAAATAAAAGGACTAAGGAAAATAAAAGGACTAGAAAAATAAAAGGACTCAGAAAAATAAAAGGACTGAGAAAAAAAAAGAACTAGAAAAATAAAAGGTCTCAGAAAAATAAAAGGACTAGAAAAGTAAAAGGATTTGAAAAATAAAAGGACTTAGAAAAATAAAGGTCTGGAAAAATAAAAAGACTCGAAAAATAAAAGGACTAGAAAAGTAAAAGGACTAGAAGAATAAAAGGACTAGAAAAGTAAAAGGACTAGAAGAATATAAGGACTCAGAGAAATAAAAGGACTCAGAGAAATAAAAGGACTCGACAAATAAAAGGACTCGACAAATAAAAGGACTCAGAAAAATAAAAGTACTCAGAAAAATAAAGAACTAGAAAAATAAAAGGGGTCGGAAAAATAAAAGTTCCAGAAAAGTAAAAGGATTTGAAAAATAAAAGGACTTGGAATAGTAAAAGCACTCGAAAAATATAGGGACTCGAAAAATAAAAGGACTGCAAAAATAAAAGGACTCAGAAAAATAAAAGGATTAGAAAAATAAAAGGACTCAGGAAAATAAAAGGGGTTAGAAAAATAAAATGACTGGAAAAATAATAGGACTGGAAAAATCAAAGGACTCAGAAAAATAAAAGGACTAGAAAAATAAAAGGACTCGACAAATAAAAGGACTCAGAAAAATAAAAGGACTCAGAAAAAAAAAAGAACTAGAAAAATAAAAGGGCTCAGAAAAATAAAAGGACTAGAAAAGTAAAAGGATTTGAAAAATAAAAGGACTCAGAAAAATAAAAGGACTGGAAAAATAAAAAGATTAGAAAAATAAAAGGAATATAAAAATAAAAGGACTAAGGAAAATAAAAGGAATAGAAAAATAAAAGGACTAGAAAAATAAAAGGACTCAGAAAAATAAAAGGACTCAGCAAAAAAAAGAACTAGAAAAAAAAAAGGGCTCAGATAAATAAAAGGACTAGAAAAGTATAAGGATTTGAAAAATAAAAGGACTGGAAAAAAAAATGACTGGAAAAATAAAAGGACAAGAAAAATAAAAGGATTTGAAAAATAAAAGGACTCGAAAAATAAAAGGACTGGAAAAGTAAAAGGATTTGAAAAATAAAAAGACTCAGAAAACTAAAAGGAATAGAAATATAAAAGAACTAGGGAAAAAAAAAGGACTAGAAAAATAAAAAGACTCAGAAAAATAAATGGATTTGAAAAATAAAAGGACTCAGAAAAATAAAAGGTCTTGAAAAGTAAAAGGACTAGAAAAATAAAAAGACTCAGAAAAATAAAAGGATTAGAAAAATAAAAGGACTCAGGAAAATAAAAGGGGTTAGAAAAATAAAATGACTGGAAAAATAAGAGGACTGGAAAAATCAAAGGACTCAGAAAAATAACAGGACTCAGAAAAAAAAAGAACTAGAAAAATAAAATGGCTCAAAAAAATAAAAGGACCAGAAAAGTAAAAGGATTTGAAAAATAAAAGGACTTGGAAAAGTAAAAGCACTCGAAAAATATAGGGACTCGAAAATTAAAAGGACTGGAAAAATAAAAGGACTCAGAAAAATAAAAGGATTAGAAAAATAAAAGGACTCAGGAAAATAAAAGGGGTTAGAAAAATAAAATGACTGGAAAAATAATAGGACTGGAAAAATCAAAGGACTCAGAAAAATAAAAGGACTAGAAAAATAAAAAGATTAGAAAAATAGAAGGCCTATAAAAATAAAAGGACAAAGGAAAATAAAAGGAATAGAAAAATAAAAGGACTAGAAAAATAAAAGGACTCGACAAATAAAAGGACTCAGAAAAATAAAAGGACTCAGAAAAAAAAAAGAACTAGAAAAATAAAAGGGCTCAGAAAAATAAAAGGACTAGAAAAGTAAAAGGATTTGAAAAATAAAAGGACTGGAAAAATAAAAAGATTAGAAAAATAAAAGGAATATAAAAATAAAAGGACTAAGGAAAATAAAAGGAATAGAAAAATAAAAGGACTAGAAAAATAAAAGGACTCATAAAAATAAAAGGACTCGACAAATAAAAGGACTCAGAAAAATAACAGGACTAGAAAAATAAAAAGATTAGAAAAATAAAAGGACTATAAAAATAAAAGGACTAAGGAAAATAAAAGGACTAGAAAAATAAAAGAACTCAGAAAAATAAAAGGACTGAGAAAAAAAAAGAACTAGAAAAATAAAAGGTCTCAGAAAAATAAAAGGACTAGAAAAGTAAAAGGATTTGAAAAATAAAAGGACTTAGAAAAATAAAGGCCTGGAAAAATAAAAAGACTCGAAAAATAAAAGGACTAGAAAAGTAAAAGGACTAGAAGAATAAAAGGACTAGAAAACTAAAAGGACTAGAAGAATATAAGGACTCAGAGAAATAAAAGGACTCAGAGAAATAAAAGGACTCGACAAATAAAAGGACTCGACAAATAAAAGGACTCAGAAAAATAAAAGTACTCAGAAAAATAAAGAACTAGAAAAATAAAAGGGGTCAGAAAAATAAAAGTTCCAGAAAAGTAAAAGGATTTGAAAAATAAAAGGACTTGGAATAGTAAAAGCACTCGAAAAATATAGGGACTCGAAAAATAAAAGGACTGGAAAAATAAAAGGACTCAGAAAAATAAAAGGATTAGAAAAATAAAAGGACTCAGGAAAATAAAAGGGGTTAGAAAAATAAAATGACTGGAAAAATAATAGGACTGGAAAAATCAAAGGACTCAGAAAAATAAAAGGACTAGAAAAATAAAAGGACTCGACAAATAAAAGGACTCAGAAAAATAAAAGGACTCAGAAAAAAAAAAGAACTAGAAAAATAAAAGGGCTCAGAAAAATAAAAGGACTAGAAAAGTAAAAGGATTTGAAAAATAAAAGGACTCAGAAAAATAAAAGGACTGGAAAAATAAAAAGATTAGAAAAATAAAAGGAATATAAAAATAAAAGGACTAAGGAAAATAAAAGGAATAGAAAAATAAAAGGACTCAGAAAAATAAAAGGACTCAGCAAAAAAAAGAACTAGAAAAAAAAAGGGCTCAGATAAATAAAAGGACTAGAAAAGTATAAGGATTTGAAAAATAAAAGGACTGGAAAAAAAAATGACTGGAAAAATAAAAGGACAAGAAAAATAAAAGGATTTGAAAAATAAAAGGACTCGAAAAATAAAAGGACTGGAAAAGTAAAAGGATTTGAAAAATAAAAAGACTCAGAAAACTAAAAGGAATAGAAATATAAAAGAACTAGAGAAAAAAAAGGACTAGAAAAATAAAAAGACTCAGAAAAATAAATGGATTTGAAAAATAAAAGGACTCAGAAAAATAAAAGGACTAGAAAAGTAAAAGGACTAGAAAAATAAAAAGACTCAGAAAAATAAAAGGATTAGAAAAATAAAAGGACTCAGGAAAATAAAAGGGGTTAGAAAAATAAAATGACTTGAAAAATAATAGGACTGGAAAAATCAAAGGACTCAGAAAAATAACAGGACTAGAAAAATAAAAAGATTAGAAAAATAAAAGGACTATAAAAATAAAAGGACTAAGGAAAATAAAAGGAATAGAAAAATAAAAGGACTAGAAAAATAAAAGGACTAGAAAAATAAAAGGACTCAGAAAAATAAAAGGACTCAGAAAAAAAAAGAACTAGAAAAATATAAGGTCTCAGAAAAATAAAAGGACTAGAAAAGTAAAAGGATTTGAAAAATAAAAGGACTTAGAAAAATAAAGGACTGGAAAAATAAAAAGACTCGAAAAATAAAAGGACTAGAAAAGTAAAAGGACTAGAAGAATAAAAGGACTAGAAAAATAAAAGGACTAGAAGAATATAAGGACTCAGAGAAATAAAAGGACTCAGAGAAATAAAAGGACTCGACAAATAAAAGGACTCAGAGAAATAAAAGGACTCGACAAATAAAAGGACTCAGAAAAATAAAAGTACTCAGAAAAATAAAGAACTAGAAAAATAAAAGGGGTCATAAAAATAAAAGGTCCAGAAAAGTAAAAGGATTTGAAAAATAAAAGGACTTGGAAAAGTAAAAGCTCTCGAAAAATATAGGGCCTCGAAAAATAAAAGGACTGGAAAAATAAAAGGACTCAGAAAAATAAAAGGATTAGAAAAATAAAAGGACTCAGGAAAATAAAAGGGGTTAGAAAAATAAAATGACTGGAAAAATAATAGGACTGGAAAAATCAAAGGACTCAGAAAAATAAAAGGACTAGAAAAATAAAAAGATTAGAAAAATAAAAGGACTATAAAAATAAAAGGACTAAGGAAAATAAAAGGAATAGAAAAATAAAAGGACTAGAAAAATAAAAGGATTCGACAAATAAAAGGACTCAGAAAAATAAAAGGACTCAGAAAAAAAAAGAACTAGAAAAATAAAAGGGCTCTGAAAAATAAAAGGAGTAGAAAAGTAAAAGGATTTGAAAAATAAAAGGACTCAGAAAAATAAAAGGACTGGAAAAATAAAAAGACTCGAAAAATAAAAGGACCAGAAAAGTAAAAGGACTAGAAGAATAAAAGGACTTGAAAAGTAAAAGGACTAGAAGAATATAAGGACTCAGAGAAATAAAAGGACTCAGAAAAATAGAAGGACTCGACAAATAAAAGGACTCAGAAAAATAAAAGGACTCAGAAAAAAAAAGAACTAGAAAAATAAAAGGGCTCAGAAAAATAAAAGGACCAGAAAAGTAAAAGGATTTGAAAAATAAAAGGACTTGGAAAAGTAAAAGCACTCGAAAAATATAGGGACTCGAAAATTAAAAGGACTGGAAAAATAAAAGGACTCAGAAAAATAAAAGGATTTGAAAAATAAAAGGACTCAGGAAAATAAAAGGGGTTAGAAAAATAAAATGACTGGAAAAATAATAGGACTGGAAAAATCAAAGGACTCAGAAAAATAAAAGGACTAGAAAAATAAAAGGACTCGACAAATAAAAGGACTCAGAAAAATAAAAGGACTCAGAAAAAAAAAAGAACTAGAAAAATAAAAGGGCTCAGAAAAATAAAAGGACTAGAAAAGTAAAAGGATTTGAAAAATAAAAGGACTCAGAAAAATAAAAGGACTGGAAAAATAAAAAGATTAGAAAAATAAAAGGAATATAAAAATAAAAGGACTAAGGAAAATAAAAGGAATAGAAAAATAAAAGGACTCAGAAAAATAAAAGGACTCAGCAAAAAAAAGAACTAGAAAAAAAAGGGCTCAGATAAATAAATGGACTAGAAAAGTATAAGGATTTGAAAAATAAAAGGACTGGAAAAAAAAATGACTGGAAAAATAAAAGGACAAGAAAAATAAAAGGATTTGAAAAATAAAAGGACTCGAAAAATAAAAGGACTGGAAAAGTAAAAGGAGTTGAAAAATAAAAAGACTCAGAAAACTAAAAGGAATAGAAATATAAAAGAACTAGAGAAAAAAAAGGACTAGAAAAATAAAAAGACTCAGAAAAATAAATGGATTTGAAAAATAAAAGGACTCAGAAAAATAAAAGGACTAGAAAAGTAAAAGGACTAGAAAAATAAAAAGACTCAGAAAAATAAAAGGATTAGAAAAATAAAAGGACTCAGGAAAATAAAAGGGGTTAGAAAAATAAAATGACTTGAAAAATAATAGGACTGGAAAAATCAAAGGACTCAGAAAAATAACAGGACTAGAAAAATAAAAAGATTAGAAAAATAAAAGGACTATAAAAATAAAAGGACTAAGGAAAATAAAAGGAATAGAAAAATAAAAGGACTAGAAAAATAAAAGGACTAGAAAAATAAAAGGACTCAGAAAAATAAAAGGACTCAGAAAAAAAAAGAACTAGAAAAATATAAGGTCTCAGAAAAATAAAAGGACTAGAAAAGTAAAAGGATTTGAAAAATAAAAGGACTTAGAAAAATAAAGGACTGGAAAAATAAAAAGACTCGAAAAATAAAAGGACTAGAAAAGTAAAAGGACTAGAAGAATAAAAGGACTAGAAAAGTAAAAGGACTAGAAGAATATAAGGACTCAGAGAAATAAAAGGACTCAGAGAAATAAAAGGACTCGACAAATAAAAGGACTCAGAGAAATAAAAGGACTCGACAAATAAAAGGACTCAGAAAAATAAAAGTACTCAGAAAAATAAAGAACTAGAAAAATAAAAGGGCTCAGAAAAATAAAAGGACTAGAAAAGTAAAAGGATTTGAAAAATAAAAGGACTCAGAAAAATAAAAGGACTGGAAAAATAAAAAGATTAGAAAAATAAAAGGAATATAAAAATAAAAGGACTAAGGAAAATAAAAGGAATAGAAAAATAAAAGGACTAGAAAAATAAAAGGACTCAGAAAAATAAAAGGACTCAGCAAAAAAAAGAACTAGAAAAAAAAAAGGGCTCAGATAAATAAAAGGACTAGAAAAGTATAAGGATTTGAAAAATAAAAGGACTGGAAAAAAAATGACTGGAAAAATAAAAGGACAAGAAAAATAAAAGGATTTGAAAAATAAAAGGACTCGAAAAATAAAAGGACTGGAAAAGTAAAAGGATTTGAAAAATAAAAAGACTCAGAAAACTAAAAGGAATAGAAATATAAAAGAACTAGGGAAAAAAAAAGGACTAGAAAAATAAAAAGACTCAGAAAAATAAATGGATTTGAAAAATAAAAGGACTCAGAAAAATAAAAGGTCTTGAAAAGTAAAAGGACTAGAAAAATAAAAAGACTCAGAAAAATAAAAGGATTAGAAAAATAAAAGGACTCAGGAAAATAAAAGGGGTTAGAAAAATAAAATGACTGGAAAAATAAGAGGACTGGAAAAATCAAAGGACTCAGAAAAATAACAGGACTCAGAAAAAAAAAGAACTAGAAAAATAAAATGGCTCAAAAAAATAAAAGGACCAGAAAAGTAAAAGGATTTGAAAAATAAAAGGACTTGGAAAAGTAAAAGCACTCGAAAAATATAGGGACTCGAAAATTAAAAGGACTGGAAAAATAAAAGGACTCAGAAAAATAAAAGGATTAGAAAAATAAAAGGACTCAGGAAAATAAAAGGGGTTAGAAAAATAAAATGACTGGAAAAATAATAGGACTGGAAAAATCAAAGGACTCAGAAAAATAAAAGGACTAGAAAAATAAAAAGATTAGAAAAATAGAAGGCCTATAAAAATAAAAGGACAAAGGAAAATAAAAGGAATAGAAAAATAAAAGGACTAGAAAAATAAAAGGACTCGACAAATAAAAGGACTCAGAAAAATAAAAGGACTCAGAAAAAAAAAAGAACTAGAAAAATAAAAGGGCTCAGAAAAATAAAAGGACTAGAAAAGTAAAAGGATTTGAAAAATAAAAGGACTGGAAAAATAAAAAGATTAGAAAAATAAAAGGAATATAAAAATAAAAGGACTAAGGAAAATAAAAGGAATAGAAAAATAAAAGGACTAGAAAAATAAAAGGACTCATAAAAATAAAAGGACTCGACAAATAAAAGGACTCAGAAAAATAACAGGACTAGAAAAATAAAAAGATTAGAAAAATAAAAGGACTATAAAAATAAAAGGACTAAGGAAAATAAAAGGACTAGAAAAATAAAAGAACTCAGAAAAATAAAAGGACTGAGAAAAAAAAAGAACTAGAAAAATAAAAGGTCTCAGAAAAATAAAAGGACTAGAAAAGTAAAAGGATTTGAAAAATAAAAGGACTTAGAAAAATAAAGGCCTGGAAAAATAAAAAGACTCGAAAAATAAAAGGACTAGAAAAGTAAAAGGACTAGAAGAATAAAAGGACTAGAAAACTAAAAGGACTAGAAGAATATAAGGACTCAGAGAAATAAAAGGACTCAGAGAAATAAAAGGACTCGACAAATAAAAGGACTCGACAAATAAAAGGACTCAGAAAAATAAAAGTACTCAGAAAAATAAAGAACTAGAAAAATAAAAGGGGTCAGAAAAATAAAAGTTCCAGAAAAGTAAAAGGATTTGAAAAATAAAAGGACTTGGAATAGTAAAAGCACTCGAAAAATATAGGGACTCGAAAAATAAAAGGACTGGAAAAATAAAAGGACTCAGAAAAATAAAAGGATTAGAAAAATAAAAGGACTCAGGAAAATAAAAGGGGTTAGAAAAATAAAATGACTGGAAAAATAATAGGACTGGAAAAATCAAAGGACTCAGAAAAATAAAAGGACTAGAAAAATAAAAGGACTCGACAAATAAAAGGACTCAGAAAAATAAAAGGACTCAGAAAAAAAAAAGAACTAGAAAAATAAAAGGGCTCAGAAAAATAAAAGGACTAGAAAAGTAAAAGGATTTGAAAAATAAAAGGACTCAGAAAAATAAAAGGACTGGAAAAATAAAAAGATTAGAAAAATAAAAGGAATATAAAAATAAAAGGACTAAGGAAAATAAAAGGAATAGAAAAATAAAAGGACTCAGAAAAATAAAAGGACTCAGCAAAAAAAAGAACTAGAAAAAAAAAGGGCTCAGATAAATAAAAGGACTAGAAAAGTATAAGGATTTGAAAAATAAAAGGACTGGAAAAAAAAATGACTGGAAAAATAAAAGGACAAGAAAAATAAAAGGATTTGAAAAATAAAAGGACTCGAAAAATAAAAGGACTGGAAAAGTAAAAGGATTTGAAAAATAAAAAGACTCAGAAAACTAAAAGGAATAGAAATATAAAAGAACTAGAGAAAAAAAAGGACTAGAAAAATAAAAAGACTCAGAAAAATAAATGGATTTGAAAAATAAAAGGACTCAGAAAAATAAAAGGACTAGAAAAGTAAAAGGACTAGAAAAATAAAAAGACTCAGAAAAATAAAAGGATTAGAAAAATAAAAGGACTCAGGAAAATAAAAGGGGTTAGAAAAATAAAATGACTTGAAAAATAATAGGACTGGAAAAATCAAAGGACTCAGAAAAATAACAGGACTAGAAAAATAAAAAGATTAGAAAAATAAAAGGACTATAAAAATAAAAGGACTAAGGAAAATAAAAGGAATAGAAAAATAAAAGGACTAGAAAAATAAAAGGACTAGAAAAATAAAAGGACTCAGAAAAATAAAAGGACTCAGAAAAAAAAAGAACTAGAAAAATATAAGGTCTCAGAAAAATAAAAGGACTAGAAAAGTAAAAGGATTTGAAAAATAAAAGGACTTAGAAAAATAAAGGACTGGAAAAATAAAAAGACTCGAAAAATAAAAGGACTAGAAAAGTAAAAGGACTAGAAGAATAAAAGGACTAGAAAAATAAAAGGACTAGAAGAATATAAGGACTCAGAGAAATAAAAGGACTCAGAGAAATAAAAGGACTCGACAAATAAAAGGACTCAGAGAAATAAAAGGACTCGACAAATAAAAGGACTCAGAAAAATAAAAGTACTCAGAAAAATAAAGAACTAGAAAAATAAAAGGGGTCATAAAAATAAAAGGTCCAGAAAAGTAAAAGGATTTGAAAAATAAAAGGACTTGGAAAAGTAAAAGCTCTCGAAAAATATAGGGCCTCGAAAAATAAAAGGACTGGAAAAATAAAAGGACTCAGAAAAATAAAAGGATTAGAAAAATAAAAGGACTCAGGAAAATAAAAGGGGTTAGAAAAATAAAATGACTGGAAAAATAATAGGACTGGAAAAATCAAAGGACTCAGAAAAATAAAAGGACTAGAAAAATAAAAAGATTAGAAAAATAAAAGGACTATAAAAATAAAAGGACTAAGGAAAATAAAAGGAATAGAAAAATAAAAGGACTAGAAAAATAAAAGGATTCGACAAATAAAAGGACTCAGAAAAATAAAAGGACTCAGAAAAAAAAAGAACTAGAAAAATAAAAGGGCTCTGAAAAATAAAAGGAGTAGAAAAGTAAAAGGATTTGAAAAATAAAAGGACTCAGAAAAATAAAAGGACTGGAAAAATAAAAAGACTCGAAAAATAAAAGGACCAGAAAAGTAAAAGGACTAGAAGAATAAAAGGACTTGAAAAGTAAAAGGACTAGAAGAATATAAGGACTCAGAGAAATAAAAGGACTCAGAAAAATAGAAGGACTCGACAAATAAAAGGACTCAGAAAAATAAAAGGACTCAGAAAAAAAAAGAACTAGAAAAATAAAAGGGCTCAGAAAAATAAAAGGACCAGAAAAGTAAAAGGATTTGAAAAATAAAAGGACTTGGAAAAGTAAAAGCACTCGAAAAATATAGGGACTCGAAAATTAAAAGGACTGGAAAAATAAAAGGACTCAGAAAAATAAAAGGATTTGAAAAATAAAAGGACTCAGGAAAATAAAAGGGGTTAGAAAAATAAAATGACTGGAAAAATAATAGGACTGGAAAAATCAAAGGACTCAGAAAAATAAAAGGACTAGAAAAATAAAAAGATTAGAAAAATAGAAGGACTATAAAAATAAAAGGACAAAGGAAAATAAAAGGAATAGAAAAATAAAAGGACTAGAAAAATAAAAGGACTCGACAAATAAAAGGACTCAGAAAAATAAAAGGACTCAGAAAAAAAGAAGAACTAGAAAAATAAAAGGGCTCAGAAAAATAAAAGGACTAGAAAAGTTAAAGGATTTGAAAAATAAAAGGACTCAGAAAAATAAAAGGACTGGAAAAATAAAAAGACTCGAAAAATAAAAGGACCAGAAAAGTAAAAGGACTAGAAGAATAAAAGGACTTGAAAAGTAAAAGGACTAGAAGAATATAAGGACTCAGAGAAATAAAAGGACTCAGAAAAATAAAAGGACTCGACAAATAAAAGGACTCAGAAAAATAAAAGGACTCAGAAAAAAAAAGAACTAGAAAAATAAAAGGGCTCAGAAAAATAAAAGGACCAGAAAAGTAAAAGGATTTGAAAAATAAAAGGACTTGGAAAAGTAAAAGCACTCGAAAAATATAGGGACTCGAAAATTAAAAGGACTGGAAAAATAAAAGGACTCAGAAAAATAAAAGGATTTGAAAAATAAAAGGACTCCGGAAAATAAAAGGGGTTAGAAAAATAAAATGACTGGAAAAATAATAGGACTGGAAAAATCAAAGGACTCAGAAAAATAAAAGGACTAGAAAAATAAAAAGATTAGAAAAATAGAAGGACTATAAAAATAAAAGGACAAAGGAAAATAAAAGGAATAGAAAAATAAAAGGACTAGAAAAATAAAAGGACTCGACAAATAAAAGGACTCAGAAAAATAAAAGGACTCAGAAAAAAAAAAGAACTAGAAAAATAAAAGGGCTCAGAAAAATAAAAGGACTAGAAAAGTAAAAGGATTTGAAAAATAAAAGGACTGGAAAAATAAAAAGATTAGAAAAATAAAAGGAATATAAAAATAAAAGGACTAAGGAAAATAAAAGGAATAGAAAAATAAAAGGACTAGAAAAATAAAAGGACTCAGAAAAAAAAAGAACTAGAAAAATAAAAGGTCTCAGAAAAATAAAAGGACTAGAAAAGTAAAAGGATTTGAAAAATAAAAGGACTTAGAAAAATAAAGGTCTGGAAAAATAAAAAGACTCGAAAAATAAAAGGACTGAGAAAAAAAAAGAACTAGAAAAATAAAAGGTCTCAGAAAAATAAAAGGACTAGAAAAGTAAAAGGATTTGAAAAATAAAAGGACTTAGAAAAATAAAGGCCTGGAAAAATAAAAAGACTCGAAAAATAAAAGGACTAGAAAAGTAAAAGGACTAGAAGAATAAAAGGACTAGAAAACTAAAAGGACTCGACAAATAAAAGGACTCGACAAATAAAAGGACTCGACAAATAAAAGGACTCGACAAATAAAAGGACTCGACAAATAAAAGGACTCGACAAATAAAAGGACTCAGAAAAATAAAAGTACTCAGAAAAATAAAGAACTAGAAAAATAAAAGGGGTCAGAAAAATAAAAGTTCCAGAAAAGTAAAAGGATTTGAAAAATAAAAGGACTTGGAATAGTAAAAGCACTCGAAAAATATAGGGACTCGAAAAATAAAAGGACTGGAAAAATAAAAGGACTCAGAAAAATAAAAGGATTAGAAAAATAAAAGGACTCAGGAAAATAAAAGGGGTTAGAAAAATAAAATGACTGGAAAAATAATAGGACTGGAAAAATCAAAGGACTCAGAAAAATAAAAGGACTAGAAAAATAAAAGGACTCGACAAATAAAAGGACTCAGAAAAATAAAAGGACTCAGAAAAAAAAAAGAACTAGAAAAATAAAAGGGCTCAGAAAAATAAAAGGACTAGAAAAGTAAAAGGATTTGAAAAATAAAAGGACTCAGAAAAATAAAAGGACTGGAAAAATAAAAAGATTAGAAAAATAAAAGGAATATAAAAATAAAAGGACTAAGGAAAATAAAAGGAATAGAAAAATAAAAGGACTCAGAAAAATAAAAGGACTCAGCAAAAAAAAGAACTAGAAAAAAAAGGGCTCAGATAAATAAATGGACTAGAAAAGTATAAGGATTTGAAAAATAAAAGGACTGGAAAAAAAAATGACTGGAAAAATAAAAGGACAAGAAAAATAAAAGGATTTGAAAAATAAAAGGACTCGAAAAATAAAAGGACTGGAAAAGTAAAAGGAGTTGAAAAATAAAAAGACTCAGAAAACTAAAAGGAATAGAAATATAAAAGAACTAGAGAAAAAAAAAGGACTAGAAAAATAAAAAGACTCAGAAAAATAAATGGATTTGAAAAATAAAAGGACTCAGAAAAATAAAAGGACTAGAAAAGTAAAAGGACTAGAAAAATAAAAAGACTCAGAAAAATAAAAGGATTAGAAAAATAAAAGGACTCAGGAAAATAAAAGGGGTTAGAAAAATAAAATGACTTGAAAAATAATAGGACTGGAAAAATCAAAGGACTCAGAAAAATAACAGGACTAGAAAAATAAAAAGATTAGAAAAATAAAAGGACTATAAAAATAAAAGGACTAAGGAAAATAAAAGGAATAGAAAAATAAAAGGACTAGAAAAATAAAAGGACTAGAAAAATAAAAGGACTCAGAAAAATAAAAGGACTCAGAAAAAAAAAGAACTAGAAAAATATAAGGTCTCAGAAAAATAAAAGGACTAGAAAAGTAAAAGGATTTGAAAAATAAAAGGACTTAGAAAAATAAAGGACTGGAAAAATAAAAAGACTCGAAAAATAAAAGGACTAGAAAAGTAAAAGGACTAGAAGAATAAAAGGACTAGAAAAGTAAAAGGACTAGAAGAATATAAGGACTCAGAGAAATAAAAGGACTCAGAGAAATAAAAGGACTCGACAAATAAAAGGACTCAGAGAAATAAAAGGACTCGACAAATAAAAGGACTCAGAAAAATAAAAGTACTCAGAAAAATAAAGAACTAGAAAAATAAAAGGGCTCAGAAAAATAAAAGGACTAGAAAAGTAAAAGGATTTGAAAAATAAAAGGACTCAGAAAAATAAAAGGACTGGAAAAATAAAAAGATTAGAAAAATAAAAGGAATATAAAAATAAAAGGACTAAGGAAAATAAAAGGAATAGAAAAATAAAAGGACTAGAAAAATAAAAGGACTCAGAAAAATAAAAGGACTCAGCAAAAAAAAGAACTAGAAAAAAAAAAGGGCTCAGATAAATAAAAGGACTAGAAAAGTATAAGGATTTGAAAAATAAAAGGACTGGAAAAAAAAATGACTGGAAAAATAAAAGGACAAGAAAAATAAAAGGATTTGAAAAATAAAAGGACTCGAAAAATAAAAGGACTGGAAAAGTAAAAGGATTTGAAAAATAAAAAGACTCAGAAAACTAAAAGGAATAGAAATATAAAAGAACTAGGGAAAAAAAAAGGACTAGAAAAATAAAAAGACTCAGAAAAATAAATGGATTTGAAAAATAAAAGGACTCAGAAAAATAAAAGGTCTTGAAAAGTAAAAGGACTAGAAAAATAAAAAGACTCAGAAAAATAAAAGGATTAGAAAAATAAAAGGACTCAGGAAAATAAAAGGGGTTAGAAAAATAAAATGACTGGAAAAATAAGAGGACTGGAAAAATCAAAGGACTCAGAAAAATAACAGGACTCAGAAAAAAAAAGAACTAGAAAAATAAAATGGCTCAAAAAAATAAAAGGACCAGAAAAGTAAAAGGATTTGAAAAATAAAAGGACTTGGAAAAGTAAAAGCACTCGAAAAATATAGGGACTCGAAAATTAAAAGGACTGGAAAAATAAAAGGACTCAGAAAAATAAAAGGATTAGAAAAATAAAAGGACTCAGGAAAATAAAAGGGGTTAGAAAAATAAAATGACTGGAAAAATAATAGGACTGGAAAAATCAAAGGACTCAGAAAAATAAAAGGACTAGAAAAATAAAAAGATTAGAAAAATAGAAGGCCTATAAAAATAAAAGGACAAAGGAAAATAAAAGGAATAGAAAAATAAAAGGACTAGAAAAATAAAAGGACTCGACAAATAAAAGGACTCAGAAAAATAAAAGGACTCAGAAAAAAAAAAGAACTAGAAAAATAAAAGGGCTCAGAAAAATAAAAGGACTAGAAAAGTAAAAGGATTTGAAAAATAAAAGGACTGGAAAAATAAAAAGATTAGAAAAATAAAAGGAATATAAAAATAAAAGGACTAAGGAAAATAAAAGGAATAGAAAAATAAAAGGACTAGAAAAATAAAAGGACTCATAAAAATAAAAGGACTCGACAAATAAAAGGACTCAGAAAAATAACAGGACTAGAAAAATAAAAAGATTAGAAAAATAAAAGGACTATAAAAATAAAAGGACTAAGGAAAATAAAAGGACTAGAAAAATAAAAGAACTCAGAAAAATAAAAGGACTGAGAAAAAAAAAGAACTAGAAAAATAAAAGGTCTCAGAAAAATAAAAGGACTAGAAAAGTAAAAGGATTTGAAAAATAAAAGGACTTAGAAAAATAAAGGCCTGGAAAAATAAAAAGACTCGAAAAATAAAAGGACTAGAAAAGTAAAAGGACTAGAAGAATAAAAGGACTAGAAAACTAAAAGGACTAGAAGAATATAAGGACTCAGAGAAATAAAAGGACTCAGAGAAATAAAAGGACTCGACAAATAAAAGGACTCGACAAATAAAAGGACTCAGAAAAATAAAAGTACTCAGAAAAATAAAGAACTAGAAAAATAAAAGGGGTCAGAAAAATAAAAGTTCCAGAAAAGTAAAAGGATTTGAAAAATAAAAGGACTTGGAATAGTAAAAGCACTCGAAAAATATAGGGACTCGAAAAATAAAAGGACTGGAAAAATAAAAGGACTCAGAAAAATAAAAGGATTAGAAAAATAAAAGGACTCAGGAAAATAAAAGGGGTTAGAAAAATAAAATGACTGGAAAAATAATAGGACTGGAAAAATCAAAGGACTCAGAAAAATAAAAGGACTAGAAAAATAAAAGGACTCGACAAATAAAAGGACTCAGAAAAATAAAAGGACTCAGAAAAAAAAAAGAACTAGAAAAATAAAAGGGCTCAGAAAAATAAAAGGACTAGAAAAGTAAAAGGATTTGAAAAATAAAAGGACTCAGAAAAATAAAAGGACTGGAAAAATAAAAAGATTAGAAAAATAAAAGGAATATAAAAATAAAAGGACTAAGGAAAATAAAAGGAATAGAAAAATAAAAGGACTCAGAAAAATAAAAGGACTCAGCAAAAAAAAGAACTAGAAAAAAAAAGGGCTCAGATAAATAAAAGGACTAGAAAAGTATAAGGATTTGAAAAATAAAAGGACTGGAAAAAAAAATGACTGGAAAAATAAAAGGACAAGAAAAATAAAAGGATTTGAAAAATAAAAGGACTCGAAAAATAAAAGGACTGGAAAAGTAAAAGGATTTGAAAAATAAAAAGACTCAGAAAACTAAAAGGAATAGAAATATAAAAGAACTAGAGAAAAAAAAGGACTAGAAAAATAAAAAGACTCAGAAAAATAAATGGATTTGAAAAATAAAAGGACTCAGAAAAATAAAAGGACTAGAAAAGTAAAAGGACTAGAAAAATAAAAAGACTCAGAAAAATAAAAGGATTAGAAAAATAAAAGGACTCAGGAAAATAAAAGGGGTTAGAAAAATAAAATGACTTGAAAAATAATAGGACTGGAAAAATCAAAGGACTCAGAAAAATAACAGGACTAGAAAAATAAAAAGATTAGAAAAATAAAAGGACTATAAAAATAAAAGGACTAAGGAAAATAAAAGGAATAGAAAAATAAAAGGACTAGAAAAATAAAAGGACTAGAAAAATAAAAGGACTCAGAAAAATAAAAGGACTCAGAAAAAAAAAGAACTAGAAAAATATAAGGTCTCAGAAAAATAAAAGGACTAGAAAAGTAAAAGGATTTGAAAAATAAAAGGACTTAGAAAAATAAAGGACTGGAAAAATAAAAAGACTCGAAAAATAAAAGGACTAGAAAAGTAAAAGGACTAGAAGAATAAAAGGACTAGAAAAATAAAAGGACTAGAAGAATATAAGGACTCAGAGAAATAAAAGGACTCAGAGAAATAAAAGGACTCGACAAATAAAAGGACTCAGAGAAATAAAAGGACTCGACAAATAAAAGGACTCAGAAAAATAAAAGTACTCAGAAAAATAAAGAACTAGAAAAATAAAAGGGGTCATAAAAATAAAAGGTCCAGAAAAGTAAAAGGATTTGAAAAATAAAAGGACTTGGAAAAGTAAAAGCTCTCGAAAAATATAGGGCCTCGAAAAATAAAAGGACTGGAAAAATAAAAGGACTCAGAAAAATAAAAGGATTAGAAAAATAAAAGGACTCAGGAAAATAAAAGGGGTTAGAAAAATAAAATGACTGGAAAAATAATAGGACTGGAAAAATCAAAGGACTCAGAAAAATAAAAGGACTAGAAAAATAAAAAGATTAGAAAAATAAAAGGACTATAAAAATAAAAGGACTAAGGAAAATAAAAGGAATAGAAAAATAAAAGGACTAGAAAAATAAAAGGATTCGACAAATAAAAGGACTCAGAAAAATAAAAGGACTCAGAAAAAAAAAGAACTAGAAAAATAAAAGGGCTCTGAAAAATAAAAGGAGTAGAAAAGTAAAAGGATTTGAAAAATAAAAGGACTCAGAAAAATAAAAGGACTGGAAAAATAAAAAGACTCGAAAAATAAAAGGACCAGAAAAGTAAAAGGACTAGAAGAATAAAAGGACTTGAAAAGTAAAAGGACTAGAAGAATATAAGGACTCAGAGAAATAAAAGGACTCAGAAAAATAGAAGGACTCGACAAATAAAAGGACTCAGAAAAATAAAAGGACTCAGAAAAAAAAAGAACTAGAAAAATAAAAGGGCTCAGAAAAATAAAAGGACCAGAAAAGTAAAAGGATTTGAAAAATAAAAGGACTTGGAAAAGTAAAAGCACTCGAAAAATATAGGGACTCGAAAATTAAAAGGACTGGAAAAATAAAAGGACTCAGAAAAATAAAAGGATTTGAAAAATAAAAGGACTCAGGAAAATAAAAGGGGTTAGAAAAATAAAATGACTGGAAAAATAATAGGACTGGAAAAATCAAAGGACTCAGAAAAATAAAAGGACTAGAAAAATAAAAAGATTAGAAAAATAGAAGGACTATAAAAATAAAAGGACAAAGGAAAATAAAAGGAATAGAAAAATAAAAGGACTAGAAAAATAAAAGGACTCGACAAATAAAAGGACTCAGAAAAATAAAAGGACTCAGAAAAAAAGAAGAACTAGAAAAATAAAAGGGCTCAGAAAAATAAAAGGACTAGAAAAGTTAAAGGATTTGAAAAATAAAAGGACTCAGAAAAATAAAAGGACTGGAAAAATAAAAAGACTCGAAAAATAAAAGGACCAGAAAAGTAAAAGGACTAGAAGAATAAAAGGACTTGAAAAGTAAAAGGACTAGAAGAATATAAGGACTCAGAGAAATAAAAGGACTCAGAAAAATAAAAGGACTCGACAAATAAAAGGACTCAGAAAAATAAAAGGACTCAGAAAAAAAAAGAACTAGAAAAATAAAAGGGCTCAGAAAAATAAAAGGACCAGAAAAGTAAAAGGATTTGAAAAATAAAAGGACTTGGAAAAGTAAAAGCACTCGAAAAATATAGGGACTCGAAAATTAAAAGGACTGGAAAAATAAAAGGACTCAGAAAAATAAAAGGATTTGAAAAATAAAAGGACTCCGGAAAATAAAAGGGGTTAGAAAAATAAAATGACTGGAAAAATAATAGGACTGGAAAAATCAAAGGACTCAGAAAAATAAAAGGACTAGAAAAATAAAAAGATTAGAAAAATAGAAGGACTATAAAAATAAAAGGACAAAGGAAAATAAAAGGAATAGAAAAATAAAAGGACTAGAAAAATAAAAGGACTCGACAAATAAAAGGACTCAGAAAAATAAAAGGACTCAGAAAAAAAAAAGAACTAGAAAAATAAAAGGGCTCAGAAAAATAAAAGGACTAGAAAAGTAAAAGGATTTGAAAAATAAAAGGACTGGAAAAATAAAAAGATTAGAAAAATAAAAGGAATATAAAAATAAAAGGACTAAGGAAAATAAAAGGAATAGAAAAATAAAAGGACTAGAAAAATAAAAGGACTCAGAAAAAAAAAGAACTAGAAAAATAAAAGGTCTCAGAAAAATAAAAGGACTAGAAAAGTAAAAGGATTTGAAAAATAAAAGGACTTAGAAAAATAAAGGTCTGGAAAAATAAAAAGACTCGAAAAATAAAAGGACTGAGAAAAAAAAAGAACTAGAAAAATAAAAGGTCTCAGAAAAATAAAAGGACTAGAAAAGTAAAAGGATTTGAAAAATAAAAGGACTTAGAAAAATAAAGGCCTGGAAAAATAAAAAGACTCGAAAAATAAAAGGACTAGAAAAGTAAAAGGACTAGAAGAATAAAAGGACTAGAAAACTAAAAGGACTCGACAAATAAAAGGACTCGACAAATAAAAGGACTCGACAAATAAAAGGACTCGACAAATAAAAGGACTCGACAAATAAAAGGACTCGACAAATAAAAGGACTCAGAAAAATAAAAGTACTCAGAAAAATAAAGAACTAGAAAAATAAAAGGGGTCAGAAAAATAAAAGTTCCAGAAAAGTAAAAGGATTTGAAAAATAAAAGGACTTGGAATAGTAAAAGCACTCGAAAAATATAGGGACTCGAAAAATAAAAGGACTGGAAAAATAAAAGGACTCAGAAAAATAAAAGGATTAGAAAAATAAAAGGACTCAGGAAAATAAAAGGGGTTAGAAAAATAAAATGACTGGAAAAATAATAGGACTGGAAAAATCAAAGGACTCAGAAAAATAAAAGGACTAGAAAAATAAAAGGACTCGACAAATAAAAGGACTCAGAAAAATAAAAGGACTCAGAAAAAAAAAAGAACTAGAAAAATAAAAGGGCTCAGAAAAATAAAAGGACTAGAAAAGTAAAAGGATTTGAAAAATAAAAGGACTCAGAAAAATAAAAGGACTGGAAAAATAAAAAGATTAGAAAAATAAAAGGAATATAAAAATAAAAGGACTAAGGAAAATAAAAGGAATAGAAAAATAAAAGGACTCAGAAAAATAAAAGGACTCAGCAAAAAAAAGAACTAGAAAAAAAAGGGCTCAGATAAATAAATGGACTAGAAAAGTATAAGGATTTGAAAAATAAAAGGACTGGAAAAAAAATGACTGGAAAAATAAAAGGACAAGAAAAATAAAAGGATTTGAAAAATAAAAGGACTCGAAAAATAAAAGGACTGGAAAAGTAAAAGGAGTTGAAAAATAAAAAGACTCAGAAAACTAAAAGGAATAGAAATATAAAAGAACTAGAGAAAAAAAAAGGACTAGAAAAATAAAAAGACTCAGAAAAATAAATGGATTTGAAAAATAAAAGGACTCAGAAAAATAAAAGGACTAGAAAAGTAAAAGGACTAGAAAAATAAAAAGACTCAGAAAAATAAAAGGATTAGAAAAATAAAAGGACTCAGGAAAATAAAAGGGGTTAGAAAAATAAAATGACTTGAAAAATAATAGGACTGGAAAAATCAAAGGACTCAGAAAAATAACAGGACTAGAAAAATAAAAAGATTAGAAAAATAAAAGGACTATAAAAATAAAAGGACTAAGGAAAATAAAAGGAATAGAAAAATAAAAGGACTAGAAAAATAAAAGGACTAGAAAAATAAAAGGACTCAGAAAAATAAAAGGACTCAGAAAAAAAAAGAACTAGAAAAATATAAGGTCTCAGAAAAATAAAAGGACTAGAAAAGTAAAAGGATTTGAAAAATAAAAGGACTTAGAAAAATAAAGGACTGGAAAAATAAAAAGACTCGAAAAATAAAAGGACTAGAAAAGTAAAAGGACTAGAAGAATAAAAGGACTAGAAAAGTAAAAGGACTAGAAGAATATAAGGACTCAGAGAAATAAAAGGACTCAGAGAAATAAAAGGACTCGACAAATAAAAGGACTCAGAGAAATAAAAGGACTCGACAAATAAAAGGACTCAGAAAAATAAAAGTACTCAGAAAAATAAAGAACTAGAAAAATAAAAGGGCTCAGAAAAATAAAAGGACTAGAAAAGTAAAAGGATTTGAAAAATAAAAGGACTCAGAAAAATAAAAGGACTGGAAAAATAAAAAGATTAGAAAAATAAAAGGAATATAAAAATAAAAGGACTAAGGAAAATAAAAGGAATAGAAAAATAAAAGGACTAGAAAAATAAAAGGACTCAGAAAAATAAAAGGACTCAGCAAAAAAAAGAACTAGAAAAAAAAAAGGGCTCAGATAAATAAAAGGACTAGAAAAGTATAAGGATTTGAAAAATAAAAGGACTGGAAAAAAAAATGACTGGAAAAATAAAAGGACAAGAAAAATAAAAGGATTTGAAAAATAAAAGGACTCGAAAAATAAAAGGACTGGAAAAGTAAAAGGATTTGAAAAATAAAAAGACTCAGAAAACTAAAAGGAATAGAAATATAAAAGAACTAGGGAAAAAAAAAGGACTAGAAAAATAAAAAGACTCAGAAAAATAAATGGATTTGAAAAATAAAAGGACTCAGAAAAATAAAAGGTCTTGAAAAGTAAAAGGACTAGAAAAATAAAAAGACTCAGAAAAATAAAAGGATTAGAAAAATAAAAGGACTCAGGAAAATAAAAGGGGTTAGAAAAATAAAATGACTGGAAAAATAAGAGGACTGGAAAAATCAAAGGACTCAGAAAAATAACAGGACTCAGAAAAAAAAAGAACTAGAAAAATAAAATGGCTCAAAAAAATAAAAGGACCAGAAAAGTAAAAGGATTTGAAAAATAAAAGGACTTGGAAAAGTAAAAGCACTCGAAAAATATAGGGACTCGAAAATTAAAAGGACTGGAAAAATAAAAGGACTCAGAAAAATAAAAGGATTAGAAAAATAAAAGGACTCAGGAAAATAAAAGGGGTTAGAAAAATAAAATGACTGGAAAAATAATAGGACTGGAAAAATCAAAGGACTCAGAAAAATAAAAGGACTAGAAAAATAAAAAGATTAGAAAAATAGAAGGCCTATAAAAATAAAAGGACAAAGGAAAATAAAAGGAATAGAAAAATAAAAGGACTAGAAAAATAAAAGGACTCGACAAATAAAAGGACTCAGAAAAATAAAAGGACTCAGAAAAAAAAAAGAACTAGAAAAATAAAAGGGCTCAGAAAAATAAAAGGACTAGAAAAGTAAAAGGATTTGAAAAATAAAAGGACTGGAAAAATAAAAAGATTAGAAAAATAAAAGGAATATAAAAATAAAAGGACTAAGGAAAATAAAAGGAATAGAAAAATAAAAGGACTAGAAAAATAAAAGGACTCATAAAAATAAAAGGACTCGACAAATAAAAGGACTCAGAAAAATAACAGGACTAGAAAAATAAAAAGATTAGAAAAATAAAAGGACTATAAAAATAAAAGGACTAAGGAAAATAAAAGGACTAGAAAAATAAAAGAACTCAGAAAAATAAAAGGACTGAGAAAAAAAAAGAACTAGAAAAATAAAAGGTCTCAGAAAAATAAAAGGACTAGAAAAGTAAAAGGATTTGAAAAATAAAAGGACTTAGAAAAATAAAGGCCTGGAAAAATAAAAAGACTCGAAAAATAAAAGGACTAGAAAAGTAAAAGGACTAGAAGAATAAAAGGACTAGAAAACTAAAAGGACTAGAAGAATATAAGGACTCAGAGAAATAAAAGGACTCAGAGAAATAAAAGGACTCGACAAATAAAAGGACTCGACAAATAAAAGGACTCAGAAAAATAAAAGTACTCAGAAAAATAAAGAACTAGAAAAATAAAAGGGGTCAGAAAAATAAAAGTTCCAGAAAAGTAAAAGGATTTGAAAAATAAAAGGACTTGGAATAGTAAAAGCACTCGAAAAATATAGGGACTCGAAAAATAAAAGGACTGGAAAAATAAAAGGACTCAGAAAAATAAAAGGATTAGAAAAATAAAAGGACTCAGGAAAATAAAAGGGGTTAGAAAAATAAAATGACTGGAAAAATAATAGGACTGGAAAAATCAAAGGACTCAGAAAAATAAAAGGACTAGAAAAATAAAAGGACTCGACAAATAAAAGGACTCAGAAAAATAAAAGGACTCAGAAAAAAAAAAGAACTAGAAAAATAAAAGGGCTCAGAAAAATAAAAGGACTAGAAAAGTAAAAGGATTTGAAAAATAAAAGGACTCAGAAAAATAAAAGGACTGGAAAAATAAAAAGATTAGAAAAATAAAAGGAATATAAAAATAAAAGGACTAAGGAAAATAAAAGGAATAGAAAAATAAAAGGACTCAGAAAAATAAAAGGACTCAGCAAAAAAAAGAACTAGAAAAAAAAAGGGCTCAGATAAATAAAAGGACTAGAAAAGTATAAGGATTTGAAAAATAAAAGGACTGGAAAAAAAAATGACTGGAAAAATAAAAGGACAAGAAAAATAAAAGGATTTGAAAAATAAAAGGACTCGAAAAATAAAAGGACTGGAAAAGTAAAAGGATTTGAAAAATAAAAAGACTCAGAAAACTAAAAGGAATAGAAATATAAAAGAACTAGAGAAAAAAAAGGACTAGAAAAATAAAAAGACTCAGAAAAATAAATGGATTTGAAAAATAAAAGGACTCAGAAAAATAAAAGGACTAGAAAAGTAAAAGGACTAGAAAAATAAAAAGACTCAGAAAAATAAAAGGATTAGAAAAATAAAAGGACTCAGGAAAATAAAAGGGGTTAGAAAAATAAAATGACTTGAAAAATAATAGGACTGGAAAAATCAAAGGACTCAGAAAAATAACAGGACTAGAAAAATAAAAAGATTAGAAAAATAAAAGGACTATAAAAATAAAAGGACTAAGGAAAATAAAAGGAATAGAAAAATAAAAGGACTAGAAAAATAAAAGGACTAGAAAAATAAAAGGACTCAGAAAAATAAAAGGACTCAGAAAAAAAAAGAACTAGAAAAATATAAGGTCTCAGAAAAATAAAAGGACTAGAAAAGTAAAAGGATTTGAAAAATAAAAGGACTTAGAAAAATAAAGGACTGGAAAAATAAAAAGACTCGAAAAATAAAAGGACTAGAAAAGTAAAAGGACTAGAAGAATAAAAGGACTAGAAAAATAAAAGGACTAGAAGAATATAAGGACTCAGAGAAATAAAAGGACTCAGAGAAATAAAAGGACTCGACAAATAAAAGGACTCAGAGAAATAAAAGGACTCGACAAATAAAAGGACTCAGAAAAATAAAAGTACTCAGAAAAATAAAGAACTAGAAAAATAAAAGGGGTCATAAAAATAAAAGGTCCAGAAAAGTAAAAGGATTTGAAAAATAAAAGGACTTGGAAAAGTAAAAGCTCTCGAAAAATATAGGGCCTCGAAAAATAAAAGGACTGGAAAAATAAAAGGACTCAGAAAAATAAAAGGATTAGAAAAATAAAAGGACTCAGGAAAATAAAAGGGGTTAGAAAAATAAAATGACTGGAAAAATAATAGGACTGGAAAAATCAAAGGACTCAGAAAAATAAAAGGACTAGAAAAATAAAAAGATTAGAAAAATAAAAGGACTATAAAAATAAAAGGACTAAGGAAAATAAAAGGAATAGAAAAATAAAAGGACTAGAAAAATAAAAGGATTCGACAAATAAAAGGACTCAGAAAAATAAAAGGACTCAGAAAAAAAAAGAACTAGAAAAATAAAAGGGCTCTGAAAAATAAAAGGAGTAGAAAAGTAAAAGGATTTGAAAAATAAAAGGACTCAGAAAAATAAAAGGACTGGAAAAATAAAAAGACTCGAAAAATAAAAGGACCAGAAAAGTAAAAGGACTAGAAGAATAAAAGGACTTGAAAAGTAAAAGGACTAGAAGAATATAAGGACTCAGAGAAATAAAAGGACTCAGAAAAATAGAAGGACTCGACAAATAAAAGGACTCAGAAAAATAAAAGGACTCAGAAAAAAAAAGAACTAGAAAAATAAAAGGGCTCAGAAAAATAAAAGGACCAGAAAAGTAAAAGGATTTGAAAAATAAAAGGACTTGGAAAAGTAAAAGCACTCGAAAAATATAGGGACTCGAAAATTAAAAGGACTGGAAAAATAAAAGGACTCAGAAAAATAAAAGGATTTGAAAAATAAAAGGACTCAGGAAAATAAAAGGGGTTAGAAAAATAAAATGACTGGAAAAATAATAGGACTGGAAAAATCAAAGGACTCAGAAAAATAAAAGGACTAGAAAAATAAAAAGATTAGAAAAATAGAAGGACTATAAAAATAAAAGGACAAAGGAAAATAAAAGGAATAGAAAAATAAAAGGACTAGAAAAATAAAAGGACTCGACAAATAAAAGGACTCAGAAAAATAAAAGGACTCAGAAAAAAAGAAGAACTAGAAAAATAAAAGGGCTCAGAAAAATAAAAGGACTAGAAAAGTTAAAGGATTTGAAAAATAAAAGGACTCAGAAAAATAAAAGGACTGGAAAAATAAAAAGACTCGAAAAATAAAAGGACCAGAAAAGTAAAAGGACTAGAAGAATAAAAGGACTTGAAAAGTAAAAGGACTAGAAGAATATAAGGACTCAGAGAAATAAAAGGACTCAGAAAAATAAAAGGACTCGACAAATAAAAGGACTCAGAAAAATAAAAGGACTCAGAAAAAAAAAGAACTAGAAAAATAAAAGGGCTCAGAAAAATAAAAGGACCAGAAAAGTAAAAGGATTTGAAAAATAAAAGGACTTGGAAAAGTAAAAGCACTCGAAAAATATAGGGACTCGAAAATTAAAAGGACTGGAAAAATAAAAGGACTCAGAAAAATAAAAGGATTTGAAAAATAAAAGGACTCCGGAAAATAAAAGGGGTTAGAAAAATAAAATGACTGGAAAAATAATAGGACTGGAAAAATCAAAGGACTCAGAAAAATAAAAGGACTAGAAAAATAAAAAGATTAGAAAAATAGAAGGACTATAAAAATAAAAGGACAAAGGAAAATAAAAGGAATAGAAAAATAAAAGGACTAGAAAAATAAAAGGACTCGACAAATAAAAGGACTCAGAAAAATAAAAGGACTCAGAAAAAAAAAAGAACTAGAAAAATAAAAGGGCTCAGAAAAATAAAAGGACTAGAAAAGTAAAAGGATTTGAAAAATAAAAGGACTGGAAAAATAAAAAGATTAGAAAAATAAAAGGAATATAAAAATAAAAGGACTAAGGAAAATAAAAGGAATAGAAAAATAAAAGGACTAGAAAAATAAAAGGACTCAGAAAAAAAAAGAACTAGAAAAATAAAAGGTCTCAGAAAAATAAAAGGACTAGAAAAGTAAAAGGATTTGAAAAATAAAAGGACTTAGAAAAATAAAGGTCTGGAAAAATAAAAAGACTCGAAAAATAAAAGGACTGAGAAAAAAAAAGAACTAGAAAAATAAAAGGTCTCAGAAAAATAAAAGGACTAGAAAAGTAAAAGGATTTGAAAAATAAAAGGACTTAGAAAAATAAAGGCCTGGAAAAATAAAAAGACTCGAAAAATAAAAGGACTAGAAAAGTAAAAGGACTAGAAGAATAAAAGGACTAGAAAACTAAAAGGACTCGACAAATAAAAGGACTCGACAAATAAAAGGACTCGACAAATAAAAGGACTCGACAAATAAAAGGACTCGACAAATAAAAGGACTCAGAAAAATAAAAGTACTCAGAAAAATAAAGAACTAGAAAAATAAAAGGGGTCAGAAAAATAAAAGTTCCAGAAAAGTAAAAGGATTTGAAAAATAAAAGGACTTGGAATAGTAAAAGCACTCGAAAAATATAGGGACTCGAAAAATAAAAGGACTGGAAAAATAAAAGGACTCAGAAAAATAAAAGGATTAGAAAAATAAAAGGACTCAGGAAAATAAAAGGGGTTAGAAAAATAAAATGACTGGAAAAATAATAGGACTGGAAAAATCAAAGGACTCAGAAAAATAAAAGGACTAGAAAAATAAAAGGACTCGACAAATAAAAGGACTCAGAAAAATAAAAGGACTCAGAAAAAAAAAAGAACTAGAAAAATAAAAGGGCTCAGAAAAATAAAAGGACTAGAAAAGTAAAAGGATTTGAAAAATAAAAGGACTCAGAAAAATAAAAGGACTGGAAAAATAAAAAGATTAGAAAAATAAAAGGAATATAAAAATAAAAGGACTAAGGAAAATAAAAGGAATAGAAAAATAAAAGGACTCAGAAAAATAAAAGGACTCAGCAAAAAAAAGAACTAGAAAAAAAAGGGCTCAGATAAATAAATGGACTAGAAAAGTATAAGGATTTGAAAAATAAAAGGACTGGAAAAAAAAATGACTGGAAAAATAAAAGGACAAGAAAAATAAAAGGATTTGAAAAATAAAAGGACTCGAAAAATAAAAGGACTGGAAAAGTAAAAGGAGTTGAAAAATAAAAAGACTCAGAAAACTAAAAGGAATAGAAATATAAAAGAACTAGAGAAAAAAAAAGGACTAGAAAAATAAAAAGACTCAGAAAAATAAATGGATTTGAAAAATAAAAGGACTCAGAAAAATAAAAGGACTAGAAAAGTAAAAGGACTAGAAAAATAAAAAGACTCAGAAAAATAAAAGGATTAGAAAAATAAAAGGACTCAGGAAAATAAAAGGGGTTAGAAAAATAAAATGACTTGAAAAATAATAGGACTGGAAAAATCAAAGGACTCAGAAAAATAACAGGACTAGAAAAATAAAAAGATTAGAAAAATAAAAGGACTATAAAAATAAAAGGACTAAGGAAAATAAAAGGAATAGAAAAATAAAAGGACTAGAAAAATAAAAGGACTAGAAAAATAAAAAGACTCAGAAAAATAAAAGGACTCAGAAAAAAAAAGAACTAGAAAAATATAAGGTCTCAGAAAAATAAAAGGACTAGAAAAGTAAAAGGATTTGAAAAATAAAAGGACTTAGAAAAATAAAGGACTGGAAAAATAAAAAGACTCGAAAAATAAAAGGACTAGAAAAGTAAAAGGACTAGAAGAATAAAAGGACTAGAAAAGTAAAAGGACTAGAAGAATATAAGGACTCAGAGAAATAAAAGGACTCAGAGAAATAAAAGGACTCGACAAATAAAAGGACTCAGAGAAATAAAAGGACTCGACAAATAAAAGGACTCAGAAAAATAAAAGTACTCAGAAAAATAAAGAACTAGAAAAATAAAAGGGCTCAGAAAAATAAAAGGACTAGAAAAGTAAAAGGATTTGAAAAATAAAAGGACTCAGAAAAATAAAAGGACTGGAAAAATAAAAAGATTAGAAAAATAAAAGGAATATAAAAATAAAAGGACTAAGGAAAATAAAAGGAATAGAAAAATAAAAGGACTAGAAAAATAAAAGGACTCAGAAAAATAAAAGGACTCAGCAAAAAAAAGAACTAGAAAAAAAAAGGGCTCAGATAAATAAAAGGACTAGAAAAGTATAAGGATTTGAAAAATAAAAGGACTGGAAAAAAAAATGACTGGAAAAATAAAAGGACAAGAAAAATAAAAGGATTTGAAAAATAAAAGGACTCGAAAAATAAAAGGACTGGAAAAGTAAAAGGATTTGAAAAATAAAAAGACTCAGAAAACTAAAAGGAATAGAAATATAAAAGAACTAGGGAAAAAAAAAGGACTAGAAAAATAAAAAGACTCAGAAAAATAAATGGATTTGAAAAATAAAAGGACTCAGAAAAATAAAAGGTCTTGAAAAGTAAAAGGACTAGAAAAATAAAAAGACTCAGAAAAATAAAAGGATTAGAAAAATAAAAGGACTCAGGAAAATAAAAGGGGTTAGAAAAATAAAATGACTGGAAAAATAAGAGGACTGGAAAAATCAAAGGACTCAGAAAAATAACAGGACTCAGAAAAAAAAAGAACTAGAAAAATAAAATGGCTCAAAAAAATAAAAGGACCAGAAAAGTAAAAGGATTTGAAAAATAAAAGGACTTGGAAAAGTAAAAGCACTCGAAAAATATAGGGACTCGAAAATTAAAAGGACTGGAAAAATAAAAGGACTCAGAAAAATAAAAGGATTAGAAAAATAAAAGGACTCAGGAAAATAAAAGGGGTTAGAAAAATAAAATGACTGGAAAAATAATAGGACTGGAAAAATCAAAGGACTCAGAAAAATAAAAGGACTAGAAAAATAAAAAGATTAGAAAAATAGAAGGCCTATAAAAATAAAAGGACAAAGGAAAATAAAAGGAATAGAAAAATAAAAGGACTAGAAAAATAAAAGGACTCGACAAATAAAAGGACTCAGAAAAATAAAAGGACTCAGAAAAAAAAAAGAACTAGAAAAATAAAAGGGCTCAGAAAAATAAAAGGACTAGAAAAGTAAAAGGATTTGAAAAATAAAAGGACTGGAAAAATAAAAAGATTAGAAAAATAAAAGGAATATAAAAATAAAAGGACTAAGGAAAATAAAAGGAATAGAAAAATAAAAGGACTAGAAAAATAAAAGGACTCATAAAAATAAAAGGACTCGACAAATAAAAGGACTCAGAAAAATAACAGGACTAGAAAAATAAAAAGATTAGAAAAATAAAAGGACTATAAAAATAAAAGGACTAA
Source organism: Cinnamomum chago (assembly GCA_038049695.1). NCBI lineage: Eukaryota > Viridiplantae > Streptophyta > Magnoliopsida > Laurales > Lauraceae > Cinnamomum > Cinnamomum chago. The sequence continues at coordinate 59,699,719 of CP142462.1, read as the reverse complement.
GGAAAATAAAAGGACTAGAAAAATAAAAGAACTCAGAAAAATAAAAGGACTGAGAAAAAAAAAGAACTAGAAAAATAAAAGGTCTCAGAAAAATAAAAGGACTAGAAAAGTAAAAGGATTTGAAAAATAAAAGGACTTAGAAAAATAAAGGCCTGGAAAAATAAAAAGACTCGAAAAATAAAAGGACTAGAAAAGTAAAAGGACTAGAAGAATAAAAGGACTAGAAAACTAAAAGGACTAGAAGAATATAAGGACTCAGAGAAATAAAAGGACTCAGAGAAATAAAAGGACTCGACAAATAAAAGGACTCGACAAATAAAAGGACTCAGAAAAATAAAAGTACTCAGAAAAATAAAGAACTAGAAAAATAAAAGGGGTCAGAAAAATAAAAGTTCCAGAAAAGTAAAAGGATTTGAAAAATAAAAGGACTTGGAATAGTAAAAGCACTCGAAAAATATAGGGACTCGAAAAATAAAAGGACTGGAAAAATAAAAGGACTCAGAAAAATAAAAGGATTAGAAAAATAAAAGGACTCAGGAAAATAAAAGGGGTTAGAAAAATAAAATGACTGGAAAAATAATAGGACTGGAAAAATCAAAGGACTCAGAAAAATAAAAGGACTAGAAAAATAAAAGGACTCGACAAATAAAAGGACTCAGAAAAATAAAAGGACTCAGAAAAAAAAAAGAACTAGAAAAATAAAAGGGCTCAGAAAAATAAAAGGACTAGAAAAGTAAAAGGATTTGAAAAATAAAAGGACTCAGAAAAATAAAAGGACTGGAAAAATAAAAAGATTAGAAAAATAAAAGGAATATAAAAATAAAAGGACTAAGGAAAATAAAAGGAATAGAAAAATAAAAGGACTCAGAAAAATAAAAGGACTCAGCAAAAAAAAGAACTAGAAAAAAAAAGGGCTCAGATAAATAAAAGGACTAGAAAAGTATAAGGATTTGAAAAATAAAAGGACTGGAAAAAAAAATGACTGGAAAAATAAAAGGACAAGAAAAATAAAAGGATTTGAAAAATAAAAGGACTCGAAAAATAAAAGGACTGGAAAAGTAAAAGGATTTGAAAAATAAAAAGACTCAGAAAACTAAAAGGAATAGAAATATAAAAGAACTAGAGAAAAAAAAGGACTAGAAAAATAAAAAGACTCAGAAAAATAAATGGATTTGAAAAATAAAAGGACTCAGAAAAATAAAAGGACTAGAAAAGTAAAAGGACTAGAAAAATAAAAAGACTCAGAAAAATAAAAGGATTAGAAAAATAAAAGGACTCAGGAAAATAAAAGGGGTTAGAAAAATAAAATGACTTGAAAAATAATAGGACTGGAAAAATCAAAGGACTCAGAAAAATAACAGGACTAGAAAAATAAAAAGATTAGAAAAATAAAAGGACTATAAAAATAAAAGGACTAAGGAAAATAAAAGGAATAGAAAAATAAAAGGACTAGAAAAATAAAAGGACTAGAAAAATAAAAGGACTCAGAAAAATAAAAGGACTCAGAAAAAAAAAGAACTAGAAAAATATAAGGTCTCAGAAAAATAAAAGGACTAGAAAAGTAAAAGGATTTGAAAAATAAAAGGACTTAGAAAAATAAAGGACTGGAAAAATAAAAAGACTCGAAAAATAAAAGGACTAGAAAAGTAAAAGGACTAGAAGAATAAAAGGACTAGAAAAATAAAAGGACTAGAAGAATATAAGGACTCAGAGAAATAAAAGGACTCAGAGAAATAAAAGGACTCGACAAATAAAAGGACTCAGAGAAATAAAAGGACTCGACAAATAAAAGGACTCAGAAAAATAAAAGTACTCAGAAAAATAAAGAACTAGAAAAATAAAAGGGGTCATAAAAATAAAAGGTCCAGAAAAGTAAAAGGATTTGAAAAATAAAAGGACTTGGAAAAGTAAAAGCTCTCGAAAAATATAGGGCCTCGAAAAATAAAAGGACTGGAAAAATAAAAGGACTCAGAAAAATAAAAGGATTAGAAAAATAAAAGGACTCAGGAAAATAAAAGGGGTTAGAAAAATAAAATGACTGGAAAAATAATAGGACTGGAAAAATCAAAGGACTCAGAAAAATAAAAGGACTAGAAAAATAAAAAGATTAGAAAAATAAAAGGACTATAAAAATAAAAGGACTAAGGAAAATAAAAGGAATAGAAAAATAAAAGGACTAGAAAAATAAAAGGATTCGACAAATAAAAGGACTCAGAAAAATAAAAGGACTCAGAAAAAAAAAGAACTAGAAAAATAAAAGGGCTCTGAAAAATAAAAGGAGTAGAAAAGTAAAAGGATTTGAAAAATAAAAGGACTCAGAAAAATAAAAGGACTGGAAAAATAAAAAGACTCGAAAAATAAAAGGACCAGAAAAGTAAAAGGACTAGAAGAATAAAAGGACTTGAAAAGTAAAAGGACTAGAAGAATATAAGGACTCAGAGAAATAAAAGGACTCAGAAAAATAGAAGGACTCGACAAATAAAAGGACTCAGAAAAATAAAAGGACTCAGAAAAAAAAAGAACTAGAAAAATAAAAGGGCTCAGAAAAATAAAAGGACCAGAAAAGTAAAAGGATTTGAAAAATAAAAGGACTTGGAAAAGTAAAAGCACTCGAAAAATATAGGGACTCGAAAATTAAAAGGACTGGAAAAATAAAAGGACTCAGAAAAATAAAAGGATTTGAAAAATAAAAGGACTCAGGAAAATAAAAGGGGTTAGAAAAATAAAATGACTGGAAAAATAATAGGACTGGAAAAATCAAAGGACTCAGAAAAATAAAAGGACTAGAAAAATAAAAAGATTAGAAAAATAGAAGGACTATAAAAATAAAAGGACAAAGGAAAATAAAAGGAATAGAAAAATAAAAGGACTAGAAAAATAAAAGGACTCGACAAATAAAAGGACTCAGAAAAATAAAAGGACTCAGAAAAAAAGAAGAACTAGAAAAATAAAAGGGCTCAGAAAAATAAAAGGACTAGAAAAGTTAAAGGATTTGAAAAATAAAAGGACTCAGAAAAATAAAAGGACTGGAAAAATAAAAAGACTCGAAAAATAAAAGGACCAGAAAAGTAAAAGGACTAGAAGAATAAAAGGACTTGAAAAGTAAAAGGACTAGAAGAATATAAGGACTCAGAGAAATAAAAGGACTCAGAAAAATAAAAGGACTCGACAAATAAAAGGACTCAGAAAAATAAAAGGACTCAGAAAAAAAAAGAACTAGAAAAATAAAAGGGCTCAGAAAAATAAAAGGACCAGAAAAGTAAAAGGATTTGAAAAATAAAAGGACTTGGAAAAGTAAAAGCACTCGAAAAATATAGGGACTCGAAAATTAAAAGGACTGGAAAAATAAAAGGACTCAGAAAAATAAAAGGATTTGAAAAATAAAAGGACTCCGGAAAATAAAAGGGGTTAGAAAAATAAAATGACTGGAAAAATAATAGGACTGGAAAAATCAAAGGACTCAGAAAAATAAAAGGACTAGAAAAATAAAAAGATTAGAAAAATAGAAGGACTATAAAAATAAAAGGACAAAGGAAAATAAAAGGAATAGAAAAATAAAAGGACTAGAAAAATAAAAGGACTCGACAAATAAAAGGACTCAGAAAAATAAAAGGACTCAGAAAAAAAAAAGAACTAGAAAAATAAAAGGGCTCAGAAAAAGAAAAGGACTAGAAAAGTAAAAGGATTTGAAAAATAAAAGGACTGGAAAAATAAAAAGATTAGAAAAATAAAAGGAATATAAAAATAAAAGGACTAAGGAAAATAAAAGGAATAGAAAAATAAAAGGACTAGAAAAATAAAAGGACTCAGAAAAAAAAAGAACTAGAAAAATAAAAGGTCTCAGAAAAATAAAAGGACTAGAAAAGTAAAAGGATTTGAAAAATAAAAGGACTTAGAAAAATAAAGGTCTGGAAAAATAAAAAGACTCGAAAAATAAAAGGACTGAGAAAAAAAAAGAACTAGAAAAATAAAAGGTCTCAGAAAAATAAAAGGACTAGAAAAGTAAAAGGATTTGAAAAATAAAAGGACTTAGAAAAATAAAGGCCTGGAAAAATAAAAAGACTCGAAAAATAAAAGGACTAGAAAAGTAAAAGGACTAGAAGAATAAAAGGACTAGAAAACTAAAAGGACTCGACAAATAAAAGGACTCGACAAATAAAAGGACTCGACAAATAAAAGGACTCGACAAATAAAAGGACTCGACAAATAAAAGGACTCAGAAAAATAAAAGTACTCAGAAAAATAAAGAACTAGAAAAATAAAAGGGGTCAGAAAAATAAAAGTTCCAGAAAAGTAAAAGGATTTGAAAAATAAAAGGACTTGGAATAGTAAAAGCACTCGAAAAATATAGGGACTCGAAAAATAAAAGGACTGGAAAAATAAAAGGACTCAGAAAAATAAAAGGATTAGAAAAATAAAAGGACTCAGGAAAATAAAAGGGGTTAGAAAAATAAAATGACTGGAAAAATAATAGGACTGGAAAAATCAAAGGACTCAGAAAAATAAAAGGACTAGAAAAATAAAAGGACTCGACAAATAAAAGGACTCAGAAAAATAAAAGGACTCAGAAAAAAAAAAGAACTAGAAAAATAAAAGGGCTCAGAAAAATAAAAGGACTAGAAAAGTAAAAGGATTTGAAAAATAAAAGGACTCAGAAAAATAAAAGGACTGGAAAAATAAAAAGATTAGAAAAATAAAAGGAATATAAAAATAAAAGGACTAAGGAAAATAAAAGGAATAGAAAAATAAAAGGACTCAGAAAAATAAAAGGACTCAGCAAAAAAAAGAACTAGAAAAAAAAGGGCTCAGATAAATAAATGGACTAGAAAAGTATAAGGATTTGAAAAATAAAAGGACTGGAAAAAAAAATGACTGGAAAAATAAAAGGACAAGAAAAATAAAAGGATTTGAAAAATAAAAGGACTCGAAAAATAAAAGGACTGGAAAAGTAAAAGGAGTTGAAAAATAAAAAGACTCAGAAAACTAAAAGGAATAGAAATATAAAAGAACTAGAGAAAAAAAAAGGACTAGAAAAATAAAAAGACTCAGAAAAATAAATGGATTTGAAAAATAAAAGGACTCAGAAAAATAAAAGGACTAGAAAAGTAAAAGGACTAGAAAAATAAAAAGACTCAGAAAAATAAAAGGATTAGAAAAATAAAAGGACTCAGGAAAATAAAAGGGGTTAGAAAAATAAAATGACTTGAAAAATAATAGGACTGGAAAAATCAAAGGACTCAGAAAAATAACAGGACTAGAAAAATAAAAAGATTAGAAAAATAAAAGGACTATAAAAATAAAAGGACTAAGGAAAATAAAAGGAATAGAAAAATAAAAGGACTAGAAAAATAAAAGGACTAGAAAAATAAAAGGACTCAGAAAAATAAAAGGACTCAGAAAAAAAAAGAACTAGAAAAATATAAGGTCTCAGAAAAATAAAAGGACTAGAAAAGTAAAAGGATTTGAAAAATAAAAGGACTTAGAAAAATAAAGGACTGGAAAAATAAAAAGACTCGAAAAATAAAAGGACTAGAAAAGTAAAAGGACTAGAAGAATAAAAGGACTAGAAAAGTAAAAGGACTAGAAGAATATAAGGACTCAGAGAAATAAAAGGACTCAGAGAAATAAAAGGACTCGACAAATAAAAGGACTCAGAGAAATAAAAGGACTCGACAAATAAAAGGACTCAGAAAAATAAAAGTACTCAGAAAAATAAAGAACTAGAAAAATAAAAGGGGTCATAAAAATAAAAGGTCCAGAAAAGTAAAAGGATTTGAAAAATAAAAGGACTTGGAAAAGTAAAAGCTCTCGAAAAATATAGGGCCTCGAAAAATAAAAGGACTGGAAAAATAAAAGGACTCAGAAAAATAAAAGGATTAGAAAAATAAAAGGACTCAGGAAAATAAAAGGGGTTAGAAAAATAAAATGACTGGAAAAATAATAGGACTGGAAAAATCAAAGGACTCAGAAAAATAAAAGGACTAGAAAAATAAAAAGATTAGAAAAATAAAAGGACTATAAAAATAAAAGGACTAAGGAAAATAAAAGGAATAGAAAAATAAAAGGACTAGAAAAATAAAAGGATTCGACAAATAAAAGGACTCAGAAAAATAAAAGGACTCAGAAAAAAAAAGAACTAGAAAAATAAAAGGGCTCTGAAAAATAAAAGGAGTAGAAAAGTAAAAGGATTTGAAAAATAAAAGGACTCAGAAAAATAAAAGGACTGGAAAAATAAAAAGACTCGAAAAATAAAAGGACCAGAAAAGTAAAAGGACTAGAAGAATAAAAGGACTTGAAAAGTAAAAGGACTAGAAGAATATAAGGACTCAGAGAAATAAAAGGACTCAGAAAAATAGAAGGACTCGACAAATAAAAGGACTCAGAAAAATAAAAGGACTCAGAAAAAAAAAGAACTAGAAAAATAAAAGGGCTCAGAAAAATAAAAGGACCAGAAAAGTAAAAGGATTTGAAAAATAAAAGGACTTGGAAAAGTAAAAGCACTCGAAAAATATAGGGACTCGAAAATTAAAAGGACTGGAAAAATAAAAGGACTCAGAAAAATAAAAGGATTTGAAAAATAAAAGGACTCAGGAAAATAAAAGGGGTTAGAAAAATAAAATGACTGGAAAAATAATAGGACTGGAAAAATCAAAGGACTCATAAAAATAAAAGGACTAGAAAAATAAAAAGATTAGAAAAATAGAAGGACTATAAAAATAAAAGGACAAAGGAAAATAAAAGGAATAGAAAAATAAAAGGACTAGAAAAATAAAAGGACTCGACAAATAAAAGGACTCAGAAAAATAAAAGGACTCAGAAAAAAAAAAGAACTAGAAAAATAAAAGGGCTCAGAAAAATAAAAGGACTAGAAAAGTAAAAGGATTTGAAAAATAAAAGGACTCAGAAAAATAAAAGGACTGGAAAAATAAAAAGACTCGAAAAATAAAAGGACCAGAAAAGTAAAAGGACTAGAAGAATAAAAGGACTTGAAAAGTAAAAGGACTAGAAGAATATAAAGACTCAGAGAAATAAAAGGACTCAGAAAAATAAAAGGACTCGACAAATAAAAGGACTCAGAAAAATAAAAGGACTCAGAAAAAAAAAGAACTAGAAAAATAAAAGGGCTCAGAAAAATAAAAGGACCAGAAAAGTAAAAGGATTTGAAAAATAAAAGGACTTGGAAAAGTAAAAGCACTCGAAAAATATAGGGACTCGAAAATTAAAAGGACTGGAAAAATAAAAGGACTCAGAAAAATAAAAGGATTTGAAAAATAAAAGGACTCAGGAAAATAAAAGGGGTTAGAAAAATAAAATGACTGGAAAAATAATAGGACTGGAAAAATCAAAGGACTCAGAAAAATAAAAGGACTAGAAAAATAAAAAGATTAGAAAAATAGAAGGACTATAAAAATAAAAGGACAAAGGAAAATAAAAGGAATAGAAAAATAAAAGGACTAGAAAAATAAAAGGACTCGACAAATAAAAGGACTCAGAAAAATAAAAGGACTCAGAAAAAAAAAAGAACTAGAAAAATAAAAGGGCTCAGAAAAATAAAAGGACTAGAAAAGTAAAAGGATTTGAAAAATAAAAGGACTGGAAAAATAAAAAGATTAGAAAAATAAAAGGAATATAAAAATAAAAGGACTAAGGAAAATAAAACGAATAGAAAAATAAAAGGACTAGAAAAAAAAAAGGACTCGACAAATAAAAGGACTCAGAAAAATAAAAGGACTCGACAAATAAAAGGACTCAGAAAAATAAAAGGACTCAGAATAAAAAAGAACTAGAAAAATAAAAGGGCTCAGAAAAATAAAAGCACTAGAAAAGTATAAGGATTTGAAAAATAAAAGGACTCAGAAATATAAAAGGACTGGAAAAAAAATGACTGGAAAAATAAAAGGACAAGAAAAATAAAAGGATTTGAAAAATAAAAGGACTCGAAAAATAAAAGGACTGGAAAAGTAAAAGGATTTGAAAAATAAAAAGACTCAGAAAACTAAAAGGAATTGAAATATAAAAGAACTAGAGAAAAAAAAAGGACTAGAAAAATAAAAAGACTCAGAAAAATAAATGGACTTGAAAAATAAAAGGACTCAGAAAAAAAAAGTTCTGGAAAAGTAAAAGGACTAGAAAAATAAAAAGACTCAGAAAAATAAAAGGATTAGAAAAATAAAAGGACTCAGGAAAATAAAAGGGGTTAGAAAAATAAAATGACTGGAAAAATAATAGGACTGGAAAAATCAAAGGACTCAGAAAAATAACAGGACTAGAAAAATAAAAAGATTAGAAAAATAAAAGGACTATAAAAATAAAAGGACTAAGGAAAATAAAAGGAATAGAAAAATAAAAGGACTAGAAAAATAAAAGGACTCAGAAAAATAAAAGGACTCAGAAAAAAAAAGAACTAGAAAAATAAAAGGTCTCAGAAAAATAAAAGGACTAGAAAAGTAAAAGGAATTGAAAAATAAAAGGACTTAGAAAAATAAAGGACTGGAAAAATAAAAAGACTCGAAAAATAAAAGGACTAGAAAAGTAAAAGGACTAGAAGAATAAAAGGACTAGAAAAGTAAAAGGACTAGAAGAATATAAGGACTCAGAGAAATAAAAGGACTCAGAGAAATAAAAGGACTCGACAAATAAAAGGACTCAGAAAAATAAAAGGACTCAGAAAAAAAAAAGAACTAGAAAAATAAAAGGGCTCAGAAAAATAAAAGGACTAGAAAAGTAAAAGGATTTGAAAAATAAAAGGACTCAGAAAAATAAAAGGACTGGAAAAATAAAAAGATTAGAAAAATAAAAGGAATATAAAAATAAAAGGACAAAGAAAAATAAAAGGAATAGAAAAATAAAAGGACTAGAAAAATAAAAGGAATCGACAAATAAAAGGACTCAGAAAAATAAAAGGACTCAGAAAAAAAAGAACTAGAAAAATAAAAGCGCTCAGAAAAATAAAAGGACTAGAAAAGTATAAGGATTTGAAAAATAAAAGGACTCAGAAAAATAAAAGGACGGGAAAAAAAAATGACTGGAAAAATAAAAGGACAAGAAAAATAAAAGGATTTGAAAAATAAAAGGACTCGAAAAATAAAAGGACTGGAAAAGTAAAAGGATTTGAAAAATAAAAAGACTCAGAAAACTAAAAGGAATAGAAATATAAAAGAACTAGAGAAAAAAAAAGGACTAGAAAAATAAAAAGACTCAGAAAACTAAAAGGAATAGAAATATAAAAGAACTAGAGAAAAAAAAGGACTAGAAAAACAAAAAGACTCAGAAAAATAAATGGACTTGAAAAATAAAAGGACTCAGAAAAATAAAAGGTCTAGAAAAGTAAAAGGACTAGAAAAATAAAAAGACTCAGAAAAATAAAAGGATTAGAAAAATAAAAGGACTCAGGAAAATAAAAGGGGTTAGAAAAATAAAATGACTGGAAAAATAAGAGGACTGGAAAAATCAAAGGACTCAGAAAAATAACAGGACTCAGAAAAAAAAAGAACTAGAAAAATAAAATGGCTCAGAAAAATAAAAGGACCAGAAAAGTAAAAGGATTTGAAAAATAAAAGGACTTGGAAAAGTAAAAGCACTCGAAAAATATAGGGACTCGAAAATTAAAAGGACTGGAAAAATAAAAGGACTCAGAAAAATAAAAGGATTAGAAAAATAAAAGGACTCAGGAAAATAAAAGGGGTTAGAAAAATAAAATGACTGGAAAAATAATAGGACTGGAAAAATCAAAGGACTCAGAAAAATAAAAGGACTAGAAAAATAAAAAGATTAGAAAAATAGAAGGCCTATAAAAATAAAAGGACAAAGGAAAATAAAAGGAATAGAAAAATAAAAGGACTAGAAAAATAAAAGGACTCGACAAATAAAAGGACTCAGAAAAATAAAAGGACTCAGAAAAAAAAAAGAACTAGAAAAATAAAAGGGCTCAGAAAAAGAAAAGGACTAGAAAAGTATAAGGATTTGAAAAATAAAAGGACTCAGAAAAATAAAAGGACTGGAAAAATAAAATGACTGGAAAAATAAAAGGACAAGAAAAATAAAAGGATTTGAAAAATAAAAGGACTCGAAAAATAAAAGGACTAGAAAAATAAAAGGACTCGACAAATAAAAGGACTCGACAAATAAAAGGACTCAGAAAAATAAAAGGATTAGAAAAATAAAAGGACTCAGGAAAATAAAAGGGGTTAGAAAAATAAAATTACTGGAAAAATAATAGGACTGGAAAAATCAAAGGACTCAGAAAAATAAAAGGATTAGAAAAATAAAAAGATTAGAAAAATAGAAGGCCTATAAAAATAAAAGGACAAAGGAAAATAAAAGGAATAGAAAAATAAAAGGACTAGAAAAATAAAAGGACTCGACAAATAAAAGGACTCAGAAAAATAAAAGGACTCAGAAAAAAAAAAGAACTAGAAAAATAAAAGGGCTCAGAAAAATAAAAGGACTAGAAAAGTAAAAGGATTTGAAAAATAAAATGACTCAGAAAAATAAAAGGACTGGAAAAATAAAAATATTAGAAAAATAAAAGGAATATAAAAATAAAAGGACAAAGGAAAATAAAAGGAATAGAAAAATAAAAGGACTAGAAAAATAAAAGGACTCGACAAATAAAAGGACTCAGAAAAATAAAACGACTCAGAAAAAAAAAAGAACTAGAAAAATAAAAGGGCTCAGAAAAATAAAAGGACTAGAAAAGTAAAAGGATTTGAAAAATAAAAGGACTCAGAAAAATAAAAGGACTGGAAAAATAAAAAGATTAGAAAAATAAAAGGAATATAAAAATAAAAGGACTAAGGAAAATAAAAGGAATAGAAAAATAAAAGGACTAGAAAAATAAAAGGAATCGACAAATAAAAGGACTCAGAAAAATAAAAGGACTCAGAAAAAAAAAGAACTAGAAAAATTAAAGGGCTCAGAAAAATAAAAGGACTAGAAAAGTATAAGGATTTGAAAAATAAAAGGACTCAGAAAAATAAAAGCACTGGAAAAAAAAATTACTGGAAAAATAAAAGGACAAGAAAAATAAACGGATTTGAAAAATAAAAGGACTCGAAAAATAAAAGGACTGGAAAAGTAAAAGGATTTGAAAAATAAAAAGACTCAGAAAACTAAAAGGAATAGAAATATAAAAGAACTAGAGAAAAAAAAAGGACTAGAAAAATAAAAAGACTCAGAAAAATAAATGGACTTGAAAAATAAAAGGACTCAGAAAAATAAAAGGTCTAGAAAAGTAAAAGGACTAGAAAAATAAAAAGACTCAGAAAAATAAAAGGATTAGAAAAATAAAAGGACTCAGGAAAATAAAAGGGGTTAGAAAAATAAAATGACTGGAAAAATAAGATGACTGGAAAAATCAAAGGACTCAGAAAAATAACAGGACTCAGAAAAAAAAAGAACTAGAAAAATAAAATGGCTCAGAAAAATAAAAGGACCAGAAAAGTAAAAGGATTTGAAAAATAAAAGGACTTGGAAAAGTAAAAGCACTCGAAAAATATAGGGACTCGAAAATTAAAAGGACTGGAAAAATAAAAGGACTCAGAAAAATAAAAGGATTTGAAAAATAAAAGGACTCAGGAAAATAAAAGGGGTTAGAAAAATAAAATGACTGGAAAAATAAGAGGACTGGAAAAATCAAAGGACTCAGAAAAATAACAGGACTCAGAAAAAAAAAGAACTAGAAAAATAAAATGGCTCACAAAAATAAAAGGACCAGAAAAGTAAAAGGATTTGAAAAATAAAAGGACTTGGAAAAGTAAAAGCACTCGAAAAATATAGGGACTCGAAAATTAAAAGGACTGGAAAAATAAAAGGATTAGAAAAATAAAAGGACTCAGGAAAATAAAAGGGGTTAGAAAAATAAAATGACTGGAAAAATAATAGGACTGGAAAAATCAAAGGACTCAGAAAAATAAAAGGACTAGAAAAATAAAAAGATTAGAAAAATAGAAGGCCTATAAAAATAAAAGGACAAAGGAAAATAAAAGGAATAGAAAAATAAAAGGACTAGAAAAATAAAAGGACTCGACAAATAAAAGGACTCAGAAAAATAAAACGACTCAGAAAAAAAAAAGAACTAGAAAAATAAAAGGGCTCAGAAAAATAAAAGGACTAGAAAAGTAAAAGGATTTGAAAAATAAAAGGACTCAGAAAAATAAAAGGACTGGAAAAATAAAAAGATTAGAAAAATAAAAGGAATATAAAAATAAAAGGACTAAGGAGAATAAAAGGAATAGAAAAATAAAAGGACTAGAAAAATAAAAGGACTCAGAAAAATAAAAGGACTCAGCAAAAAAAAGGGCTCAGATAAATAAAAGGACTAGAAAAGTATAAGGATTTGAAAAATAAAAGGACTGGAAAAAAAAATGACTGGAAAAATAAAAGGACAAGAAAAATAAAAGGATTTGAAAAATAAAAGGACTCGAAAAATAAAAGGACTGGAAAAGTAAAAGGATTTGAAAAATAAAAAGACTCAGAAAACTAAAAGGAATAGAAATATAAAAGAACTAGAGAAAAAAAAAGGACTAGAAAACTAAAAAGACTCAGAAAAATAAATGGATTTGAAAAATAAAAGGACTCAGAAAAATAAAAGGACTAGAAAAGTAAAAGGACTAGAAAAATAAAAAGACTCAGAAAAATAAAAGGATTAGAAAAATAAAAGGACTCAGGAAAATAAAAGGGGTTAGAAAAATAAAATGACTTGAAAAATAATAGGACTGGAAAAATCAAAGGACTCAGAAAAATAACAGGACTAGAAAAATAAAAAGATTAGAAAAATAAAAGGACTATAAAAATAAAAGGACTAAGGAAAATAAAAGGAATAGAAAAATAAAAGGACTAGAAAAATAAAAGGACTAGAAAAATAAAAGGACTCAGAAAAATAAAAGGACTCAGAAAAAAAAAGAACTAGAAAAATATAAGGTCTCAGAAAAATAAAAGGACTAGAAAAGTAAAAGGATTTGAAAAATAAAAGGACTTAGAAAAATAAAGGACTGGAAAAATAAAAAGACTCGAAAAATAAAAGGACTAGAAAAGTAAAAGGACTAGAAGAATAAAAGGACTAGAAAAGTAAAAGGACTAGAAGAATATAAGGACTCAGAGAAATAAAAGGACTCAGAGAAATAAAAGGACTCGACAAATAAAAGGACTCAGAGAAATAAAAGGACTCGACAAATAAAAGGACTCAGAAAAATAAAAGTACTCAGAAAAATAAAGAACTAGAAAAATAAAAGGGGTCATAAAAATAAAAGGTCCAGAAAAGTAAAAGGATTTGAAAAATAAAAGGACTTGGAAAAGTAAAAGCTCTCGAAAAATATAGGGCCTCGAAAAATAAAAGGACTGGAAAAATAAAAGGACTCAGAAAAATAAAAGGATTAGAAAAATAAAAGGACTCAGGAAAATAAAAGGGGTTAGAAAAATAAAATGACTGGAAAAATAATAGGACTGGAAAAATCAAAGGACTCAGAAAAATAAAAGGACTAGAAAAATAAAAAGATTAGAAAAATAAAAGGACTATAAAAATAAAAGGACTAAGGAAAATAAAAGGAATAGAAAAATAAAAGGACTAGAAAAATAAAAGGATTCGACAAATAAAAGGACTCAGAAAAATAAAAGGACTCAGAAAAAAAAAGAACTAGAAAAATAAAAGGGCTCTGAAAAATAAAAGGAGTAGAAAAGTAAAAGGATTTGAAAAATAAAAGGACTCAGAAAAAAAAAAAGGACTAGAAAAATAAAAAGACTCGAAAAATAAAAGGACCAGAAAAGTAAAAGGACTAGAAGAATAAAAGGACTTGAAAAGTAAAAGGACTAGAAGAATATAAGGACTCAGAGAAATAAAAGGACTCAGAAAAATAAAAGGACTCGACAAATAAAAGGACTCAGAAAAATAAAAGGACTCAGAAAAAAAAAGAACTAGAAAAATAAAAGTGCTCAGAAAAATAAAAGGACCAGAAAAGTAAAAGGATTTGAAAAATAAAAGGACTTGGAAAAGTAAAAGCACTCGAAAAATATAGGGACTCGAAAATTAAAAGGACTGGAAAAATAAAAGGACTCAGAAAAATAAAAGGATTTGAAAAATAAAAGGACTCAGGAAAATAAAAGGGGTTAGAAAAATAAAATGACAGGAAAAATAATAGGACTGGAAAAATCAAAGGACTCAGAAAAATAAAAGGACTAGAAAAATAAAAAGATTAGAAAAATAGAAGGACTATAAAAATAAAAGGACAAAGGAAAATAAAAGGAATAGAAAAATAAAAGGACTAGAAAAATAAAAGGACTCGACAAATAAAAGGACTCAGAAAAATAAAAGGACTCAGAAAAAAAAAAGAACTAGAAAAATAAAAGGGCTCAGAAAAATAAAAGGACTAGAAAAGTAAAAGGATTTGAAAAATGAAAGGACTGGAAAAATAAAAAGATTAGAAAAATAAAAGGAATATAAAAATAAAAGGACTAAGGAAAATAAAAGGAATAGAAAAATAAAAGGACTAGAAAAATAAAAGGACTCGACAAATAAAAGGACTCAGAAAAATAAAAGGACTCGACAAATAAAAGGACTCAGAAAAATAAAAGGACTCAGAATAAAAAAGAACTAGAAAAATAAAAGGGCTCAGAAAAATAAAAGCACTAGAAAAGTATAAGGATTTGAAAAATAAAAGGACTCAGAAATATAAAAGGACTGGAAAAAAAATGACTGGAAAAATAAAAGGACAAGAAAAATAAAAGGATTTGAAAAATAAAAGGACTCGAAAAATAAAAGGACTGGAAAAGTAAAAGGATTTGAAAAATAAAAAGACTCAGAAAACTAAAAGGAATAGAAATATAAAAGAACTAGAGAAAAAAAAGGACTAGAAAAATAAAAAGACTCAGAAAAATAAATGGACTTGAAAAATAAAAGGACTCAGAAAAAAAAAAGGTCTAGAAAAGTAAAAGGACTAGAAAAATAAAAAGACTCAGAAAAATAAAAGGATTAGAAAAATAAAAGGACTCAGGAAAATAAAAGGGGTTAGAAAAATAAAATGACTGGAAAAATAATAGGACTGGAAAAATCAAAGGACTCAGAAAAATAACAGGACTAGAAAAATAAAAAGATTAGAAAAATAAAAGGACTAAGGAAAATAAAAGGAATAGAAAAATAAAAAGACTAGAAAAATAAAAGGACTAGAAAAATAAAAGGACTCAGAAAAATAAAAGGACTCAGAAAAAAAAAGAACTAGAAAAATAAAAGGTCTCAGAAAAATAAAAGGACTAGAAAAGTAAAAGGAATTGAAAAATAAAAGGACTTAGAAAAATAAAGGACTGGAAAAATAAAAAACTCGAAAAATAAAAGGACTAGAAAAGTAAAAGGACTAGAAGAATAAAAGGACTAGAAAAGTAAAAGGACTAGAAGAATATAAGGACTCAGAGAAATAAAAGGACTCAGAGAAATAAAAGGACTCGACAAATAAAAGGACTCAGAAAAATAAAAGGACTCAGAAAAAAAAAAGAACTAGAAAAATAAAAGGGCTCAGAAAAATAAAAGGACTAGAAAAGTAAAAGGATTTGAAAAATAAAAGGACTCAGAAAAATAAAAGGACTGGAAAAATAAAAAGATTAGAAAAATAAAAGGAATATAAAAATAAAAGGACAAAGAAAAATAAAAGGAATAGAAAAATAAAAGGACTAGAAAAATAAAAGGAATCGACAAATAAAAGGACTCAGAAAAATAAAAGGACTCAGAAAAAAAAGAACTAGAAAAATAAAAGCGCTCAGAAAAAAGAACTAGAAAAATAAAAGGACTAGAAAAATAAAAGGACTCAGAAAAATAAAAGGACTCAGCAAAAAAAAGGGCTCAGATAAATAAAAGGACTAGAAAAGTATAAGGATTTGAAAAATAAAAGGACTGGAAAAAAAAATGACTGGAAAAATAAAAGGACAAGAAAAATAAAAGGATTTGAAAAATAAAAGGACTCGAAAAATAAAAGGACTGGAAAAGTAAAAGGATTTGAAAAATAAAAAGACTCAGAAAACTAAAAGGAATAGAAATATAAAAGAACTAGAGAAAAAAAAAGGACTAGAAAAATAAAAAGACTCAGAAAAATAAATGGATTTGAAAAATAAAAGGACTCAGAAAAATAAAAGGACTAGAAAAGTAAAAGGACTAGAAAAATAAAAAGACTCAGAAAAATAAAAGGATTAGAAAAATAAAAGGACTCAGGAAAATAAAAGGGGTTAGAAAAATAAAATGACTTGAAAAATAATAGGACTGGAAAAATCAAAGGACTCAGAAAAATAACAGGACTAGAAAAATAAAAAGATTAGAAAAATAAAAGGACTATAAAAATAAAAGGACTAAGGAAAATAAAAGGAATAGAAAAATAAAAGGACTAGAAAAATAAAAGGACTCAGAAAAATAAAAGGACTCAGAAAAAAAAAGAACTAGAAAAATATAAGGTCTCAGAAAAATAAAAGGACTAGAAAAGTAAAAGGATTTGAAAAATAAAAGGACTTAGAAAAATAAAGGACTGGAAAAATAAAAAGACTCGAAAAATAAAAGGACTAGAAAAGTAAAAGGACTAGAAGAATAAAAGGACTAGAAAAGTAAAAGGACTAGAAGAATATAAGGACTCAGAGAAAAAAAAGGACTCAGAGAAATAAAAGGACTCGACAAATAAAAGGACTCAGAAAAATAAAAGGACTCAGAAAAAAAAAAGAACTAGAAATATAAAAGGGCTCAGAAAAATAAAAGGACTAGAAAAGTAAAAGGATTTGAAAAATAAAAGGACTCAGAAAAATAAAAGGACTGGAAAAATAAAAAGATTAGAAAAATAAAAGGAATATAAAAATAAAAGGACTAAGGAAAATAAAAGGAATAAAAAAATAAAAGGACTAGAAAAATATAAGGACTCAGAAAAATAAAAGGACTCAGCAAAAAAAAGGGCTCAGATAAATAAAAGGACTAGAAAAGTATAAGGATTTGAAAAATAAAAGGACTGGAAAAAAAAATGACTGGAAAAATAAAAGGACAAGAAAAATAAAAGGATTTGAAAAATAAAAGGACTCGAAAAATAAAAGGACTGGAAAAGTAAAAGGATTTGAAAAATAAAAAGACTCAGAAAACTAAAAGGAATAGAAATATAAAAGAACTAGAGAAAAAAAAAGGACTAGAAAAATAAAAAGACTCAGAAAAATAAATGGATTTGAAAAATAAAAGGACTCAGAAAAATAAAAGGACTAGAAAAGTAAAAGGACTAGAAAAATAAAAAGACTCAGAAAAATAAAAGGATTAGAAAAATAAAAGGACTCAGGAAAATAAAAGGGGTTAGAAAAATAAAATGACTTGAAAAATAATAGGACTGGAAAAATCAAAGGACTCAGAAAAATAACAGGACTAGAAAAATAAAAAGATTAGAAAAATAAAAGGACTATAAAAATAAAAGGACTAAGGAAAATAAAAGGAATAGAAAAATAAAAGGACTAGAAAAATAAAAGGACTAGAAAAATAAAAGGACTCAGAAAAATAAAAGGACTCAGAAAAAAAAAGAACTAGAAAAATATAAGGTCTCGGAAAAATAAAAGGACTAGAAAAGTAAAAGGATTTGAAAAATAAAAGGACTTAGAAAAATAAAGGACTGGAAAAATAAAAAGACTCGAAAAATAAAAGGACTAGAAAAGTAAAAGGACTAGAAGAATAAAAGGACTAGAAAAGTAAAAGGACTAGAAGAATATAAGGACTCAGAGAAATAAAAGGACTCAGAGAAATAAAAGGACTCGACAAATAAAAGGACTCAGAGAAATAAAAGGACTCGACAAATAAAAGGACTCAGAAAAATAAAAGTACTCAGAAAAATAAAGAACTAGAAAAATAAAAGGGGTCATAAAAATAAAAGGTCCAGAAAAGTAAAAGGATTTGAAAAATAAAAGGACTTGGAAAAGTAAAAGCTCTCGAAAAATATAGGGCCTCGAAAAATAAAAGGACTGGAAAAATAAAAGGACTCAGAAAAATAAAAGGATTAGAAAAATAAAAGGACTCAGGAAAATAAAAGGGGTTAGAAAAATAAAATGACTGGAAAAATAATAGGACTGGAAAAATCAAAGGACTCAGAAAAATAAAAGGACTAGAAAAATAAAAAGATTAGAAAAATAAAAGGACTATAAAAATAAAAGGACTAAGGAAAATAAAAGGAATAGAAAAATAAAAGGATTCGACAAATAAAAGGACTCAGAAAAATAAAAGGACTCAGAAAAAAAAAGAACTAGAAAAATAAAAGGGCTCTGAAAAATAAAAGGAGTAGAAAAGTAAAAGGATTTGAAAAATAAAAGGACTCAGAAAAATAAAAGGACTGGAAAAATAAAAAGACTCGAAAAATAAAAGGACTAGAAAAGTAAAAGGACTAGAAGAATAAAAGGACTTGAAAAGTAAAAGGACTAGAAGAATATAAGGACTCAGAGAAATAAAAGGACTCAGAAAAATAAAAGGACTCGACAAATAAAAGGACTCAGAAAAATAAAAGGACTCAGAACAAAAAAGAACTAGAAAAATAAAAGGGCTCAGAAAAATAAAAGGACCAGAAAAGTAAAAGGATTTGAAAAATAAAAGGACTTGGAAAAGTAAAAGCACTCGAAAAATATAGGGACTCGAAAATTAAAAGGACTGGAAAAATAAAAGGACTCAGAAAAATAAAAGGATTTGAAAAATAAAAGGACACAGGAAAATAAAAGGGGTTAGAAAAATAAAATGACTGGAAAAATAATAGGACTGGAAAAATCAAAGGACTCAGAAAAATAAAAGGACTAGAAAAATAAAAAGATTAGAAAAATAGAAGGCCTATAAAAATAAAAGGACAAAGGAAAATAAAAGGAATAGAAAAATAAAAGGACTAGAAAAATAAAAGGACTCGACAAATAAAAGGACTCAGAAAAATAAAAGGACTCAGAAAAAAAAAAGAACTAGAAAAATAAAAGGGCTCAGAAAAATAAAAGGACTAGAAAAGTAAAAGGATTTGAAAAATAAAAGGACTGGAAAAATAAAAAGATTAGAAAAATAAAAGGAATATAAAAATAAAAGGACTAAGGAAAATAAAAGGAATAGAAAAATAAAAGGACTAGAAAAATAAAAGGACTCGACAAATAAAAGGACTCAGAAAAATAAAAGGACTCGACAAATAAAAGGACTCAGAAAAATAAAAGGACTCAGAATAAAAAAGAACTAGAAAAATAAAAGGGCTCAGAAAAATAAAAGCACTAGAAAAGTATAAGGATTTGAAAAATAAAAGGACTCAGAAATATAAAAGGACTGGAAAAAAAATGACTGGAAAAATAAAAGGACAAGAAAAATAAAAGGATTTGAAAAATAAAAGGACTGGAAAAGTAAAAGGATTTGAAAAATAAAAAGACTCAGAAAACTAAAAGGAATAGAAATATAAAAGAACTAGAGAAAAAAAAAGGACTAGAAAAATAAAAAGACTCAGAAAAATAAATGGACTTGAAAAATAAAAGGACTCAGAAAAAAAAAAGGTCTAGAAAAGTAAAAGGACTAGAAAAATAAAAAGACTCAGAAAAATAAAAGGATTAGAAAAATAAAAGGACTCAGGAAAATAAAAGGGGTTAGAAAAATAAAATGACTGGAAAAATAATAGGACTGGAAAAATCAAAGGACTCAGAAAAATAACAGGACTAGAAAAATAAAAAGATTAGAAAAATAAAAGGACTAAGGAAAATAAAAGGAATAGAAAAATAAAAGGACTAGAAAAATAAAAGGACTCAGAAAAATAAAAGGACTCAGAAAAAAAAAGAACTAGAAAAATAAAAGGTCTCAGAAAAATAAAAGGACTAGAAAAGTAAAAGGAATTGAAAAATAAAAGGACTTAGAAAAATAAAGGACTGCAAAAATAAAAAGACTCGAAAAATAAAAGGACTAGAAAAGTAAAAGGACTAAAAGAATAAAAGGACTAGAAAAGTAAAAGGACTTGAAGAATATAAGGACTCAGAGAAATAAAAGGACTCAGAGAAATAAAAGGACTCGACAAATAAAAGGACTCAGAAAAATAAAAGGACTCAGAAAAAAAAAAGAACTAGAAAAATAAAAGGGCTCAGAAAAATAAAAGGACCAGAAAAGTAAAAGGATTTGAAAAATAAAAGGACTTGGAAAAGTAAAAGCTCTCGAAAAATATAGGGACTCGAAAAATAAAAGGACTGGAAAAATAAAAGGACTCAGAAAAATAAAAGGATTAGAAAAATAAAAGGACTCAGGAAAATAAAAGGGGTTAGAAAAATAAAATGACTGGAAAAATAATAGGACTGGAAAAATCAAAGGACTCAGAAAAATAAAAAGACTAGAAAAATAAAAAGATTAGAAAAATAAAAGGACTATAAAAATAAAAGGACTAAGGAAAATAAAAGGAATAGAAAAATAAAAGGACTAGAAAAATAAAAGGACTCGACAAATAAAAGGACTCAGAAAAATAAAAGGACTCAGAAAAAAAAAGAACTAGAAAAATAAAAGGGCTCAGAATAATAAAAGGACTAGAAAAGTAAAAGGATTTGAAAAATAAAAGGACTCAGAAAAATAAAAGGACTGGAAAAATAAAAAGACTCGAAAAATAAAAGGACTAGAAAAGTAAAAGGACTAGAAGAATAAAAGGACTTGAAAAGTAAAAGGACTAGAAGAATATAAGGACTCAGAGAAATAAAAGGACTCAGAAAAATAAAAGGACTCGACAAATAAAAGGACTCAGAAAAATAAAAGGACTCAGAAAAAAAAAAGAACTAGAAAAATAAAAGGGCTCAGAAAAATAAAAGGACCAGAAAAGTAAAAGGATTTGAAAAATAAAGGGACTTGGAAAAGTAAAAGCATTCGAAAAATATAGGGACTCGAAAATTAAAAGGACTGGAAAAATAAAAGGACTCAGAAAAATAAAAGGATTAGAAAAATAAAAGGACTTAGGAAAATAAAAGGGGTTAGAAAAATAAAATGACTGGAAAAATAATAGGACTGGAAAAATCAAAGGACTCAGAAAAATAAAAGGACTAGAAAAATAAAAAGATTAGAAAAATAGAAGGCCTATAAAAATAAAAGGACAAAGGAAAATAAAAGGAATAGAAAAAAAAGGACTAGAAAAATAAAAGGACTCGACAAATAAAAGGACTCAGAAAAATAAAAGGACTCAGAAAAAAAAAGAACTAGAAAAATAAAAGTGCTCAGAAAAATAAAAGGACTAGAAAAGTAAAAGGATTTGAAAAATAAAAGGACTCAGAAAAATAAAAGGACTGGAAAAATAAAAAGATTAGAAAAATAAAAGGAATATAAAAATAAAAGGACTAAGGAAAATAAAAGGAATAGAAAAATAAAAGGACTAGAAAAATAAAAGGACTAGAAAAATAAAAGGACTCAGAAAAATAAAAGGACTCAGCAAAAAAAAGAACTAGAAAAATAAAAGGGCTCAGAAAAATAAAAGGACTAGAAAAGTATAAGGATTTGAAAAATAAAAGGACTGGAAAAAAAAATGACTGGAAAAATAAAAGGACAAGAAAAATAAAAGGATTTGAAAAATAAAAGGACTCGAAAAATAAAAGGACTGGAAAAGTAAAAGGATTTGAAAAATAAAAAGACTCAGAAAACTAAAAGGAATAGAAATATAAAAGAACTAGAGAAAAAAAAAGGACTAGAAAAATAAAAAGACTCAGAAAAATAAATGGACTTGAAAAATAAAAGGACTAGAAAAGTAAAAGGACTAGAAAAATAAAAAGACTCAGAAAAATAAAAGGATTAGAAAAATAAAAGGACTCAGGAAAATAAAAGGGGTTAGAAAAATAAAATGACTGGAAAAATAATAGGACTGGAAAAATCAAAGGACTCAGAAAAATAACAGGACTAGAAAAATAAAAAGATTAGAAAAATAAAAGGACTATAAAAATAAAAGGACTAAGGAAAATAAAAGGACTAGAAAAATAAAAGGACTCAGAAAAATAAAAGGACTCAGAAAAAAAAGAACTAGAAAAATAAAAGGTCTCAGAAAAATAAAAGGACTAGAAAAGTAAAAGGATTTGAAAAATAAAAGGACTTAGAAAAATAAAGGTCTGGAAAAATAAAAAGACTCGAAAAATAAAAGGACTAGAAAAGTAAAAGGACTAGAAGAATAAAAGGACTAGAAAAGTAAAAGGACTAGAAGAATATAAGGACTCAGAGAAATAAAAGGACTCAGAGAAATAAAAGGACTCGACAAATAAAAGGACTCGACAAATAAAAGGACTCGACAAATAAAAGGACTCAGAAAAATAAAAGTACTCAGAAAAATAAAGAACTAGAAAAATAAAAGGGGTCAGAAAAATAAAAGTTCCAGAAAAGTAAAAGGATTTGAAAAATAAAAGGACTTGGAATAGTAAAAGCACTCGAAAAATATAGGGACTCGAAAAATAAAAGGACTGGAAAAATAAAAGGACTCAGAAAAATAAAAGGATTAGAAAAATAAAAGGACTCAGGAAAATAAAAGGGGTTAGAAAAATAAAATGACTGGAAAAATAATAGGACTGGAAAAATCAAAGGACTCAGAAAAATAAAAGGACTAGAAAAATAAAAGGACTCGACAAATAAAAGGACTCAGAAAAATAAAAGGACTCAGAAAAAAAAAAGAACTAGAAAAATAAAAGGGCTCAGAAAAATAAAAGGACTAGAAAAGTAAAAGGATTTGAAAAATAAAAGGACTGGAAAAAAAAATGACTGGAAAAATAAAAGGACAAGAAAAATAAAAGGATTTGAAAAATAAAAGGACTCGAAAAATAAAAGGACTGGAAAAGTAAAAGGATTTGAAAAATAAAAAGACTCAGAAAACTAAAAGGAATAGAAATATAAAAGAACTAGAGAAAAAAAAAGGACTAGAAAAATAAAAAGACTCAGAAAAATAAATGGACTTGAAAAATAAAAGGACTAGAAAAGTAAAAGGACTAGAAAAATAAAAAGACTCAGAAAAATAAAAGGATTAGAAAAATAAAAGGACTCAGGAAAATAAAAGGGGTTAGAAAAATAAAATGACTGGAAAAATAATAGGACTGGAAAAATCAAAGGACTCAGAAAAATAACAGGACTAGAAAAATAAAAAGATTAGAAAAATAAAAGGACTATAAAAATAAAAGGACTAAGGAAAATAAAAGGACTAGAAAAATAAAAGGACTCAGAAAAATAAAAGGACTCAGAAAAAAAAGAACTAGAAAAATAAAAGGTCTCAGAAAAATAAAAGGACTAGAAAAGTAAAAGGATTTGAAAAATAAAAGGACTTAGAAAAATAAAGGTCTGGAAAAATAAAAAGACTCGAAAAATAAAAGGACTAGAAAAGTAAAAGGACTAGAAGAATAAAAGGACTAGAAAAGTAAAAGGACTAGAAGAATATAAGGACTCAGAGAAATAAAAGGACTCAGAGAAATAAAAGGACTCGACAAATAAAAGGACTCGACAAATAAAAGGACTCGACAAATAAAAGGACTCAGAAAAATAAAAGTACTCAGAAAAATAAAGAACTAGAAAAATAAAAGGGGTCAGAAAAATAAAAGTTCCAGAAAAGTAAAAGGATTTGAAAAATAAAAGGACTTGGAATAGTAAAAGCACTCGAAAAATATAGGGACTCGAAAAATAAAAGGACTGGAAAAATAAAAGGACTCAGAAAAATAAAAGGATTAGAAAAATAAAAGGACTCAGGAAAATAAAAGGGGTTAGAAAAATAAAATGACTGGAAAAATAATAGGACTGGAAAAATCAAAGGACTCAGAAAAATAACAGGACTAGAAAAATAAAAAGATTAGAAAAATAAAAGGACTCAGAAAAAAAAAGAACTAGAAAAATAAAAGGTCTCAGAAAAATAAAAGGACTAGAAAAGTAAAAGGAATTGAAAAATAAAAGGACTTAGAAAAATAAAGGACTGGAAAAATAAAAAGACTCGAAAAATAAAAGGACTAGAAAAGTAAAAGGACTAGAAGAATAAAAGGACTAGAAAAGTAAAAGGACTAGAAGAATATAAGGACTCAGAGAAATAAAAGGACTCAGAGAAATAAAAGGACTCGACAAATAAAAGGACTCAGAAAAATAAAAGGACTCAGAAAAAAAAAAGAACTAGAAAAATAAAAGGGCTCAGAAAAATAAAAGGACTAGAAAAGTAAAAGGATTTGAAAAATAAAAGGACTCAGAAAAATAAAAGGACTGGAAAAATAAAAAGATTAGAAAAATAAAAGGAATATAAAAATAAAAGGACTAAGGAAAATAAAAGGAATAGAAAAATAAAAGGACTAGAAAAATAAAAGGACTCAGAAAAATAAAAGGACTCAGCAAAAAAAAGAACTAGAAAAAAAAAGGGCTCAGATAAATAAAAGGACTAGAAAAGTATAAGGATTTGAAAAATAAAAGGACTGGAAAAAAAAATGACTGGAAAAATAAAAGGACAAGAAAAATAAAAGGATTTGAAAAATAAAAGGACTCGAAAAATAAAAGGACTGGAAAAGTAAAAGGATTTGAAAAATAAAAAGACTCAGAAAACTAAAAGGAATAGAAATATAAAAGAACTAGAGAAAAAAAAGGACTAGAAAAATAAAAAGACTCAGAAAAATAAATGGATTTGAAAAATAAAAGGACTCAGAAAAATAAAAGGACTAGAAAAGTAAAAGGACTAGAAAAATAAAAAGACTCAGAAAAATAAAAGGATTAGAAAAATAAAAGGACTCAGGAAAATAAAAGGGGTTAGAAAAATAAAATGACTTGAAAAATAATAGGACTGGAAAAATCAAAGGACTCAGAAAAATAACAGGACTAGAAAAATAAAAAGATTAGAAAAATAAAAGGACTATAAAAATAAAAGGACTAAGGAAAATAAAAGGAATAGAAAAATAAAAGGACTAGAAAAATAAAAGGACTCAGAAAAATAAAAGGACTCAGAAAAAAAAAGAACTAGAAAAATATAAGGTCTCAGAAAAATAAAAGGACTAGAAAAGTAAAAGGATTTGAAAAATAAAAGGACTTAGAAAAATAAAGGACTGGAAAAATAAAAAGACTCGAAAAATAAAAGGACTAGAAAAGTAAAAGGACTAGAAGAATAAAAGGACTAGAAAAGTAAAAGGACTAGAAGAATATAAGGACTCAGAGAAATAAAAGGACTCAGAGAAATAAAAGGACTCGACAAATAAAAGGACTCAGAGAAATAAAAGGACTCGACAAATAAAAGGACTCAGAAAAATAAAAGTACTCAGAAAAATAAAGAACTAGAAAAATAAAAGGGGTCATAAAAATAAAAGGTCCAGAAAAGTAAAAGGATTTGAAAAATAAAAGGACTTGGAAAAGTAAAAGCTCTCGAAAAATATAGGGCCTCGAAAAATAAAAGGATTGGAAAAATAAAAGGACTCAGAAAAATAAAAGGATTAGAAAAATAAAAGGACTCAGGAAAATAAAAGGGGTTAGAAAAATAAAATGACTGGAAAAATAATAGGACTGGAAAAATCAAAGGACTCAGAAAAATAAAAGGACTAGAAAAATAAAAAGATTAGAAAAATAAAAGGACTATAAAAATAAAAGGACTAAGGAAAATAAAAGGAATAGAAAAATAAAAGGACTAGAAAAATAAAAGGATTCGACAAATAAAAGGACTCAGAAAAATAAAAGGACTCAGAAAAAAAAAGAACTAGAAAAATAAAAGGGCTCTGAAAAATAAAAGGAGTAGAAAAGTAAAAGGATTTGAAAAATAAAAGGACTCAGAAAAATAAAAGGACTGGAAAAATAAAAAGACTCGAAAAATAAAAGGACCAGAAAAGTAAAAGGACTAGAAGAATAAAAGGACTTGAAAAGTAAAAGGACTAGAAGAATATAAGGACTCAGAGAAATAAAAGGACTCAGAAAAATAAAAGGACTCGACAAATAAAAGGACTCAGAAAAATAAAAGGACTCAGAAAAAAAAAGAACTAGAAAAATAAAAGGGCTCAGAAAAATAAAAGGACTCAGAAAAAAAAAGAACTAGAAAAATATAAGGTCTCAGAAAAATAAAAGGACTAGAAAAGTAAAAGGATTTGAAAAATAAAAGGACTTAGAAAAATAAAGGTCTGGAAAAATAAAAAGACTCGAAAAATAAAAGGACTAGAAAAGTAAAAGGACTAGAAGAATAAAAGGACTAGAAAAGTAAAAGGACTAGAAGAATATAAGGACTCAGAGAAATAAAAGGACTCAGAGAAATAAAAGGACTCGACAAATAAAAGGACTCGACAAATAAAAGGACTCGACAAATAAAAGGACTCAGAAAAATAAAAGTACTCAGAAAAATAAAGAACTAGAAAAATAAAAGGGGTCAGAAAAATAAAAGTTCCAGAAAAGTAAAAGGATTTGAAAAATAAAAGGACTTGGAATAGTAAAAGCACTCGAAAAATATAGGGACTCGAAAAATAAAAGGACTGGAAAAATAAAAGGACTCAGAAAAATAAAAGGATTAGAAAAATAAAAGGACTCAGGAAAATAAAAGGGGTTAGAAAAATAAAATGACTGGAAAAATAATAGGACTGGAAAAATCAAAGGACTCAGAAAAATAACAGGACTAGAAAAATAAAAAGATTAGAAAAATAAAAGGACTCAGAAAAAAAAAGAACTAGAAAAATAAAAGGTCTCAGAAAAATAAAAGGACTAGAAAAGTAAAAGGAATTGAAAAATAAAAGGACTTAGAAAAATAAAGGACTGGAAAAATAAAAAGACTCGAAAAATAAAAGGACTAGAAAAGTAAAAGGACTAGAAGAATAAAAGGACTAGAAAAGTAAAAGGACTAGAAGAATATAAGGACTCAGAGAAATAAAAGGACTCAGAGAAATAAAAGGACTCGACAAATAAAAGGACTCAGAAAAATAAAAGGACTCAGAAAAAAAAAAGAACTAGAAAAATAAAAGGGCTCAGAAAAATAAAAGGACTAGAAAAGTAAAAGGATTTGAAAAATAAAAGGACTCAGAAAAATAAAAGGACTGGAAAAATAAAAAGATTAGAAAAATAAAAGGAATATAAAAATAAAAGGACTAAGGAAAATAAAAGGAATAGAAAAATAAAAGGACTAGAAAAATAAAAGGACTCAGAAAAATAAAAGGACTCAGCAAAAAAAAGAACTAGAAAAAAAAAGGGCTCAGATAAATAAAAGGACTAGAAAAGTATAAGGATTTGAAAAATAAAAGGACTGGAAAAAAAAATGACTGGAAAAATAAAAGGACAAGAAAAATAAAAGGATTTGAAAAATAAAAGGACTCGAAAAATAAAAGGACTGGAAAAGTAAAAGGATTTGAAAAATAAAAAGACTCAGAAAACTAAAAGGAATAGAAATATAAAAGAACTAGAGAAAAAAAAGGACTAGAAAAATAAAAAGACTCAGAAAAATAAATGGATTTGAAAAATAAAAGGACTCAGAAAAATAAAAGGACTAGAAAAGTAAAAGGACTAGAAAAATAAAAAGACTCAGAAAAATAAAAGGATTAGAAAAATAAAAGGACTCAGGAAAATAAAAGGGGTTAGAAAAATAAAATGACTTGAAAAATAATAGGACTGGAAAAATCAAAGGACTCAGAAAAATAACAGGACTAGAAAAATAAAAAGATTAGAAAAATAAAAGGACTATAAAAATAAAAGGACTAAGGAAAATAAAAGGAATAGAAAAATAAAAGGACTAGAAAAATAAAAGGACTCAGAAAAATAAAAGGACTCAGAAAAAAAAAGAACTAGAAAAATATAAGGTCTCAGAAAAATAAAAGGACTAGAAAAGTAAAAGGATTTGAAAAATAAAAGGACTTAGAAAAATAAAGGACTGGAAAAATAAAAAGACTCGAAAAATAAAAGGACTAGAAAAGTAAAAGGACTAGAAGAATAAAAGGACTAGAAAAGTAAAAGGACTAGAAGAATATAAGGACTCAGAGAAATAAAAGGACTCAGAGAAATAAAAGGACTCGACAAATAAAAGGACTCAGAGAAATAAAAGGACTCGACAAATAAAAGGACTCAGAAAAATAAAAGTACTCAGAAAAATAAAGAACTAGAAAAATAAAAGGGGTCATAAAAATAAAAGGTCCAGAAAAGTAAAAGGATTTGAAAAATAAAAGGACTTGGAAAAGTAAAAGCTCTCGAAAAATATAGGGCCTCGAAAAATAAAAGGATTGGAAAAATAAAAGGACTCAGAAAAATAAAAGGATTAGAAAAATAAAAGGACTCAGGAAAATAAAAGGGGTTAGAAAAATAAAATGACTGGAAAAATAATAGGACTGGAAAAATCAAAGGACTCAGAAAAATAAAAGGACTAGAAAAATAAAAAGATTAGAAAAATAAAAGGACTATAAAAATAAAAGGACTAAGGAAAATAAAAGGAATAGAAAAATAAAAGGACTAGAAAAATAAAAGGATTCGACAAATAAAAGGACTCAGAAAAATAAAAGGACTCAGAAAAAAAAAGAACTAGAAAAATAAAAGGGCTCTGAAAAATAAAAGGAGTAGAAAAGTAAAAGGATTTGAAAAATAAAAGGACTCAGAAAAATAAAAGGACTGGAAAAATAAAAAGACTCGAAAAATAAAAGGACCAGAAAAGTAAAAGGACTAGAAGAATAAAAGGACTTGAAAAGTAAAAGGACTAGAAGAATATAAGGACTCAGAGAAATAAAAGGACTCAGAAAAATAAAAGGACTCGACAAATAAAAGGACTCAGAAAAATAAAAGGACTCAGAAAAAAAAAGAACTAGAAAAATAAAAGGGCTCAGAAAAATAAAAGGACTCAGAAAAAAAAAGAACTAGAAAAATATAAGGTCTCAGAAAAATAAAAGGACTAGAAAAGTAAAAGGATTTGAAAAATAAAAGGACTTAGAAAAATAAAGGTCTGGAAAAATAAAAAGACTCGAAAAATAAAAGGACTAGAAAAGTAAAAGGACTAGAAGAATAAAAGGACTAGAAAAGTAAAAGGACTAGAAGAATATAAGGACTCAGAGAAATAAAAGGACTCAGAGAAATAAAAGGACTCGACAAATAAAAGGACTCGACAAATAAAAGGACTCGACAAATAAAAGGACTCAGAAAAATAAAAGTACTCAGAAAAATAAAGAACTAGAAAAATAAAAGGGGTCAGAAAAATAAAAGTTCCAGAAAAGTAAAAGGATTTGAAAAATAAAAGGACTTGGAATAGTAAAAGCACTCGAAAAATATAGGGACTCGAAAAATAAAAGGACTGGAAAAATAAAAGGACTCAGAAAAATAAAAGGATTAGAAAAATAAAAGGACTCAGGAAAATAAAAGGGGTTAGAAAAATAAAATGACTGGAAAAATAATAGGACTGGAAAAATCAAAGGACTCAGAAAAATAACAGGACTAGAAAAATAAAAAGATTAGAAAAATAAAAGGACTCAGAAAAAAAAAGAACTAGAAAAATAAAAGGTCTCAGAAAAATAAAAGGACTAGAAAAGTAAAAGGAATTGAAAAATAAAAGGACTTAGAAAAATAAAGGACTGGAAAAATAAAAAGACTCGAAAAATAAAAGGACTAGAAAAGTAAAAGGACTAGAAGAATAAAAGGACTAGAAAAGTAAAAGGACTAGAAGAATATAAGGACTCAGAGAAATAAAAGGACTCAGAGAAATAAAAGGACTCGACAAATAAAAGGACTCAGAAAAATAAAAGGACTCAGAAAAAAAAAAGAACTAGAAAAATAAAAGGGCTCAGAAAAATAAAAGGACTAGAAAAGTAAAAGGATTTGAAAAATAAAAGGACTCAGAAAAATAAAAGGACTGGAAAAATAAAAAGATTAGAAAAATAAAAGGAATATAAAAATAAAAGGACTAAGGAAAATAAAAGGAATAGAAAAATAAAAGGACTAGAAAAATAAAAGGACTCAGAAAAATAAAAGGACTCAGCAAAAAAAAGAACTAGAAAAAAAAAGGGCTCAGATAAATAAAAGGACTAGAAAAGTATAAGGATTTGAAAAATAAAAGGACTGGAAAAAAAAATGACTGGAAAAATAAAAGGACAAGAAAAATAAAAGGATTTGAAAAATAAAAGGACTCGAAAAATAAAAGGACTGGAAAAGTAAAAGGATTTGAAAAATAAAAAGACTCAGAAAACTAAAAGGAATAGAAATATAAAAGAACTAGAGAAAAAAAAGGACTAGAAAAATAAAAAGACTCAGAAAAATAAATGGATTTGAAAAATAAAAGGACTCAGAAAAATAAAAGGACTAGAAAAGTAAAAGGACTAGAAAAATAAAAAGACTCAGAAAAATAAAAGGATTAGAAAAATAAAAGGACTCAGGAAAATAAAAGGGGTTAGAAAAATAAAATGACTTGAAAAATAATAGGACTGGAAAAATCAAAGGACTCAGAAAAATAACAGGACTAGAAAAATAAAAAGATTAGAAAAATAAAAGGACTATAAAAATAAAAGGACTAAGGAAAATAAAAGGAATAGAAAAATAAAAGGACTAGAAAAATAAAAGGACTCAGAAAAATAAAAGGACTCAGAAAAAAAAAGAACTAGAAAAATATAAGGTCTCAGAAAAATAAAAGGACTAGAAAAGTAAAAGGATTTGAAAAATAAAAGGACTTAGAAAAATAAAGGACTGGAAAAATAAAAAGACTCGAAAAATAAAAGGACTAGAAAAGTAAAAGGACTAGAAGAATAAAAGGACTAGAAAAGTAAAAGGACTAGAAGAATATAAGGACTCAGAGAAATAAAAGGACTCAGAGAAATAAAAGGACTCGACAAATAAAAGGACTCAGAGAAATAAAAGGACTCGACAAATAAAAGGACTCAGAAAAATAAAAGTACTCAGAAAAATAAAGAACTAGAAAAATAAAAGGGGTCATAAAAATAAAAGGTCCAGAAAAGTAAAAGGATTTGAAAAATAAAAGGACTTGGAAAAGTAAAAGCTCTCGAAAAATATAGGGCCTCGAAAAATAAAAGGATTGGAAAAATAAAAGGACTCAGAAAAATAAAAGGATTAGAAAAATAAAAGGACTCAGGAAAATAAAAGGGGTTAGAAAAATAAAATGACTGGAAAAATAATAGGACTGGAAAAATCAAAGGACTCAGAAAAATAAAAGGACTAGAAAAATAAAAAGATTAGAAAAATAAAAGGACTATAAAAATAAAAGGACTAAGGAAAATAAAAGGAATAGAAAAATAAAAGGACTAGAAAAATAAAAGGATTCGACAAATAAAAGGACTCAGAAAAATAAAAGGACTCAGAAAAAAAAAGAACTAGAAAAATAAAAGGGCTCTGAAAAATAAAAGGAGTAGAAAAGTAAAAGGATTTGAAAAATAAAAGGACTCAGAAAAATAAAAGGACTGGAAAAATAAAAAGACTCGAAAAATAAAAGGACCAGAAAAGTAAAAGGACTAGAAGAATAAAAGGACTTGAAAAGTAAAAGGACTAGAAGAATATAAGGACTCAGAGAAATAAAAGGACTCAGAAAAATAAAAGGACTCGACAAATAAAAGGACTCAGAAAAATAAAAGGACTCAGAAAAAAAAAGAACTAGAAAAATAAAAGGGCTCAGAAAAATAAAAGGACTCAGAAAAAAAAAGAACTAGAAAAATATAAGGTCTCAGAAAAATAAAAGGACTAGAAAAGTAAAAGGATTTGAAAAATAAAAGGACTTAGAAAAATAAAGGTCTGGAAAAATAAAAAGACTCGAAAAATAAAAGGACTAGAAAAGTAAAAGGACTAGAAGAATAAAAGGACTAGAAAAGTAAAAGGACTAGAAGAATATAAGGACTCAGAGAAATAAAAGGACTCAGAGAAATAAAAGGACTCGACAAATAAAAGGACTCGACAAATAAAAGGACTCGACAAATAAAAGGACTCAGAAAAATAAAAGTACTCAGAAAAATAAAGAACTAGAAAAATAAAAGGGGTCAGAAAAATAAAAGTTCCAGAAAAGTAAAAGGATTTGAAAAATAAAAGGACTTGGAATAGTAAAAGCACTCGAAAAATATAGGGACTCGAAAAATAAAAGGACTGGAAAAATAAAAGGACTCAGAAAAATAAAAGGATTAGAAAAATAAAAGGACTCAGGAAAATAAAAGGGGTTAGAAAAATAAAATGACTGGAAAAATAATAGGACTGGAAAAATCAAAGGACTCAGAAAAATAACAGGACTAGAAAAATAAAAAGATTAGAAAAATAAAAGGACTCAGAAAAAAAAAGAACTAGAAAAATAAAAGGTCTCAGAAAAATAAAAGGACTAGAAAAGTAAAAGGAATTGAAAAATAAAAGGACTTAGAAAAATAAAGGACTGGAAAAATAAAAAGACTCGAAAAATAAAAGGACTAGAAAAGTAAAAGGACTAGAAGAATAAAAGGACTAGAAAAGTAAAAGGACTAGAAGAATATAAGGACTCAGAGAAATAAAAGGACTCAGAGAAATAAAAGGACTCGACAAATAAAAGGACTCAGAAAAATAAAAGGACTCAGAAAAAAAAAAGAACTAGAAAAATAAAAGGGCTCAGAAAAATAAAAGGACTAGAAAAGTAAAAGGATTTGAAAAATAAAAGGACTCAGAAAAATAAAAGGACTGGAAAAATAAAAAGATTAGAAAAATAAAAGGAATATAAAAATAAAAGGACTAAGGAAAATAAAAGGAATAGAAAAATAAAAGGACTAGAAAAATAAAAGGACTCAGAAAAATAAAAGGACTCAGCAAAAAAAAGAACTAGAAAAAAAAAGGGCTCAGATAAATAAAAGGACTAGAAAAGTATAAGGATTTGAAAAATAAAAGGACTGGAAAAAAAAATGACTGGAAAAATAAAAGGACAAGAAAAATAAAAGGATTTGAAAAATAAAAGGACTCGAAAAATAAAAGGACTGGAAAAGTAAAAGGATTTGAAAAATAAAAAGACTCAGAAAACTAAAAGGAATAGAAATATAAAAGAACTAGAGAAAAAAAAGGACTAGAAAAATAAAAAGACTCAGAAAAATAAATGGATTTGAAAAATAAAAGGACTCAGAAAAATAAAAGGACTAGAAAAGTAAAAGGACTAGAAAAATAAAAAGACTCAGAAAAATAAAAGGATTAGAAAAATAAAAGGACTCAGGAAAATAAAAGGGGTTAGAAAAATAAAATGACTTGAAAAATAATAGGACTGGAAAAATCAAAGGACTCAGAAAAATAACAGGACTAGAAAAATAAAAAGATTAGAAAAATAAAAGGACTATAAAAATAAAAGGACTAAGGAAAATAAAAGGAATAGAAAAATAAAAGGACTAGAAAAATAAAAGGACTCAGAAAAATAAAAGGACTCAGAAAAAAAAAGAACTAGAAAAATATAAGGTCTCAGAAAAATAAAAGGACTAGAAAAGTAAAAGGATTTGAAAAATAAAAGGACTTAGAAAAATAAAGGACTGGAAAAATAAAAAGACTCGAAAAATAAAAGGACTAGAAAAGTAAAAGGACTAGAAGAATAAAAGGACTAGAAAAGTAAAAGGACTAGAAGAATATAAGGACTCAGAGAAATAAAAGGACTCAGAGAAATAAAAGGACTCGACAAATAAAAGGACTCAGAGAAATAAAAGGACTCGACAAATAAAAGGACTCAGAAAAATAAAAGTACTCAGAAAAATAAAGAACTAGAAAAATAAAAGGGGTCATAAAAATAAAAGGTCCAGAAAAGTAAAAGGATTTGAAAAATAAAAGGACTTGGAAAAGTAAAAGCTCTCGAAAAATATAGGGCCTCGAAAAATAAAAGGACTGGAAAAATAAAAGGACTCAGAAAAATAAAAGGATTAGAAAAATAAAAGGACTCAGGAAAATAAAAGGGGTTAGAAAAATAAAATGACTGGAAAAATAATAGGACTGGAAAAATCAAAGGACTCAGAAAAATAACAGGACTAGAAAAATAAAAAGATTAGAAAAATAAAAGGACTCAGAAAAAAAAAGAACTAGAAAAATAAAAGGTCTCAGAAAAATAAAAGGACTAGAAAAGTAAAAGGAATTGAAAAATAAAAGGACTTAGAAAAATAAAGGACTGGAAAAATAAAAAGACTCGAAAAATAAAAGGACTAGAAAAGTAAAAGGACTAGAAGAATAAAAGGACTAGAAAAGTAAAAGGACTAGAAGAATATAAGGACTCAGAGAAATAAAAGGACTCAGAGAAATAAAAGGACTCGACAAATAAAAGGACTCAGAAAAATAAAAGGACTCAGAAAAAAAAAAGAACTAGAAAAATAAAAGGGCTCAGAAAAATAAAAGGACTAGAAAAGTAAAAGGATTTGAAAAATAAAAGGACTCAGAAAAATAAAAGGACTGGAAAAATAAAAAGATTAGAAAAATAAAAGGAATATAAAAATAAAAGGACTAAGGAAAATAAAAGGAATAGAAAAATAAAAGGACTAGAAAAATAAAAGGACTCAGAAAAATAAAAGGACTCAGCAAAAAAAAGAACTAGAAAAAAAAAGGGCTCAGATAAATAAAAGGACTAGAAAAGTATAAGGATTTGAAAAATAAAAGGACTGGAAAAAAAAATGACTGGAAAAATAAAAGGACAAGAAAAATAAAAGGATTTGAAAAATAAAAGGACTCGAAAAATAAAAGGACTGGAAAAGTAAAAGGATTTGAAAAATAAAAAGACTCAGAAAACTAAAAGGAATAGAAATATAAAAGAACTAGAGAAAAAAAAGGACTAGAAAAATAAAAAGACTCAGAAAAATAAATGGATTTGAAAAATAAAAGGACTCAGAAAAATAAAAGGACTAGAAAAGTAAAAGGACTAGAAAAATAAAAAGACTCAGAAAAATAAAAGGATTAGAAAAATAAAAGGACTCAGGAAAATAAAAGGGGTTAGAAAAATAAAATGACTTGAAAAATAATAGGACTGGAAAAATCAAAGGACTCAGAAAAATAACAGGACTAGAAAAATAAAAAGATTAGAAAAATAAAAGGACTATAAAAATAAAAGGACTAAGGAAAATAAAAGGAATAGAAAAATAAAAGGACTAGAAAAATAAAAGGACTCAGAAAAATAAAAGGACTCAGAAAAAAAAAGAACTAGAAAAATATAAGGTCTCAGAAAAATAAAAGGACTAGAAAAGTAAAAGGATTTGAAAAATAAAAGGACTTAGAAAAATAAAGGACTGGAAAAATAAAAAGACTCGAAAAATAAAAGGACTAGAAAAGTAAAAGGACTAGAAGAATAAAAGGACTAGAAAAGTAAAAGGACTAGAAGAATATAAGGACTCAGAGAAATAAAAGGACTCAGAGAAATAAAAGGACTCGACAAATAAAAGGACTCAGAGAAATAAAAGGACTCGACAAATAAAAGGACTCAGAAAAATAAAAGTACTCAGAAAAATAAAGAACTAGAAAAATAAAAGGGGTCATAAAAATAAAAGGTCCAGAAAAGTAAAAGGATTTGAAAAATAAAAGGACTTGGAAAAGTAAAAGCTCTCGAAAAATATAGGGCCTCGAAAAATAAAAGGACTGGAAAAATAAAAGGACTCAGAAAAATAAAAGGATTAGAAAAATAAAAGGACTCAGGAAAATAAAAGGGGTTAGAAAAATAAAATGACTGGAAAAATAATAGGACTGGAAAAATCAAAGGACTCAGAAAAATAAAAGGACTAGAAAAATAAAAAGATTAGAAAAATAAAAGGACTATAAAAATAAAAGGACTAAGGAAAATAAAAGGAATAGAAAAATAAAAGGACTAGAAAAATAAAAGGATTCGACAAATAAAAGGACTCAGAAAAATAAAAGGACTCAGAAAAAAAAAGAACTAGAAAAATAAAAGGGCTCTGAAAAATAAAAGGAGTAGAAAAGTAAAAGGATTTGAAAAATAAAAGGACTCAGAAAAATAAAAGGACTGGAAAAATAAAAAGACTCGAAAAATAAAAGGACCAGAAAAGTAAAAGGACTAGAAGAATAAAAGGACTTGAAAAGTAAAAGGACTAGAAGAATATAAGGACTCAGAGAAATAAAAGGACTCAGAAAAATAAAAGGACTCGACAAATAAAAGGACTCAGAAAAATAAAAGGACTCAGAAAAAAAAAGAACTAGAAAAATAAAAGGGCTCAGAAAAATAAAAGGACTCAGAAAAAAAAAGAACTAGAAAAATATAAGGTCTCAGAAAAATAAAAGGACTAGAAAAGTAAAAGGATTTGAAAAATAAAAGGACTTAGAAAAATAAAGGTCTGGAAAAATAAAAAGACTCGAAAAATAAAAGGACTAGAAAAGTAAAAGGACTAGAAGAATAAAAGGACTAGAAAAGTAAAAGGACTAGAAGAATATAAGGACTCAGAGAAATAAAAGGACTCAGAGAAATAAAAGGACTCGACAAATAAAAGGACTCGACAAATAAAAGGACTCGACAAATAAAAGGACTCAGAAAAATAAAAGTACTCAGAAAAATAAAGAACTAGAAAAATAAAAGGGGTCAGAAAAATAAAAGTTCCAGAAAAGTAAAAGGATTTGAAAAATAAAAGGACTTGGAATAGTAAAAGCACTCGAAAAATATAGGGACTCGAAAAATAAAAGGACTGGAAAAATAAAAGGACTCAGAAAAATAAAAGGATTAGAAAAATAAAAGGACTCAGGAAAATAAAAGGGGTTAGAAAAATAAAATGACTGGAAAAATAATAGGACTGGAAAAATCAAAGGACTCAGAAAAATAACAGGACTAGAAAAATAAAAAGATTAGAAAAATAAAAGGACTCAGAAAAAAAAAGAACTAGAAAAATAAAAGGTCTCAGAAAAATAAAAGGACTAGAAAAGTAAAAGGAATTGAAAAATAAAAGGACTTAGAAAAATAAAGGACTGGAAAAATAAAAAGACTCGAAAAATAAAAGGACTAGAAAAGTAAAAGGACTAGAAGAATAAAAGGACTAGAAAAGTAAAAGGACTAGAAGAATATAAGGACTCAGAGAAATAAAAGGACTCAGAGAAATAAAAGGACTCGACAAATAAAAGGACTCAGAAAAATAAAAGGACTCAGAAAAAAAAAAGAACTAGAAAAATAAAAGGGCTCAGAAAAATAAAAGGACTAGAAAAGTAAAAGGATTTGAAAAATAAAAGGACTCAGAAAAATAAAAGGACTGGAAAAATAAAAAGATTAGAAAAATAAAAGGAATATAAAAATAAAAGGACTAAGGAAAATAAAAGGAATAGAAAAATAAAAGGACTAGAAAAATAAAAGGACTCAGAAAAATAAAAGGACTCAGCAAAAAAAAGAACTAGAAAAAAAAAGGGCTCAGATAAATAAAAGGACTAGAAAAGTATAAGGATTTGAAAAATAAAAGGACTGGAAAAAAAAATGACTGGAAAAATAAAAGGACAAGAAAAATAAAAGGATTTGAAAAATAAAAGGACTCGAAAAATAAAAGGACTGGAAAAGTAAAAGGATTTGAAAAATAAAAAGACTCAGAAAACTAAAAGGAATAGAAATATAAAAGAACTAGAGAAAAAAAAGGACTAGAAAAATAAAAAGACTCAGAAAAATAAATGGATTTGAAAAATAAAAGGACTCAGAAAAATAAAAGGACTAGAAAAGTAAAAGGACTAGAAAAATAAAAAGACTCAGAAAAATAAAAGGATTAGAAAAATAAAAGGACTCAGGAAAATAAAAGGGGTTAGAAAAATAAAATGACTTGAAAAATAATAGGACTGGAAAAATCAAAGGACTCAGAAAAATAACAGGACTAGAAAAATAAAAAGATTAGAAAAATAAAAGGACTATAAAAATAAAAGGACTAAGGAAAATAAAAGGAATAGAAAAATAAAAGGACTAGAAAAATAAAAGGACTCAGAAAAATAAAAGGACTCAGAAAAAAAAAGAACTAGAAAAATATAAGGTCTCAGAAAAATAAAAGGACTAGAAAAGTAAAAGGATTTGAAAAATAAAAGGACTTAGAAAAATAAAGGACTGGAAAAATAAAAAGACTCGAAAAATAAAAGGACTAGAAAAGTAAAAGGACTAGAAGAATAAAAGGACTAGAAAAGTAAAAGGACTAGAAGAATATAAGGACTCAGAGAAATAAAAGGACTCAGAGAAATAAAAGGACTCGACAAATAAAAGGACTCAGAGAAATAAAAGGACTCGACAAATAAAAGGACTCAGAAAAATAAAAGTACTCAGAAAAATAAAGAACTAGAAAAATAAAAGGGGTCATAAAAATAAAAGGTCCAGAAAAGTAAAAGGATTTGAAAAATAAAAGGACTTGGAAAAGTAAAAGCTCTCGAAAAATATAGGGCCTCGAAAAATAAAAGGACTGGAAAAATAAAAGGACTCAGAAAAATAAAAGGATTAGAAAAATAAAAGGACTCAGGAAAATAAAAGGGGTTAGAAAAATAAAATGACTGGAAAAATAATAGGACTGGAAAAATCAAAGGACTCAGAAAAATAAAAGGACTAGAAAAATAAAAAGATTAGAAAAATAAAAGGACTATAAAAATAAAAGGACTAAGGAAAATAAAAGGAATAGAAAAATAAAAGGACTAGAAAAATAAAAGGATTCGACAAATAAAAGGACTCAGAAAAATAAAAGGACTCAGAAAAAAAAAGAACTAGAAAAATAAAAGGGCTCTGAAAAATAAAAGGAGTAGAAAAGTAAAAGGATTTGAAAAATAAAAGGACTCAGAAAAATAAAAGGACTGGAAAAATAAAAAGACTCGAAAAATAAAAGGACCAGAAAAGTAAAAGGACTAGAAGAATAAAAGGACTTGAAAAGTAAAAGGACTAGAAGAATATAAGGACTCAGAGAAATAAAAGGACTCAGAAAAATAAAAGGACTCGACAAATAAAAGGACTCAGAAAAATAAAAGGACTCAGAAAAAAAAAGAACTAGAAAAATAAAAGGGCTCAGAAAAATAAAAGGACTCAGAAAAAAAAAGAACTAGAAAAATATAAGGTCTCAGAAAAATAAAAGGACTAGAAAAGTAAAAGGATTTGAAAAATAAAAGGACTTAGAAAAATAAAGGTCTGGAAAAATAAAAAGACTCGAAAAATAAAAGGACTAGAAAAGTAAAAGGACTAGAAGAATAAAAGGACTAGAAAAGTAAAAGGACTAGAAGAATATAAGGACTCAGAGAAATAAAAGGACTCAGAGAAATAAAAGGACTCGACAAATAAAAGGACTCGACAAATAAAAGGACTCGACAAATAAAAGGACTCAGAAAAATAAAAGTACTCAGAAAAATAAAGAACTAGAAAAATAAAAGGGGTCAGAAAAATAAAAGTTCCAGAAAAGTAAAAGGATTTGAAAAATAAAAGGACTTGGAATAGTAAAAGCACTCGAAAAATATAGGGACTCGAAAAATAAAAGGACTGGAAAAATAAAAGGACTCAGAAAAATAAAAGGATTAGAAAAATAAAAGGACTCAGGAAAATAAAAGGGGTTAGAAAAATAAAATGACTGGAAAAATAATAGGACTGGAAAAATCAAAGGACTCAGAAAAATAACAGGACTAGAAAAATAAAAAGATTAGAAAAATAAAAGGACTCAGAAAAAAAAAGAACTAGAAAAATAAAAGGTCTCAGAAAAATAAAAGGACTAGAAAAGTAAAAGGAATTGAAAAATAAAAGGACTTAGAAAAATAAAGGACTGGAAAAATAAAAAGACTCGAAAAATAAAAGGACTAGAAAAGTAAAAGGACTAGAAGAATAAAAGGACTAGAAAAGTAAAAGGACTAGAAGAATATAAGGACTCAGAGAAATAAAAGGACTCAGAGAAATAAAAGGACTCGACAAATAAAAGGACTCAGAAAAATAAAAGGACTCAGAAAAAAAAAAGAACTAGAAAAATAAAAGGGCTCAGAAAAATAAAAGGACTAGAAAAGTAAAAGGATTTGAAAAATAAAAGGACTCAGAAAAATAAAAGGACTGGAAAAATAAAAAGATTAGAAAAATAAAAGGAATATAAAAATAAAAGGACTAAGGAAAATAAAAGGAATAGAAAAATAAAAGGACTAGAAAAATAAAAGGACTCAGAAAAATAAAAGGACTCAGCAAAAAAAAGAACTAGAAAAAAAAAGGGCTCAGATAAATAAAAGGACTAGAAAAGTATAAGGATTTGAAAAATAAAAGGACTGGAAAAAAAAATGACTGGAAAAATAAAAGGACAAGAAAAATAAAAGGATTTGAAAAATAAAAGGACTCGAAAAATAAAAGGACTGGAAAAGTAAAAGGATTTGAAAAATAAAAAGACTCAGAAAACTAAAAGGAATAGAAATATAAAAGAACTAGAGAAAAAAAAGGACTAGAAAAATAAAAAGACTCAGAAAAATAAATGGATTTGAAAAATAAAAGGACTCAGAAAAATAAAAGGACTAGAAAAGTAAAAGGACTAGAAAAATAAAAAGACTCAGAAAAATAAAAGGATTAGAAAAATAAAAGGACTCAGGAAAATAAAAGGGGTTAGAAAAATAAAATGACTTGAAAAATAATAGGACTGGAAAAATCAAAGGACTCAGAAAAATAACAGGACTAGAAAAATAAAAAGATTAGAAAAATAAAAGGACTATAAAAATAAAAGGACTAAGGAAAATAAAAGGAATAGAAAAATAAAAGGACTAGAAAAATAAAAGGACTCAGAAAAATAAAAGGACTCAGAAAAAAAAAGAACTAGAAAAATATAAGGTCTCAGAAAAATAAAAGGACTAGAAAAGTAAAAGGATTTGAAAAATAAAAGGACTTAGAAAAATAAAGGACTGGAAAAATAAAAAGACTCGAAAAATAAAAGGACTAGAAAAGTAAAAGGACTAGAAGAATAAAAGGACTAGAAAAGTAAAAGGACTAGAAGAATATAAGGACTCAGAGAAATAAAAGGACTCAGAGAAATAAAAGGACTCGACAAATAAAAGGACTCAGAGAAATAAAAGGACTCGACAAATAAAAGGACTCAGAAAAATAAAAGTACTCAGAAAAATAAAGAACTAGAAAAATAAAAGGGGTCATAAAAATAAAAGGTCCAGAAAAGTAAAAGGATTTGAAAAATAAAAGGACTTGGAAAAGTAAAAGCTCTCGAAAAATATAGGGCCTCGAAAAATAAAAGGACTGGA
This sequence comes from Cinnamomum chago, assembly GCA_038049695.1. NCBI lineage: Eukaryota > Viridiplantae > Streptophyta > Magnoliopsida > Laurales > Lauraceae > Cinnamomum > Cinnamomum chago. The sequence goes on along the minus strand of CP142462.1, from coordinate 59,658,735 downwards.
AAAATAAAAGGACTCAGAAAAATAAAAGGATTAGAAAAATAAAAGGACTCAGGAAAATAAAAGGGGTTAGAAAAATAAAATGACTGGAAAAATAATAGGACTGGAAAAATCAAAGGACTCAGAAAAATAAAAGGACTAGAAAAATAAAAAGATTAGAAAAATAAAAGGACTATAAAAATAAAAGGACTAAGGAAAATAAAAGGAATAGAAAAATAAAAGGACTAGAAAAATAAAAGGATTCGACAAATAAAAGGACTCAGAAAAATAAAAGGACTCAGAAAAAAAAAGAACTAGAAAAATAAAAGGGCTCTGAAAAATAAAAGGAGTAGAAAAGTAAAAGGATTTGAAAAATAAAAGGACTCAGAAAAATAAAAGGACTGGAAAAATAAAAAGACTCGAAAAATAAAAGGACCAGAAAAGTAAAAGGACTAGAAGAATAAAAGGACTTGAAAAGTAAAAGGACTAGAAGAATATAAGGACTCAGAGAAATAAAAGGACTCAGAAAAATAAAAGGACTCGACAAATAAAAGGACTCAGAAAAATAAAAGGACTCAGAAAAAAAAAGAACTAGAAAAATAAAAGGGCTCAGAAAAATAAAAGGACTCAGAAAAAAAAAGAACTAGAAAAATATAAGGTCTCAGAAAAATAAAAGGACTAGAAAAGTAAAAGGATTTGAAAAATAAAAGGACTTAGAAAAATAAAGGTCTGGAAAAATAAAAAGACTCGAAAAATAAAAGGACTAGAAAAGTAAAAGGACTAGAAGAATAAAAGGACTAGAAAAGTAAAAGGACTAGAAGAATATAAGGACTCAGAGAAATAAAAGGACTCAGAGAAATAAAAGGACTCGACAAATAAAAGGACTCGACAAATAAAAGGACTCGACAAATAAAAGGACTCAGAAAAATAAAAGTACTCAGAAAAATAAAGAACTAGAAAAATAAAAGGGGTCAGAAAAATAAAAGTTCCAGAAAAGTAAAAGGATTTGAAAAATAAAAGGACTTGGAATAGTAAAAGCACTCGAAAAATATAGGGACTCGAAAAATAAAAGGACTGGAAAAATAAAAGGACTCAGAAAAATAAAAGGATTAGAAAAATAAAAGGACTCAGGAAAATAAAAGGGGTTAGAAAAATAAAATGACTGGAAAAATAATAGGACTGGAAAAATCAAAGGACTCAGAAAAATAACAGGACTAGAAAAATAAAAAGATTAGAAAAATAAAAGGACTCAGAAAAAAAAAGAACTAGAAAAATAAAAGGTCTCAGAAAAATAAAAGGACTAGAAAAGTAAAAGGAATTGAAAAATAAAAGGACTTAGAAAAATAATGGACTGGAAAAATAAAAAGACTCGAAAAATAAAAGGACTAGAAAAGTAAAAGGACTAGAAGAATAAAAGGACTAGAAAAGTAAAAGGACTAGAAGAATATAAGGACTCAGAGAAATAAAAGGACTCAGAGAAATAAAAGGACTCGACAAATAAAAGGACTCAGAAAAATAAAAGGACTCAGAAAAAAAAAAGAACTAGAAAAATAAAAGGGCTCAGAAAAATAAAAGGACTAGAAAAGTAAAAGGATTTGAAAAATAAAAGGACTCAGAAAAATAAAAGGACTGGAAAAATAAAAAGATTAGAAAAATAAAAGGAATATAAAAATAAAAGGACTAAGGAAAATAAAAGGAATAGAAAAATAAAAGGACTAGAAAAATAAAAGGACTCAGAAAAATAAAAGGACTCAGCAAAAAAAAGAACTAGAAAAAAAAAGGGCTCAGATAAATAAAAGGACTAGAAAAGTATAAGGATTTGAAAAATAAAAGGACTGGAAAAAAAAATGACTGGAAAAATAAAAGGACAAGAAAAATAAAAGGATTTGAAAAATAAAAGGACTCGAAAAATAAAAGGACTGGAAAAGTAAAAGGATTTGAAAAATAAAAAGACTCAGAAAACTAAAAGGAATAGAAATATAAAAGAACTAGAGAAAAAAAAGGACTAGAAAAATAAAAAGACTCAGAAAAGTAAATGGATTTGAAAAATAAAAGGACTCAGAAAAATAAAAGGACTAGAAAAGTAAAAGGACTAGAAAAATAAAAAGACTCAGAAAAATAAAAGGATTAGAAAAATAAAAGGACTCAGGAAAATAAAAGGGGTTAGAAAAATAAAATGACTTGAAAAATAATAGGACTGGAAAAATCAAAGGACTCAGAAAAATAACAGGACTAGAAAAATAAAAAGATTAGAAAAATAAAAGGACTATAAAAATAAAAGGACTAAGGAAAATAAAAGGAATAGAAAAATAAAAGGACTAGAAAAATAAAAGGACTCAGAAAAATAAAAGGACTCAGAAAAAAAAAGAACTAGAAAAATAAAAGGGCTCTGAAAAATAAAAGGAGTAGAAAAGTAAAAGGATTTGAAAAATAAAAGGACTCAGAAAAATAAAAGGACTGGAAAAATAAAAAGACTCGAAAAATAAAAGGACCAGAAAAGTAAAAGGACTAGAAGAATAAAAGGACTTGAAAAGTAAAAGGACTAGAAGAATATAAGGACTCAGAGAAATAAAAGGACTCAGAAAAATAAAAGGACTCGACAAATAAAAGGACTCAGAAAAATAAAAGGACTCAGAAAAAAAAAGAACTAGAAAAATAAAAGGGCTCAGAAAAATAAAAGGACTCAGAAAAAAAAAGAACTAGAAAAATATAAGGTCTCAGAAAAATAAAAGGACTAGAAAAGTAAAAGGATTTGAAAAATAAAAGGACTTAGAAAAATAAAGGTCTGGAAAAATAAAAAGACTCGAAAAATAAAAGGACTAGAAAAGTAAAAGGACTAGAAGAATAAAAGGAGTAGAAAAGTAAAAGGACTAGAAGAATATAAGGACTCAGAGAAATAAAAGGACTCAGAGAAATAAAAGGACTCGACAAATAAAAGGACTCGACAAATAAAAGGACTCGACAAATAAAAGGACTCAGAAAAATAAAAGTACTCAGAAAAATAAAGAACTAGAAAAATAAAAGGGGTCAGAAAAATAAAAGTTCCAGAAAAGTAAAAGGATTTGAAAAATAAAAGGACTTGGAATAGTAAAAGCACTCGAAAAATATAGGGACTCGAAAAATAAAAGGACTGGAAAAATAAAAGGACTCAGAAAAATAAAAGGATTAGAAAAATAAAAGGACTCAGGAAAATAAAAGGGGTTAGAAAAATAAAATGACTGGAAAAATAATAGGACTGGAAAAATCAAAGGACTCAGAAAAATAACAGGACTAGAAAAATAAAAAGATTAGAAAAATAAAAGGACTCAGAAAAAAAAAGAACTAGAAAAATAAAAGGTCTCAGAAAAATAAAAGGACTAGAAAAGTAAAAGGAATTGAAAAATAAAAGGACTTAGAAAAATAATGGACTGGAAAAATAAAAAGACTCGAAAAATAAAAGGACTAGAAAAGTAAAAGGACTAGAAGAATAAAAGGACTAGAAAAGTAAAAGGACTAGAAGAATATAAGGACTCAGAGAAATAAAAGGACTCAGAGAAATAAAAGGACTCGACAAATAAAAGGACTCAGAAAAATAAAAGGACTCAGAAAAAAAAAAGAACTAGAAAAATAAAAGGGCTCAGAAAAATAAAAGGACTAGAAAAGTAAAAGGATTTGAAAAATAAAAGGACTCAGAAAAATAAAAGGACTGGAAAAATAAAAAGATTAGAAAAATAAAAGGAATATAAAAATAAAAGGACTAAGGAAAATAAAAGGAATAGAAAAATAAAAGGACTAGAAAAATAAAAGGACTCAGAAAAATAAAAGGACTCAGCAAAAAAAAGAACTAGAAAAAAAAAGGGCTCAGATAAATAAAAGGACTAGAAAAGTATAAGGATTTGAAAAATAAAAGGACTGGAAAAAAAAATGACTGGAAAAATAAAAGGACAAGAAAAATAAAAGGATTTGAAAAATAAAAGGACTCGAAAAATAAAAGGACTGGAAAAGTAAAAGGATTTGAAAAATAAAAAGACTCAGAAAACTAAAAGGAATAGAAATATAAAAGAACTAGAGAAAAAAAAGGACTAGAAAAATAAAAAGACTCAGAAAAGTAAATGGATTTGAAAAATAAAAGGACTCAGAAAAATAAAAGGACTAGAAAAGTAAAAGGACTAGAAAAATAAAAAGACTCAGAAAAATAAAAGGATTAGAAAAATAAAAGGACTCAGGAAAATAAAAGGGGTTAGAAAAATAAAATGACTTGAAAAATAATAGGACTGGAAAAATCAAAGGACTCAGAAAAATAACAGGACTAGAAAAATAAAAAGATTAGAAAAATAAAAGGACTATAAAAATAAAAGGACTAAGGAAAATAAAAGGAATAGAAAAATAAAAGGACTAGAAAAATAAAAGGACTCAGAAAAATAAAAGGACTCAGAAAAAAAAAGAACTAGAAAAATATAAGGTCTCAGAAAAATAAAAGGACTAGAAAAGTAAAAGGATTTGAAAAATAAAAGGACTTAGAAAAATAAAGGACTGGAAAAATAAAAAGACTCGAAAAATAAAAGGACTAGAAAAGTAAAAGGACTAGAAGAATAAAAGGACTAGAAAAGTAAAAGGACTAGAAGAATATAAGGACTCAGAGAAATAAAAGGACTCAGAGAAATAAAAGGACTCGACAAATAAAAGGACGCAGAGAAATAAAAGGACTCGACAAATAAAAGGACTCAGAAAAATAAAAGTACTCAGAAAAATAAAGAACTAGAAAAATAAAAGGGGTCATAAAAATAAAAGGTCCAGAAAAGTAAAAGGATTTGAAAAATAAAAGGACTTGGAAAAGTAAAAGCTCTCGAAAAATATAGGGCCTCGAAAAATAAAAGGACTGGAAAAATAAAAGGACTCAGAAAAATAAAAGGATTAGAAAAATAAAAGGACTCAGGAAAATAAAAGGGGTTAGAAAAATAAAATGACTGGAAAAATAATAGGACTGGAAAAATCAAAGGACTCAGAAAAATAAAAGGACTAGAAAAATAAAAAGATTAGAAAAATAAAAGGACTATAAAAATAAAAGGACTAAGGAAAATAAAAGGAATAGAAAAATAAAAGGACTAGAAAAATAAAAGGATTCGACAAATAAAAGGACTCAGAAAAATAAAAGGACTCAGAAAAAAAAAGAACTAGAAAAATAAAAGGGCTCTGAAAAATAAAAGGAGTAGAAAAGTAAAAGGATTTGAAAAATAAAAGGACTCAGAAAAATAAAAGGACTGGAAAAATAAAAAGACTCGAAAAATAAAAGGACCAGAAAAGTAAAAGGACTAGAAGAATAAAAGGACTTGAAAAGTAAAAGGACTAGAAGAATATAAGGACTCAGAGAAATAAAAGGACTCAGAAAAATAAAAGGACTCGACAAATAAAAGGACTCAGAAAAATAAAAGGACTCAGAAAAAAAAAGAACTAGAAAAATAAAAGGGCTCAGAAAAATAAAAGGACCAGAAAAGTAAAAGGATTTGAAAAATAAAAGGACTTGGAAAAGTAAAAGCACTCGAAAAATATAGGGACTCGAAAATTAAAAGGACTGGAAAAATAAAAGGACTCAGAAAAATAAAAGGATTTGAAAAATAAAAGGACTCAGGAAAATAAAAGGGGTTAGAAAAATAAAATGACTGGAAAAATAATAGGACTGGAAAAATCAAAGGACTCAGAAAAATAAAAGGACTAGAAAAATAAAAAGATTAGAAAAATAGAAGGACTATAAAAATAAAAGGACAAAGGAAAATAAAAGGAATAGAAAAATAAAAGGACTAGAAAAATAAAAGGACTCGACAAATAAAAGGACTCAGAAAAATAAAAGGACTCAGAAAAAAAAAAGAACTAGAAAAATAAAAGGGCTCAGAAAAATAAAAGGACTAGAAAAGTAAAAGGATTTGAAAAATAAAAGGACTGGAAAAATAAAAAGATTAGAAAAATAAAAGGAATATAAAAATAAAAGGACTAAGGAAAATAAAACGAATAGAAAAATAAAAGGACTAGAAAAAAAAAAGGACTCGACAAATAAAAGGACTCTGAAAAATAAAAGGACTCGACAAATAAAAGGACTCAGAAAAATAAAAGGACTCAGAATAAAAAAGAACTAGAAAAATAAAAGGGCTCAGAAAAATAAAAGCACTAGAAAAGTATAAGGATTTGAAAAATAAAAGGACTCAGAAATATAAAAGGACTGGAAAAAAAATGACTGGAAAAATAAAAGGACAAGAAAAATAAAAGGATTTGAAAAATAAAAGGACTCGAAAAATAAAAGGACTGGAAAAGTAAAAGGATTTGAAAAATAAAAAGACTCAGAAAACTAAAAGGAATAGAAATATAAAAGAACTAGAGAAAAAAAAAGGACTAGAAAAATAAAAAGACTCAGAAAAATAAATGGACTTGAAAAATAAAAGGACTCAGAAAAAAAAAGGTCTAGAAAAGTAAAAGGACTAGAAAAATAAAAAGACTCAGAAAAATAAAAGGATTAGAAAAATAAAAGGACTCAGGAAAATAAAAGGGGTTAGAAAAATAAAATGACTGGAAAAATAATAGGACTGGAAAAATCAAAGGACTCAGAAAAATAACAGGACTAGAAAAATAAAAAGATTAGAAAAATAAAAGGACTATAAAAATAAAAGGACTAAGGAAAATAAAAGGAATAGAAAAATAAAAGGACTAGAAAAATAAAAGGACTAGAAAAATAAAAGGACTCAGAAAAATAAAAGGACTCAGAAAAAAAAAGAACTAGAAAAATAAAAGGTCTCAGAAAAATAAAAGGACTAGAAAAGTAAAAGGAATTGAAAAATAAAAGGACTTAGAAAAATAAAGGACTGGAAAAATAAAAAGACTCGAAAAATAAAAGGACTCGAAAAGTAAAAGGACTAGAAGAATAAAAGGACTAGAAAAGTAAAAGGACTAGAAGAATATAAGGACTCAGAGAAATAAAAGGACTCAGAGAAATAAAAGGACTCGACAAATAAAAGGACTCAGAAAAATAAAAGGACTCAGAAAAAAAAAAGAACTAGAAAAATAAAAGGGCTCAGAAAAATAAAAGGACTAGAAAAGTAAAAGGATTTGAAAAATAAAAGGACTCAGAAAAATAAAAAGACTGGAAAAATAAAAAGATTAGAAAAATAAAAGGAATATAAAAATAAAAGGACTAAGAAAAATAAAAGGAATAGAAAAATAAAAGGACTAGAAAAATAAAAGGACTCAGAAAAATAAAAGGACTCAGAAAAAAAAGAACTAGAAAAATAAAAGGGCTCAGAAAAATAAAAGGACTAGAAAAGTATAAGGATTTGAAAAATAAAAGGACTCAGAAAAATAAAAGGACGGGAAAAAAAATGAATGGAAAAATAAAAGGACAAGAAAAATAAAAGGATTTGAAAAATAAAAGGACTCGAAAAATAAAAGGACTGGAAAAGTAAAAGGATTTGAAAAATAAAAAGACTCAGAAAACTAAAAGGAATAGAAATATAAAAGAACTAGAGAAAAAAAAAGGACTAGAAAAATAAAAAGACTCAGAAAAATAAATGGACTTGAAAAATAAAAAGACTCAGAAAAATAAATGGACTTGAAAAATAAAAGGACTCAGAAAAAAAAAGGTCTAGAAAAGTAAAAGGACTAGAAAAATAAAAAGACTCAGAAAAATAAAAGGATTAGAAAAATAAAAGGACTCAGGAAAATAAAAGGGGTTAGAAAAATAAAATGACTGGAAAAATAATAGGACTGGAAAAATCAAAGGACTCAGAAAAATAACAGGACTAGAAAAATAAAAAGATTAGAAAAATAAAAGGACTATAAAAATAAAAGGACTAAGGAAAATAAAAGGAATAGAAAAATAAAAGGACTAGAAAAATAAAAGGACTAGAAAAATAAAAGGACTCAGAAAAATAAAAGGACTCAGAAAAAAAAAGAACTAGAAAAATAAAAGGTCTCAGAAAAATAAAAGGACTAGAAAAGTAAAAGGAATTGAAAAATAAAAGGACTTAGAAAAATAAAGGACTGGAAAAATAAAAAGACTCGAAAAATAAAAGGACTAGAAAAGTAAAAGGACTAGAAGAATAAAAGGACTAGAAAAGTAAAAGGACTAGAAGAATATAAGGACTCAGAGAAATAAAAGGACTCAGAGAAATAAAAGGACTCGACAAATAAAAGGACTCAGAAAAATAAAAGGACTCAGAAAAAAAAAAGAACTAGAAAAATAAAAGGGCTCAGAAAAATAAAAGGACTAGAAAAGTAAAAGGATTTGAAAAATAAAAGGACTGGAAAAATAAAAAGATTAGAAAAATAAAAGGAATATAAAAATAAAAGGACTAAGGAAAATAAAACGAATAGAAAAATAAAAGGACTAGAAAAAAAAAAGGACTCGACAAATAAAAGGACTCTGAAAAATAAAAGGACTCGACAAATAAAAGGACTCAGAAAAATAAAAGGACTCAGAATAAAAAAGAACTAGAAAAATAAAAGGGCTCAGAAAAATAAAAGCACTAGAAAAGTATAAGGATTTGAAAAATAAAAGGACTCAGAAATATAAAAGGACTGGAAAAAAAATGACTGGAAAAATAAAAGGACAAGAAAAATAAAAGGATTTGAAAAATAAAAGGACTCGAAAAATAAAAGGACTGGAAAAGTAAAAGGATTTGAAAAATAAAAAGACTCAGAAAACTAAAAGGAATAGAAATATAAAAGAACTAGAGAAAAAAAAAGGACTAGAAAAATAAAAAGACTCAGAAAAATAAATGGACTTGAAAAATAAAAGGACTCAGAAAAAAAAAGGTCTAGAAAAGTAAAAGGACTAGAAAAATAAAAAGACTCAGAAAAATAAAAGGATTAGAAAAATAAAAGGACTCAGGAAAATAAAAGGGGTTAGAAAAATAAAATGACTGGAAAAATAATAGGACTGGAAAAATCAAAGGACTCAGAAAAATAACAGGACTAGAAAAATAAAAAGATTAGAAAAATAAAAGGACTATAAAAATAAAAGGACTAAGGAAAATAAAAGGAATAGAAAAATAAAAGGACTAGAAAAATAAAAGGACTAGAAAAATAAAAGGACTCAGAAAAATAAAAGGACTCAGAAAAAAAAAGAACTAGAAAAATAAAAGGTCTCAGAAAAATAAAAGGACTAGAAAAGTAAAAGGAATTGAAAAATAAAAGGACTTAGAAAAATAAAGGACTGGAAAAATAAAAAGACTCGAAAAATAAAAGGACTAGAAAAGTAAAAGGACTAGAAGAATAAAAGGACTAGAAAAGTAAAAGGACTAGAAGAATATAAGGACTCAGAGAAATAAAAGGACTCAGAGAAATAAAAGGACTCGACAAATAAAAGGACTCAGAAAAATAAAAGGACTCAGAAAAAAAAAAGAACTAGAAAAATAAAAGGGCTCAGAAAAATAAAAGGACTAGAAAAGTAAAAGGATTTGAAAAATAAAAGGACTCAGAAAAATAAAAAGACTGGAAAAATAAAAAGATTAGAAAAATAAAAGGAATATAAAAATAAAAGGACTAAGAAAAATAAAAGGAATAGAAAAATAAAAGGACTAGAAAAATAAAAGGACTCAGAAAAATAAAAGGACTCAGAAAAAAAAGAACTAGAAAAATAAAAGGGCTCAGAAAAATAAAAGGACTAGAAAAGTATAAGGATTTGAAAAATAAAAGGACTCAGAAAAATAAAAGGACGGGAAAAAAAATGAATGGAAAAATAAAAGGACAAGAAAAATAAAAGGATTTGAAAAATAAAAGGACTCGAAAAATAAAAGGACTGGAAAAGTAAAAGGATTTGAAAAATAAAAAGACTCAGAAAACTAAAAGGAATAGAAATATAAAAGAACTAGAGAAAAAAAAAGGACTAGAAAAATAAAAAGACTCAGAAAAATAAATGGACTTGAAAAATAAAAGGACTCAGAAAAAAAAAAGGTCTAGATAAGTAAAAGGACTAGAAAAATAAAAAGACTCAGAAAACTAAAAGGAATAGAAATATAAAAGAACTTGAGAAAAAAAAGGACTAGAAAAACAAAAAGACTCAGAAAAATAAATGGACTTGAAAAATAAAAGGACTCAGAAAAATAAAAGGTCTAGAAAAGTAAAAGGACTAGAAAAGTAAAAAGACTCAGAAAAATAAAAGGATTAGAAAAATAAAAGGACTCAGGAAAATAAAAGGGGTTAGAAAAATAAAATGACTGGAAAAATAAGAGGACTGGAAAAATCAAAGGACTCAGAAAAATAACAGGACTCAGAAAAAAAAAGAACTAGAAAAATAAAATGGCTCAGAAAAATAAAAGGACCAGAAAAGTAAAAGGATTTGAAAAATAAAAGGACTTGGAAAAGTAAAAGCACTCGAAAAATATAGGGACTCGAAAATTAAAAGGACTGGAAAAATAAAAGGACTCAGAAAAATAAAAGGATTAGAAAAATAAAAGGACTCAGGAAAATAAAAGGGGTTAGAAAAATAAAATGACTGGAAAAATAATAGGACTGGAAAAATCAAAGGACTCAGAAAAATAAAAGGACTAGAAAAATAAAAAGATTAGAAAAATAGAAGGCCTATAAAAATAAAAGGACAAAGGAAAATAAAAGGAATAGAAAAATAAAAGGACTAGAAAAATAAAAGGACTCGACAAATAAAAGCACTCAGAAAAATAAAAGGACTCAGAAAAAAAAAAGAACTAGAAAAATAAAAGGGCTCAGAAAAATAAAAGGACTAGAAAAGTAAAAGGATTTGAAAAAGAAAAGGACTGGAAAAATAAAAAGATTAGAAAAATAAAAGGAATATAAAAATAAAAGGACTAAGGAAAATAAAAGGAATAGAAAAATAAAAGGACTAGAAAAATAAAAGGACTCGACAAATAAAAGGACTCAGAAAAATAAAAGGACTCAGAAAAAAAAAGAACTAGAAAAATAAAAGGGCTCAGAAAAATAAAAGGACTAGAAAAGTATAAGGATTTGAAAAATAAAAGGACTCAGAAAAATAAAAGGACTCGAAAAATAAAATGACTGGAAAAATAAAAGGACAAGAAAAATAAAAGGATTTGAAAAATAAAAGGACTCGAAAAATAAAAGGACTAGAAAAATAAAAGGACTCGACAAATAAAAGGACTCGACAAATAAAAGGACTCAGAAAAATAAAAGGACTCAGAAAAAAAAAGAACTAGAAAAATAAAAGGGCTCAGAAAAATAAAAGGACCAGAAAAGTAAAAGGATTTGAAAAATAAAAGGACTTGGAAAAGTAAAAGCACTTGAAAAATATAGGGACTCGAAAATTAAAAGGACTGGAAAAATAAAAGGACTCCGAAAAATAAAAGGATTCGAAAAATAAAAGGACTCAGGAAAATAAAAGGGGTTAGAAAAATAAAATTACTGGAAAAATAATAGGACTGGAAAAATCAAAGGACTCAGAAAAATAAAAGGATTAGAAAAATAAAAAGATTAGAAAAATAGAAGGCCTATAAAAATAAAAGGACAAAGGAAAATAAAAGGAATAGAAAAATAAAAGGACTAGAAAAATAAAAGGACTCGACAAATAAAAGGACTCAGAAAAATAAAAGGACTCAGAAAAAAAAAAGAACTAGAAAAATAAAAGGGCTCAGAAAAATAAAAGGACTAGAAAAGTAAAAGGATTTGAAAAATAAAATGACTCAGAAAAATAAAAGGACTGGAAAAATAAAAATATTAGAAAAATAAAAGGAATATAAAAATAAAAGGACAAAGGAAAATAAAAGGAATAGAAAAATAAAAGGACTAGAAAAATAAAAGGACTCGACAAATAAAAGGACTCAGAAAAATAAAACGACTCAGAAAAAAAAAAGAACTTGAAAAATAAAAGGGCTCAGAAAAATAAAAGGACTAGAAAAGTAAAAGGATTTGAAAAATAAAAGGACTCAGAAAAATAAAAGGACTGGAAAAATAAAAAGATTAGAAAAATAAAAGGAATATAAAAATAAAAGGACTAAGGAAAATAAAAGGAATAGAAAAATAAAAGGACTAGAAAAATAAAAGGAATCGACAAATAAAAGGACTCAGAAAAATAAAAGGACTCAGAAAAAAAAAGAACTAGAAAAATTAAAGGCTCAGAAAAATAAAAGGACTAGAAAAGTATAAGGATTTGAAAAATAAAAGGACTCAGAAAAATAAAAGCACTGGAAAAAAAAATTACAGGAAAAATAAAAGGACAAGAAAAATAAACGGATTTGAAAATAAAAGGACTCGAAAAATAAAAGGACTGGAAAAGTAAAAGGATTTGAAAAATAAAAAGGCTCAGAAAACTAAAAGGAATAGAAATATAAAAGAACTAGAGAAAAAAAAAGGACTAGAAAAATAAAAAGACTCAGAAAAATAAATGGACTTGAAAAATAAAAGGACTCAGAAAAATAAAAGGTCTAGAAAAGTAAAAGGACTAGAAAAATAAAAAGACTCAGAAAAATAAAAGGATTAGAAAAATAAAAGGACTCAGGAAAACAAAAGGGGTTAGAAAAATAAAATGACTGGAAAAATAAGAGGACTGGAAAAATCAAAGGACTCAGAAAAATAACAGGACTCAGAAAAAAAAAGAACTAGAAAAATAAAATGGCTCAGAAAAATAAAAGGACCAGAAAAGTAAAAGGATTTGAAAAATAAAAGGACTTGGAAAAGTAAAAGCACTCGAAAAATATAGGGACTCGAAAATTAAAAGGACTGGAAAAATAAAAGGACTCAGAAAAATAAAAGGATTAGAAAAATAAAAGGACTCAGGAAAATAAAAGGGGTTAGAAAAATAAAATGACTGGAAAAATAATAGGACTGGAAAAATCAAAGGACTCAGAAAAATAAAAGGACTAGAAAAATAAAAAGATTAGAAAAATAGAAGGCCTATAAAAATAAAAGGACAAAGGAAAATAAAAGGAATAGAAAAATAAAAGGACTCGACAAATAAAAGGACTCAGAAAAATAAAAGGACTCAGAAAAAAAAAAGAACTAGAAAAATAAAAGGGCTCAGAAAAATAAAAGGACTAGAAAAGTAAAAGGATTTGAAAAATAAAAGGACTGGAAAAATAAAAAGATTAGAAAAATAAAAGGAATATAAAAATAAAAGGACTAAGGAAAATAAAAGGAATAGAAAAATAAAAGGACTAGAAAAATAAAAGGACTCATAAAAATAAAAGGACTCGACAAATAAAAGGACTCAGAAAAATAACAGGACTAGAAAAATAAAAAGATTAGAAAAATAAAAGGACTATAAAAATAAAAGGACTAAGGAAAATAAAAGGACTAGAAAAATAAAAGGACTCAGAAAAATAAAAGGACTCAGAAAAAAAAAGAACTAGAAAAATAAAAGGTCTCAGAAAAATAAAAGGACTAGAAAAGTAAAAGGATTTGAAAAATAAAAGGACTTAGAAAAATAAAGGTCTGGAAAAATAAAAAGACTCGAAAAATAAAAGGACTAGAAAAATAAAAGGACTAGAAGAATAAAAGGACTAGAAAAGTAAAAGGACTAGAAGAATATAAGGACTCAGAGAAATAAAAGGACTCAGAGAAATAAAAGGACTCGAGAAATAACGACAAATAAAAGGACTCAGAAAAATAAAAGTACTCAGAAAAATAAAGAACTAGAAAAATAAAAGGGGTCAGAAAAATAAAAGTTCCAGAAAAGTAAAAGGATTTGAAAAATAAAAGGACTTGGAATAGTAAAAGCACTCGAAAAATATAGGGACTCGAAAAATAAAAGGACTGGAAAAATAAAAGGACTCAGAAAAATAAAAGGATTAGAAAAATAAAAGGACTCAGGAAAATAAAAGGGGTTAGAAAAATAAAATGACTGGAAAAATAATAGGACTGGAAAAATCAAAGGACTCAGAAAAATAAAAGGACTAGAAAAATAAAAGGACTCGACAAATAAAAGGACTCAGAAAAATAAAAGGACTCAGAAAAAAAAAAGAACTAGAAAAATAAAAGGGCTCAGAAAAATAAAAGGACTAGAAAAGTAAAAGGATTTGAAAAATAAAAGGACTCAGAAAAATAAAAGGACTGGAAAAATAAAAAGATTAGAAAAATAAAAGGAATATAAAAATAAAAGGACTAAGGAAAATAAAAGGAATAGAAAAATAAAAGGACTAGAAAAATAAAAGGACTCAGAAAAATAAAAGGACTCAGCAAAAAAAAGGGCTCAGATAAATAAAAGGACTAGAAAAGTATAAGGATTTGAAAAATAAAAGGACTGGAAAAAAAAATGACTGGAAAAATAAAAGGACAAGAAAAATAAAAGGATTTGAAAAATAAAAGGACTCGAAAAATAAAAGCACTGGAAAAGTAAAAGGATTTGAAAAATAAAAAGACTCAGAAAACTAAAAGGAATAGAAATATAAAAGAACTAGAGAAAAAAAAAGGACTAGAAAAATAAAAAGACTCAGAAAAATAAATGGACTTGAAAAATAAAAGGACTCAGAAAAAAAAAAGGTCTAGAAAAGTAAAAGGACTAGAAAAATAAAAAGACTCAGAAAAATAAAAGGATTAGAAAAATAAAAGGACTCAGGAAAATAAAAGGGGTTAGAAAAATAAAATGACTGGAAAAATAATAGGACTGGAAAAATCAAAGGACTCAGAAAAATAACAGGACTAGAAAAATAAAAAGATTAGAAAAATAAAAGGACTAAGGAAAATAAAAGGAATAGAAAAATAAAAAGACTAGAAAAATAAAAGGACTAGAAAAATAAAAGGACTCAGAAAAAAAAAGAACTAGAAAAATAAAAGGTCTCAGAAAAATAAAAGGACTAGAAAAGTAAAAGGAATTGAAAAATAAAAGGACTTAGAAAAATAAAGGACTGGAAAAATAAAAAGACTCGAAAAATAAAAGGACTAGAAAAGTAAAAGGACTAGAAGAATAAAAGGACTAGAAAAGTAAAAGGACTAGAAGAATATAAGGACTCAGAGAAATAAAAGGACTCAGAGAAATAAAAGGACTCGACAAATAAAAGGACTCAGAAAAATAAAAGGACTCAGAAAAAAAAAAGAACTAGAAAAATAAAAGGGCTCAGAAAAATAAAAGGACTAGAAAAGTAAAAGGATTTGAAAAATAAAAGGACTCAGAAAAATAAAAGGACTGGAAAAATAAAAAGATTAGAAAAATAAAAGGAATATAAAAATAAAAGGACTAAGGAAAATAAAAGGAATAGAAAAATAAAAGGACTAGAAAAATAAAATGACTCAGAAAAATAAAAGGACTCAGCAAAAAAAAGAACTAGAAAAAAAAAGGGCTCAGATAAATAAAAGGACTAGAAAAGTATAAGGATTTGAAAAATAAAAGGACTGGAAAAAAAAATGACTGGAAAAATAAAAAGAAAAGAAAAATAAAGGATTTGAAAAATAAAAGGACTCGAAAAATAAAAGGACTGGAAAAGTAAAAGGATTTGAAAAATAAAAAGACTCAGAAAACTAAAAGGAATAGAAATATAAAAGAACTAGAGAAAAAAAAAGGACTAGAAAAATAAAAAGACTCAGAAAAATAAATGGATTTGAAAAATAAAAGGACTCAGAAAAATAAAAGGACTAGAAAAGTAAAAGGACTAGAAAAATAAAAAGACTCAGAAAAATAAAAGGATTAGAAAAATAAAAGGACTCAGGAAAATAAAAGGGGTTAGAAAAATAAAATGACTTGAAAAATAATAGGACTGGAAAAATCAAAGGACTCAGAAAAATAACAGGACTAGAAAAATAAAAAGATTAGAAAAATAAAAGGACTATAAAAATAAAAGGACTAAGGAAAATAAAAGGAATAGAAAAATAAAAGGACTAGAAAAATAAAAGGACTAGAAAAATAAAAGGACTCAGAAAAATAAAAGGACTCAGAAAAAAAAAGAACTAGAAAAATATAAGGTCTCAGAAAAATAAAAGGACTAGAAAAGTAAAAGGATTTGAAAAATAAAAGGACTTAGAAAAATAAAGGACTGGAAAAATAAAAAGGCTCGAAAAATAAAAGGACTAGAAAAGTAAAAGGACTAGAAGAATAAAAGGACTAGAAAAGTAAAAGGACTAGAAGAATATAAGGACTCAGAGAAATAAAAGGACTCAGAGAAATAAAAGGACTCGACAAATAAAAGGACTCAGAGAAATAAAAGGACTCGACAAATAAAAGGACTCAGAAAAATAAAAGTACTCAGAAAAATAAAGAACTAGAAAAATAAAAGGGGTCATAAAAATAAAAGGTCCAGAAAAGTAAAAGGATTTGAAAAATAAAAGGACTTGGAAAAGTAAAAGCTCTCGAAAAATATAGGGCCTCGAAAAATAAAAGGACTGGAAAAATAAAAGGACTCAGAAAAATAAAAGGATTAGAAAAATAAAAGGACTCAGGAAAATAAAAGGGGTTAGAAAAATAAAATGACTGGAAAAATAATAGGACTGGAAAAATCAAAGGACTCAGAAAAATAAAAGGACTAGAAAAATAAAAAGATTAGAAAAATAAAAGGACTATAAAAATAAAAGGACTAAGGAAAATAAAAGGAATAGAAAAATAAAAGGATTCGACAAATAAAAGGACTCAGAAAAATAAAAGGACTCAGAAAAAAAAAGAACTAGAAAAATAAAAGGGCTCTGAAAAATAAAAGGAGTAGAAAAGTAAAAGGATTTGAAAAATAAAAGGACTCAGAAAAATAAAAGGACTGGAAAAATAAAAAGACTCGAAAAATAAAAGGACTAGAAAAGTAAAAGGACTAGAAGAATAAAAGGACTTGAAAAGTAAAAGGACTAGAAGAATATAAGGACTCAGAGAAATAAAAGGACTCAGAAAAATAAAAGGACTCGACAAATAAAAGGACTCAGAAAAATAAAAGGACTCAGAAAAAAAAAGAACTAGAAAAATAAAAGGGCTCAGAAAAATAAAAGGACCAGAAAAGTAAAAGGATTTGAAAAATAAAAGGACTTGGAAAAGTAAAAGCACTCGAAAAATATAGGGACTCGAAAATTAAAAGGACTGGAAAAATAAAAGGACTCAGAAAAATAAAAGGATTAGAAAAATAAAAGGACTCAGGAAAATAAAAGGGGTTAGAAAAATAAAATGACTGGAAAAATAATAGGACTGGAAAAATCAAAGGACTCAGAAAAATAAAAGGACTAGAAAAATAAAAAGATTAGAAAAATAAAAGGACTATAAAAATAAAAGGACTAAGGAAAATAAAAGGAATAGAAAAATAAAAGGATTCGACAAATAAAAGGACTCAGAAAAATAAAAGGACTCAGAAAAAAAAAGAACTAGAAAAATAAAAGGGCTCTGAAAAATAAAAGGAGTAGAAAAGTAAAAGGATTTGAAAAATAAAAGGACTCAGAAAAATAAAAGGACTGGAAAAATAAAAAGACTCGAAAAATAAAAGGACTAGAAAAGTAAAAGGACTAGAAGAAAAAAAGGACTTGAAAAGTAAAAGGACTAGAAGAATATAAGGACTCAGAGAAATAAAAGGACTCAGAAAAATAAAAGGACTCAGAACAAAAAAGAACTAGAAAAATAAAAGGGCTCAGAAAAATAAAAGGACCAGAAAAGTAAAAGGATTTGAAAAATAAAAGGACTTGGAAAAGTAAAAGCACTCGAAAAATATAGGGACTCGAAAATTAAAAGGACTGGAAAAATAAAAGGACTCAGAAAAATAAAAGGATTTGAAAAATAAAAGGACTCAGGAAAATAAAAGGGGTTAGAAAAATAAAATGACTGGAAAAATAATAGGACTGGAAAAATCAAAGGACTCAGAAAAATAAAAGGACTAGAAAAATAAAAAGATTAGAAAAATAGAAGGCTTATAAAAATAAAAGGACAAAGGAAAATAAAAGGAATAGAAAAATAAAAGGACTAGAAAAATAAAAGGACTCGACAAATAAAAGGACTCAGAAAAATAAAAGGACTCAGAAAAAAAAAAGAACTAGAAAAATAAAAGGGCTCAGAAAAATAAAAGGACTAGAAAAGTAAAAGGATTTGAAAAAAAAAAGGACTGGAAAAATAAAAAGATTAGAAAAATAAAAGGAATATAAAAATAAAAGGACTAAGGAAAATAAAAGGAATAGAAAAATAAAAGGACTAGAAAAATAAAAGGACTCGACAAATAAAAGGACTCAGAAAAATAAAAGGACTCAGAAAAAAAAAAGAACTAGAAAAATAAAAGGGCTCAGAAAAATAAAAGGACTAGAAAAGTAAAAGGATTTGAAAAATAAAAGGACTGGAAAAATAAAAAGATTAGAAAAATAAAAGGAATATAAAAATAAAAGGACTAAGGAAAATAAAAGGAATAGAAAAATAAAAGGACTAGAAAAATAAAAGGACTCGACAAATAAAAGGACTCAGAAAAATAAAAGGACTCGACAAATAAAAGGACTCAGAAAAATAAAAGGACTCAGAATAAAAAAGAACTAGAAAAATAAAAGGGCTCAGAAAAATAAAAGCACTAGAAAAGTATAAGGATTTGAAAAATAAAAGGACTCAGAAATATAAAAGGACTGGAAAAAAAATGACTGGAAAAATAAAAGGACAAGAAAAATAAAAGGATTTGAAAAATAAAAGGACTGGAAAAGTAAAAGGATTTGAAAAATAAAAAGACTCAGAAAACTAAAAGGAATAGAAATATAAAAGAACTAGAGAAAAAAAAAGGACTAGAAAAATAAAAAGACTCAGAAAAATAAATGGACTTGAAAAATAAAAGGACTCAGAAAAAAAAAAGGTCTAGAAAAGTAAAAGGACTAGAAAAATAAAAAGACTCAGAAAAATAAAAGGATTAGAAAAATAAAAGGACTCAGGAAAATAAAAGGGGTTAGAAAAATAAAATGACTTGAAAAATAATAGGACTGGAAAAATCAAAGGACTCAGAAAAATAACAGGACTAGAAAAATAAAAAGATTAGAAAAATAAAAGGACTAAGGAAAATAAAAGGAATAGAAAAATAAAAGGACTAGAAAAATAAAAGGACTAGAAAAATAAAAGGACTCAGAAAAATAAAAGGACTCAGAAAAAAAAAGAACTAGAAAAATAAAAGGTCTCAGAAAAATAAAAGGACTAGAAAAGTAAAAGGAATTGAAAAATAAAAGGACTTAGAAAAATAAAGGACTGGAAAAATAAAAAGACTCGAAAAATAAAAGGACTAGAAAAGTAAAAGGACTAAAAGAATAAAAGGACTAGAAAAGTAAAAGGACTAGAAGAATATAAGGACTCAGAGAAATAAAAGGACTCAGAGAAATAAAAGGACTCGACAAATAAAAGGACTCAGAAAAATAAAAGGACTCAGAAAAAAAAAAAGAACTAGAAAAATAAAAGGGCTCAGAAAAATAAAAGGACCAGAAAAGTAAAAGGATTTGAAAAATAAAAGGACTTGGAAAAGTAAAAGCTCTCGAAAAATATAGGGACTCGAAAAATAAAAGGACTGGAAAAATAAAAGGACTCAGAAAAATAAAAGGATTAGAAAAATAAAAGGACTCAGGAAAATAAAAGGGGTTAGAAAAATAAAATGACTGGAAAAATAATAGGACTGGAAAAATCAAAGGACTCAGAAAAATAAAAGGACTAGAAAAATAAAAAGATTAGAAAAATAAAAGGACTATAAAAATAAAAGGACTAAGGAAAATAAAAGGAATAGAAAAATAAAAGGACTAGAAAAATAAAAGGACTCGACAAATAAAAGGACTCAGAAAAAAAAAGAACTAGAAAAATAAAAGGGCTCAGAATAATAAAAGGACTAGAAAAGTAAAAGGATTTGAAAAATAAAAGGACTCAGAAAAATAAAAGGACTGGAAAAATAAAAAGACTCGAAAAATAAAAGGACTAGAAAAGTAAAAGGACTAGAAGAATAAAAGGACTTGAAAAGTAAAAGGACTAGAAGAATATAAGGACTCAGAGAAATAAAAGGACTCAGAAAAATAAAAGGACTCGACAAATAAAAGGACTCAGAAAAATAAAAGGACTCAGAAAAAAAAAAGAACTAGAAAAATAAAAGGGCTCAGAAAAATAAAAGGACTAGAAAAGTAAAAGGATTTGAAAAATAAAAGGACTCAGAAAAATAAAAGGACTGGAAAAATAAAAAGATTAGAAAAATAAAAGGAATATAAAAATAAAAGGACTAAGGAAAATAAAAGGAATAGAAAAATAAAAGGACTAGAAAAATAAAAGGACTAGAAAAATAAAAGGACTCAGAAAAATAAAAGGACTCAGCAAAAAAAAGAACTAGAAAAATAAAAGGGCTCAGAAAAATAAAAGGACTTGGAAAAGTAAAAGCATTCGAAAAATATAGGGACTCGAAAATTAAAAGGACTGGAAAAATAAAAGGACTCAGAAAAATAAAAGGATTAGAAAAATAAAAGGACTTAGGAAAATAAAAGGGGTTAGAAAAATAAAATGACTGGAAAAATAATAGGACTGGAAAAATCAAAGGACTCAGAAAAATAAAAGGACTAGAAAAATAAAAAGATTAGAAAAATAGAAGGCCTATAAAAATAAAAGGACAAAGGAAAATAAAAGGAATAGAAAAAAAAAGGACTAGAAAAATAAAAGGACTCGACAAATAAAAGGACTCAGAAAAATAAAAGGACTCAGAAAAAAAAAGAACTAGAAAAATAAAAGTGCTCAGAAAAATAAAAGGACTAGAAAAGTAAAAGGATTTGAAAAATAAAAGGACTCAGAAAAATAAAAGGACTGGAAAAATAAAAAGATTAGAAAAATAAAAGGAATATAAAAATAAAAGGACTAAGGAAAATAAAAGGAATAGAAAAATAAAAGGACTAGAAAAATAAAAGGACTAGAAAAATAAAAGGACTCAGAAAAATAAAAGGACTCAGCAAAAAAAAGAACTAGAAAAATAAAAGGGCTCAGAAAAATAAAAGGACTAGAAAAGTATAAGGATTTGAAAAATAAAAGGACTGGAAAAAAAAATGACTGGAAAAATAAAAGGACAAGAAAAATAAAAGGATTTGAAAAATAAAAGGACTCGAAAAATAAAAGGACTGGAAAAGTAAAAGGATTTGAAAAATAAAAAGACTCAGAAAACTAAAAGGAATAGAAATATAAAAGAACTAGAGAAAAAAAAAGGACTAGAAAAATAAAAAGACTCAGAAAAATAAATGGACTTGAAAAATAAAAGGACTCAGAAAAAAAAAAGGTCTAGAAAAGTAAAAGGACTAGAAAAATAAAAAGACTCAGAAAAATAAAAGGATTAGAAAAATAAAAGGACTCAGGAAAATAAAAGGGGTTAGAAAAATAAAATGACTGGAAAAATAATAGGACTGGAAAAATCAAAGGACTCAGAAAAATAACAGGACTAGAAAAATAAAAAGATTAGAAAAATAAAAGGACTAAGGAAAATAAAAGGAATAGAAAAATAAAAAGACTAGAAAAATAAAAGGACTAGAAAAATAAAAGGACTCAGAAAAATAAAAGGACTCAGAAAAAAAAAGAACTAGAAAAATAAAAGGTCTCAGAAAAATAAAAGGACTAGAAAAGTAAAAGGAATTGAAAAATAAAAGGACTTAGAAAAATAAAGGACTGGAAAAATAAAAAGACTCGAAAAATAAAAGGACTAGAAAAGTAAAAGGACTAGAAGAATAAAAGGACTAGAAAAGTAAAAGGACTAGAAGAATATAAGGACTCAGAGAAATAAAAGGACTCAGAGAAATAAAAGGACTCGACAAATAAAAGGACTCAGAAAAATAAAAGGACTCAGAAAAAAAAAAGAACTAGAAAAATAAAAGTGCTCAGAAAAATAAAAGGACTAGAAAAGTAAAAGGATTTGAAAAATAAAAGGACTCAGAAAAATAAAAGGACTGGAAAAATAAAAAGATTAGAAAAATAAAAGGAATATAAAAATAAAAGGACTAAGGAAAATAAAAGGAATAGAAAAATAAAAGGACTAGAAAAATAAAAGGACTCAGAAAAATAAAAGGACTCAGCAAAAAAAAGAACTAGAAAAAAAAAGGGCTCAGATAAATAAAAGGACTAGAAAAGTATAAGGATTTGAAAAATAAAAGGACTGGAAAAAAAAATGACTGGAAAAATAAAAGGACAAGAAAAATAAAAGGATTTGAAAAATAAAAGGACTCGAAAAATAAAAGGACTGGAAAAGTAAAAGGATTTGAAAAATAAAAAGACTCAGAAAACTAAAAGGAATAGAAATATAAAAGAACTAGAGAAAAAAAAAGGACTAGAAAAATAAAAAGACTCAGAAAAATAAATGGATTTGAAAAATAAAAGGACTCAGAAAAATAAAAGGACTAGAAAAGTAAAAGGACTAGAAAAATAAAAAGACTCAGAAAAATAAAAGGATTAGAAAAATAAAAGGACTCAGGAAAATAAAAGGGGTTAGAAAAATAAAATGACTTGAAAAATAATAGGACTGGAAAAATCAAAGGACTCAGAAAAATAACAGGACTAGAAAAATAAAAAGATTAGAAAAATAAAAGGACTATAAAAATAAAAGGACTAAGGAAAATAAAAGGAATAGAAAAATAAAAGGACTAGAAAAATAAAAGGACTAGAAAAATAAAAGGACTCAGAAAAATAAAAGGACTCAGAAAAAAAAAGAACTAGAAAAATATAAGGTCTCAGAAAAATAAAAGGACTAGAAAAGTAAAAGGATTTGAAAAATAAAAGGACTTAGAAAAATAAAGGACTGGAAAAATAAAAAGACTCGAAAAATAAAAGGACTAGAAAAGTAAAAGGACTAGAAGAATAAAAGGACTAGAAAAGTAAAAGGACTAGAAGAATATAAGGACTCAGAGAAATAAAAGGACTCAGAGAAATAAAAGGACTCGACAAATAAAAGGACTCAGAAAAATAAAAGGACTCAGAAAAAAAAAAGAACTAGAAAAATAAAAGGGCTCAGAAAAATAAAAGGACTAGAAAAGTAAAAGGATTTGAAAAATAAAAGGACTCAGAAAAATAAAAGGACTGGAAAAATAAAAAGATTAGAAAAATAAAAGGAATATAAAAATAAAAGGACTAAGGAAAATAAAAGGAATAGAAAAATAAAAGGACTAGAAAAATAAAAGGACTCAGAAAAATAAAAGGACTCAGCAAAAAAAAGAACTAGAAAAATAAAAGGGCTCAGAAAAATAAAAGGACTAGAAAAGTATAAGGATTTGAAAAATAAAAGGACTGGAAAAAAAATGACTGGAAAAATAAAAGGACAAGAAAAATAAAAGGATTTGAAAAATAAAAGGACTCGAAAAATAAAAGGACTGGAAAAGTAAAAGGATTTGAAAAATAAAAAGACTCAGAAAACTAAAAGGAATAGAAATATAAAAGAACTAGAGAAAAAAAAAGGACTAGAAAAATAAAAAGACTCAGAAAAATAAATGGACTTGAAAAATAAAAGGACTCAGAAAAAAAAAAGGTCTAGAAAAGTAAAAGGACTAGAAAAATAAAAAGACTCAGAAAAATAAAAGGATTAGAAAAATAAAAGGACTCAGGAAAATAAAAGGGGTTAGAAAAATAAAATGACTGGAAAAATAATAGGACTGGAAAAATCAAAGGACTCAGAAAAATAACAGGACTAGAAAAATAAAAAGATTAGAAAAATAAAAGGACTAAGGAAAATAAAAGGAATAGAAAAATAAAAAGACTAGAAAAATAAAAGGACTAGAAAAATAAAAGGACTCAGAAAAATAAAAGGACTCAGAAAAAAAAAGAACTAGAAAAATAAAAGGTCTCAGAAAAATAAAAGGACTAGAAAAGTAAAAGGAATTGAAAAATAAAAGGACTTAGAAAAATAAAGGACTGGAAAAATAAAAAGACTCGAAAAATAAAAGGACTAGAAAAGTAAAAGGACTAGAAGAATAAAAGGACTAGAAAAGTAAAAGGACTAGAAGAATATAAGGACTCAGAGAAATAAAAGGACTCAGAGAAATAAAAGGACTCGACAAATAAAAGGACTCAGAAAAATAAAAGGACTCAGAAAAAAAAAAGAACTAGAAAAATAAAAGTGCTCAGAAAAATAAAAGGACTAGAAAAGTAAAAGGATTTGAAAAATAAAAGCACTCAGAAAAATAAAAGGACTGGAAAAATAAAAAGATTAGAAAAATAAAAGGAATATAAAAATAAAAGGACTAAGGAAAATAAAAGGAATAGAAAAATAAAAGGACTAGAAAAATAAAAGGACTCAGAAAAATAAAAGGACTCAGCAAAAAAAAGAACTAGAAAAAAAAAGGGCTCAGATAAATAAAAGGACTAGAAAAGTATAAGGATTTGAAAAATAAAAGGACTGGAAAAAAAAATGACTGGAAAAATAAAAGGACAAGAAAAATAAAAGGATTTGAAAAATAAAAGGACTCGAAAAATAAAAGGACTGGAAAAGTAAAAGGATTTGAAAAATAAAAAGACTCAGAAAACTAAAAGGAATAGAAATATAAAAGAACTAGAGAAAAAAAAAGGACTAGAAAAATAAAAAGACTCAGAAAAATAAATGGATTTGAAAAATAAAAGGACTCAGAAAAATAAAAGGACTAGAAAAGTAAAAGGACTAGAAAAATAAAAAGACTCAGAAAAATAAAAGGATTAGAAAAATAAAAGGACTCAGGAAAATAAAAGGGGTTAGAAAAATAAAATGACTTGAAAAATAATAGGACTGGAAAAATCAAAGGACTCAGAAAAATAACAGGACTAGAAAAATAAAAAGATTAGAAAAATAAAAGGACTATAAAAATAAAAGGACTAAGGAAAATAAAAGGAATAGAAAAATAAAAGGACTAGAAAAATAAAAGGACTAGAAAAATAAAAGGACTCAGAAAAATAAAAGGACTCAGAAAAAAAAAGAACTAGAAAAATATAAGGTCTCAGAAAAATAAAAGGACTAGAAAAGTAAAAGGATTTGAAAAATAAAAGGACTTAGAAAAATAAAGGACTGGAAAAATAAAAAGACTCGAAAAATAAAAGGACTAGAAAAGTAAAAGGACTAGAAGAATAAAAGGACTAGAAAAGTAAAAGGACTAGAAGAATATAAGGACTCAGAGAAATAAAAGGACTCAGAGAAATAAAAGGACTCGACAAATAAAAGGACTCAGAGAAATAAAAGGACTCGACAAATAAAAGGACTCAGAAAAATAAAAGTACTCAGAAAAATAAAGAACTAGAAAAATAAAAGGGGTCATAAAAATAAAAGGTCCAGAAAAGTAAAAGGATTTGAAAAATAAAAGGACTTGGAAAAGTAAAAGCTCTCGAAAAATATAGGGCCTCGAAAAATAAAAGGACTGGAAAAATAAAAGGACTCAGAAAAATAAAAGGATTAGAAAAATAAAAGGACTCAGGAAAATAAAAGGGGTTAGAAAAATAAAATGACTGGAAAAATAATAGGACTGGAAAAATCAAAGGACTCAGAAAAATAAAAGGACTAGAAAAATAAAAAGATTAGAAAAATAAAAGGACTATAAAAATAAAAGGACTAAGGAAAATAAAAGGAATAGAAAAATAAAAGGATTCGACAAATAAAAGGACTCAGAAAAATAAAAGGACTCAGAAAAAAAAAGAACTAGAAAAATAAAAGGGCTCTGAAAAATAAAAGGAGTAGAAAAGTAAAAGGATTTGAAAAATAAAAGGACTCAGAAAAATAAAAGGACTGGAAAAATAAAAAGACTCGAAAAATAAAAGGACTAGAAAAGTAAAAGGACTAGAAGAATAAAAGGACTTGAAAAGTAAAAGGACTAGAAGAATATAAGGACTCAGAGAAATAAAAGGACTCAGAAAAATAAAAGGACTCGACAAATAAAAGGACTCAGAAAAATAAAAGGACTCAGAAAAAAAAAGAACTAGAAAAATAAAAGGGCTCAGAAAAATAAAAGGACCAGAAAAGTAAAAGGATTTGAAAAATAAAAGGACTTGGAAAAGTAAAAGCACTCGAAAAATATAGGGACTCGAAAATTAAAAGGACTGGAAAAATAAAAGGACTCAGAAAAATAAAAGGATTAGAAAAATAAAAGGACTCAGGAAAATAAAAGGGGTTAGAAAAATAAAATGACTGGAAAAATAATAGGACTGGAAAAATCAAAGGACTCAGAAAAATAAAAGGACTAGAAAAATAAAAAGATTAGAAAAATAAAAGGACTATAAAAATAAAAGGACTAAGGAAAATAAAAGGAATAGAAAAATAAAAGGATTCGACAAATAAAAGGACTCAGAAAAATAAAAGGACTCAGAAAAAAGAAGAACTAGAAAAATAAAAGGGCTCTGAAAAATAAAAGGAGTAGAAAAGTAAAAGGATTTGAAAAATAAAAGGACTCAGAAAAATAAAAGGACTGGAAAAATAAAAAGACTCGAAAAATAAAAGGACTAGAAAAGTAAAAGGACTAGAAGAATAAAAGGACTTGAAAAGTAAAAGGACTAGAAGAATATAAGGACTCAGAGAAATAAAAGGACTCAGAAAAATAAAAGGACTCGACAAATAAAAGGACTCAGAAAAATAAAAGGACTCAGAACAAAAAAGAACTAGAAAAATAAAAGGGCTCAGAAAAATAAAAGGACCAGAAAAGTAAAAGGATTTGAAAAATAAAAGGACTTGGAAAAGTAAAAGCACTCGAAAAATATAGGGACTCGAAAATTAAAAGGACTGGAAAAATAAAAGGACTCAGAAAAATAAAAGGATTTGAAAAATAAAAGGACTCAGGAAAATAAAAGGGGTTAGAAAAATAAAATGACTGGAAAAATAATAGGACTGGAAAAATCAAAGGACTCAGAAAAATAAAAGGACTAGAAAAATAAAAAGATTAGAAAAATAGAAGGCCTATAAAAATAAAAGGACAAAGGAAAATAAAAGGAATAGAAAAATAAAAGGACTAGAAAAATAAAAGGACTCGACAAATAAAAGGACTCAGAAAAATAAAAGGACTCAGAAAAAAAAAAGAACTAGAAAAATAAAAGGGCTCAGAAAAATAAAAGGACTAGAAAAGTAAAAGGATTTGAAAAATAAAAGGACTGGAAAAATAAAAAGATTAGAAAAATAAAAGGAATATAAAAATAAAAGGACTAAGGAAAATAAAAGGAATAGAAAAATAAAAGGACTAGAAAAATAAAAGGACTCGACAAATAAAAGGACTCAGAAAAATAAAAGGACTCAGAAAAAAAAAAGAACTAGAAAAATAAAAGGGCTCAGAAAAATAAAAGGACTAGAAAAGTAAAAGGATTTGAAAAATAAAAGGACTGGAAAAATAAAAAGATTAGAAAAATAAAAGGAATATAAAAATAAAAGGACTAAGGAAAATAAAAGGAATAGAAAAATAAAAGGACTAGAAAAATAAAAGGACTCGACAAATAAAAGGACTCAGAAAAATAAAAGGACTCGACAAATAAAAGGACTCAGAAAAATAAAAGGACTCAGAATAAAAAAGAACTAGAAAAATAAAAGGGCTCAGAAAAATAAAAGCACTAGAAAAGTATAAGGATTTGAAAAATAAAAGGACTCAGAAATATAAAAGGACTGGAAAAAAAATGACTGGAAAAATAAAAGGACAAGAAAAATAAAAGGATTTGAAAAATAAAAGGACTGGAAAAGTAAAAGGATTTGAAAAATAAAAAGACTCAGAAAACTAAAAGGAATAGAAATATAAAAGAACTAGAGAAAAAAAAAGGACTAGAAAAATAAAAAGACTCAGAAAAATAAATGGACTTGAAAAATAAAAGGACTCAGAAAAAAAAAGGTCTAGAAAAGTAAAAGGACTAGAAAAATAAAAAGACTCAGAAAAATAAAAGGATTAGAAAAATAAAAGGACTCAGGAAAATAAAAGGGGTTAGAAAAATAAAATGACTTGAAAAATAATAGGACTGGAAAAATCAAAGGACTCAGAAAAATAACAGGACTAGAAAAATAAAAAGATTAGAAAAATAAAAGGACTAAGGAAAATAAAAGGAATAGAAAAATAAAAGGACTAGAAAAATAAAAGGACTAGAAAAATAAAAGGACTCAGAAAAATAAAAGGACTCAGAAAAAAAAAGAACTAGAAAAATAAAAGGTCTCAGAAAAATAAAAGGACTAGAAAAGTAAAAGGAATTGAAAAATAAAAGGACTTAGAAAAATAAAGGACTGGAAAAATAAAAAGACTCGAAAAATAAAAGGACTAGAAAAGTAAAAGGACTAAAAGAATAAAAGGACTAGAAAAGTAAAAGGACTAGAAGAATATAAGGACTCAGAGAAATAAAAGGACTCAGAGAAATAAAAGGACTCGACAAATAAAAGGACTCAGAAAAATAAAAGGACTCAGAAAAAAAAAAGAACTAGAAAAATAAAAGGGCTCAGAAAAATAAAAGGACCAGAAAAGTAAAAGGATTTGAAAAATAAAAGGACTTGGAAAAGTAAAAGCTCTCGAAAAATATAGGGACTCGAAAAATAAAAGGACTGGAAAAATAAAAGGACTCAGAAAAATAAAAGGATTAGAAAAATAAAAGGACTCAGGAAAATAAAAGGGGTTAGAAAAATAAAATGACTGGAAAAATAATAGGACTGGAAAAATCAAAGGACTCAGAAAAATAAAAGGACTAGAAAAATAAAAAGATTAGAAAAATAAAAGGACTATAAAAATAAAAGGACTAAGGAAAATAAAAGGAATAGAAAAATAAAAGGACTAGAAAAATAAAAGGACTCGACAAATAAAAGGACTCAGAAAAATAAAAGGACTCAGAAAAAAAAAGAACTAGAAAAATAAAAGGGCTCAGAATAATAAAAGGACTAGAAAAGTAAAAGGATTTGAAAAATAAAAGGACTCAGAAAAATAAAAGGACTGGAAAAATAAAAAGACTCGAAAAATAAAAGGACTAGAAAAGTAAAAGGACTAGAAGAATAAAAGGACTTGAAAAGTAAAAGGACTAGAAGAATATAAGGACTCAGAGAAATAAAAGGACTCAGAAAAATAAAAGGACTCGACAAATAAAAGGACTCAGAAAAATAAAAGGACTCAGAAAAAAAAAAAGAACTAGAAAAATAAAAGGGCTCAGAAAAATAAAAGGACTAGAAAAGTAAAAGGATTTGAAAAATAAAAGGACTCAGAAAAATAAAAGGACTGGAAAAATAAAAAGATTAGAAAAATAAAAGGAATATAAAAATAAAAGGACTAAGGAAAATAAAAGGAATAGAAAAATAAAAGGACTAGAAAAATAAAAGGACTAGAAAAATAAAAGGACTCAGAAAAATAAAAGGACTCAGCAAAAAAAAGAACTAGAAAAATAAAAGGGCTCAGAAAAATAAAAGGACTTGGAAAAGTAAAAGCATTCGAAAAATATAGGGACTCGAAAATTAAAAGGACTGGAAAAATAAAAGGACTCAGAAAAATAAAAGGATTAGAAAAATAAAAGGACTTAGGAAAATAAAAGGGGTTAGAAAAATAAAATGACTGGAAAAATAATAGGACTGGAAAAATCAAAGGACTCAGAAAAATAAAAGGACTAGAAAAATAAAAAGATTAGAAAAATAGAAGGCCTATAAAAATAAAAGGACAAAGGAAAATAAAAGGAATAGAAAAAAAAAGGACTAGAAAAATAAAAGGACTCGACAAATAAAAGGACTCAGAAAAATAAAAGGACTCAGAAAAAAAAAGAACTAGAAAAATAAAAGTGCTCAGAAAAATAAAAGGACTAGAAAAGTAAAAGGATTTGAAAAATAAAAGGACTCAGAAAAATAAAAGGACTGGAAAAATAAAAAGATTAGAAAAATAAAAGGAATATAAAAATAAAAGGACTAAGGAAAATAAAAGGAATAGAAAAATAAAAGGACTAGAAAAATAAAAGGACTAGAAAAATAAAAGGACTCAGAAAAATAAAAGGACTCAGCAAAAAAAAGAACTAGAAAAATAAAAGGGCTCAGAAAAATAAAAGGACTAGAAAAGTATAAGGATTTGAAAAATAAAAGGACTGGAAAAAAAAATGACTGGAAAAATAAAAGGACAAGAAAAATAAAAGGATTTGAAAAATAAAAGGACTCGAAAAATAAAAAGACTGGAAAAGTAAAAGGATTTGAAAAATAAAAAGACTCAGAAAACTAAAAGGAATAGAAATATAAAAGAACTAGAGAAAAAAAAAGGACTAGAAAAATAAAAAGACTCAGAAAAATAAATGGACTTGAAAAATAAAAGGACTCAGAAAAATAAAAGGACTAGAAAAGTAAAAGGACTAGAAAAATAAAAAGACTCAGAAAAATAAAAGGATTAGAAAAATAAAAGGACTCAGGAAAATAAAAGGGGTTAGAAAAATAAAATGACTGGAAAAATAATAGGACTGGAAAAATCAAAGGACTCAGAAAAATAACAGGACTAGAAAAATAAAAAGATTAGAAAAATAAAAGGACTAAGGAAAATAAAAGGACTAGAAAAATAAAAGGACTCAGAAAAATAAAAGGACTCAGAAAAAAAAAGAACTAGAAAAATATAAGGTCTCAGAAAAATAAAAGGACTAGAAAAGTAAAAGGATTTGAAAAATAAAAGGACTTAGAAAAATAAAGGTCTGGAAAAATAAAAAGACTCGAAAAATAAAAGGACGAGAAAAGTAAAAGGACTAGAAGAATAAAAGGACTAGAAAAGTAAAAGGACTAGAAGAATATAAGGACTCAGAGAAATAAAAGGACTCAGAGAAATAAAAGGACTCGACAAATAAAAGGACTCAGAGAAATAAAAGGACTCGACAAATAAAAGGACTCAGAAAAATAAAAGTACTCAGAAAAATAAAGAACTAGAAAAATAAAAGGGGTCAGAAAAATAAAAGTTCCAGAAAAGTAAAAGGATTTGAAAAATAAAAGGACTTGGAATAGTAAAAGCACTCGAAAAATATAGGGACTCGAAAAATAAAAGGACTGGAAAAATAAAAGGACTCAGAAAAATAAAAGGATTAGAAAAATAAAAGGACTCAGGAAAATAAAAGGGGTTAGAAAAATAAAATGACTGGAAAAATAATAGGACTGGAAAAATCAAAGGACTCAGAAAAATAAAAGGACTAGAAAAATAAAAAGATTAGAAAAATAAAAGGACTATAAAAATAAAAGGACTAAGGAAAATAAAAGGAATAGAAAAATAAAAGGACTAGAAAAATAAAAGGACTAGAAAAATAAAAGGACTCAGAAAAATAAAAGGACTCAGAAAAAAAAGAACTAGAAAAATAAAAGGTCTCAGAAAAATAAAAGGACTAGAAAAGTAAAAGGATTTGAAAAATAAAAGGACTCAGAAAAATAAAAGGACTGGAAAAATAAAAAGACTCGAAAAATAAAAGGACTAGAAAAGTAAAAGGACTAGAAGAATATAAGGAC
This sequence comes from Cinnamomum chago, assembly GCA_038049695.1. Classification (NCBI taxonomy): domain Eukaryota; kingdom Viridiplantae; phylum Streptophyta; class Magnoliopsida; order Laurales; family Lauraceae; genus Cinnamomum; species Cinnamomum chago. The sequence continues at coordinate 59,627,560 of CP142462.1, read as the reverse complement.
TTGAAAAGTAAAAGGACTAGAAGAATATAAGGACTCAGAGAAATAAAAGGACTCAGAAAAATAAAAGGACTCGACAAATAAAAGGACTCAGAAAAATAAAAGGACTCAGAAAAATAAAAGAACTAGAAAAATAAAAGGGCTCAGAAAAATAAAAGGACCAGAAAAGTAAAAGGATTTGAAAAATAAAAGGACTTGGAAAAGTAAAAGCACTCGAAAAATATAGGGACTCGAAAATTAAAAGGACTGGAAAAATAAAAGGACTCAGAAAAATAAAAGGATTAGAAAAATAAAAGGACTTAGGAAAATAAAAGGGGTTAGAAAAATAAAATGACTAGAAAAATAATAGGACTGGAAAAATCAAAGGACTCAGAAAAATAAAAGGACTAGAAAAATAAAAAGATTAGAAAAATAAAAGGACTATAAAAATAAAAGGACTAAGGAAAATAAAAGGAATAGAAAAATAAAAGGATTCGACAAATAAAAGGACTCAGAAAAATAAAAGGACTCAGAAAAAAAAAGAACTAGAAAAATAAAAGGGCTCAGAAAAATAAAAGGACTAGAAAAGTAAAAGGATTTGAAAAATAAAAGGACTCAGAAAAATAAAAGGACTGGAAAAATAAAAAGATTAGAAAAATAAAAGGACTAGAAAAATAAAAGGACTCAGAAAAATAAAAGGACTCAGCAAAAAAAAGAACTAGAAAAATAAAAGGGCTCAGAAAAATAAAAGGACTAGAAAAGTATAAGGATTTGAAAAATAAAAGGACTGGAAAAAAAAATGACTGGAAAAATAAAAGGACAAGAAAAATAAAAGGATTTGAAAAATAAAAGGACTCGAAAAATAAAAGGACTGGAAAAGTAAAAGGATTTGAAAAATAAAAAGACTCAGAAAACTAAAAGGAATAGAAATATAAAAGAACTAGAGAAAAAAAAAGGACTAGAAAAATAAAAAGACTCAGAAAAATAAATGGACTTGAAAAATAAAAGGACTCAGAAAAATAAAAGGACTAGAAAAGTAAAAGGACTAGAAAAATAAAAAGACTCAGAAAAATAAAAGGATTAGAAAAATAAAAGGACTCAGGAAAATAAAAGGGGTTAGAAAAATAAAATGACTGGAAAAATAATAGGACTGGAAAAATCAAAGGACTCAGAAAAATAACAGGACTAGAAAAATAAAAAGATTAGAAAAATAAAAGGACTATAAAAATAAAAGGACTAAGGAAAATAAAAGGACTAGAAAAATAAAAGGACTCAGAAAAATAAAAGGACTCAGAAAAAAAAAGAACTAGAAAAATAAAAGGTCTCAGAAAAATAAAAGGACTAGGAAAGTAAAAGGATTTGAAAAATAAAAGGACTTAGAAAAATAAAGGTCTGGAAAAATAAAAAGACTCGAAAAATAAAAGGACTAGAAAAGTAAAAGGACTAGAAGAATAAAAGGACTAGAAAAGTAAAAGGACTAGAAGAATATAAGGACTCAGAGAAATAAAAGGACTCAGAGAAATAAAAGGACTCGACAAATAAAAGGACTCGACAAATAAAAGGACTCAGAAAAATAAAAGTACTCAGAAAAATAAAGAACTAGAAAAATAAAAGGGGTCAGAAAAATAAAAGTTCCAGAAAAGTAAAAGGATTTGAAAAATAAAAGGACTTGGAATAGTAAAAGCACTCGAAAAATATAGGGACTCGAAAAATAAAAGGACTGGAAAAATAAAAGGACTCAGAAAAATAAAAGGATTAGAAAAATAAAAGGACTCAGGAAAATAAAAGGGGTTAGAAAAATAAAATGACTGGAAAAATAATAGGACTGGAAAAATCAAAGGACTCAGAAAAATAAAAGGACTAGAAAAATAAAAGGACTCGACAAATAAAAGGACTCAGAAAAATAAAAGGACTCAGAAAAAAAAAAGAACTAGAAAAATAAAAGGGCTCAGTAAAATAAAAGGACTAGAAAAGTAAATGGATTTGAAAAATAAAAGGAATCAGAAAAATAAAAGGACTGGAAAAATAAAAAGATTAGAAAAATAAAAGGAATATAAAAATAAAAGGACTAAGGAAAATAAAAGGAATAGAAAAATAAAAGGACTAGAAAAATAAAAGGACTCAGAAAAATAAAAGGACTCAGCAAAAAAAAGAACTAGAAAAAAAAAAGGGCTCAGATAAATAAAAGGACTAGAAAAGTATAAGGATTTGAAAAATAAAAGGACTGGAAAAAAAAATGACTGGAAAAATAAAAGGACAAGAAAAATAAAAGGATTTGAAAAATAAAAGGACTCGAAAAATAAAAGGACTGGAAAAGTAAAAGGATTTGAAAAATAAAAAGACTCAGAAAACTAAAAGGAATAGAAATATAAAAGAACTAGAGAAAAAAAAAGGACTAGAAAAATAAAAAGACTCAGAAAAATAAATGGATTTGAAAAATAAAAGGACTCAGAAAAATAAAAGGACTAGAAAAGTAAAAGGACTAGAAAAATAAAAAGACTCAGAAAAATAAAAGGATTAGAAAAATAAAAGGACTCAGGAAAATAAAAGGGGTTAGAAAAATAAAATGACTTGAAAAATAATAGGACTGGAAAAATCAAAGGACTCAGAAAAATAACAGGACTAGAAAAATAAAAAGATTAGAAAAATAAAAGGACTATAAAAATAAAAGGACTAAGGAAAATAAAAGGAATAGAAAAATAAAAGGACTAGAAAAATAAAAGGACTCAGAAAAATAAAAGGACTCAGAAAAAAAAAGAACTAGAAAAATATAAGGTCTCAGAAAAATAAAAGGACTAGAAAAGTAAAAGGATTTGAAAAATAAAAGGACTTAGAAAAATAAAGGACTGGAAAAATAAAAAGACTCGAAAAATAAAAGGACTAGAAAAGTAAAAGGACTAGAAGAATAAAAGGACTAGAAAAGTAAAAGGACTAGAAGAATATAAGGACTCAGAGAAATAAAAGGACTCAGAGAAATAAAAGGACTCGACAAATAAAAGGACTCGACAAATAAAAGGACTCAGAAAAATAAAAGTACTCAGAAAAATAAAGAACTAGAAAAATAAAAGGGGTCATAAAAATAAAAGGTCCAGAAAAGTAAAAGGATTTGAAAAATAAAAGGACTTGGAAAAGTAAAAGCTCTCGAAAAATATAGGGCCTCGAAAAATAAAAGGACTGGAAAAATAAAAGGACTCAGAAAAATAAAAGGATTAGAAAAATAAAAGGACTCAGGAAAATAAAAGGGGTTAGAAAAATAAAATGACTGGAAAAATAATAGGACTGGAAAAATCAAAGGACTCAGAAAAATAAAAGGACTAGAAAAATAAAAAGATTAGAAAAATAAAAGGACTATAAAAATAAAAGGACTAAGGAAAATAAAAGGAATAGAAAAATAAAAGGACTAGAAAAATAAAAGGACTCGACAAATAAAAGGACTCAGAAAAATAAAAGGACTCAGAAAAAAAAAGAACTAGAAAAATAAAAGGGCTCTGAAAAATAAAAGGAGTAGAAAAGTAAAAGGATTTGAAAAATAAAAGGACTCAGAAAAATAAAAGGACTGGAAAAATAAAAAGACTCGAAAAATAAAAGGACTAGAAAAGTAAAAGGACTAGAAGAATAAAAGGACTTGAAAAGTAAAAGGACTAGAAGAATATAAGGACTTAGAGAAATAAAAGGACTCAGAAAAATAAAAGGACTCGACAAATAAAAGGACTCAGAAAAATAAAAGGACTCAGAAAAAAGAAGAACTAGAAAAATAAAAGGGCTCAGAAAAATAAAAGGACCAGAAAAGTAAAAGGATTTGAAAAATAAAAGGACTTGGAAAAGTAAAAGCACTCGAAAAATATAGGGACTCGAAAATTAAAAGGACTGGAAAAATAAAAGGACTCAGAAAAATAAAAGGATTTGAAAAATAAAAGGACTCAGGAAAATAAAAGGGGTTAGAAAAATAAAATGACTGGAAAAATAATAGGACTGGAAAAATCAAAGGACTCAGAAAAATAAAAGGACTAGAAAAATAAAAAGATTAGAAAAATAGAAGGCCTATAAAAATAAAAGGACAAAGGAAAATAAAAGGAATAGAAAAATAAAAGGACTAGAAAAATAAAAGGACTCGACAAATAAAAGGACTCAGAAAAATAAAAGGACTCAGAAAAAAAAAAGAACTAGAAAAATAAAAGGGCTCAGAAAAATAAAAGGACTAGAAAAGTAAAAGGATTTGAAAAATAAAAGGACTGGAAAAATAAAAAGATTAGAAAAATAAAAGGAATATAAAAATAAAAGGACTAAGGAAAATAAAAGGAATAGAAAAATAAAAGGACTAGAAAAATAAAAGGACTCGACAAATAAAAGGACTCAGAAAAATAAAAGGACTCGACAAATAAAAGGACTCAGAAAAATAAAAGGACTCAGAATAAAAAAGAACTAGAAAAATAAAAGGGCTCAGAAAAATAAAAGCACTAGAAAAGTATAAGGATTTGAAAAATAAAAGGACTCAGAAATATAAAAGGACTGGAAAAAAAAATGACTGGAAAAATAAAAGGACAAGAAAAATAAAAGGATTTGAAAAATAAAAGGACTCGAAAAATAAAAGGACTGGAAAAGTAAAAGGATTTGAAAAATAAAAAGACTCAGAAAACTAAAAGGAATAGAAATATAAAAGAACTAGAGAAAAGAAAAGGACTAGAAAAATAAAAAGACTCAGAAAAATAAATGGATTTGAAAAATAAAAGGACTCAGAAAAATAAAAGGACTAGAAAAGTAAAAGGACTAGAAAAATAAAAAGACTCAGAAAAATAAAAGGATTAGAAAAATAAAAGGACTCAGGAAAATAAAAGGGGTTAGAAAAATAAAATGACTGGAAAAATAATAGGACTGGAAAAATCAAAGGACTCAGAAAAATAACAGGACTAGAAAAATAAAAAGATTAGAAAAATAAAAGGACTATAAAAATAAAAGGAATAGAAAAATAAAAGGACTAGAAAATAAAAGGACTAGAAAAATAAAAGGACTCAGAAAAATAAATGGACTCAGAAAAAAAAAGAACTAGAAAAATAAAAGGTCTCAGAAAAATAAAAGGACTAGTAAAGTAAAAGGATTTGAAAAATAAAAGGACTTAGAAAAATAAAGGACTGGAAAAATAAAAAGACTCGAAAAATAAAAGGACTAGAAAAGTAAAAGGACTGGAAGAATAAAAGGACTAGAAAAGTAAAAGGACTAGAAGAATATAAGGACTCAGAGAAATAAAAGGACTCAGAGAAATAAAAGGACTCGACAAATAAAAGGACTCAGAAAAATAAAAGTACTCAGAAAAATAAAGAACTAGAAAAATAAAAGGGGTCAGAAAAATAAAAGGTCCAGAAAAGTAAAAGGATTTGAAAAATAAAAGGACTTGGAAAAGTAAAAGCTCTCGAAAAATATAGGGACTCGAAAAATAAAAGGACTGAAAAAATAAGAGGACTCAGAAAAATAAAAGGATTACAAAAATAAAAGGACTCAGGAAAATAAAAGGGGTTAGAAAAATAAAATGACTGGAAAAATAATAGGACTGGAAAAATCAAAGGACTCAGAAAAATAAAAGGACTAGAAAAATAAAAAGATTAGAAAAATAAAAGGACTATAAAAATAAAAGGACTAAGGAAAATAAAAGGAATAGAAAAATAAAAGGACTAGAAAAATAAAAGGACTCGACAAATAAAAGGACTCAGAAAAATAAAAGGACTCAGAAAAAAAAAAGAACTAGAAAAATAAAAGGGCTCAGAAAAATAAAAGGACTAGAAAAGTAAAAGGATTTGAAAAATAAAAGGACTCAGAAAAATAAAAGGAATATAAAAATAAAAGGACTAAGGAAAATAAAAGGAATAGAAAAATAAAAGGACTAGAAAAATAAAAGGACTCGACAAATAAAAGGACTCAGAAAAATAAAAGGAATCAGAAAAAAAAAGAACTAGAAAAATAAAAGGGCTCAGAAAAATAAAAGGACTAGAAAAGTATAAGGATTTGAAAAATAAAAGGACTCAGAAAAATAAAAGGACTGGAAAAAAAAATGACTGGAAAAATAAAAGGACAAGAAAAATAAAAGGATTTGAAAAATAAAAGGACTCGAAAAATAAAAGGACTGGAAAAGTTAAAGGATTTGAAAAATAAAAAGACTCAGAAAACTAAAAGGAATAGAAATATAAAAGAACTAGAGAAAAAAAAAGGACTAGAAAAATAAAAAGACTCAGAAAAATAAATGGACTTGAAAAATAAAAGGACTCAGAAAAAAAAAGGTCTAGAAAAGTAAAAGGACTAGAAAAATAAAAAGACTCAGAAAAATAAAAGGATTAGAAAAATAAAAGGACTCAGGAAAATAAAAGGGGTTAGAAAAATAAAATGACTGGAAAAATCAAAGGACTCAGAAAAATAAAAGGACTAGAAAAATAAAAAGATTAGAAAAATAAAAGGACTATAAAAATAAAAGGACTAAGGAAAATAAAAGGAATAGAAAAATAAAAGGACTAGAAAAATAAAAGGACTCAGAAAAATAAAAGGACTCAGAAAAAAAAAGAACTAGAAAAATATAAGGTCTCAGAAAAATAAAAGGACTAGAAAAGTAAAAGGATTTGAAAAATAAAAGGACTTAGAAAAATAAAGGACTGGAAAAATAAAAAGACTCGAAAAATAAAAGGACTAGAAAAGTAAAAGGACTAGAAGAATAAAAGGACTAGAAAAGTAAAAGGACTAGAAGAATATAAGGACTCAGACAAATAAAAGGACTCAGAGAAATAAAAGGACTCGACAAATAAAAGGACTCAGAAAAATAAAAGTACTCAGAAAAATAAAGAACTAGAAAAATAAAAGGGGTCAGAAAAATAAAACGTCCAGAAAAGTAAAAGGATTTGAAAAATAAAAGGACTTGGAAAAGTAAAAGCTCTCGAAAAATATAGGGACTCGAAAAATAAAAGGACTGGAAAAATAAAAGGACTCACAAAAATAAAAGGATTAGAAAAATAAAAGGACTCAGGAAAATAAAAGGGGTTAGAAAAATAAAATGACTGGAAAAATAATAGGACTGGAAAAATCAAAGGACTCAGAAAAATAACAGGACTAGAAAAATAAAAAGATTAGAAAAATAAAAGGACTATAAAAATAAAAGGACTAAGGAAAATAAAAGGAATAGAAAAATAAAAGGACTAGAAAAATAAAAGGACTAGAAAAATAGAAGGACTCAGAAAAATAAAAGGACTCAGAAAAAAAAAGAACTAGAAAAATAAAAGGTCTCAGAAAAAAAAAAGGACTAGAAAAGTAAAAGGATTTGAAAAATAAAAGGACTTAGAAAAATAAAGGACTGGAAAAATAAAAAGACTCGAAAAATAAAAGGACTAGAAAAGTAAAAGGACTAGAAGAATAAAAGGACTAGAAAAGTAAAAGGACTAGAAGAATATAAGGACTCAGAGAAATAAAAGGACTCAGAGAAATAAAAGGACTCGACAAATAAAAGGACTCAGAGAAATAAAAGGACTCGACAAATAAAAGGACTTAGAAAAATAAAAGTACTCAGAAAAATAAAGAACTAGAAAAATAAATGGACTTGAAAAATAAAAGGACTCAGAAAAAAAAAAGGTCTAGAAAAGTAAAAGGACTAGAAAAATAAAAAGACTCAGAAAAATAAAAGGATTAGAAAAATAAAAGGACTCAGGAAAATAAAAGGGGTTAGAAAAATAAAATGACTGGAAAAATCAAAGGACTCAGAAAAATAACAGGACTAGAAAAATAAAAAGATTAGAAAAATAAAAGGACTATAAAAATAAAAGGACTATAAAAATAAAAGGACTAAGGAAAATAAAAGGAATAGAAAAATAAAAGGACTAGAAAAATAAAAGGACTAGAAAAATAAAAGGACTCAGAAAAATAAATGGACTCAGAAAAAAAAAGAACTAGAAAAATAAAAGGTCTCAGAAAAATAAAAGGGCTAGAAAAGTAAAAGGATTTGAAAAATAAAAGGACTTAGAAAAATAAAGGACTGGAAAAAAAAAGACTCGAAAAATAAAAGGACTAGAAAAGTAAAAGGACTAGAAGAATAAAAGGACTAGAAAAGTAAAAGGACTAGAAGAATATAAGGACTCAGAGAAATAAAAGGACTCAGAGAAATAAAAGGACTCGACAAATAAAAGGACTCAGAAAAATAAAAGTACTCAGAAAAATAAAGAACTAGAAAAATAAAAGGGGTCAGAAAAATAAAACGTCCAGAAAAGTAAAAGGATTTGAAAAATAAAAGGACTTGGAAAAGTAAAAGCTCTCTAAAAATATAGGGCCTCGAAAAATAAAAGGACTGGAAAAATAAAAGGACTCAGAAAAATAAAAGGATTAGAAAAATAAAAGGACTCAGGAAAATAAAAGGGGTTAGAAAAATAAAATGACTGGAAAAATAATAGGACTGGAAAAATCAAAGGACTCAGAAAAATAAAAGGACTAGAAAAATAAAAAGATTAGAAAAATAAAAGGACTATAAAAATAAAAGGACTAAGGAAAATAAAAGGAATAGAAAAATAAAAGGACTAGAAAAATAAAAGGATTCGACAAATAAAAGGACTCAGAAAAATAAAAGGACTCAGAAAAAAAAAGAACTAGAAAAATAAAAGGGCTCTGAAAAATAAAAGGAGTAGAAAAGTAAAAGGATTTGAAAAATAAAAGGACTCAGAAAAATAAAAGGACTGGAAAAATAAAAAGAGTCGAAAAATAAAAGGACTAGAAAAGTAAAAGGACTAAAAGAATAAAAGGACTTGAAAAGTAAAAGGACTAGAAGAATATAAGGACTCAGAGAAATAAAAGGACTCAGAAAAATAAAAGGACTCGACAAATAAAAGGACTCAGAAAAATAAAAGGACTCAGAAAAAAAAAGAACTAGAAAAATAAAAGGGCTCAGAAAAATAAAAGTACCAGAAAAGTAAAAGGATTTGAAAAATAAAAGGACTTGGAAAAGTAAAAGCACTCGAAAAATATAGGGACTCGAAAATTAAAAGGACTGGAAAAATAAAAGGACTCAGAAAAATAAAAGTATTTGAAAAATAAAAGGACTCAGGAAAATAAAAGGGGTTAGAAAAATAAAATGACTGGAAAAATAATAGGACTGGAAAAATCAAAGGACTCAGAAAAATAAAAGGACTAGAAAAATAAAAAGATTAGAAAAATAGAAGGCCTATAAAAATAAAAGGACAAAGGAAAATAAAAGGAATAGAAAAATAAAAGGACTAGAAAAATAAAAGGACTCGACAAATAAAAGGACTCAGAAAAATAAAAGGACTCAGAAAAAAAAAAGAACTAGAAAAATAAAAGGGCTCAGAAAAATAAAAAGACTAGAAAAGTAAAAGGATTTGAAAAATAAAAGGACTGGAAAAATAAAAAGATTAGAAAAATAAAAGCAATATAAAAATAAAAGGACTAAGGAAAATAAAAGGAATAGAAAAATAAAAGGACTAGAAAAATAAAAGGACTCGACAAATAAAAGGACTCAGAAAAATAAAAGGAATCAGAATAAAAAAGAACTAGAAAAATAAAAGGGCTCAGAAAAATAAAAGGACTAGAAAAGTATAAGGATTTGAAAAATAAAAGGACTCAGAAATATAAAAGGACTGGAAAAAAAATGACTGGAAAAATAAAAGGACAAGAAAAATAAAAGGATTTGAAAAATAAAAGGACTCGAAAAATAAAAGGACTGGAAAAGTAAAAGGATTTGAAAAATAAAAAGACTCAGAAAACTAAAAGGAATAGAAATATAAAAGAACTAGAGAAAAAAAAAGGACTAGAAAAATAAAAAGACTCAGAAAAATAAATGTACTTGAAAAATAAAAGGACTCAGAAAAAAAAAGGTCTAGAAAAGTAAAAGGACTAGAAAAATAAAAAGACTCAGAAAAATAAAAGGATTAGAAAAATAAAAGGACTCAGGAAAATAAAAGGGGTTAGAAAAATAAAATGACTGGAAAAATAATAGGACTGGAAAAATCAAAGGACTCAGAAAAATAACAGGACTAGAAAAATAAAAAGATTAGAAAAATAAAAGGACTATAAAAATAAAAGGACTAAGGAAAATAAAAGGAATAGAAAAATAAAAGGACTAGAAAAATAAAAGGACTCAGAAAAATAAATGGACTCAGAAAAAAAAAGAACTAGAAAAATAAAAGGTCTCAGAAAAATAAAAGGACTAGTAAAGTAAAAGGATTTGAAAAATAAAAGGACTTAGAAAAATAAAGGACTGGAAAAATAAAAAGACTCGAAAAATAAAAGGACTAGAAAAGTAAAAGGACTGGAAGAATAAAAGGACTAGAAAAGTAAAAGGACTAGAAGAATATAAGGACTCAGAGAAATAAAAGGACTCAGAGAAATAAAAGGACTCGACAAATAAAAGGACTCAGAAAAATAAAAGTACTCAGAAAAATAAAGAACTAGAAAAATAAAAGGGGTCAGAAAAATAAAAGGTCCAGAAAAGTAAAAGGATTTGAAAAATAAAAGGACTTGGAAAAGTAAAAGCTCTCGAAAAATATAGGGACTCGAAAAATAAAAGGACTGAAAAAATAAGAGGACTCAGAAAAATAAAAGGATTACAAAAATAAAAGGACTCAGGAAAATAAAAGGGGTTAGAAAAATAAAATGACTGGAAAAATAATAGGACTGGAAAAATCAAAGGACTCAGAAAAATAAAAGGACTAGAAAAATAAAAAGATTAGAAAAATAAAAGGACTATAAAAATAAAAGGACTAAGGAAAATAAAAGGAATAGAAAAATAAAAGGACTAGAAAAATAAAAGGACTCGACAAATAAAAGGACTCAGAAAAATAAAAGGACTCAGAAAAAAAAAAGAACTAGAAAAATAAAAGGGCTCAGAAAAATAAAAGGACCAGAAAAGTAAAAGGATTTGAAAAATAAAAGGACTTGGAAAAGTAAAAGCACTCGAAAAATATAGGGACTCGAAAATTAAAAGGACTGGAAAAATAAAAGGACTCAGAAAAATAAAAGGATTAGAAAAATAAAAGGACTTAGGAAAATAAAAGGGGTTAGAAAAATAAAATGACTAGAAAAATAATAGGACTGGAAAAATCAAAGGACTCAGAAAAATAAAAGGACTAGAAAAATAAAAAGATTAGAAAAATAGAAGGCCTATAAAAATAAAAGGCCAAAGGAAAATAAAAGGAATAGAAAAAAAAAGGACTAGAAAAATAAAAGGACTCGACAAATAAAAGGACTCAGAAAAATAAAAGGACTCAGAAAAAAAAAGAACTAGAAAAATAAAAGGGCTCAGAAAAATAAAAGGACTAGAAAAGTATAAGGATTTGAAAAATAAAAGGACTCAGAAAAATAAAAGGACTGGAAAAAAAAATGACTGGAAAAATAAAAGGACAAGAAAAATAAAAGGATTTGAAAAATAAAAGGACTCGAAAAATAAAAGGACTGGAAAAGTTAAAGGATTTGAAAAATAAAAAGACTCAGAAAACTAAAAGGAATAGAAATATAAAAGAACTAGAGAAAAAAAAAGGACTAGAAAAATAAAAAGACTCAGAAAAATAAATGGACTTGAAAAATAAAAGGACTCAGAAAAAAAAAAGGTCTAGAAAAGTAAAAGGACTAGAAAAATAAAAAGACTCAGAAAAATAAAAGGATTAGAAAAATAAAAGGACTCAGGAAAATAAAAGGGGTTAGAAAAATAAAATGACTGGAAAAATCAAAGGACTCAGAAAAATAACAGGACTAGAAAAATAAAAAGATTAGAAAAATAAAAGGACTATAAAAATAAAAGGACTAAGGAAAATAAAAGGAATAGAAAAATAAAAGGACTAGAAAAATAAAAGGACTAGAAAAATAAAAGGACTCAGAAAAATAAATGGACTCAGAAAAAAAAAGAACTAGAAAAATAAAAGGTCTCAGAAAAATAAAAGGACTAGAAAAGTAAAAGGATTTGAAAAATAAAAGGACTTAGAAAAATAAAGGACTGGAAAAAAAAAAGACTCGAAAAATAAAAGGACTAGAAAAGTAAAAGGACTAGAAGAATAAAAGGACTAGAAAAGTAAAAGGACTAGAAGAATATAAGGACTCAGAGAAATAAAAGGACTCAGAGAAATAAAAGGACTCGACAAATAAAAGGACTCAGAAAAATAAAAGTACTCAGAAAAATAAAGAACTAGAAAAATAAAAGGGGTCAGAAAAATAAAACGTCCAGAAAAGTAAAAGGATTTGAAAAATAAAAGGACTTGGAAAAGTAAAAGCTCTCGAAAAATATAGGGACTCGAAAAATAAAAGGACTGGAAAAATAAAAGGACTCACAAAAATAAAAGGATTAGAAAAATAAAAGGACTCAGGAAAATAAAAGGGGTTAGAAAAATAAAATGACTGGAAAAATAATAGGACTGGAAAAATCAAAGGACTCAGAAAAATAACAGGACTAGAAAAATAAAAAGATTAGAAAAATAAAAGGACTATAAAAATAAAAGGACTAAGGAAAATAAAAGGAATAGAAAAATAAAAGGACTAGAAAAACAAAAGGACTAGAAAAATAAAAGGACTCAGAAAAATAAAAGGACTCAGAAAAAAAAAGAACTAGAAAAATATAAGGTCTCAGAAAAATAAAAGGACTAGAAAAGTAAAAGGATTTGAAAAATAAAAGGACTTAGAAAAATAAAGGACTGGAAAAATAAAAAGACTCGAAAAATAAAACGACTAGAAAAGTAAAAGGACTAGAAGAATAAAAGGACTAGAAAAGTAAAAGGACTAGAAGAATATAAGGACTCAGAGAAATAAAAGGACTCAGAGAAATAAAAGGACTCGACAAATAAAAGGACTTAGAAAAATAAAAGGACTCAGAAAAATAAAGAACTAGAAAAATAAATGGACTTGAAAAATAAAAGGACTCAGAAAAAAAAAAGGTCTAGAAAAGTAAAAGGACTAGAAAAATAAAAAGACTCAGAAAAATAAAAGGATTAGAAAAATAAAAGGACTCAGGAAAATAAAAGGGGTTAGAAAAATAAAATGACTGGAAAAATCAAAGGACTCAGAAAAATAACAGGACTAGAAAAATAAAAAGATTAGAAAAATAAAAAGATTAGAAAAATAAAAGGACTATAAAAATAAAAGGACTAAGGAAAATAAAAGGAATAGAAAAATAAAAGGACTAGAAAAATAAAAGGACTAGAAAAATAAAAGGACTCAGAAAAATAAAAGGACTCAGAAAAAAAAAAGAACTAGAAAAATATAAGGTCTCAGAAAAATAAAAGGACTAGAAAAGTAAAAGGATTTGAAAAATAAAAGGACTTAGAAAAATAAAGGACTGGAAAAATAAAAAGACTCGAAAAATAAAAGGACTAGAAAAGTAAAAGGACTAGAAGAATAAAAGGACTAGAAAAGTAAAAGGACTAGAAGAATATAAGGACTCAGAGAAATAAAAGGACTCAGAGAAATAAAAGGACTCGACAAATAAAAGGACTCAGAAAAATAAAAGTACTCAGAAAAATAAAGAACTAGAAAAATAAAAGGGGTCATAAAAATAAAAGGTCCAGAAAAGTAAAAGGATTTGAAAAATAAAAGGACTTGGAAAAGTAAAAGCTCTCGAAAAATATAGGGCCTCGAAAAATAAAAGAACTGGAAAAATAAAAGGACTCAGAAAAATAAAAGGATTAGAAAAATAAAAGGACTCAGGAAAATAAAAGGGGTTAGAAAAATAAAATGACTGGAAAAATAATAGGACTGGAAAAATCAAAGGACTCAGAAAAATAAAAGGACTAGAAAAATAAAAAGATTAGAAAAATAAAAGGACTATAAAAATAAAAGGACTAAGGAAAATAAAAGGAATAGAAAAATAAAAGGACTAGAAAAATAAAAGGATTCGACAAATAAAAGGACTCAGAAAAATAAAAGGACTCAGAAAAAAAAAGAACTAGAAAAATAAAAGGGCTCTGAAAAATAAAAGGACTAGAAAAGTAAAAGGATTTGAAAAATAAAAGGACTCAGAAAAATAAAAGGACTGGAAAAATAAAAAGACTCGAAAAATAAAAGGACTAGAAAAGTAAAAGGACTAGAAGAATAAAAGGACTTGAAAAGTAAAAGGACTAGAAGAATATAAGGACTCAGAGAAATAAAAGGACTCAGAAAAATAAAAGGACTCGACAAATAAAAGGACTCAGAAAAATAAAAGGACTCAGAAAAAAAAAGAACTAGAAAAATAAAAGGGCTCAGAAAAATAAAAGGACCAGAAAAGTAAAAGGATTTGAAAAATAAAAGGACTTGGAAAAGTAAAAGCACTCGAAAAATATAGGGACTCGAAAATTAAAAGGACTGGAAAAATAAAAGGACTCAGAAAAATAAAAGTATTTGAAAAATAAAAGGACTCAGGAAAATAAAAGGGGTTAGAAAAATAAAATGACTGGAAAAATAATAGGACTGGAAAAATCAAAGGACTCAGAAAAATAAAAGGACTAGAAAAATAAAAAGATTAGAAAAATAGAAGGCCTATAAAAATAAAAGGACAAAGGAAAATAAAAGGAATAGAAAAATAAAAGGACTAGAAAAATAAAAGGACTCGACAAATAAAAGGACTCAGAAAAATAAAAGGACTCAGAAAAAAAAAAGAACTAGAAAAATAAAAGGGCTCAGAAAAATAAAAAGACTAGAAAAGTAAAAGGATTTGAAAAATAAAAGGACTGGAAAAATAAAAAGATTAGAAAAATAAAAGCAATATAAAAATAAAAGGACTAAGGAAAATAAAAGGAATAGAAAAATAAAAGGACTAGAAAAATAAAAGGACTCGACAAATAAAAGGACTCAGAAAAATAAAAGGACTCGACAAATAAAAGGACTCAGAAAATTAAAAGGACTCAGAATAAAAAAGAACTAGAAAAATAAAAGGGCTCAGAAAAATAAAAGCACTAGAAAAGTATAAGGATTTGAAAAATAAAAGGACTCAGAAATATAAAAGGACTGGAAAAAAAATGACTGGAAAAATAAAAGGACAAGAAAAATAAAAGGATTTGAAAAATAAAAGGACTCGAAAAATAAAAGGACTGGAAAAGTAAAAGGATTTGAAAAATAAAAAGACTCAGAAAACTAAAAGGAATAGAAATATAAAAGAACTAGAGAAAAGAAAAGGACTAGAAAAATAAAAAGACTCAGAAAAATAAATGTACTTGAAAAATAAAAGGACTCAGAAAAAAAAAAGGTCTAGAAAAGTAAAAGGACTAGAAAAATAAAAAGACTCAGAAAAATAAAAGGATTAGAAAAATAAAAGGACTCAGGAAAATAAAAGGGGTTAGAAAAATAAAATGACTGGAAAAATAATAGGACTGGAAAAATCAAAGGACTCAGAAAAATAACAGGACTAGAAAAATAAAAAGATTAGAAAAATAAAAGGACTATAAAAATAAAAGGACTAAGGAAAATAAAAGGAATAGAAAAATAAAAGGACTAGAAAAATAAAAGGACTAGAAAAATAAAAGGACTCAGAAAAATAAAAGGACTCAGAAAAAAAAGAACTAGAAAAATAAAAGGTCTCAGAAAAATAAAAGGACTAGAAAAGTAAAAGGAATTGAAAAATAAAAGGACTTAGAAAAATAAAGGACTGGAAAAATAAAAAGACTCGAAAAATAAAAGGACTAGAAAAGTAAAAGGACTAGAAGAATAAAAGGACTAGAAAAGTAAAAGGACTAGAAGAATATAAGGACTCAGAGAAATAAAAGGACTCGACAAATAAAAGGACTCAGAAAAATAAAAGTACTCAAAAAAATAAAGAACTAGCAAAATAAAAGGGGTCAGAAAAATAAAAGGTCCAGAAAAGTAAAAGGATTTGAAAAATAAAAGGACTTGGAAAAGTAAAAGCTCTCGAAAAATATAGGGACTCGAAAAATAAAAGGACTGGAAAAATAAAAGGACTCAGAAAAATAAAAGGATTAGAAAAATAAAAGGACTCAGGAAAATAAAAGGGGTTAGAAAAATAAAATGACTGGAAAAATAATAGGACTGGAAAAATCAAAGGACTCAGAAAAATAAAAGGACTAGAAAAATAAAAAGATTAGAAAAATAAAAGGACTATAAAAATAAAAGGACTAAGGAAAATAAAAGGAATAGAAAAATAAAAGGACTCGACAAATAAAAGGACTCAGAAAAATAAAAGGACTCAGAAAAAAAAAGAACTAGAAAAATAAAAGGGCTCAGAATAATAAAAGGACTAGAAAAGTAAAAGGATTTGAAAAATAAAAGGACTCAGAAAAATAAAAGGACTGGAAAAATAAAAAGACTCGAAAAATAAAAGGACTAGAAAAGTAAAAGGACTAGAAGAATATAAGGACTTGAAAAGTAAAAGGACTAGAAGAATATAAGGACTCAGAGAAATAAAAGGACTCAGAAAAATAAAAGGACTCGACAAATAAAAGGACTCAGAAAAATAAAAGGACTCAGAAAAAAAAAGAACTAGAAAAATAAAAGGGCTCAGAAAAATAAAAGTACCAGAAAAGTAAAAGGATTTGAAAAATAAAAGGACTTGGAAAAGTAAAAGCACTCGAAAAATATAGGGACTCGAAAATTAAAAGGACTGGAAAAATAAAAGGACTAAGAAAAATAAAAGGATTTGAAAAATAAAAGGACTCAGGAAAATAAAAGGGGTTAGAAAAATAAAATGACTGGAAAAATAATAGGACTGGAAAAATCAAAGGACTCAGAAAAATAAAAGGACTAGAAAAATAAAAAGATTAGAAAAATAGAAGGCCTATAAAAATAAAAGGACAAAGGAAAATAAAAGGAATAGAAAAATAAAAGGACTAGAAAAATAAAAGGACTCGACAAATAAAAGGACTCAGAAAAATAAAAGGACTCAGAAAAAAAAAGAACTAGAAAAATAAAAGGGCTCAGAAAAATAAAAGGACTAGAAAAGTAAAAGGATTTGAAAAATAAAAGGACTCAGAAAAATAAAAGGACTGGAAAAATAAAAGGAATAGAAAAATAAAAGGACTAGAAAAATAAAAGGACTCAGAAAAATAAAAGGACTCAGCAAAAAAAAGAACTAGAAAAATAAAAGGGCTCAGAAAAATAAAAGGACTAGAAAAGTATAAGGATTTGAAAAATAAAAGGACTGGAAAAAAAAATGACTGGAAAAATAAAAGGACAAGAAAAATAAAAGGATTTGAAAAATAAAAGGACTCGAAAAATAAAAGGACTGGAAAAGTAAAAGGATTTGAAAAATAAAAAGACTCAGAAAACTAAAAGGAATAGAAATATAAAAGAACTAGAGAAAAAAAAAGGACTAGAAAAATAAAAAGACTCAGAAAAATAAATGGACTTGAAAAATAAAAGGACTCAGAAAAATAAAAGGACTAGAAAAGTAAAAGGACTAGAAAAATAAAAAGACTCAGAAAAATAAAAGGATTAGAAAAATAAAAGGACTCAGGAAAATAAAAGGGGTTAGAAAAATAAAATGACTGGAAAAATAATAGGACTGGAAAAATCAAAGGACTCAGAAAAATAACAGGACTAGAAAAATAAAAAGATTAGAAAAATAAAAGGACTATAAAAATAAAAGGACTAAGGAAAATAAAAGGACTAGAAAAATAAAAGGACTCAGAAAAATAAAAGGACTCAGAAAAAAAAAGAACTAGAAAAATAAAAGGTCTCAGAAAAATAAAAGGACTAGGAAAGTAAAAGGATTTGAAAAATAAAAGGACTTAGAAAAATAAAGGTCTGGAAAAATAAAAAGACTCGAAAAATAAAAGGACTAGAAAAGTAAAAGGACTAGAAGAATAAAAGGACTAGAAAAGTAAAAGGACTAGAAGAATATAAGGACTCAGAGAAATAAAAGGACTCAGAGAAATAAAAGGACTCGACAAATAAAAGGACTCGACAAATAAAAGGACTCAGAAAAATAAAAGTACTCAGAAAAATAAAGAACTAGAAAAATAAAAGGGGTCAGAAAAATAAAAGTTCCAGAAAAGTAAAAGGATTTGAAAAATAAAAGGACTTGGAATAGTAAA
Organism: Cinnamomum chago; assembly: GCA_038049695.1. Classification (NCBI taxonomy): domain Eukaryota; kingdom Viridiplantae; phylum Streptophyta; class Magnoliopsida; order Laurales; family Lauraceae; genus Cinnamomum; species Cinnamomum chago. The sequence continues at coordinate 59,609,606 of CP142462.1, read as the reverse complement.
AGCACTCGAAAAATATAGGGACTCGAAAAATAAAAGGACTGGAAAAATAAAAGGACTCAGAAAAATAAAAGGATTAGAAAAATAAAAGGACTCAGGAAAATAAAAGGGGTTAGAAAAATAAAATGACTGGAAAAATAATAGGACTGGAAAAATCAAAGGACTCAGAAAAATAAAAGGACTAGAAAAATAAAAGGACTCGACAAATAAAAGGACTCAGAAAAATAAAAGGACTCAGAAAAAAAAAAGAACTAGAAAAATAAAAGGGCTCAGTAAAATAAAAGGACTAGAAAAGTAAATGGATTTGAAAAATAAAAGGAATCAGAAAAATAAAAGGACTGGAAAAATAAAAAGATTAGAAAAATAAAAGGAATATAAAAATAAAAGGACTAAGGAAAATAAAAGGAATAGAAAAATAAAAGGACTAGAAAAATAAAAGGACTCAGAAAAATAAAAGGACTCAGCAAAAAAAAGAACTAGAAAAAAAAAAGGGCTCAGATAAATAAAAGGACTAGAAAAGTATAAGGATTTGAAAAATAAAAGGACTGGAAAAAAAAATGACTGGAAAAATAAAAGTACAAGAAAAATAAAAGGATTTGAAAAATAAAAGGACTCGAAAAATAAAAGGACTGGAAAAGTAAAAGGATTTGAAAAATAAAAAGACTCAGAAAACTAAAAGGAATAGAAATATAAAAGAACTAGAGAAAAAAAAAGGACTAGAAAAATAAAAAGACTCAGAAAAATAAATGGAGTTGAAAAATAAAAGGACTCAGAAAAATAAAAGGACTAGAAAAGTAAAAGGACTAGAAAAATAAAAAGACTCAGAAAAATAAAAGGATTAGAAAAATAAAAGGACTCAGGAAAATAAAAGGGGTTAGAAAAATAAAATGACTTGAAAAATAATAGGACTGGAAAAATCAAAGGACTCAGAAAAATAACAGGACTAGAAAAATAAAAAGATTAGAAAAATAAAAGGACTATAAAAATAAAAGGACTAAGGAAAATAAAAGGAATAGAAAAATAAAAGGACTAGAAAAATAAAAGGACTAGAAAAATAAAAGGACTCAGAAAAATAAAAGGACTCAGAAAAAAAAAGAACTAGAAAAATATAAGGTCTCAGAAAAATAAAAGGACTAGAAAAGTAAAAGGATTTGAAAAATAAAAGGACTTAGAAAAATAAAGGACTGGAAAAATAAAAAGACTCGAAAAATAAAACGACTAGAAAAGTAAAAGGACTAGAAGAATAAAAGGACTAGAAAAGTAAAAGGACTAGAAGAATATAAGGACTCAGAGAAATAAAAGGACTCAGAGAAATAAAAGGACTCGACAAATAAAAGGACTCAGAGAAATAAAAGGACTCGACAAATAAAAGGACTCAGAAAAATAAAAGTACTCAGAAAAATAAAGAACTAGAAAAATAAAAGGGGTCATAAAAATAAAAGGTCCAGAAAAGTAAAAGGATTTGAAAAATAAAAGGACTTGGAAAAGTAAAAGCTCTCGAAAAATATAGGGCCTCGAAAAATAAAAGGACTGGAAAAATAAAAGGACTCAGAAAAATAAAAGGATTAGAAAAATAAAAGGACTCAGGAAAATAAAAGGGGTTAGAAAAATAAAATGACTGGAAAAATAATAGGACTGGAAAAATCAAAGGACTCAGAAAAATAAAAGGACTAGAAAAATAAAAAGATTAGAAAAATAGAAGGCCTATAAAAATAAAAGGACAAAGGAAAATAAAAGGAATAGAAAAATAAAAGGACTAGAAAAATAAAAGGACTCGACAAATAAAAGGACTCAGAAAAATAAAAGGACTCAGAAAAAAAAAAGAACTAGAAAAATAAAAGGGCGCAGAAAAATAAAAGGACTAGAAAAGTAAAAGGATTTGAAAAATAAAAGGACTGGAAAAATAAAAAGATTAGAAAAATAAAAGGAATATAAAAATAAAAGGACTAAGGAAAATAAAAGGAATAGAAAAATAAAAGGACTAGAAAAATAAAAGGACTCGACAAATAAAAGGACTCAGAAAAATAAAAGCACTAGAAAAGTATAAGGATTTGAAAAATAAAAGGACTCAGAAATATAAAAGGACTGGAAAAAAAAATGACTGGAAAAATAAAAGGACAAGAAAAATAAAAGGATTTGAAAAATAAAAGGACTCGAAAAATAAAAGGACTGGAAAAGTAAAAGGATTTGAAAAATAAAAAGACTCAGAAAACTAAAAGGAATAGAAATATAAAAGAACTTGAGAAAAGAAAAGGACTAGAAAAATAAAAAGACTCAGAAAAATAAATGGATTTGAAAAATAAAAGGACTCAGAAAAATAAAAGGACTAGAAAAGTAAAAGGACTAGAAAAATAAAAAGACTCAGAAAAATAAAAGGATTAGAAAAATAAAAGGACTCAGGAAAATAAAAGGGGTTAGAAAAATAAAATGACTTGAAAAATAATAGGACTGGAAAAATCAAAGGACTCAAAAAAATAACAGGACTAGAAAAATAAAAAGATTAGAAAAATAAAAGGACTATAAAAATAAAAGGACTAAGGAAAATAAAAGGAATAGAAAAATAAAAGGACTAGAAAAATAAAAGGACTAGAAAAATAAAAGGACTCAGAAAAATAAAAGGACTCAGAAAAAAAAAAGAACTAGAAAAATATAAGGTCTCAGAAAAATAAAAGGACTAGAAAAGTAAAAGGATTTGAAAAATAAAAGGACTTAGAAAAATAAAGGACTGGAAAAATAAAAAGACTCGAAAAATAAAAGGACTAGAAAAGTAAAAGGACTAGAAGAATAAAAGGACTAGAAAAGTAAAAGGACTAGAAGAATATAAGGACTCAGAGAAATAAAAGGACTCAGAGAAATAAAAGGACTCGACAAATAAAAGGACTCAGAAAAATAAAAGTACTCAGAAAAATAAAGAACTAGAAAAATAAAAGGGGTCATAAAAATAAAAGGTCCAGAAAAGTAAAAGGATTTGAAAAATAAAAGGACTTGGAAAAGTAAAAGCTCTCGAAAAATATAGGGCCTCGAAAAATAAAAGAACTGGAAAAATAAAAGGACTCAGAAAAATAAAAGGATTAGAAAAATAAAAGGACTCAGGAAAATAAAAGGGGTTAGAAAAATAAAATGACTGGAAAAATAATAGGACTGGAAAAATCAAAGGACTCAGAAAAATAAAAGGACTAGAAAAATAAAAAGATTAGAAAAATAAAAGGACTATAAAAATAAAAGGACTAAGGAAAATAAAAGGAATAGAAAAATAAAAGGACTAGAAAAATAAAAGGATTCGACAAATAAAAGGACTCAGAAAAATAAAAGGACTCAGAAAAAAAAAGAACTAGAAAAATAAAAGGGCTCTGAAAAATAAAAGGACTAGAAAAGTAAAAGGATTTGAAAAATAAAAGGACTCAGAAAAATAAAAGGACTGGAAAAATAAAAAGACTCGAAAAATAAAAGGACTAGAAAAGTAAAAGGACTAGAAGAATAAAAGGACTTGAAAAGTAAAAGGACTAGAAGAATATAAGGACTCAGAGAAATAAAAGGACTCAGAAAAATAAAAGGACTCGACAAATAAAAGGACTCAGAAAAATAAAAGGACTCAGAAAAAAAAAGAACTAGAAAAATAAAAGGGCTCAGAAAAATAAAAGGACCAGAAAAGTAAAAGGATTTGAAAAATAAAAGGACTTGGAAAAGTAAAAGCACTCGAAAAATATAGGGACTCGAAAATTAAAAGGACTAGAAAAATAAAAGGACTCAGAAAAATAAAAGTATTTGAAAAATAAAAGGACTCAGGAAAATAAAAGGGGTTAGAAAAATAAAATGACTGGAAAAATAATAGGACTGGAAAAATCAAAGGACTCAGAAAAATAAAAGGACTAGAAAAATAAAAAGATTAGAAAAATAGAAGGCCTATAAAAATAAAAGGACAAAGGAAAATAAAAGGAATAGAAAAATAAAAGGACTAGAAAAATAAAAGGACTCGACAAATAAAAGGACTCAGAAAAATAAAAGGACTCAGAAAAAAAAAAGAACTAGAAAAATAAAAGGGCTCAGAAAAATAAAAAGACTAGAAAAGTAAAAGGATTTGAAAAATAAAAGGACTGGAAAAATAAAAAGATTAGAAAAATAAAAGCAATATAAAAATAAAAGGACTAAGGAAAATAAAAGGAATAGAAAAATAAAAGGACTAGAAAAATAAAAGGACTCGACAAATAAAAGGACTCAGAAAAATAAAAGGACTCGACAAATAAAAGGACTCAGAAAATTAAAAGGACTCAGAATAAAAAAGAACTAGAAAAATAAAAGGGCTCAGAAAAATAAAAGCACTAGAAAAGTATAAGGATTTGAAAAATAAAAGGACTCAGAAATATAAAAGGACTGGAAAAAAAATGACTGGAAAAATAAAAGGACAAGAAAAATAAAAGGATTTGAAAAATAAAAGGACTCGAAAAATAAAAGGACTGGAAAAGTAAAAGGATTTGAAAAATAAAAAGACTCAGAAAACTAAAAGGAATAGAAATATAAAAGAACTAGAGAAAAGAAAAGGACTAGAAAAATAAAAAGACTCAGAAAAATAAATGTACTTGAAAAATAAAAGGACTCAGAAAAAAAAAAGGTCTAGAAAAGTAAAAGGACTAGAAAAATAAAAAGACTCAGAAAAATAAAAGGATTAGAAAAATAAAAGGACTCAGGAAAATAAAAGGGGTTAGAAAAATAAAATGACTGGAAAAATAATAGGACTGGAAAAATCAAAGGACTCAGAAAAATAACAGGACTAGAAAAATAAAAAGATTAGAAAAATAAAAGGACTATAAAAATAAAAGGACTAAGGAAAATAAAAGGAATAGAAAAATAAAAGGACTAGAAAAATAAAAGGACTAGAAAAATAAAAGGACTCAGAAAAATAAAAGGACTCAGAAAAAAAAGAACTAGAAAAATAAAAGGTCTCAGAAAAATAAAAGGACTAGAAAAGTAAAAGGAATTGAAAAATAAAAGGACTTAGAAAAATAAAGGACTGGAAAAATAAAAAGACTCGAAAAATAAAAGGACTAGAAAAGTAAAAGGACTAGAAGAATAAAAGGACTAGAAAAGTAAAAGGACTAGAAGAATATAAGGACTCAGAGAAATAAAAGGACTCGACAAATAAAAGGACTCAGAAAAATAAAAGTACTCAAAAAAATAAAGAACTAGCAAAATAAAAGGGGTCAGAAAAATAAAAGGTCCAGAAAAGTAAAAGGATTTGAAAAATAAAAGGACTTGGAAAAGTAAAAGCTCTCGAAAAATATAGGGACTCGAAAAATAAAAGGACTGGAAAAATAAAAGGACTCAGAAAAATAAAAGGATTAGAAAAATAAAAGGACTCAGGAAAATAAAAGGGGTTAGAAAAATAAAATGACTGGAAAAATAATAGGACTGGAAAAATCAAAGGACTCAGAAAAATAAAAGGACTAGAAAAATAAAAAGATTAGAAAAATAAAAGGACTATAAAAATAAAAGGACTAAGGAAAATAAAAGGAATAGAAAAATAAAAGGACTCGACAAATAAAAGGACTCAGAAAAATAAAAGGACTCAGAAAAAAAAAGAACTAGAAAAATAAAAGGGCTCAGAATAATAAAAGGACTAGAAAAGTAAAAGGATTTGAAAAATAAAAGGACTCAGAAAAATAAAAGGACTGGAAAAATAAAAAGACTCGAAAAATAAAAGGACTAGAAAAGTAAAAGGACTAGAAGAATATAAGGACTTGAAAAGTAAAAGGACTAGAAGAATATAAGGACTCAGAGAAATAAAAGGACTCAGAAAAATAAAAGGACTCGACAAATAAAAGGACTCAGAAAAATAAAAGGACTCAGAAAAAAAAAAGAACTAGAAAAATAAAAGGGCTCAGAAAAATAAAAGGACCAGAAAAGTAAAAGGATTTGAAAAATAAAAGGGCTCAGAAAAATAAAAGGACCAGAAAAGTAAAAGGATTTGAAAAATAAAAGGACTTGGAAAAGTAAAAGCACTCGAAAAATATAGGGACTCGAAAATTAAAAGGACTGGAAAAATAAAAGGACTCAGAAAAATAAAAGGATTAGAAAAATAAAAGGACTTAGGAAAATAAAAGGGGTTAGAAAAATAAAATGACTAGAAAAATAATAGGACTGGAAAAATCAAAGGACTCAGAAAAATAAAAGGACTAGAAAAATAAAAAGATTAGAAAAATAGAAGGCCTATAAAAATAAAAGGCCAAAGGAAAATAAAAGGAATAGAAAAAAAAAGGACTAGAAAAATAAAAGGACTCGACAAATAAAAGGACTCAGAAAAATAAAAGGACTCAGAAAAAAAAAGAACTAGAAAAATAAAAGGGCTCAGAAAAATAAAAGGACTAGAAAAGTAAAAGGATTTGAAAAATAAAAGGACTCAGAAAAATAAAAGGACTGGAAAAATAAAAGGAATAGAAAAATAAAAGGACTAGAAAAATAAAAGGACTCAGAAAAATAAAAGGACTCAGCAAAAAAAAGAACTAGAAAAATAAAAGGGCTCAGAAAAATAAAAGGACTAGAAAAGTATAAGGATTTGAAAAATAAAAGGACTGGAAAAAAAAATGACTGGAAAAATAAAAGGACAAGAAAAATAAAAGGATTTGAAAAATAAAAGGACTCGAAAAATAAAAGGACTGGAAAAGTAAAAGGATTTGAAAAATAAAAAGACTCAGAAAACTAAAAGGAATAGAAATATAAAAGAACTAGAGAAAAAAAAAGGACTAGAAAAATAAAAAGACTCAGAAAAATAAATGGACTTGAAAAATAAAAGGACTCAGAAAAATAAAAGGACTAGAAAAGTAAAAGGACTAGAAAAATAAAAAGACTCAGAAAAATAAAAGGATTAGAAAAATAAAAGGACTCAGGAAAATAAAAGGGGTTAGAAAAATAAAATGACTGGAAAAATAATAGGACTGGAAAAATCAAAGGACTCAGAAAAATAACAGGACTAGAAAAATAAAAAGATTAGAAAAATAAAAGGACTATAAAAATAAAAGGACTAAGGAAAATAAAAGGACTAGAAAAATAAAAGGACTCAGAAAAATAAAAGGACTCAGAAAAAAAAAGAACTAGAAAAATAAAAGGTCTCAGAAAAATAAAAGGACTAGAAAAGTAAAAGGATTTGAAAAATAAAAGGACTTAGAAAAATAAAGGTCTGGAAAAATAAAAAGACTCGAAAAATAAAAGGACTAGAAAAGTAAAAGGACTAGAAGAATAAAAGGACTAGAAAAGTAAAAGGACTAGAAGAATATAAGGACTCAGAGAAATAAAAGGACTCAGAGAAATAAAAGGACTCGACAAATAAAAGGACTCGACAAATAAAAGGACTCAGAAAAATAAAAGTACTCAGAAAAATAAAGAACTAGAAAAATAAAAGGGGTCAGAAAAATAAAAGTTCCAGAAAAGTAAAAGGATTTGAAAAATAAAAGGACTTGGAATAGTAAAAGCACTCGAAAAATATAGGGACTCGAAAAATAAAAGGACTGGAAAAATAAAAGGACTCAGAAAAATAAAAGGATTAGAAAAATAAAAGGACTCAGGAAAATAAAAGGGGTTAGAAAAATAAAATGACTGGAAAAATAATAGGACTGGAAAAATCAAAGGACTCAGAAAAATAAAAGGACTAGAAAAATAAAAGGACTCGACAAATAAAAGGACTCAGAAAAATAAAAGGACTCAGAAAAAAAAAAAGAACTAGAAAAATAAAAGGGCTCAGTAAAATAAAAGGACTAGAAAAGTAAAAGGATTTGAAAAATAAAAGGACTCAGAAAAATAAAAGGACTGGAAAAATAAAAAGATTAGAAAAATAAAAGGAATATAAAAATAAAAGGACTAAGGAAAATAAAAGGAATAGAAAAATAAAAGGACTAGAAAAATAAAAGGACTCAGAAAAATAAAAGGACTCAGCAAAAAAAAGAACTAGAAAAAAAAAAGGGCTCAGATAAATAAAAGGACTAGAAAAGTATAAGGATTTGAAAAATAAAAGGACTGGAAAAAAAAATGACTGGAAAAATAAAAGTACAAGAAAAATAAAAGGATTTGAAAAATAAAAGGACTCGAAAAATAAAAGGACTGGAAAAGTAAAAGGATTTGAAAAATAAAAAGACTCAGAAAACTAAAAGGAATAGAAATATAAAAGAACTAGAGAAAAAAAAGGACTAGAAAAATAAAAAGACTCAGAAAAATAAATGGAGTTGAAAAATAAAAGGACTCAGAAAAATAAAAGGACTAGAAAAGTAAAAGGACTAGAAAAATAAAAAGACTCAGAAAAATAAAAGGATTAGAAAAATAAAAGGACTCAGGAAAATAAAAGGGGTTAGAAAAATAAAATGACTTGAAAAATAATAGGACTGGAAAAATCAAAGGACTCAGAAAAATAACAGGACTAGAAAAATAAAAAGATTAGAAAAATAAAAGGACTATAAAAATAAAAGGACTAAGGAAAATAAAAGGAATAGAAAAATAAAAGGACTAGAAAAACAAAAGGACTAGAAAAATAAAAGGACTCAGAAAAATAAAAGGACTCAGAAAAAAAAAGAACTAGAAAAATATAAGGTCTCAGAAAAATAAAAGGACTAGAAAAGTAAAAGGATTTGAAAAATAAAAGGACTTAGAAAAATAAAGGACTGGAAAAATAAAAAGACTCGAAAAATAAAAGGACTAGAAAAGTAAAAGGACTAGAAGAATAAAAGGACTAGAAAAGTAAAAGGACTAGAAGAATATAAGGACTCAGAGAAATAAAAGGACTCAGAGAAATAAAAGGACTCGACAAATAAAAGGACTCAGAGAAATAAAAGGACTCGACAAATAAAAGGACTCAGAAAAATGAAAGTACTCAGAAAAATAAAGAACTAGAAAAATAAAAGGGGTCATAAAAATAAAAGGTCCAGAAAAGTAAAAGGATTTGAAAAATAAAAGGACTTGGAAAAGTAAAAGCTCTCGAAAAATATAGGGCCTCGAAAAATAAAAGGACTGGAAAAATAAAAGGACTCAGAAAAATAAAAGGATTAGAAAAATAAAAGGACTCAGGAAAATAAAAGGGGTTAGAAAAATAAAATGACTGGAAAAATAATAGGACTGGAAAAATCAAAGGACTCAGAAAAATAAAAGGACTAGAAAAATAAAAAGATTAGAAAAATAAAAGGACTATAAAAATAAAAGGACTAAGGAAAATAAAAGGAATAGAAAAATAAAAGGACTAGAAAAATAAAAGGATTCGACAAATAAAAGGACTCAGAAAAATAAAAGGACTCAGAAAAAAAAAGAACTAGAAAAATAAAAGGGCTCTGAAAAATAAAAGGAGTAGAAAAGTAAAAGGATTTGAAAAATAAAAGGACTCAGAAAAATAAAAGGACTGGAAAAATAAAAAGACTCGAAAAATAAAAGGACTAGAAAAGTAAAAGGACTAGAAGAATAAAAGGACTTGAAAAGTAAAAGGACTAGAAGAATATAAGGACTCAGAGAAATAAAAGGACTCAGAAAAATAAAAGGACTCGACAAATAAAAGGACTCAGAAAAATAAAAGGACTGAGAAAAAAAAAGAACTAGAAAAATAAAAGGGCTCAGAAAAATAAAAGGACCAGAAAAGTAAAAGGATTTGAAAAATAAAAGGACTTGGAAAAGTAAAAGCACTCGAAAAATATAGGGACTCGAAAATTAAAAGGACTGGAAAAATAAAAGGACTCAGAAAAATAAAAGGATTTGAAAAATAAAAGGACTCAGGAAAATAAAAGGGGTTAGAAAAATAAAATGACTGGAAAAATAATAGGACTGGAAAAATCAAAGGACTCAGAAAAATAAAAGGACTAGAAAAATAAAAAGATTAGAAAAATAGAAGGCCTATAAAAATAAAAGGACAAAGGAAAATAAAAGGAATAGAAAAATAAAAGGAATAGAAAAATAAAAGGACTAGAAAAATAAAAGGACTCGACAAATAAAAGGACTCAGAAAAATAAAAGGACTCAGAAAAAAAAAAGAACTAGAAAAATAAAAGGGCTCAGAAAAATAAAAGGACTAGAAAAGTAAAAGGATTTGAAAAATAAAAGGACTGGAAAAATAAAAAGATTAGAAAAATAAAAGGAATATAAAAATAAAAGGACTAAGGAAAATAAAAGGAATAGAAAAATAAAAGGACTAGAAAAATAAAAGGACTCGACAAATAAAAGGACTCAGAAAAATAAAAGGACTCGACAAATAAAAGGACTCAGAAAAATAAAAGGACTCAGAAAAAAAAAAGAACTAGAAAAATAAAAGGGCTCAGAAAAATAAAAGGACCAGAAAAGTAAAAGGATTTGAAAAATAAAAGGACTTGGAAAAGTAAAAGCACTCGAAAAATATAGGGACTCGAAAATTAAAAGGACTGGAAAAATAAAAGGACTCAGAAAAATAAAAGGATTAGAAAAATAAAAGGACTTAGGAAAATAAAAGGGGTTAGAAAAATAAAATGACTAGAAAAATAATAGGACTGGAAAAATCAAAGGACTCAGAAAAATAAAAGGACTAGAAAAATAAAAAGATTAGAAAAATAGAAGGCCTATAAAAATAAAAGGACAAAGGAAAATAAAAGGAATAGAAAAAAAAAGGACTAGAAAAATAAAAGGACTCGACAAATAAAAGGACTCAGAAAAATAAAAGGACTCAGAAAAAAAAAGAACTAGAAAAATAAAAGGGCTAAGAAAAATAAAAGGACTAGAAAAGTAAAAGGATTTGAAAAATAAAAGGACTCAGAAAAATAAAAGGACTGGAAAAATAAAAAGATTAGAAAAATAAAAGGAATATAAAAATAAAAGGACTAAGGAAAAAAAAAGGAATAGAAAAATAAAAGGACTCGACAAATAAAAGGACTCAGAAAAATAAAAGGAATCAGAATAAAAAAGAACTAGAAAAATAAAAGGGCTCAGAAAAATAAAAGGACTAGAAAAGTATAAGGATTTGAAAAATAAAAGGACTCAGAAAAATAAAAGGACTGGAAAAAAAAATGACTGGAAAAATAAAAGGACAAGAAAAATAAAAGGATTTGAAAAATAAAAGGACTCGAAAAATAAAAGGACTGGAAAAGTAAAAGGATTTGAAAAATAAAAAGACTCAGAAAACTAAAAGGAATAGAAATATAAAAGAACTAGGGAAAAAAAAAGGACTAGAAAAATAAAAAGACTTAGAAAAATAAATGGACTTGAAAAATAAAAGGACTCAGAAAAAAAAAGGTCTAGAAAAGTAAAAGGACTAGAAAAATAAAAAGACTCAAAAAAATAAAAGGATTAGAAAAATAAAAGGACTCAGGAAAATAAAAGGGGTTAGAAAAATAAAATGACTGGAAAAATAATAGGACTGGAAAAATCAAAGGACTCAGAAAAATAACAGGACTAGAAAAATAAAAAGATTAGAAAAATAAAAGGACTATAAAAATAAAAGGACTAAGGAAAATAAAAGGAATAGAAAAATAAAAGGACTAGAAAAATAAAAGGACTAGAAAAATAAAAGGACTCAGAAAAATAAAAGGACTCAGAAAAAAAAAGAACTAGAAAAATAAAAGGTCTCAGAAAAATAAAAGGACTAGAAAAGTAAAAGGATTTGAAAAATAAAAGGACTTAGAAAAATAAAGGACTGGAAAAATAAAAAGACTCGAAAAATAAAAGGACTAGAAAAGTAAAAGGACTAGAAGAATAAAAGGACTAGAAAAGTAAAAGGACTAGAAGAATATAAGGACTCAGAGAAATAAAAGGACTCAGAGAAATAAAAGGACTCGACAAATAAAAGGACTCAGAAAAATAAAAGTACTCAGAAAAATAAAGAACTAGCAAAATAAAAGGGGTCAGAAAAATAAAAGGTCCAGAAAAGTAAAAGGATTTGAAAAATAAAAGGACTTGGAAAAGTAAAAGCTCTCGAAAAATATAGGGACTCGAAAAATAAAAGGACTGGAAAAATAAAAGGACTTAGAAAAATAAAAGGATTAGAAAAATAAAAGGACTCAGGAAAATAAAAGGGGTTAGAAAAATAAAATGACTGGAAAAATAATAGGACTGGAAAAATCAAAGGACTCAGAAAAATAAAAGGACTAGAAAAATAAAAAGATTAGAAAAATAAAAGGACTATAAAAATAAAAGGACTAAGGAAAATAAAAGGAATAGAAAAATAAAAGGACTAGAAAAATAAAAGGACTCGACAAATAAAAGGACTCAGAAAAATAAAAGGACTCAGAAAAAAAAAGAACTAGAAAAATAAAAGGGCTCAGAATAATAAAAGGACTAGAAAAGTAAAAGGATTTGAAAAATAAAAGGACTCAGAAAAATAAAAGGACTGGAAAAATAAAAAGACTCGAAAAATAAAAGGACTAGAAAAGTAAAAGGACTAGAAGAATAAAAGGACTTCAAAAGTAAAAGGACTAGAAGAATATAAGGACTCAGAGAAATAAAAGGACTCAGAAAAATAAAAGGACTCGACAAATAAAAGGACTCAGAAAAATAAAAGGACTCAGAAAAAAAAAAGAACTAGAAAAATAAAAGGGCTCAGAAAAATAAAAGGACCAGAAAAGTAAAAGGATTTGAAAAATAAAAGGACTTGGAAAAGTAAAAGCACTCGAAAAATATAGGGACTCGAAAAATAAAAGGACTGGAAAAATAAAAGGACTCAGAAAAATAAAAGGATTAGAAAAATAAAAGGACTCAGGAAAATAAAAGGGGTTAGAAAAATAAAATGACTGGAAAAATAATAGGACTGGAAAAATCAAAGGACTCAGAAAAATAAAAGGACTAGAAAAATAAAAAGATTAGAAAAATAAAAGGACTATAAAAATAAAAGGACTAAGGAAAATAAAAGGAATAGAAAAATAAAAGGACTAGAAAAATAAAAGGACTCGACAAATAAAAGGACTCAGAAAAATAAAAGGACTCAGAAAAAAAAAAGAACTAGAAAAATAAAAGGGCTCAGAATAATAAAAGGACTAGAAAAGTAAAAGGATTTGAAAAATAAAAGGACTCAGAAAAATAAAAGGACTGGAAAAATAAAAAGACTCGAAAAATAAAAGGACTAGAAAAGTAAAAGGACTAGAAGAATAAAAGGACTTGAAAAGTAAAAGGACTAGAAGAATATAAGGACTCAGAGAAATAAAAGGACTCAGAAAAATAAAAGGACTCGACAAATAAAAGGACTCAGAAAAATAAAAGGACTCAGACAAAAAAAAGAACTAGAAAAATAAAAGGGCTCAGAAAAATAAAAGGACCAGAAAAGTAAAAGGATTTGAAAAATAAAAGGACTTGGAAAAGTAAAAGCACTCGAAAAATATAGGGACTCGAAAATTAAAAGGACTGGAAAAATAAAAGGACTCAGAAAAATAAAAGGATTAGAAAAATAAAAGGACTTAGGAAAATAAAAGGGGTTAGAAAAATAAAATGACTGGAAAAATGATAGGACTGGAAAAATCAAAGGACTCAGAAAAATAAAAGGACTAGAAAAATAAAAAGATTAGAAAAATAGAAGGCCTATAAAAATAAAAGGACAAAGGAAAATAAAAGGAATAGAAAAAAAAAGGGCTAGAAAAATAAAAGGACTCGACAAATAAAAGGACTCAGAAAAATAAAAGGACTCAGAAAAAAAAAGAACTAGAAAAATAAAAGGGCTCAGAAAAATAAAAGGACTAGAAAAGTAAAAGGATTTGAAAAATAAAAGGACTCAGAAAAATAAAAGGACTGGAAAAATAAAAAGATTAGAAAAATAAAAGGAATATAAAAATAAAAGGACTAAGGAAAATAAAAGGAATAGAAAAATAAAAGGACTAGAAAAATAAAAGGACTAGAAAAATAAAAGGACTCAGAAAAATAAAAGGACTCAGCAAAAAAAAGAACTAGAAAAATAAAAGGGCTCAGAAAAATAAAAGGACTAGAAAAGTATAAGGATTTGAAAAATAAAAGGACTGGAAAAAAAAATGACTGGAAAAATAAAAGGACAAGAAAAATAAAAGGATTTGAAAAATAAAAGGACTCGAAAAATAAAAGGACTGGAAAAGTAAAAGGATTTGAAAAATAAAAAGACTCAGAAAACTAAAAGGAATAGAAATATAAAAGAACTAGAGAAAAAAAAGGACTAGAAAAATAAAAAGACTCAGAAAAATAAATGGACTTGAAAAATAAAAGGACTCAGAAAAATAAAAGGACTAGAAAAGTAAAAGGACTAGAAAAATAAAAAGACTCAGAAAAATAAAAGGATTAGAAAAATAAAAGGACTCAGGAAAATAAAAGGGGTTAGAAAAATAAAATGACTGGAAAAATAATAGGACTGGAAAAATCAAAGGACTCAGAAAAATAACAGGACTAGAAAAATAAAAAGATTAGAAAAATAAAAGGACTATAAAAATAAAAGGACTAAGGAAAATAAAAGGACTAGAAAAATAAAAGGACTCAGAAAAATAAAAGGACTCAAAAAAAAAAAAGAACTAGAAAAATAAAAGGTCTCAGAAAAATAAAAGGACTAGAAAAGTAAAAGGATTTGAAAAATAAAAGGACTTAGAAAAATAAAGGTCTGGAAAAATAAAAAGACTCGAAAAATAAAAGGACTAGAAAAGTAAAAGGACTAGAAGAATAAAAGGACTAGAAAAGTAAAAGGACTAGAAGAATATAAGGACTCAGAGAAATAAAAGGACTCAGAGAAATAAAAGGACTCGACAAATAAAAGGACTCGACAAATAAAAGGACTCAGAAAAATAAAAGTACTCAGAAAAATAAAGAACTAGAAATATAAAAGGACTAGAGAAAAAAAAAGGACTAGAAAAATAAAAAGACTCAGAAAAATAAATGGACTTGAAAAATAAAAGGACTCAGAAAAATAAAAGGACTAGAAAAGTAAAAGGACTAGAAAAATAAAAAGACTCAGAAAAATAAAAGGATTAGAAAAATAAAAGGACTCAGGAAAATAAAAGGGGTTAGAAAAATAAAATGACTGGAAAAATAATAGGACTGGAAAAATCAAAGGACTCAGAAAAATAAAAGGACTAGAAAAATAAAAGGACTCGACAAATAAAAGGACTCAGAAAAATAAAAGGACTCAGAAAAAAAAAGAACTAGAAAAATAAAAGGGCTCAGAAAAATAAAAGGACTAGAAAAGTAAAAGGATTTGAAAAATAAAAGGACTCAGAAAAATAAAAGGACTGGAAAAATAAAAAGATTAGAAAAATAAAAGGAATATAAAAATAAAAGGATTAAGGAAAATAAAAGGAATAGAAAAATAAAAGGACTAGAAAAATAAAAGGACTCAGAAAAATAAAAGGACTCAGCAAAAAAAAGAACTAGAAAAAAAAAGGGCTCAGATAAATAAAAGGACTAGAAAAGTATAAGGATTTGAAAAATAAAAGGACTGGAAAAAAAAATGACTGGAAAAATAAAAGGACTCGAAAAATAAAAGGACTGGAAAAGTAAAAGGATTTGAAAAATAAAAAGACTCAGAAAACTAAAAGGAATAGAAATATAAAAGAACTAGAGAAAAAAAAGTACTAGAAAAATAAAAAGACTCAGAAAAATAAATGGACTTGAAAAATAAAAGGACTCAGAAAAATAAAAGGACTAGAAAAGTAAAAGGACTAGAAAAATAAAAAGACTCAGAAAAATAAAAGGATTAGAAAAATAAAAGGACTCAGGAAAATAAAAGGGGTTAGAAAAATAAAATGACTGGAAAAATAATAGGACTGGAAAAATCAAAGGACTCAGAAAAATAAAAGGACTAGAAAAATAAAAAGATTAGAAAAATAAAAGGACTATAAAAATAAAAGGACTAAGGAAAATAAAAGGAATAGAAAAATAAAAGGACTAGAAAAATAAAAGGACTCGACAAATAAAAGGACTCAGAAAAATAAAAGGACTCAGAAAAAAAAAAGAACTAGAAAAATAAAAGGGCTCAGAAAAATAAAAGGACTAGAAAAGTAAAAGGATTTGAAAAATAAAAGGACTCAGAAAAATAAAATGACTGGAAAAATAAAAAGATTAGAAAAATAAAAGGACTATAAAAATAAAAGGACTAAGGAAAATAAAAGGAATAGAAAAATAAAAGGACTAGAAAAATAAAAGGAGTCGACAAATAAAAGGACTCAGAAAAATAAAAGGACTCAGAAAAAAAAAGAACTAGAAAAATAAAAGGGCTCAGAAAAATAAAAGGACTAGAAAAGTAAAAGGATTTGAAAAATAAAATGACTCAGAACAATAAAATGACTGGAAAAATAAAATGACTGGAAAAATAAAAGGACAAGAAAAATAAAAGGATTTGAAAAATAAAAGGACTCGAAAAATAAAAGGACTGGAAAAGTAAAAGGATTTACAAAATAAAAAGACTCAGAAAACTATAAGGAATAGAAATATAAAAGGACTAGAGAAAAAAAAAGGACTAGAAAAATAAAAAGACTCAGAAAAATAAATGGACTTGAAAAATAAAAGGACTCAGAAAAATAAAAGGACTAGAAAAGTAAAAGGACTAGAAAAATAAAAAGACTCAGAAAAATAAAAGGATTAGAAAAATAAAAGGACTCAGGAAAATAAAAGGGGTTAGAAAAATAAAATGACTGGAAAAATAATAGGACTGGAAAAATCAAAGGACTCAGAAAAATAACAGGACTAGAAAAATAAAAAGATTAGAAAAATAAAAGGACTATAAAAATAAAAGGACTAAGGAAAATAAAAGGACTAGAAAAATAAAAGGACTCAGAAAAATAAAAGGACTCAGAAAAAAAAAGAACTAGAAAAATAAAAGTTCTCAGAAAAATAAAAGGACTAGAAAAGTAAAAGGATTTGAAAAATAAAAGGTTTTAGAAAAATACAGGTCTGGAAAAATAAAAAGACTCGAAAAATAAAAGGACTAGAAAAGTAAAAGGACTAGAAGAATAAAAGGACTAGAAAAGTAAAAGGACTAGAAGAATATAAGGACTCAGAGAAATAAAAGGACTCAGAGAAATAAAAGGACTCGACAAATAAAAGGACTCGACAAATAAAAGGACTCAGAAAAATAAAAGTACTCAGAAAAATAAAGAACTAGAAAAATAAAAGGGGTCAGAAAAATAAAAGTTCCAGAAAAGTAAAAGGATTTGAAAAATAAAAGGACTTGGAATAGTAAAAGCACTCGAAAAATATAGGGACTCGAAAAAAAAAAGGACTGGAAAAATAAAAGGACTCAGAAAAATAAAAGGATTAGAAAAATAAAAGGACTCAGGAAAATAAAAGGGGTTAGAAAAATAAAATGACTGGAAAAAGAATTGGACTGGAAAAATCAAAGGACTCAGAAAAATAAAAGGACTAGAAAAATAAAAAGATTAGAAAAATAAAAGGACTATAAAAATAAAAGGACTAGAAAAAAAAATAAAAGGAATCAGAAAAATAAAAGGACTAGAAAAATAAAAGGATTCGAAAAATAAAAGGACTAGAAAAAAAATAAAAGGTCTAAAAAATAAATAAAAGGACTCCGAAAAATAAAAGGACTAGAAAAATAAATAAAAGGACTTGATAAAAAATAAAAGGACTTAGAAAAATAAAAGGACTGGAAAAATAAAAGGACTATAAAAAATAAAAGGTATAAAAAAAAATAAAAGGACTCCGAAAAATAAAGGACTAGAAAAATAAATAAGAGGACTTGATAAAAAATAATAGAACTAGAAAAATAAAAGGACTTGAAAAATAAAAAAACTCAGAAAAACAAAAGGACTGGAAAAATAAAGGGACTAGAAAAAAAATCAAAAGTATAGAAAAAAAATCAAAGGAGTGAGAAAAATAAAAGGACTAGAAAAATAAATGGACTAGAAAAATAAAAGGACTCAGAAAATGAAAGGACTAGAAAAATAAAAGGACTTCGAAAATAAAAGGTATTAAAAAAATAAAAGTACTCGAAAAAGTAAAAAGACTAGAAAAATAAATTGACTAGAAAAATAAAAAAAGGTATAGAAAAAAAATAAAAGGACTCAGAAAAATAAAAGGACTAGAAAATAAAAAGACTCAAAAAACAAAAGGGCTAGAAAAATAAATGGACTCAAAAAATAAAAGCACAAAAAAAAATAAAAGGTATAGAAAAAAAATAGAAGGACTCAGAAAAAGAGAAGGACTAGAAAATTAAAAGGATTAGAAAAACAAAAGGACTAAAAAAATAAAAGGACACAGAAAAAATAAAAGGACTCGAAAAATAAAAGGACTAGAAAAAGAAAAGGATTCGAAAAATAAAAGGACTAGAAAAATAAAAGTACTAGAAAAAAATAAAAGGACTTGAAAAAAAATAAAAGGACTTAGAAAAATAAAAGGACTCAGAAAAATAAAAGGACTAGAAAAATAAAAGGTCTAGAAAAAATAAAAGTTCTCGAAAAATAAAAGGACTAGAAAAATAAAAGGACTAAGAAAAATAAAAGGACATGCAAAATAAATGGACTAGAAAAATAGAAGACTAGAAAAAAAATAAAAGGACTGGAAAAATAAAAGGAATAGAAAAATAAAAGGACTAGAAAAAAAATAAAAGGACTTGAAAAAAAATAAAAGGACTCAGAAAAATAAAAGGAATAGAAAAATAAAAGGACTCTGAAAAATAAAAGGACTAGAAAAATAAAACGACTCAGAAAAATAAAAGAACTAGAAAAATAAAAGTACTCAGAAAAATAAATGGACTAGAAAAATAAAAGGACTCAAAAAAATAAAAGGACTCATAAAAATAAAAGGACTAGACAAAAAAATAAAAGCACTTGATAAAAAACAAAAGGAATCAGAAAAATAAAAGGACTAGAAAAATAAAAGGACTAGAAAAAAAATAAAAGGTATAAAAAGAAAAAAAAAGGACTCCGAAAAATAAAAGGACTAGAAAAATAAATAAAAGGACTTGATAAAAAATAAAAGGACTATAAAAATAAAAGGACTTGCAAAATAAAAAAACTCAGAAAAACAAAAGGACTCATAAAAATTAAAGGACTCGAAAAATAAAGGGACTAGAAAAAAAAAACGTATAGAAAAAAAATCAAATGAGTGAAAAAAATAAAAGGACTAGAAAAATAAATGGACTAGAAAAATAAAAGGACTCAGAAAAATAAAAGGACTGGAAATATAAAAGGACTAAAAAAATAAAAGGACAAGAAAAAAAAAGGACTTGAAAAAAAATAAAAGGACACAGAAAAATAAAAGGACTAGAAAAAATAAAAGGACTCGAAAAATAAAAGTACTAGAAAAAAAAATAAAAGGACTTGATAAAAAATAAAAGGACTTAGAAAAATAAAAGGACTGGAAAAATAAAAGGACTAAAAAAAAATAAAAGGTATAAAAAATAAAAAAAAGGACTCCGAAAAATAAAAGGACTAGAAAAATAAATAAGAGGACTTGATAAAAAATAATAGAACTAGAAAAATAAAAGGAATTGAAAAATAAAAAAACTGAGAAAAACAAAAGGACTCGAAAAACAAAGTGACTAGAAAAAAAATCAAAGGTATAGAAAAAAAATCAAAGGAGTGAGAAAAATAAAAGGACTAGAAAAATAAATGGACTAGAAAAATAAAAGGACTCAGAAAATAAAAGGACTAGAAAAATAAAAGGACTTCGAAAAAAAAAGTTATTAAAAAAATAAAAGTACTCGAAAAAGTAAAAAGACTAGAAAAATAAAAGGACTAGAAAAATAAAAGGACTAGAAAAATAAATGGACTAGAAAAATAAAAAAAGCTATAGAAAAAAATAAAAGGACTCAGAAAAATAAAAGGACTAGAAAATAAAAAGACTAGAAAAAAAAATAAAAGTACTTGATAAAAAATAAAAGGACTCAAAAAACAAAAGGGCTAGAAAAATAAAAGGACTCAAAAAAATAAAAGGACTCGAAAAATAAAAGGACTAGAAAAAAAATAAAAGGTATAGAAAAAAAATAAAAGGACTCAGAAAAAGAAAAAGACTAGAAAATTAAAAGGATTAGAAAAATAAAAGGACTAAGAAAATAAAAGGACTAGAAAAATTAAAGGACTGGAAAAATAAAAGGACTAGAAAAATAAAAGGACTCGGAAAAATAAAAGGACTCATAAAAATAAAAGGACTCGAAAAATAAAAGGACTAGAAAAATAAAAAGGACTCAGAAAAATAAAAGGACATGAAAAAAAATATAAAAGGACTTGATAAAAAATAAAAGGACTAGAAAAATAAAAGGACTCGAAAAATAAATGGACGAGAAAGAAATAAAAAGTATAGAAAAATAAATAAAAGGACTCAGAAAAATAAAAGGACTAGAAAAATAAAATGACACAAAAAAATAAAAGGACTCGAAAAATAAAAGGACTAGAAAAATAAAAAGGACTCAGAAAAATAAAAGGACATGAAAAAAAAATAAAAGGACTTGGTAAAAAATAAAAGGACTAGAAAAATAAAAGGACTCGAAAAATAAATGGACGAGAAAAAAAATAAAAGGTATAGAAAAATAATAAAAGGACTCAGAAAAATAAAAGGACTAGAAAAAAAAATTAAAGGACTTGATAAAAATTAAAGGACTCGAAAAAAAAAAGTATAAAAAAATAAATTAAAGGACTCGAAAAATAAAAAGTATAGAAAAATAAATAAAATTACTCAGAAAAATAAAAGGACTCAGAAAAATAAAAGGATCAGAAAAATAAAAGGACTCAGAAAAATAAAAGGACTAAAAAAAAAATAAAAGGACTTGATAAAAAATAAAAGGACACAGAAAAATAAAAGGACTCAGAAAAATAAAAGAACTAGAAAAATAAAAGGACTAGAAAAAAAATAAAAAGTATAGAAAAAGAAAAAAAATAAAAGGACTCAGAAAATTAAAAGGACTAGAAAAAAAAAGGACTTGATAAAAAATAAAAGGAATCAGAAAAATAAAAGGACTCGAAAAATAAAAAGACTAGAAAAAAATTAAAAGGTATAAAAATAAAAAAAATAAAAGGACTAGAAAAATAAAAGGACTGGAAAAATAAAAGGACTAGAAAAATAAAAGGACTCAAAAAAATAAAAGGAGTCGAAAAATAAAAGGACTAGAAAAAAAATTAAAAGTAGAGAAACATAAATAAAAGGACTCAGAAAAATAAAAGGACTAGAAAAATAAAATGACTCAGAAAAATAAAAGGACTAGAAAAAAAAATAAAAGGACTTGACAAAAAATAAAAGGGCTCAGAAAAATAAAAGGACTAGAAAAATAAAAGGACTCAAAAAATAAATGGACTAGAAAAAAAATAAAAGGTATAGAAAAAAAATAAAAGGACTCAAAAAAATAAAAGGACTAGAAAAAAAAAATAAAAGGACTTGATAAAAAATAAAAAGAATTAGAAAAATAAAAGGACTCGAAAAATAAAAGGACTAGAAAAAAAATAAAAGGTATAAAAAAAAATAAAAGGACTCCGAAAAATAAAAGGACTAAAAAATAAATAAAAGGACTTGATAAAAAATAAAAGGACTTCAAAAATAAAAAAAACTCAGAAAAACAAAAGGACTCATAAAAATTAAAGGACTCGAAAAATAAAGGGACAAGAAAAAAAATAAAAGGTATAGAAAAAAAATCAAAGGAGTGAGAAAAATAAGAGGACTAGAAAAATAAAAGGACTAAGAAAACTAAAAGGACTAGAAAACTAAATGGACTAGAAAAATAAAAGAACTCAGAAAAATAAAAGGACTAGAAAAATAAAAGGACTTCAAAAATAAAAGGACTGAAAAAAATAAAAGTACTAGGAAAAATAAAAAGACTAGAAAAATAAAAGGACTAGAAAAATAAAAAAAGGTATAGAAAAAAAATAAAAGGACTCACAAAAATAAAAGGACTAGAAAATAAAAAGAATAGAAAAAAAAATAAAAGAACTTGATAAAATATAAAAGGACACAAAGAATAAAAGGACTAGAAAAATAAAAGGACTCAAAAAAATAAAAGGACTCGAAAAATAAAAGGACTAGAAAAAAAATAAAAGGTGTAGAAAAAAAATAAAAGGACTCAGAAAAAGAGAAGGACTAGAAAATTAAAAGGATTAGAAAAATAAAAGGACTAAAAAAATAAAAGGACACAGAAAAATAAAAGGACACTGAAAAAATAAAAGGACTCGAAAAATAAAAGGACTAGAAAAATAAAAGGACTCAGAAAAATAAAAGGACTAGGAAAATAAAAGGACTAGAAACATAAACATACTAGAAAAAAAAATAAAAGGACTGGAAAAATAAAAGGACTAGAAAAATAAAAGGAGTAGAAAAAAAATAAAAGGACTTCAAAAAAAATAAAAGGACTCAGAAAAATAAAAGGACTAGAAAAAATAAAATGACTAGAAAAATAAAAGGGCTAGAAAAATTAAAGTGCTGGAAATATAAAAGGACTAGAAAAATGAAAGGACTCAGAAAAATAAAAGGAATAGAAAAATAAAAGGAACCAAAAAAATAAAAGGACTTATAAAAATAAAAGGACTCGAAAAATAAAAGGACTAGAAAAAAAATGGTATAGAGAAAAAATAAAATCACTTAGAAAAACAAAAGGACTTAGAAAAATATAAGGACTCAGAAAAATAAAAGGACTGGAAAAACAAAAGGACTTAGCAAAATAAAAGGACTAGAAAAATAAAAGGACTTAGAAAAATAAAAGGACTAGAAAAATAAAAGGACTCAGAAAAATAAAAGGACTAGAAAAAAAAGGACTAGAAAAAAAATAAAAGGACTTGAAAAAACATAAAAGGACTCAAAAAAATAAAAGGACTAGAAAAATAAAAGGACTAGAAAAAATAAATGGACTGGAAAAATAAAATGACTCAGAAAAATAAAAGGTCTAGAAAAATAAAAGGACTTAGAAAAATAAAAGGACTAGAAAAATAAAGAAAGGTATAGAAAAAAATTAAAAGGACTCAGAAAAATAAATAGACTAGAAAATAAAAGGACTAGAAAAAAAAATAAAAGGACTCAAAAAAGAAAAGGTCTCGAAAAATAAAAGGACTAGAAAAAAAATAGAAGGTATAGAAAAAAAATAAAAGGACTCAGAAAAAGAGAAGGACTAGCAAATTAAAAGGATTAGAAAAATAAAAGGACTAAAAAAATCAAAGGACACAGAAAAATGAAAGGACACAGAAAAAATAAAAGGACTCGAAAAATAAAAGGACTTGAAAAATAAAAGGACTGGAAAAATAAAAGGATTAAAAAAATAAAAGGACTAGAAAAAAAAAGGGCTTGAAAAAAAAATAAAAGGACACAGAATAATAAAAGGACTCAGAAAAATAAAAGAACTAGAAAAATAAAAGGACTAGAAAAAATAAAAGGACTCGAAAAATAAAAGGACTAGAAAAAAAATAAAAAGTATAGAAAAATAAATAAAAGGACTAGAAAAAAAATAAAAGGACTTGATAAAAAATAAAAGGACTCAGAAAAATAAATGGGCTAGAAGAATAAAAGGACTCAAAAAAATAAAAGGACTCGAAAAATAAAAGGACTAGAAAAAAAATAAAAGGTATAGAAAAAAAATAAAAGGACTAGAAAAAAAAATAGAAGGACTTGATAAAAAATAAAAGGAATCAGAAAAATAAAAGGACTAGAAAAAGAAAAGGACTCGAAAAATAAAAGGACTAGAAAAAAAAAAGTCTTAAAAAAAAAAATAAAAGGACTCCGAAAAATAAAAGGACTTGAAAAATAAATAAAAGGACTTTATAAAAAATAAAAGGACCAAAAAAATAAAAGGACTTGAAAAATAAAAAAACTCAGAAAAACAAAAGGACTCATAAAAATTAAAGGACTCGAAAAATAAAGGGATTAGAAAAAAAATAAAAGGTATAGAAAAAAAAACAAAGGAGAGAGAAAAATAAAAGGACTTCGAAAATAAAAGGACTTAAAAAAAGAAAAGTACTCGGAAAAATAAAAAGACTAGAAAAATAAATGAACTAGAAAAATAAATGGACTAGAAAAATAAAAAAAGGTATAGAAAAAAAATAAAAGGACTCAGAAAAATAAAAGGAAAAGAAAATAAAAGGACTACAAAAAAAAATAAAAGGACTTGATAAAAAATAAAAGGACTCAAAAAACAAAAGAACTAGAAAAAAAAAACGACTCAAAAAAATAAAAGGACTCGAAAAATAAAAGGACAAAAAAAAATAAAAGGTATAGAAAAAAAATAAAAGGACTCAGAAAAAGAGAAGGACTAGAAAATTAAAAGGATTAGAAAAATAAAAAGACTAAAAAAATAAAAGGACACAGAAAAATAAAAGGACACTGAAAAAATAAAAGGACTCGAAAAATAAAAGGACTAGAAAAATAAAAGGACTAGGAAAATAAAAGGACTAGAAAAATAAACATACTAGAAATAAAATAAAAGGACACAGAAAAATAAAAGGACTAGAAAAATAAAAGGACTAGAAAAAAAATAAAAGGACTTGAAAAAAAATAAACGGACTAGAAAAAATAAAATGACTGGAAAAATAAAAGGGCTAGAAAAATTAAAGTGCTGGAAAAATAAAAGGACTAGAAAAATAAAAGAACTCAGAAAAATAAAAGGAATCAAAAAATTAAAACGACTTATAAAAATAAAAGGACTCGAAAAATAAAAGGACTAGAAAAAAAATGGTATAGAGAAAAAATAAAATCACTCAGAAAA
This sequence comes from Cinnamomum chago, assembly GCA_038049695.1. NCBI lineage: Eukaryota > Viridiplantae > Streptophyta > Magnoliopsida > Laurales > Lauraceae > Cinnamomum > Cinnamomum chago. Next base: position 59,585,057 of record CP142462.1, on the reverse strand, counting down.
ACAAAAGGACTTAGAAAAATATAAGGACACAGAAAAATAAAAGGACTGGAAAAACAAAACGACTTAGAAAAATAAAAGGACTAGAAAAATAAAACGACTCAGAAAAATAAAAGGACAAGAAAAATAAAAGGACTCCGAAAAATAAAAGGACTAGAAAAAAAAAGGACTAGAAAAAAAATAAAAGGACTTGAAAAAACATAAAAGGACTCAGAAAAATAAAAGGACTAGAAAAATAAAAGGACAAGAAAAAATAAATGGACTGGAAAAATAAAAGGACTCAGAAAAATAAAAGGACTTGAAAAATAAAAGGACTTAGAAAAATAAAAGTACTCAGAAAAATAAATGGACTAGAAAAATAAAAAAAGGTATAGAAAAAAAATAAATGGACTCAGAAAAATAAATGGACTAGAAAATAGAAGGACTTGAAAAATAAAAGGACTAGCAAAAATAAAAGGACTCGAAAAATAAAAGGACTAGAAAAATAAAAGGACTCAGAAAAATAAAAGGACTAGCAAAATAAAAAGACTAGAAAAATAAAAAGACTAGAAAAAAATAAAAGGACTGGAAATATAAAAGGACTAGAAAAATAAAAGGAGTAGAAAAAAAATAAAAGGACTTGAAAAAAAATAAAAGGACTGAGAAAAATAAGAGGACTAGAAAAAATAAAATGACTGGAAAAATAAAAGGGCTAGAAAAATTAAAGTGCTGGAAAAATAAAAGGACTCGAAAAATAAAAGGACTCAGAAAAATAAAAGGAATAGAAAAATAAAAGGAATCAAAAAAATAAAAGGACTTATAAAAATAAAAGGACTAGAAAAAAAATGGTATAGAGAAAAAATAAAATCACTCAGAAAAACAAAAGGACATAGAAAAATATAATGACTCAGAAAAATAAAAGGACTGGAAAAACAAAAGGACTTAGAAAAATAAAAGGACTCGAAAAATGAAAGGACTCAGAAAAATAAAAGGACTAGAAAAATAAAAGGACTCAGAAAAATAAAAGGACTAGAAAAATAAAAGGACTCAGAAAAATAAAAGGACTAGAAAAAAAATAAAAGGACTTGAAAAAACATAAAAGGACTCAGAAAAATAAAAGGACTAGAAAAATAAAAGCACTAGAAAAAATAAATGGACTGGAAAAATAAAAGGACTCAGAAAAATAAAAGGACTAGAAAAATAAAAGGACTTAGAAAAATAAAAGTACTCAGAAAAATAAAAGGACTAGAAAAATAAATGGACTAGAAAAATAAAAAGGACTCAAAAAATAAATGGACTAGAAAATAAAAGGACTAGAAAAAAAAAGACTAGAAAAAAAAATAAAAGGACTCAAAAAACAAAAGGTCTAGAAAAATAAAAGGACTCAAAAAAATAAAAGGACTCGAAAAATAAAAGGACTAGCAAAAGAAAAGGACTCAGAAAAAGAGAAGGACTAGCAAATTAAAAGGATTCGAAAAATAAAAGGACTAAAAAAATAAAAGGACACAGAAAAATGAAAGGGAACAGAAAAAATAAAAGGACTCGAAAAATAAACGGACTAGAAAAATAAAAGGACTGGAAAAATAAAAGGATTAAAAAAATAAAAGGACTAGAAAAAAAAGGACTTGAAAAATAAAAGGACTAGCAAAAGAAAAGGACTCAGAAAAAGAGAAGGACTAGCAAATTAAAAGGATTAGAAAAATAAAAGGACTAAAAAAATAAAAGGACTAGAAAATAAAAGGACTCAGAAAAATAAATGGACTAGAAAAATAAAAGGACTAGCAAAAGAAAAGGACTCAGAAAAAGAGAAGGACTACCAAATTAAAAGGATTAGAAAAATAAAAGGACTAAAAAAATAAAAGGACACAGAAAAATGAAAGGGAACAGAAAAAATAAAAGGACTCGAAAAATAAACGGACTAGAAAAATAAAAGGACTGGAAAAATAAAAGGATTAAAAAAATAAAAGGACTAGAAAAAAAAAGGACTTGAAAAAAAATAAAAGGACACAGAAAAATAAAAGGACTCAAAAAAATAAAAGAACTAGAAAAATAAAAGGACTAGAAAAAATAAAAGGACTCGAAAAATAAAAGGACGAGAAAATAAATAAAAAAATATAGAAAAATAAATAAAAGGACTTGAAAAATAAAAGGACTCAGAAAAATAAAAGGACTAGAAAAAAAAATAAAAGGACTTGATAAAAAATAAAAGGACTCAGAAAAATAAATGGGCTAGAAAAATACAAGGACTCAAAAAAATAAAAGGACCCGAAAAATAAAAGGACTAGAAAAAAAATAAAAGGACTAGAAAAAAAAAATAAAAGGAATCAAAAAAATAAAAGGACTAGAAAAAGAAAAGCATTCGAAAAATAAAAGGACTAGAAAAAAAATAAAAGGTCTAAAAAAAAAATAAAAGGACTCCGAAAAATAAAAGGACTAGAAAAATAAATAAAAGGACTTGATAAAAAATAAAAGGACTAGAAAAATAAAAAGACTCAGAAAAATAAAAGGACTTCAAAAATAAAAGGACTTAAAAAAAGAAAAGTACTCGGAAAAATAAAAAGACTAGAAAAATAAAAGGACTAGAAAAATAAATGGACTAGAAAAATAAAAAAAGGTATAGAAAAAAAATAAAAGGACTCAGAAAAATAAAAGGACAAGAAAATAAAAAGACTACAAAAAAAAATAAAAGGACTTGATAAAAAATAAAAGGACTCAAAAAACAAAAGAACTAGAAAATAAAAGGACTCAAAAAAATAAAAGGACTCGAAAAATAAAAGGACAAAAAAAAAATAAAAGGTATAGAAAAAAAATAAAAGGACTCAGAAAAAGAGAAGGACTAGAAATTTAAAAGGATTAGAAAGATAAAAGGACTAAAAAAATAAAAGGACACAAAAATAATAGGACTCGAAAAATAAAAGGACTAGAAAAATAAAAGGACTAGAAAAAAAAAGGACTCAGAAAAATAAAAGGACTAGGAAAATAAAAGGACTAGAAAAATAAACATACTAGAAAAAAAATAAAAGGACTGGAAAAATACAAGGACTAGAAAAAAAATAAAAGGACTTGAAAAAAAATAAAAGGACTCAGAAAAATAAAAGGACTAGAAAAAATAAAATGACTGGAAAAATAAAAGGGCTAGAAAAATTAAAGTGCTGGAAAAATAAAAAGACTAGAAAAATAAAAGGACTCAGAAAAATAAAAGGAATAGAAAAATAAAAGGAATCAAAAAAATAAAAGGACTTATAAAAATAAAAGGACTCGAAAAATAAAAGGACTGGAAAAACAAAAGGACTGAGAAAAATAAATGGACTCGAAAAATAAAAGGACTCAGAAAAATAAAAGGACTAGAAAAATAAAAGGACAAGAAAAAAAAAGGACTAGAAAAAAAATAAAAGGACTTGAAAAACATAAAAGGACTCAGAAAAATAAAAGGACTAGAAAAAATAAATGGACTGGAAAAATAAAAGGACTCAGAAAAATAAAAGGAATAGAAAAATAAAAGGACTTAGAAAAATAAATGGACTAGAAAAATAAAAAAAGGTATAGAAAAAAATTAAAAGGACTCAGAAAAATAAATGGACTAGAAAATAAAAGGACTAGAAAAAAAAATAAAAGGACTTGATAAAAAATAAAAAGACTAGAAAAATAAAAGGACTCAAAAAACTAAAAGGACTCGAAAAATAAAAGGACTAGAAAAAAAATAAATGGTATAGAAAAAAAATAAAAGGACTCAGAAAAATAAAATGACTAGAAAAATAAAAGGATTAGAAAAATAAAAGGACTAGAAAAATTAAAAGGACACAGAAAAATGAAAGGACTCAGAAAAATAAAAGGACTCGAAAAATAAAAGGACTAGAAAAAAAAAAGGACTCGAAAAAAAAAGGACTCAGAAAAATAAAATGACTAGAAAAATAAAAGCACTCACAAAAATAAAAGGACATTAGAAAAACAAAAGCACTAGAAAAATAAAAGGAGTAGAAAAAAAATAAACGGACTTGAAAAAAAAATAAAAGGACTCAGAAAAATAAAAGGACTAGAAAAATAAAAGGACTAGAAAAAATAAAAGGACTCGAAAAATAAAAGGTCTAGAAAAATAAAAGGACTAAACAAAAGGACTCATAAAAATAAAAGGACTCAAAAAATAAAAGGACTAGAAAAATAAAAGGACTAGAAAAATAAAAAGATTAGAAAAATAAAAGGACTACAAAAATAAAAGGACTACAAAAATAAAAGGACTAGAAAAATAAAAGGACTAGAAAAATAAAAAGACTAGAAAAAAAAGGACTGGAAAAATAAAAGGACTAGAAAAATAAGAGGACTTGAAAAAAAATAAAAGGACTTGAAAAAAAAGAAAAGGACTAGAAAAATAAAAGGACTCAGAAAAATAAAAGGAGTAGAAAATAAAAAGACTAGAAAAAAAAATAAAAGGACTAAAAAAAAAAGGGTCTAGAAAAATAAAAGGTCTCAAAAAATAAAAGGACTCGAAAAATAAAAGGACTAGAAAAAAATTAAAAGGTATAGAAAAAAAATAAAAGGACTCAGAAAAAGAGAAGGACTAGCAAATTAAAAGGATTAGAAAAATAAAAGGACTAAAAAAATAAAAGGACACAGAAAAATGAAAGGACACAGAAAAAATAAAAGGACTCGAAAAATAAAAGGACTAGAAAAATAAAAGGACTGGAAAAATCAAAGGATTAAAAAAATAAACGGACTAGAAAAAAAAAAGGACACAGAAAAATAAAAGGACTCAGAAAAATAAAAGAACTAGAAAAATAAAAGGACTAGAAAAAATAAAAGGACTCGAAAAATAAAAGGACTAGAAAAAAAATAAAAAGTATAGAAAAAAAATAAAAGGATTAGAAAAAAAAATAAAAGGACTCAAAAAAATAAAAGGACTCGAAAAATAAAAGGACTAGAAGAAAAATAAAAGGTATAGAAAAAAAATAAAAGGACTAGAAAAAAAATAAAAGGACTTGATAAAAAATAAAAGGAATCAGAAAAATAAAAGGACTAGAAAAAGAAAAGGACTCGAAAAATAATCGGACTAGAAAAAAAATAAAAGGTCTAAAAAAAATTAAAGGACTCCGAAAAATAAAAGGACTAGAAAAAGAAATAAAAGGACTTGATAAAAAATAAAAGGACTAGAAAAATAAAAGGACTTGAAAAATAAAAAAACTCAGAAAAACAAAAGGACTCATAAAAATTAAAGGACTCGAAAAATAAAGGGACTAGAAAAAAAATAAAAGGTATAGAAAAAAAAACAAAGGAGTGAGAAAAATAAAAGGACTAGAAAAATAAAAGGACTTCGAAAATAAAAGGACTTAAAAAAAGAAAATTACTCGGAAAAATAAAAAGACTTGAAAAATAAAAGGACTAGAAAAATAAATGGACTAGAAAAATAAAAAAAGGTTTAGAAAAAAAATAAAAGGACTCAGAAAAATAAAAGGACTAGAAAATAAAAAGACTAGAAAAAAAAATAAAAGGACTAAAAAAAAAAGGGTCTAGAAAAATAAAAGGACTCAAAAAAATAAAAGGACTCGAAAAATAAAAGGACTAGAAAAAAAATAAAAGGTATAGAAAAAAAATAAAAGGACTCAGAAAAAGAGAAGGACTAGCAAATTAAAAGGATTAGAAAAATAAAAGGACACAGAAAAATGAAAGGACACAGAAAAAATAAAAGGACTCGAAAAATAAAAGGACTAGAAAAATAAAAGGACTGGAAAAATAAAAGGATTAAAAAAATAAAAGGACTAGAAAAAAAAAAGACTTGAAAAAAAAAAGACACAGAAAAATAAAAGGACTCAGAAAAATAAAAGAACTAGAAAAATAAAAGGACTAGAAAAAATAAAAGGACTCGAAAAATAAAAGGACTAGAAAAAAAATAAAAATATAGAAAAAAAAATAAAAGGACTAGAAAAAAAATAAAAAGTATAGAAAAAAAAATAAAAGGACTAGAAAAAAAATAAAAGGACTCAAAAAAAATAAAGGGTCTAGAAAAATAAAAGGACTCAAAAAAATAAAAGGACTCGAAAAATAAAAGGACTAGAAAAAAAATAAAAGGTATAGAAAAAAAATAAAAGGACTCAGAAAAAGAGAAGGACTAGCAAATTAAAAGGATTAGAAAAATAAAAGGACACAGAAAAATGAAAGGACACAGAAAAAATAAAAGGACTCGAAAAATAAAAGGACTAGAAAAATAAAAGGACTGGAAAAATAAAAGGATTAAAAAAATAAAAGGACTAGAAAAAAAAAAGACTTGAAAAAAAAAAGGACACAGAAAAATAAAAGGACTCAGAAAAATAAAAGAACTAGAAAAATAAAAGGACTAGAAAAAATAAAAGGACTCGAAAAATAAAAGGACTAGAAAAAAAATAAAAAGTATAGAAAAAAAATAAAAGGACTAGAAAAAAAATAAAAAGTATAGAAAAAAAATAAAAGGACTAGAAAAAAAATAAAAGGACTCAAAAAAATAAAAGGACTCGAAAAATAAAAGGACTAGAAAAAAAATAAAAGGTATAGAAAAAAAATAAAAGGACTAGAAAAAAAAATAAAAGGACTTGATAAAAAATAAAAGGAATCAGAAAAATAAAAGGACTAGAGAAAGAAAAGGACTCGAAAAATAAAAGGACTAGAAAAAAAATAAAAGGTCTAAAAAAAAATAAAAGGACTAGAAAAAGAAATAAAAGGACTTGATAAAAAATAAAAGGACTAGAAAAATAAAAGGACATGAAAAATTAAAAAACTCAGAAAAACAAAAGGACTCATAAAAATTAAAGGACTCGAAAAATAAAGGGACTAGAAAAAAAATAAAAGGTATAGAAAAAAAAACAAAGGAGTGAGAAAAATAAAAGGACTAGAAAAATAAAAGGACTTCGAAAATAAAAGGACTTAAAAAAGAAAAGTACTCGGAAAAATAAAAAGACTTGAAAAATAAATGGACTAGAAAAATAAAAAAAGATTTAGAAAAAAAATAAAAGGACTCAGAAAAATAAAAGGAATAGAAAATAAAAAGACTACCAAAAAAAATAAAAGGACTTGATAAAAAATAAAAGGACTCAAAAGACAAAAGGACTAGAAAAATAAAAGGACTCAAAAAAATAAAAGGACTGGAAAAATAAATGGACTCAGAAAAATAAAAGGAATCAAAAAAATTAAAGGACTTATAAAAATAAAAGGACTCGAAAAATAAAAGGACTAGAAAAAAATATGGTATAGAGAAAAAATAAAATCACTCAGAAAAACAAAAGGACTTAGAAAAATATAAGGACTCAGAAAAATAAAAGGACTGGAAAAACAAAAGGACTTAGAAAAATAAAAGGACTCGAAAAATGAAAGGACTGAGAAAAATAAAAGGACTAGAAAAATAAAAGGACTCAGAAAAATAAAAGGACTCAGAAAAATAAAAGGACTAGAAAAAAAATGGACTAGAAAAAAAATAAAAGGACTTGAAAAAACATAAAAAGACTCAGAAAAATAATAGGACTAGAAAAATAAAAGGACTAGAAAAAATAAATGAACTGGAAAAATAAAAGGACTCAGAAAAATAAAAGGACTAGAAAAATAAACAGACTTAGAAAAATAAAAGTACTCAAAAAAATAAAAGGACTAGAAAAATAAAAAAAGGTATAGAAAAAAATTAAAAGGACTTAGAAAAATAAATGGACTAGAAAATAAAAGGACTAGAAAAATAAAAGGACTAGCAAAAATAAAAGGACTAGAAAAATAAAAGGACTAGCAAAAATAAAAGGACTAGAAAAATAAAAGGACTCAGAAAAATAAAAGGACTAGCAAAATAAAAGGACTAGAAAAATAAAAAGACCAGAAAAAAATAAAAGGACTGGAAATATAAAAGGACTAGAAAAATAAAAGGACTAGAAAAAAAATAGATGGACTTGAAAAAAAATAAAAGGACTCAGAAAAATTAAAGGACTAGAAAAATAAAATGATTAGAAAAATAAAAGGACTAGAAAAATAAAAAGGACACAGAAAAATAAAAGGACTCGAAAAATAAAAGGACTAGAAAAAAAAAGGACTCGAAAAAAAAAGGACTCAGAAAAATAAAATGACTAGAAAAATAAAAGCACTCACAAAAATAAAAGGACATTAGAAAAACAAAAGCACTAGAAAAATAAAAGGAGTAGAAAAAAAATAAACGGACTTGAAAAAAAAAAATAAAAGGACTCAGAAAAATAAAAGGACTAGAAAAATAAAAGGACTAGAAAAAATAAAAGGACTCGAAAAATAAAAGGTTTAGAAAAATAAAAGGACTCAAAAAAAAAAGGACTCATAAAAATAAAAGGACTCAAAAAATAAAAGGACTAGAAAAATAGAAAGATTCGAAAAATAAAAGGACTACAAAAATAAAAGGACTAGAAAAATAAAAAGACTAGAAAAAAAAAAGGACTGGAAAAATAAAAGGACTAGAAAAATAAGAGGACTTGAAAAAAAATAAAAGGACATGAAAAAAAAGAAAAGGACTAGAAAAATAAAGGGACTCAGAAAAATAAAAGGAGTAGAAAATAAAAAGACTAGAAAAAAAAATAAAAGGACTAAAAAAAAAAAAGGGTCTAGAAAAATAAAAGGACTCAAAAAAATAAAATGACTCGAAAAATAAAAGGACTAGAAAAAAAATAAAAGGTATAGAAAAAAAAATAAAAGGACTCAGAAAAAGAGAAGGACTAGCAAATTAAAAGGATTAGAAAAATAAAAGGACACAGAAAAATGAAAGGACACAGAAAAAATAAAAGGACTCGAAAAATAAAAGGACTAGAAAAATAAAAGGACTGGAAAAATAAAAGGATTAAAAAAATAAAAGGACTAGAAAAAAAAAAGGACTTGAAAAAAAAAAAGGACACAGAAAAATAAAAGGACTCAGAAAAACAAAAGAACTAGAAAAATAAAAGGACTAGAAAAAATAAAAGGACTCGAAAAATAAAAGGACTAGAAAAAAATAAAAAGTATAGAAAAATAAATAAAAGGACTAGAAAAAAAAATAAAAGGACTCAAAAAAATAAAAGGACTCGAAAAATAAAAGGACTAGAAAAAAAATAAAAGGTATAGAAAAAAAATAAAAGGACTAGAAAAAAAAATAAAAGGACTTCATAAAAAATAAAAGGAATCAGAAAAATAAAAGGACTAGAAAAAGAAAAGGACTCGAAAAATAAAAGGACTAGAAAAAAAATAAAAGGTCTAAAAAAAAATAAAAGGTCTCCGAAAAATAAAAGGACTAGAAAAATAAATAAAAGGACTTGATAAAAAATAAAAGGACTAGAAAAATAAAAGGACTTGAAAAATAAAAAAACTCAGAAAAACAAAAGGACTCATAAAAATTAAAGGACTCGAAAAATAAAGGGACCAGAAAAAAAATAAAAGGTATAGAAAAAAAAACAAAGGAGTGAGAAAAATAAAAGGACTTCGAAAATAAAAGGACTTAAAAAAAGAAAAGTACTCGGAAAAATAAAAAGACATGAAAAATAAAAGGACTAGAAAAAAAATGGACTAGAAAAATAAAAAAAGGTTTAGAAAAAAAATAAAAGGACTCAGAAAAATAAAAGGACTAGAAAATAAAAAGACTACAAAAAAAAATAAAAGGACTTGATAAAAAATAAAAGGACTCAAAAGACAAAAGGACTAGAAAAATAAAAGGACTCAAAAAAATAAAAGGACTCGAAAAATAAAAGGACAAAAAAAATAAAAGGTATAGAAAAAAAATAAAAGGACTCAGAAAAAGAGTAGGACTAGAAAATTAAAAGGATTAGAAAAATAAAAGGACTAAAAAAATAAAAGGACACAGAAAAATAAAAGGACACTGAAAAAATAAAAGGACTCGAAAAATAAAAGGACTAGAAAAATAAAAGGACTAGAAAAATAAAAGGACTCAGAAAAATAAAAGGACTAGGAAAATAAAAGGACTAGAAAAATAAAAGGACTCAGAAAAATAAAATGACTAGGAAAATAAAAGGACTAGAAAAATAAACATACTAGAAAAAAAATAAAAGGACTGGAAATATCAAAAGGACTAGAAAAATAAAAGGAGTAGAAAAAAAATAAAAGGACTTGAAAAAAAATAAAAGGACTCAGAAAAATAAAAGGACTAGAAAAAATAAAATGACTGGAAAAATAAAAGGGCTAGAAAAATTAAAGTGCTGGAAAAAATAAAAGGACTAGAAAAATAAAAGGACTCAGAAAAATAAAAGGAATAGAAAAATAAAAGGAATCAAAAAAATAAAAGGACTTATAACAATAAAAGGACTCGAAAAATAAAAGGACTAGAAAAAAAATGGTATAGAGAAAAAATAAAATCACTCAGAAAAACAAAAGGACTTAGAAAAATATAAGGACTCAGAAAAATAAAAGGACTGGAAAAACAAAAGGACTTAGAAAAATAAAAGGACTCGAAAAATGAAAGGACACAGAAAAATAAAAGGACTAGAAAAATAAAAGGACTTAGAAAAATAAAAGGACTAGAAAAATAAAAGGACTCAGAAAAATAAAAGGACTAGAAAAAAAATGGACTAGAAAAAAAATAAAAGGACTTGAAAAAACAAAAAAGGACTCAGAAAAATAAAAGGACTAGAAAAATAAAAGGACTAGAAAGAATAAATGGACTGGAAAAAAAAAGGACTCAGAAAAATAAAAGGACTAGAAAAATAAACAGACTTAGAAAAATAAAAGTACTCAGAAAAATAAAAGGACTAGAAAAATAAATGGTCTAGAAAAATAAAAAATGGTATAGAAAAAAATTAAAAGGACTTAGAAAAATAAATGGACTAGAAAATAAAAGGACTAGAAAAATAAAAGGACTAGCAAAAATAAAAGGACTAGAAAAATAAAAGGACTCTGAAAAATAAAAGGACTAGCAAAATAAAAGGACTAGAAAAATAAAAAGACTAGAAAAAAATAAAAGGACTGGAAATATAAAAGGACTAGAAAAATAAAAGGACTAGAAAAAAAATAGATGGACTTGAAAAAAAATAAAAGGACTCAGAAAAATAAAAGGACTAAAAAAAATAAAATGACTGGAAAAATAAAAGGGCTAGAAAAATTAAAGTGCTGGAAAAATAAAAGGTCTAGAAAAATAAAAGGACTCAGAAAAATAAAAGGAGTAGAAAAACAATAGGAATCAAAAAAATAAAAGGACTTATAAAAATAAAAGGACTCGAAAAATAAAAGGACTAGAAAAAAAATGGTATAGAGAAAAAATAAAATCACTCAGAAAAACAAAAGGACTTAGAAAAATATAAGGACTCAGAAAAATAAAAGGACTGTAAAAACAAAAGGACTTAGAAAAATAAAAGGACTACAAAAATAAAAGGACTAGAAAAATAAAAGGACTCAGAAAAATAAAAGGACTAGAAAAAAAAAGGGCTAGAAAAAAAATAAAAGGACTTGAAAAAACATAAAAGGACTCGGAAAAATAAAAGGACTAGAAAAATAAAAGGACTAGAAAAAATAAATGGACTGGAAAAATAAAAGGACTAGAAAAATAAAAGGACTTAGAAAAATAAAAGTACTCAGAAAAATAAAAGGACTAGAAAAATAAATGGACTAGAAAAATAAAAAAAGGTATGGAAAAAAATTAAAAGGACTCAGAAAAATAAATGGACTAGAAAATAAAAGGACTAGAAAAAAAAATAAAAGGACTTGATAGAAAATAAAAAGACTAGAAAAATAAAAGGACTCAAAAGAATAAAAGGACTCGAAAAATAAAAGGACTAGAAAAAAATAAATGGTATAGAAAAAAAATAAAAGGACTCAGAAAAATAAAATGACTAGAAAAATAAAAGGATTAGAAAAATAAAAGGACTAGAAAAATTAAAAGGACACAGAAAAATAAAAGGACTCGAAAAATAAAAGGACTAGAAAAAAAAAGGACTCGAAAAAAAAAGGACTCAGAAAAATAAAATGACTAGAAAAATAAAAGCACTCACAAAAATAAAAGGACATTAGAAAAACAAAAGCACTAGAAAAATAAAAGGAGTAGAAAAAAAATAAACGGACTTGAAAAAAAAATAAAAGGACTAGAAAAATAAAAGGACTAGAAAAAATAAAAGGACTCGAAAAATAAAAGGACTAGAAAAATAAAAGGACTCAAAAAAATAAAAGGACTCATAAAAATAAAAGGACTCAAAAAATAAAAGGACTAGAAAAATAAAAAGGACTAGAAAAATAAAAAGATTAGAAAAATAAAAGGACTACAAAAATAAAAAGACTAGAAAAAAAATAAAAGGGCTGGAAAAATAAAAGGACTAGAAAAATAAAAGGACTAGAAAAAAAATAAAAGGACTTGAAAAAAAAGAAAAGGACTAGAAAAATAAAAGGAGTAGAAAATAAAAAGACTAGAAAAAATAATAAAAGGAGCCAAAAAAGAAAAGGTCTAGAAAAATAAAAGGACTCAAAAAAATAAAAGGACTCGAAAAATAAAAGGACTAGAAAATAAATAAAAGGTATAGAAAAAAAATAAAAGGACTCAGAAAAAGAGAAGGACTAGCAAATTAAAAGGATTAGAAAAATAAAAGGACTAAAAAAATAAAAGGACACAGAAAAATGAAAGGACATAGAAAAAATAAAAGGACTCGAAAAATAAAAGGACTAGAAAAATAAAAGGACGGGAAAAATAAAAGGATTAAAAAAATAAAAGGACTAGAAAAAAAAAGGACTTGAAAAAAAATAAAAGGACACAGAAAAATAAAAGGACTAGAAAAAATAAAAGGACTCGAAAAATAAAAGGACTAGAAAAAAAATAAAAAGTATAGAAAAATAAATAAAAGGACTAGAAAAATAAAAGGACTCAGAAAAATAAAAGGACTAGAAAAAAAAATAAAAGGACTTGATCAAAAATAAAAGGACTCAGAAAAATAAATGGGCTAGAAAAATAAAAGGACTCAAAAAAATAAAAGGACTCGAAAAATAAAAGGACTAGAAAAAAAATAAAAGGTATAGAAAAAAAATAAAAGGACTAGAAAAAAAAATAAAAGGAATCAGAAAAATAAAAGGACTAGAAAAAGAAAAGGACTCGAAAAATAAAAGGACTAGAAAAAAAATAAAAGGTCTAAAAAAAAAATAAAAGGACTCCGAAAAATAAAAGGACTAGAAAAATAAATAAAAGGACTTGATAAAAAAAAGGACGAGAAAAATAAAAGGACTTGAAAAATAAAATAACTCAGAAAAACAAAAGTACTCATAAAAATTAAAGGACTCGAAAAATAAAGGGACTAGAAAAAAATAGAAGGTATAGAAAAAAAAACAAAGGAGTGAGAAAAATAAAAGGACTAGAAAAATAAAAGGACTCAGAAAAATAAAAGGACTAGAAAAATAAAAGTACTTCGAAAATAAAAGGACTTAAAAAAAGAAAAGTACTCGGAAAAATAAAAAGACTAGAAAAATAAAAGGACTAGAAAAATAAATGGACTAGAAAAAAAATAAAAAGTATAGAAAAAAAATAAAAGGACTAGAAAAATAAAAGGACTCAGAAAAATAAAAGGACTAGAAAAAAAAATAAAAGGACTTGATCAAAAATAAAAGGACTCAGAAAAATAAATGGGCTAGAAAAATAAAAGGACTCAAAAAAATAAAAGGACTCGAAAAATAAAAGGACTAGAAAAAAAATAAAAGGTATAGAAAAAAAATAAAAGGACTAGAAAAAAAAATAAAAGGAATCAGAAAAATAAAAGGACTAGAAAAAGAAAAGGACTCGAAAAATAAAAGGACTAGAAAAAAAATAAAAGGTCTAAAAAAAAAATAAAAGGACTCCGAAAAATAAAAGGACTAGAAAAATAAATAAAAGGACTTGATAAAAAAAAGGACGAGAAAAATAAAAGGACTTGAAAAATAAAATAACTCAGAAAAACAAAAGTACTCATAAAAATTAAAGGACTCGAAAAATAAAGGGACTAGAAAAAAATAGAAGGTATAGAAAAAAAAACAAAGGAGTGAGAAAAATAAAAGGACTAGAAAAATAAAAGGACTCAGAAAAATAAAAGGACTAGAAAAATAAAAGTACTTCGAAAATAAAAGGACTCAGAAAAATAAAAGGACTAGAAAATAAAAAGACTACAAAAAAAAATAAAAGCACTTGATAAAAAATAAAAGGACACAAAAAACAAAAGGACTAAAAAATAAAAGGACTCAAAAAAATAAAAGGACTCGAAAAATAAAAGGACAAAAAAAAAATAAAAGGTATAGAAAAAAAATAAAAGGACTCAGAAAAAGAGAAGGACTAGAAAATTAAAAGGATTAGAAAAATAAAAGGACTAAAAAAATAAAAGGACACAAAAAAATAAAGGGACACAGAAAAAATAAAAGGACTCGAAAAATAAAAGGACTAGAAAAATAAAACGACTAGAAAAATAAAAGGACTCAGAAAAATAAAAGGACAATGAAAATAAAAGGACTAGAAAAATAAACATACTAGAAAAAAAATAAAAGGACTGGAAAAATAAAAGGACTAGAAAAATAAAAGGACTAGAAAAAAAATAAAAGGACTTGAAAAAAAATAACATGACAGGAGAAATAAAAGGGCTAGAAAAATTAAAGTGCTGGAAAAATAAAAGGACTAGAAAAATAAAAGGACTCAGAAAAATAAAAGGAATAGAAAAATAAAAGGAATCAAAAAAATAAAAGGACTTATAAAAATAAAAGGACTCGAAAAATAAAAGGACTAGAAAAAAAATGGTATAGAGAAAAAATAAAATCACTCAGAAAAACAAAAGGACTTAGAAAAATATAAGGACTTGATAAAAATTAAAGGACTCGAAAAATAAAAAGTATAAAAAAATAAATTAAAGGACTTGAAAAATAAAAAGTATAGATAAATAAATAAAAGGACTAAGAAATATAAAAGGATCAGAAAAATAAAAGGACTCAGAAAAATAAAAGGACTAGAAAAAAAATAAAAGGACTTGATAAAAAATATAAGGGCTCAGAAAAATAAAAGGACGAGAAAAATAAAAAGACACAAAAAAATAAAAGGAATCGAAAAATAAATGGACTAGAAAAAAAATAAAAGGTATAGAAAAAAAATAAAAGGACTCAGAAAAATAAAAGGACTAGAAAAAAAAATAAAAGGACTTGATAAAAAATAAAAGGACTTGAAAAATAAAAAGACTAGAAAAAAATTAAAAGGTATAAAAAAAATAAAAGGACTCAGAAAAATAAAAGGACTAGAAAAATAAATAAAAGGACTTGATAAAAAATAAAAGGACTAGAAAAATAAAAGGACTGGAAAAATAAAAGGACTAGAAAAATAAAAGGACTCAAAAAAATAAAAGGGCTCAGAAAAATAAAAGGACAAAAAAATAGAAGGAATCGATAAAAGGACTAGGAAAATAAAAGGACTAGAAAAATAAACATACTAGAAAAAAAATAAAAGGACTGGAAAAATAAAAAGGACTAGAAAAATAAAAGGACTAGAAAAAAAATAAAAGGACTTGAAAAAAAATAAAAGGACTAAGAAAAATAAAAGGACTAGAAAAATAAAAGGACTCAGAAAAATAAAAAGGACTAGAAAAATAAAAGGACTTAGAAAAATAAAAGGACTAGAAAAATAAAAGGACTCAAAAAAATAAAAGGACTCATAAAAATAAAAGGTCTCAAAAAATAAAAGGACTAGAAAAAAAATAAAAAGTATAAAAAAATAAATAAAAGGACTCAGAAAAATAAAAGGACTAGAAAAATAAAAGGACTTGATAAAAAATAAAAGGATTCAGAAAAAAAAAAAGGACTAGAAAAATAAAAGGACTCAAAAATAAAAGGACTTATAAAAATAAAAGGACTCGAAAAATAAAAGGAATAGAAAAAAAATAAAAGGTATAGAAAAAAAATAAAATCACTAAGAAAAATAAAAGGACTAGAAAAAAAAATAAAAGGACTTGAAAAAAAATAAAAGGACTCGAAAAATAAAAGGACTCAAAAAAATAAAAGGACTCGAAAAATAAAAGGACTAGAAAAAGAATAAAAGGTATAGAAAAAAAGAAAAAAGACTCAGAAAAATAAAGGGACTAGAAAAATAAGCAGATTCATCAGTAGGGATAGGGGCATCCAAACCATCAGTTCACATTTCAGTCTGAAATCCGGAGTGGAATGGAAATCCCCTAATGTATCTGATGCTAGTTCTTCAGCTTTTGGTAATAGTTTTCCATACACGAGCATCTAAGTCATTTCCCCACCCTGCTGAAAAACGACTGCGCACTCCGGCTTTCGAGTCAGATAGCTCTCAGCCTTCGTTTGCTGGGAACGGTTGAAAACATAGTGGTGAACGGGTGCGTAACGCGTGGGATTCTGCCGAACAGTTCGGGCCAAATCTTGAAGAAAGCTAAAAAGCGTTGTTTGATGAGCCTGCGTAGTATTAGGTAGTTGGTCAGGTAAAGGCTGACCAAGCAATAAGTGAGCAAGAATGAAACTCAAAGGATCGATTCTTTAGCCATTCGTGATCGAATACAACCTAGGAACAGTTGTACGCCTACATAACCTATCTCCCAGACCAAGGAAGAAGGTATTAGATCTATGTAGTTCTCGACTCCTTTCGCGGAAGCCTCACTTATCAAGGAAGTATGACTAAGATAGTTTATCCTTGCGGGAAGCATTAGCACCTCAGCTCAGTACGCATAGAAGTACAGTCTACCTCTATTTAGCTCTACTGGCTTTCTTATACCTATACCAGAAACCCGAGCCCACTAGGAAGCCTTTTGCTCTTTCAGATCATGTAATGCAATCTCAGATCTTCACTTCCTACGCCCTGAAACCAACAAACCAGGCTAGACAAATAAAAAGACTAGAAAAAAAAAAAAGGACTTGAAAAAAAATAAAAGGACTCAGAAAAATAAATGGACTAGAAAAAATAAAATGACTGGAAAAATAAAAGGACAAGAAAAATTAAAGTGCTGGAAAAATAAAAGGACTAGAAAAATAAAAGGACTCAGAAAAATAAAAGGAATAGAAAAAAAAAGGAATAAAAAAAATAAAAGGACACATAAAAATAAAAGGACTCGAAAAATAAAAGGACTAGAAAACAAATAAAAGGTATATAAAAAAAAATAAAAGGACTCAGAAAAACAAAAGGACTCAAAAAAATAAAAGGACTAGAAAAATAAAAGGAATCAAAAAAATAAAAGGACTCATAAAAATAAAAGGACTTGAAAAATAAAAGGACTAGAAAACAAATAAACGGTATATAAAAAAAAATAAAAGGACTCAGAAAAACAAAAGGACTAGAAAAATAAAAGGACTCAGAAAAATAAAAGGACTAGAAAAAAAAATAAAAGGACTTGATAAAAAATAAAATGACTCAGAAAAATAAAAGGACTAGAAAAAAAAAGGACTCAAAAAAATAAAATGACTCGAAAAATAAAAGGACTAGAAAAAAATAAAAGGTATAGAAAAAAAATAACAGGACTAGAAAAAAAATAAAAGGACTAGAAAAAAAAAATAAAAGGACTAGAATAAAAAATAAAAGGACTTGATAAAAAATAGAAGGACACAGAAAAATAAAAGGACTAGAAAAATAAAAGGACTCGAAAAATAAAAGGACTACAAAAATAAAATGACCAGAAAAAAAATAAAAGGTATAAAAAAAATAAAAGGATTTAGAAAAATAAAAGGACTAGAAAAATAAATAAAAGGACTTGATAAAAAATAAAAGGACTAGAAAAATAAAAGGACTAAAAAAAATAAAAGGACTCATAAAAATTAAAGGACTTGAAAAATAAAGGGACTAGAAAAAAAATAAAAGGTATAGAAAAAAAAATCAATGGACTCAGAAAAATAAAAAGACTAGAATAATAAAAGGACTCAGAAAAATAAAAGGACTAGAAAAATAAAAGGACTTGGAAAATAAAAGGACTTAGAAAAATAAAAGTACTCAGAAAAATAAAAGGACTAGAAAAATAAAAAAAGGTATAGAAAAAAAATAAAAGGACTCAGAAAAATAAAAGGACTAGAAAATAAAAGGACTATAAAAAAAATAAAAGGACTTGATATAAAATAAAAGGACTAAGACAAATAAAAGGACTAGAAAAATAGAAGGACTCAAAAAAATAAAAGGGCTCGAAAAATAGAAGGACTAGAAAAAAAATAAAAGGTATAGAAAAAAAATAAAAGGACTCAGAAAAATAAAAGGACTAGAAAAATAAAAGGATTAGAAAAATAAAAGGACTAGAAAAATAAAAGGACTCGGAAAAATAAAACGACTCGAAAAATAAAAGGACTACAAAAAAAAAGGACTAGAAAAATAAAAGGACTCAGAAAAACAAAAGGACTCAGAAAAATAAAAGGACTCAGAAAAATAAAAAGACCAGAAAAATAAAAGAACTCAGAAAAATAAAAGGACTAAAAAAATAAAAGGACTAGAAAAAAAATAAAAGAACTTGAAAAAAAATAAAAAGACTCAGAAAAATAAAAGGACTCAGAAAAATAAAAGGACCAGAAAAATAAAAGGACTCAGAAAAATAAAAGGACTAGCAAAATAAAAGGACTAGAAACATAAAAAGACTAGAAAAAAAATAAAAGGACTGAAAAAATAAAAGGACGAGAAAAATAAAAGGACTAGAAAAAAAATAAAAGGACTTGAAAAAAAATAAAAGGACCGAGAAAAATAAAAGGACTAGAAGAAATAAAATGACTGAGAAAAATAAAAGGACTAGAAAAAATAAAATGACAGGAAAAATAAAAGGATTAGAAAAATTAAAGTGCTGGAAAAATAAAAGGACTAGAAAAAAAAGGACTCAGAAAAATAAAAGGAATAAAAAAATAAAAGGACTCAAAAAAATAAAAGGACTCGAAAAATAAAAGAACTAGAAAAAAAATAAAAGGTATAGAGAAAAAATAAAATGACTCAGAAAAATAAAAGGACTAGAAATATAAAAGGACTTAGAAAAATATAAGGACTCGGAAAAATAAAAGGACTGGAAAAATAAAAGGACTTGAAAAATAAAAGGACTAGAAAAAAAAATAAAAGGACTAGATAAAAAATAAAAGGACTCAAAAGAATAAAAGGACTCGAAAAATAAAAGGACTAGAAAAAAAATAAAAGGTATCGAAAAAAAATAAAAAGACTCAGAAAAATAAAAGGACTAGAAAAATAAGCAGATTCATCAGTAGGGATAGGGGCATCAAAACGATAAGTTCACATTTCAGTCTGAAATCCGGAGTGGATTGGAAATCCCCTAATGTATCTGATGCTAGTTCTTCAGCTTTTGGTAATAGTTTTCCATAAAAGAGCTTCTAAGTCATTCCCCTACCCTGCTGAAAAACGCGCGCACTCCGGCTTTCGAGCCAGATGGCTCTCAGCCTTCGTTTGCTGGGAACAGTTGAGAATAAAGTGGCGAACAGGTGCATAACGCGAGGGAATCTGTCGAACAGTTCGGGCAAAATCCTGAAGAAAGCTAAAAAGCACTATTTGATGAGCCTTTGTAGTATTAAGTAGTTATTCAGGTAAAGGCTGACCAAGCAATAAGTGAACAAGAATGAAACTCAAAGGAATTGCCCGGGCCTAATAAACTTTTTTTTTTTTCAAGAACCTCCTCCAATTTCAAAGAGAAAGAAGAGAAGGTCTTATGGCAACATCAGGCATACTACTACTAATCGATTCTTTAGCCATTCGTGATCGAATACAACCTAGGAACAGTTGTACGCCTACATAACCTATCTCCCAGACCAAGGAAGAAGGTATTAGATCTATGTAGTTCTCGACTCCTTTCGCGGAAGACTCACTTATCAAGGAAGTATGACTAAGATAGTTTATCCTTGCGGGAAGCATTAGCACCTCAGCTCAGTACGCATAGAAGTACAGTCTACCTCTATTTAGCTCTACTGGCTTTCTTATACCTATACCAAAAACCCGAGCCCACTAGGAAGCCTTTCGCTCTTTTAGATCATGTAATGCAATCTCAGATCTTCACTTCCTATGCCCTGAAACCAACAAACCAGGCTAGACAAATAAAAAGACTAGAAAAAAAATAAAAGGACAGGAAAATAAAAGGACTAGAAAAACAATAAAAGGACTTGAAAAAAAATAAAAGGACTCAGAAAAATAGAAGGACTAGAAAAATAAAATGACAGGAAAAATAAAAGGACTAGAAAAATTAAAGTGCTGGAAAAATAAAAGGACGAGAAAAATAAAAGGACTCAAAAAAACAAAAGGACTAGAAATATAAAAGGACTCAAAAATATAAAAGGACTCATAAAAATAAAAGGACTCGAAAAATAAAAGGACTAGAAAAAAAATAAAAGGTATATAAAAAAAAATTAAAAGGACTAGAAAAATAAAAGGACTTAGAAAAATAAAAGGACTTGATAAAAAATAAAAGGACTCAGAAAAATAAAAGGACTAGAAAAATAAAAGGACTCAAAAAAATAAAAGGACTCGAAAAATAAAAGGACTAGAAAAAAAATAAAAGTTATAGAAAAAAAATAAAAGGACTAGAAAAAAAATAAAAGGACTAGAATAAAAAATAAAAGGACTAGAAAAAAAATAAAAGGACTAGAATAAAAAATAAAAGGACTTGATAAAAAATAGAAGAACTCAGAAAAATAAAAGGACTAGAAAAATAAAAGGACTCGAAAAATGAAAGGACTACAAAAATAAAAGGACTAGAAAAAAAAATAAAAGGTACAAAAAAATAAAAGGATTTAGAAAAATAAAAGGACTAGAAAAATAAATAAAAGGACTTGATAAAAAATAAAAGGACTAGAAAAATAAAAGGACTAAAAAAAATAAAAGGACTAGAAAAAAAATAAAAGGTATGTAAAAAAAATCAATGCACTCAGAAAAATAAAAAGACTAGAAAAATAAAAGGACTCAGAAAAATAAAAGGACTAGAATAAAAAATAAAAGGACTTGATAAAAAATTGAACTCAGAAAAATAAAAGGACTCGAAAAATGAAAGGACTACAAAAATAAAAGGACTAGAAAAAATATAAAAGGTACAAAAAAATAAATAAAAGTATTTAGAAAAATAAAAGGACTGGAAAAATAAATAAAAGGACTTGATAAAAAATAAAAGGACAAGAAAAATAAAAGGACTAAAAAAAATAAAACGACTAAAAAAAAAAAAAAGGTATGTAAAAAAAATCAATGCACTCAGAAAAATAAAAAGACTAGAAAAATAAAAGGACTCAGAAAAATAAAAGGACTAGAAAAATAAAAGGACTTGGAAAATAAAAGGACTTAGAAAAATAAAAGTACTCAGAAAAATAAAAGGACTAGAAAAATAAAAGGACTAGAAAAATAAATGAACTAGAAAAATAAAAAAAAGGTATAGAAAAAAAATAAAAGGACTCAGAAAAATAAAAGGACTATAAAAAAAATAAAAGGACTTGATATAAAATAAAAGGACTAGAAAAATAAAAGGACTCAAAAAAATTAAAGGACTCGAAAAATAAAAGGACTAGAAAAAAAATAAAATGTATAGAAAAAAAATTAAAGGACTCAGAAAAATAAAAGGATTAGAAAAATAAAAGGACTAGAAAAATAAAATGACTCAGAAAAATAAAGGGACTCGAAAAATAAAAGGACTAGAAAAAAAAGGACTAGAAAAATAAAAGGACTCAGAAAAACAAAAGGACTCAGAAAAATAAAAAGACTAGAAAAATAAAAGGACTCAGAAAAATAAAAGGACTAGAAAAATAAAAGGACTCAGAAAAATAAAAGGACTAAAAAAATAAAAGGACTAGAAAAAAAATAGAAGGACTTGAAAAAAAATAAAAAGACTCAGAAAAATAAAAGGACTCAGAAAAATAAAAAGACCAGAAAAATAAAAGGACTCAGAAAAATAAAAGGACTAGCAAAAAAAAAGGACTAGAAAAATAAAAAGACTAGAAAAAAAATAAAAGGACTGGAAAAATAAAAAGACTAGAAAAATAAAAGGACTAAAAAAAAAATAAAAGGACTAGAAAAAATAAAATGACTGGAAAAATAAAAGGATTAAAAAAATTAAAGTGCTGGAAAAATAAAAGGATTAGAAAAATAAAAGGACTCAGAAAAATAAAAGGAATAAAAAAACAAAAGGACTCAAAAAAATAAAAGGACTCGAAAAATAAAAGAACTAGAATAAAAATAAAAGGTATAGAGAAAAAATAAAATGACCCAGAAAAATAAAAGGACTAGAAAAAAAAGGACTTAGAAAAATATAAGGACTCAAAAAAATAAAAGGACTGAAAAAATAAAAGGACTAGAAAAAAAAAGGACTAGATAAAAAATAAAAGGACTAGAAAAATAAAAGGACTCAAAAAAAAAAAGGACTCATAAGAATAAAAGGACTCGAAAAATAAAAGGACTAGAAAAATCAAAAGAACTAGAAAAAAAATAAAAGGTATAGAAAAAAAATAAAAAGACTCAGAAAAATAAAAGGACTAGAAAAATAAGCAGATTCATCAGTAGGGGGCATCAAAACCATCAGTTCACATTTCAGTCTGAAATCCGAAGTGGATTGGAAATCCCCTAATGTATCTGATGCTAGTTCCTCAGCTTTTGGTTATAGTTTTCCATACATGAGCTTCTAAGTCATTATTCCCCCGCCCTGCTGAAAAACTACAGTGCGCACTAGAGCACTCCGGCTTTCGAGCCAGATGGCTCTCAGCCTTCGTTTGCTGGGAACAGTTGAGTACAAAGTGGCGAACAGGTGCGTAACGCGTGGGAATCTGCCGAACAGTTCGGGCAAAATCCTGAAGAAAGCTAAAAAGCATTGTTTGATGAGCCATTGTAGTATTAAGTAGTTGGTCAGGTAAAGGCTGACCAAGCAATAAGTGAACAAGAATGAAACTCAAAGGAATTGCCCGGGCCTAATAAACTTTTTTTTTTTTCAAGAACCTCCTCCAATTTCAAAGAGAAAGAAGAGAAGGTCTTATGACAATATCAGGCATACTATTACTAATCGATTCTTTAGCCATTCGTGATCGAATACAACCTAGGAACAGTTGTACGCCTACATAACCTATCTCCCAGACCAAGGAAGAAGGTATCAGATCTATGTAGTTCTCAACTCCTTTCGCGGAAGTCTCACTTATCAAGGAAGTATGACTAAGATAGTTTATCCTTGCGGGAAGCATTAGCACCTCAGCTCAATACGAATAGAAGTACAGTCTACCTCTATTTAGCTCTACTGGCTATCTTATACCAATACCAGGAACCCGAGCCCACTAGGAAGCCTTTCGCTCTTTAAGATCGTGTAATGCAAACTCAGATCTTCACTTCCTATGCCCTGAAACCAACAAACCAGGCTAGAAAAATAAAAAGACTAAAAATAAAATAAAATGACTGGAAAAATAAAAGGACTAGAAAAATAAAAGGACTAGAAAAAAAATAAAAGGACTTGAAAAAAAATAAAAGGACTCAGAAAAATAAAAGGACTAGAAAAATAAAAGGACTCAAAAAAATAAAAGGACTCATAAAAATAAAAGGACTAGAAAAAAAAATAAAAGGTATAGAAAAATAAATAAAAGGACTCACAAAAATAAAAGGACTAGAAAAAAAAATAAAAGGACTTGATAAAAAATAAAAGGACTAGAAAAATAAAAGGACTCAAAAAAATAAAATGACTCGAAAAATAAAAGGATTAGAAAAAAAATAAAAGGACTCAGAAAAATAAAAGGACTAGAAAAATAAATAAAAGGACTTGATAAAAATTAAAAGGACTAGAAAAATAAAAGGACTTGAAAAATAAAAGGACTAAGAAAAACAAAAGGACATATAAAAATTAAAGGACTAGAAAAAAAATAAAAGGTATAGAAAAAAAATCAAAGGACTCAGAAAAATAAAAGGACTAGAAAAATAAAAAGGACTTGGAAAATAAAAGGACTTAGAAAAATAAAAGTACTCAGAAAAATAAAAGGATTAGAAAAATAAATGGACTAGAAAAATAAAAAAAGGTATAGAAAAAAAATAAAATGACTCAGAAAAATAAAAGGACTAGAAAATGAAAGGACTTGATAAAAAATAAAAGGACTCAGAAAAATAAAAGGACTGGAAAATTAAAATGACTCAAAAAAATAAAAGGATTAGAAAAATAAAAAAACTAGAAAAATAAAAGGACACAGAAAAATAAAAGGACTCAGAAAAATAAAAGGACTCAAAAAATAAAAGGACTAGAAAAATAAAATGACTCATAAAAAGAAAAGGACTAATAAAAATAAAAGGACTCAAAAAATAAAAGGACTAGAAAAAAAAGGACTAGAAAAATAAAAGGTATAGAAAAACAAATCAAAGGATTCAGAAAAATAAAAGGACTTGAAAAAGAAAAGGACTAGAAAAATAAAAGCACTAAGAAAAATAAAAGGACTAAGAAAAATAAAAGGACTAGAAAAATAAAAGGACTCAGAAAAATAAAAGGACAAGAAAAAAAAATAAAAGGACTTGATAAAAAATAAAAGGACGCAGAAAAAAAACAGGACTAGAAAAATAAAAGGACTAGAAAAATAAAAGAACTCGAAAAATAAAAGGACTAGAAAAATAAAAGGACCAGAAAAAAAATAAAAGGTTTAGAAAAAAAATAAAAGGACTCAAAAAAATAAAAGGACTAGAAAAATAAATAAAAGGACTTGATAAAAAATAAAAGGACTAGAAAAATAAAAGGACTTGAAAAATAAAAAGACTCAGAAAAACAAAAGGACTCATAAAATTAAAGGACTAGAAAAATAAAGAGACTAGAAAAAAAATCAAAGGTATAGAAAAAAAATCAAAGGACTCAGAAAAATAAAAGGACTAGAAAAATAAAAGGACTTGGAAAATAAAAGGACTTGGAAAATAAAAGTACTCAGAAAAATAAAAGGAATAGAAAAATAAATGGACTAGAAAAATATAAAAAGGTATAGAAAAAAAATAAAATGACTCAGAAAAATAAAAAGACTCAAAAAAATAAAAGGACTAGAAAATAAAAGGACTACAAAAAAAAGGACTTGATAAAAAATAAAAGGACACAGAAAAATGAAAGTACTCAAAAAAATAAAAGTAGTAGAAAAATAAAACGACTAGAAAAAAAATAAAAGGTATAGAAAAAAAATAAAAGGACTCAGAAAAATAAAAGCATTAGAAAAATAAAAGGACTAGAAAAATAAAAAGACACAGAAAAATAAAAGTACTTGAAAAAAAAAGGACTAGAAAAATAAAAGGACTCAGAAAAAGAAAAGGACTCATGAAAATAAAAGGACTCGAAAAATAAAAGGACTAGAAAAAAAAAGGAATAGAAAAATAAAAGGTATAGAAAAAAAAATCAAAGGCTCAGAAAAATAAAAGGACTTAAAAAAGAAAAGGACTAGAAAAATAAAAGCACTAAGAAAAATAAAAGGAGGACTCAGAAAAATAAAAGGACCAGAAAAATAAAAGGACTCAGAAAAATAAAAGGACTAGAAAAATAAAAGGACTAGAAAAAAAATAAAAGGACTCAGAAAAATAAAAGGACTCAGAAAAATTAAAGGACTAGAAAAATAAAATGACTCGAAAAATAAAATGACTCAGAAAAATTAAAGGACTAGCAAAATAAAAGGACAAAAAAATAAAAAGACTAGAAAAAAAATAAAAGGACTAGAAAAATAAAAGGACTAGAAAAAAAATAAAAGGACTTGAAAAAAAATAAAAGGACTCAGAAAAATAAAAAGACTAGAAAAAATAAAATGACTGGAAAATAAAAGGACTAGAAAAATTAAAGTGCTGGAAAAATAAAAAGACTAGAAAAATAAAAGCACTCAGAAAAATAAAAGGACTCAGAAAAATTAAAAGGACTCATAAAAATAAAAGGACTCGAAAAATAAAAGGACTAGAAAAAGAAAAGGATTAGAAAAATAAAAGGACTAGAAAAAGAAAAGGATTAGAAAAATAAAAGGTCTAAAAAAATAAAAGGACACAGAAAAATAAAAGGACTCAGAAAAATAAAAGGACTCGAAAAATAAAAGGACTAGAAAAAAAAAGACTAGAAAAATAAAATGACTCAGAAAAACAAAAGGACTCATAAAAATAAAAAGACTCGAAAAAAAAGGACTAGAAAAATAAAAGGTATAGAAAAAAAAATCAAAGGACTCAGAAAAATAAAAGGACTTGAAAAAGAAAAGGACTAGAAAAATAAAAGCACTCAGAAAAATAAAATGACTCAGAAAAAAAAAAGGACTAGAAAAATAAAAGGACTCAGAAAAATAAAAAGACTAGAAAAATAAAAGGACTCGAAAAATAAAATGACTCAGAAAAATAAAAGGATTAGCAAAATAAAAGGACTAGAAAAATAAAAAGACTAGAAAAAAAATAACAGGACTAGAAAAATAAAAGGACTAGAAAAAAAATAAAAGGACTTGAAACAAAATAAAAGGACTCAGAAAAATAAAAGGACTAGAAAAAATAAAATGACTGGAAAAATAAAAGGACTAGAAAAATTAAAGTGCTGGAAAAATAAAAGGACTAGAAAAATAAAAGCACTCAGAAAAATAAAAGGACTCAAAAAATTAAAAGGACTCATAAAAATAAAAGGACTCGAAAAATAAAAGGACTAGAAAAAAAATAAAAGGTATTGAAAAAAAATAAAAGGACTCAGAAAAATAAAAGGACTAGAAAAATAAAAGGACTCAGAAAAATAAAAGGACTAGAAAAATAAATAAAAGGACTTGATAAAAAATAAAAGGACTCAGAAAAATAAAAGGACTAGAAAAATAAAAGGACTGAGAAAAATAAAAGGACTAGAAAAATAAAAGGACTCAAAAAAATAAAAGGACTCATAAAAATAAAAGGACTCGAAAAATAAAAGGACTAGAAAAAAAATAAAAGGTATAGAAAAAAATAAAAGGACTCAGAAAAATAAAAGGACTAGAAAAATAAAAAGACTAGAAAAATAAAAGGACTAGAAAAGAAAATAAAAGGACTTGATAAAAAATAAAGGGACTCAGAAAAATAAAAGGACTAGAAAAGTAAAAGGTCTGAGAAAAATAAAAGGACTGGAAAAATAAAACGACTAGAGAAATAAATGGACTAGAAAAATAAAAGGACTCAGAAAAATAAAAGGACTAGAAAAGTAAAAGGACTCAGAAAAATAAAGGGTCTGAGAAAAATAAAAGGACTGGAGAAATAAAAGGACTCAGAAAAATAAAAGGACTCGAAAAATAAAAGGACCGAGAAAAATAAAAAGACCGAGTCCTTTTATTTTTCACAGTCCCTTTATTTTTCTCAGTCCCTTTATTTTTCTGAGTCCTTTTACTTTTCTAGAAAAATAAAAGGACTAGAAAAAAAAAGGACTCAGAAAAACAAAAGGACTCATAAAAATAAAAGGACTCGAAAAATAAAAGGACTAGAAAAAAAATCAAAGGACTCAGAAAAAATAAAAGGACTCAAAAAATAAAAGGACTAGAAAAATAAAAGCACTAAGAAAAATAAAAGGACTCAGAAAAATAAAAGGATATTCTAAAACTGTTGTGTTTGGATCAGTTTTTGGAAAGAAATTAAAATGCTAAATAAAGTAAGCAGCCATGCAAATATAGAAACTCTAAATAAATCAAGTTTCCATGCCAAATTAGAAATTCTAATTTTAGTAAGTCCTCTATTCCACGTGGCCCAATACGGAAAGATGTCATGGACTACTTCATCTTATAACTCTTTGAGTAACTCCAAACTCTTTGGCAATCACAAACTCTTTGGTCAAGAGTCCATCGTCACCATCTATCTTGACTTGAAAGCCGCCGGAATTTACAAATAATAAAAATTAAAAAATACATAAAATTCCTATATCTCAAAAATTGAGATTTACATGGCAATCTATTAATAGAAATAAAATGGGCTTAGGGAAACCATCATGCCTTGCCCTTTCGCGGGAAAACCAAGAAAACCATGATGCCCTTTACAAGTTGCTCAACATAACCAATAATAATAATAATAAAAATTTGTGGGGCCACATGGAGAGGACAACCACCTGCAAGGTTAGTATCACATATACAATAGGAACTAAAGCTAAGAAGGTGCCATTCATCATGATGAAAAATTTGAATTGTCAAAACAGACAGCGGTCCTACGCGCTCGAGCGGAGATGAACCCGCTCGAGCAGGCACTTCACACCAGGTCCGTTCGAGCAGGTTTAACCCCGCTTGAGCGCCCTACTCGCAGAAACATTGGTCAACTCGAGCGGGGATGAATCCGCTCGCACGCCTGACACGCTGTTGGAAGAAAAACAACGATTTTTGCCCATCCAGTTCCTTCTCATGCATACAGAAAACATAATACATGCAAAAAAAAAAAAAAAAAAAAAATTCAAAAACTGATCCTTACACAATCCTAAATCCATCCACTCCACATCTCATGTAGTGGCTAGAAGACCGATCTAACATGATGAGAATCTAGGGTCGCTCTGATACCAATTGTTGGAAGCAGGTGGACCTCGTGGATATGTATTTACAAACTTTTGACCCATTTGATGCAGGGATCAAATACCCATAAGGCCAAAAACCCAACCTCGAGATCTAAAACCCTAATCTCATGCATTAAGATCAAATAATCCATCAATAAGATAGATCAAGAAACAAACAAGCACAACTAAATCTACTAAAACAAATAGATAATAGATATATACCTTTGGAGCTTGGTTGCGCTCAAGTCGAGTAGTTGAAAACTTGATCTCTATGAAAACTCTTTTCGCACATTTTTTATCCCCTTTTTCCTCTGTGTTCTTCCACGCTATAACCCTCTTAGAAAACTTCTCAAGGAGAATGGTGGGATCTCCAAGTAGAAGAAAACCCTAGCACTCTTGTAAGAAACCGGAGGGGATAGAGGAGGAACGCCCTATACGTCATTAGTAGCAAGAAACTATTTCTTTTTTTGATAAATAAAGAGTACTATACAAATTCATGTCCTCATAAGAGAAAATTAAATTTTGCTAAATAAGGAGAACTATACAAATTCATTTGTCATAGTAAACGTTGATAGTGAATTAGTGATCCTTAGCTATAAAAATAAAAAATAAATAAAAAAGCCTACTACAATGATTTAGCTAAACAAATTGAACCTACAATAATGAATTAGCAAACTCCAATAAGTGGTGTGAGTGAAATGCACACTGCGAACTTGAATTATTAGATGAGTTGCAAACCAAGTAACCATTAATTCATCTAGTAGCAAAGGAAGAAGCAAATAACTATTAAATTTCAAAAAGTATGATAAATTATCATACCTGGGGAGATATACCCAAATGAATCGGCCACTGCACTGATACTTGTGATGCCTCTTGATTGATCAATAGCTTATATATCTCAATCTCACCAATCAAAGGGTTAAAATTGACATCTAAGAACACAGTACTCAAGGAATTATCCAGATCGATAATGGCCACACTATGTAGGAAGGCTATACCTTTTTCTATTTTAAATTCCCAATAGCTTTGACCTCAAATGATCACGACTTTCAGTTTTTTTTTATTGCAGAGTACTCATAGTTTTCAGGTATAGATCAAGAAGCCAGATTTCAATCCTGTATAAAAGGGGACTGTTAGTCATTTGCCCTTATCTAACAAACATAAGCACTCTCTTTCAAACTGAAAATTAAAATCATTCTAATATAACATTAAACTGGCAAGAAAAAAGAGTAATATAGTAGACTTATTTTCAACTGAGGTTGATATCATTAATGTCATTCAAACTACTTACAACAAGGAAATTTTCATTAAATACTTACAGACGACTTGTAAAATACATGTGACCTGTCATGAAATAAATTAAGAGTCAAATAAACTTGAGCAAAATTCATTGAATCATAGTGAAATAGTACCGTGATTTCTAATTATAAATACAAAAAGGAATGAGATTTTAAGGAAAGTTGCAACTCTAGTTAGCATGAGTTAATTAATTTCTAACTTTGTCTCTTATTGGAAATTCATCAAACTCGGAAATCTGAGCAGTACAACTATTATCTCCCAACATAAAAGGAACACTACAAGAATTTGCACTTTTGCTGGCGCTAAATAAGCCCCGGTAAAGCTGCATAAAACGCCGGCAAAAATCATTTTCGACGATTTTTCTTGCGCCGGCAAAAAACAAATATCGTCGGGAAAGATAGAACATTGTCGGCGTTATATTTCGCCGAAAAAAGCGAATATAACGCCGCGAAAAGAGGTTTATTTTCCAAAACATAAATTAAAAATACTTTTGTCAGCGTTTTTATGCGCCGGTAAGACGTTTTATGTTACAAAAATTATTTTTTAAAAAAAATTTCTTGGCATTGTTTTGCGCCGGCAAAACATTTACATTTTAAGAAATTATTTTTTTCAAAACCGCCGGCAAAACGTTTTATTCTACTAAAATTATTTTTTAAAATTTTTTTCCCGGCGTTTTTTTGCACCGGCAAAACTTTTACATTTAAAAAAAAATTATTTTTTCAATTTTTTTGCCGGCGCAAAACATTACATTTAAAAAAATATATTTTTTCAATTTTTTTGCCGGCGTTTTTTAGCGCCGGCAAACATTTACATTTAAAAAAAAATATTTTTTCAATTTTTTTGCCAGCGGCAAAACATTTGCATTTTACACAAATTGATTAGGCTATATGATTAGGCTCTAATTGTCTATAGAACTACATGCATGACTGTATTTAAGGCTATATGTATGACAGGTTGGCTGTAGGATGGTGAAATATCTTTATAGGCTTTAAATATGTTTACATCTAGGGACCAACATACACACATTATCTATGTAGTTATGCATTTCACTTACTATGATATTGGAAGGAAGCAGTTTATCTAGTTGCGGATTAAGGGTCTGAAGCTTAGAAGAAAAACATTATGGATTCATACTCTTGATTAGGCCACAAGTTCTTCAAAAAGCTGGTATGAAAGAATCCAGGTTCTCGCCATCCAACAATTCGCGCCGGTGGACCTGCAGAATGTAAACATGAAAAGTTCAAAAATATTGTTTATCATTTATGTATACACAATATTCAGACGGAGCGATTGATCATACCACACATGCTGCTTTGGGTGAATGTCAGTGTTCCTGCTGGAGAACAAGTTTGCGGTTCTCCCTTCAGACCCCATTCAACGAAAGGAACTGCCTCACTAATATCATGATCACTTGTCCAAGTTACAGTCATCTGTGCACGGTGCAGTGTTATTTAGTAAGCTATCACAGGCATCCAAACCCACTCCGCTGAGCTACACTTCTTTCTATTTCTGTGATCCCATTTCCATACACCTCTCTACCAATTGAACACTTAAATAACTCCATCAGATTTCTGGTCAAGGTCCCTGTCTTGTCAAAAAATATGTACTCCACCTGTCCGAAATACAAGAATCATGTTCAATGTATTATACTTGAAGGTTTGTGCTACAAGTCATAATAGGAGTCTATTAGCGCAAGACACTATGTATGGAAAAACCACACTGGAACTGTAACTTGATGACCATAATCCAATAATAAATTACAGTAGTCCTAATGAATTTGCACCTGTTCAGAAGAAAGATAAAGCACCAAAATACCTGTCCAAGCTCCTCATTCAGATTGGTTGTTCGTGCAGTGCAGGTGCGTTGCTTTCGATATGATACATACGTAAATCTTTATTGATGAACTGAGTGGATTGAATAAACTTGATCATCTGAAATATTGCAAGATAAAAAAAAACCATTTAACACAGATTTGTTTTTATCAGTCTTCAGCACATAGATTATGGGGAGCATGCCTCCCTGCAGCTGAAGTGTATGTAGATGAAAAACTTTCTTATAGGTATTCATACTCAATTTCTTATAGGCATTCAAATTAAATTTTAGCACCAACCTCAATGGAAACATAAAGAGAAATAGGGATAACTGTGGAATACAACGTAATTAGGGTAAACATCGTCAGTACAGTGACCTGTAAAAAGAAAAAAAGAATAGAATGTGCTAAGTCGATTGCTGCCAATAATCAAGGACAGGACTATAAATTTAGAAAGTATGTTCTTTAAAAGAGTGAATTACCAAGAATCTGTTATTGGGATTGAACTGATCCTCTGCACCTTCACCAAGACCTAGATAGTAATACTTGCGATCTATGAAGACGCCACTGGGGAATCGCAAACGAAAAAAGAGACTGTTAATTCTTAGCATTGAAGAACGAACCTCGTGAATATGAAACATGAATGAGACTGATTCAATCACAGAAACAACCTTTTAGTCAAACTAATCAGTCACGACAAGTTAAAAACTTAAAATAATAATAATAAGTGATGGCCATTTTGTGTCGCAAATTCAAATCACTTGTATGCTCACAGGAAAAATGATCAGTGTGCAATACTCTTGCACCACCACTAAAGATGTTTCTTGGGTCATTGCAATTTGCAACATTGGTTGAGGCAAGATCGAAGCCTTCACAAGCTCAATCCCAAGAACTGTCCCCAAATGAGAAAACATTTTAACCAATGTACAAGTTGCATTGTTGGCCATTGCCAATAAAGATGTCTTTCAGTCTTGGACATAATAATCTGGTGATGATCTTCATTTTAGCCTTAACCCATCAATCTAGGTTGTCGCAATAGACTGAATATCAGAATTTTAGAAGAGGCCATCGGATTTCCAAAGGAGTTTCACAGAACTTTCAAGTGGAAGATAAAATTATATTAATTAGTACAAATAACTCATAAAGAAGCTCTAACTGGATGGTGATTGGACCTGCCAAAAGTTCCAATTAGACACATGAAGAAGAGTGCACCAAAAAGAGTGAGTATAAGTTTGTCAAGTTTCCTCTCCAAGGTACTTCTTTTGAAGGAACATTCATTGCATTCATCATAACCTGAAGTTTAATCGGTTGAATGAAAAATAAATATTTCAGTAAACTGAATTTCATAAGAGAGATGGAATTCTTGGTAAAAATAATGAAAAAAAAAAAAAACACGAAAAGAAAAATATGCAATCATATGATAGAAAACACTGGAAAATAAAAGAAACAAGACTACACACAAAGAAAAAGAAAAATAGCAAGGACTGCAGTTCGCCATTGACAAGAATAAAGACAATGCACCTTTGTTTCATGCCCAGTAAATACAACAGCGCCAACTATGTAATCTGTGTTCCGAAGACTGCATCCCTAGATCAATACAAGGAAATGATATTAGACTACCACTAAACATGAAACTGGAGAGAGTTCTCTGTTCTGAAACTATAAAAAAATGTATCATTCTTTTTTACACAATAAATGAGAGTTTTAAACAACTGGTTGCAACTGCAACTGAATCAACCTTGATTTATGCAGTAACATCACACATATGGAAAAGTGGGTAGTGAGTACAAGATAAAGATGAAAACAAGGATCCATAATTGATGGAATCATAAAAATTGTAAATCAAATTTAATTACAGCGGGATGGAGAGATTAGTTTCCAGACACCAGAAAAAAAGTACATCTTGTTATTTTTTACCAAAAGAACACAATTAACTACTAAAACCACTAGCACTCATCCATCCATCCATAGTAGATTAATGTCAAATGAATGCAGCAACTGTTAGGCAACACTGTCTTTTCCACCGCCTCAATCACATGCCCACATCACCATTTTCTAGAAAGTGCACTCACCGACTCTCTTGCATCCCTTTTTGCAAACCGACCGCTGCCTCATGAGTTGCACATAGAGAGGACATGTGGCCCACTTCATCAACCACAAGCATGCACTAACATAGGTAACTCAAGCCTATAAATATGGGTGCTACCTCATTTGATGAGTGTGCAAGTGAGAAGTAAGCTCTTAGTGTGATGTGTAGACAATGTCTACTACAGTGAGTGCCCTGAATGTGTAAGATGTGTCTTGTGGAGTGCCTTAATAGTGTTGTGTGAGTGTCATGTGTAGTGATAAGGTGTAGATGGTTTGAGTTCTTTGTAAATGAGAATGCTTTGTCTATAAGAGTGTTGATGTATGGTTAGAAAATCTTGTACAAGTTGTAGTTGTGTAAAGTTCTAAGTGGGCTCTTATTGTGTTGTTTGTTGTGGGCTCTTATTGTATGATTTGTATTAAGTTGCTTGTATTTATTTGCACTTAAGATTTGGTCGAGCGTAATTGAGACCCCTTAGTTTTCCTACAATAACTTTAGTGCACTTCATTGAAAATATAACACTCATAATTAGAACAATCAAGAGCAATATCTAAGATTACAATCTTTCATTCCAAAAAAGAATGAAAAGAAGAAAAAGAAAACATATAATTTGCCTCCACTCAAGAAAGAAAGCATGCCTGCCTCACCTTAACCTAAGTTCCATCAATTCAAAATCTTGACTAGGAAAGGAAAGCCCAACACACTCATTCGAGAGATTTATTCAGTCTTTTTTTTTTTTTTTTAAAAGGAACGCAGTGATCTCATGATGAATTCTCAACAGTGCAGCTGCATGTTATTCAATTTAGCACATATATGAGTTCTAGAGATAATTACTGATCATAAATAAGAAATTATATGGTCAGAGGAACTGCCATCAACAATCCTCACATAATAGATGCATTGTAAGAAAAATTGTGAGCAAGAAATACAGTTCAACAAATAAAACTAAAAACGAAAATCAAAGCTCTCTACATATATGATAAGCATTCATCCATTAGTCGAGATGCCTAGAGAAAAATCCGTGACAAATCAAAGCTGTGATGAGAGGAAGAGCATACTCGCAAAAGAATCTGATTTGGGTAAAGTGGTAGGGTTTGAGATTGCCAGTGAAGGTGTACAATGAGTTATTTGGTTGCTCACATTGTATTTCTCCTACAATACAACAGGCACTTTCATTAAAAATAATAATGTAGATGAAAAGAAGTTATAAGTCTGCAAGAATCGCACAAATGGAAATTCACATAACTAAATTGAAATTGTTCGAATGCACATTTAGTAATTAGGCACCACAAAATTTTCATTTAATCGTGAATCTTCTCCTTCATAGTGTAACCTTCTTGCAAGCAGTCATATCTTGGAGAAATGTGTATCCCAAAATGGACCTTACACAAGTAAGAAAATTCAGACAAAAGTTGAAAGGTGAAACCTTTAAATTCAGCAGCTTTGTCAGGATGTAAGTAATCCCAAGTCCTTTCCAAAGCCTTTCTGATCTTCAAATTTGTCTCTCCATCAAGATTTGCAGTCTGCAACGGAGATTAAGAAGATTATAGTCATTTGCAGCATACATCAGGCACATCCATTCACTTTCACCAGCAAGAGTCTTCAATTTAAAGAAATAAGGATATTTTTCAAGGAATCCACAAAGTTCAAAGGAGACCTCAATGTAGCAGACACCATCTGGATTTGTACTAGCAAGGAACAACAAATCTGCAGGAAAAAATCCATCCTACTTAACCTGCATTAAGTGAAATAGTTAGAATCGCCATTGAGCTCTACCAATAACACATTTGCAAAGTAATTGTAAATTAAATTCATCCTCCTTAATCTGCATCAAGTGTGGTATTTACA
Source organism: Cinnamomum chago (assembly GCA_038049695.1). NCBI lineage: Eukaryota > Viridiplantae > Streptophyta > Magnoliopsida > Laurales > Lauraceae > Cinnamomum > Cinnamomum chago. Next base: position 59,549,731 of record CP142462.1, on the reverse strand, counting down.
GCGACCGAACGAGCTCTACCTATAACATAGTTGCAATATAATTGTAGCCCACTAAGCTGCATCCAGCAGCAGGGAATAGCAAATTGGGCAGGCATGAAATTGTTGGAGGGCCAAACTTGTATCTTTATACATTTCTTTATCTTCTATCTTGGGAGATAATTATTTCTTTTAATAAATTCTTGTTGCTAAAAGAATTATTCCAAACAGTGCCATAATGACGTTAAGGGTTACCCACCTTATTTGAATCATTTTGCTTCCTGCCATAAAATTTACAAGCCAGAGAGTGGGCAATCTGGCATGTTACTTATGAATGTATTATTATATAAGCTCTTAAAAAATAAAAAAATAAACATGTGGGAAAAACTTACTCTGACAAGGTCCCCCACTTGGAGATCTTCTGATCTTGCAATACATCAACAAGTGTACTATTTATCACCCTATCATTTTGTACACGCTTCTACATAAAGATTCAGCAGAAACAATCAGACATGACAAACAATTAAACTTACAGCTCTAATCCACAAAACAGGAAAGAGAAACAAATCATTATAGACACAAACTTGAAGATCATATACGCAACCTAAACTACAGAGAAAAAGCTCTATTACTCACCCAGTCCTCAAACGCCTCTTTAACGAGGGACGCAAAGAGCACTATACTCAATGGCACCACATTTGTTATAGGATGCACAGGACTAAAAAGAGAAGGAGAGGAAAAATCAGAATAGATAATTCCATATCATGAATAAAGCTTTGGAGCATATCGGGATTAAAGAAAAAGAGAGAGAGAGAAGTTATGCATCAACTACATTTGTTCCATTACTCAATGGCACCACATTTGTTATAGGATGCACAGGACTAAAAAGCGAAGGAGAGGAAAAATCAGAATAGATAATTCCATATCATGAATAAAGCTTTGGAGCATATCGGGATTAAAGAAAAAGAGAGAAAGAAGTCATGCATCAACTAAATTTGTTCCATTCATATGAATAAAGAAATCATTCAGACTTCTAACAATGCACAAAACATTGCATGAGAGAATACTAGATTAGCTGGAACTCACCTTATTGGTGTTGTTGGCAAGATTGAGATCATAAGAAAATATAAGTTTGCCACCCGCCTGAACTGTCAGCATACACCCACATACTTTTCAACAGAATATAGTTAAAAAAAATGTTTCACTGGGAAGAGCAGTTAACATATATTAATAAAAGCCAGCTGCATCATTTCATTATCAAATTGCTATCCCTTCTAAAGATCATAGCTCAATGGCCGACTTACCTGTTCAAACAATCCCTTTGGTAGAAAGGTCAATATATTGTACTTTGTTGTTGATATAGAGTTTTCCTGAAAAAGTTGGTGAAGGAGTTAATCACAAATGCATAGGAACAGAATGCAAGGAAAAGAAAGAAATTAAAACAAAAGGTTATAGTCTATTCAACTGTAGTAATCGTTAATTTATAGCTTGTGTAATGCCAGTGTGTTACAGGAACTTCCAGAATAATACATTGGGGGTTTTAATCATAAGTTAAGTTGATTTCATAGTTCACATTATGTTCATTTTCTCAGGTCCTCCCCATGAAATGACAGGATGTCAAAGTCTTAAGAAGAAAGATGCAAGAATTGACAAGCATAATTATCCAAGACATCAGTTGTGCAATAGAGAAACATTGCAGCTTAATAGGACTTGTTCATTTGGTAGCCCTAATTTTGGTGACATGGGTATGGTTTCCACTATGATTTAAGGCTTGGTGGTCTAGATGGTAGATTTGATGGGCCCCATCATGGATGTATATGTTCATGAAACCATTCAGATTAGGAGATCCAAGCCTTTCAACATTTGGCCTACAAAAAAGTTAATAAACAAAGTACAGTCGTAGTCTGGGGCAAAGTCGTAGGTTGGATTGTAAGAATCTTTTGCTCTGTAAAAACATTCTATTCATTTCCATCCAAGGAATAGCCCATGCATCAAGCGCCAAATTCTGATGCAGAGAAACATTAAATGAAGAAAATAACATTAAAAAGAAACACAGAGAAAGTGCAGCCTTCCCGAGGTCAAAGGTGGTTAAACCAAAATACTGCAATGTTCCAGAGAAATGTCGAAACTTTGATAGTTATTCTGTAGAATATTTGTTCATTTTCATCCAAGATATGTCCATGCATTGAGGTGAGTAGAGATCAAACCAAAATATCCTCATAGAAAAAAACTAATAAAGCATACTTAAGAAAGAAATCATTTTCATTTCACCAAAAAATAGAATTATCAACATTGAAGCACCAAAGAATTTTTTAAACATCACAAAAGAGACAAGGTCAACGAGCAACAGATTAGTTTAAAATAAAAATACTGAATGGTCAGAGAGAGAGAGAGAGAGCTACTTTTAAGGCAATGGAGGTTCCTATGACCTTCATCCAAAACCATCAGGTTTCTTACCTGAAATCCTCAATTTCTAAGCTGTTTTCCAGCCTTTTTTTTTTTAATAAAAAGCTAAAAGAAAACTTTCTATATGAAAATGGTCCCTGCGGAACTTAGGACAACCTTGTGTAATGCAAAGACTCCTTTTTTTGAAAATTATTTTCGCTGCCTCTACTAAGGCTTGAGGTTTTGGTAGGACTAGTTAGAATTTATTATGGTATTAAACCCAACCGGTCATAAGTTCAAATCCCATGAGGAACGACTCGGCGCTAAAATGTGCAAGTCACAACATTTACGCGACAGCGTTTCGCCTGAGGAGTGTTGAAAAGCATTTCTGTTGCCTCTACTAACGCCTCTAGGTATTGGTAGGATTGATTAGCGGAGGAAACATAATACCTTGTTAGCACAAAAAATCCTTCGATATTCCACACTCGCAACTTTTTCCATGTGCTGCTTTTCCACAAAGAGGAAAAACTAAACTATACTTCCTCAAAAACCAGTCAAATGCAGGGTTGTCAGAATCACTTTTTTTTCTCTGGCGCCATGGAAAACAAAACAAACCCAGGGTGCTCCGAATTCCAGCATTTCACAAACCTTGATGATAAATGCTTTCCATGGTTCTGCCAAAACAAAAGAAAGTGCAGCCAAGGCTCGAGCACATTCCTACACATATGTAATCTCTATCTCCAATTACAATCAATTCAATTGCCAATCCCCATCAAAACCTGAAACTGTTTCCTTGTTCTAACCCAAATGCTCATCACAACAGATAAAATTCATCATTCTAACCAAAACATTTACACCCATCAACACATCAAATCGAACCAAACCCAAATGCACCCAAAAACCAACATCCAAAACCAAATGCACCCAGAAAAGAAAACAGAAAGAAATCAAAACACACCTTAAATCTAGCCATCAGATTGGCCTCACGATCATTGCAGCAGATTCTCCGATAGGTCGGCGGCTGCGGGTAGATGCCGCCGAACCTGGCCGATGACGTCATCGATTAGAGTCGATGGAAGAGATTGAATCCTTACGGCCAAGCCGTGCCACCCTAACCTTATCCCACAGGCGCATTTTAGATTCCTCCGGCGCAGGGAACGATCACGACACAGAAAGAAAGAAAGAAAGAAAAAAACAGTTTTCACTTCTTCTCCTGAAGAGAGAGAGAGAGAGAGCGTTTCGGTCTTCTTCTTCTTCTTCTTCTTGTTGGCAGCGCAACGGATATTCAGAGAAGGAGACGGTTAGCAAAAAACGGCTTTTTATGCAAAAGCTTCTTCCTTGGTATTTAAATTCGGGGTTGGAAACAGAGTGATGGGGAACGAGGGAGAGAGAGGAGAGGGGGAATGGTGCGTGAGTGCAGGAAGAGGGAGGGGTGTACCTGGTGTAGGGGAGGGGTCCGCGGCGCGAGGAAGAAGATGAAGGCGTCCGAGGGGTGCTACGCGCGCTTGGCGGTACTGCTATGGTCGTCGTGCAGTGGAGGGGTCGTGTGGTGAGCTTGGAGAGGTCTGGAGAGGGAGGGAGAGATAGAGGAGATGGACTCTAGAGAGGGCGATGGAGGCGGGAGAGAAAGAAATGACTGAGGAGAGAGAACGAAATGAGTGAGCAGAGGGAGAGGGCGATGGAGGCGGGAGAGAAAGAAATGAGAGAGGAGAGAGAACGAAATGAGGGAAATAGGAATTTCACTGGCGGGAGAGGGGAATTCGGTAAAAACCTTGACCTTTGCCGGCGGGAAAAAAAAAACGCCGGAAAAACCTTGACCTTTGCCGGTGAAAAAACAAAACGCCGGGAAAACCTTGACCTTCGCCGGAGAAAAAAAAAACGCCGGGAAAACCTTGCTTGACCTTTGCCGGCGAAAAAGGCAAATCGCCGGGAAAAAGCTAACATTTGCCAGCGAAAATATGTTGCCGGGAAAACCCTATCTTTTCTCGGCGAAAGAAGTTTTTTCGCCGGTAAATACTTTTCCCGGCGTTTAATGATTGCACCGAGAAAAAACGCCGGTAAAAGTGCAAATTGTTGTAGTGGAATATGAAGTCCCCAACAAGTGCATTATTTCCATATAGCAAGGAAAATAAACAATAGAAAGCAATAAAAAACATGACCTTAAAATGCACTTTCAATAGTTGGCATGTCATATATAAAGCCCCAACACGTTTGGGACCTTTCCGCTGCAAAACACAAGCCAAGTGGGAAGGTGTTAATGAAGACAAAAGCACAATTCCATATGCTTAAAGAAATTAAAGTTATTATAAAAAAAAATGATAAGGGGCAGTGACAAAGAATGTATAGGTGTATGTATAGGATCGGACACACACTCATATACATAAATTGTATTGTATTGTAAGTTACCAACTTCAATCAGCAATTAAAACACTTAGACATTTGAAATTAATCGTAACAGAGAGTACCACAAGACAAGAGTACGACATAGTTGGGCTTACCCGGGCGGAACAAGTAGATGCCCGAACTCTCTCTGCAGCCTTCAAAACAAGTAGCCCTCCATCATCATGACCAACAAGCATGATAGAAGTAAAACCCATCTCCGAACAAAAAGAAAGGAGCAAGTCAACCTGGGAACATCACAAAAGAGAAATTCTTTAAACTTCACATCAAAGTGTCAAGGATATCTCAAGATTGCAGCAGTAGCACAAGCATTTTTAACAAGTTAAGAAAAGGAGGGAAAGGTACTATAGAATTATTAAATAAAGAAATCGTTTAAAGGTGACCAAATGCCACATTTTGCAATCAACGACAGTGATACTTGATTTCTTTGTGACATGCAATACCAAAAGCAATAATAATTTGAAGAAATGTAAGACTATCAACAACCAAGTCGCGACGGGGCCTGTGGGTCCCACCGGGATGCATGCTAGTCACAAAAAGGGTGGATGGAAAGGTCCACTCATGATCCAGATATGTGGAAGGGAAAAGAGAAAAAAATGACCATCTGATCATTTTAGCCCTTAGTTGAAGGACCATTTTCAGCCGTTACATGACTCCTTGTTTATCAATCCAAGGGTGAGCAATATTTTAATGAGTATCGTTGGGGTGGGAACTAATTGAGGGGAGGTCGTGGGTGTGAGAAGATAGGATTGATGGTGGGGGTATAATGCAGTTCCCAAAAGGAGGAAAAGATTGTAAGATTCGGAGGGCCTGGACCAAGATGGCAGACCTGGTTGAAATTCGGTGTGACCATCACCCACCAAAGAACACCCAGGATATAAGGGATTGCACAAGTCCCACATCAGAAGCATTCAAGTCCAGAACATGGGCCTATATGTACCCATGGGTTACCTCCTCCGCAAGGCGTCTTTTGGAGGGTAAGGCCTCACGGTGTGACATAAGGTATCAGAGCCATCTTTCCAATGGGGGAGAGTGTAAGATCCGGCAGGTATAGGCTAAGGTGGCAGATCCGATTGAAATTTGTTTTGCCCATCACCCGCCAGAGAACGCCCAGGATACATGGGACTGCACGAGTCCCACATCAGAAACATCAAAGTCCAGGGGCTGGGCTTATATGTACCCATGGGTTACCTCCTCCGCAAGGCGTCTTTCGAAGGGTAAGGCCCTGTGATGTGACAAAGATGCATAACAACAAACTAAGTCCCCAAAGATATGAAACTCATAACAGGGAAGCAATAAAGAATTAGGACTTCATGATCGTGCGTAATGGATAACTTCAAGGTCATAAAGATATGAGAAAACAAACAATAAAATAAGAGTTAGGCAGAACTGAACAATAATACTAATAATAAAAAAAATTGCAAACTTGAGTGATATTACCATTTGAAAAAAAAGGTATATTTTTTACTAACTCAGACATGACTAGCTCCATAAACTAATATCATAGTTCAAGATGTGTTTAGAAGCTACAGGAAGATTGTTTTTGGATGCCAGAAAAACCATAGCCCCTTGAATGGTGCTATAACCTTGAACAATTTATAAGCCTTAACTTCAGATGCAATTTTATAGATGGTTCATAATTTGGATGGAGTTTGATGTACTCACAAACATAAGCACAGGAATCCAAGAAAAAATTTCTCTCTAATCATGTAAAAGCAGGCGGCAGAGATATTGAAGGTACACTTGCTTATTCAAGTGATGAAAATCAAAGGGCCCTTGGAAGTTAAAAATTGTAGAACACAAAACTTTTCACTTCAACAGATGCATTTGAGTTGGATAGCACAATCCTTATCGCAGAAGTTTGTAGATGCTTTATGTACTGCATCAACCCCACGAATACAATAAAACAACTAATGCACAGCCATATTCCCAATATAATGCACCTTCATCTACAATGTAGTTGTAAATTTTGTTTTAGAACTTGTTTTAGTTTGACTCTAGTCTAGACTTGAAAGATTTCAGCTGGTCAATGTTTTGTTGTTTTGTTTCAAAGTTCCATTTTTGATAAAATTCTAAAAATTGTATTATACATAATTAGAAAAAAATTAAAAATGGAAAAATGTGATCAACATACATATTATACATATTCAACTCTCCTTCCCACCATTTTGTGGGGGCATAAAGGAAATTATGCCTCTAGTTTCTACTATAATACTTCAGGAATTTGTTTGTCAAAAACAACTTGGAAAAAAATTGCATAATTGTTCCTGTTCATTTGAATTCTAGGCAAAAATTGGACCAAGATGGCCAAACAGGTCCAAAATCTGGACCGAAAAGTTTCAGCCTGTTCGGTCAGACTGAACCAAGATCAACAACTATGATAAACAATTACTACTACATGGAAGGTGACAAATACTCCATCAAAATGGGAAATCCTTCAAAAAAAGTTAAAATTATATCCTAAAAAAGTGGGAGACAAAGAGATGAAACACAGATCTCTAAGGGACAGCCCCAAAGACAAGTGAGGAAACCACAAGGTCCCTAGAGGTTTAAAATTATAAAACATTTAACCCGTCAACTTCAGCAGATCCTCACAAGTTGGATACCACAATCTTTATAAAGGAAATTTATAAGAGCTTTTGGGATTGTTTTATCAACCCTACACATCCAATTATAAGTGCAAAAGCAGTCTACAATTTCCTTGTGAGTTTCAAGAAGTGCCATTTGAATAAAAAATATATCAGATAGAATTCCTGGCCAGTTTAGTTCTAACAGCAGCATGAATGAACTTTGAGTTAGAGTTCCTAAGGTTTAGCAAGAGGCATCCTTGCAGCCAAGATGAACCACATCATAAGGGAATAGTCATTCCCACTTGCTACAGGTACTATTCCTTAAGATCTCTCTCTCTCTCTCTCTCTCTCTCTCTCTCTCTCTCTCTGCATTTTGTGAACAGCAACAAATCTATGTCCGTCATCCAAATAAAATGCTCAATCAACAATCATTGTGAAAGGTGACCATAGTACTTCATCAAAATGGACAAGAATCCAGTTCAGCTTGTAAGATCAAAATTTCCATAATATACCTAGATGACCTATGGCACTAACTTTACTTCCCAATATGAATTGCATTTTTTACCCCGGACCGATGGGGATCAATGTCATGACTCGCATTATCTTTCCAAAGAATTATTCTACCATTCATGATTGATTCAAAATAAAAGAATTTGTTTATTAAATAATCTAGGACAAGAGACACCCATGAAATACCAAGGATTGGGCATTGAGGATCACACCTTAGGTAAAACCTTTATTCTTAGCATTGAGCACCACAACTTAGGTAAAGCATTTAAATCAACAATTAAATAGTAAAAGCACTTGAGACTCAAGCTTGTATGGATTTGGCAAATGCTTCTCGTCCCAATCCTTCCTGCGAGGTCGAGATGTTAATCCCCCACCCTGGCCGATCAAAAGCAGCAACTGCACATCCAATCTATCGAGCCAGTATTCCCATTACATGCCTCCATAAGAATACCCCTCTGCCAAAGCCATGCACTAACACAATACCAAACTTCCCAACTCCCTCTACCCCTTCTTCTAAAGCCACAGAATTTGACAAACCCACTTCTCCATTGCAATCATCTAGATTCAAAGCAGGGACTTCATCAGAGAAAAAAGATGCTCCTGGACCAGCCAATAGCGGAGCATATAGAGGGTTACTTTGGAAATGGTTACTAACGCTCCTATGAAGATTATAGGCTTTGGAAGGAACTGTTAAGGGTTGCCTGTCAAGCTTAAGTCTTACAGGCGTGCTACGTGGGCTGCCACTGGGTCTGGATTCCAGGAAGGTTGTAGAGGTTAAGGACCGTGAAAGAGCTGATTCAGGGAAGCTGATCTTATAGTGGAGTGTAAGACCTTGGCAAGCAATAAACAAGCTGCCGATGTCAGCAAGTAATCTGATTGGGAGTTCCCCTTCATCACGGGGTTTTCTTTTTGTTTCACTGTCGCTCTTTGAGGTTTTTCCTGAGCATGGTGTGGGAGACCGAGGGACCTTCTGGAAGCTCCCAGAGAACACATTTTTGCAGGCTAGAACCTGTGCGGCAGAGGAAAACAAATAAAATAGTTTCTATGTTAAAATAGAATGAAGAAAATAAAATAAAAAAACCTGGAACATTTGGACACTCCACAAAAGAGTGTGAATAGAAACTTCAATGGTTTGACAAAACCTAAGACATGATTATAATACTTAAACTAGTATAGACATTTTCAAGGCTGGGTAAAAAAATATATTTGTTATAAATTCAACACTTATGAAATAGATAATATAGGAAAATGTTCTTCTATGAGCAGACTGCGTTCTGCTCATATGCAGTCTACCTCATGTGGCCCTACTTAGATGCAGTGGGATGAGGGCAGATGGAAAGGTCACCTTATGTCAGCCAATAAAAGCAGCCTCAATAGGTTATCCTAGCCCTTGATTTAACAAATTTAAATTTTAATGACATTTTAACCATAGATTTTTTTTAGATTCAATCCAACAGTGAGTTGTTAGATTAGTGAATGGGTCACGTTCCAGATCATGGGATGAAAATAGTGTGACGGGCTGTACTGATCAAAGGTGGGTCCAAGTAGGCCCTACAGAGCTGGACTGCATATGCAATATGAAAGTAGGAGAACATTTTCTCGATAATATAATAGCAGGTAATAATGGCAACTTCTGATTTAGTACACTTGACCAAGATGCCATATTACTTTATAACTGTAGGCATATAGAACTTAAGTTATGACTTAAGAACCCAAAATGATATTTGTGAAGCTTGAATGATGAACAATAGAGATGATAAAATTCAGAAGCAAAAAACAATGGTTAACTCAAACAGCACCTATTAACTCACAATACAACTTACTGCTTCTGGATCAACTCTGTGAAACAGTAATTTCCTCTGTGCTCTGCAACTTGTTCGATAAGCTACAACAACATGGCCAAGGGCAAAAACCAGTGAAGAAAGGAAAAGAACAGACATTCTCCATGACTTCTTCAAATGGAGCTTTTGCCTTGCCAATGAAGGTGAAGTTTCAGGCTCAAGTTCCAAACTGGCACTGAAAACACAAGCCTTCACTGATAGGATGAGAATTGAAATGAAAGAACACAATGTTGCTGTTCCCAGATAAGGACCATGAGATAGCCCGGGCCCATCAAACAAAGAATAAACACCTGCAAGTACAACACAAAAATTTGCAATGAGAAAATTGGAAGAGAATGCAGATTATCTTGATGTGGTGTGTAGAGAGAGAGAGAGAGAGAGAGTGATGTTTTACCATACATGTTACAAGCTACAACATGTGCCCCATATAATCATCAAAGCCTTGACGCAACTATGATGGGGAACATGTATCCCATACATCTTTTGAAATCTGGACAGTGAGATCCACCTCTTATAGCAACAAATCATTGGATCTCCACCTCCAACAGTGATGATGAATGGGTACCAAATATTCACTAAGCAAGCCTCCTAGCATAACTCGATGCGACGGTAAACATCACTTTAATTTTAGTGATCTATATAGCCTCCCCCAATCAAGGAGGGAGGTTCCAGTCAAAAGAGGGCCCAAAAAATGCATTTTTAATAACATTTGAATGCAGCCACAGATGCAGAAGGTTTAAAACCACTTTGATTGAAGTGATGGTTTTTCTTCTTCCTTGTTTCCTCACATGTGATTTTCGCAAAACCCGTATAGATTTCGTGAAACCTCTCAGTGATTTCCAAAACATCATTCAATAACAAAGAGGAGGAAAAATCAAAATAGTCCTTCAAATTCATTAAACAATTTGTGTTGGCATGTACAAAAAAAAAAAAAAAAACCCCTCATTGGGACCAGTAACTGATTCTGATTCTATTAAAAACTTTCATGTACAAGAAACAAGGCTAATAAGTCCCCCTTTGCCAAAAGTACAATGATCAACAGCAAAAGTAAGCAAGAGATAGAAGAGCATTTGTCAAAACAATAAAACACAGAATATTTTTCAAATGTTTCAAAAGCATCATGAATAAAGGAAGAAAAAGGGATTTTCGCAAGACCCGTATAGATTTCGTGAAACCTCTCATAGTGATTTCCAAAACATCATTCAATAACAAAGAAGAGGAAAAATCAAAATAGTCCTTCAAATTCATGAAACAATGTGTTGGCATGTACCCAAAAAAAAAAAAAACCTCAATGGGACCAGTAACTGATTCTGATTCTATTAAAAAGCTTTCATGTACAAGAAACAAGGCTAATAAGTCCCCCTCTCCCAAAAGTACAATGATCAACAGCAAAAGTAAGCAAGAGATAGAGAGAGCATTTGTCAAAACAATAAAACATAGAATATTTTTCAAATGTTTCAAAATCATCATGAATAAAGGAAGAAAAAGGGAGCAAAAGCATTTCATGATTTACCCTTTTCTTGTCCAGGGCTATGAAGAAAGAAAGAAAGCCCTTGTTACTAAGATTGGTTTTTTTTTTTTCCCATGAAACATCAAACGCACAAAAGAACAATACCCATTGCTACAATTTTTCATGGGTTAAGGGGGACAAAGTACATTTCCAAACTTTCCATCAAAAGCTCATAAACACCTTGGGAAAACCTTTTCCCACCCCCAATACTCCAAACAGAAATTAGGGAAAGGAAAAATAGATTGAATTTTTCCAAATTCTCCATGGATTCACAGGCATATACTTAATACTTTTAAATTTTAAAACCTTGATAAAAAGAGGAAAGAGAAGATGATAAAATCAGACATATGCCTCAGAAGAACAAGAGAAGAAAAAAGGGAAAAAAAAAAAGGCCCGCCTTCTACAAATTCCGAATAGTTGAGAAAACAGGTTGTAATTTCTGTTCTAGAAACCCTAGATACAAGAAACTTCAAAAGAATCACAGGAATCCTTCCTGTCTGAAACAACAATAAAACTCCCCAAAATCATCACCGAATTAAACCGGAATCAAACCGTTACGATTCCCACTACGAACACAAACATTACCCGAAAGAAATGAATTGAAAACAATCGAAAGAGATTACAAAATAGAAAAAGAGGCAAACCGCCGATCTTACAAGCGATGACGGCCGATCTGACGACGGAAACGAAAGGAATATCGATCAAAGAGCTCCTGAACCCGTACCGCTGCAAATGATCCCGGAATCCGTAACATCTCAGACACGAAAAGCCCGAGATCAAAGCAAACGACACCAACACATCTTCGACCGCCATAAGGATCGGCAACGACAGAACGAGAAGCGATGCCACCATCGTCAACATGAAGAACACCGTTCGAATCCCCCGTCGGATCCGCTCCAGATTCCCCTTTCCGGCGGCCATGGCCGGGACTCTGCCACCATCGTCAACATGAAGAACATCGTTCGAATCCCCCGTCGGATCCGCTCCAGATTCCCCTTTCCGGCGGCCATGGCCGGGACTCCGCCGCTCGCCGCCGGAAAACCAGATCAAACCTTCCATTGAACGCGTCAAAACCATAGTTAATTAACCGATGAAAACGAAGCCTTTATTTGAAAATCTTAGAAGGACTCAAAACTTAAATCAAACCTTCCATTGAACGCGTTTGTCTCCTCCTGCTTCTCTCTCTGGTCTGAAATCTGAAACACCTGAGAACCGAAAAACCGATATATCAGACCCGTTCCGATCCGTTCTCCTTCCATAGACACCCTAACCGACACCAATACAGCGAAACCCCCGAAACTCTAGTATCATGACCGTTTCCCCTTTGAAAACCCACACGACCTCCTTCTTCTTCGTCTTCTTAGAGTTTTTTTTTTTAATCGCTCTCGTATTGGGAAAGGAAGGATCTGCAGGCGTCGATCTGAGAGAGTCCGGCGTCCGGACGTTTCGAGGGATCTGGTTTTCCGGCGGCGAGCGGCGGAGTCCCGGCCATGGCCGTGTTGACGATGGTGGCATCGCTTCTCGTTCTGTCGTTGCCGATCCTTATGGCGGTCGAAGATGTGTTGGTGTCGTTTGCTTTGATCTCGGGCTTTTCGTGTCTGAGATGTTACGGATTCCGGGATCATTTGCAGCGGTACGGGTTCAGGAGCTCTTTGATCGATATTCCTTTCGTTTCCGTCGTCAGATCGATCGTCATCGCTTGTAAGATCGGCGGTTTGCCTCTTTTTCTATTTTGTAATCTCTTTCGATTGTTTTCAATTCATTTCTTTCGGGTAATGTTTGTGTTCGTAGCGGGAATCGTAACGGTTTGATTCCGGTTTAATTCGGTGATGATTTTGGGGAGTTTTATTGTTGTTTCAGACAGGAAGGATTACTGTGATTCTTTTGAAGTTTCTTGTATCTAGGGTTTCTAGAACAGAAATTACAACCTGTTTTCTCAACTATTTCGGAATTTGTAGAAGGTGGGCCTTTTTTTTTCCCTTTTTTCTTCTCTTGTTCTTCTGAGGCATATGTCTGATTTTATCATCTTCTCTTTCCTCTTTTTATCAAGGTTTTAAATTTTAAAAGTATTAGTATATGCCTGTGAATCCATGGAGAATTTGGAAAAATTCAATCTGTTTTTCCTTTCCCTAATTTCTGTTTGGAGTATTGGGAGTGGGAAAAGGTTTTCCCAAGGTGTTTATGAGCTTTTGATGGAAAGTTTGGAAATGTACTTTGTCCCCCTTAACCCATGAAAAATTGTAGCAATGGGTATTGTTCTTTTGTGCGTTTGATGTTTCATGGGAAAAAAAAAAAAACCAATCTTAGTAACAAGGGCTTTCTTTCTTTCTTCATAGCCCTGGACAAGAAAAGAGTAAATCATGAAATGCTTTTGCTCCCTTTTTCTTCCTTTATTCATGATGATTTTGAAACATTTGAAAAATATTCTATGTTTTATTGTTTTGACAAATGCTCTCTCTATCTCTTGCTTACTTTTGTTGTTGATCATTGTACTTTTGGGAAAGGGGGACTTATTAGCCTTGTTTCTTGTACATGAAAGCTTTTTAATAGAATCAGAATCAGTTACTGGTCCCATTGAGTTTTTTTTTTTGGTACATGCCAACACAAATTGTTTCATGAATTTGAAGGACTATTTTGATTTTTCCTCCTCTTTGTTATTGAATGATGTTTTGGAAATCACTATGAGAGGTTTCACGAAATCTATATGGGTCTTGCGAAAATCCCTTTTTCTTCCTTTATTCATGATGCTTTTGAAACATTTGAAAAATATTCTGTGTTTTATTGTTTTGACAAATGCTCTTCTATCTCTTGCTTACTTTTGCTGTTGATCATTGAACTTTTGGCAAAGGGGGACTTATTAGCCTTGTTTCTTGTACATGAAAGTTTTTAATAGAATCAGAATCAGTTACTGGTCCCAATGAGGGTTTTTTTTTTTTTTTTGTACATGCCAACACAAATTGTTTAATGAATTTGAAGGACTATTTTGATTTTTCCTCCTCTTTGTTATTGAATGATGTTTCGGAAATCACTGAGAGGTTTCACGAAATCTATACGGGTTTTGCGAAAATCACATGTGAGGAAACAAGGAAGAAGAAAAACCATCACTTCAATCAAAGTGGTTTTAAATCTGATCTCAACCTTTCACTCATTAATGGGCCATGGAACCAAAATGGGATGATTTATGAGTCCAAATCCATCGATGTAACTATGGTTTAAAAGTCTTTGAGTTGACTTCGATGAGTCAATTCAACCCTTCGATTCTCTTTCTATTTTCTAATTGATTCATATAGAAAAGGCCGTATTTATCATATGCCTCCTATAGTCTTGGTGGAATAAGTTATGGAGAATTTTAGAGATGATGTATACTGATTTCAGAAGAATAAAACCACATTTTGTGGAAGATATAAGAATTCAAAGATTGGAAGCACTATTTTTTCGATTGAGCGAACAAATCCCACTTATACTTGAATTCATGGATAACTAAAACATGATAAAATCTTGAAATTCTATACCTTTGAGGTAACCTCTCTGTGCAATGCTAACTGTTCAATGATATATTAGCTGCTTGAATGCATAAAGGCAAGTTCTTAAACAGGTCTTTTAATATCATGATTTGTATTCGTGGGGATAACAAAAAAAAAAGAAAAAAAAAAGAGAGCCCAAGTCAGGTATCATCTACTCAGGCATGGACTTCTTTTTTTTTTTTTGGAATGATTTGGAAACTCCATTGCATTTAATTAGCTCTGGTCAAATATTTGGACACAAGGCTGAAAGTTGACATTTGATCGAAAGCATACTTTCCTGATGAAAATGATTCTGATTTGTTTGCCTTATCTTCCTATCTCAAGGGTCTTTATCTTCCTATCTCAAGGGTCTTTTTATGGGCATTTATAATAACTTCAAAATTGTGGATTCAACTTTGTGAAATCCTGGAGACCACTTCTACCTTTTATTTTCCTCATTCGTTAATTCTTGTCTTGTAATTTTTAGGTGGAGATTTAGGGAGTTGTACTGCTCAGTGTTAGCTTGTCAAGAGAAGTTGTACCTGCCTTTGCCCGGATACTCCTACATACTTCCTTGGGAAAGAAGCACATGGTCCGTCCTCTACTACACACGGAGATTACTCAAGTGACTAATCGTCGTGCATGGTACAATGCTACGAAGTTGACCCCTGAGGTTTTGAACCTCTACAAGGTAATGTGTTGCCTTCCAGACTAGAAATATAAAGAAAGAATAGATTTTTTTTTTCTTTTGAACGTTTGAGTTTTTCTAACCAAATTACTACTTTCTGTTGCCATTCTGGAAGAAGGGAAGAAAAAATAAATAAATAAAAGAAAAGTAACCATATTCTTCTGGCATTGATTTAAGGAGACTAAGCTCTCTCGTGTTAAATGTAACAGTACCTGATTCTTCTGTCTTTTGCTTATCCTTTGTCCCGCCTCCTTTATCCCTCCTGCTTTGTACATGTATAGAAAATCAAACTAAACTATCAAATTTTCATTTTAAATGGGAAATACAAAATACAGAGTAGGTTTGAGTCATGCTATCCTTGACAGAAAACAAGAATAAAAAAAGGGAAAAAAGGAGAAAATCTTTAGTTTTTTTAGACTAGGCATTTCATGAAGGAGGAACTCATCTTGCAGATGTACAGATCCTCGTCTGGTGAGACTTGTAAATTGGCGATACTATGCTCGCCTAACAAAGATTGTTTACTAGAGAACTTTTCCTTATGCATCCTTTTCTATTAGTTTTTTCCTTGTCTATCCACGTGTAGGTCCTACCAAATTCATAACTGATGGGCCCCACAATTTTGGAATGCTTGCCTGAAAAAGTCAAGATTAACTCAGGACGTGAATTATATAATACACTGTAAAAATGCAAGTCATGCTAAGTTAAATTACGTTAAAATTCTACCATCCACTTTCATGTGTCCTTAACCCAGTCATGTATGTTCATATCAGGCACCAGTATGCGTTGAAGGTTGGGATGAAGCGCTTCATGAGATAGGTAGGCTGTCATTTGCAAGAGTCCTCTCATCACAAAATGCTACGGCCTGTCTTGTACAAGCCCAACGTATTTGTGTTGAACCGATGCAACACTCATATCGATACTTGATATTGCACTGATACTTCTTCGGTACAAGTTTAGCATATCCTACTTACCAAGTCCATTATTTCATATAGTTTTATTTTTTTTAAGTAATATACTTAATATTTTTATTAGTGTAGAATCGTATCCCCAATCCCCATATCTGTCTACTTGTATCTGTATCGGGGAATCATATGGTGCGGCATGAAGTGGGTTTATATCATGGGTTGTATCCAGCCAATGCTGAAATTTATTTCGTTTCAGATGGATTTTCCAAATTATTTTAGTTCACCCATTAAAACAAACTAGAGTCCCCCCACTCAAAAAATTTGCCCAGAAATTCATTCTACTTTGGGCGAAATTTCCAAATTGTTTGAATTCATTCCGGTCTGAACTTTACCCGGCTCCCCCTGTGCCGTAGGGTTTAGTCCAGCCTAGAGGGCTGGGACACCCTTCACTATCAAAAAATATATATATATATATATATATATATATTTATGATTATGGGCCACCATAATGATGCATTGATTTGTTATGTTGACAACATTATTATTTATTTAACTATTTGTATCATACATGCCATATATTAGTTAATTTAGTAGAATAAACAAAATATATGAAATCATTTTTTAAAATTTTAATATTTATCTTATATTTTTCAATATATATTTTTCTAGTTTTTATGTTTTTTTTGAAACGTTTCACTGAAATTCCAAATTGGCCTAAATATTTCAGTTTGGAGGCCAAACCGCAGTAGTTACCAAAATGAGTTTCTCAACTATGTTTGTGGTCAAAGAGACCCATTAAGCCAAAGCGTTTAACATGGGACCTACTTACATCTCTAAATGGTTTAGTTATGTTCTAATAGTTTTCATTTATTAAAAGTATGCTAAGAAGTTGAATTTTTTGAGTCTAAACAGGGCAAGTAATAAGAACCTTCTTATAATTGGCTACAAAATAGATAGTTGGAGGAAAATCCCATTTTTCTAAAGATGGTCACTATTCAAGTGTCAAACAAAGTGTGTGCACTTCGGAGAAGTTATGACTTGTTCACTAGGAGGTATAGTCCAGTTCCGAGTTGAATCAGTTTCTGTCATATGGTGGGAGACTTGAAGTTGCCACTTGTGCGTATCTAGGGGGACACGTACAGTCTACAAAAGCATGCCTCTTCATCTTTTACATTTTTGATTAATTGATTGAATGATATTGATTTGATTCCTCTTATTTGGTGATTGTGTGAGGGTCTGCGGTGATGATCTGAGACGTGTGATGAATTATAGGGATTAAGGATGAGAGGGGTATGATGTAGATTAGGGGTTGGCCAAAACTCTAGTTGTCGATCAAGATTTTTTCAGATCTATGGTTTTATTCTAAACTATCAAAGAGATGAGAAAGAGAGAGAGAGAGGTTGGAGAAGCCAACCTCTCCTCTTCGGGTCCAGCAGGGTTCTGCTCCATCAATAAGGCTGAATTGTTGGTCTTGAACGTTGGCCTGCATGAAGTTTCTCGCATGAATCCTCAAAGACTACTGGTTGAGGGAGACTCAGCTTGTGTCATTCAGTGGGCTCTTAACCCTTCTACTGCTCCTTGGTACCTGGCAGATTTAAGTGAAGAGATGGCTCAGATGTCTAGGGAGTTGAACATTTCCTTTTCCCATACTAGGACACGGTGGTGAAATAATGTCTTCATTTGGAGAAAACTATTGTGATCCTACCTAGGTTTTTTTTTTTTTTTCCTTGAAAATTTCTGATCCAAGCACCTTTTTTACTGCCACCTCTCATTTAACGACTGCCTATGCATGCTCTCAAATGTCTCTCCGGTGCCTGGTGGTTTATTGTTTGATTGGGTTTCATTTTGATGTTCTCCCTCACGATACTGACATCCTAGTATCGAATGTGATCCTATTGTACTTCATGTCTTTGAATATCCGAGATCCCTTTGATTTATGGACTACTATTTGTTCTCTGACTGTTTCACTTGTAGTATGCCTTTTCTTTTATGGTCTATTAAGTTAATATCTTCAATGGCAGTTCTATAAGGTTATTGGGAATTATGCTTTCTATAGGGTCTTGTTTGAACATTATTTTGTGACGGGTCATTATTTCTCATCATGGAGCATTTTTTCCATTTTTCAAGTTATTATTTATATTTTCTTTGTTTTTATTATGCGAAAACCAGAAATTGACTGAAGACATAAGGTACCATAATATATGTAATGAGGTTGAATGACCAACCAACCCTTCATTTCCCGGTTACTTAGAGGACCTAACCTGAAATCTCTCAGGCATGAATCTTCTTTTTAGACCAGATCGATAGTACTTTTGTAATTTTGTCCTTTTGATGTTGAGCTTTTACGCCCTTTGATGTAACATCATCTCTCTACTAAATGCAAATATCACCATTTGAGAATAAAAAATCTCAATTCAAGTTGAATTATTTAATTTAATAGGGTAATTGCACAGTTTGGGCAGCTATGGGCATGGCAAATAGCCAGCAAAGCTTTGTAACAATGGGCATATAACTAAATTTTTTATGGGATTCGGGTGGATTTCAAGTTGTGTTGCCAATAGGGTAATTTCTTTTTCTTTTTGTTTGTTTTTGTGGGTTTTGTCTAACCATTGACAAGGTTCGAAAAAGCTTCACATTCTCCGGTGTCTTCACTTTATCCTCCTGTACTTTTATTCCTCATGTTTTATATTCTTTTGCATTGCATGCATAACATGATGATGATGTTCATCATAGGTTGGGGGTGGGGACAAGCACACTTGACTATTTTTAGACAAAATTCTCACACACCTTTTGCTTTATTTTCAATATTTAGGAAGTTTTTTAAATTTCTTTCCAGAATTTTTGCTGTTTATCTTTGGCTTTTTAGATTTTTTTGAAGAGAAATTTTTTTAGAGAATTTTCAATAAACGAAAGATAGCTTGAATTTTAGAATTCTCAAAATTTAGACAAAAGAGAGTGGTCGCTCTGATACCATGTGAAAAAACAAAGATATGAAAAAGAGAAAATTCGTGTCTTAATGTCATGACACGAGATGTATATTGATTTATAGGACTTCCTTACAAGATTTTGGAATAATCTTTTTAGATATGATTAGATAGCCTTCCTTCTAGTGCGCCTAGCTCTATAAGGAATTCTTAAAGCCCGTCCCTCCATTGAAGCCAAGCCCCAAGCAAGGTTCAAACCTCTATCTTAGGGTTAAAAACCTCACTTCTTCAATAACAGGTAGTTTCATAAGGACTGCCCGCTTCTTCTTTGTCATTACTTAAATCGCTCTTTTTGAATTCAAAATACGCGGTTTCCTAAATGATTCTACTTTTGATCTCAGTTCACTGAGTGGAAAAGGTCTTTAAGCGAAAACGACGGTGTTTTCAAAAGTAGAATCTTTCTGATCTCAGTCAACCGAGGGGAAAAGCTCTTTTAATGAAAAATCCCGGATTTCATAGCTAGGGATCGATGTGGCAAGGGGACTTTCAGGATGTTTAACCCTGAGGAATTTATAACTTTAGGTTTAGAGGAAGCTAGGAGAAGATGGAAAGTGAAACCTTACAGTAGGATTTTCTCTTTTGATAGCTAGATGGTTGCCCGGTAGTTTTGGGAATGGTTTACCTGAAAGATGTAGCTAACTTTAGTGTTCTAGCATGCTAGGATGGATAAGAATGCTATTCTATCTGGATGCTAGGCCAAGAGCGGGGTCGAGATAGAAAGTCTTATTGTTAGTCCTAACATGATGTTCCTTACCTCCCTATCAGTTCTCTAAGGGGAGTGAAGCATAGTTCCTTCTGACTTTCGTTTTAAACCTTAATCTCCCTTCTGGCCTTAAGCTCTCTAAGGTTTCTCTCTATCTTTCAAGGATGTTCCTGAGAGTGGCTGAAGATCACTAGAGCGAATTATATCGATGTGGGGCCCCTTTGAATCTTCACATGGTTACAACCCGGACGCTTCTCTGACATCCTATGGTTCGTCGTCCTACCGTCCTCTTGTATTGCACCTAGTTACCTGCGGTTTCTATTTTTTATTTTCTATTTTTTATTATTTTTATGTCTTATTATGTTAGGAACGTTACATCGTCCAGTAGCTCAAGACAGAATAGAATGTATTAAATTGTAGCTCTCTTCTTTCTCCTGTATCCCATTAGCATCCAACAACTCCCTCCAATAGGAGCAGCATCTTTTGTTGACAATTATCTACCGATTGTTGCTCACTCATTGTTGACTCAACATCACTTTACGAAATTCCGAATTCCGCTGGTTGGGACTCCCTTCTCACGTCTAACTCTAGTGTATAGTGTCTAGTCTGTCTAAGATTGTCTGCTAGTCTATCTTAAGATAGCCTGCTTTGTGTGCACCACCCACCCAACAATGTTAAGGAATTGCAATCTTAGTTGTGACCTAACAACAACAAACAACATCGAACAACTTAGGTTTATATTATTTTAGCACAGGGTAGCATGCGCATGCAGTAGATACTGATATAAGGTCATGCATTTCATGCGTACATTTAAAAATATATTAATGTTGTAAATGGTAATTAGGGGTTATCAGTCTAACTGAAAAAACTTCGATTTAATTTTTCGCCCACATCAGGTCTCTGTGTATTAGCCAAAGGCAAAACTTCATGTGTGTGTTGACATGTTATCGGTTTTTGTTCATCCTTCCTTTAATACTAACAAGTCTCTCTCTGATTATTATGATTCTTCTTAACCATTTTATTTATTTTAATATTTTTCTGTGTATGCTTTTTTGTTTGTCTGTGATTTGTGATGCGCGCACACCAGTTGACGAACCAATTCCAACAAACAAAAGACACAATGCTGCAAAGATTTTCAGCCATCCTGATGTTATTGCTGAAGAGCCTAGGTAGATTTCCACTACTTATTATGGATAGTATTGTATCTATTAGCATGTTTCATATTTTGTTAGCCGTTTTCTTTTTCTTTTCTGTTTTCCTTTAGAAAGAACCTATCCATATTTATTTGTTTATTTGTTGAGAATTAGGTGTGGAATAGAACAAGTGCAGACCCTTCTACCAAAAGATGTGAAACGGCCTATTGGGTGGCCTATGTAAGGATACCCTCGTCCTCAGGTATATAATTCTAGGCTCTGGTTCAATAGAGTTTTATTTATTTTTTAAGCATTTATTTAATTTCGCGTTACCATTGAAGTACTATGTCATTCTAATGGATTTGTTTGTCTTGTGTATTTACTAATTTTGAAAAATTTTATTAGGAAGAAAATCTCCTCATATCTTGGTGAACAGAATAGTTTTTGTTTCCAACCTTTTTGTCATTTTCATGAGTATAGTATTGGAAAAATCATGTATGTTGATTTTGATTCTTGGGAACAAATTTCCGCTGAGTTGTTGGCACCAATGTATTGCATACCTATCCCTTAATGGACTTTGTTTATCTCAAATCTTTAGTTTTGATAAGTCTTTAAAAGAAATAATGGAAGGTGTCATCTACAATAAGTTATCTCTGTCGTATTTATTGATTACTTTGTATTTTTCTCTTCCAAATCCAACCACAATCCTAAACGAATGGGAATTACATATGTATTTCCTCTCATATCTTTACTTTTCATCATCTGGCCTTTGCTCCTTGCAAATGAGTATCTTGATTCTTGAGTGTTAGTGTGATATGTTGTCCCATTAACTTCATCTGGATTATGTGATTTTGGATCGGGCTCCATACTACTGTAGTGTGGGTCAAACAAGGCATTTAGGTGTGATATTGTTGATTCCCACTATAAGGGTCGTCTTTATGCTGCATCAACATCAGTAGCATCAATGGAAAAATGATATATGCCAGGCCAAGTACGGTCATGTTTGCCTTTGTCTTCTTCCTTCTCTGAATTGGATTGGCTTCTCTCGTGATTTTGAACATTTGCTTCTTGTGCAGTGGGAATTCCAAGTGGGCCCTGCCATTCTTATCTCTACTGACGATAAATTGTGGGTTGCTCACTACAGTTTGGAGGCAATCACAACTGCATATTTGTCCCGACTTCCGAGATAATAATTTTATGCACTACATGATAGTTTTAGGAAATGCTTTATTTGCAAGCAACTTTTAACTCTCAACAAAACAAATAGTTCCTAATTCACTGGATCATCAATCAAGTAATATCTTTTGTCCATTGCTCAGATTAATGACCACAACTGCAGATTTGTTCCGACTTCCGAGATATTAATTGTATGCATTAGATAATAGTTTTAGGAAATGCTTTTTTTTAGCAACTTTTAATTTTCAACAAAAAATATGGTTCCTAATTCACTGTGTCAATGTATTATCAATGAAGTCATATCTTTTGTCCATGACTCAAATTGATGATACCTTTACTCCTACTGTTGCATTTTTTCTTATTGGTAACAAAAAAGATTTATTAGTCCTGTGGCTGCATTTGCAGATGAGAACTGTTTTTTTTTTTTTTTTTTTTTTTTTGTTTTTCCTTTGTATCAAGTTCTTTGTTGTTCCTTTTCAAGTTGTCCACAATATCTTCGGTGTACTTCCTTGAATTAACTTATTGTATACCTATATGGCATGTTTGGTGTTGCTAGGAAGATTGGAATGGAGTTGGTGCTCAATCCCACCAAGGCTAATGGATGTGCTGTTGTCGACATTAGGACATAAGACTTTATTGAAGAGAGAGAGAGTACATCTACGCATTGTTTCATCTTATTTGATGTGTTTGCATATTGATTTCTTGATATTGGGTAAGTGGTTTCCATAACATGTGGAAAATGTGATATTTTTTTTTTTTGTAGTCCAGCACCTTTTATTTCCATTGTATTTCTTATAAGTTTTTGTTAGGCTTTCATATTCCTTATAATTTTGATGTCAGATATATGTTGAAGATTATATTGATCCAGCATGTTTGATATTGTGTATACAATATTTTTAATTTTATTTATTTATTTATTTTGATCATTTGATTTAGAGAGCATAGGGGCCCCTCTTTCATTTGTCTAAACATGTTGCTAGGAAGGTTCCTCCCTATCGATGTATCTAACCCATTCGCAAGATTCTCTATTATCATCGTTGCTATCCTTCTCAGGAAAATCAACAATTACGCTCCTTGTATTTGAATTAGAATATTGCATTTTTAGGAGCGTTGCTCTGGTTTTTACTTTCAGTATTCCACAGCACCAATCAAACTTATGATATGTGAAAAAAAGATATATTTCTTAAATCTTTTATTTTTTTCCAAATGTCTGCCCGGCCGCCTGGTGGTTTATTGTTTGATTGGGCTTCATTTTGATGTTCTTCCTCACAGTATTGACATTCTAGTATCGAATGTGTTCTTTTTGTCCTTCATGTTTTGAATATCCGAGATCCCTTTGATTTATGGACTACTCTTTGTTCTCTGACTGTTTCACTTGTAGCATGCCTTTTCTTTTATGGTCTATTAAGTTAATACCTTCGATGGTAGTTCTATAAGGTTATTAGGAATTATGGTTTCTATTGGGTCTTTTGTGAACATTATTTGTGACGGATCATTGTTTCTCATCATGGAGCATTGTTTTCATTTTTCAAGTTATTATTTATATTTTCATTGTTTTTATTATGCAAAAATCAGAAATTGACTGAAGACATAAGGTACCATAACATATGTAATGAGGTTGAATGACCAACCAACCCTTCGTTTCCCGGTTACTTAGAGGACTTAACTTGAAATCTCTCAAGTATGAATCTTCTTTTTAGACCAAATCGATAGTACT
Source organism: Cinnamomum chago (assembly GCA_038049695.1). Lineage (NCBI taxonomy): Eukaryota > Viridiplantae > Streptophyta > Magnoliopsida > Laurales > Lauraceae > Cinnamomum > Cinnamomum chago. The sequence continues at coordinate 59,525,730 of CP142462.1, read as the reverse complement.
TTTGTAATTTTGTCCTTTTGATGTTGAGCTTTTACGCCCTTTGATATAACATCATCTCTCTACTTAATGCAAATATCACCATTTGAGGAAAAAAAATCGCAATTCAAGTTGAATTATTTAATTTAATCAGGTAATTGCACAGTTTGGACAGCTATGGGCATGGCAAATAGCCAACAAAGCTTTGTTACAATGGGCATACAACTAAATTTTTCTGGGATCCGGGTGGATTCCAAGTTGTGTTGCCAGTAGGGTAATTTCTTTTTCTTTTTGTTTGTTTTTGTGGGTGTTGTCTAACCATTGACTAGGTTCGAAAAAGCTTCACGTTCTCCGGTGTCTTCATTTTACCCTCGATTACTTTTTTTCCTCATGTTTTATATTCTTTTGCATTGCATGCATAACATGAGGATGATGTTCATCATAGGTTTGGGGATGGGGACAAGCACACTTGTCTATTTTTTAGACAATTTTCACACACCTTTTGCTTTATTTTCTATATTTAGTAAGTTTTTTAAATTTCTTACCAGAATTTTTGCTGTTTATCTTTGGCTTTTTAGATTTTCTTAGAGAAATTTTTTGAGAGAATCTTCAATGAACGGAAGATAGCTTGAAACCTAAAGAGAAGATTTCTTCAAGTTTTACAAATTGTGTGTTTAATTCTCTGAAGAATACAGAGAAAGAAAATACTTGTTCTAGAGCTAAACATGTGATTGACACACATGAAGTCTGTACCTGAGCTCATATGCTAACAATTTGTTGCGACATTATTGTTGCAATAAATGAAAAGGAGACTAACATAATAATAAAAAGGATGCCCAGTGGTATCATCTTCATTTTAGTGCTAGCAACTCTGAGGTAATTGTTGGCTTATGGCCCATGTGGCCCAATCATAATGGCCATGAAAGAGCCTCATATTGTCATTGATTCAGTCAATTGTTTACTTGTAATAGTCCCATGATTATAAGTAACTGCCCCATGGATATTAATAGGGAGCCGTTTTCACCGGATTTAAGGAATCCAAAAGAGTCTATAAAAGCATAGTGGTTGTATCTGTTGTAGAGATGATTAGATGAAGAAACTTACAGCAATAGGTCTGAGATAGATCTTGGATGTTGGGGATTGCCAGCCTCACGACATGCTTCCAATCACTACCCGGGATTAGTTTACAACAATCTTATCCTTGTTCTGCTATACCTCTTAGTCCACGTCAAGGGAAAAATGTTTTCGTTTTACATGTATGATTTGTCAGGTCCAAAGCAAGATGTGATTTTGGTGCATAACTGCATATTATTATAAGTATCTGCTGTCATTTCATGACATATATGTTTTTGTGTAGCCTCTAGAAAAGAGGATTGATAAGCAAATATCATGACTACATTCAAAATCCTCTCATCTCATTACATTTTCTTACATGTCTTTGGCCTTTTGTTGCAGCCTTGGTCACATCATTCAATCTTGAGATTGGAATCACCGGTGCTATACTGACGAAATTGGATGGAGATTCTAGAGGTGGAGCAGCTTTAAGTGTTAGAGAGGTTTGGCTTCTTCACTCAAGGAGTATTCAGCTTTCTTCTAAAATTTCTTTTTCCTTGCAACAAGAATTATTCAGGCATACGCTCTCTGTTAAGTAGTTAGTTTGCTGCACCTTTAACGCCTAGGCATTTTGGGTGTATTGATTAGCAAGTTGAGATGGAATCACAGCCAACACGTCCCTGGTTCGAATCCGTGCAGGGCAAAAAAAAGCCACATGCCGCATCTTGTGTGTGGGGGCATGTGCGCAGGGCAAAGAGGCCCCATGCCATGTCTTGGGTAGGCGCGAGCTTTGAGTTCGGGCGGGACCCCACCCAAGGGGGGTGTTAAGTAGTTAGTTTGCCACACCTTTAACACATGCATTTTGGGTGTATTGGTTAGCAACTTGAGACTCTCCATGCTCCATTGCATTAACTCTGTGTTATGCATATGGATTATATCCTATGTTACAAGGACGTGTCATTTTCATCTTTTTCTAACATGTTGATGCCTGTCAACATGGATGCACATGTTTGACACTCTTGGAAGCCTTATCATTGTTATTTTCTGAGATGATGGCATTTTATGAAACCTTATTTTGGCAGTGTAGTTTAGTAGCAAAGCAGCAGCAATTAGTATATCGTACTAGTTTTATATTTTATAGGGGGGCCCTTGATAATGAAAGAAGACTCTAAGTTAGGGGTGGTGATGGGTACCCATTTACTTGAACTGGACCTGGCCCTAACCATGGAATGGAAATAGGGTTTACTTATTTTGGACCCATTAATTTTTAGGAGTGGGTTTAGGTCTACTGTGTTGGACCCAAACATATTTGTAGGTTTGGGTCCATATGGTTGCAGACCAGATACCAAACCTGAAATGGATATATATACATAAGACATACTATATACATACGTACATACAGGTAATATTCCATATAAATCTATATTATTTGTGCATAACTTCTCACTTTATAATAGCTCAGTTCAACTCAAGTAGGCTCGAGATCAAGCTTGGCTCATCGTCTCATAAGCTAAGCACAAGCTAAGGTCGGATCAGCCCGACTCAACCTGAGCTTGGCCTGTTAAGAGATTGACTAGGCTCGAGTCACGCTCGGCTTTTTAAAGTATAAATTTCTTGGTAAAATGACATAATATTATTATTATATTTATAAGAATCAATTTATTCAGGCATCTTACTAAATATATTCAAAATTAATAAGAAACTTTACTTTTTAGTGAAAGAAAACTTCATTTACAACTTTTTTTTGAAAATAATCCTATGGGGCATAATAACATCAGAAATGGTCATGTCCTCACAAAAAACTATATTGTGGACATTGTTAACCACCCACATGTATATTTAATTGACCCTAGTTTGACTCTTCTTTCATTGTTGATCTTTAAGGCCTTAAAATATACACCTGTTGAGATCCAACTATGTTGTTTTTAGGCTATTTCTCATCTATGCATAGACCTTTATCCCTTTCTTTCTCCTATATTTTGTCAACAAAAAGAGGACCACAATTAAAGGTGCCCCAATGGTGCTCAAGTGAGTGGTGCCATCGATGTTAATTAAATGTTTTAGTCATGGTTGACTCAAGTTCAAACTTGACATTCATTGTCAAATCTAGCTCAACTGCTGTTTGTTGGGCTTGATTTCTATTCAAGCCTAAGCTCAACTTGAGCATGTTTTAGTGTTGTAAGGCCTAGCTTGGCTATTCAACCCAGCATTAGCTGGGCTAAGTTTGGCCTCAAGCTCAAGGTGGCTTGTTTAATGTTCAAGCCATGCTCAAGCTGGGTTAAGCTTGGCTTATTTACATTGCCTGCATGTACTTCTCAAAAGAGGAGAAAACAAATCCCATGTACTCTTAGAGGCCCATGGTATTGCCTGGTTGCTTGATAAAGAATGCATGTTGAGGGCCCAGAATCGCAGGCTCACTTTCGGATCGTTCCAACCCCCAACCTAACCCAATCATCTACGTTTTCTCCTCAACAGAATTTATGTCTGAGTAAAATAAAAGGAAATGAAATGAAGGCTGCATCTGTGCATGGCTCTTCAGTGAAAGTCCTACAAGAACAATTGGGCCTTTTCTTTTCCCTGTTTTGGGTGTCATGTATAGATTGAGGCTGGTCCCAAGTGATGTGAAACTTTTATTCTCTCAAGTTTCCACATATCCTCTTATTCCTTGAGATCATTAGAACTGCTGCTCATGTAGTTTCACACAAAAGCCACCTTTGTTGTTCACCCTATTGGAACTACTATATATTTGGACAGTCTCAATCACTAGAAGCTTATGAAACTTCCTCTTGATGCTTGGCCTGGTTATTCTTGCTTGCATATAATCAAAACATTGAAATCGAGCATTCTGTCATTATTGAGTCTCAATAGATGATCAAGCTGTCTACACTCTCAGTCGTGCAATCTATGGCACAATATGAACTTGAGCTTCTGATGAAGTATGACCTGTAAGTATGCACTTTCTTAGTCACCACAGGCAGTTTCTCATTTCACACTCTTCATTGCCATTTAATCATTTTTTCTCTTTTATATAAATAATACATTTTTTTTCTTTTAGACTTTTCTTTCTAATAATATGTTTTCAACCCGATTGTGAATACTTAAGAGGAATTCAATGGATAGAATTCACATGAAACAGTCAAAACACTTAGAGGAACATCCAGTTTTACTGGTGAGGTACCTTCGCTTGAATCAAAGACTACTAGATTGTGAATACTGAATACACATTAGCCTATCACATGGCATTAACATAAATATAAGCAAAAGGGGAGATACTGATGTAAATCAACATACTAAGCATCAGTTAAAATAGACTGTTTACAGTTAACATTGATGAAAGATAAATAATAGAAAAGACATAAAGACCATGCATCAAAACAGTATGCATGCCAATGTTGTTTGCAATTAATAATCTACATATTGTCATCATTATAACTTGAAGGCTTATCTCATCTATCTAGAGTTGCATTGCTTAATTCTACTTTCCTCCCTTTCCTAGTCACTCCCAAATCTGACACGTCACTTCTAGCTACATTTTCTTTAAAGTCCTTATCAATCTCCCCTTCTCATTGTTACCTGTACATGAAACACTTGCTGATTTTAATCTTCCAAACACAAGCTCAGGCTGTCTTGCATGACATTCATAATGGATTACCATCTGGTTTCTAAAAATAGTTGCTTGAAATTTTGGTACACATGAGCTCACTGTCAGTGTTGTTGATCGGCTGATCTTGTTTTACAAATCAATCAGTATATTTATCGTTCTATTTATGCAGGGGCTAGTGACCCAATGGCCACTGTCACTAGAATGGATGACCTCTCTTCTCCTATGAATTATCTTGCATTGACAGAGAATGGATACAGTATGAGTGATCGAGTAGGACCATCAATCGTAAATGATCAATGTCTAAAGCAGCTGAATTATCAGCACACAGGGGTGTCTGATATCACTATGAAGTCCATTGTGACCTGTTTGTCAGCAAAAGCAAGTGCACTTGTGCATGATCATGACTTTCTGGACTTCTTCAGGAAGGATGTAGTCCATCCCACAACTAAATCTCTGGTTGCAGGCTCCTCATGCATGAGTACAACATCTGTTCATTCTTTATCTGCACCTATGCTGAATTCCACAACATACAATCAATGTTCACATCGAGGCAGTCATTCCCATTTGGATACAGGACCTTTGAATGATTTCAGTTTGAACCCACAACCTATAATTCAAGGATATGCAGCTCCAACATCAATCCCTTCATTTCAGGGCATTCACACAGCATCAGGAAGGCAGACAGCTGTATCAACCCAAGTATCTTCATCTGCCCCGGATACCTCAATTGAGGTTCCAGATCATAGCCTATTTAAGGTGAGGGGATCTGTCAAAAAGGAAAGTGATGGTTCACTTGATAGACTTGTGGGTCACAAAAAGGATGCTCATTTTGATGAAAAAATGGCCAAGGAAAAAGGGATTTCGGGTGATGGCAGTGATTTACAACCTTATGATCCCCCGAGGAAAAACTTGAATGTTAATACAGAGCCTTCTCAATCAAGCAAACCAGAAAAGACTAGTAGTGGAAGAGGAATGTCTGCAACCCGTAAAAAGAACTATGATCCTGATGTAATTTTAAAAGTTAATGGGAAGCTCTATCAGAAGCTTGGCAAGATAGGCAGTGGAAGAAGTAGTGAGGTTCATAAAGTCATAGCATCAGATTGCACCATCTATGCCCTTAAAAGTATTAAGCTTAAGGGTCATGATTATACTACTGCTTATGGGTTCTGTCAGGAGATCAAGTATCTAAACAAGTTAAAGGGAGAGAGAAATATTATTCAACTCGTTGACTATGAGGTACCAACATTAATTCAAAATATGGTGTTTGGTTTTTTTATTTTTATTTTTAGTTTAATATCGGCATTTTTTATATTGATTTACATTTCATTTGCTGCATTTATTGTGGATATTGGTGGTATTGGTGGTTTGACTTTGATCAAGACTACTCTTGCACATTGGACATATATGCTTCTTAGGACTCTATGCTGGAGGATGTCATGAATGGCACCATGACTATTCAGTCACACTCACTGGAGGTAATATTATAGGCTGGTGAAAACAGCTTTAGAAGAAAAGTCGATGCTTACATCAGATGAACTTCGGGTTAATGAATCTGAGAGAAGATACTATTATGCTGAGTATAACTATCTTGCTGCCAGTTGCAATATGAGGTGTGAGGCTTATGCATTCTTGAACACCAATAAAGTGGTGGCCCCTGTAACTCAGCCAAACCCGTCGCCCCAATTGATCCCGGCAACTTCGCCTATCCCACCTAAAGGTATGTCCATTCTTAATTTCTAATAACCAATTGAAGCGCTGATCTTATTTGTTGTTAGAATCTTCGTTCCTTTTACGTTCTAGTATTTGGATGGATGTGTCAAAACAGAGAATGCCCCTTTTTAGTTGTTATCTATATTCAATTTCTCATTCTAATTCAAGGATATTTTTTGGTATCTCCTCTCAACTCCTTATTACAAATGTAAATCAGTGGTCCTGTTCCTCCTATATGCGTTAGAATTATCATCCCTCATTGTTTTTTTGTTGGATTCCTCAAAACAAAGGATGCCCCTTTTCTTACTTGTTATCTATAATCGAAGTACCCATTAGAATTGCAAGTTACCTTTTGTTATGTAATTTATTCATTACCAGATAAAAATGAAAAAATTATAATCCTCTGAATCTGCGATAGAATTTTCATTTCTTCTTATGTAGACTGCAGTTCTTTCTACGATGCAGTAAAACAGAGGATCGTTTGTTGTTTTGAGATTTTTGCCTACATTCAGTCACTCATGAGAATTGTAAGATATGACTTGGCATTGAAAAACTCATTAATCAGTTGTTTTAAAGACAAAAGAACATCTTACAATCTCTGACTGAAAATGGAAGAAAAAATGTTCATGATAAAATGGTTGTCTAGATGGCATTGGCATTGCGGGAAAAGTTAAACTGGAGTTATAATAAAGTCATTTGATAGAATCATAGAACTATGTACGTCCAAAAATGAATGTTATACTGCTTTGTACCAAAAATATTGTTTGATGATTGGCTGGGATTGCATGTTCAATCTGACTTTCTAGATCACTTACAAGTCTAGCACATAAATTTTAGTATATATGTGGCTCGCTGCTTGCAAAGAAAATGAAATATTAGGTTACTCATATATCTGAAGCAATTTTTGCTTGCAATTTTTACTCATATATCAGATCCATATGAGACATTCTAGATTTTCTTAGCATGAAAGCCCCTTTTCCTTCTTCTGTTGACCAATACAATACCAAACAAAGAAATCAACTAAAGGGTTGCTGGCGGGCAGAGGGTCTGGGTGGGTGGAGGCAGGGGCCGTGGGGGAAGAGGGAGGACTGGCCTGCATAAAGAGAGATGAAGAGAAAGATCATACCTTCGCTTGCTGCAGTTGCAAGAAGAAGACGATTCTGTAGAAAGGTTTGGCTATCTCCAGTTGCAAGAAGAAGACGATTCCGAAGATTGGTTTGGATTTCTGCAGTTGCAAGAAGAAGACGATTCCGAAGGAGGGTTTGGCTTGCTGCAGTTGCAAGAAGAACAAGATTTGGAATAAGGGTTTGGCTTGCTGCAGTTGTAAGAAGAAGAAATTCAGAAGAAGGGTTTAGATACAGCAGGAGGATACACGGGCATGAGTCTTTTATAGATCCCATGGCCCACCAAAAATTAGGTTTAGTTCACCCAATATAATACCAGCCGCTAAAAATTTATCTTTAGCCTCAAAAGCATAGGCCGCCGCAAAAAATTAGACGTTAAAAACTAAAACATTTTAATTTCTACCAAAATTTGACACCATTAGAGTGGTATTTATACAGGCAACCACTGCTACGAGCGTCGCTAAAAGTAAATTAAAATTGACTTACGGACTCAAAATACAGGCCTTATGTGTTTTTTTCAAGTTGGGTGGAGGCTTTCCTTATATATGAGTCTGACCCTCGATGCATGAATAACTACCATACGTTTATAAGGTATCGTCAAAACAAAAATTTCTAAACAAAATATTAGGATACCCCATAATTAAATGTGTTTGATCATTTTGAACGACTCTGATTATCCATATGTGGGCACGAGTGGGACTCCAAAAAAGTTCCCACCATACTCCGCTAGAAGCTATTGTAGTTGCCCCTAGAATAAAAAAATAAAAACCCATGAAAGAGGCAAAGAGTTGGGATTAAATCAAAGCGATTAAAACGGAGTGCATGCGCATATTATTTTGGCAAAAAAGAATAAAAAATAAATGGGGCTTTGCGGACGCAGACCTGTGCATCGCCAGTAGGCAAAATAATTGTATGTTTTCCACAACTTTTTCCAATATGGTCTTACTTGTGTTGGTAAAAGTAACAATTCTCTGTGACTTTTGCCAACGCAGTCCAAATATGCATCGGAAATAAGACTTTTGCCAACGACAATTTTCACTGCGTCAACAAATAGTGTCGGAAAAGTTTTTCCACGGCTTTTGCCAACACGGTCTTACTTGGGTCAGTAAAAGCAACAATTCTCCTTAACTTTTGCCAACGCAACTTTTCACTGCGTCGGAAAATAGTGTCGGGAAGGTAAGTTTGTCATAAATACGGCTTTGGGGACGCAACTCAAATGTTGGCAATGGTATGAATAAAAACTTAAACATTTCCCAACGCACACTTGTGCGTCGCCACTAGGCAAGATAATTGCCAACACATTATTGCATCGCCATTAGAAAAAAATGTGTTGGCAAAAATTTCCCTCTCTTTTGGGGGTTTTTTTTTGTTGGCGCCAATGTGGTTTACATAGCTTTTGCTAACGCAGTCTTACTTGCGTCAGTAAAAGTAGCATTTTTTTTTACTTTTGCCAACGCAGTCCAAATTTGCGTTGGAAATAATACTTTTGCCAACGCAAATTTTCACTGCGTCGTCAAATAGTGTCGGGAAAGGTGCAGTTTGTTGTAGTGTGCTCTCTGTAACGATTAATTTCAAATGTCTAAGTGTTTTAATTGCTTATCGAAGTTGGTAACTTACAATACAATACATGAGCGTGTGTACTCTTGTCTTGTGGTACTCTCTGTAACGATTAATTTCAAATGTCTAAGTGTTTTAATCGCTGATTGAAGTTGGTAACTTACAACACAATACAATTTATGTATATGAGTGTGTGTCCGATCCTATACATACACCTATACATTCTTTGTCACTGCCCCTTATCATTTTTTTATAATAACTTTTATTTTTTCTTGTCATTTTATTTTTTCTAGTCCTTTTATTTTTTTTCAAGTCCTTTTATTTTTTTTTTTCTAGTCCTTTTATTTTCCTGTCCTTTTTTTTTTTTTTTTCTAGTCTTTTTATTTGTCTAGCCTGGTTTGTTGGTTTCAGGGCATAGGAAGTGAAGATCTGAGATTGCATTACACGATCTAGAAGAGCGAAAGGCTTCCTAGTGGGCTCGGGTTCCTGGTATAGGTATAAGAAAGCCAATAGAGCTAAATAGAGGTAGACTGTACTTCTATGCGTACTGAGCTGAGGTGCTAATGCTTCCCGCAAGGATAAACTATCTTAGTCATACTTCCTTGATAAGTGAGACTTCCGCGAAAGGAGTCGAGAACTACATATCTCTGATACCTTCTTCCTTGGTCTGGGAGATAGGTTATGTAGGCGTACAACTGTTCCTAGGTTGTATTCGATCACGAATGGCTAAAGAATCGATTAGTAGTAGTATGCCTGATATTGCCAGAAGACCTTCTCTTCTTTCTCTTTGAAATTGGAAGAGGTTCTTGAAAGAAAAAAAAAAGTTTATTAGGCCTGGGCAATTCCTTTGAGTTTCATTCTTGCTCACTTATTGCTTGGTCAGCCTTTTCTTGACCAACTACCTAATACTACGCAGGCTCATCAAACAGCGCTTTTTAGCTTTCTTCAGGATTTGGCCCGAACTGTTCGGCAGATTCCCACGCGTTTCGCACCCGTTCGCCACTTTGTTTTCAACTGTTCCCTGCAAACGAAGGCTAAGAGCCATCTGGCTCGAAAGCTGGAGTGCGCTGTAGTTTTTCAGCAGGGCGGGGGAATGACTTAGAAGCTTGTGTATGGAAAACTATTACCAAAAGCTGAAGAACTAGCATCAGATACATTAGGGGATTTCCAATCCACCCCGGATTTCAGACTTAAATGTGAACTGATGGTTTTGATGTCCCTATCCCTACTGATGAATCTGCTTATTTTTTTAGTCCATTTATTTTTCTGAGTCCTTTTATTTTTTTTGTATACCTTTTATTTTTTTTTCTAGTCCTTTTATTTTTCGAGTCCTTTTATTTTTCTAGTCATTTTAGTTTTAATCAAGTCCTTTTATTTTTTTTTCTAGTCCTTTTATTTTTCAAGTCCTTTTATTTTCCAGTCCTCTCATTTTTCTGAGTCCTTATATTTTTCTAAGTCCTTTTCTTTTTCTTAGTGATTTTATTTTTTCTCTATACCTTTTATTTTTTTTCTAGTCCTTTTATTTTTATAAGTCCTTTTATTTTTTTGAGTCCGTTTATTTTTCTAATCCTTTTATTTTTATAGTCGTTTTATTTTTCTAGTCGTTTTATTTTTCCAGCACTTTTATTTTTCTAGTCCTTTTATTTTTCCAGTCCTTTTATTTTTTCTAGTCCTTTTATTTTTCTGAGTCCTTTTATTTTTTTTCAAGTCCTTTTATTTTTTTTCTAGTCCTTTTATTTTTCTGGTCCTTTTATTTTTCCAGTCCTTTTATTTTTTTTCTAGTCTTTTTATTTTTCTAGTCCTTTTATTTTGCTAGTCCTTTTATTTTTCTGAGTCCTTTTATTTTTCTAGTCCTTTTATTTTTCGAGTCCTTTTATTTTTTCTAGTCCTTTTATTTTTCTAGTCCTTTTATTTTTTTGAGTCCTTTTATTTTTCTGAGTCATTTTATTTTTTTTTCAAGTCCTTTTATTTTTTTTCTAGTCCTTTTATTTTTCGAGTCCTTTTATTTTTTCTAGTCCTTTTTTTTCCTAGTCCTTTTATTTTTCTGAGTCCTTTTATTTTTCTGAGTCTTTTTATTTATTTTTCCATACCTTTTATTTTTTTTCTAGTCCTTTTATTTTTTTGAGTACTTTTATTTTTTTGAGTACTTTTATTTTTTTGAGTCCTTTTATTTTTCTTAGTCCTTTTATTTTTCTAGTCTTTTTATTTTTCCAGCACTTTAAATTTTCTAGTCCTTTTATTTTTTCTTGTCATTTTATTTTTTCTAGTCCTTTTATTTTTTTTCAAGTCCTTTTATTTTTTTTTCTAGTCCTTTTATTTTCCTGTCCTTTTATTTTTTTTTCTAGTCTTTTTATTTGTCTAGCCTGGTTTGTTGGTTTCAGGGCATAGGAAGTGAAGATCTGAGATTGCATTACACGATCTAAAAGAACGAAAGGCTTCCTAGTGGGCTCGGGTTCCTGGTATAGGTATAAGAAAGCCAATAGAGCTAAATAGAGGTAGACTGTACTTCTATGCGTACTGAGCTGAGGTGCTAATGCTTCCCGTAAGGATAAACTATCTTAGTCATACTTCCTTGATAAGTGAGACTTCCGCGAAAGGAGTCGAGAACTACATATCTCTGATACCTTCTTCCTTGGTCTGGGAGATAGGTTATGTAGGCGTACAGCTGTTCCTAGGTTGTATTCGATCACGAATGGCTAAAGAATCGATTAGTAGTAGTATGCCTGATATTGCCAGAAGACCTTCTCTTCTTTCTCTTTGAAATTGGAAGAGGTTCTTGAAAAAAAAAAAGTTTATTAGGCCTGGGCAATTCCTTTGAGTTTCATTCTTGCTCACTTATTGCTTGGTCAGCCTTTTCTTGACCAACTACCTAATACTACGCAGGCTCATCAAACAGCGCTTTTTAGCTTTCTTCAGGATTTGGCCCGAACTGTTCGGCAGATTCCCACGCGTTTCGCACCCGTTCGCCACTTTGTTTTCAACTGTTCCCAGCAAACGAAGGCTAAGAGCCATCTGGCTCGAAAGCTGGAGTGCGCTGTAGTTTTTCTGCAGGGCGGGGGAATGACTTAGAAGCTCGTGTATGGAAAACTATTACCAAAAGCTGAAGAACTAGCATCAGATACATTAGGGGATTTCCAATCCACCCCGGATTTCAGACTTAAATGTGAACTGATGGTTTTGATGTCCCTATCCCTACTGATGAATCTGCTTATTTTTTTAGTCCATTTATTTTTCTGAGTCCTTTTATTTTTTTTCTATACCTTTTATTTTTTTTCTAGTCCTTTTGTTTTTCGAGTCCTTTTATTTTTCTAGTCCTTTTAGTTTTAATCAAGTCCTTTTATTTTTTTTTTAGTCCTTTTATTTTTCAAGTCCTTTTATTTTTCCAGTCCTCTTATTTTTCTGAGTCCTTATATTTTTCTAAGTCCTTTTATTTTTCTTAGTGATTTTATTTTTTCTCTATACCTTTTATTTTTTTTCTAGTCCTTTTATTTTTATAAGTCCTTTTATTTTTTTGAGTCCTTTTATTTTTCTATTCCTTTTATTTTTATAGTCGTTTTATTTTTCTAGTCGTTTTATTTTTCCAGCACTTTTATTTTTCTAGTCCTTTTATTTTTCCAGTCCTTTTATTTTTTCTAGTCCTTTTATTTTTCTGAGTCCTTTTATTTTTTTTCAAGTCCTTTTATTTTTTTTCTAGTCCTTTTATTTTTCTGGTCCTTTTATTTTTCCAGTCCTTTTATTTTTTTTCTAGTCTTTTTATTTTTCTAGTCCTTTTATTTTGCTAGTCCTTTTATTTTTCTGAGTCCTTTTATTTTTCTAGTCCTTTTATTTTTCGAGTCCTTTTATTTTTCTAGTCCTTTTATTTTTTTGAGTCCTTTTATTTTTCTGAGTCATTTTTTTTTTCAAGTCCTTTTATTTTTTTTCTAGTCCTTTTATTTTTCCAATCCTTTTATTTTGCTAGTCCTTTTATTTTTCTGAGTTCTTTTATTTTTCTAGTCCTTTTACTTTTCGAGTCCTTTTATTTTTTCTAGTCCTTTTTTTTCCTAGTCCTTTTATTTTTCTGAGTCCTTTTATTTTTCTAGTCCTTTTATTTTTCTGAGTCTTTTTATTTATTTTTCCATACCTTTTATTTTTTTTCTAGTCCTTTTATTTTTTTGAGTACTTTTATTTTTTTGAGTACTTTTATTTTTTTGAGTCCTTTTATTTTTCTTAGTCCTTTTATTTTTCTAGTCTTTTTATTTTTCCAGCACTTTAAATTTTCTAGTCCTTTTATTTTTTCTTGTCATTTTATTTTTTCTAGTCCTTTTATTTTTTTTGAAGTCCTTTTATTTTTTTTTCTAGTCCTTTTATTTTCCTGTCCTTTTATTTTTTTTTCTAGTCTTTTTATTTGTCTAGCCCGGTTTGTTGGTTTCAGGGCATAGGAAGTGAAGATCTGAGATTGCATTACACGATCTAAAAGAACGAAAGGCTTCCTAGTGGGCTCGGGTTCCTGGTATAGGTATAAGAAAGCCAATAGAGCTAAATAGAGGTAGACTGTACTTCTATGCGTACTGAGCTGAGGTGCTAATGCTTCCCGCAAGGATAAACTATCTTAGTCATACTTCCTTGATAAGTGAGACTTCCGCGAAAGGAGTCGAGAACTACATATCTCTGATACCTTCTTCCTTGGTCTGGGAGATAGGTTATGTAGGCGTACAACTGTTCCTAGGTTGTATTCGATCACGAATGGCTAAAGAATCGATTAGTAGTAGTATGCCTGATATTGCCAGAAGACCTTCTCTTCTTTCTCTTTGAAATTGGAAGAGGTTCTTGAAAGAAAAAAAAAGTTTATTAGGCCTGGGCAATTCCTTTGAGTTTCATTCTTGCTCACTTATTGCTTGGTCAGCCTTTTCTTGACCAACTACCTAATACTACGCAGGCTCATCAAACAGCGCTTTTTAGCTTTCTTCAGGATTTGGCCCGAACTGTTCGGCAGATTCCCACGCGTTTCGCACCCGTTCGCCACTTTGTTTTCAACTGTTCCCTGCAAACGAAGGCTAAGAGCCTTCTGGCTCGAAAGCTGGAGTGCGCTGTAGTTTTTCAGCAGGGCGGGGGAATGACTTAGAAGCTCGTGTATGGAAAACTATTACCAAAAGCTGAAGAACTAGCATCAGATACATTAGGGGATTTCCAATCCACTCCGGATTTCAGACTTAAATGTGAACTGATGGTTTTGATGTCCCTATCCCTACTGATGAATCTGCTTATTTTTTTAGTCCATTTATTTTTCTGAGTCCTTTTATTTTTTTTCTATACCTTTTATTTTTTTTCTAGTCCTTTTATTTTTCTAGTCCTTTTATTTTTCGAGTCCTTTTATTTTTCTAGTCCTTTTAGTTTTAATCAAGTCCTTTTTTTTTTTTTAGTCCTTTTATTTTTCAAGTCCTTTTATTTTTCCAGTCCTCTTATTTTTCTGAGTCCTTATATTTTTCTAAGTCCTTTTATTTTTCTTAGTGATTTTATTTTTTCTCTATACCTTTTATTTTTTTTCTAGTCCTTTTATTTTTATAAGTCCTTTTATTTTTTTGAGTCCTTTTATTTTTCTATTCCTTTTATTTCTCTAGTCGTTTTATTTTTCTAGTCGTTTTATTTTTCCAGCACTTTTATTTTTCTAGTCCTTTTATTTTTCCAGTCCTTTTATTTTTTCTAGTCCTTTTATTTTTCTGAGTCCTTTTATTTTTTTTCAAGTCCTTTTATTTTTTTTCTAGTCCTTTTATTTTTCTGGTCCTTTTATTTTTCCAGTCCTTTTATTTTTTTTCTAGTCTTTTTATTTTTCTAGTCCTTTTATTTTGCTAGTCCTTTTATTTTTCTGAGTCCTTTTATTTTTCTAGTCCTTTTATTTTTCGAGTCCTTTTATTTTTTCTAGTCCTTTTATTTTTCTAGTCCTTTTATTTTTTTGAGTCCTTTTATTTTTCTGAGTCATTTTATTTTTTTTTCAAGTCGTTTTATTTTTTTTCTTGTCCTTTTATTTTTCCAATCCTTTTATTTTGCTAGTCCTTTTATTTTTCTGAGTTCTTTTATTTTTCTAGTCCTTTTATTTTTCGAGTCCTTTTATTTTTTCTAGTCCTTTTTTTTCCTAGTCCTTTTATTTTTCTGAGTCCTTTTATTTTTCTAGTCCTTTTATTTTTCTGAGTCATTTTATTTATTTTTCCATACCTTTTATTTTTTTTCTAGTCCTTTTATTTTTTTGAGTACTTTTATTTTTTTGAGTCCTTTTATTTTTCTTAGTCCTTTTATTTTTCTAGTCTTTTTATATTTCCAGCACTTTAAATTTTCTAGTCCTTTTATTTTTTCTTGTCATTTTATTTTTTCTAGTCCTTTTATTTTTTTTCAAGTCCTTTTATTTTTTTTTTCTAGTCCTTTTATTTTCCCGTCCTTTTATTTTTTTTTCTAGTCTTTTTATTTGTCTAGCCTGGTTTGTTTGTTTCAGGGCATAGGAAGTGAAGATCTGAGATTGCATTACACGATCTAGAAGAGCGAAAGGCTTCCTAGTGGGCTCGGGTTCCTGGTATAGGTATAAGAAAGCCAATAGAGCTAAATAGAGGTAGACTGTACTTCTATGCGTACTGAGCTGAGGTGCTAATGCTTCCCGCAAGGATAAACTATCTTAGTCATACTTCCTTGATAAGTGAGACTTCCGCGAAAGGAGTCGAGAACTACATATCTCTGATACCTTCTTCCTTGGTCTGGGAGATAGGTTATGTAGGCGTACAACTGTTCCTAGGTTGTATTCGATCACGAATGGCTAAAGAATCGATTAATAGTAGTATGCCTGATATTGCCAGAAGACCTTCTCTTCTTTCTCTTTGAAATTGGAAGAGGTTCTTGAAAAAAAAAAAGTTTATTAGGCCTGGGCAATTCCTTTGAGTTTCATTCTTGCTCACTTATTGCTTGGTCAGCCTTTTCTTGACCAACTACCTAATACTACGCAGGCTCATCAAACAGCGCTTTTTAGCTTTCTTCAGGATTTGGCCCGAACTGTTCGGCAGATTCCCACGCGTTTCGCACCCGTTCGCCACTTTGTTTTCAACTGTTCCCTGCAAACGAAGGCTAAGAGCCTTCTGGCTCGAAAGCTGGAGTGCGCTGTAGTTTTTCAGCAGGGCGGGGGAATGACTTAGAAGCTCGTGTATGGAAAACTATTACCAAAAGCTGAAGAACTAGCATCAGATACATTAGGGGATTTCCAATCCACTCCGGATTTCAGACTTAAATGTGAACTGATGGTTTTGATGTCCCTATCCCTACTGATGAATCTGCTTATTTTTTTAGTCCATTTATTTTTCTGAGTCCTTTTATTTTTTTTCTATACCTTTTATTTTTTTTCTAGTCCTTTTATTTTTCTAGTCCTTTTATTTTTCGAGTCCTTTTATTTTTCTAGTCCTTTTAGTTTTAATCAAGTCCTTTTTTTTTTTTTAGTCCTTTTATTTTTCAAGTCCTTTTATTTTTCCAGTCCTCTTATTTTTCTGAGTCCTTATATTTTTCTAAGTCCTTTTATTTTTCTTAGTGATTTTATTTTTTCTCTATACCTTTTATTTTTTTTCTAGTCCTTTTATTTTTATAAGTCCTTTTATTTTTTTGAGTCCTTTTATTTTTCTATTCCTTTTATTTCTCTAGTCGTTTTATTTTTCTAGTCGTTTTATTTTTCCAGCACTTTTATTTTTCTAGTCCTTTTATTTTTCCAGTCCTTTTATTTTTTCTAGTCCTTTTATTTTTCTGAGTCCTTTTATTTTTTTTCAAGTCCTTTTATTTTTTTTCTAGTCCTTTTATTTTTCTGGTCCTTTTATTTTTCCAGTCCTTTTATTTTTTTTCTAGTCTTTTTATTTTTCTAGTCCTTTTATTTTGCTAGTCCTTTTATTTTTCTGAGTCCTTTTATTTTTCTAGTCCTTTTATTTTTCGAGTCCTTTTATTTTTTCTAGTCCTTTTATTTTTCTAGTCCTTTTATTTTTTTGAGTCCTTTTATTTTTCTGAGTCATTTTATTTTTTTTTCAAGTCGTTTTATTTTTTTTCTTGTCCTTTTATTTTTCCAATCCTTTTATTTTGCTAGTCCTTTTATTTTTCTGAGTTCTTTTATTTTTCTAGTCCTTTTATTTTTCGAGTCCTTTTATTTTTTCTAGTCCTTTTTTTTCCTAGTCCTTTTATTTTTCTGAGTCCTTTTATTTTTCTAGTCCTTTTATTTTTCTGAGTCATTTTATTTATTTTTCCATACCTTTTATTTTTTTTCTAGTCCTTTTATTTTTTTGAGTACTTTTATTTTTTTGAGTCCTTTTATTTTTCTTAGTCCTTTTATTTTTCTAGTCTTTTTATATTTCCAGCACTTTAAATTTTCTAGTCCTTTTATTTTTTCTTGTCATTTTATTTTTTCTAGTCCTTTTATTTTTTTTCAAGTCCTTTTATTTTTTTTTTCTAGTCCTTTTATTTTCCCGTCCTTTTATTTTTTTTTCTAGTCTTTTTATTTGTCTAGCCTGGTTTGTTTGTTTCAGGGCATAGGAAGTGAAGATCTGAGATTGCATTACACGATCTAGAAGAGCGAAAGGCTTCCTAGTGGGCTCGGGTTCCTGGTATAGGTATAAGAAAGCCAATAGAGCTAAATAGAGGTAGACTGTACTTCTATGCGTACTGAGCTGAGGTGCTAATGCTTCCCGCAAGGATAAACTATCTTAGTCATACTTCCTTGATAAGTGAGACTTCCGCGAAAGGAGTCGAGAACTACATATCTCTGATACCTTCTTCCTTGGTCTGGGAGATAGGTTATGTAGGCGTACAACTGTTCCTAGGTTGTATTCGATCACGAATGGCTAAAGAATCGATTAATAGTAGTATGCCTGATATTGCCAGAAGACCTTCTCTTCTTTCTCTTTGAAATTGGAAGAGGTTCTTGAAAAAAAAAAAGTTTATTAGGCCTGGGCAATTCCTTTGAGTTTCATTCTTGCTCACTTATTGCTTGGTCAGCCTTTTCTTGACCAACTACCTAATACTACGCAGGCTCATCAAACAGCGCTTTTTAGCTTTCTTCAGGATTTGGCCCGAACTGTTCGGCAGATTCCCACGCGTTTCGCACCCGTTCGCCACTTTGTTTTCAACTGTTCCCTGCAAACGAAGGCTAAGAGCCTTCTGGCTCGAAAGCTGGAGTGCGCTGTAGTTTTTCAGCAGGGCGGGGGAATGACTTAGAAGCTCGTGTATGGAAAACTATTACCAAAAGCTGAAGAACTAGCATCAGATACATTACGGGATTTCCAATCCACCCCGGATTTCAGACTTAAATGTGAACTGATGGTTTTGATGTCCCTATCCCTAGTGATGAATCTGCATATTTCTTTAGTCCATTTATTTTTCTGAGTCCTTTTATTTTTTTTCTATACCTTTTATTTTTTTTCTAGTCCTTTTATTTTTCTAGTCCTTTTATTTTTCGAGTCCTTTTATTTTTCTAGTCCTTTTAGTTTTAATCAAGTCCTTTTATTTTTTTTTCTAGTCCTTTTATTTTTCAAGTCCTTTTATTTTTCCAGTCCTCTTATTTTTCTGAGTCCTTATATTTTTCTAAGTCCTTTTATTTTTCTTAGTGATTTTATTTTTTCTCTATACCTTTTATTTTTTTTCTAGTCCTTTTATTTTTATAAGTCCTTTTATTTTTTTGAGTCCTTTTATTTTTCTATTCCTTTTATTTTTATAGTCATTTTATTTTTCTAGTCGTTTTCTTTTTCCAGCACTTTTATTTTTCTAGTCCTTTTATTTTTCGAGTCCTTTTATTTTTTCTATTTCTTTTATTTTTCTGAGTCCTTTTATTTTTTTTCAAGTCCTTTTATTTTTTTTCTAGTCCTTTTATTTTTCTGGTCCTTTTATTTTTCCAGTCCTTTTATTTTTTTTCTAGTCTTTTTATTTTTCTAGTCCTTTTATTTTGCTAGTCCTTTTATTTTTCTGAGTCCTTTTATTTTTCTAGTCCTTTTATTTTTCGAGTCCTTTTATTTTTTCTAGTCCTTTTATTTTTCTAGTCCTTTTATTTTTTTGAGTCCTTTTATTTTTCTGAGTCATTTTATTTTTTTTTCAAGTCCTTTTATTTTTTTTCTAGTCCTTTTATTTTTCTAGTCCTTTTATTTTTCCAATCCTTTTATTTTGCTAGTCCTTTTATTTTTCTGAGTTCTTTTATTTTTCTAGTCCTTTTATTTTTTGAGTCCTTTTATTTTTTCTAGTCCTTTTTTTTCCTAGTCCTTTTATTTTTCTGAGTCCTTTTATTTTTCTAGTCCTTTTATTTTTCTGAGTCTTTTTATTTATTTTTCCATACCTTTTATTTTTTTTCTAGTCCTTTTATTTTTTTGAGTACTTTTATTTTTTTGAGTACTTTTATTTTTTTGAGTCCTTTTATTTTTCTTAGTCCTTTTATTTTTCTAGTCTTTTTATTTTTCCAGCACTTTAAATTTTCTAGTCCTTTTATTTTTTCTTGTCATTTTATTTTTTCTAGTCCTTTTATTTTTTTTCAAGTCCTTTTTTTTTTTTCTAGTCCTTTTATTTTCCTGTCCTTTTATTTTTTTTCTAGTCTTTTTATTTGTCTAGCCTGGTTTGTTGGTTTCAGGGCATAGGAAGTGAAGATCTGAGATTGCATTACACGATCTAGAAGAGCGAAAGGCTTCCTAGTGGGCTCGGGTTCCTGGTATAGGTATAAGAAAGCCAATAGAGCTAAATAGAGGTAGACTGTACTTCTATGCGTACTGAGCTGAGGTGCTAATGCTTCCCGCAAGGATAAACTATCTTAGTCATACTTCCTTGATAAGTGAGACTTCCGCGAAAGGAGTCGAGAACTACATATCTCTGATACCTTCTTCCTTGGTCTGGGAGATAGGTTATGTAGGCGTACAACTGTTCCTAGGTTGTATTCGATCACGAATGGCTAAAGAATCGATTAGTAGTAGTATGCCTGATATTGCCAGAAGACCTTCTCTTCTTTCTCTTTGAAATTGGAAGAGGTTCTTGAAAGAAAAAAAAAAGTTTATTAGGCCTGGGCAATTCCTTTGAGTTTCATTCTTGCTCACTTATTGCTTGGTCAGCCTTTTCTTGACCAACTACCTAATACTACGCAGGCTCATCAAACAACGCTTTTTAGCTTTCTTCAGGATTTGGCCCGAACTGTTCGGCAGATTCCCACGCGTTTCGCACCCGTTCGCCACTTTGTTTTCAACTGTTCCCTGCAAACGAAGGCTAAGAGCCATCTGGCTCGAAAGCTGGAGTGCGCTGTAGTTTTTCAGCAGGGCGGGGGAATGACTTAGAAGCTCGTGTATGGAAAACTATTTCCAAAAGCTGAAGAACTAGCATCAGATACATTAGGGGATTTCCAATCCACTCCGGATTTCAGACTTAAATGTGAACTGATGGTTTTGATGTCCCTATCCCTACTGATGAATCTGCTTATTTTTTTAGTCCATTTATTTTTCTGAGTCCTTTAATTTTTTTTCTATACCTTTTATTTTTTTTCTAGTCCTTTTATTTTTCAAGTCCTTTTATTTTTCTAGTCCTTTTAGTTTTAATCAAGTCCTTTTATTTTTTTTTCTAATCCTTTTATTTTTCAAGTCCTTTTATTTTTCCAGTCCTCTTATTTTTCTGAGTCCTTATATTTTTCTAAATCCTTTTATTTTTCTTAGTGATTTTATTTTTTCTCTATACCTTTTATTTTTTTTCTAGTCCTTTTATTTTTATAAGTCCTTTTATTTTTTTGAGTCCTTTTATTTTTCTATTCCTTTTATTTTTATAGTCGTTTTATTTTTCTAGTCGTTTTATTTTTCCAGCACTTTTATTTTTCTAGTCCTTTTATTTTTCCAGTCCTTTTATTTTTCTATTCCTTTTATTTTTCTGAGTCCTTTTATTTTTTTTCAAGTCCTTTTATTTTTTTTCTAGTCCTTTTATTTTTCTGGTCCTTTTATTTTTCCAGTCCTTTTATTTTTTTTCTAGTCTTTTTATTTTTCTAGTCCTTTTATTTTGCTAGTCCTTTTATTTTTCTGGGTCCTTTTATTTTTCTAGTCCTTTTATTTTTCGAGTCCTTTTATTTTTTCTAGTCCTTTTATTTTTCTAGTCCTTTTATTTTTTTGAGTCCTTTTATTTTTCTGAGTCATTTTATTTTTTTTTCAAGTCCTTTTATTTTTTTTCTAGTCCTTTTATTTTTCTAGTCCTTTTATTTTTCCAATCCTTTTATTTTGCTTGTCCATTTATTTTTCTGAGTCCTTTTATTTTTTTTTCTATACCTTTTATTTTTTTTCTAGTCCTTTTATTTTTCTAGTCCTTTTATTTTTCGAGTCCTTTTATTTTTCTAGTCCTTTTAGTTTTAATCAAGTCCTTTTATTTTTTTTTCTAGTCCTTTTATTTTTCAAGTCCTTTTATTTTTCCAGTCCTCTTATTTTTCTGAGTCCTTATATTTTTCTAAGTCCTTTTATTTTTCTTAGTGATTTTATTTTTTCTCTATACCTTTTATTTTTTTTCTAGTCCTTTTATTTTTATAAGTCCTTTTATTTTTTTGAGTCCTTTTATTTTTCTATTCCTTTTATTTTTATAGTCGTTTTATTTTTCCAGCACTTTTATTTTTCTAGTCCTTTTATTTTTCCAGTCCTTTTATTTTTTCTATTTCTTTTATTTTTCTGAGTCCTTTTATTTTTTTTCTAGTCCTTTTATTTTTCTGGTCCTTTTATTTTTCCAGTCCTTTTATTTTTTTTCTAGTCTTTTTATTTTTCTAGTCCTTTTATTTTGCTAGTCCTTTTATTTTTCTGAGTCCTTTTATTTTTCTAGACTTTTTATTTTTCGAGTCCTTTTATTTTTTCTAGTCCTTTTATTTTTCTAGTCCTTTTATTTTTTTGAGTCCTTTTATTTTTCTGAGTCATTTTATTTTTTTTTCAAGTCCTTTTATTTTTTTTCTAGTCCTTTTATTTTTCTAGTCCTTTTATTTTTCCAATCCTTTTATTTTGCTAGTCCTTTATTTTTCTGAGTTCTTTTTTTTTTCTAGTCCTTTTATTTTTCGAGTCCTTTTATTTTTTCTAGTCCTTTTTTTTCCTAGTCCTTTTATTTTTCTGAGTCCTTTTATTTTTCTAGTCCATTTATTTTTCTGAGTCTTTTTATTTATTTTTCCATAGCTTTTATATTTTTTCTAGTCCTTTTATTTTTATGAGTACTTTTATTTTTTTGAGTACTTTTATTTTTTTGAGTCCTTTTATTTTTCTTAGTCCTTTTATTTTTCTAGTCTTTTTATTTTTCCAGCACTTTAAATTTTCTAGTCCTTTTATTTTTTCTTGTCATTTTATTTTTTCTAGTCCTTTTATTTTTTTTCAAGTCCTTTTATTTTTTTTTCTAGTCCTTTTATTTTCCTGTCCTTTTATTTTTTTTTCTAGTCTTTTTATTTGTCTAGCCTGGTTTGTTGGTTTCAGGGCAAAGGAAGTGAAGATCTGAGATTGCATTACATGATCTAAAAGAACGAAAGGCTTCCTAGTGGGCTCGGATTTCTGGTATAGGTATAAGAAAGCCAGTAGAGCTAAATAGAGGTAGACTGTACTTCTATGCGTACTGAGCTGAGGTGCTAATGCTTCCCGCAAGGATAAACTATCTCAGTCATACTTCCTTGATAAGTGATACTTCCACGAAAGGAGTCGAGAACTACATATCTCTGATACCTTCTTCCTTGCTCTGGGAGATAGGTTATGTAGGCGTACAACTGTTCCAAGGTTGTATTCGATCACGAATGGCTAAAGAATTGATTAGTAGTAGTATGCCTGATATTGCCAGAAGACCTTCTCTTCTTTCTCTTTGAAATTGGAAGAGGTTCTTGAAAAAAAAAAGTTTATTAGGCCTGGGCAATTCATTTGAGTTTCATTTTTGCTCACTTATTGCTTGGTCAGCGTTTACCTGACCAACTACCTAATACTACGCAGGCTCATCAAACAACGCTTTTTAGCTTTCTTCAGGATTTGGCCCGAACTGTTCGGTAGATTCCCACGCGTTACGCACCCGTTCGCCACTTTGTTCACAACTGTTCCCAGCAAACGAAGGCTGAGAGCCATCTGGCTCGAAAGCCAAAGTGCGCTAGCGCGCACTGTAGTTTTTCAGCAGCGCGGGGGAATGACTTAGAAGCTCGTGTATGGAAAACTATTACCAAAAGCTGAAGAACTAGCATCAGTTACATTAGGGGATTTCGAGTCCTTTTATTTTTCTAGTCCTTTTATTTTGTTGAGTCCCTTTATTTTTTATCAAGTCTTTTTTTTTTCTAGTCCTTTTATTTTTCTGAGTCCTTTTATTTTTCTAGTCCTTTTATTTTTCTAAGTCCTTTTATTTCTAGTCCTTTTATTTTTCTGAGTCCTTTTGTTTTTCTGAGTCCTTTTATTTTTCTAGCCCTTTTTTTTTTCTGGTCCTTTTATTTTTCGAGTCCGTTTATTTTTCTGAGTCCTTTTATTTTTCTGTGTCCTTTTATTTTTCTAGTCCTTTTATTTTTCTAATCCTTTTATTTTTCTAGTCATTTTATTTTTCTGAGTCATTTTATTTTTTTTCTATACCTTTTATTTTTTTTCTAGTCCTTTTATTTTTCGAGTCCTTTGATTTTTTTGAGTCCTTTTATTTTTCTAGTCCTTTTATTCTTCTAGTCTTTTTATTTTTCTGAGTCCTTTTATTTTTTATCAAGTCCTTTTTTTGTGTAGTCCTTTTATTTTTCTGAGTCCTTTTTTTTTTCTATACCTTTTTTTATTTTTCTAGTCCATTTATTTTTCTAGTCCTTTTATTTTTCTGAGTACTTTTATTTTTCTAAGTCCTTTTTTTTCTAGTCCTTTTATTTTTCTGAGTCCTTTTATTTTTCCAGTCCATTTTTTTTCTAGTCCTTTTATTTTTCTAATCCTTTTATTTTTCTGAGTCCTTTGATTTTTTTTCTAGTCCCTTTATTTTTCTAGTCCTTTAATTTTTATAAGTCGTTTTGTTTTTCTGAGTCCTTTTATTTTTCAAGTCCTTTTATTTTTTATCAAGTCCTTTTATTTATTTTTCTTGTCCTTTTATTTTTCTGAGTCCTTTTATTTTTTTTCTATACCTTTTATTTTTTTTCTAGTCCTTTTATTTTTCTGAGTCCTTTTATTTTTTATCAAGTCCTTTTATTTTTTTTTCTAGTCCTTTTATTTTTCTAGTCCTATTTTTTTTCTTAGTCCTTTTATTTTTTTTCTATACCTTTTATTTTTTGTCTAGTCCTTTTATTTTTCGAGTCCTTTTATTTTTCTAGTCCTTTTATTTTTCTGAGTCCTTATATTTTTTTATCAAGTCCTTTTATTTTTTTTTCTAGTCCTTTTATTTTTTTGAGTCTTTTTATTTTTCTTGTCCTTTTATTTTTCTGAGTCCTTTTATTTTTTTTCTATACCTTTTGTTTTTTTTCTAGTCCTATTATTTTTCGAGTCCTTTTATTTTTATGAGTCCTTTTATTTTTTTGAGTCCTTTTATTTTTCTAGTCCTTTTATTTTTCTAGTCCTTTTATTTTTCTAGTCCTTTTATTTTTCTAGTCCTTTTATTTTTCCAGCACTTTTATTTTTCTAGTCCTTTTATTTTTCTATTACTTTTATTTTTCTGTGTCCTTTTATTTATCTAGTGCTTTTATTTTTCCAGCACTTTAATTTTTCTAGTCCTTTTATTTTTCCAGTCATTTTATTTTTTCTAGTCCTTTTATTTTTCTGAGTCCTATTATCTTTTTTCAAGTCCTTTCATTTTTTTCTAGTCCTTTTATTTTTCTAGTCCTTTTATTTTTTTCTAGTCTTTTTATTTTTCTAGCCTGGTTTGTTGGTTTCAGGGCATTGGAAGTGAAGATCTGAGATTGCATTACACGATCTAAAAGAGAGAAAGGCTTCCTAGTGGGCTTGGGTTCCAGGTTTAGGTATAAGAAAGCCCGTAGAGCTAAATAGAGGTAGACTGTACTTCTATGCGTACTGAGTTGAGGTGCTAATGCTTCCCGCAAGGACAAACTCTCTTAGTCATACTTCCTTTATAAGTGAGACTTCTGCGAAAGGAGTCGAGAACTACATAGATCTGATTCCTTCTTCCTTGGTATGGGAGATAGGTTATGTAGGCGTACAACTATTCCTAGGTTGTATTCGATCACGAATGGCTAAAGAATCGATTAGTAGTAGTATGCCTGATATTGCCAGAAGACCTTCTCTTCTTTCTCTTTGAAATTGGAAGAGGTTCTTGAAAAAAAAAAGTTTATTAGGCCTGGGCAATTCCTTTGAGTTTCATTCTTGCTCACTTATTGCTTGGTCAGCCTTTACCTGACCAACTACCTAATACTACGCAGGCTCATCAAACAACACTTTTTAGCTTTCTTAAGGATTTGGCCCGAACTGTTCGGTAGATTCCCACGCGTTACGCACCTGTTCGCCACTTTGTTCTCAACTGTTCCCAGCAAACGAAGGCTGAGAGCCATCTGGCTCGAAAGCTGGAGTGCGCTAGCGCGCACTGTAGTTTTTCAGCAGGGCGGGGGAATGACTTAGAAGCTCGTGTATGGAAAACTATTACCAAAAGATGAAGAACTAGCATCAGATAGATTAGGGGATTTCCAATCCACTCCGGATTTCAGACTGAAATGTGAACTGATGGTTTTGATGCCCCTATCCTTACTGATGAATCTGCTTATTTTTCTATTCCTTTTATTTTTCTGAGTCCTTTTATTTTTTTTCTATACCTTTTATTTTTTTTCTAGTCCTTTTATTTTTCGAGTCCTTTTATTCTTATGAGTCCTTTTATTTTTTCGAGTCCTTTTATTTTTCTAGTCCGTTTATTTTTTATCAAGTCGTTTTATTTTTTTTTCTAGTCCTTTTATTTTTCAAGTCCTTTTATTTTTCTAGTCCATTTATTTTTCTAAGTCGTTTTATTTTTCTAGTCCTTTTATTTTTCTGAGCCATTTTATTTTTTCTCTATACCTTTTATTTTTTTTCTACTCTTTTTATTTTTTTGAGTCCTTTTATTTTTCTATTCGTTTTATTTTTCTGAGTCCTTTTATTTTTCCAGCACTTTAATTTTTGTAGTCCTTTTATTTTTCCAGTCATTTTATTTTTTTCTAGTCCTTCTATTTTTCTGAGTCCTTTTATTTTTTTTCAAGTCCTTTTATTTTTTTTTCTAGTCCTTTTATTTTTTTGAGTACTTTTATTTTTTTGAGTACTTTTATTTTTTTGAGTCCTTTTATTTTTCTTAGTCCTTTTATTTTTCTAGTCTTTTTATTTTTCCAGCACTTTAAATTTTCTAGTCCTTTTATTTTTTCTTGTCATTTTATTTTTTCTAGTCCTTTTATTTTTTTTGAAGTCCTATTATTTTTTTTTCTAGTCCTTTTATTTTCCTGTCCTTTTATTTTTTTTTTCTAGTCTTTTTATTTGTCTAGCCTGGTTTGTTGGTTTCAGGGCATAGGAAGTGAAGATCTGAGATTGCATTACACGATCTAGAAGAGCGAAAGGCTTCCTAGTGGGCTCGGGTTCCTGGTATAGGTATAAGAAAGCCAATAGAGCTAAATAGAGGTAGACTGTACTTCTATGCGTACTGAGCTGAGGTGCTAATGCTTCCCGCAAGGATAAACTATCTTAGTCATACTTCCTTGATAAGTGAGACTTCCGCGAAAGGAGTCGAGAACTACATATCTCTGATACCTTCTTCCTTGGTCTGGGAGATAGGTTATGTAGGCGTACAACTGTTCCTAGGTTGTATTCGATCACGAATGGCTAAAGAATCGATTAGTAGTAGTATGCCTGATATTGCCAGAAGACCTTCTCTTCTTTCTCTTTGAAATTGGAAGAGGTTCTTGAAAGAAAAAAAAGTTTATTAGGCCCGGGCAATTCCTTTGAGTTTCATTCTTGCTCACTTATTGCTTGGTCAGCCTTTTCTTGACCAACTACCTAATACTACGCAGGCTCATCAAACAGCGCTTTTTAGCATTCTTCAGGATTTGGCCCGAATTGTTCGGTAGATTCCCACGCGTTTCGCACCCGTTCGCCACTTTGTTTTCAACTGTTCCCTGCAAACGAAGGCTAAGAGCCATCTGGCTCGAAAGCTGGAGTGCGCTGTAGTTTTTCAGCAGGGCGGGGGAATGACTTAGAAGCTCGTGTATGGAAAACTATTACCAAAAGCTGAAGAACTAGCATAAGATACATTAGGGGATTTCCAATCCACTCTGGATTTCAGACTTAAATGTGAACTGATGGTTTTGATGTCCCTATCCCTACTGATGAATCTGCTTATTTTTTTAGTCCATTTATTTTTCTGAGTCCTTTTATTTTTTTTCTATACCTTTTATTTTTTTTCTAGTCCTTTTATTTTTCTAGTCCTTTTATTTTTCGAGTCCTTTTATTTTTCTAGTCCTTTTAGTTTTAATCAAGTCCTTTTATTTTTCAAGTCCTTTTATTTTTCCAGTCCTCTTATTTTTCTGAGTCCTTATATTTTTCTAAGTCCTTTTATTTTTCTTAGTTATTTTTCTAGTCCTTTTATTTTTCTAGTCTTTTTATTTTTCTAGCCTGGTTTGTTGGTTTCAGGGCATAGGAAGTGAAGATCTGAGATTGCATTACACGATCTAGAAGAGCGAAAGGCTTCCTAGTGGGCTCGGGTTCCTGGTATAGGTATAAGAAAGCCAATAGAGCTAAATAGAGGTAGACTGTACTTCTATGCGTACTGAGCTGAGGTGCTAATGCTTCCCGCAAGGATAAACTATCTTAGTCATACTTCCTTGATAAGTGAGACTTCCGCGAAAGGAGTCGAGAACTACATAGATCTGATACCTTCTTCCTTGGTCTGGGAGATAGGTTATGTAGGCGTACAACTGTTCCTAGGTTGTATTCGATCACGAATGGCTAAAGAATCGATTAGTAGTAGTATGCCTGATATTGCCAGAAGACATTCTCTTCTTTCTCTTTGAAATTGGAAGAGGTTCTTGAAAAAAAAAGTTTATTAGGCCTGGGCAATTCATTTGAGTTTCATTTTTGCTCACTTATTGCTTGGTCAGCGTTTACCTGACCAACTACCTAATACTACGTAGGCTCATCAAACAACGCTTTTTAGCTTTCTTCAGGATTTGGCCCGAACTGTTCGGTAGATTCCCACGCGTTACGCACCCGTTCGCCACTTTGTTCTCAACTGTTCCCAGCAAACGAAGGCTGAGAGCCATCTGGCTCGAAAGCCGGAGTGCGCTAGCGCGCACTGTAGTTTTTCAGCAGGGCGGGGGAATGACTTAGAAGCTCGTGTATGGAAAACTATTACCAAAGGCTGAAGAACTAGCATCAGTTACATTAGGGGATTTCGAGTCCTTTTATTTTTCTAGTCCTTTTATTTTGTTGAGTCCTTTTATTTTTTATCAAGTCTTTTTTTTTTCTAGTCCTTTTATTTTTCTGAGTCCATTTATTTTTCTAGTCCTTTTATTTTTCTGAGTCCTTTTATTTTTCTGAGTCCTTTTTTTTTTCTATACCTTTTTTTATTTTTCTACTCTATTTATTTTTCTAGTCCTTTTATTTTTCTGAGTAATTTTATTTTTCTAAGTCCTTTTTTTTCTAGTCCTTTTATTTTTCTGAGTCCTTTTATTTTTCCAGTCCATTTTTTTTCTAGTCCTTTTATTTTTCTAATCCTTTAATTTTTCTGAGTCCTTTGATTTTTTTTCTAGTCCCTTTATTTTTCTAGTCCTTTAATTTTTATAAGTTCTTTTGTTTTTCTAAGTCCTTTTATTTTTCAAGTCCTTTTATTTTTTATCAAGTCCTTTTATTTATTTTTCTAGTCCTTTTATTTTTCTGAGTCCTTTTATTTTTTTTTCTATACCTTTTATTTTTTTTCTAGTCCTTTTATTTTTCTAGTCCTTTTATTTTTCTAAGTCCTTTTATTTTTTATCAAGTCCTTTTATTTTTTTTTCTAGTCCTTTTATTTTTCTAGTCCTATTTTTTTTCTTAGTCCTTTTATTTTTTTTCTATACCTTTTATTTTTTGTCTAGTCCTTTTATTTTTCGAGTCCTTTTATTTTTCTAGTCCTTTTATTTTTCTGAGTCCTTATATTTTTTTATCAAGTCCTTTTATGTTTTTTTCTAGTCCTTTTATTTTTTTGAGTCTTTTTATTTTTCTTGTCCTTTTATTTTTCTGAGTCCTTTTATTTTTTTTCTATACCTTTTATTTTTTTTCTAGTCCTATTATTTTTCGAGTCCTTTTATTTTTATGAGTCCTTTTATTTTTTTGAGTCCTTTTATTTTTCTAGTCCTTTTATTTTTCTGAGTCCTTTTATTTTTCTAGTCCTTTTATTTTTCTGAGTCCTTTTATTTTTCTAGTCCTTTTATTTTTCCTGCACTTTTATTTTTCTAGTCCTTTTATTTTTCTATTACTTTTATTTTTCTGTGTCCTTTTATTTATCTAGTGCTTTTATTTTTCTAGTCCTTTTATTTTTCCAGTCATTTTATTTTTTCTAGTCCTTTTATTTTTCTGAGTCCTATTATCTTTTTTCAAGTCCTTTCATTTTTTTCTAGTCCTTTTATTTTTCTAGTCCTTTTATTTTTTTCTAGTCTTTTTATTTTTCTAGCCTGGTTTGTTGGTTTCAGGGCATTGGAAGTGAAGATCTGAGATTGCATTACACGATCTAAAAGAGAGAAAGGCTTCCTAGTGGGCTTGGGTTCCAGGTTTAGGTATAAGAAAGCCCGTAGAGCTAAATAGAGGTAGACTGTACTTCTATGCGTACTGAGTTGAGGTGCTAATGCTTCCCGCAAGGATAAACTCTCTTAGTCATACTTCCTTTATAAGTGAGACTTCCACGAAAGGAGTCGAGAACTACATAGATCTGATTCCTTCTTCCTTGGTATGGGAGATAGGTTATGTAGGCGTACAACTATTCCTAGGTTGTATTCGATCACGAATGGCTAAAGAATCGATTAGTAGTAGTATGCCTGATATTGCCAGAAGACCTTCTCTTCTTTCTCTTTGAAATTTGAAGAGGTTCTTGAAAAATAAAAGTTTATTAGGCCTGGGCAATTCCTTTGAGTTTCATTCTTGCTCACTTATTGCTTGGTCAGCCTTTACCTGACCAACTACCTAATACTACGCAGGCTCATCAAACAACACTTTTTAGCTTTCTTAAGGATTTGGCCCGAACTGTTCGGTAGATTCCCACGCGTTACGCACCTGTTCGCCACTTTGTTCTCAACTGTTCCCAGCAAACGAAGGCTGAGAGCCATCTGGCTCGAAAGCTGGAGTGCGCTAGCGCGCACTGTAGTTTTTCAGCACGGCGGGGGAATGACTTAGAAGCTCGTGTATGGAAAACTATTACCAAAAGATGAAGAACTAGCATCAGATAGATTAGGGGATTTCCAATCCACTCCGGATTTCAGACTGAAATGTGAACTGATGGTTTTGATGCCCCTATCCTTACTGATGAATCTGCTTATTTTTCTATTCCTTTTATTTTTCTGAGTCCTTTTATTTTTTTTCTATACCTTTTATTTTTTTTTCTAGTCCTTTTATTTTTCTAGTCCTTTTATTTTTTATCAAGTCGTTTTATTTTTTTTTCTAGTCCTTTTATTTTTCAAGTCCTTTTATTTTTCTAGTCCATTTATTTTTCTAAGTCGTTTTATTTTTCTAGTCCTTTTATTTTTCTGAGCCATTTTATTTTTTCTCTATACCTTTTATTTTTTTGAGTCCTTTTATTTCTCTATTCCTTTTATTTTTCTGAGTCCTTTTATTTTTCCAGCACTTTAATTTTTGTAGTCCTTTTATTTTTCCAGTCATTTTATTTTTTTCTAGTCCTTCTATTTTTCTGAGTCCTTTTATTTTTTTTCAAGTCCTTTTATTTTTTTTCTTGTCCTTTTATTTTTCTAGTCCTTTTATTTTTCTAGTCCTTTTTTTTTCTAGTCTTTTTATTTTTCTAGCCTGGTTTGTTGGTTTCAGGGCATAGGAAGTGAAGATCTGAGATTGCATTACACGATCTAGAAGAGCGAAAGGCTTCCTAGTGGGCTCGGGTTCCTGGTATAGGTATAAGAAAGCCAATAGAGCTAAATAGAGGTAGACTGTACTTCTATGCGTACTGAGCTGAGGTGCTAATGCTTCCCGCAAGGATAAACTATCTTAGTCATACTTCCTTGATAAGTGAGACTTCCGCGAAAGGAGTCGAGAACTACATATCTCTGATACCTTCTTCCTTGGTCTGGGAGATAGGTTATGTAGGCGTACAACTGTTCCTAGGTTGTATTCGATCACGAATGGCTAAAGAATCGATTAGTAGTAGTATGCCTGATATTGCCAGAAGACCTTCTCTTCTTTCTCTTTGAAATTGGAAGAGGTTCTTGAAAGAAAAAAAAGTTTATTAGGCCCGGGCAATTCCTTTGAGTTTCATTCTTGCTCACTTATTGCTTGGTCAGCCTTTTCTTGACCAACTACCTAATACTACGCAGGCTCATCAAACAGCGCTTTTTAGCATTCTTCAGGATTTGGCCCGAATTGTTCGGTAGATTCCCACGCGTTTCGCACCCGTTCGCCACTTTGTTTTCAACTGTTCCCTGCAAACGAAGGCTAAGAGCCATCTGGCTCGAAAGCTGGAGTGCGCTGTAGTTTTTCAGCAGGGCGGGGGAATGACTTAGAAGCTCGTGTATGGAAAACTATTACCAAAAGCTGAAGAACTAGCATAAGATACATTAGGGGATTTCCAATCCACTCTGGATTTCAGACTTAAATGTGAACTGATGGTTTTGATGTCCCTATCCCTACTGATGAATCTGCTTATTTTTTTAGTCCATTTATTTTTCTGAGTCCTTTTATTTTTTTTCTATACCTTTTATTTTTTTTCTAGTCCTTTTATTTTTCTAGTCCTTTTATTTTTCGAGTCCTTTTATTTTTCTAGTCCTTTTAGTTTTAATCAAGTCCTTTTATTTTTCAAGTCCTTTTATTTTTCCAGTCCTCTTATTTTTCTGAGTCCTTATATTTTTCTAAGTCCTTTTATTTTTCTTAGTTATTTTTCTAGTCCTTTTATTTTTCTAGTCTTTTTATTTTTCTAGCCTGGTTTGTTGGTTTCAGGGCATAGGAAGTGAAGATCTGAGATTGCATTACACGATCTAGAAGAGCGAAAGGCTTCCTAGTGGGCTCGGGTTCCTGGTATAGGTATAAGAAAGCCAATAGAGCTAAATAGAGGTAGACTGTACTTCTATGCGTACTGAGCTGAGGTGCTAATGCTTCCCGCAAGGATAAACTATCTTAGTCATACTTCCTTGATAAGTGAGACTTCCGCGAAAGGAGTCGAGAACTACATAGATCTGATACCTTCTTCCTTGGTCTGGGAGATAGGTTATGTAGGCGTACAACTGTTCCTAGGTTGTATTCGATCACGAATGGCTAAAGAATCGATTAGTAGTAGTATGCCTGATATTGCCAGAAGACATTCTCTTCTTTCTCTTTGAAATTGGAAGAGGTCCTTGAAAAAAAAAGTTTATTAGGCCTGGGCAATTCATTTGAGTTTCATTTTTGCTCACTTATTGCTTGGTCAGCGTTTACCTGACCAACTACCTAATACTACGTAGGCTCATCAAACAACGCTTTTTAGCTTTCTTCAGGATTTGGCCCGAACTGTTCGGTAGATTCCCACGCGTTACGCACCCGTTCGCCACTTTGTTCTCAACTGTTCCCAGCAAACGAAGGCTGAGAGCCATCTGGCTCGAAAGCCGGAGTGCGCTAGCGCGCACTGTAGTTTTTCAGCAGGGCGGGGGAATGACTTAGAAGCTCGTGTATGGAAAACTATTACCAAAGGCTGAAGAACTAGCATCAGTTACATTAGGGGATTTCGAGTCCTTTTATTTTTCTAGTCCTTTTATTTTGTTGAGTCCTTTTATTTTTTATCAAGTCTTTTTTTTTTCTAGTCCTTTTATTTTTCTGAGTCCATTTATTTTTCTAGTCCTTTTATTTTTCTGAGTCCTTTTATTTTTCTGAGTCCTTTTTTTTTTCTATACCTTTTTTTATTTTTCTACTCTATTTATTTTTCTAGTCCTTTTATTTTTCTGAGTAATTTTATTTTTCTAAGTCCTTTTTTTTCTAGTCCTTTTATTTTTCTGAGTCCTTTTATTTTTCCAGTCCATTTTTTTTCTAGTCCTTTTATTTTTCTAATCCTTTAATTTTTCTGAGTCCTTTGATTTTTTTTCTAGTCCCTTTATTTTTCTAGTCCTTTAATTTTTATAAGTTCTTTTGTTTTTCTAAGTCCTTTTATTTTTCAAGTCCTTTTATTTTTTATCAAGTCCTTTTATTTATTTTTCTAGTCCTTTTATTTTTCTGAGTCCTTTTATTTTTTTTTCTATACCTTTTATTTTTTTTCTAGTCCTTTTATTTTTCTAGTCCTTTTATTTTTCTAAGTCCTTTTATTTTTTATCAAGTCCTTTTATTTTTTTTTCTAGTCCTTTTATTTTTCTAGTCCTATTTTTTTTCTTAGTCCTTTTATTTTTTTTCTATACCTTTTATTTTTTGTCTAGTCCTTTTATTTTTCGAGTCCTTTTATTTTTCTAGTCCTTTTATTTTTCTGAGTCCTTATATTTTTTTATCAAGTCCTTTTATGTTTTTTTCTAGTCCTTTTATTTTTTTGAGTCTTTTTATTTTTCTTGTCCTTTTATTTTTCTGAGTCCTTTTATTTTTTTTCTATACCTTTTATTTTTTTTCTAGTCCTATTATTTTTCGAGTCCTTTTATTTTTATGAGTCCTTTTATTTTTTTGAGTCCTTTTATTTTTCTAGTCCTTTTATTTTTCTGAGTCCTTTTATTTTTCTAGTCCTTTTATTTTTCTGAGTCCTTTTATTTTTCTAGTCCTTTTATTTTTCCTGCACTTTTATTTTTCTAGTCCTTTTATTTTTCTATTACTTTTATTTTTCTGTGTCCTTTTATTTATCTAGTGCTTTTATTTTTCTAGTCCTTTTATTTTTCCAGTCATTTTATTTTTTCTAGTCCTTTTATTTTTCTGAGTCCTATTATCTTTTTTCAAGTCCTTTCATTTTTTTCTAGTCCTTTTATTTTTCTAGTCCTTTTATTTTTTTCTAGTCTTTTTATTTTTCTAGCCTGGTTTGTTGGTTTCAGGGCATTGGAAGTGAAGATCTGAGATTGCATTACACGATCTAAAAGAGAGAAAGGCTTCCTAGTGGGCTTGGGTTCCAGGTTTAGGTATAAGAAAGCCCGTAGAGCTAAATAGAGGTAGACTGTACTTCTATGCGTACTGAGTTGAGGTGCTAATGCTTCCCGCAAGGATAAACTCTCTTAGTCATACTTCCTTTATAAGTGAGACTTCCACGAAAGGAGTCGAGAACTACATAGATCTGATTCCTTCTTCCTTGGTATGGGAGATAGGTTATGTAGGCGTACAACTATTCCTAGGTTGTATTCGATCACGAATGGCTAAAGAATCGATTAGTAGTAGTATGCCTGATATTGCCAGAAGACCTTCTCTTCTTTCTCTTTGAAATTTGAAGAGGTTCTTGAAAAATAAAAGTTTATTAGGCCTGGGCAATTCCTTTGAGTTTCATTCTTGCTCACTTATTGCTTGGTCAGCCTTTACCTGACCAACTACCTAATACTACGCAGGCTCATCAAACAACACTTTTTAGCTTTCTTAAGGATTTGGCCCGAACTGTTCGGTAGATTCCCACGCGTTACGCACCTGTTCGCCACTTTGTTCTCAACTGTTCCCAGCAAACGAAGGCTGAGAGCCATCTGGCTCGAAAGCTGGAGTGCGCTAGCGCGCACTGTAGTTTTTCAGCACGGCGGGGGAATGACTTAGAAGCTCGTGTATGGAAAACTATTACCAAAAGATGAAGAACTAGCATCAGATAGATTAGGGGATTTCCAATCCACTCCGGATTTCAGACTGAAATGTGAACTGATGGTTTTGATGCCCCTATCCTTACTGATGAATCTGCTTATTTTTCTATTCCTTTTATTTTTCTGAGTCCTTTTATTTTTTTTCTATACCTTTTATTTTTTTTTCTAGTCCTTTTATTTTTCTAGTCCTTTTATTTTTTATCAAGTCGTTTTATTTTTTTTTCTAGTCCTTTTATTTTTCAAGTCCTTTTATTTTTCTAGTCCATTTATTTTTCTAAGTCGTTTTATTTTTCTAGTCCTTTTATTTTTCTGAGCCATTTTATTTTTTCTCTATACCTTTTATTTTTTTGAGTCCTTTTATTTCTCTATTCCTTTTATTTTTCTGAGTCCTTTTATTTTTCCAGCACTTTAATTTTTGTAGTCCTTTTATTTTTCCAGTCATTTTATTTTTTTCTAGTCCTTCTATTTTTCTGAGTCCTTTTATTTTTTTTCAAGTCCTTTTATTTTTTTTCTTGTCCTTTTATTTTTCTAGTCCTTTTATTTTTCTAGTCCTTTTTTTTTCTAGTCTTTTTATTTTTCTAGCCTGGTTTGTTGGTTTCAGGGCATAGGAAGTGAAGATCTGAGATTGCATTACACGATCTAGAAGAGCGAAAGGCTTCCTAGTGGGCTCGGGTTCCTGGTATAGGTATAAGAAAGCCAATAGAGCTAAATAGAGGTAGACTGTACTTCTATGCGTACTGAGCTGAGGTGCTAATGCTTCCCGCAAGGATAAACTATCTTAGTCATACTTCCTTGATAAGTGAGACTTCCGCGAAAGGAGTCGAGAACTACATATCTCTGATACCTTCTTCCTTGGTCTGGGAGATAGGTTATGTAGGCGTACAACTGTTCCTAGGTTGTATTCGATCACGAATGGCTAAAGAATCGATTAGTAGTAGTATGCCTGATATTGCCAGAAGACCTTCTCTTCTTTCTCTTTGAAATTGGAAGAGGTTCTTGAAAGAAAAAAAAGTTTATTAGGCCCGGGCAATTCCTTTGAGTTTCATTCTTGCTCACTTATTGCTTGGTCAGCCTTTTCTTGACCAACTACCTAATACTACGCAGGCTCATCAAACAGCGCTTTTTAGCATTCTTCAGGATTTGGCCCGAATTGTTCGGTAGATTCCCACGCGTTTCGCACCCGTTCGCCACTTTGTTTTCAACTGTTCCCTGCAAACGAAGGCTAAGAGCCATCTGGCTCGAAAGCTGGAGTGCGCTGTAGTTTTTCAGCAGGGCGGGGGAATGACTTAGAAGCTCGTGTATGGAAAACTATTACCAAAAGCTGAAGAACTAGCATAAGATACATTAGGGGATTTCCAATCCACTCTGGATTTCAGACT
Source organism: Cinnamomum chago (assembly GCA_038049695.1). Lineage (NCBI taxonomy): Eukaryota > Viridiplantae > Streptophyta > Magnoliopsida > Laurales > Lauraceae > Cinnamomum > Cinnamomum chago. Next base: position 59,489,529 of record CP142462.1, on the reverse strand, counting down.
TAAATGTGAACTGATGGTTTTGATGTCCCTATCCCTACTGATGAATCTGCTTATTTTTTTAGTCCATTTATTTTTCTGAGTCCTTTTATTTTTTTTCTATACCTTTTATTTTTTTTCTAGTCCTTTTATTTTTCTAGTCCTTTTATTTTTCGAGTCCTTTTATTTTTCTAGTCCTTTTAGTTTTAATCAAGTCCTTTTATTTTTCAAGTCCTTTTATTTTTCCAGTCCTCTTATTTTTCTGAGTCCTTATATTTTTCTAAGTCCTTTTATTTTTCTTAGTTATTTTTCTAGTCCTTTTATTTTTCTAGTCTTTTTATTTTTCTAGCCTGGTTTGTTGGTTTCAGGGCATAGGAAGTGAAGATCTGAGATTGCATTACACGATCTAGAAGAGCGAAAGGCTTCCTAGTGGGCTCGGGTTCCTGGTATAGGTATAAGAAAGCCAATAGAGCTAAATAGAGGTAGACTGTACTTCTATGCGTACTGAGCTGAGGTGCTAATGCTTCCCGCAAGGATAAACTATCTTAGTCATACTTCCTTGATAAGTGAGACTTCCGCGAAAGGAGTCGAGAACTACATAGATCTGATACCTTCTTCCTTGGTCTGGGAGATAGGTTATGTAGGCGTACAACTGTTCCTAGGTTGTATTCGATCACGAATGGCTAAAGAATCGATTAGTAGTAGTATGCCTGATATTGCCAGAAGACATTCTCTTCTTTCTCTTTGAAATTGGAAGAGGTTCTTGAAAAAAAAAGTTTATTAGGCCTGGGCAATTCATTTGAGTTTCATTTTTGCTCACTTATTGCTTGGTCAGCGTTTACCTGACCAACTACCTAATACTACGTAGGCTCATCAAACAACGCTTTTTAGCTTTCTTCAGGATTTGGCCCGAACTGTTCGGTAGATTCCCACGCGTTACGCACCCGTTCGCCACTTTGTTCTCAACTGTTCCCAGCAAACGAAGGCTGAGAGCCATCTGGCTCGAAAGCCGGAGTGCGCTAGCGCGCACTGTAGTTTTTCAGCAGGGCGGGGGAATGACTTAGAAGCTCGTGTATGGAAAACTATTACCAAAGGCTGAAGAACTAGCATCAGTTACATTAGGGGATTTCGAGTCCTTTTATTTTTCTAGTCCTTTTATTTTGTTGAGTCCTTTTATTTTTTATCAAGTCTTTTTTTTTTCTAGTCCTTTTATTTTTCTGAGTCCATTTATTTTTCTAGTCCTTTTATTTTTCTGAGTCCTTTTATTTTTCTGAGTCCTTTTTTTTTTCTATACCTTTTTTTATTTTTCTACTCTATTTATTTTTCTAGTCCTTTTATTTTTCTGAGTAATTTTATTTTTCTAAGTCCTTTTTTTTCTAGTCCTTTTATTTTTCTGAGTCCTTTTATTTTTCCAGTCCATTTTTTTTCTAGTCCTTTTATTTTTCTAATCCTTTAATTTTTCTGAGTCCTTTGATTTTTTTTCTAGTCCCTTTATTTTTCTAGTCCTTTAATTTTTATAAGTTCTTTTGTTTTTCTAAGTCCTTTTATTTTTCAAGTCCTTTTATTTTTTATCAAGTCCTTTTATTTATTTTTCTAGTCCTTTTATTTTTCTGAGTCCTTTTATTTTTTTTTCTATACCTTTTATTTTTTTTCTAGTCCTTTTATTTTTCTAGTCCTTTTATTTTTCTAAGTCCTTTTATTTTTTATCAAGTCCTTTTATTTTTTTTTCTAGTCCTTTTATTTTTCTAGTCCTATTTTTTTTCTTAGTCCTTTTATTTTTTTTCTATACCTTTTATTTTTTGTCTAGTCCTTTTATTTTTCGAGTCCTTTTATTTTTCTAGTCCTTTTATTTTTCTGAGTCCTTATATTTTTTTATCAAGTCCTTTTATGTTTTTTTCTAGTCCTTTTATTTTTTTGAGTCTTTTTATTTTTCTTGTCCTTTTATTTTTCTGAGTCCTTTTATTTTTTTTCTATACCTTTTATTTTTTTTCTAGTCCTATTATTTTTCGAGTCCTTTTATTTTTATGAGTCCTTTTATTTTTTTGAGTCCTTTTATTTTTCTAGTCCTTTTATTTTTCTGAGTCCTTTTATTTTTCTAGTCCTTTTATTTTTCTGAGTCCTTTTATTTTTCTAGTCCTTTTATTTTTCCTGCACTTTTATTTTTCTAGTCCTTTTATTTTTCTATTACTTTTATTTTTCTGTGTCCTTTTATTTATCTAGTGCTTTTATTTTTCTAGTCCTTTTATTTTTCCAGTCATTTTATTTTTTCTAGTCCTTTTATTTTTCTGAGTCCTATTATCTTTTTTCAAGTCCTTTCATTTTTTTCTAGTCCTTTTATTTTTCTAGTCCTTTTATTTTTTTCTAGTCTTTTTATTTTTCTAGCCTGGTTTGTTGGTTTCAGGGCATTGGAAGTGAAGATCTGAGATTGCATTACACGATCTAAAAGAGAGAAAGGCTTCCTAGTGGGCTTGGGTTCCAGGTTTAGGTATAAGAAAGCCCGTAGAGCTAAATAGAGGTAGACTGTACTTCTATGCGTACTGAGTTGAGGTGCTAATGCTTCCCGCAAGGATAAACTCTCTTAGTCATACTTCCTTTATAAGTGAGACTTCCACGAAAGGAGTCGAGAACTACATAGATCTGATTCCTTCTTCCTTGGTATGGGAGATAGGTTATGTAGGCGTACAACTATTCCTAGGTTGTATTCGATCACGAATGGCTAAAGAATCGATTAGTAGTAGTATGCCTGATATTGCCAGAAGACCTTCTCTTCTTTCTCTTTGAAATTTGAAGAGGTTCTTGAAAAATAAAAGTTTATTAGGCCTGGGCAATTCCTTTGAGTTTCATTCTTGCTCACTTATTGCTTGGTCAGCCTTTACCTGACCAACTACCTAATACTACGCAGGCTCATCAAACAACACTTTTTAGCTTTCTTAAGGATTTGGCCCGAACTGTTCGGTAGATTCCCACGCGTTACGCACCTGTTCGCCACTTTGTTCTCAACTGTTCCCAGCAAACGAAGGCTGAGAGCCATCTGGCTCGAAAGCTGGAGTGCGCTAGCGCGCACTGTAGTTTTTCAGCACGGCGGGGGAATGACTTAGAAGCTCGTGTATGGAAAACTATTACCAAAAGATGAAGAACTAGCATCAGATAGATTAGGGGATTTCCAATCCACTCCGGATTTCAGACTGAAATGTGAACTGATGGTTTTGATGCCCCTATCCTTACTGATGAATCTGCTTATTTTTCTATTCCTTTTATTTTTCTGAGTCCTTTTATTTTTTTTCTATACCTTTTATTTTTTTTTCTAGTCCTTTTATTTTTCTAGTCCTTTTATTTTTTATCAAGTCGTTTTATTTTTTTTTCTAGTCCTTTTATTTTTCAAGTCCTTTTATTTTTCTAGTCCATTTATTTTTCTAAGTCGTTTTATTTTTCTAGTCCTTTTATTTTTCTGAGCCATTTTATTTTTTCTCTATACCTTTTATTTTTTTGAGTCCTTTTATTTCTCTATTCCTTTTATTTTTCTGAGTCCTTTTATTTTTCCAGCACTTTAATTTTTGTAGTCCTTTTATTTTTCCAGTCATTTTATTTTTTTCTAGTCCTTCTATTTTTCTGAGTCCTTTTATTTTTTTTCAAGTCCTTTTATTTTTTTTCTTGTCCTTTTATTTTTCTAGTCCTTTTATTTTTCTAGTCCTTTTTTTTTCTAGTCTTTTTATTTTTCTAGCCTGGTTTGTTGGTTTCAGGGCATAGGAAGTGAAGATCTGAGATTGCATTACACGATCTAGAAGAGCGAAAGGCTTCCTAGTGGGCTCGGGTTCCTGGTATAGGTATAAGAAAGCCAATAGAGCTAAATAGAGGTAGACTGTACTTCTATGCGTACTGAGCTGAGGTGCTAATGCTTCCCGCAAGGATAAACTATCTTAGTCATACTTCCTTGATAAGTGAGACTTCCGCGAAAGGAGTCGAGAACTACATATCTCTGATACCTTCTTCCTTGGTCTGGGAGATAGGTTATGTAGGCGTACAACTGTTCCTAGGTTGTATTCGATCACGAATGGCTAAAGAATCGATTAGTAGTAGTATGCCTGATATTGCCAGAAGACCTTCTCTTCTTTCTCTTTGAAATTGGAAGAGGTTCTTGAAAGAAAAAAAAGTTTATTAGGCCCGGGCAATTCCTTTGAGTTTCATTCTTGCTCACTTATTGCTTGGTCAGCCTTTACCTGACCAACTACCTAATACTACGCAGGCTCATCAAACAGCGCTTTTTAGCTTTCTTCAGGATTTGGCCCGAACTGTTCGGTAGATTCCCACGCGTTACGCACCCGTTCGCCACTTTGTTCTCAACTGTTCCCAGCAAACGAAGGCTGAGAGCCATCTGGCTCGCAAGCCGGAGTGCGCGCTAGTTTTTCAGCAGGGCGGGGGAATGACTTAGAAGCTCGTGTATGGAAAACTATTACCAAATGCTGAAGAACTAGCATCAGTTACATTAGGGGATTTCGAGTCCTTTTATTTTTCTAGTCCTTTTATTTTGTTGAGTTCTTTTATTTTTTATCAAGTCCTTTTTTTTTTTCTAGTCCTTTTTTTTTCTGAGTCCTTTTATTTTTTTTCTATACCTTTTATTTTTTTTCTAGTCCTTTTATTTTCCTAGTCCTTTTATTTTTCGAGTCCTTTTATTTTTCGAGACCTTTTTGTAAGTGCAGAAAATATACTCACAAGCTTAGAGAGGTGCCTCAAGGGACTTATCCTAAAGACCAGAGATAGAACTGCTTGGGCTACAGACCTGCAAGGGAAGAGGCAACAGTCAGAGGACCCTGGCTGTGGGCAGCACAGGGCTCTCCGATGCTTAAGATAGTGCAGGTAGATGATTGGAGGAGAAAGAACAGAGTATAGTTGCATGTATGAGAATATTCATACCTCTTTTTGGGTCATGGAACCCTTTATATCTGCGAGTCTTGGGGGCATCGGCCGGTGAACTGATATGATTGCTAGGGATCCATGAGCCCGTAGAGCATTTAATGAGGATCTATCATAGCCCACATGGCATTAAATGAGGGTCCGATCGGCCCATGCTTCATTTAATGCTAGTCACATTGGGCCAGATCCTGCCCTGGCCTGCTGGCGGCTAAGGTCCCATCAGACCTTTTTTAGAGCCCTGCCCTGATACGGCCGCAGCCATTAGATGTGATTGTCAGAAATGTGGTAAGGACGGACGGCCTGGATGATGTCCATCCCATCATCGCGTCTCCAACTTGCCACGTGGCCCGCCATCGCTTGTGGCGATACAAACCCTTCCTGGGCAGTTGCCTCCATTTCAGCTACACCCGAGATGCCCGTCGCCTTCGGTGGGTGCGGCCGAGAGGGCGTTCGGTCATGCTGGTCTCGGCCAGCGCTTGGGGGCCTATACCGAGGTGCATACATCCGGGACGAGTTCGGGCCTGCACCTGTTGCTGACCTCATGCACGCACCTATTAATTGGTCCACACAATTGCCCCCGAGTTTCCAACTCCTTAGGATCTCGGATACCTTGGGGATGGAAACTGTGCTTTCCCTAAAAAATCCATCAAGGGATTTGAAGCAGCCAAAGATTTTCGCTCCGGTGTCTACTGACACGTGGAGCTCATCTGACCCTAGGCGTGCTGGAGGTATTTACTCACAATGAATACCACGCTCTAATAATTGTAGGAGCCGAATCGTTTGCGCCACGCGTCACCACCGGATTCAACGCTTCGGTACCCGGAAGTATGCACGCAGTCTTTGAAGAGACAGTTTTTCGAATTTCAGAAACGGCGCCATGATTTGGCGCTCCTTCATAAATATAAGTCTCCTTCTCTTCTTCCATCTTTTCTATTCTTCGCTTTTGAATGGACGCCTCTGAGAGAACGAAGAACCAGAGATAATCGCTCGGAGCGAAGCCCTCGCCTGCTCGCAAAGCATCCCCGCCTTTCTCCGTTCTAGGTCCTCGTGCTAGTAAGTCTCTCGTGTCCATCTTCTCTTGCTTTCGTCCGGTCCTTTTCCCTTTCTCTTTTCCTCCTTTCCCATCGACCATGGGGGCTTACAGTCACTAGGTTGACTCCCCTGCGTCCATAGAGGCCTTTAGGACTGCTTTTGAGATTCCGGGCAACGTCCTCGTCCGGAAGGGCGATCCCGCGGACCATGTCCGCCGGTCCTGCGTCGGAGGCTGGATGCCTTTCCCGCTTATCGCGATGGTTGAGGGAGGAGTCAGGTTCCCATTGCACCCACTGCTTCGGGCCTGTCTCTGCTCCTAGAACCTCACGCCCTGCCAACTGATGCCGAACGCCTTCAAGGTCATCATGGGCACTGTGGCGTTAAACCAGCACCTCCACATAGGCTTAGACATCCGTGACATAGAGGATGTGTACGACCTATGTAAGACGAAGGAGGACACATACTACCTCCGCGTCAAGCCGAAGCGAAGGGCTTTCGTCACGGCGCTGGAGGATTCCAGCAAGTATGCAGGGGGCGAGCTCATCTCCGTCTCGGGGAACTGGGAGTTCGGCCCCGAGGAGGAAGCTAGGGTGTACAGCATCCCCCGCCGCCCCGGGGTTGCACCAAGTATGGAACTTCATTCTTTTCTTTTTTATTTCATATTTTTGCTTTCATATTCCCGAACTGACGTTTCCTTGATCTCGCAGGTGCTCGGCAGAGAAAAATCGGGCTTGCCGGTTGGGTGAGGAACGTTTCTTGGCACAACCGGGTCGCCAAGTGCACCGACTTCTCCAACCGGGCTGCGTGGGCACTGCTCAAGTACGAGCCCAGGTATAGGGGCTACATCAAGAGGTCGGAGGCCGGACCAGAGGGAGCCGAGATCGCCCCCGAGCCGCAAAGGAGCCCGGAGAGAACTGAGACTGTTCGGCAAGCCATTCCCGCTGTTCGGCAACCCATTCCCGTGGGCCCGGAGAGAAGGGAAACTCAAACCGAAGCGGGGCCTTCCCGAGCCGAGGCCGAGGTCGCTGATTGGACCGAACCCTCCACCGACTCTGAGCCGGAAGGTACACCCCTTGTGAGGCGATCAAGACGCTCCTCGCCGAGGCCAGAAGAGATGGCCCGCAACATTACTTACCTCGACCTGGAGGCGCTCGCCTTTGGGGACGAGGAATCTGAGTCTCATGCGCCAGGGGCTCACGGGCCAGTGCCTCCTGCGGCAGTGTCTCCCGGGCCGGTGCCCCCGAGTGCCTTCGTTACCTCCGAGGCGGTTGCCACCACAACAGCCTGTACTGAGGAGGGGGGGCCGCCATGATTCTCGATCACCAGGAAGCCCGGCCCCTTTCGCCCGAGGTGGTTCCTGGGGGGAATGCCCCAAGAAAAAGACCGAGGGACGAGGGTGCAGGTTCGAGTGTCCCTCCGCCCCCGGTCCCTTGGGAACCGAGCTTCACCCTCAGTTCTGGCGAGCGGTTGACTGTCGAGGACTGTGTTCATACGACGAGCTCCCTCGTCCTCGAGGCGCTGGCCAAGGGGTGCGCATTGCCAAAGGACATGGCGCTTTACGAGGGGTTCAGTGATTCGAAGCTCCTTGCATCGCTGCTACAGACCAACCTCCAGGTGAGCCTCTCCCCGAGTTCATTTCATCATTTTATACCCACATTCCACCCCGACTGACTTGTTCTGTTGTTTTTACGCTGCAGGCCTTGCAAAAATCGATGGTGCTCATCGACAGGTATACTAAGCAGAGCCTGGTGATCGCCATGCTAGAGGTGAAAAGGCTGGAGCTGGAGGAAGCACTGGGCGCCGCCACGAAGAGGGCAGATCAACTCGAAGCCCAGGGGGTTGAGCTCATTGCCGAGCTGGGGGGTGCCAGGGTAGAAATCGAGGCCGAGAAGAATAAGAACGCCGAGCTAGAGGCCGTTGTGGAGAAGTTGAAAGGCGACTTTCAAGCTGAGTCGAAGAAGGTGGCCGAAGCTGAGGCCAAGGCTCAAGCAACCCAAGCCGAGGCCGACGTCGCCTTTGCCAATGTGGTGAAGCAAGCCACCTCACATTACGAGACCCGGGTGCTGCGGGTCAGGGACAAGGCATGGGAGAAGGGGTGGCGCGCTGCCTTGAGGAAGGCCGAGATCAATGAAGGCCATCCATCCTTCGCGGAGCCTCCCCCTTTTCCTGGCCCTACCATCCCCAGGGCGAACATCATCATTGAACCGTCGGTTCAGCCCGAGGCCGGGGTCTCTGCCACCGCTCCTGTCCCGGATCCTTCTGCTTAGTTATTTTTATAAAGATTTGGACTTTTTGTAAGGATTTCCTTTTGGCAGAGATTCTATTTGTACAAAAAAGGGCTCCATTAATGAAATCAAACTTTTGTTTCATTGTGGATCCCTTGTGATGGTCGGATGTACAATTTTTGCAATTATGACTGAAATTTCTCAATTTGCCTCATGTCGGCTTTTCATTTTTGAATCTGTTTGCCTGTGACTTGATGTTATTTTTCTGTACTTTTTGCTCGCGAGCATGCGAGTTCGGTAGATGTAGACCAGCCAGTTTAGGACTTAGGGGAATGACGTGTAGACTTTAAGGTCCTTCGTCGATCTCACGGATCCTATGCACTTCGGCAATTGGGGCGAATCCATAGGTGAGCGTGCAGAAGAAGGTCCGCGTCTGAGTGGTGGTCACCTTGATGGAGCGATCTCGGCATCGGCCGTAATGGTTCAACGCCTGGGTGGTTTAGATCGACCCGAAACGACTCCGCAATTGGCCATTGATGCTTCATGCCCTGGTGGCCCGTGGCCGACATGAGGCAATCTAATCTTTGGCCGTTAAGGCTTCACGCCCGGGTGACTTGTAGCCGACCCGAGGTGATCTCATCATTGGCCATATAGGCTTCACGCCCGGGTGGCCCGTAGCCGACCCGAGGCGATCTCATCACTGGCCATAAAGGCTTCACGTCCGGGTGGCACGTAGCCGACCCGAAGCGATCTCATCATTGGCCATAAAGGCTTTACGCCCGGGTGGCCCGTAGCCGACCCGAGGCGATCTCATCATTGGCCATAAAGGCTTCACTCCCCGGTGACCCGTAGCCGACCCGAGGCGATCTCATCATTGGCCATAAAGGCTTCACGCCCGGGTGGCCCGTAGCCGACCCGAGGCGATCTCATCATTGGCCGTAACCGAAGCGACGGCACGGCTTGAATGTGAAATCCCCTTTTATTGAATTCTTCAAAGCATAGAGTACAGGTACATGTTTCAGAAATAGAACTTCTTGAGGTGAGACGCGTTCCATGGTCTCGGTAACTGCCGGCCCTCCATATCCTCGAGCCTGTAAGCTGACTGTCCAGCAACGGAAGTCACTTTGAATGGTCCGTGCCAGTTTGGCGCCAGCTTGCCTTGATTCGGATCTTTGTCCCCCGGGAGTGTCTTCTTAAGAACCAGCTCTCCCACTGAGAATTTCCTCTCCCTAACTCTCTGGTTATAACCTCTGGCCAGTTGCCGCTGATAGGCTGCTAGCCGAATTGCTGCTTCTCTTCGCTCATCGGCCAGGTCCAGTTCCACAGCTAGATGCGACTCATTTCGGCCCTGGTCGAAGAGTTCGGACCTTAGAGTAGGGAGGCCGATTTCTAAGGGAATGACGGCCTCCATTCCGTAGGCAAGGGAAAAAGGTGTTGCCGAAGTGGACCGCCTTAGGGTCGTTCGGTAGGCCCATAGGACACTCGGGAGCTTTCTACCCATCTTCCTTTGGCTTTGTCAAGCCGTTTCTTCAGCTCGTCGAGTACTACTTTATTGGAAATTTCTGCCTAACCATTACTCTGTGGGTAGGCCGGGGTAGAGTAGTGATTGCGGATGCCGTGCTCTTGGCAGAAGCTTCTGAAGAGGTTGGAGTCGAACTGGGTCCCGTTGTCCGAGATCAATGCTCTGGGGATGCCGAACCTCGTGACGATGTTTTTCCAGACGAAGTTTTTGGAATCCTGCTCCGTGATGGAGGACAACGGCTCCGCTTCGATCCATTTGGTGAAGTAATCCGTGGCTACTATCAGCCATCTTTTATTTCCTGGAGTTCGGTGGAGTGGTCCCACTATGTCGAGCCCCCACTGGGCGAATGGCCATGGGCTAGAAAGCGGAGTGAGGTCCTGCGCTGGCTGACGGAGAGAGTGGGAGAATTTTTGACACTTCTCGCATTTCTTCGCGTATACCTGCGCATTCTTTTGCATATACGACCACCAGTAACCCTGGCTGATAGCTCGGTAAGCTAGGGATCTTCCCCCGATGTGGCTTCCGCAGATCCCTTCATGGATTTCGAAGAGAAGGTCCTCGACTTTGCTTGGATGAACGCACTGGAGGTACGGGCTTGAGTACGACTTCCTGTAGAGCTTGACTTCGGGAGACAACCAGAAGCGGGCTGCTTTGAGTCTGATTCGATGGGCCTCGCCGCTGTCTTCGGAAAGCTTGTTGTCCTTGAGGTACGCTATAATGGGGTCCATCCAACTCGAGCCGAGGTCGAGGCACAACACTTCCCGAGATGGATGGAGCTCAATGCTGGGCGTGGCCAACGATCCTACTTCAATGCTTCTTTTTCTTCCTGCTTCGACAGCGCTGGCCAAATTTGCAAGAGCATCTGCATGCGAGTTTGATTATCTGCCTATCTGTTTGATTTCGGCCGTCCGGAACTGAGAGAGCAGCTTCTTTGCCAGGGCTAAATACGCGGCCATCCGATCGTCGCGAGCTTGATAGTCCCCAGTCAGCTGGTTTGCCACCAACTGTGAATCACTGAAGACCACCAGCTGTTGAGCTCCGAGGATTTTGGCGCTGTTCAGTCCGGCTAATAGGGTTTCATACTCAGCTTCATTGTTTGATGCCTTGAAATCGAGGGTCAGAGCTTGCTCGATGACCAACCCTTCTGGCGATTGGAGGACAACTCCTGCCCCGGCTCTTCTCGAGGTGGAAGATCCGTCGACGAAGACTTTCCAAACTAGGGTGAGGGCTTGGCCTTGTGATTGTTCAGAGCCCGTGGGCGCCTCATGCTCCCTACCCCCCAGTTCGGTGCCGAGCTGGGTTGGTGCCGAACTCGAATTGAACTCGACAAGGAAATCCGCTAGAACCTGGGCCTTGATCGCTGTCCTGGGCTGATACTGAATCTCGTACTGCCCCAGTTCGACAGCCCATCGGGAGATCCTTCCTGAAAAGTCAGCTTTTCTGAAAACAGATTTGAGTGGATGTTCCTTAACAACCACTATGGTGTGAGTTTGAAAGTAATGAGAAAGCTTCCGCGAGGCACTAACGAGTGCCAGCGCGAGCTTCTCAAGTGGCAAATATCGGGTCTCGGCATCAATGAGGGTCTTGCTTGTATAGTAAATTGGTTTTTGGACCTTGTCCTCTTCTCGGATGAGGACCGAGCTCACCGCATGATCCGAGACCGCCAGATATAAGTACAAAAACTCTCCGGCAATCAGAGTTGACAGTAGAGGGGGTGAAGAAAGATAGGCCTTAAGCTCCTGCAAGGCCTGGTCACATTCTGGAGTCCATTGAAATTTAAATTTTTTTTCTAAGAAGCTGAAAGAAAGGCCGACACTTATCTGAGGATCTGCTGATGAACCGATTTAGTGCGGCAGCCATTCCGGTGAGCTTCTGGACCTCTTTTGCCGAGGTGGGACTCTGAACTCTGAGGATAGCCGAGATCTTATCTGAATTTGCCTCAATCCCGCTGCGTGTGACCAAGTTGCCCAAGAATTGCCAGAACCGACACCAAAGGCGCACTTGGAGGCATTGAGTTTGAGCTTGAACCTCTTCAAGGTGTCGAAGACTTCAGCCAGGTCTGCCAAATGGTTTTGCGCTTGCTTGGACTTGACTACCATATCGTCGATGTAAACCTCAGCAGTCTTGCCGAGCTAATCGTGGAACATCTTGGTGACGAGTCTCTGGTAGGTGGTTCCTGCATTCTTCAGCCCAAAAGGCATCACCTTGTAACAGTATGTGCCTCTGGGTGTTATGAAGGCTGTCTTTTCTTCGTCCGGCCCAAACAGCGGTATCTGGTGATAGCCGCGGTATGCATCGAGGAAGCTCATTCTGTCGTGTCCGGCTGTGGCATCGATCATCTGGTCGATCTTTGGGAGGGGAAAGCTGTCCTTAGGACAGGCCTTGTTCAGGTCGGTAAAGTCGATGCACACCCTCCATTTGCCAGTCTTCTTTTTGACGACCACGGTATTGGCTAGCCAGGTTGGGTATTGGACCTCTCTAATGGCGCCGGCCTCGAACAGTTTATCCACCTCTTCGACCACGGCTTCGGTTTGTGGCACCCCAGTCCTGTGGGCTCTCTGCATCACTGGTTTATATTTGGGATCCACATTTAATTTGTGGCATATTACCTCTGGGTCAATGCCGGGCATCTCTTGAGGCGTCTAGGCGAAGGCATCTTTATTCTGCACCAGGAACTGGACCAGCTCGGACTTCTCTGGCTCCCCGAGCTGACTGCCGAGCAGGAAGAACCGTTCCGAATCTTTTGAGTCGATCCTGACCTCGGTCAGGTCCTCCACGCTCTTCTTTTTCTGATCCTGGCCGACGTCATCTAGCCGCTTCTCCAGCTTCTTCTCCATCTCGGCCATATTAACCTCCTTGGGCTCGCGCTCTCCGAACATCACAGCTGTCAAACACTGCTTGGCTGTCTGCTGATCTCCTCTTACTGTGACGATTTCAGCTCGGCCATTCTTTCCTCCCCATGAAAATTTCAGCTTCTGGTGGAGAGTTGAAGGGACTGCCTCCAGACTATGGAGCCAAGACCTGCCCACTATAGCATTATAGGGTGAGGGTGCGTCAACCACCATGAAGGTTGTCACAACAGATGCGCCACCGACCTCTACCTTGAACGTCACCTTTCCCTTGGGGTACACCGGCTTGGCACTGAAGCCGATGAGGGGAATTCGGGCCTCCTACATATCCTTCTCCGTCAGTCCCATCCTTCGGAAACTATTGAAATAGAGGATCTCGGATGAACTGCCGGGGTCGACGAGGACCTTTCTCATGGTGCAATCCTTCACACCTTTCTTAGAGCAATCAAATCTCAGAGTGACGATCAGCGGGTCGTTGTGGGGGAGCTGTACCCCTTCCAAGTCTGCATCTGTGAACCTGATTTCGGGCCGCTCCCTCCGAGCCCTTTTCGGAGCTGAGTTGAGTTCGGCGGCCATGACCTGCTTACTGTGAGAGGCCTGCCTGGCCTCGGCACGAGCTCGGTTACTCCCCTTGGGCGGGGGAGCTAAATGGATGACGTTAATGATCTTCTCCGACCCGTCGTTGTCTCGGCCTCCTTCGTCTCGGCGCGGAGCTCGGGTGTCGGCCCTGGAGTCTGCCTTGAACTCTTGCAGGTGCCCTTTCTGGACAAGCTTTTCCAAATGCGACGCAGTACCCTGCATTCCTCGGTCTTGTGGTCGCTTTCCTTGTGGTATGCACAAAATCTGGTTTGATCTCGGGAAGACGGGTCGCCTCTCATGGGCTCTGGCCAGCTAAAGTACGGCCTAGATTTGATCTTGTACATGATCCTGTGGATGAGCTCCTTAAAGATCGTGTTAACTGCCCGATATGCATCCTCGGACACTCTGGGCCTTTTGCCTCTTGCCGAGGTGAATGCCTGAGCCCTTGCCGAGCTGGCTGGCGCCCAGCGTCTGTCTGGCTCGTTTCTTCGGGACGGCCCCTTATCTTTCCTTGAGGGCTTTTCACCTCGGTCTTTTTGTGTGGCACCATGGTTTTCCCGGGCTCGAACCTGGTCGTCCTCCTGGGCGATGTAGCGGTTGACTATGGACATGAGCGTCGCTATGGAGGACACTGGGTTCCTAGCTAGATCTTTGCGAAGGTCGCTGTCTGGCAGCAAGGCATTCTGAAATACGAAGATGGCAACCTCGTCCTTGGAATTCTCGATCTGACTGTAGATTGTCCAGAATCGCTTCGCGAACTGGGTGACGTTCTCTTCTCGCTTCATCTTCAGGGCCATAATATCCGCATCTGTTTTCGGCAGGATTCTGTAGGCCTGAAACTTCTTCATAAAGGACTGTTGGAGTTGCTGTCAACTCGAAATGGACCCCTCTGGGAGCGCACATAACCACTTCAAGGGGAGGTCACCCAAACTGGAGGAAAAGACTCGACAGTTCAGATGGCCCTCATCTCCCCAAACAGACATCCTCTGGGAGAAGTGTCTGAGATGTGCTGCTGGATCCGAGACCCCGTCATAAGTGACGAACCTCGGGACGGTGAATTTCTTCGGCAAGGGGTACCTTCTGATATCACGAGAGAAGGGGGATGTGCCGAGATCAATAGTCTCGCAGGCCTCCCGTTGGTCTCGGGCGAGATCGGCCACCTCGAGGTTGCGCTGGACTGTCTGCTTGATGCGCTCATCCAGCCACTCCTGGCTGTTATACTTGCTCTCTAGGATGGTCTCCGACGCTTTCCTCGAGTGGCTGCGGCTGGTGCTCGAACCTTCGTCTCGAGTTCGGTCGCGCCTTTTCTAATTCAAATGGACCCTCAGGTCCCTCTCGGGGGAGTCAGGGCGCCTGCCACGAGACACCCTCCTCTTGCGCTGTCGCTGCGAGTGCTGCTGCTGCCGCGACTGCTGCTGCTGAGAGTGCTACTGATGTCTTGCTGAACTAGTAGATATTTCCAGCTGCTGCTGGAGCTGGCGGATCAGAGCGTCCCTTTCTTTGATAGCTTCATTCTGCGCTTTAATCTCTTCAAGGGTGGAGTCGAAGTCATCACTAGGATTATAATCTTCGTCATCAACATCCTCCGGATGGTCAGAGGGAGTCGGTCCGTCGACTGCTGGAGACTTACCCTGTTGATCTCTACCCGTCAGGAGACCTGCAGGCTGTTATTGAGTATCTCCCCTGCGGAGAGCAGACTCTGAGCGAAGGTCATGCTCCTGAACGTTGATTCGGATGAGATCACGCTCGACGTCATCCTCTGCAACTGGTTGCTTCCCAGACCTCTTCTTGGCAGGGAGGAGGTGAGAGGACAGTCCTGCACGCTTTGTCTTGGAGGTTTCTCCGCCTTTCGCAGTTCTCCTTGTCATGGTGATAGGGAAGATTATGCAAATCGTTTCCCACAGACGGCGCTAATTGTAAGTGCAGAAAATATACTCACAAGCTTAGAGAGGTGCCTCAAGGGACTTATCCTAAAGACCAGAGATAGAACTGCTTGGGCTACAGACCTGCAAGGGAAGAGGCAACAGTCAGAGGACCCTGGCTGTGGGCAGCGCAGGGCTCTCCAATGCTTAAGTTAGTGCAGGTAGCTGATCGGAGGAGAAAGAACAGAGTATAGTTGCATGTATGAGAATATGCATACCTCTTTTTAGGTCATGGAACCCTTTATATCTGCGAGTCTTGGGGGCATCAGCCGGTGAACTGATATGATTGCTAGGGATCCATTAGCCCGTAGAGCATTTAATGAGGATCCATCATAGCCCACATGGCATTAAATGAGGGTCCGATCGGCCCATGCTTCATTTAATGCTAGTCACATTGGGCCAGATCCTACCCTGGCCTGCTGGGGCTAAGGTCCCATCGGACCTTTTCTAGAGCCATGCCCTGATACGGCCGCAACCATTAGATGTGATTGTCAGAAATGTGGTAAGGACGGACGGCCTGGATGATGTCCATCCCATCATCGCGTCTCCAACTTGCCACGTGGCCCGCCATCGCTTGTGGCGATACAAACCCTTCCTGGGCAGTTGCCTCCATATCGGCTACACCCGAGATGCCCATCGCCTTCGGTGGGTGCGGCCGAGAGGGCGTTCGGTCATGCTGGTCTCGGCCAGCGCTTCGGGGCCTATACCGAGGTGCGTACATCCGGGACGAGTTCGGGCCTGCACCTGTTGCTGACCTCATGCACGCACCTATTAATTGGTCCACACACTTTTATTTTTTATCAAGTCCTTTTATTTTTTTCTGAGTCCTTTTATTTTTCTGAGTCCTTTTATTTTTCTAGTCCTTTTATTTTTCTGAGTCCTTTTATTTTTTTTTCTATACCTTTTTCTTTTCTAGTCCTTTTATTTTTCGAGTCCTTATATTTTTATGAGTCCTTTTATTTTTTTGAGTCCTTTTATTTTTCTAGTCCTTTTAATTTTCTGAGTCCTTTTATTTTTCTAGTCCTTTTATTTTTCCAGCACTTTAATTTTTCTAGTCCTTTTATTTTTCCAGTCATTTTATTTTTTCTAGTCCTTTTATTTTTCCGAGTCCTTTTATTTTTTTCAAGTCCTTTTATTTTTTTTTCTAGTCCTTTTATTTTTCTAGTCCTTTTATTTTTTTTCTAGTCTTTTTATTTTTCTAGCCTGGTTTGTTGGTTTCAGGGCATAGGAAGTGAAGATCTGAGATTGCATTACACGATCTAAAAGAGCAAAAGGCTTCCTAGTGGGCTCGGGTTCCTGGTATAGGTATAAGAAAGCCAGTAGAGCTAAATAGAGGTAGACTGTACTTCTATGCGTACTGAGCTGAGGTGCTAATGCTTCCCGCAAGGATAAACTATCTTAGTCATACTTCCTGGATAAGTGAGACTTCCGCGAAAGGAGTCGAGAACTACATAGATCTGATACCTTCTTCCCTGGTCTGGGAGATAGGTTATGTAGGCGTACAACTGTTCCTAGGTTGTATTCGATCACGAATGGCTAAAGAATCGATTAGTAGTAGTATGCCTGATATTGCCAGAAGACCTTCTCTTCTTTCTCTTTGAAATTGGAAGAGGTTCTTGAAAAAAAAAAGTTTATTAGGCCTGGGCGATTCCTTTGAGTTTCATTCTTGCTCACTTATTGCTTGGTCAGCCTTTACCTGACCAACTACGTAATACTACGCAGGCTCATCAAACAACGCTTTTTAGCTTTCTTTAGGATTTGACCCGAACTGTTCGGCAGATTCCCACGCGTTACGCACCCGTTCGCCACTTTGTTCTCAACTGTTCCCAGCAAACGAAGGCTGAGAGCCATCTGGCTCGAAAGTCGGAGTGCGCGCTGTAGTTTTTCAGCAGGGCAGGGGAATGCCTTAGAAGCTCGTGTATGGAAAACTATTACCAAAAGCTGAAGAACTAGCATCAGATACATTAGGGGATTTCCAATCCACTCCGGATTTCAGACTGAAATGTGAACTGATGGTTTTGATGCCCCTATCCCTACTGATGAATCTGCTTATTTTTCTAGTCCTTTTATTTTTCTGAGTGCTTTTATTTTTTTTTCTATACCTTTTATTTTTTTTCTAGTCCTTTTATTTTTCTAGTCCTTTTATTCTTATGAGTCCTTTTATTTTTTTGAGTCCTTTTATTTTTCTAGTCCTTTTATTTTTTATCAAGTCCTTTTATTTTTTTTTCTAGTCCTTTTATTTTTCAAGTCCTTTTATTTTTCCAGTCCTTTTATTTTTCTGAGTCCTTATATTTTTCTAAGTGCTTTTATTTTTCTGAGTCATTTTATTTTTTCTCTATACCTTTTATTTTTTTTCTTGTCCTTTTATTTTTCGAGTCCTTTTACTTTTATAAGTCCTTTTATTTTTTTTGAGTCCTTTTATTTTTCTATTCCTTTTATTTTTCTGAGTCCTTTTATTTTTTTGAGTCCTTTTATTTTTCTATTCCTTTTATTTTTCTGAGTCCTTTTATTTTTCCAGCACTTTAATTTTTCTAGTCATTTTATTTTTCCAGTCATTTTATTTTTTCTAGTCCTTTTATTTTTTTTTCTAGTCCTTTTATTTTGCTGAGTCCTTTTATTTTTCTAGTCTTTCTATTTTTCGAGTCCTTTTATTTTTCTAGTCCTTTTATTTTTCTGAGTCCTTTTATTTTTTTTAAAGTCCTTTTATTTTTTTTCTAGTCCTTTTATTTTTCTAGTCCTTTTATTTTTCTAAGTCCTTTTATTTTTCTAGTCCTTTTATTTTTCTGAGTCCTTTTGTTTTTCTGAGTCCTTTGATTTTTCTAGTCCTTTTTTTTCTAGTCCTTTTCTTTTTCGAGTCCTTTTATTTTTCTGAGTCCTTTTATTTTTCTGTGTCCTTTTATTTTTCTAGTCCTTTTATTTTTCTAATCCTTTTATTTTTCAAGTCATTTTATTTTTCTGAGTCCTTTTATTTTTTTTCTATACCTTTTATTGTTTTTCTAGTCCTTTTATTTTTCGAGTCCTTTTATTTTTTTGAGTCCTTTTATTTTTCTAGTCCTTTTATTTTTCTGAGTCCTTTTATTTTTTATCAAGTCCTTTTATTTTTTTTTCTAGTCCTTTTTTTTTCTGAGTCCTTTCATTTTTTTTTCTATACCTTTTTTTATTTTTGTAGTCCTTTTATTTTTCTGAGTACTTTTATTTTTCTAAGTCCTTTTATTTTCCAAGTCCTTTTATTTTTCTAGTCCTTTTATTTTTCAGAGTCATTTTATTTTTCTAGTTCATTTATTTTTCTAGTCCTTTTATTTTTCTAGTCATTTTATTTTTCTAAGTCCTTTGATTTGTTTTCTTTACCTTTTATTTTTTTTCTAGTCCCTTTATTTTTCTAGTCCTTTTATTTTTCGAGTCCTTTAATTTTTATGAGTCCTTTTGTTTTTCTGAGTCCTTTTATTTTTCAAGTCCTTTTATTTTTCTAGTCCTTTTATTTTTTATCAAGTCCTTTTATTTATTTTTCTAGTCCTTTTATTTGTCTGAGTCCTTTTATTTTTTTTTCTATACCTTTTATTTTTCTAGTCCTTTTATTTTTCTAGTCCTTTTATTTTTCGAGTCCTTTTATTTTTCTAGTCCTTTTATTTTTCTAGTCCTTTTATTTTTTATCAAGTCCATTTATTTATTTTTCTAGTCCTTTTTTTTCGAGTCCTTTTATTTTTTTTTCTATACCTTTTATTCTTTTTCTAGTCCTTTTATTTTTCTAGTCTTTTTATTTTTCGAGTCCTTTTATTTTTCTAGTCCTTTTATTTTTCTGAGTCCTTTTATTTTTTTTCAAGCCCTTTTATTTTTTTTCTAGTCCTTTTATTTTTCTAGTCCTTTTATTTTTCTAAGTCCTTTTAGTTTTCTAGGCCTTTTATTTTTCTGAGTCCTTTTGTTTTTCTGAGTCCTTTTATTTTTCTAGTCCTTTTTTTTTCTAGTCCTTTTCTTTTTCGTGTCCTTTTATTTCTCTGAGTCCTTTTATTTTTCCGTGTCCTTTTATTTTTCTAGTCCTTTTATTTTTCTAATCCTTTTATTTTTCTAGTCCTTTTATTTTTCTGAGTCCTTTTATTTTTTTTCTATACCTTTTATATTTTTTCTAGTCCTTTTATTTTTCGAGTCCTTTTATTTTTTTGAGTCCTTTTATTTTTCTAGTCCTTTTATGTTTCTGTGTCCTTTTATTTTTTATCAACTCCTTTTATTTTTTTTTCTAGTCCTTTTATTTTTCTGAGTCCTTTCATTTTTTTTTCTATACCTTTTTTTATTTTTCTGAGTACTTTTATTTTTCTAAGTCCTTTTATTTTCCAAGTCCTTTTATTTTTCTAGTCCTTTTATTTTTCAGAGTCCTTTTATTTTTCTAGTCCATTTATTTTTCTAGTCCTTTTATTTTTCTAGTCATTTTATTTTTCTGAGTCCTTTGATTTGTTTTCTTTACCTTTTATTTTTTTTCTAGTCCCTTTATTTTTCTAGTCCTTTTATTTTTCGAGTCCTTTAATTTTTATGAGTCCTTTTGTTTTTCTGAGTCCTTTTATTTTTCAAGTCCTTTTATTTTTCTAGTCCTTTTATTTTTTATCAAGTCCTTTTATTTATTTTTCTAGTCCTTTTATTTGTCTGAGTCTTTTATTTTTTTTCTATACCTTTTATTTTTCTAGTCCTTTTATTTTTTGAGTCCTTTTATTTTTCTCGTCCTTTTATTTTTCTAGTCCTTTTATTTTTCTGAGTCCTTTTATTTTTTATCAAGTCCTTTTATTTATTTTTCTAGTCCTTTTGTTTTTTTGAGTCCTTTTATTTTTTTTTCTATACCTTTTTTTTTCTAGTCCTTTTTTTTTCTATTCCTTTTATTTTTCGAGTCCTTTAATTTTTCTGAGTCCTTTTATTTTTCTAGTCCTTTTATTTTTTATCAAGTCCTATGATTTTTTTTTCTTGTCCTTTTATTTTTCTGAGTCCTTTTATTTTTCTAGTCCTTTTTTTTTCTGAGTCCTTTTATTTTTTTTCTAGTCCTTTTATTTTTCGTGTCCTTTTTTTTTATGGGTCCTTTTTTTTTTGAGTCCTTTTATTTTTTTGAGTCCTTTTATTTTTCTAGTCCTTTTATTTTTCTGAGTCCTTTTATTTTTCTAGTCCTTTTATTTTTCCTGCACTTTAATTTTTCTAGTCCTTTTAATTTTCCAGTCATTTTATTTTTTCTAGTCCTTTTATTTTTTTGAGTCCATTTATTTTTTTACAAGTCCTTTTATTTTTTTTTCTAGTCCTTTTATTTTTCCAGTCCTTTTTATTTTCTAGCCTGGTTTGTTGGTTTCAGGGCATAGGAAGTGAAGATCTGAGATTGCATTACACGATCTAGAGGAGCGAAAGGCTTCCTAGTGGGCTCGGGTTCCTGGTATAGGTATAAGACAGCCAGTATAGCTAAATAGAGGTAGACTGTACTTCTATGCGTACTGAGCTGAGGTGCTAATGCTTCCCGCATGGATAAACTATCTTAGTCATACTTTCTTGATAAGTGAGACTTCCGCGAAAGGAGTCGAGAACTACATAGATCTGATACCTTCTTCCTTGGTCTGGGAGATAGGTTATGTAGGCGTACAACTGTTCCTGCTCACTTATTGCTTGGTCAACCTTTACCTGACCAACTACCTAATACTACGCAGGCTCATCAAACAACGCTTTTTAGCTTTCTTCAGGATTTGGCCCCACCTGTTCGGCAGATTCCCTCGCGTTACGCACCCATTCGCCACTTTGTTCTCAACTGTTCCCAGCAAACGAAGGCTGAGAGCCATCTGGCTCGAAAGCCGGAGTGCGCTAGCGCGCACTGTAGTTTTTCAACAGGGCGGGGGAATGACTTAGAAGCTCGTGTATGGAAAACTATTACCAAAAGCAGAAGAACTAGCATCAGATACATTAGGGGATTTCCAATCCACTCCGGGTTTCAGACTGAAATGTGAACTGATGGTTTTAATGCCCCTATCCCGACTGATGAATCTGCTTATTTTTCTGAGTCCTTTTATTTTTTTTCTATACCTTTTATTTTTTTTCTAGTCCTTTTATTTTTCTAGTCCTTTTATTTTTCGAGTCCTTTTATTCTTATGAGTCCTTTTATTTTTTTGAGTCCTTTTATTTTTCTAGCCCTTTTATTTTTTATCAAGTCCTTTTATTTTTTTTTCTAGTCCTTTTATTTTTTCTAGTCCTTTTATTTTTCCAGTCCTTTTATTTTTCTGAGTCCTTATATTTTTCTAAGTCCTTTTATTTTTATGAGTCATTTTATTTTTTCTCTATACCTTTTATTTTTTTTTTAGTCCTTTTATTTTTCGAGTCCTTTTATTTTTTAAAGTCCTTTTATTTTTTTGAGTCCTTTTATTTTTCTATTCCTTTTATTTTTCGGAGTCCTTTTATTTTTCTAGTCCTTTTATTTTTCTGAGTCCTTTTTTTTTCTAGTCCTTTTTTTTCAAGTCCTTTTCTTTTTCGAGGGATTTTATTTTTCTGAGTCCTTTTATTTTTCTGTGTCCTTTTATTTTTCTAGTCTATTTATTTTTCTAATCCTTTTATTTTTCTAGTCCTTTTATTTTTCTAAGTCCTTTTATTTTTTTCTATAACTTTTATTTTTTTTCATGTCCTTTTATTTTTCGAGTCCTTTTATTTTTTTGAGTCCTTTTATTTTTCTGAGAACAGTTTTTTATCAAGTCCTCTTATTTTTTTTTTCTAGTCCTTTTATTTTTCTGAGTCTTTTTATTTTTTTTCTATACCTTTTTTTATTTTTCTAGTCCATTTATTTTTCTAGTCCTTTTATTTTTCTGAGTCCATTTATTTTTCTAATCCATTTATTTTTCTAGTCCTTTTATTTTTCAAGTCCTTTTTTTTTCTGAGTCCTTTTATTTTTTATCAAGTCCTTTTATTTTTTTTCTTGTCCTTTTATTTTTCTAGTCCTTTTATTTTTCTGAGTCCTTTTATTTTTTTTCTATACCTTTTATTTTTTTTCTAGTCCCTTTATTTTTCTAGTCCTTTTATTTTTCGAGTCCTTTAATTTTTATGAGTCCTTTTGTTTTTCTGAGTCCTTTTATTTTTCAAGTCCTTTTATTTTTCTAGTCCTTTTATTTTTTATCAAGTCCTTTTATTTATTTTTCTAGTGCTTTTATTTTTCTGAGTCCTTTTTTTTGTTTCTATACCTTTAATTTTTTTTTCTAGTCCTTTTATTTTTCGAGTCCTTTTATTTTTCTAGTCCTTTTATTTTTTATCATGTCCTTTTATTTTTTTTTCTAGTCCTTTTATTTTTCTGAGTCCTTTTATTTTTTTTCTATACCTTTTATTTTTTTCTAGTCCTTTTATTTTTGTAGTCCTTTTATTTTTCTAGTCCTTTTATTTTTCTGAGTCCTTTTATTTTTTATCAAGTCCTTTTATTTTTTTTTCTAGTCTTTTTATTTTTCTGAGTCCTTTTATTTTTTTTCTAGTCCTTTTATTTTTCGAGTCCTTTTATTTTTCTGAGTCCTTTTATTTTTTTGAGTCCTTTTATTTTTTTGTGTCCTTTTATTTTTCTAGTCCTTTTATTTTTCTGAGTCCTTTTATTTTTCTAGTCCTTGAATTTTTCCAGCACTTTAATGTTTCTAGTCCTTTTATTTTTCCAGTCATTTTATTTTTTCTATTCCTTTTATTTTTCTGAGTCCTTTTATTTTTTTTCAAGTCCTTTTATGTTTTTTCTAGTCCTTTTTTTTCCAGTCCTTTTTTTTATTTTTTTTCTAGTCTTTTTATTTTTCTAGCTTGGTTTGTTGGTTTCAGGGCATAAGAAGTGAAGATCTGTGATTGCATTACACGATCTAAAAGAGCGAAAGGCTTCCTAGTGGGCTCGGGTTCCTGGTATAGGTATAAGAAAGCCAGTAGAGCTAAATAGAGGTAGACTGTACTTCTACGTGTACTGAGCTGAGGTGCTAATGATTCCCGCAAGGATAAACTATCTTAGTCATACTTCCTTGATAAGTGAGACTTCCGCGAAAGGAGTCGAGAACTACATAGATCTGATACCTTCTTCCTTGGTCTGGGAGATAGGTTATGTAGGCGTACAACTGTTCCTAGGTTGTATTCGATCACGAATGGCTAAAGAATCGATTCGTAGTAGTATGCCTGATATTGCCAGAAGACCTTCTCTTCTTTCTCTTTGAAATTGGAAGAGGTTCTTGAAAGAAAAAAGTTTATTAGGCCTGGGCAATTCCTTTGAGTTTCATTCTTGCTCACTTATTGCTTGGTCAGCCTTTACGTGACCAACTACCTAATACTACGCAGGCTCATCAAACATCGCTTTTTAGCTTTCTTCAGGATTTGGCCCGAACTGTTCGGCAGATTCCCACGCGTTACGCACCCGTTCGCCACTTTGTTGTCAACTGTTCCCAGCAGACGAAGGCTGAGAGCCATCTGGCTCGAAAGCCAGACTGCGCGCTGTAGTTTTTCAGCAGGGCGGGGGAATGACTTAGAAGCTCGTGTATGGAAAACTATTACCAAAAGCTGAAGAACTAGCAACAGATACATTAGGGGATTTCCAATCCACTCCGGATTTCAGACTGAAATGTGAACTGATGGTTTTGATGCCCCTATCCCTACTTATGAATCTGCTTATTTTTCTGAGTCCTTTTATTTTTTTCTATACCTTTTATTTTTTTTCTATTCCTTTTATTTTTCTAGTCCTTTTATTTTTCGAGTCCTTTTATTCTTATGAGTCCTTTTATTTTTTTGAGTCCTTTTATTTTTCTAGTCCTTTTATTTTTTATCAAGTCCTTTTATTTTTTTTTCTAGTCCTTTTATTTTTCTGAGTCCTTATATTTTTCTACGTCCTTTTATTTTTCTAGTCATTTTATTTTTTCTCTATACCTTTTATTTTTTTTCTAGTCCATTTATTTTTCTAGTCCTTTTATTTTTATAAGTCCTTTTATTTTTTTGAGTCCTTTTATTTTTCTATTCCTTTTATTTTTCTGAGTCCTTTTATTTTTCTAGTCCTTTTATTTTTTTTCAAGTCCTTTTACTTTTTTTCTAGTCCTTTTATTTTTCCAGTCCTTTTATTTTTTTTTCTAGTCTTTTTATTTTTCTAGTCCTTTTATTTTGCAAGTCCTTTTATTTTGCTAGTCCTTTTATTTTTCTGAGTCCTTTTATTTTTCAAGTCCTTTTATTTTTCAAGTCATTTTATTTTTTCTAGTCCTTTTATTTTTCTAGTCCTTTTATTTTTCTGAGTCCTTTTATTTTTCAAGTCCTTTTATTTTTCGAGTCATTTTATTTTTTCTAGTCCTTTTATTTTTCTAGTCCTTTTATTTTTCTTAGTCCTTTTATTTTTCTAGTCCTTTTATTTTTCTAATCCTTTTATTTTTCTAAGTCCTTTTATTTTTCTTAGTGCTTTTATTTTTCTTGTCCTTTTCTTTTTCAAGTCTTTTTATTTTTCTGAGTCCTTTGATTTTTTTTCTATACCTTTTATTTTTCTAGTCCTTTTATTTTTCTGAGTCCTTTTATTTTTCTAGTCCATTTATTTTTCTTAGTCCTTTTATTTCTCTAATCCTTTTATTTTTCTGAGTCCTTTTATTTTTCTTAGTGCTTTTATTTTTCTAGTCCTTTTCTTTTTCAAGTCCTTTTATTTTTCTGAGTCCTTTGATTTTTTTTTCTATACCTTTTATTTTTCTAGTCCTTTTATTTTTCGAGTCCTTTTTTTTATGAGTCCTTTTGTTTTTCTGTGTCCTTTTTTTTTTCTAGTTCTTTAATTTTTCGAGTCCTTTCAGAAACTTTTTATTTTTCCAGTCCTTTTAATTTTCTGAGTCCTTTTCTTTTTCAAATCCTTTTACTTTTCTAGTCCTTTTATTTTTCTGAGCCCTTTTATTTTTCTAGTTATTTTATTTTTCTGAGTCCTTTTATTTGTCGAGTCCTTTTATTTTTCTAGTTCTTTTATTTTTCTGAGTCCTTTTATTTTTTATCAAGTCCTTTTATTTTTCTAATTCCTTTTATTTTTTCTGAGTCCTTTTATTTTTCTAGTCCTTTTATTTTTCTGTGTCCTTTTATTTTTCTAGTCCTTTTATTTCTCTAGTCCTTTTATTTTTCTCAGTCCTTTTATTTTTCTAATCCTTTTATTTTTCTATGCCTTTTATTTTTCTTAGTCCTTTTATTTTTGTAGTCCTTTTATTTTTCTAGTCTTTTTATTTTTCGAGTCCTTTTTATTTTTCTGAGTCCTTTTATTTTTCGAGTCCTTTTATTTTTCTAACCCCTTTGATTTTTCTGAGTCTTTTTATTTTTCTAGTCCTTTTACTTTTGTAGTCCTTTTATTTTTTTGAGTCCTTTTATTTTTCTGAGTCCTTTTATTTTTCGTGTCCTTTTATTTTTCTATTCCTTTTATATTTCTTAGTCCATTTATTTTTGTAGTCCTTTTTTTTTAATCTTTTTATTTTTCGAGTCCTTTTATTTTTCTAGTTCTTTTACTTTTGTAGTCCTTTTATTTTTCTGAGTCTTTTTTTTTTCAAGTCCTTTTATTTTTCAAGTCCTTTTATTTGTCTGAGTCCTTTTATTTTTGGAGTCCTTTTTTTTCTGAGTACTTTTTTTTTCAATTCCTTTTATTTTTCTTAGTCCTTTTATTTTTGTAGTCCTTTTATTTTTCTAGTCTTTTTATTTTTCGAGTCCTTTTTATTTTTTGGAGTCCTTTTATTTTTTCGGTCCTTTTATTTTTCGAGTCCTTTTATTTTTCTAACCCCTTTTATTTTTCTGAGTCCTTTTATTTTTCTTATTCCTTTTATTTTTCAAGTCCTTTTATTTTTCTGAATCTTGTTATTTTTCGAGTCCTTTTATTTTTCTTGTCCTTTTATTTTTCAAGTCCTTTTTATTTCTGAGTCCTTTTATTTTTCGAGTCCTTTTATTTTTCTGAGTCCTTTTATTTTTCTTAGTCCTTTTATTTTTCTAATCTTTTTATTTTTCGAATCCTTTTTATTTTTCGGAGGCCTTTTATTTTTCTGAGTCCTTTTATTTTCCTAGTCCTTTTATTTTTCTGAGTCCTTTTATTTTTCTGAGTCCTTTTATTTTTCTTTTTCCTTTTATTTTTAGTCCTTTTATTTTTCTGAGTCCTTTTATTTTTCGAGTCCTTTTATTTTTCTAGTCTTTTTATTTTTCTGAGTCCTTTTATTTTTCTCGTCCTTTTATTTTTCTTAATCCTCTTATTTTTCTAAATCCTTTTATTTTTCTCGTCCTTCTTATTTTTCTGAGTCCTTTTATTTTTCGAGTCCTTTTATTTTTCCAGTCCTTTTATTTTTTAAGTCCTTTTATTTTTCTCTGTCCTTTTATTTTTCCAATCCTTTTATTTTTCTAGTCCTTTTAATTTTCTAGTGCTTTCATTTTTTCAGTCCTTCTATTTTTCTCAGTCTTTTTATTTTTCTGAGTCCTTTTATTTTTCGAGTCCTTTTATTTTTCCAGTCTTTTTATTTTTCCATTCCTTTTATTTTTTTTCTCGTCTTTTTATTTTTCTGGTCCTTTTATTTTTCTAGTCATTTTATTTTTCTGAGTCCTTTAATTTTTCAAATCCTTTTACTTTTCTAGTCCTTTTTTTTTCTGGGCCCTTTTATTTTTCTAGTTCTTTTTTTTTCTGAGTCCTGTTATTTGTCGAGTCTTTTTATTTTTCTTGTCCTTTTATTTTTCTGAGTCCTTTTATTTTTTTGAGCCCTCTTATTTGTCGAGTCCTTTTTTTTTCTAGTCCTTTTATTTTTTCTGAGTCCTTTTATTTTTCTAGTCCTTTTATTTTTCTGAGTCCTTTTATTTTTCTGAGTCTTTTTATTTTTCTAGTCCTTTTATTTTTCTATACCTTTTATTTCTCTAGTACTTTTATTTTTCTTGTCCTTTTATTTCTCTAGTCCTTTTATTTTTCACAGTCCCTTTATTTTTCTCAGTCCCATTATTTTTCTAAGTCCTTTTACTTTTCTAGTCCTTTTATATTTCTGAGTCCTTTTATTTTTCCAAGTCCTTTTATTTTTCTAGTCCATTTATTTCTCTAGTCGTTTTATTTTTCTAGTCCTTTTATTTTTCCAGTCTTTTTATTTTTCTAGTCCTTTTATTTTTTCTGAGTCCTTTTATTTTTCTAGTCCTTTTAGTTTTCGAGTCCTTTTATTTTTTTTCTAGTCCTTTTATTTTTCTCAGTCCCTTTATTTTTCCGAGTCCTTTTATTTTTCGAGTCCCTTTATTTTTGTAGTCCTTTTTTTTTCTGTGTCCTTTTATTTTTCCTGTCCTTTTATTTTCTGTGTCCTTTTATTTTTCCTGTCCGTTTATTTTTCTGAGTCCTTTTATTTTTTTTCTAGTCCTCTTATTTTTTTTCTAGTCTTTTTATCTTTCTAGTCTATTTAATTTTCAAGTCCTTTTAGTTTTCTAGTCCTTTTATTTTTCTGAGTCCTTTTATTTTTCTAGTCCTTTTACTTTTCTAGTTCTTTTATTTCTGTAGTCCTTTTATTTTTCTAGTCCTTTTACTTTTCTAGTCCTTTTGTTTTTCTAAGTCCTTATATTTTTCTTGTCCTTTTTTTTCTCTAGTCCTTTTTTTTTCTATTCCTTTTATTTTTTCTAGTCCTTTTATTTTTCTAGTCCTGTTATTTTTCTAGTCCTTTTATTTTTATGAGTCCTTTAATTTTTCGAGTCCTTTAATTTTTCTGAGTCCTTTTATTTTTCAAATCCTTTTACTTTTCTAGTCCTTTTATTTTTCGGAGTCCTTTTATTTTTCTGAGTCCTTTTATTTTTCTTATTCCTTTTTTTTTCGTGTCCTTTTATTTTTCTTATTCCTTTTTTTTCCTAACAAAGAATAAACACCTGCAAGTACAACACAAAAATTTGCAATGAGAAAATTGGAAGAGAATGCAGATTATCTTGATGTGGTGTGTAGAGAGAGAGAGAGAGAGTGATGTTTTACCATACATGTTACAAGCTACAACATGTGCCCCATATAATCATCAAAGCCTTGACGCAACTATGATGGGGAACATGTATCCCATACATCTTTTGAAATCTGGACAGTGAGATCCACCTCTTATAGCAACAAATCATTGGATCTCCACCTCCAACAGTGATGATGAATGGGTACCAAATATTCACTAAGCAAGCCTCCTAGCATAACTCGATGCGACGGTAAACATCACTTTAATTTTAGTGATCTATATAGCCTCCCCCAATCAAGGAGGGAGGTTCCAGTCAAAAGAGGGCCCAAAAAATGCATTTTTAATAACATTTGAATGCAGCCACAGATGCAGAAGGTTTAAAACCACTTTGATTGAAGTGATGGTTTTTCTTCTTCCTTGTTTCCTCACATGTAATTTTCGCAAAACCCGTATAGATTTCGTGAAACCTCTCATAGTGATTTCCGAAACATCATTCAATAACAAAGAGGAGGAAAAAATCAAAATAGTCCTTCAAATTCATGAAACAATTTGTGTGGGCATGTACAAAAAAAAAAAAAAAACCCTCATTGGGACCAGTAACTGATTCTGATTCTATTAAAAACTTTCATGTACAAGAAACAAGGCTAATAAGTCCCCCTTTGCCAAAAGTACAATGATCAACAGCAAAAGTAAGCAAGAGATAGAAGAGCATTTGTCAAAACAATAAAACACATAATATTTTTCAAATGTTTCAAAAGCATCATGAATAAAGGAAGAAAAAGGGATTTTCGCAAGACCCGTACAGATTTCGTGAAACCTCTCATAGTGATTTCCAAAACATCATTCAATAACAAAGAGGAGGAAAAATCAAAATAGTCCTTCAAATTCATGAAACAATTTGTGTTGGCATGTACCAAAAAAAAAAAAAAAACCTCATTGGGACCAGTAACTGATTTTGATTCTATTAAAAAGCTTTCATGTACAAGAAACAAGGCTAATAAGTCCCCCTTTCCCAAAAGTACAATGATCAACAACAAAAGTTAGCAAGAGATAGAGAGAGCATTTGTCAAAACAATAAAACATAGAATATTTTTCAAATGTTTCAAAATCATCATGAATAAAGGAAGAAAAAGGGAGCAAAAGCATTTCATGATTTACTCTTTTCTTGTCTAGGGCTATGAAGAAAGAAAGAAAGCCCTTGTTACTAAGATTGTATTTTTTTTCCTATTGATGGACCGCGCCCCTCCGTTCCTCCTCCGCTGCCATCCGCCCCGGGTCTGTCGGGGTCCGGAAGGAGGGAGAGGGAAGAAAGAAAGGCGGGTATCAACATTTTTGTGGGTATGCCAGATTTTCTTTTCTACTTGGAATTTAGAGTAGTGATCCGGAGATTCACCTTCACAAGTAGAAAGGAAATCAAACTTTTTCCTAACTTTCCATTGCACACATATTTTAAAGAAAAGAGACAAGTTTGTTTTGAATGCCGTGAGAGGCGATTTTCTTTGTTTGCCGTGAAAGGCGATTTTGGTGCCGTGAAAGGCAATTTTGCCGTGAAAGGCGGTTTACAAATCTCATCAATAATGAAAAGACAAGAAATGTGAATTTTGTGTCTCTTTAAGAAAAAATACAATACAATAGAAAAGAAAGAAATGGAATCTAACTTCTCATGCGATTGTGGGGGACCCGTTCAGATCGACAGTCGCGAGTCATGTATGGACTCCACCATCGTCCTTCAGATGAGAACTTTGATGCTTGATTTCTTGGCTTGGCTCCAACCTCAGATTTTTAGAGGATAAGGACCAAGATAAGGTCCTATATCCGGTAAAAAGCTGAGTAGACCGGCTGAAAAGCCGCATCTAGCCATGTTGGATAGAAGGAGAGGTGGCCTTTGGGGGGGGGGGGTTTGCCCCCCAAGGGGCTTTGATCACCTTGTAGTGTTGGTTGCGGCAGAGTTTTCTTGAAAGAGCAGAGTTGTAGAGATTTCGCCGAGGATTTTTGAATGATTTTCTGGCGATTTTTCTCTAGATCTCTTTCCCTTGGAATGACCCTCCTATTTATAGGCCTTTGGTAGCCATTTAGGAGAGTTTATGAGCATTTATGGTATTAATGCTCATGATGGGAGGAGTTACAAGTTTTTATTTACTTGTTTTGTAACTCCTTTTTCCTTGAATTTGATTGGCCGATGGAGAGTGATGGGCACTTAATCGCCTTTAATCTCCATGATGATGGGAGTTTCATGATTTTAATGTCATGATTACTTGGACTTGTAACTCCCATTTGCTTGCTTCTGATTGGGCCGTTCAAAATAATGAGTTAATGACCGCACTAACTTGCCATAAACGGGTCATTTAACTTCATTAATTGATTGCCTGGGCGTTTGAAGAGTCGCGGGCCATGCCGCATCCTTTGGGATTCTTCTTGCGATGATCCCCAATGGACCCACATACCATTTGATGTCGGATGGTGATCCAATTTCAGACATTGGTTGATGTCAGCGGGCCAGCAACATCTGTCCAGTCGATTTCGCGATCGGGTGGGCAGAAAGTGTGCTTTCTTGGTTAGCGGTTTGACGATCTTGAGGCGTCCGATGATGATCTAATGATTCCAGTGATGGATCCGTGATGTTGATGAAGATCGACGGATATCATGCACAAAAAATCAGATTTTGGAAAAATCACAGGGGCCAATCAATTCGAAACGCGAAAGTACCCGAAAAACGGGGTTTTTGGGCGAGGTCCGGCGGCTCGGACCTCCATGGTCGCCGGCGACCATGCACCATGGGGCCCATGGTCGCCGGCGACCGTGGGGTTTGTGCCCCATGGTCGGTCGTCTTCCGGTCGCCTTTTCTTCGCCGTTTTTCGTCCGTTTTCGCTTCTGTTTTCTCCTGCATTTTTCTTGGAATTTTCTCTCATTTATTGGCTGGATTTCTCTCAAGAAAACCTGACGAGAAGCCGTGTAAATCGGATCGCAAAGTTTCCCATTTTCTGAAAAGCCGAAGACTTTGCTGTGGAGAACTGCCGATTTTTTTGTCAAGCGTCGAAACTAGGTCAAAGGATGTCGGAATGACCTGAAATTCGACGTGTAGCTTCTTGAGCAGTAGACGAGACCAACCATAGGCTTTTGTTCAGGTTTTGAAGCCGTTTTGGGTCCCACAAACGCTTGACTTTGATTTCACTGCGAGGGAAATGCCGAGCTTTGACTTTCGGTCAAACGATGTCCGATTGACCTGAAATTTGATGGGTAGCTTCCTCATCAGTAGATAGGACCAACCATAGGCTTTTTTTTGAGTTTTGAAGCCATTTGGAGTCATGCAAACGCTTGCCTTTATTTCACCGCGAGGGAAATGCCGAGCTTTGACTTCTGGTCAAACGATGTCCGATTGACCTGAAATTCGACGTGTGACTCCCCCATCAGTAGATAAGACCAACCATAGGCTTTCATTTGAGTTTTGAAGCCATTTGGAGTCATGCAAACGCTTGCCTTTATTTCACCGCGAGGGAAATGCCGAGCTTTGACTTTCGGTCAAACGATGTCCGATTGACCTGAAATTTGATGGGGAGCCTACTGGAGTCATTTTGAGATGATCCACAAGCTCCGAATTGGGTGCCATGGTCCCAGGGTGCTCCGCCGCCGGTAGGCTTTGATTTTGTTCCCGAGCATCGAAAGTGGGTCAAACGTTGTCAGAATGACCTGAAATTTGATGCGCAACCCTTTTGAGGTATGCAGAAGCCGCCTATGTGCTCTGTTTGATGAGTGATGACCTCGGTAGTTCTCGCTACCTAAGGGCTTGATTTTGCTGCTCGAGAGTTGATGGAGGGTCAAACGGTGTCGGTTTGACTTGAAACTTGACATGTAGCCTTTCGGAGGTATTTTGAGACCATTCGTAGGCTCTGATCGAAGATTTGGGGTCTTCGACACTGTCGCTGTCGGGAGCTGCTGCTTAGATGTTGGAGAAGTGAAGCTAGGCCAAATGATGTCGGAATGGCCCGAAACTTCATATGTACCTCTTTTGGCTGTTTTGAATGACCTTGCAGTTTTTGTTTGATTCTGACAAGATCTGATGCTTGAAGTGGGGCCTGCCTATTTGGGGTAGGATGCGGCTCCATGTAGCTTTTGGTGTGAAGAGGCAAAGTGACATTTTTTTGTGTCAACAAATGCCCCCTCGAGGTACAGCGACGATGGCTTTTGCAGTCGATGTGCCTCGAAGAGAATCTTGAAGAAGAGCTTCTGACTTGACCAAGAGTCTTTGAGCATTTTTTTTTATTTTTATTTTATAGAGTAGCCTTTTGAGCTTCCAGGGGATTTTATGGTAGTGGGAGGGATCACGTACCATCTCAAGGCAAGATTTTGAGAATGACATTTGGATTTGGATTTGGTTTTGGTTTTGGTTTTTTGGTTTTGATTTTGACCTTGTGACCTAACAAGCTGTATGTGGTAGGTTAGGGGGTCAGGTTTTTGGTTTTGGTTTTGACCTTGTGACCTAACAGGCTGTATGTGGCAAGTTAGGGGGTCGGGTTTTGATTTTTGGTTTTGGTTTTGACCTTGTGACCTAACAGGCTGTATGTGGCGAGTTAGGGGACCATGGTTTGGTTTTTTGGTTCACTCTTTGGGACAATTTTGGGTCCATTGGAGTGGTTTGGGCTTTTGTGGAATGTCAATTTCAAGATTTTGGCTTAATTTGGTTCATGAGGTGGGATGGTTTGGATTTTTGGAAACTCATGAAGCTTGGATTTTTGTATGGTATGGTCCAATCAACTCAAAAGAGGCATGGAACCATTTTTGTATGCTCTTGGTAAGAGAAATTTTGACTAAAAGCCACTTTTAGTGCCTAGGTGGTCAAACCTGGCTCATATGGGCTAACCCATGGGACCTTAAGCTTTGAAGGATGGCTTAGATCTCATATGGTGTCATTTTCGTAAAGAATATCTAAAGATATCTCCTTTGGGTGGAGAATATCTAAAAATATCCTTACTTTGAGAGATTTTCTCAAGAATCTTTGATTTTGGGAGAGATTCTCTCAAAATATCTTTCTTTGGGAGAGAATATCTATCATTCCCTTTCTTTTTGGAGAGAATTTCTCAAGGAATCTTTGTTTTTGGGAGAGAATATCCCAAGTTTCCTTTTCTTTTGGGAAGGTTGCCAATTTTTAGCACTTACCTCCTTACTTTTCTCCTCTTTCCTCTTTTGGTTTGCTCTCTTCTATAAAAGCAAGGGAGGTGGGATCTCTTGCTCCTATTGCTTTCTTTTTGCAAAAACCTTCAAGAGTGCTTCAAGATCTTCTCTTCTTCAAAGACCTTCAAGTTCTTCTTCTTCTTCTCCATGGCTTCAAGTGAGTTTTTCTTTCTCAACAAGAAATTGCATGTAAAAGTTTCTTTTCTTTTTTTTTTCTTCTCTTCTCTTTTTTTTTTTTTTTTTTTTTTGCACGTTTTTTTTTTTTTTTTGAATGCTGACATTTTTTTTTTTTTTTTGTCAGCTGACTTGCCAGAGGATTCATACTTCGAGCCATCTATGGATATGGCTTTCGACGATGCCTCAGATGAGCAGATGGAGGCAGAAAGTACTCCACCAGTTATGGAAAAAGGTATTTCATAGTGATAATCTTGGCATTGATTTTTTTTTTATTTTTTTTTTTTGACAAGATCATATTCATACCTTTTCTTGTGTTTTTGCCAGCAGGTTGTGAAGCAACAGGAGAAGTTCCTTCGTCTTCCTCAGGGTCAGAGCAGGAGATGCCAGCAGCCGATCCAGAAGTAGGGGCTTCTTCTACCAGTCCCGTCATGGCGGAGGCGGGACTTTATGGTGATATTGCTTCTTCAGTGGCTCCGATTGGAAAGAGCCTTTTGATTTCTTCTCCACCACGACCAGACATGGGCAGTCAGCCAACAGATCGTGCTGAATCTTCATCTGGGCCATCCCTCCAATATGCAAAGAAGGTGTTGAAGAGTGTATTGAGCTCATGGGTTGAAACTCTCTCTTCTGGCCATTTGGAAGCTGGTTTTGGCATGGTCAAGCATGTACAGGACATCCTTGCTGACAGTGCAGAGGTCGGTCTGGACGTTGCAAGTGCCAAGGCCTTTGTTGATGAAGTCATTGCTTTGGGTGACAAATGGACTGAGACCAAGAATTTCCCAAGCGGTGACTTCTTCAATGAGATGTTTTTGCAGCCATCCGGTAAGATCAAATCTGAAATGGATGAGATCTCACGGGCTCGGAAGCAATTCGTTCGGGAGAGGAACGTTACCGAGTTGGCTATCATCGAGCTAACACAGGACCTGCGCCGTCTTGATAGGGAGGTCACAGAAGCTAGGCAGCGCCTTGAGCAATTGCAAGAACAAAGTGCTGCCAAATGGACTGCCATTGTAGAAGCTCGTGCTAAAGAGGGAACTCTGATTCGCCAAGTTGAAGAAGCCGGTAGCAGCCTTCAGAGAAAGACTCAGGAGTATGAGCAGTGGCAAATTCTCTGGGAAGAGCTTCCTCGTGCCGAAGATGGGTCGCGGCGTTCTGCCGTATTTTATGGCAAGATCTTGAAGAAGCGCGGCCTGGAAGCTTTAGAGGCTAAGGCCAAGAGTCTGCTTGAGGAGCTGGATCTTTGGTTGAAGACCATGCTAGACTGAGCTCTTGATTTATAACAAACTCTTTTCTTCATTTCTCTCTTCTTCTTTTTTTGGTACCTCTATGTAAAACATTTTTGGTACTCTATGTACCTTTTACTTAAATTCTTTTTGGTGAAAATAAGCAAAGGTTGGGTGAGAATGTTTATTTGAGAATTTTGATCAAAAGGTTTTCATTTTGTGAAAATCTTTTGTCAAAAGGGTTGTTTTGGCATGAAAGCCAGATTTTGCGGCAAAAGCCAGGGTTTTTTTTTTTTTTGTGTGGTTTGAAAGCCGAATTTCAAGATGGCATGAAAGCCGAAATTTGGGTTTATGGCATGAGAGCCAAAATTTTGGATGGCGTGGAAGCCGAAATTTTGAGGTGGCATGAAAGCCGATTTTGGTGGCGTGAAAGCCAAATTTTGGGATGGCATGAGAGCCAAAAATTTTTTGAGATGGCATGAAAGCCGAATTTTGAGGTGGCATGAAAGCCGATTTTTTTGGGTTTATGGCATGAGAGCCAAAATTTTGGATGGCGTGGAAGCCGAAATTTTGAGGTGGCATGAAAGCCGATTTTGGTGGCGTGAAAGCCAAAGTTTGGGATGGCATGAGAGCCAAAAAAATTTTGGATGGCATGAAAGCCGAATTTTGAGGTGGCATGAAAGCCGATTTTTTTGGGTTTATGGCATGAGAGCCAAAGTTTTGGATGGCGTGGAAGCCGAAATTTTGAGGTGGCATGAAAGCCGATTTTGGTGGCGTGAAAGCCAAATTTTGGGATGGCATGAGAGCCAAAAATTTTTTGGATGGCATGAAAGCCGAATTTTGAGGTGGCATGAAAGCCGATTTTTTTGGGTTTATGGCATGAGAGCCAAAATTTTGGATGGCGTGGAAGCCGAAATTTTGAGGTGGCATGAAAGCCGATTTTGGTGGCGTGAAAGCCAAATTTTGGGATGGCATGAGAGCCAAAAAAATTTTGAACGGCATGAAAGCCGAATTTTGAGGTGGCATGAAAGCCGATTTTTTTGGGGTGGCATGACAGCCGGTTTTCGTGGCGTAAAAGCCGATTTTTTTTAAAAATGGCATGAAAGCCGAGTTTGAGATGGCATGGGAGCCAAAGATTTTTTGTGGCATGAGAGCCAAGATTTGGTTTGTGGGATGAGAGCCGGTTTTGTTTTTGGTGTAAGAACCAGATTTTGTTTTTGGCATGAAAGCCGAAATTTCTTTTTGGCATGGAAGCCAGATTTTTTGTTTTTGGCATGAAAGCCAGATTTTTTTTTATGAAAACCGAGTTTTGTTTTGTTGGCATGGAAGCTGAATTTTGATTTTTGGCATAAAAGCCGAGTTTTTGGCGTGAAAGCCAGGTTTTTGGTTTTTTGGCGTAAAAGCCGGATTTTTGGCATGGAAGCCGGGTTTTTTGGCGTGAAAGCCAGGTTTTTGGTTTTCAAAAATGCAAGTATAGACTAAAAGTCGCCTCCCTGCTGAATGGTATTGCAAGTATCGATGGAATGTCGCTTCCTTGCTCATTCGGTTGCGAGTATCGATGGAATGTCGCTTCCTTGCTTTTGTCTTCAAAATTTTTTGTTTTGTGGGTATCGATGGAATGTCGCTTCCCCACGATTTTTGAATTTTGAGGTTTTTTCGAACCTTTGTTTTGTTTTTTGTTTGTTTTGAAATTTGGGTTGTGGATATCAACTGGAAATTTGTTTTCCCACGATTTTTTAAATTTTGGGGTTTTGGAAGTATCGAATGGGGTTCGCATCCTTCCGATTTTGGGTTTTGCAAGTATCGACTTAACGTCGCTTCCCTGCGGTTTTTGAAAAACCATTTTTTTGTTTAAAGACACGAGGGTCGTAAATTTTGACTTAAAACCATTTTGGTGGTAAAAGTCGGGGTGGACTAGGGCTGAAATCCCTAGGTCCTGATTTTGTTTCAAACCATGAATTTTGGGTTCAAGGATCGAAAATTTTGGTCAAGTTTGGGAAGAGGCTCCTAAACTTGGATTTTTGGATTTGTTTTTTTTTTTTTTTTGAACAATGAAACGATGAAAGAAACATTGTTTTGAGGGGTTTTTTTTAGAAATTTCAACAAGAGGATGAAAATTCCAAAAGGAGTGGGTTTGACGAGCAGATACCTAGGAATAGGCTTTGGCCGTGTAGACATTGCTCTGACCCGGTGGGGAAAGCCTTCAAGGGTAGTACCGCTTCAAGAACTTTCCATTGATGGGCAGCATACACCTGTCACCCTCCATATTTAGAAGAGTGTATGCGCCGTTGGAGAAGATTTTGTCGATGAAGAAAGGTCCCTCCCATGTTGGTTCAAATTTGCCTTTGGATTTGTGAGCAAAAACCATAGGTCTTCTTACTGTAAGAACCAAGTCTCCCTTTTTGTAGGCGCGTTGCCTGACCTTCTTGTCAAAAGATCCTGCCATGCGTGCTTGGTAGAGTTCAATGTTTTGTAGAGCTTCGAGCCATCTCTCATCGAGATTATCCAGCTCTTGAAGTCTCAATTTGACATTACTTTCTTGCGTCATGTCATTTTGTAGAGATACCCTTAAGGAAGGAATTTGAACTTCCAAAGGGACAACAACTTCGCATCCATAAACCAAGGAGAATGGTGTGCTATGGGTTGGTCCTCGAACGGTGGTTCGATAGGCCCACAAAGCTTCAGGCAGTTTGTCGCCCCAATCTCTTTTGTGACTAAAGACCATTTTCTTGAGGATTTTGCAGAGCGTCTTGTTGAAGGCCTCTGCTAGTCCATTCGCTGCCGGATTGTACGGAGTTGAAGGACAACTTTGGATTTCGTATTTGTCGCAGAACCTGTAGAATCTGTGATCCCGGAATTGCGGTCCGTTATCATGGACGAATCTTTTAGGTATGCCGAAGCGACAAATGATGTTGGTGCGCAAGAACTGAAGGCCTGATGAGGTCTTCATTTCACTAAGCGAGAATGCTTCTGACCACTTGGAGAAATAATCTGTAGCGGCGAAGATGAAGCGATGACCTTTGCTCGATGGAGGGGAGATAGGACCTATGATGTCCATACCCCAGGCTTCAAAAGGCCATGAGATCGCTGTAGGATGCAGCCATTCTGGAGGCATGTGGACATAGTCTCCATGAATTTGGCATTGTTGGCAGCGCTTAGCAAATTGCATTGCATCAGCCACCATGGTAGGCCAGTAATAACCTAACCTTTTTATCTGATCGTAGAGCTTAGGGCCAGCCTGATGGGCTCCACAAAGACCAGCATGTACTTCTTTGAGTGTTTCTTCAGCTTCTTGTTGTGACAAGCATCGTAGAAGTACTCCGTTGTAGGATTTTCTATACAGCATTTTTGAAGGAATATCCAAATGAAAGTTCGGGGCTCGTCTTTGGATGGTTACCCATTCTTTTGGATCTTCAGGTAGGATTCCGAACATTATATAATCAATGAACGGATCCCTCCAGTCGCCGATCAGAGGTTTAAGGACGGAGATCCGACTTCCAACCACTTGGTGGCATTCAGCAACTGCTTGATGTGTGTTGAGAGGAGGGAGAATCCTTTTTTGACACACTGTAACTTGCATGTTTTCCCCTTCTTGGATTGCCATAGACGCAGCAAGTCCAGCCAAGGCATCTGCACGAATTTTTTCACCTCTGAGGATGTGGGTGATGTGACAGATGTCGAACTTTTGTCGAAGCGATTGTGCCTTGTTGTAGTAAGGCAACAGATCGGGCTTCCTGACTTCAAATTTCTGATTCATCTGGTTGACGATCAGTTGAGAGTCTCCAAAAGCTTCCAGCGTAGTGATGCCGAATTCGAGGGCGAGTTCCAATCCTATGATCAGGGCTTGGTACTCAGCTGCATTGTTTGAACATGCTTCCAGTAGCGAGAATGCATGCGGAATCATGTATTTATCGGGACTAACAAAGAGAATGCCAATTCCCGATATTTGATTTCCCTTTTCATTTGTCCTGGTTGCGCCATCGAAGTACATGTGCCAGGAAGCATTTGATAAAGAAGTCTCCACACTGTAGACCGGTTCGTCTGGGAGGTCATCCCTGAGTGGGGAATCTTTAGGCAATGGATGCTCCGCGAGGAAGTCTGCTAGAGCTTGGCCTTTGATTGCTTTTTGTGGTACATACCTAATGTCAAATTGTGACAGGAGGATGGACCATTTTACTAGTCAGCCATTGAGAGAACCTGCTTTTGTGACAAGGACCTTTAGGAGGTTGATCCTCGAAATCAGGTACACTGTGTTGGCTAGCAGGTAGTGACGCAGTTTTTGTATGGCGAACATCACTGCCAAGCATTCTTTTTCGACTGGAGAGTAGCGATGCTCTGCACCTACCAACATGCGGCTAAGGTAATATAGAGCAGCTTCTGTTAGAGTTTTAGTTTTGTTGCAATTTGATAGGATGCATTCACTTTCATATAGCTTGTTCTCTCATTCATACATGGCTTTATTCATAGGAGCATCATGCATATTTCTTCTTCTTGAATCTTTGTTTTATCAAATATCATGCATGGTTTACTTGTTCAGGTTGCCTCTTCAGTTCATAGAGTTTTTGATTTCAAAACTCCTTCCAAGCTTTCCAAAGTTTCTAGCTTTAAATTCATTATTGTGTTTTGGAGTTTTCATGGCTTTAAAATCTCAGTTTTCATCTTCTTTTAGTCATGATTTAATGCTTGGTAGATGTGTTTGAAAGTCCTTTGGAAGGTGCCCTCATAAGCCTCAAGTTTCTCTCAACTGTCAAATTTCTGGGCTGTTTCAGGCAGTGGTCTCGGTCGACCGAGACCTGCCTCTCGGTCGACCGAGACAACTGCAGGTCATTTCTGCAGAATTCTGAACTGAAGCTCCAACGGTCAGATTTATATCCGTTGTGCCTTCTAGGTCGACCGAGACCTGTTTCTCGGTCGACCGAGGACTAGCCGTTGGCAACTTTAACTTTATAAAAGGTGGCTTTTTGGTTGAAGAAAGTTGCTGATATTTGAGAGATCTTTGAGGCCAAGGCTAAGCAACTTCTTAGGAGCATTTTCACAAGGATTATGAAGCCATTCCTCTTATTCAACCTTTGATCTTCAAATGGGTGTGCTTCCTTTAATCCTACTCTTTTCAAAATCATGTTTTGTTTTGAATCTTTGATCTTTTTCCAATGCATGATAAACAAGTTGCTTTCCTATTAAGATGTTGACCTTCATAACATGCTTAGTTCTTTAAAAATCACATGAGACTTATGAATGCAACATATTGCCTAAGTTACACATGTTTTTAGTTTCTTGATTCAAAAAATCAACTTGTTAGCCTTTAGATCATCTTTTTGAAAACAAGTTGTTTTTCATTATGAATCACTTGTGTTAGACATACAACTCTTTCTCAAATATATGTTAAACATCTTTGCATCATTTAAGTTCATATCTTTTAAAAGAGAAAGAGTAATCTTTTAGAAAATGCATTTCACATAGACTTTGTCATTTTCATGCATTGTTCTAGAACTTGAGTTTCATTTTCAAACTAGCCTATTAAGAGGCACTTCATTGCAATTCATTGTTCTCTTTATCCATGCATTATTAGGCATATTGTTTAAGAGAAAAGTTCCATGTTGTAAAGGTTCATGCTTAGCCTTGAAAAGCATATGTAGTAAAGGTTTATGCTAAGCCTTGAAAAGCATAGTGTTGGTTGTAAGGTTTGAGGTGATCCTAAACCTTAAGTGGAGTTAGTGAATACCGGTAGGTGTACCGGGAGTGGATGTAGGCAATTTTGGCCGAACCACTATACGTGCTTGTGTTATGGTGATTGCCTCTATGCTTTCTTTTTATGGATTATGCTTGCTTAGTTGATTTCATTATTATTATCCAATGCATAAGTGACTTAAAAGTTAAAAGAATTAAAATTGGTCTAAGTCTTTGAGCTCACCCTATTCACCCCCCCCCCCCCCCTCTAGGATTCGATCTTGGACTTTCAATTGGTAT
The DNA here is from genome assembly GCA_038049695.1 of Cinnamomum chago. NCBI lineage: Eukaryota > Viridiplantae > Streptophyta > Magnoliopsida > Laurales > Lauraceae > Cinnamomum > Cinnamomum chago. The sequence goes on along the minus strand of CP142462.1, from coordinate 59,449,105 downwards.
CAGAGCCTAGGTGCTCTTGATTAGGTCTAACCACCTAGAGTTAGAATCCTTAGAGTGAGTTTTAGCTTTTGTGATCACCATGCAATCCCACTTAGGAGAAGGTCATGCCACCAATAGACCTCCCTTGTTCAATGGCTCACATTACCGGTATTGGAAAATTAGGATGCAAGTCTTTCTTGAATCTCAAAGTATAGATGTTTGGAGTATCATTGAAGAAGGGTATCATGAACCCATTATCACTGAAAAAGATTCTGAAGGACATGTCATAGCTATCAAGGGTAAGGCTAAGAAAGATTGGACTCAAGGAGAGAAAGATAGGGCAAATCTAAATGCTAAAGCTAAAAATGCCTTGTTTTGTGCCTTGTCCCAAGAAGAGTTCAATAGGGTAGTAAATTGTATTACTGCTAAGGAAGTGTGGGATACCTTAGAGACCACTCATGAAGGGACCAATCAAGTCAAAATAGCTAAAATCCAAATGTTGTCTACTAAGTATGAAGAACTCAAAATGCAAGAGGAAGAAACATTTGATGAGTTCTATACTAAATTCATGGAGATTGTTAATTCCCTCATAGGTCTAGGAGAGAAGATGGATGAGTCCAAAGCTGTTAGGAAAATATTAAGATCTCTTCCCAAAAGGTTCAAACCTAAGATAGTTGCTATAACTGAAAGCAAAGATGTGGACAAGATCAAAATAGAAGAACTTAGAGGAAATCTTCTCACTTATGAACTAGATTTTGAAGTCCCTAGCAAGAAGAAAGGTGTAGCTCTTAGCTCCCAACACAAAGAAAATGATAATGAGAGTGAGAGTGAGGATGAAAATGCCATCTTGCTTGTTAAGAAGTTTAAAAATATCCTTAGAAATAAAAAGAACTATAAACATTTTGAGGATTCTAGAAATGAAAATTTTCAAAGGAACTCAAGGGGATCTTTTACCAAAAGAGATGTGCAATGTTACAACTGTAAAGGCTTTGGTCACATCGCTCAAAATTGTCCCTCACCTAAAGAATCTGAAAAGAAAGATAAGAAAGGAAAGAAAGTCTTGAACATAACTTGGGATGATGATGAAGATGAAAGTAGTGACAATAATGAACCTCAAAATGATGAAGATAATGATAATTCCACTTCTTGGCTTCTCTTCACTCCCATTGAAGAAAACAATGATCATAATGTGTTAATAGAAGAAGTAAATGAAGAGAATAGTGACAATGATATTCATCAAGCCTATGAGGAACTATATGAACTTTGTGAAGTCATTACCAAGAAAAACAAAAGCTTAAAAAGTGAATCTAAAAGGCTTGTGAATGATCTAGATGTTTTAAAAGATCAATTAATGTTGAAAGACAATGAGATAAAAAATGTTCAATCTAAGTTGACTACCTCTAATGACAATCTTGCTAAAGCTGAAAAAGAAATTCATAAATTACAAAGTCTGTTGGAATCTAGTCAACAAGAATCAGAATCTCTTCAAATGAAACTTGAAAAGGGAAAACATGTTGTTGAAAAATTTACCTTAGGCAATGACAAATTCTATCAAATGTTAGGCTTGAATAAAGTCTTTGGTAACAAGAATGGTATAGGTTATGAATGCTCCTCTAGTAGCAAGAAGAATAGCTTTCAACATAATACTAGGACTCATCTCAAACCTATAGGTAAAATCTTCTTTTCCTCTAGATGGACTTGTCATTTTTGCAATCAAATAGGTCATCTAGTTCCTAACTGTCCTTTTAAGTTTAGGATGTCTCAAAATCTTAGTTCTAGAGCTCATTTCAAGTTTGTTCCCAAGACTTCTACCTCTACCTTCATTAAGGCTACTTGGATTGAAAAAGAGAAAAGTGTCAAGAATTTTTTTGCTCAAACCGCTCTTAAAGTTAAAGAAAACTCTAGATGGTTTTTGGACAGTGGTTACTCCAAGCATATGACTGGAGACCGTTCTAGATTTATCACTCTTGAGGACTATGATGGAGGTAATGTGTCTTTTGGAGATAATCGGAAAGCTCAAATTATAGGAAAAGGCTGTGTTGGAGGAGATCAAATGCCTACATTAAAAGATGTTTTCCTTGTGGATGGTTTAAAGCATAATCTCTTGAGCATAAGTCAGTTGTGTGACAAAGGAAACAAAGTTGTCTTTGACAGCAAATCCTGCAAAGTTCTGGATGAGAAATCCCACAAAGTTCTACTCACTGGATTACGTACTAAAGATAACATCTATACCATAGAAGAATGTAGTGAGAATGAATCCATGTGTTTAATGTCTAAAGTTCAAGAAAATCAGTTGTGGCATCAAAGAATGGGACATATAAATTACAAACTGATGAAGATCTTATCAAAGAAAGAAATTGTTAGAGGAATACCCAAATTAGATGATTACAAATCTGAATTGTGCAAGGCTTGTCAAATGGGTAAACAGATCAAGAAAAGTTTTAAAGGTATAAAAGATATATCCTCTGCTCGTCCCCTTGAACTCATTCATATGGACCTCATTGGACCAGCACCTGTTCAGAGTATTGGTGGGAGAAAGTATATCCTAGTGATGGTTGACGATTATTCGAGATTTTGATGGGTAGCCTTTCTTCATGCTAAATCAGATGCAGTAGATAATATCATAAGGATTTGCAAGAAAATTCAAGTTGAGAAGGACTGCAAAATTAAGAAGATAAGAAGTGATCATGGAGGTGAATTTGAAGACTTCTGTGAAAGCTATGGGATCAGTCATCAATTCTCTGCTCCAAAAACTCCACAGCAAAATGGAGTAGCTGAACGAAGAAACAAAGTTATTCAAGAAATGGCCAGAACCCTTCTTAATGAGAAGAATCTCCCGCGAAACTTATGGGCTGAAGCTATCAATACGGCATGCTATCTTATTAACCGTGTTTGTTTGACAAAGAACACTAACAAAACCCCTTATGAGCTGTATTTTGGAAGAAAACCAAATCTGGGTTATCTTAAAGTGTTTGGTAGCAAGTGCTATATTTTAAGAGATAGAGAGCGGCTTGAAAAGTTCGATTCAAAATCTGATGAAGGGATCTTCTTAGGATATTCTGATAAAAGCAAGGCTTATAGAGTGTTCAACCTCAGATCAATGGCTGTCATGGAATCAGCTCATGTTGTTATTGATGAGACTAATCAAATTAAGAAAGCTCCTCATGATGAAGAAGAGATCTCAGTTAAGCAGCCTATTTCATCTGAAATTGAAGAAGAGATTCCCTCAGTCCCCACTATGCCCACAAAGCTTTTAAGAAATCACAACTTGGATAATGTCATTGGAGATATCTCAAAAGGAGTCATGACAAGAAGACAGGTTCATAATCTGTGTGCTCACTATTCATTTGTTTCACAAATTGAGCCCAAGAACTTCTCTGAAGCAGAAACCAAGTCTGAATGGATTGATGCCATGCAAGATGAGCTAAATCAGTTTAGAAAGAATGATGTGTGGGATCTTGTACCTCTTCCTGAAGGCAAAAGCCAAATTGGCACCAAATGGATTTTCAAGAACAAGCTGGATGAATCAGGAAATGTTATAAGGAACAAAGCTAGACTTGTAGCCAAAGGGTATGCCCAAATTGAAGGAATTGATTTTGAGGAAACCTTCGCCCCAGTAGCTCGGTTGGAGTCTATTCGTATTCTATTAGCTTATGCCAGCAGCATGAAGATTAAACTGTTTCAAATGGATGTGAAGAGTGCCTTTTTAAATGGTGAAATTGAGGAAGATGTGTATGTTTCTCAACCTCAAGGCTTCGAGGATCCTCATCACCCAGAATATGTTTTTAAGTTGAAAAAGGCTCTTTATGGATTGAAACAAGCCCCAAGAGCCTGGTATGAAAAGCTGACAAGTCACTTACTTGAAAATGGATATGAGTGTGGGAATGTGGACAAGACTCTATTCATTAAAAAGGTTGATAAAGATATTCTCATTGCTCAGATATATGTTGACGACATTGTTTTTGGATCAACATCTGATCATCTTGCTCAAGGGTTTTCTAAGTTAATGAGCTCCACTTTTGAAATGAGTTTGGTAGGACCCCTTCAGTTCTTTCTAGGATTACAAGTGAGTCAGACTGATCAAGGTATCTTTCTTAGTCAATCCAAGTTTGCTCTAGAAATAGTGAAAAAGTTTGGCTTAGGAGAATCTAAGACTAGTTGCAATCCTATGGGATCCACTACTAAAATCTCTAGTGACCTTCAGGGTAAGAAAGCTGACCAAAAACTTTATAGGAGCATGATAGGAAGCCTTCTCTACCTCACTGCTAGCCGCCCTGATATCTCGTTTAGCGTTGGAATATGTGCTAGGTATCAATCTGACCCCCGAGAGTCTCACATTAAAGCTGTTAAACGTATCATAAAATATATTAATGGGACTTCTCATTATGGTATCTGGTATCCTCATGACTCTACTCTGCAATTAATTGGATATAGTGATGCAGATTGGGCAGGATCTATAGATGATAGGAAGAGCACTAGTGGTTGCTGCTATTTCTTAGGGAACTGCTTAGTAGCCTGGCATAGCAAAAAGCAAAATTCTGTATCCTTGTCTACTGCAGAAGCTGAATATATTGCTGCAGGTAGCTGCTGTGCTCAGCTGTTGTGGATGAAACAAACTTTATTAGATTATAATGTTCCACAACAATGCATGCCTATCATGTGTGACAACTCAAGTGCCATCAGTATCTCAAAAAATCCTGTTCAGCACTCTCGCACTAAGCACATTGACATTCGCTATCATTTCTTGCGTGATCATGCTGACCAAGGCACCATTGAGTTGTTGTTTATCCCAACAGATACCCAATTGGCTGATTTGTTCACTAAACCCCTTGGAAATGATCGTTTCATTAATTTGAGACATCAATTGGGCATTGGCCCTTGCCCTGTGTTTTAAATTCTTGTTGGCTAATCACCTGTTCCTTATCTTATTTTTATATATCTCTTATAAACAGGTGCTACTAACAAGGTTATGTGTTTTATCTTTGATGGGCAGGCTCCTTTGCAATTAGATGTCAAAGGGGGAGAGAGTTCACCAAGTGAGGGGGAGAAGATTTCTAAAGGGTTGCTTTGATTGAGGGGGAGTAGCTTTGCCTAGAGTGCTTTTTTGTGTATAGCTTCTAGGTTGGTCGTCTTTTGTCGTCGCTCCTACAAGGAAAATCCAAAGCTCCAAAAGATCCAAATGCTCCCAAATGTCCAAAGCTCCTTAATTATCCAAAGCTCCTTAAATATCCAAAGTTCAAGCTTCAAGAGTTCAAGCTGAAGAGAAAATTGAAAGAGAGTTCAAGCTTCAAGAGTAGCCATCAAATTGCAAAGGGGGAGATTGTTAGAGTTTTAGTTTTGTTGCAATTTGATAGGATGCATTCACTTTCATATAGCTTGTTCTCTCATTCATACATGGCTTTATTCATAGGAGCATCATGCATATTTCTTCTTCTTGAATCTTTGTTTTATCAAATATCATGCATGGTTTACTTGTTCAGGTTGCCTCTTCAGTTCATAGAGTTTTTGATTTCAAAACTCCTTCCAAGCTTTCCAAAGTTTCTAGCTTTAAATTCATTATTGTGTTTTGGAGTTTTCATGGCTTTAAAATCTCAGTTTTCATCTTCTTTTAGTCATGATTTAATGCTTGGTAGATGTGTTTGAAAGTCCTTTGGAAGGTGCCCTCATAAGCCTCAAGTTTCTCTCAACTGTCAAATTTCTGGGCTGTTTCAGGCAGTGGTCTCGGTCGACCGAGACCTGCCTCTCGGTCGACCGAGACAACTGCAGGTCATTTCTGCAGAATTCTGAACTGAAGCTCCAACGGTCAGATTTATATCCGTTGTGCCTTCTAGGTCGACCGAGACCTGTTTCTCGGTCGACCGAGGACTAGCCGTTGGCAACTTTAACTTTATAAAAGGTGGCTTTTTGGTTGAAGAAAGTTGCTGATATTTGAGAGATCTTTGAGGCCAAGGCTAAGCAACTTCTTAGGAGCATTTTCACAAGGATTATGAAGCCATTCCTCTTATTCAACCTTTGATCTTCAAATGGGTGTGCTTCCTTTAATCTTACTCTTTTCAAAATCATGTTTTGTTTTGAATCTTTGATCTTTTTCCAATGCATGATAAACAAGTTGCTTTCCTATTAAGATGTTGACCTTCATAACATGCTTAGTTCTTTAAAAATCACATGAGACTTATGAATGCAACATATTGCCTAAGTTACACATGTTTTTAGTTTCTTGATTCAAAAAATCAACTTGTTAGCCTTTAGATCATCTTTTTGAAAACAAGTTGTTTTTCATTATGAATCACTTGTGTTAGACATACAACTCTTTCTCAAATATATGTTAAACATCTTTGCATCATTTAAGTTCATATCTTTTAAAAGAGAAAGAGTAATCTTTTAGAAAATGCATTTCACATAGACTTTGTCATTTTCATGCATTGTTCTAGAACTTGAGTTTCATTTTCAAACTAGCCTATTAAGAGGCACTTCATTGCAATTCATTGTTCTCTTTATCCATGCATTATTAGGCATATTGTTTAAGAGAAAAGTTCCATGTTGTAAAGGTTCATGCTTAGCCTTGAAAAGCATATGTAGTAAAGGTTTATGCTAAGCCTTGAAAAGCATAGTGTTGGTTGTAAGGTTTGAGGTGATCCTAAACCTTAAGTGGAGTTAGTGAATACCGGTAGGTGTACCGGGAGTGGATGTAGGCAATTTTGGCCGAACCACTATACGTGCTTGTGTTATGGTGATTGCCTCTATGTTTTCTTTTTATGGATTATGCTTGCTTAGTTGATTTCATTATTATTATCCAATGCATAAGTGACTTAAAAGTTAAAAGAATTAAAATTGGTCTAAGTCTTTGAGCTCACCCTATTCACCCCCCCTCTAGGATTCGATCTTGGACTTTCAGCTTCTTTTCCCTCGTCATTTTTTTGTGCGAGTAGAGCGCCTAAAGAACAGTCAAGGGCTCTTGTGTTCAAGAGGAATGGTTTTCCAGTTGTGGGGGCAGCCAACACTGGAGGTTTAGTCAGGTATGACTTGATGTCCTGGAACGCGGCTTCACATTCAGCATCCCAGACAAAATCGACACCTTTCTTCATTAACCGAGAAAATGGACGGCACTTCCCTGATAGGTTGGAGATGAACCGTCGAATGTATGCCAATCTTCCTTGGAGCCCTTTTAATTGTCTTAGGGTTCTTGGAGATGGCATTTCTAGGATAGCCTTGACTTTGGTGGGGTCAAGCTCTATGCCAGCTTTCCGTACTATGAATCCGAGAAACTTACCCGATGAAACACCGAAGAAGCATTTGAGGGGATTCATTCGCAGTTTGTGTTTGCAAAGTCGGAGGAAGACTTCTTGAAGATCTTTGAGATGGTCTTCTTTTCTTTTGCTTTTGACGGCGAGGTCATCGACATAACATTCGACCGTCTTGTGCTGCATATCTTGGAATATCTTCATCATAGCCCTCTGATATGTAGCGCCGGCATTCTTCAGACCGAATGGCATGACAGTGTAGCAATACACGCCAAACGGGGTCCGAAATGCTGTGTGTTTTTCATCTTCAGGATGCATCTTTATCTGATTGTAGCCAGAGAAGCCATCCATGAATGTCATTCGCTCGAACCCACAGGTGTTGTCGATCATCACCTCTGGTATAGGGAGCGGGAATTCATCTTTTGGGCATGCATTGTTTAGGTCTCTGTAATCAATGCAGACCCTGATTTGCCCATTTTTCTTTGTCACGGGGATGATGTTGGCAAACCATTCAGGATGCTGTTCCTCACGGATGAAGCCAGCGCTTTTGAGTTTTTGAGCTTCTTGTTCAATTTTGTCCATCACGTCAGGACGGAACCTTCTTTGGCCTTGTTTGACAGGCTTGATATCTTTTTGAAGATTGAGTTTGTGGACTGCTATTTTGGGGTCTAAGCCAGGCATCTCAGCGTAAGACCATGCAAAACAATCAACGAACTCATGAAGAAACGCGATATACTCGGGTAACTCATCATCCTTTATATTCTTGCTTATGAATACAGGACGTGGGTTATCAGGTGTTCCCAAGTCTATCTTTTGAACAACATCTTCAGTTGGGAGGTTTGAAGGTGGTTCCTCCACAATATTTTCGGAGGCTTCCAGCCCAACAAAGCCTTCTGGAGTTCCAAAGGTATCTACAGACCATGGCTCTGCTTTTGTCCATGGGTCTTCTTGATTGGTACTTTTCTCAAGATTTGCTATGAGATGGTCCCAATCACCTGTTGAAACTAGGTCGAAGTAGGGCACTTCTTTTGGAGATGATGGTTCTTCTGGGCTAGAAAATCGTGTATCCGTATCATCGGTCAATTCCTCTTCATCATCCGAGAAATCATACCAATTGGGTGAGCTTCCTAAATCTTCGACGGGTGACTCTTCAAAGAGATATCCGGGGAGATCGATGTCTTCATTAATATGAGATGTTGAGGCTTGGTCGGCAAGAAGACTTTGCAACCTTTGTGTCAACTGTCTCAAGGGAGCGTCAGGATCATACCCCAGCCCATGTGAAGACTTTTCTATGTGGCGGTGGGGTTTCCAACCTTCCAGTTGACTTTTAGTCAGGGTTGGTTCCAATGGCGTGATAATACCACGGCCACCTCCCAAACCGATTGGGTTTTGAGCGTCGTAGCCCATTTTCTTCATGATAGCTTGTGCCATTGGACTATATAGGGATAGTTGAGGCATACCTTAATTTTGGAAAGGTTCAAGCGAAGAATTTGATGAAGAAACTCCCGATTTATGGAAGAAGATTGGCTTTTCTTCTGCTGATGTTGCTGGAACAACGAAGGAAGCAGATGCCGGATCTTCTATGTCAACGGTTGTCTCCATCGGAGTGAGAGCGGGCTGGACTTGTTGATCATCAGCTAGGCTTGACGATGTGTCGTCTTCTGGCTCTGAGTCCGAATCCGTGTCTTGTAAGATAGACACGAAGGAGACAACAAACTTGCCCCCAGCCTTTTGTTTTGTCTTCTTTGCTTTGGTGGTGATCACCAGAGGCTTTGAAGACTTGAGGGAGACCATGAAGGGAGATTGATTATTCTCTTCGGTTTTGATAGAGGGTTTGTTTTCTTCCGGTGATTGCTGAGGAGCCTTGCCTTTGTCTTTCTGGAGATTTTCGGCAAAGGGTGCTGTTTCTTCCTCCCTTTCTTCTTTTTCATCTTTGTACATCTGAGCATCTGCGAAATAGACTTCCTTGCCTTTGAAGGGCTTTTTGTCTGCAAACGCTCGATGTATCAAGCCGTCATTGCCAACGAACTTGATGCACTGATGTAAAGTCGAAGGGACAACACCATTCTCGTGTATCCAGGGGCGTCTGAGAAGGATGTTGTAGCATGAAGGGGTCTTTATTGCATAGACAGTGACCTCGGAGATAAGATCACCGATTTGCAACTTGAACCTGATTTTGCCGATCGGCCTTTGAGCGCTGCCATCATATCCAAAGATGGACACAGACGTGTGGCTCAGCTTGCTAGGCGGAATGCCCAGTTCTTCGAGTGCCGAAGTGGAGATGAGGTTGAGTGCAGAACCTGGATCGATCTGGATTCTGCGTACTGGCACCTCTTTGATGTACTTGGTGAAGTACAGGGGTCGGTTGTGCTTTGTCTCGCTTAGCAGGAGGTCTTCCCTGGTGAAGGCGATGGTTGCACTTGCTGCTTTTTGAACCGAGAGGCATTCGATGCAGGATCCCTCAGTTTTCTTCTTTTCTCCTTTTGAGGGAGTTTTTGATTTTTTGACCCTATAGTCCATTTCAATTTGTAGGACTTGTGGGGCATGTTTGTCGACATCCGCATCCAGCATTTGTAGTTCTGAAATGAGACTATCATGAGTCTGTGGTGACATTCGTAATAAGTCTAGGATGTGCAGACGTGCAGGTATGTGTTTGAAGTGCCGAATCAAGTCGTACTTGAAAGCTTCCTTGGGGCTTGCATTTTCATTATTCTTGCCACTAGGGGCGTTTACAGCTTGTTTTCCCGAAGGATTTACATAAGAAGCAGAAGGTTGGTTGTAGTTTTTGTGGTAATCCCGGCCAGAACGGGTACCTCTACCAACTTCAAGAGCTTCTGGAGAAGGGTCTTTGTTTGGAATATCATCCTCGAGATCGAGGGGTTGTTCCTCCTCATTTGCTGAAGATGTCTTTGTGTCAGCATTGCCATCTTTAGTAATTGTGTTGCATGGAGCATTTTCCGGGAGCAAGTCCTGAACAGCATCCAGCAACTTTCCTTCTTTATCGAATATTTTGTCGGTCCAGACATTACCGATGAGATCGGGCATTTGGGACCAATTGACCGGATTTTCTCTGAAGAAGATTTCACCGACTGGAATTTCTTCAAGGTGATCAGTCGGAAGAGGTTTGAGTTCCGATGTCACTGTTCCAGGAGACGAAGCCTGAGAAGGTGTGGTTCCGGAGGAATTATCATCCCGAGCTATTGCATTGCAAGTAACTTTGACAGAAGATGCCTCCAAGATGAACTGTTGGGAATCAGATTCGTTCTCAGATGTAAGGGGATCATCGATCCAACAGCTTTCTTCGTTTTCCGGGGTTACCGGAGGAGATTCCTGTAGATTTTCAGGAACTTCCGGTGCTGGGTTGTGACGAAGCTGGTTGATGCGACCTTGTTCTTGCTCTATAGCAAGATGCTGTAAGATCCTTGCGTATTCATTGAGATCAAGCATGGGGGCCAAATCTTCTTCTTCGTCTGCTCCTTGTGGTTCAACATGGTTGGGTTCCACTGGAGTATTTTCTTGGACAACCTCTTGGTCTTTTTCATCATCAGACCAGGATCCTTGCGGCTGTGATGGGTTATACCAGATTACTGGCATAAGATGAGATTCAGGGATCCATTCCTTGTCGGAGAGATATTCTCCTGTTTCGAGGGATTCCTCCCACTCATCAATGTCGCTAGCGGTGTCACTGGACTCGTATCCATCCATGGGGAATCCGACCACCGAGTTGCAAGAGTATGATGCCCCCTGCGTAGTTTCATCTTTGAGGTGCGGTGGCATGAAATCACCAAGAGTGAATCTTCTTGCCGCCTTTGAAGTCTTGGGAGGAGACTCTTCTGTTGCCCCCAGTGAAGCGGTAGAGGAGGTCTCTGCCTTTTCAGCGACTTCTTGCTTTTTCGGAGCTTTCTCCTGCTGTTTGAGTTTGCGGAGTTGTCTCCTGGCTTGCCTTCGCTGTTGAGCGGTTGGCTTTGTTTTGACGACCTCCCAATTTTCATCTTCTAGGAAATCGGGGTGTACCCATATGGGTTGTCTGTCTGATGTTGGATATGGAACCAACTCTTGGGACGTTTGGGTCATCTTTATCACCTTGAAGGAAGTAGTGATCTTCTCTTTTGGTGATTTTTGTTTTTGTCCACACGACACCATGTTGACGGAGGCAGACCCATAGTTCTTGTCGAAGGTAATGACTCCGTTTTTCCACATCTCATTTATCTTCTCTCTCACAACAAAGCATTGATTGAGAGGATGCGAGACCATCTGATGGTATGGACAGTACCGAGGATCGTTGGTTTTGCCAACATCGCCCGGTCTTTTGGGGTCAGGCAAGGTGAGTTTACCGTTTGCGAGAAGTGCCCCAAAAATTTCTTCAACATCTTCATCGAACGGGTATTTCTTCTCTACTCGTTCTTTGAAGGCATCAGAGAGTTCAGGCTTTTTACCTGCAGCTTTGTTTTCAGCTTTCTTTGGCGGCTGTGGAGCTGACTTGGTTTGCACATTGAGAACCTCTTTTTTCTTTAGCTTTGAGGTTGCAATGGTGGTCGGCTCTTTCTTTGATGATTTCTGACTGTTGAGGTCTTTGATCACCGTTTCAGCCTCCATAGAAGCTTCTAGGAGTTCACCTAGGTTTTTTGATTTATTGCCGATGATCATGGAGCGGATTCTTGCTCTCATGTTGTTACGGCAGATGTCGACTAGCGACGCTTGTGGCAATACATCTGAGCATTTGTACGCCATTGCCTTCCACTTGTGAATGAAGTCATATGTTGACTCACTCTCTCCCTGTTTTAGGCTGCAGAGCTGCGCCATAGTAACAGGATGATCCTCACCTTTGAAGTGGGTTAGGAAGCGTGTCTCCAGCATGGCCCAATTTTGAATGGAGTCCTCCGGCAGAGTGGAGTACCAATCAAAGGCCGTACCTTTTATGGTACTTGCAAAAAGGCGGATTTTGAGGGCATCTTGATCCGCAATAGCTCCCGCGAGGATCTTGAAATGGATGACGTGTTGTCTGGCTGAACCTTTCCCCATATATGTTTGGAGAGTAGGTTGCTTGAATTTTATAGGGAACGGGACCGAGTCCATCCACAAGGGATATGGTGGCTTGATCCCATGCTCCTTTAGTGTATCCTCTTCTTTTGTTTTGGCGAGGATATCGTCAACGTCCTTTTTGGTAAGGGCGCGTGACTCACTGTTTTCCGCATTTTCCTCGTCACCTTGATGGCTCGGAGGAGCTTCATTGTTTGGCGGACGTTGGATAGTGAGAAGGAGGTTTTCCATTAGGGCCTCTATTCTCTGTTGTCCTTGTTCCAGCTGCTGGATGCGTGCAGCTACGTCATCATGTGGCGGAGGTTGCTCAGCATTTGTGACCAGGACGTTCATTCCTCGAGAGTTGAATGAAGATATTGTCTTGGTGACTGAGCTGGAGCTCATCCTTTTAGATGAAGAGCTCGAAGAGTGGTCACTCCGATGTCCTTGGCTTGAAGAAGCGGGAGAGTTTTCTTTATGTCTTCGTGTCCGGGAGACGCTGCGAGTCACCGGACGCCTGACATGGATTTGTGTTGCTGACTTCTGACGTCTTCTGGTCTTGCCAACCATATGGACAGCAACAACTTGGTCGGGTCTTTCTTTTTCGACCCATTTTTGGGAGGCCTGAAGTGCAGAATCCTGGGTTCTTTGCTTCTCTAGTCTCTTTTGTCGATATGCCGCACGGCGGCGCATACGACGAGCGATTTGAGCTTCGGTTAGCTCCGGCTGTGCTCTGGCAATGAAGGACGTAGTCCCTGGTGCGTAGCAGCCGAGCTTGTCTTCTTTGAAGACTGGCAGTGACAGGATCTGGACGCGGTCCTTTGCCTGTCGCAGCGAAGCTTTGAATTTGGCGAGTTCGGCTCCTGTTGAGAGGAAGGGTCGACTCGCAGGTGTGCAGGCCTTGGCAGGTTCTTGCGGAGGCCTTACGATGCACGATTTGATTTTGGGCTTGTATGAGCAAGCCGGCTCGTGCTGAGTTGGTTTTGTTTGGCAGAGGGTAGGTTTCTCCTTTTTCATGTATGCAAGAGGGTAGAACCGGTTCTCCTTGAGCGGGGCCAGGTAGGCTGGCTTTGCTGATGTTTGTGACCTTCGCTGTTTGGGTGAAGGCCTTGGAGACCAAGTCTTTGAGCGGACCTGGTTTCTTGTAGGTTGAGGTTTTGCAGGAGCGCTACGGGCCTCAGGCTTCTTGATGATCGCCCTTGGTATCACTGTAGTGATACGTTGAGGGGCGGTTCTCTGCTTCTTGGCAGGTGCGGTTTCTTCTGCGGGTAGTGGGAATGGTCCCAATGACCCTAAGACAATGGTTCGGGGAGTAGAGTTTGACCCGGTGTCTTCTGAGTTGCCGAGGGAAATGACGCTTCGGCAGCTGGCAGGGCGCTTGTAAGTGCGCTTGGTTTGTTTGTCTTGGAGCATGAGCTGGTACTTGTTCTCATCAAAGGTGATGGTTAATGAAGCTGCCATTGTTAGTTTTTGGAAAACTTCTGAAACAAGACCATATCCATTAGTAATCACAAGAATATGGTGATCATAAATGGAAAATACTATGGTTTCGCCTCTTCAAGTCGCCCGAGGGGACATTGCCCAGCCCAAGCAACATGAGGAAGGCAGAAAAGCCATAGAGGGCACAATTGTTCTAAACGCAGGTAGGGTCAGCTCAGAATGAGCGTCCCAGTGACTGCTAGAAGCAATTGTGAACCTTAATTCAAATTACCGAGAAGCAAAGCTCACTCAAGGTAAAGTGATATAAGGTTGAGATACAAATGTGTCGGTTGCGAATACAGTAGACCCGAAAGGGCGTACTAGCACCGCTAGGCACAAATGTTGCAAATCGCATCCTTGGAAAGGACACGAGATGGGATTTTTGAAAGGTCAAGATTGGATTCATAGGAGAGAGCAAATGGTATTCCAATCCGAAAATGAGCTCAACATTTCTGCGAGCTCGAAAGTCCGAAAAGGAAGGAACCAGGATTTCTCAAATGTGAATCCAAAAGTGACGGAAGTTTTTTTTTTGAAAGTGTCAAGATTGGACTTTATAGAAGAGAGCAAATGGTATTCCAATCCGAAAATGAGTTCAACATTTTTGCGATCTCGAAGTCCGAAAAGGAAGGAACCAGGATTTCTCAAATATGAATCCAAAAATGACAGAAGTTTTTTTTTTGTTCTTTTTTTTTTGAAGATTTTTTTTTAAGAGTTCACATAGATCTCCAATTCGATCTTATGAAACCTCAGTTGATAGATCAGTCCCCAGGTAAGGGTAGGTTTACTTAATGAACCCGTTTGGAGGACCCTTGCCTAGAACAGTCTAGCTGTCTCCACACTCTGGACAAGGCTTTTCTTAGATCCACTTTGGTCAAAGAACGCAATTGGTGCAACCTTAGTGGTTTTTTTTTTTTGAAAGATTTTTTTTTTATGGATTCATAGAAGAGAGCGAATGGTGTTCCATTCCGAAAATGAGTTCAACATTTCTGCGATCTCGAAGTCCGAAAAGGAAGAAGCCAAAGTTTCTCAACTTAAACCCAAAAGGGAGAAATCTGAATTTTTTTTAAATCAGATTTTTTTGTGGATTCATAGAAGAGAGCGAATGGTGTTCCATTCCGAAAATGAGTTCAACATTTCTGCGATCTCGAAGTCCGAAAAGGAAGAAACCAAAGTTTCTCAACTGTGAATCCAAAAGGGGGAAATCTGAATTTTTTTTTTAAATCAGATTTTTTTTTGTGGATTCATAGAAGAGAGTGAATGGTGTTCCATTCCGAAAATGAGTTCAACATTTCTGCGATCTCGAAGTCCGAAAAGGAAGAAACCAAAGTTTCTCAACTTAAACCCAAAAGGGAGAAATCTGAAGTTTTTTTTTAAATCAGATTTTTTTGTGGATTCATAGAAGAGAGCGAATGGTGTTCCATTCCGAAAATGAGTTCAACATTTCTGCGATCTCGAAGTCCGAAAAGGAAGAAGCCAAAGTTTCTCAACTGTGAATCCAAAAGGGGGAAATCTGAATTTTTTTATAAATCAGATTTCGTTTCTTTTTGAGAATTTTTTATTTTAGAAACAAGAAAGACTGGAAATAAACTCAAAAGAAGAAATTTCCAAGAATCCCATCTCATGTGTTTTTTTTAGATGCAAGATCCAACATAGGCAACCAACTAAAAGGAGCCAAAGAATCCAAACATTGTGTTCTCAAATGAACAGGGTCCCACCGGGTGTGCCAACTTGATGGACCGCGCCCCTCCGTTCCTCCTCCGCTGCCATCCGCCCCGGGTCTGTCGGGGTCCGGAAGGAGGGAGAGGGAAGAAAGAAAGGCGGGTATCAACATTTTTGTGGGTATGCCAGATTTTCTTTTCTACTTGGAATTTAGAGTAGTGATCCGGAGATTCACCTTCACAAGTAGAAAGGAAATCAAACTTTTTCCTAACTTTCCATTGCACACATATTTTAAAGAAAAGAGACAAGTTTGTTTTGAATGCCGTGAGAGGCGATTTTCTTTGTTTGCGGTGAAAGGCGATTTTGGTGCCGTGAAAGGCAATTTTGCCGTGAAAGGCGGTTTACAAATCTCATCAATAATGAAAAGACAAGAAATGTGAATTTTGTGTCTCTTTAAGAAAAAATACAATACAATAGAAAAGAAAGAAATGGAATCTAACTTCTCATGCGATTGTGGGGGACCCGTTCAGATCGACAGTCGCGAGTCATGTATGGACTCCGCCATCGTCCTTCAGATGAGAACTTTGATGCTTGATTTCTTGGCTTGGCTCCAACCTCAGATTTTTAGAGGATAAGGACCAAGATAAGGTCCTATATCCGGTAAAAAGCTGAGTAGACGGGCTGAAAAGCCGCATCTAGCCATGTTGGATAGAAGGAGAGGTGGCCTTGGGGGGGGGGGGTGGCCCCCCAAGGGGCTTTGATCACCTTGTAGTGTTGGTTGCTGCAGAGTTTTCTTGAAGGAGCAGAGTTGTAGAGATTTTTCCGAGGATTTTTGAATGATTTTCTGGCGATTTTTCTCTGGATCTCTTTCCCTTGGAATGACCCTCCTATTTATAGGCCTTTGGTAGCCATTTAGGAGAGTTTATGAGCATTTATGGTATTAATGCTCATGATGGGAGGAGTTACAAGTTTTTATTTACTTGTTTTGTAACTCCTTTTTCCTTGAATTTGATTGGCCGATGGAGAGTGATGGGCACTTAATCGCCTTTAATCTCCATGATGATGGGAGTTTCATGATTTTAATGTCATGATTACTTGGACTTGTAACTCCCATTTGCTTGCTTCTGATTGGGCCGTTCAAAATAATGAGTTAATGACCGCACTAACTTGCCATAAACGGGTCATTTAACTTCATTAATTGATTGCCTGGGCGCTTGAAGAGTCGCGGGCCATGCCGCATCCTTTGGGATTCTTCTTGCGATGATCACCAATGGACCCACATACCATTTGATGTCGGATGGTGATCCAATTTCAGACATTAGTTGATGTCAGCGGGCCAGCAACATCTGTCCAGTCGATTTCGCGATCGGGCGGGCAGAAAGTGTGCTTTCTTGGTTAGCGGTTTGACGATCTTGAGGCGTCCGATGATGATCTAATGATTCCAGTGATGGATCCGAGATGTTGATGAAGATCGACGGATATCATGCACAAAAAATCAGATTTTGGAAAAATCACAGGGGCCAATCAATTCGAAACGCGAAAAGTACCCGAAAAATGGGGTTTTTGGGCGAGGTCCGGGCCATGGTCGCCGGCGACCGTGGGGTTTGTGCCCCATGGTCGGCCGTTTTCCGGTCGCCTTTTCTTCGCCGTTTTTCGTCCGTTTTCGCTTCTGTTTTCTCCTGCATTTTTCTTGGAATTTTCTCTCATTTATTGGCTGGATTTCCCTCAAGAAAACCTGACGAGAAGCAGTGCAAATCAGATCGCAAAGTTTCCCATTTTCTGAAAAGCCGAAGACTTTGCTGTGGAGAACTGCCGATTTTTTTGTCAAGCGTCGAAACTAGGTCAAAGGATGTCGGAATGACCTGAAATTCGACGTGTAGCTTCTTGAGCAGTAGAAGAGACCAACCATAGGCTTTTGTTCAGGTTTTGAACCCGTTTTGGGTCCCGCAAACGCTTGACTTTGATTTCACTGCGAGGGAAATGCCAAGCTTTGACTTTCGGTCAAACGATGTCCGATTGACCTGAAATTTGATGGGTAGCTTCCTCATCAATAGATAGGACCAACCATAGGCTTTTGTTTGAGTTTTGAAGCCATTTGGAGTCATGCAAACGCTTGCCTTTATTTCACCGCGAGGGAAATGCCGAGCTTTGACTTCTGGTCAAACAATGTCCGATTGACCTGAAATTCGACGTGTGACTCCCCCATCAGTAGATAAGACCAACCATAGGCTTTCATTTGAGTTTTGAAGCCATTTGGAGTCATGCAAACGCTTGCCTTTATTTCACCGCGAGGGAAATGCCGAGCTTTGACTTTCGGTCAAACGATGTCCGATTGACCTGAAATTTGATGGGGAGCCTACTGGAGTCATTTTGAGATGATCCACAGGCTCCAAATTGGGTGCCGTGGTCTCGGGGTGCTCCGCCGCCGGTAGGCTTTGATTTTGTTTCCGAGCATCGAAAGTGGGTCAAACGTTGTCAGAATGACCTGAAATTTGACGCGCAGCCCTTTTGAGGTATGCAGAAGCCGCCTATGTGCTCTGTTTGATGAGTGACGACCTCGGTATTTCTCGCTACCTAAGGGCTTGATTTTGCTGCTCGAGAGTTGATGGAGGGTCAAACGGTGTCGGTTTGACTTGAAACTTGACATGTAGCCTGTCGGAGGTATTTTGAGACCATCCGTAGGCTCTGATCGAAGATTTGGGGTCTTCGACACTGTCGCCGCCGGGAGCTGCTGCTTAGCTGTTGGAGAAGTGAAGCTAGGCCAAATGATGTCGGAATGGCCCGAAACTTCATATGTACCTCTCTTTTGGCTGTTTTGAATGACCTTGCAGTTTTTGTTTGATTCTGACAAGATCTGATGCTTGAAGTGGCGCCTGCCTATTTGGGGTAGGATGCGGCTCCATGTAGCTTTTGGTGTGAAGAGGCAAAGTGACATTTTTTTGTGTCAACACCCATGAAACATCAAACGCACAAAAGAACAATACCCATTGCTACAATTTTTCATGGGTTAAGGGGGTCAAAGTACATTTCCAAACTTTCCATCAAAAGCTCATAAACACCTTGGGAAAACCTTTTCCCACCCCCAATACTCCAAACAGAAATTAGGGAAAGGAAAAACATATTGAATTTTTCCAAATTCTCCATGGATTCACAGGCATATACTTATACTTTTAAATTTTAAAACCTTGATAAAAAGAGGAAAGAGAAGATGATAAAATCAGACATATGCCTCAGAAGAACAAGAGAAGAAAAAAGGGAAAAAAAAGGCCCACCTTCTACAAATTCCGAATAGTTGAGAAAACAGGTTGTAATTTTTGTTCTAGAAACCCTAGATACAAGAAACTTCAAAAGAATCACAGGAATCCTTCCTGTCTGAAACAACAATAAAACTCCCCAAAATCATCACCGAATTAAACCGAAATCAAACCGTTACGATTCCCGCTACGAACACAAACATTACCCGAAAGAAATGAAATGAAAACAATCGAAAGAGATTACAAAATAGAAAAAGAGGCAAACCGCCGATCTTACAAGCGATGACGACCGATCTAACGACGGAAACGAAAGGAATATCGATCAAAGAGCTCCTGAACCCGTACCGCTGCAAATGATCCCGGAATCCGTAACATCTCAGACACGAAAAGCCCGAGATCAAAGCAAACGGCACCCACACATCTCCGACCGCCATAAGGATCGGCAACGACAGAACGAGAAGCGATGCCACCATCGTCAACATGAAGAACACCATTTGAATCCCCCGTCGGATCCGCTCCAGATTCCCCTTTCCGGCGGCCATGGCCGGGACTCCGCCGCTCGCCGCCGGAAAACCAGATCCCTCGAAACGTCCGGACGCCGGACTCTCTCAGATCGACGCCTGCAGATCCTTCCTTTCCCAATACGAGAGCGATTAAAAAAAAACTCTAGAAGAAGACGAAGAAGAAGAAGGTCGTGTGGGTTTTCGAAGGGGAAACGGTCATGATACGTAGAGTTTCGGGGGTTTCCGCCGTATTGGTGTCGGTTAGGGTGTCTATGGAAGGAGAACGGATCGGAACGGGTCCGATATATCGGTTTTTCGGTTCTCAGGTGTTTCAGATTTCAGACCAGAGAGAGAAGCAGGAGGAGACAAACGTGTTCAATGGAAGGTTTTGATTTAAGTTTTGAGTCCTTCTAAGATTTTCAAATAAAGGCTTCGTTTTCATCGGTTAATTAACTATGGTTTTGACGATAATCTGGATTATTAGCTTAATTAATTACAACTGTTATGTAGCATAGCAAACGGCTTTCTTGAAATGACGGAAATGCCCTCACTTTTGTTTTTCATTTAATATATTGGGAAAATGAGTTAGAGTTGGACATTTGGAGCCTGGAGGGATTATCTTTTTGAATATTTTGAGTGGAAAGCGAGGGAATGACTAAATTGCAGGCGAACGATTACTTTCTAACTTTTGAGGCAGAGATTTAGAAGACTATAGAAATTATCCGGTGCAATTTTGCACACCTCATGTTGGGCCCACATGACGGTCCATCTAGTGGATCACACGTATAAAAATAGGTATTGCACTGTTTTTTTTTTTATTCATTCGAATGGATTGCACCGTTGAATTAATGAATCAATTTTTTAAAGAGCGAAATTTGTTGGCCGTGGACGAAGAGATTAAGATGATCAAATGAGACTCATAGTTTGTAGGTAGGCCCCAACCAAATAAAGAGATTCCCAATATCTCATTTGGGCCCCACAATTAGGTGCGTATAAAAGCTTTCATGCACATCATGTGCATCGGGCGCTCTATAAAACCTATGTTCATATGTGCATTTGAGTTTATATCTTGAAGTTAATCTATCATTTATATCTCTTTTTAAATATGATATTTCAAAATTAACTTATTTAAGATAATTTAGATGTTGGCTAACTTCCGTCTTAAAGTTAATTTTTATGAGAAATATCTAATAATGTTTTAATTAATATGCTAAATATGATCTTATGTGAAGTTTCTTCTTGAAGTTCTGTAAAAAGATTGTCACAAAATAGCTGTATAATACACAATTTATTCATATACATGTGTAATTCTTGTACAGTATCATTTCATTGAAAATTTTGAGTATTAATATTTATCTTTGAAAAGATGAAGCACATGATATTGGCGGAATTCTCATAAGTAGATGTATAATATGAGTACTATGTGGGAATGATCATCCTATGGTGGAGTAGGGTCATGAAAGGATCTGATTAAGCAAATGGGTAACAAGTAACGGTTCAGTCCAAGTCCAAACCAATTATTAATTAGGTTGAAGATGTCGAACCAAATCCAACTATGAAGTTGGAAGGACTAACCGCAAACCCTTACATAATAAGGTTAAAGTCGGGTTGGCAAATCATAGCACATTTAGTTGGGTTGATCTTGTTTAACTTAGGTCCACAAGTTAAATGGCAAGAATGGACTCAACCAGAGTCCAACCTATTTCTCTATTAAACCCTAAGGGGTAGCTCAGTTGGCCTCGGACCACGGTTTGCACCCGGAGGTTGTAGATTCGAAACTGCACTACCACACTGGGGCTACAGAAGAGTTTATCCGGCTTCCCTTTGGGACCCGAAAGAATTAGTCCAGTCCAAAGGGTTGGGAACCCTCCGATAGCACCAATAAAAAAAAATGTTTCTATATTTGGTCAGAAATATCAACTTTGATCAAACTCTAAATTACCATAGTAAACCAAACCCAAAATTACCTGGTCGGGTTTAGGTTAGGTCTAAAACTATTCTTACCATGATATTGTAGAAGATGTTTTCATACAAAATTCATACATAGGGCTCCTTTGTTTAGTGATGGAAACTTATAGAACCAACCTTACAAATGTCAATTTTGACCCATGGTATTCTTAGTTTTCATAATGTTACATTTTTGTAGATCATTTGTGAAATCAAATAAGGGCAGCATTCAACGAATTTATAAAAACTCCAACAATGTTGAATTCTCTTGCAAACAATCAGGTTAGTGACATTAGAGGAAAGCGGAGTGAAGTGATAAAACTACCCTCCAGTGTGTTCCCATAGCCCCAGTTTAGGGGGATGTAATTGTATGCTGCATAAAGGGGCACACAAGAGGAAATGATAATTTTTTGAACATTCATGTCCAAATCCGTGAAAGGTGATGGAACGTGGGGCCTACTGCTGCTAGTTTCACCCAATCCTTTTCTTTTCTTGATGGTTATGACGCAGCCCACTGGTGGGTGATCCTCAGAATCTCTCCATCATTCCCCCTGAGTGGAAGAGTCCAACCCTCTTGTGAGGCCCACCTGCCGAAATCGCAATCGTTAAATCAATGCCCTATTCATCAAGGAGACCTCTCCTAATTTTTCTCGCATAGAGCTAATCGCACCATACTATTGAGCATACAACTAACAAATCATTAACATAATCTTATAAATATTATTAATTATTGGATAATCACGTTAATAATTATACGCTCATCAATTTTACAATATACAAATTCTTATTGGAGTAAAATTTGGAGACGATTTCTAATAAGTAATAAATAGGGACGTAAACGGCTCGATTCTGGCCCAGGTCTATGTGGACTTGGAACCAGAACCAATAATGAGAAGATGGAAAATCAAATAGTTTTTAAGAGGGATTCTCGAGAAATGAGGTAATATGTCGGGTCCCAGGTCCACTAGTAGTAACCAAGTTGGAATTGGACCCAGGCCCATTTATATCATGGGAAAAAAAGAGACTTGGATCTGAATCCATTTACTTATCGGGGCCTAAGTAAGGGCCCAGACCTGGTTTTTAATAGGTTGGAACCTCCTGGTAATCGGATAATCGGGGACCCATTTACATCCCTACAAAACAAGTTCTGTACATGGGACGGGCTTGGGTCCAAGTCTAGATAAAAAATGATTAAAAAAAAACCTAACTTTTAGGAGGAATTCTCAAAGAATTGAGGTAATATGTCGGGTCCTGGGTCTACAGCCAAAGCCAAGGTGGAACCAACCCGAACCCATTTAGATCATGGCTAAAAATAATGACCCAAACCCAAACTTGTTTCCTTATCAGAACCTAAATAAGCACCCAAATCCAATTATTGACCGGTCAAAACATTAAAAGTAATCAGAGAATTGGAGACTCATTTACATTCCTACCAAAAAGATGTTTATTTTGAATGCGTTCCACTCTTAAGGGACACTTTTGCCACTCGGACAAGGATGAGTGGGAGACTCAAAGGATCCGATCTGAGTCGCAGATTCTTTGCTCTACGGTGGGTCCCACATAGCCATTGTCATTGGGTCACTGGATGGAGAATCAACTCTTGTCCACGTCACTCCTATTGAGTGATGGTGTGCGCGCGTGCGTTTCTTTCGTCACATTTGGAGTGGAATAAATGAGATTATGCTTGGTTTTGGTAGGAGAATTTTTTCTTTCAACCCAACCGTACGCGTGGCAGATGGCACTGTTATAGGCTTAAGCCTTAAGTAGAATCAACCTAAAAACTAAAGAAGTGGAACTCGACAAAGCCTATCAATCATTTAAAATCAATGTGCACTATGTCTTTTATTTTAGAATGTTTTAAAGCTAACAAATGAAGAAGAATATCCTCTGTAGACAGATGGCATGAGGAGACACCTATTGTAGAGCTTCCTCCAACATATAGTTTGTCATTCACTCATATGTCAAGTATGTTACAAAGGAAAAAAAAAAAAAAAAGAAAGAAAGAATCACACAGTTCAAGGTAGTCTCTTTATATAATATTTAGCTAGACTATATATTAAAATCATCGAAACCTTACCGCTACTCCTTATACCAACACTAGCAATACTACTTCCCGCTGATATAAGAAATGATATTCCATTAAGTATCTTTTGCTCTGTTAGGTATCTGAAATAAGAGAAAAAAATAAAAGAAATTATGCTCACAAATCAATAAAACTCGAAAGTGGAATAGATATGAGAATGGAAGCCAAATAAAATCCTGAAATAAAGCCGAGAGAAAAAAACACACTAAAGACTTTTAATTTAAAAAAGATGCCCAAAATATAATAATCCACCAATATATGATGAACCTTAGCAATAATACATAAAGCACCTAAACCAAAATAACAAATTCTTTGTAAAAGAATAATGTTAGAAAAATTTATAAATGTGAATGAACATAAAGATCTCAAAAGCAACAAAAAAAAAGAAGTTAAGAAAAGAGAAACTGTTAAACACCAAAATATCGGTCAAGAGAACTGATGCAGCAGTTGGTTTGTGCCAAATAGCATCCTTTAAATAAATAAATAAAAAAGAACCGATGCAGCCTCAACTTTATAGAACAATCTTGCAGCATATACAAATCTTAGGATTATACTACTAGGATCTAGTGTCTCCTAAAAAGAAAAAAACACAAACATCAATAAGCAAAGACAAGCAAAAAAAAAAAAGAGGAGCCTATGGCACCGTTGGGAAATGTCCGACCACTGGGCCATAAGTTCTAGTTAAGCTACCGGTTAAAAAGAAGATATGATGGGCAAAACACATTTGACAATTCAACCTTATTGTGCTTAGAATTACATGTTCCGGCCATGATATGCAAAACATCCAAATGTTTTTTTTAAGCACCAGATTTTTCCAATCCAAAAGCTATTCACACAATTTCTCTTTATTATAATGACCAAGAATCGTTTGTAATCCAAATCTAACCCAAGTTCCATGGGCCATGCCTAGGTCTATTGGGCAAAAGTCCAAGTCCCATGGTTGGCCTAACAGGCACAACTATATAATGACAGGATGACCATGCCTCCTCTATTACTACTTACTAGAAATAGCTCTTCTATTACTTTCTAAGGTGAGATTGTTTGTAATGAAGTGACTGTATTTAACATTGTTATTGGGCATATTGTTGCGAATACCATAAATCATGTTTGGATGAATCGGACACAGATGGGTTCATAACTTTTGACAGCATCCTCCATTTTTATAATATGAAGGCATGTGATTCTTTATACTCTTACCTATATGATAAATATAGTTTATCTTTTTCACTATTTTTCTTGTGTGTTTTTGCTTAATGATTGTTAATATTTGCTTTAATAAAACAGATTAATTATCGATACAAAGTTTGTCTTTTTGTAAGAGTCATCTTTGACACAACCTCAAATGATGGTGGTTGGAGACCTGGATGACATATCTGCACCCTTGCTCTTCTTGTCAACTTGTCAGAATCAAGAAGCGTGGTTGATGCATTTCTGGATAGCATTTCAGGACAACGTCAACATAGAATCTGTAACGCCCCAATTCCGGATACCGATAAAGTCGTTCGAATATCCGAAGTTGGCGCGCTACTTCCCGGAAAATCCGAGAACTTCCAAGATCGTAGGTCTGCAGTGAGGTCCAATTTAAAACTTTTGGACGATATACTAACAATAGTTAAATTGCGGAAGCATAACAAGTAAGTGGAAGCAATGAGTATCAATATATGTATTAAATAAGAGCTGAACAGTAGTCTAGTTTAAAGTTATCAATTTCTTAAAACAAAAGTTAATACATTTTTCTTAGCTACCCTGTTCACTACAAAATTCTCTCAAAACCCCAAACAAATGAATGCTCATAACCCTGGTAATATCTCTCCACCCTCCGGCTCGACATCAGGGTCGGTCGGGCCCCATACGTAGTCTCCGACGACATGCGCCTCTACTAGCGCAAGCGCATCCTCTGCGAACTTTGGGTCAATGCCTAAGCACCAAAGATGGGTCAGATCTAAAAGATCTGGCAAGTCACAGTATACAAATAACATAGGACATATATATCAAAAGAGTAGAGACAGGTATATAATTAAAAGAATAACAATGTAATTGAACTAGAGAATAAATATAACATCTAATCTACTGCAAAATGGCACATTCACACGAGCTGGAATACCGCGGGATATTATGTCGCGGCTCTCTCATACTGAACACAGTTGCGGCAGGGAATCTCACCAGTGTTGGGAATTACTAATCCCGCAAAATCACTCATCATCTCATCACACTCATCACTCCTGACCGGACATGGTATCACACCGTCCGTCTTAACCACACGGCTCATCATGATAGCTCCTCAACACTCAATATAGCTCCTACCGGGGATGATCAATCCACAGGCTGAGCTTAAATCAACCGAGTGAATGTCTATGCCGACTCAAGAATAACTCTAAGGGTCTGTGTCTGTCTAGGCTTTGCCTTGCGTGAACAAGGTCCTAACCAAGTCTCTAAGAGGTTCATATACAAATCAGTCCATGGATTATAGTCCAAGTCCAAGCCCACTCGTTGGATCCATACCAAGGCCCATCGGCACATGGCCTGGTCTAAAGCAGTCCTAACGAGGCATCATATCCATTTCTACTGATAAACAGCTCCTTCTAATCCATAAGGAGTTATAATCCCAATATAAACTACCTCTCCAATCTAAGGGTACACATATCCATACTTAGGCCCAACAAGGGCCCGCCTAGCCACAGACATGGGTCAGTGTTCTCCAAATCATACTATCGGGTCACCTCTAAGATATCCTAGGTCCAGGTCATCCATTTCCATTAATTAACAGTCATTAGCTACACTAAGGATATAAGAGTGACAGTAAATAAGAAAGGTAAAGTATGAACTTCTGTAAAAGAATCAACAGGGAAAATAGCAACAGTCCAATCCTAGGTAATGGACCACATTCGGGTTCAGGTCTATCTCCGGTAATTAGGTCTCTAAATGAAGTCTCAGATGCCAAAGGATACTGTGTTTGGTGTCCTAAGGTTACGGGCATCATTGACAACACTTACGGATCGAATCATCTTAGATTAAACGACCAAAACCCTAATCGGTGGTCCCCACGAGTCAAGGTTGAGCCACACCGTTGACTCGGGCTTAGTATATTGATAAATGTCCATTTGGATGGTCAATGGGCCCCACAAATGATCACAACTCCAAACTACTGAAGACTGGAAAATCAGGGTTTCCCAGTGTGCTCGGTCGACCTGGCACAGGCTCGGTCGACCCGACACACTGGGGATTGACCCCCAGGTGGACCTGGTGTGCAGTGTGCTCGGTCAACCTCCTGGCCTGGTGGGTCGACCGAGTGCACTGGAAAAACTAGGCCAGGCCTCCTGGAAGACTTAATTCGTTTCCAATGGTTCCCAATGTGTCCGGTCGATCTCCTGGCCTGGGTGGTTGACTGCATACACCAAAAACCTTGGAAAGAGTGATGTCCCAGCTTTCAGACATTTTCCACTGCATTTCCTGTATTTTAGGAGAAAACCAACTTTCAGTCTGCATTCCCTGAGTTTCAGGAGAAAAACCATCTTCCAGTCATTTCCTGTAAAAACAGTGTACCTGGGTCGACCTGGACAAGGCCAGGTCGACCTGGCACACTGGAATAACAGTTCTGCAGGAAAAATTAACTGAGAGCAAGTTTTTCCCAAAATCCAGTGTTCCCGGTCGACCTGGGCAGGGCCTGGTCGACCTGGCACACAGGGAACTCAGTTCCTGCAGGATTTTAACTGGGACTTGGTTCTACAGATTTTTAGTGTACCCAGGTCGACCTGGGTAGTGCTAGGTCGACCTGGCACACTGCAAAAATCCTACAGAACCCAGTTTTTGGGATTTTTCCATTTTCAACCCGATTTTCCACCAAAACACCTCCAATCACTCCCAAACTTCACCAAATCATTGAAAAACACAAAACCACTACAATGCCCATCATCCAACACCAATTAGGTCCATTGATCTTCCAAATGGGGGGCGGGGGGTGAAACCCATCCATCAATGCCAACCATCCATCTATTATAAGCTCAATGTAGTACTTCTAGCATATAAACATTTAAACTGAATTGAAATACAGAATCAAGGAAAACAGAAAACACATGTTCTATGTTAAATCAGATATTGTGCTTGCCTTGCTTGGATTAGAAGGTTGGTAGGGAGAGAAGAGAAGAAAACCAAGTCAATCCAATGAAGAAGATGAAGTAGAAGTAGTTGCAGCTCCTAGGGTATTCTCCCAGCTCAAGAACAGTGGCTCACTCACAGCTCTAAGGGAGAAATGAGAGAGAGGAAGAAGAGGGAAAATGAGAGAGGAATAGTAGTAGGGTTTGCCTTGGGAATAGTGTTATATTTATAGGATTTGGGGGTGGCTAAAGTCTGAAACACCCTTTAGGGTTGCATAGGATTAGGGTTAGGGTTAGGGGCAAATGGGTCTTTAGGTAGGGAAAGTTCTAGAATGGTGAAATTTGTGAATAATCCCCTATGGTTAACTCTATTAACTAGCTAGGGCCTCCACTCATCTATTAACCCTAGAATTACAAAAGACTCCCTAAAAACCCTATTACTAATACAACTAGGCTAATCTAACTCAACTTAGGAGATTAATACCTAACTACCCTAATTAACCCCTAATTAACATAATTAGCCACTAATTAATATAATTAGCTAATAATTAGTATTTAAAAAGTCAATTAGAGGGCCCACAATGGGTGGGGCCTCACATAATCTACTTTTAGACCTGCTCTTAAAAAAGCTTTTATGGTTATGGTATGTCATGTATTCAGTTCCGGGATTATTGTAAAGCTATTCATCTTATAGTTTCTTGGATCACACCATCACGAAGGGGACTCAGTCGAGTACGAAGGGATTGACGGCTAAAAGCCGTCGATTTTTGTATACTTTTAAGTTGAGAATTGCCTCCTTATTATTGTAAGTTCATCATGGTATAAATCATGGTATAAACCTAAGGCTTGTTCAACATTAACCATCCATATAATTTACTTTGTTACAACCCAATCAATATAAAATACATTCAAAAATGAGCAGAAAGATTTGATATATGGAATAATAAAGCATGGAGAAGCAAAACAAATTCACTACCTTGAAGATATTCCAAACTACATGTGCAAACACAACCATTATTCCAGATTATTCAAAATCAATAAAAATATAAGTTACGTTTTCAACACATAGCTACTACCCTTATATAAAAGGGAAGAAAGTGTCCTGCTTTCTCTTGCTTATCAACTTCTTTACACACCTGGTTGTTGGATGTGAATTTTAAACACCCCGGGGAGGGAAATCGCCATTCATCTATATGTGTTATTTAAATTTTACATCGAAAATGAGGATTCCGACTACCCCCAAATCAACGGATCACGATCGCCAGCTACGGTAACGGCTGTAACACCGTTCTTCGACAAAAGCCGAAGAAGAATGGGAGAAAATGAATGGATGGGTTCTTCCTCTCGTCTAATGTGTTGTCGGCAACACACGACGATTTTCCTGTCACATTAATTTGGGTCTCTTTAGGTCTTTTTAATATAGGGTCAATTCAGGGTTATGAGTTAAAGTCCAATTAAGGTTCACAGAGCAAAATCATGGTGTATCCAAGTGAAATGAAATAATTAAAATAAAGAAAATAAAAAGGGGGGAGGTGCCAAATATTTAAGAAGAGGATCGGCCCCGTTCCCGGGCACCCCCTTCTAATCCCTTGGCAAAATAGGGTTTAAAGGCTGACTCTTCAAATCAAGATGATGATGCAAATGGGACTTTGACTTGTGATTTCTGTGTTTTTCGGGTGCGATACACGAGTGATAAAAGTGAAAGGCCGATGGGCCAGTGTTTGTTTTAGAGAGGCCGATGGGCCGAAATAAAAATATGCAAAGTATGTGAAATCACTCATCTCATCTTATTATTCTCATTTATTCAATTTTAGAAATCAGTTCTTCATTCCTTTTTATCATTAAGTTCAATTAAATATCTGGCACCTGGGGTGGATGAAGAAATAAAGGAAAGAATCTTTTTGGATTTATTTTGTAGGTTTTATAGTTTTTAGGGATTTTTGATATTGGGGCTAGAAGGGCATACCTAGGGAATTTTACTTGGATTTAAATGATTAATGCTTTATTACTGATCATCTGATTGACCCTAACCTAAGGTCCTAGACCGCCCACATCAGCTTTCCCGGTCCCCTAACGGAGCAAGAAAAGTGATGGGACGAAGCCTAATGCTCTTATCTATCTAATAAGAGAAGTCTGATATAATCCTAGGGTGCAAATAGCCTAAGCTTGATAATTCTGCCTAAGGAATTTGGTTATGATCTTAATTAATTCAATTAACTTGATTTATGTTGAAGGTTGATTAAGAGTGATTTAGGGATGGATTAAGTTTTAATTAATGTGTTTTTAAATATATTGAGGTTCTGTTTTAGTTGTTGAAGGTTCTATAGTTTCAGGTTTTGTTTCAAATGATGGAAAGATGTCAAAATCGGTGAAATAGGACTGACGGAGAACTTGGGTGCACTTGTGGTTGCGCCTAGGTTACTCAGGTGACTTGGGTGCACAGATAGTGGCGCCCAAGTGCCAGGTTCTGTGTGCTTAGGCTAGTGACGACGATATCGATGTTGATTTTGGAATTCAAGGAGTTTCTATTTGATGCAAGTCTCTGTTTTAATGTTGTTTAGGTTCTAGATTGATTTTTATCTTAATGATTTAAGTCCGGAATTCGAAATACAACTGAGGTTTACAACTTGGGCCAGACAAGGAACCTAGGCGCACCTGTGTATGCGCCTAGGTGTTTTTGAGAACTTGGGCGCACCTATATGGGCGCCCAAGTGATGTTTTGAAGTTCTTCGACCGTCCGGCTTTGGTTTGAGGTTCCGGGTGGATCTAAGCTGATTAAGGTTTTGATTTTAAGGTTGTTATTGGTTCTATGATGTTGATTGAGGTCAAGGTTCAAAGTGAATAAGGATTCGGAGGTCCCGGGTGATGGAGATGAACTTGGGCGCACCTGTGGTTGTGCCTATGTTCCCATAACGGAAGATCATTACCTTCTTTCGGGATCGAGCGATGGCTATAAGTAGCAGCGGGAACGACAAGTGGAGACAAAATCTCTTCAAGCGACACGTCATCATTGACTATAGCAGAAGAGTACCATCGAAGATAATGAAGCCACATAGTCAACCAGGGGCGTCAAACCATGCGTTCCATAATCTCGTCACCATCATCAGGCGGAGACCATCCATTTCTTTTTGAAAAACGTGTCCAGGCTTAACCCTATCTAAGATGAAGGCCCTCGCCGCACCTAGCTGCTCCGGAGTTAGAATCCCTAAATCAGGAAATGCTAACCAAAGAGTAACTGGCAAAGGGAATACTCCCGATGGAGCGTGCATACAAAGAAAGTGTCGTAACCACCGCCTTGATTTTGGGCGATGGGGAGCACCACAGACACGATAAGACCCGCCTCTAAAATGTATAGTCAAAGACAGGGACATAGTACCAGTGACATCCTTTATCTTTGAAAATCAAGGAGAGGCTACAGAGTACACAAGAGATTGTAGCATACGTGCTGACACCGGAGATAAGTCCGTTGTCACTCTATTACACCTGTGGTAGTGTCCAAGTGTCTGGTTCGTGTGTTTTGGTTCTTTACGGGATTTTGTTCACTTAGCCTTGGAGTTTCAGGTGATCTATGTCAATAATTATGTATCCCGGGCTGGTTTTAAGTTTATAAACCTTAAATGTGATTGTGGTTTAAGTTTGGGAGTTGAAACGCAACCAATGCGTGTCTCAGGGTCGGAACAAGAAGTTGGTGAGCCCCCAGGTTCTTGGGGTAACTTGGGCGCCCCTATAAGTTTTTGCCTGTTGTGGAGCTACTGGTTTGTTCGATTCTAGCGTGTTTCTAAGTCGAATTCGTATCTCGGTTGGGGAATGTCTTTATTCTCTGGGTGTGGTTTAGTCTTATTGTCTTTAATTAGGTTTCGATCGGGGTCTTAATTAGGGATTGGTGGCTGGGGTTTTGTTTGTTAGGGTTTGATTAATTAGGGGTTTTGGTTTATATAGGCTTATTAATCAGAACTTTAATTAAGGTTTGTTAGTTAGGGTTTTATTAAGAGTTGTTAATCAATTTCAGGGATTTAGTTAATTAATTCTATGGATTTTAATTGGATGTTTTAATTAGGTATTTTGAGTTAATTAAGTGTTTTAGATTAGGGGTTGATCGAATTTATTGATTTACTTAGGCACGAATGGAATATCCTAAGATCAGCTACTTAATGTCTACTTTTATAATTCTAATACTTCTTTTAATTACTTTCTTTTTTGTGTTCTCTTCTCTAATTACTAGAGTAAGATGAGAGGAGAAGTATTTTATGATTTTGTGATTTGTTTTTTGTTTTTTATGCAATATTAATGTAACCTAACTTAAAATGATGATGATTTGATGACTCGAAGTCTAGAAGTCTAGTAGTCAATTGAAATCCTCACAAAGGTAAAACAACAAGCTAAATGGAATGCAAAGGTATGAAAATGCGGGCCAAAAAATGAATTGAGAACATGGGCGCACACACAGGGGCGCCCAAGTGCCTCTGCACAACTTGGGCGCACACACATTGGCGCCCAAGTGTCTCCCCTGCGGGTTGTGATGCACTTGCAATTTTCTACGATATTCCAATTCGATTTTCAACACTTTGTGACTAAATATAAGGTCCTAATATGAATTATTGATAAAATAACCTTCGGATTCGAAAGTAATGACACGAGGACCAAAGTCCAAGAGGCGGGTCCCTTTGGCAGGAACTTGGGCGGTGCCACAGTGGCGCCCAAGTTCACTGTCTTTTTTTTTCTTTACCTTTTGGTAATGTATTTCAGTATTCCTTCGATTCTTTCAATGCTTTTTGTGGATCCGAAGGCTTTTATATCAATGTATATGAAGATAGACTCGGATCAAAGAACCAGAATGCGTGCGAAATGAGAAATCGGGGCCAAAGCCCTATCCAGAAACTTGGGCGCATACACAGTTGCTCCCAAGTGTTTTCCTGCACCTTTCTTCCTCTTTTGTTTCTTTTCTAAATACTTTTCGCGCGAGTTGGAATGCAAAGTTACAGATCCGAAGGTCCCGATGTCAATATATATGAAAACGAATTCGGATCTAAAAAAAATATGCTTAATATGAAAATCGGGGTCGAAACCCAACGCGGACACTTGGGCGCACAGATAGTTGCACCCAAGTGTTCTGTTGCACTTTTTTTTTAGACTCGGATTTTCCTTAATAAAAATGAGAGGGATGCAAAGTCTACCCTAATCACGAGTTCAGAATGCTAAAAATGATGCGGATCTACAGAGTAGGAATGATCCTAAGCATGTTACTAATGATAGATGACTACTAAGTATTAAATCTACTGGAAAAGCGCTACTATTAATGCAGATCTACAATGCATGCATGACCCTAAGCATGTTTCTAAGCCATTGATGATGCTGAATATCAATTGAATAAAAACCTAGTCTAGAAGTACCGGTTTGAGTCGTATCCTTAAAGTCCTAGGTCGAAGCTTTCGAGCAGATCCATGGCTTTTGGAAGCTTTTTCCATTGCTAATCTTGGGAAACCAGAAAGCTCCTTCTGAATCTAAAGCTCTCTCTTTTGGTTACAGTGGCTACTCTATTCTTCTCTCTTTTCTTCTAGTTTTTCTATTCTTTTTGGTAGCCTCCTTTGTAAATGATATAAGAGATCTTTTTATAGAGGTTTTGGCATGGAGGAGGGGTTTAGGGTTGCTATGTGCACGAGTTTCTAAAGGCTTCACGCAAACCAAGGTAGATTTAGGCTTTCGGGAACTTGGGCACACACATAGATGCGCCCATGTTGGTTTAGGAACTTGGGCGCACCTATATGTTCTGTTTTGGGACTTAGTGGGCTTATGGTTCGGTTCAGATTGTTTTCGGATTGAATTCGGACCGAAACAAAGGAAACTGGACTTGGGCGCACTTGTGAGGGCGCCCAAGTGGATTTTTAGAACTTGGGCGCACACAAAGGTGCGCCTATGTCATTTTTTGGGTTGAACGGGCTTGGGGTTTGGTTTTGGATTGTTTTCGGATTGAGATTGGGTCAGAACTATGAAGAGTGGAGCGGAACCAACCTAAATATGCACTAAAGTGCTTTCTAGGGCAACCAGGGACTTGGGTGCACCTGTGTGTGCGCCCAAGTGTGACCTTGGGACTTGGGCGCACACACAGTGGCATTTTGGGACTTGGGCGCACCTATAATGGCGCCCAAGTGTGTCCCTGGTGCGGGACCACTTGTGTAGTCTTCCGAGGGCCATATCTTTTGGTCCGGTTGTTGGAATTGGACGTTCTATATATCGTTGGAAAGCTCTCAGAACGTAGAATATTTTGGTCTATAGATCCTAGTGGTCAGAGGTCAGAAAAATTAAGGGATACTTGGATCAATGATTCTAATCTCCTAATTCATGTTAATCATATCGTATAAGCAAACTAAGTGTAATCTCTTTAAGAATAACCTGAGTGTGTTCTATATAGTCTGGAAGGGGCTTGGGTAGTGTTGTAGTCCATTCCTTGTTTGAATAGTGGGTTGAACTCGAGATCTCAACGTGATTTGGCATTTTCTCTCACAATTTCTATGAATCGTCGAACTAAGTCTAAACTGATCAACAAGCATCTTCATCGTCATTAATTAATCTGAATTATGCCATTAACCATTCAATCATGGGTGAACTGGGGGCATCGTTATATATGATAACTGTTTAAGGCTATCATAGGGGGCCAAAATGAGGTGTCTACACTGGTCCTCCACTTAGTTGCAATACATGTGGCTTGATACATTCAATTAATGAATTTAAATGACATTAGGGTTTAGTATTCTACCAAATTTATGTCGGAATCCTCATAACCACTAAATTTAGAATACATCGGAATCCTAATCTCCGGGGTATGCCTCCTTGGGGAGTGTGAATACCACCTAGATTGGTGCGGATCAAAGTTGGTCAAAGTCAGGATTAAGACTAACTATTCATGATCCCCTTCATTCATTATTATCTAGGTATCTCATACCAAATAACGAATGACTCCCGATTAGCTTTGGTTTCTAAAATAAATGAGGCAAATCCTTGGGGATACTACATCATTATTTTAGTTAAGTGTGGCTCACCAACTAGCATTGCATGACAACCGTTGTAAGCAGCTCCTCCTTGGGGAGTGGGCCCCCGCCTCGTCTCACCAACACTATCCATAGGAGATCCATATCTAGTAACCAGTCAAGTAAAAGCCCTCCGTGGGGAACGACCATTCTCAAGATGGCGCGATGCTAATACTTTCCTTACAATGAACCTATGGTGGAAAACCATGGGGATTTCTAAATATAAATGCCCCGCTCCCACTTAATATTTTAGAATTGAGGATTTCCCTTAAGGTACATGGGCCGACATATATACACATCAAATCATCTCATGATATGACCAATGATTGGTTCCAAGTCAAGTTATTTTAAGGAAAGTCCAGTTTCTAAATTAGTCTTACCAATGGATCCATCTCATGGGCCCACCAACTCTAATTAGAACTCTTTCCAAAAATTAATTTGATTTCACCAATTTTGGTAACTTGCTATGTTTGGATCAGATTTTGAAACATTCTAAATTAAGCATTCATCCATAAATAGAAAAAGCTAAAATTAGAAACTAATCCTCTCCTCCACATGGCCTAATAAAAGGACTAGAAAAATAAAAGGACTCGAAAAATAAAAGGACTCAGAAAAATAAAAGGACTGAGAAAAATAAAAGGACTAGAGAAATAAAAGGACTAGAAAAATAAAAGGACTCAGAAAAATGAAAGGACTAGAAAAATAAAAGGACTCAGAAAAATAAAAGGACTCGAAAAATAGAATGACTAGAAAAATAAAAGGACTAGAAAAAAAATAAAAGGACTAAGAAAAAAAAAGGACTCAGAAAAATAAAAGGACTCAAAAAAATAAAAGGACTCAGAAAAATAAAAGGACTAGAAAAATAAAAGGACGAGAAAAATAAAAGGACTCAGAAAAATAAAAAGACTAGAAAAATAAAAGGACTAGAAAAAATAAAAGGACTAGAAAAAAAAGGACTAAAAAAATAAAAGGACTAGAAAAATAAAAGGACTTAGAAAAATAAAAGAACTCAGAAAAATAAAAGGACTAGAAAAATAAAAGGACTAGAAAAATAAAAGGACTCAGAAAAAAAATAAAAGGACTCAGAAAAATAAAAGGACTCAGAAAAATAAAAGGACAAGAAAAATAAAAGGACTAGAAAAAAAATAAAAGAACTTGAAAAAAAATAAAAGGACTCAGAAAAATAAAAGGTCTCAGAAAAATAAAAGGACTAGAAAAATAAAAGGACTAGCAAAATAAAAGGACTCAGAAAAATGAAAGGACTAGAAAAATAAAAGGACTCAGAAAAATAAAAGGACTAGAAAAATAAAAGGACTCAGAAAAATAAAAGGACTCAGAAAAATAAAAGAACTTGAAAAATAAAAGGACTCGAAAAATAAAAGGACTCAGAAAAATAGAAGGACTAGAAAAAAAATAAAAGGACTAAGAAAAAAAATAAAAGGACTCAGAAAAATAAAAGGACTGGAAAAATAAAAGGACTCAAAAAAATAGAAGGACTAGAAAAATAAAAAGACTTAGAAAAATAAAAGGACTCAGAAAAATAAAAGGACTCGAAAAATAAAAGGACTCAGAAAAATAAAAGGACTAGAAAAATAAAAGGAATAGAAAAATAAAAGGACTCAGAAAAATAAAAGGACTCAGAAAAATAAAAGAACTCGAAAAATAAAAGTAATCGAAAAATAAAAGGACTAAGAAAAATAGAAGGACTAGAAAAAAAATAAAAGGACTAAGAAAAAAAATAAAAGGACTCAGAAAAATAAAAGGACTAGAAAAATAAAAGGACTCAGAAAAATAAAAGAACTAGAAAAATAAAAGGACTCAGAAAAATAAAAGGGCTCAGAAAAATAAAAGGACTCAAAAAATGAAAGGACTCAGAAAAATAAAAGGACTAGAAAAATAGAAGGAATAGAAAAATAAAAGGACTAGAAAAAAAATAAAAGGACTTAGAAAAATAGAAGGACTAGAAAAATAGAAGGAATAGAAAAATAAAAGGACTAGAAAAAAAATAAAAGGACTTAGAAAAATAGAAGGACTAGAAAAATGGAAGGACTAGAAAAAAATAAAAGGACTAAGGAAAAAAATAAAAGGACTAGAAAAATAAAAGGACTTAGAAAAATAAAAGGACTAGAAAAATAAAAGGACTCAGAAAAATAAAAGGACTAGAAAAATAGAAGGAATAGAAAAATAAAAGGACTAGAAAAAAAAATAAAAGGACTCAGAAAAATAAAAGGACTAGAAAAATAAGCAGATCCTGCTCCATGCAGTGGTGCAGCCGTTTGCATGTGGGCTTGAGGACCTGTGGCTTCCTGCTGAAGACCTGATGTAGGCTGAACGCCACCTGTAGCATTTTGAAGAACTATAGCAGTGGTCCTTCCTATTTCATCTGCACCAACTGAAGAATCACCATTTAGATTCGATAGACTGAGGAAACGATTGGAACGAACAGGATGAACCTGATCTGGTTTATGTATAGGGCTGGAAAGATTCATCGCAGGAGAAGTAGAGTTCCTCCCTTTGACTGTATGCCAATCAGCGTCACCCTGCACCATCTCATTCTGAACATTAGCTCCACCAACGGTATCCCCATCAACCAAAGAGGTTGCTGCTGACTGCATCTTCTTTGGAACCCACACCTGTCGTGGTTTCTGGTGTTCAGGTTTGAATGGGCAGGAATTATCACCATGGTTAAAGGTTCGGCAGGTTTTACATGGATTTGGTTTCCAAGCATATTCAACCTTTTGAATGATAGTTTTCTCTTTATACTTCATGCGAAGCTCAGAGGGAAAGGCAGCATCAACATCCACTTCCACGCACACCCTAGCAAAGGCATATCTAGTGCCTGTTGCAGTTGCATGGTCCATACAAAGAGGGTTGCCAATGACGCTTGCAATTTTACTGAGTGCAGAGGATGTTCTAAAGCAAAAGTTCAAGTTAGGAAGACGCACCCAAACAGGTATAGTCTCTAGATTATCACGAGACATAGTAATGTCCTCAGTCCACCAACGAAGGATTAAGGGGCGTCCATGGACAAACCAGGGACCATCATCAAGGATCTGTTGGCCAGAATCAAAAGAGTGAAGCTTAAACAGAAAGAACCCGTCTGCCATAGGAATATTCTCCAAATCTTTCATCCTCCAAGCTTTGGAAAGGCAGGACCGAATTCCAGAGAAGGAAGGGGCATTGCCAATGAAATAACCCACAAGAGCGTTTCCCCAGTTTTGTACTGCTGCATAAGAGTCTTTGTCACGTCCCCCAAAATAAGAATTGGGGAAAAACGTGAAAAATAAATTAAATTCAAATTTTCCTGTGTTTAATACAACACAAGCTTCCAAAAAGTGGACCCACAAAAAAATTTCTTATTTCAACCTGTGGTGAGTCCAATATATTTCATTATATGCAACGGAAGCTTAATCAATTGGTATTCAATGATCATAAATAAGATCCAACACGAAAATCAAATAAACATTAAATGTTAAAATTGCAGAATGAATAAAACAATTACTAAGGAAATGTTTATTATTAAGGAAAGTTCATCTAAAGAGTTGCTAAGATGACGTTCACTCTCATGCAGGTTCAGACGGCTCCGAAACCGTCTCCGGCATCCCACTCGGGTTCATCAGTTGGCTCAAACGTTTGAAACGCTTGATCCTCCTCCGTCTCCTGGGTAAAGTAGGGCTCGGTACCTATGCACCAAATATTACAAAGTAAACAGCAAGTACATAATCATAATTCGAAATTTAATACAACAACGAGAAGAATATAAACGAGAATGATCATATAGAAGTAATGACAATAATACTGACACGAAAGAACGTATAGCCTAATCCAACTAAAACAAAAGGAGCAATATAATTCACACGAAGACAAGTGTCCCCGTTTTGGGTGGTCAGCCCTAAATAAATCGGGAGAGCCCGTCCATAACGTCGGTGGTCATAAACCGATCGAATTAAAAACAAATC
The DNA here is from genome assembly GCA_038049695.1 of Cinnamomum chago. NCBI lineage: Eukaryota > Viridiplantae > Streptophyta > Magnoliopsida > Laurales > Lauraceae > Cinnamomum > Cinnamomum chago. Next base: position 59,410,863 of record CP142462.1, on the reverse strand, counting down.
AGGATAACCTGTTCACATTCAAAGCGGATTATAAGTGATCCGGTCACATCGGTGATCAACCGTCCATATATCGAGCTGCAGTCGTCCAAAAATGACCCACATAAACATAAATATATAAGCATAATAGACCTGAATAATAAAGCTCCGACACAAGAATCCTAAGTCAAAGTAAAGTGCTGGTCATTCCACATCCCATATCATAATCAAATAATCATTACAAAATTTGCCAAGCCACTTCATAGTCCATAATAAACAATAGGGTATGCATCTAAAGGAGTACACATCCTAAACCAACATAGAAATGCATGCGAAGGTTAATACATAAATACGAATCGATCCTAAGGTCAAACATAAGGTCTCGTACCCCACAACCATAGAAATCTCTAATAAATATAAGATCAACGCATCCCTTTTACCATCAATGGTGCATAGACCCATTTAAGGGTTTTCCAATAGAGATGGGTTGAACTCGAATTCATTAGGATTTCCACGAGGTCATACAAAGTACTAAACCCCATGTTAGTAAGATACCGTTTGCCCAGACGGTATTTATGCAGTCCAATGACCCAATTAATAAAGTACAAACATATAACTTTAACACATTAAAATCAAAGATACCTTTTAAAATTAATTTGCAAATAATAATAGAAGTAACCTTCATTAACTTATAATTTTAAGAAACCTAAGGACCCATCCAAAAATATTGTTCTCATTCAAAATAAGTCAAAAGGGTCTTATTAAAATTTGTAAAACAACCAAAGTCTTTATTTTAATTTCTAAAATTAATGGCCAAAGTACTACTCAACAGTACTTAAACCCTTTTTGGTCATATGGGATATTTTATCCCAGCACATCATTAATTCATACAACTCCCTTTCTTTATTCAAAAACAAGTCAAGACACATGGGATTCTTTTTCCAAAACTACTCCAGGTCAACACCCCTTTCTTTATTCCAAGTACCTGTCACACCTTCCCTGACATGGTTCCCTCTCTCTTTCCTCTCTTTTGTTTCTCTAACCCATGTTGTTGTGTGTAAAATCGTAACCAAAAAGAACCTGTTCTAGCCCACAGCTTCACGCCTGCACATTTGGATCCTCTGGGAAATGGGGCCCACTGATCACACCTCAAGATCGGCCCCCACCATCAAAGTCGCCCAAGCCCCCGCTACCAGATGTAGGGACCCGATCTCAGATCGGTAGGCCCGGTGGTCCCACAAAGACCTGCTGCCCAACTTGTTTCTCCCTAAACATGCCCTCTTTCCGATCAAGGTGCTGGATGGTAGGCCAAACAGAGCCCACCTCGCACGGGTCCGCCATCTATAAGGTCGCCCGTGGGTCCTCCTTCGGATCCACGGATTAGATCTAACATCAGGGCCCACCTGGGTCCCACAGTCCAAAACTTGAGTACAGCTCCTATCCGCCTGTATTCCCTTATTACAGTATCCAGTTCTCCCTGCTCCCAGAACTATGTACTTCCACCTGCCCATTAAGGCCACTTGGAATGGTGGTCTCACATACCTAAACATCATTCTACAGAAGATGAAAAAGCGGTTTTGAAATCCAAATAGGAACGGGTAATGGCAACAGAAGTTGAAAACACACTAATATTAAATACGAAAATCGATGGAACAATTAACATCATTAAAAAAAAAGGCATCAAAGGTTTCTATATGCATTGACACGTAAATCAAGGGGAAAACAAGTATTAAATCTATAAATCACGGTTAGGTACTTGCCTTTTATCGGGTTGAAGAGAAAAGCACAGATCTACACCAAAACCCAATCCGAGATTACTACGGCGCTCAATCACAATCCTAACACCAATCTGATATAAGAGATGGGAAAGAAATACCCAGGTGATCAGATCTATGGTATTCCTATCCAAAACCTAGCATTGGAAAGAATATGAAGATAACCTAAAAGTACAGATCTACTCCTAATGATCTGAGGAGAGGGTTACCTGAGATCAGAAAGTTGAGCCAAGAATGCTGGTATGCTCTGATCTTGATTCTGATGGCTGGATCCAAAAGCCGGTATGGCTTGGGAAGTTGAAAGAGGAAGAAGATGAAAGGGTTACGGGAGGAGTTGCAGAGAGAGATAAGTGGTTTCATTAAAAGAGGGATTAGGTTAAAAGAGTATTATTGAGCTTAAGTCATTGGGTCAAAACTATGGGTCAGGTCATCTACCCATCAACCCAACTCACCGATCCAAGCTTCTAATCTATCGTGTACCCCACTTAATCCTACCCACTTAAATAGCTAAAATACATTTAATTAAAATAATAATAATATCTAATAAAAATATGATAAAATATTATAGGTGGGACCGGGATCTTACAGTCTTCCTCACCAAACTCAATGTGGTAAAGAGGATCTGTAGAAGGCTGAGAATGGCGATGGAGATCTCTTGATCGATTGGTGCTTTGGCGGAACAACGACGACCAAGTATCTGTAAGTTTTGTTTCCTGCAAAGTTTTCGGATTTGAAGAAGATGCAACTGTTTGCATGGGACCCTGCATCGTCTTTGGGTCAGATGAAGTATCATCCTGACCGTTTGTTATGGGAGACTTCAATGCATCAGCCAGTTCCCCATCAGAAAGCATATGACCAATGTCCTTCTCGATCTGTAAGATATGTTGCGTCGTTCCTCATCGGAAGGGGAGCAGTCCAAAGAAAGGATGGAGGCAGCCCGATCTGTCGAGGCCTTCTTCTCATTACCAATCCTAACCTTGGCTTCCAGGATCAGATCCCTAGAGACATCAGACGGAATAGAGGCCTCCTGTTTCTTCCTAATGATCGATTTCAAAAAAGAGATCTTTGCATTGCGATCTTCACAATACGTTAACATTAACCGAATATGTTCCATCAAAGATGCCGGGGGGGGGGGGGGGGGGAAGATGAGGGGCGGACAAAAAGAATGGAGGAGGTACCTCCATCCATGCTGAAGACTCCGGCCACCAGTGAGAGAAGAAAATCGCCAGAATCGCCAGAGAGAGAAGAGAGAAAAAAATAAAGGAACTAGAAAAAAAATAAAGGAACTAGAAAAAAATAAAGGAACTAGAAAAAAAAATAAAGGAACTAGAAAAAATTAAAGGAACTAGAAACAAATAAAGGAACTAAAAAAATAAATAAAGGAACTAAAAAATAAAGGAACTCAAAAAATAAAGGAACTAAAAAATAAAGGAACTAAAAATAAAGGAACTAAAAAAAAAATAAAGGAACTAAAAAAATAAAGGAACTAAAAAATAAAGGAACTAAAAAAAATAAAGGATAGAACACCCTCATGTGTTTTCCTAGCCCCAGAATCGACCGAAACAAGTTTTAAACCGCTAAGTAACTCAAAAAATCCTAAAATGCCTCCTACTAAACCCGAAATCCATCAGACGAATTTTGAGGCGACAGACTAGACCGAGGCACCCCGAAATGCCCTAGAATTACCCGGCATGTTTTTTTTTTTGAAGAGTAAGTTACCCGGCATGTTATTGATTGCGCTGAATATGAGGTTTTGTCAAAAACGGGCAAGTGTCCCACGAGATTGGTTCTTCCGCACCTAATATTGCTGCGACACGTTCCACAGAAAAAGGATTGGCCAGAATCTTGTAGAGGGCATCTCTAAACCGAGAGTTGCATGAAGCACAATGTAAAGCATCTTCCCTGTGAGGAATGGAATGTTGTTCCGTAGAAATCTTGGCTTCGAACAGCCCGAACCTCGAATTTTAGTGCCAATCAACCCTGATTTCGCAGTTATGAGTTCCTAACCCCGGAATGTCAGTAAACCAATTTTAAGAAACAACGTAGCTCAAGATATTTTAAAAGTATCCTACGAACCACCCGAAGCACTTGTTTTTGCCTTTAAAAATACTAAACACCCTCATGTGTTTTCCTAGCCCCAGAATCGCCGGAAAAAAGTTTTAAACAGTAAAGTATCTCAAAAAATCCTAAAATGCCTCCTACTAAACCCGAATTCCATCAGACGAATTTTGAGGCGACAGACTAGACCAAGGCACCCCGAAATGCCCTAGAATTACCCGGCATGTTATTGATTGCGCTGAATATGAGGTTTTGTCAGAAACGGGCAAGTGTCCCACGGGATTGGTTCTTCTGCACCTAATATTGCTGTGATACGTTCCACAGAAAAAGGATTGGCCAGAATCTTCTAGAGGGCATCTCTAAACCGAGAGTTGCACGAAGCACAATGTAAAACATCTTCCCGGTGAGGAATGAAATGTTGTTCCGTAGAAATCTTGGCTTCAAACAGCCTGAACCTCGAATTTTAGTGCCAATCAATCCTGATTTCGCAGTTATGAGTTCCTAACTCCGGAATGTCAGTAACCCAATTTTAAGAAACAACGTAGCTCAAGATATCTTAAAAGTATCCTACCAACCACCTGAAGCACTTGTTTTCGCCTTTAAAAATACTGAACACCTTCATGTGTTTTCTAAGCCCCAGAATCGCCCAAAACAAGTTTTAAACCGCAAAGTATCTCAAAAAATCCTAAAATGCCTCATACTAAACCCGATTTCCATCAGACGAAATTTGAGGCGACAGACTAGACCAAGGCACCCCGAAATGCCCTAGAATTACCCGGCATGTTATTGATTGCGCTGAATATGACTTTTTGTCAGAAACGGGCAAGAGTCCCACGGGATTGGTCCTTACACTCCTAATTTTGCTGCGACACGAACCACTGAAAAAGTATAGGCCATAATCTTCTAGAGGGCATCTCTAAACCGAGAGTTGCACGAAGCACAATGTAAAGCATCTTCCCTGTGAGGCATGAAATGTTGTTCCGTAGAAATCTTGGCTTCGAACAGCCCGAACCTCGAATTTTAGTTTGAATCAACCCTAAATTCCCAGTTATGAGTTCCAAACCCCAGAATCCACGTAAACCAATTTTATGAAAAAGCATAGCTCAAGAGATCTTAAAAGTGTCCTACGAACCACCCGAAGCACTTGTTTTCGCCTTTAAAAATACTGAACACCCTCTTCTGTTTTCCTAGCCCTCGAATCGCCCGAAACAAGTTTTAAACCGCAAAGTATCTCAAAAAATCCTAAAATGCCTCATACTAAACCCGAATTCCATCAGACGAAATTTGAGGCGACAGACTAGACCAAGGCACCCCGAAATGCCCTATAATTACCCGGCATGTTATTGATTGAACTGAATATGACTTTTTGTCAGAAACGGGCAAGAGTCCCACGGGATTGCTTCTTACGCACCTAATACTGCTGCGACACATTCCACAGAAAAATGATTGGCCAGAATTTTCTAGAGCGCATCTCTAAACCGAGAGTTGCACGAAGCACAATGTAAAGCATCTTTCCTGTGAGGCATGAAATGTTGTTCCGTAGAAATCTTGGCTTCGAACAGCCCGAACCTCGAATTTTAGTGTGAATCAACCCTGATTTCCCAGTTATGAGTTCCAAACCCCATAATCCCCGTAAACCAATTTTAAGAAAAAAACGTAGCTGAAAATATCTTAAAAGTGTCCTACGAACCAACCGAAGCAGTTGTTTTCGCCTTTAAAAATACTGAAAGCCCTCATGTGTTTTCGTAGCCCTAGAATCGCCCGAAACAAGTTTTAAACCGCAAATTATCTCAAAAAATCCTGAAATAGCTCCTACTAAACCTGAATTCCATCAGACGAATTTTGAGGCGACATACTAGACCAAGGCACCCCGAAATGCCCTACAATTGTTCGGCATGTTATTGGTAGCGCTGAATATGGCTTTTTGTCAGAATCGGGCAAGAAATCCCACGGGATTGGTTCTTACGCACCTAATATTGTTGCGACACATTCCACAGAAAAAGGATAGGCCGGAATTTTCTACAGGGTATCTCTAAACCGAGAGTTGCACGAAGTACAATGTAAAGGATCTTCTTTGTGAGGCATGGAATGTTGTTCCGTAGAAATCTTGGCTTCGAACAGCCCGAACGTCGAATTTTAGTGCCAATCAACCCTGATTTCCCAGTTATGAGTTCCTAACCCCATAATGTCTGTAAACCAATTGTAAGAAACAACGTAGCTCAAGATATCTTAAAAGTATCCTACGAACCACCCGAAGCACTTGTTTTCGCCTTTAAAAATACTGAACACCCTCATGTGTTTTCATAGCCCTAGAATCGCCCAAAACATTTATTAAACCGCAAAGTATCTCAAAAAATCCTAAAATAGATCCTGTTAAATCCGAATTCCATTAGACGAATTTTGAGGCGACAGAGTAGACCAAAGCACCCCGAAATGCCCTAGAATTACTCGGCATGTTATTGATTGGGCTGAATATGACTTTTTGTCAGAAACGGGCAATAGTCCCACGGGATTGGTTCTTACGCACCTAATATTCCTGCGACACGTTCCACAAAAAAAGGATAGGCCAGAATCATCTAGAGGGCATCTCTAAACCTAGAGTTGCACGAAGCATAATGTAAAGCATCTTCCCTGTGAGGCATGGAATGTTGTTCCGTAGAAATCTTGGCTTTGAACAGCCCGAACCTCGAATTTTTGTGCGAGTCAACCCTGATTTCCCAGTTTTGAGTTCCTAACCCCAGAATGTTTGTAAACCAATTTTAATAAACAACGTAACTCAAGATATCTTAAAAGTATCCTACGACCCACCCGAAGCGCATGTTTTCGCCTATAAAAATACTGAACACCCTCATGTGTTTTCCTAGCCCCAGAATCGCCCGAAACAAGTTTTAAACGGCAAAGTATCTCAAAAAATCCTAAAATGCCTCCTACTAAACCCGAATTCCATCAGATGAATTTTGAGGCGACAGACTAGACCAAGGCACCCCGAAATTCCCTAGAATTACCCGGCATGTTATTGATTGCATTGAATATTGCTTTTTGTCAGAAACGAGCAAGTGTCCCACGGGATTGGTTCTTACACACCTAGTACTGCTGCGACATGGTCCACAGAAAAAGGAAAGGCCAGAATCTTCTAGAGGGCATCTCGAAACCGAGAGTTGCACGAAGCACAATGTAAAGCATCTTCCCTGTTTAGCCACCAACAAGGCCAACATCTTACTTTATTTCCCATTTCTGTACTTTATTTTGAGTTAATGAAGAACTAACTTACTCTTCAAAAAAAAAAAAAAAGAATCTTCCCTGTGAGGCATGGAATGTTGTTCCGTAGAAATCTTGGCTTCAAACAGCCCGAACCTCGAATTTTAGTGTGAATCAACCCTGATTTCCCAGTTATGAGTTCCGAGCCCCAGAATCCCCGTAAACCAATTTTAAGAAAAAATGTAGCTCAAGACATCTTAAAAGTGTCCTACGAAACACCCGAAGCACTTGTTTTCGCCTTTAAAAATACTGAACACCCTCATGTGTTTTCCTAGCCCTAGAATCGCCCGAAACAAGTTTTAAAAAGCAAAGTATGTCAAAAAATCCTAAAATGGCTCATACTAAACCCAAATTCCATCAGACGAAATTTGAGGCGACAGACTAGACCAAGGCACCCCGAAATGCCCTAGAATTACCCGGCATGTTATTGATTGCGCTGAATATGACTTTTTGTCAGAAACGGGCAAGAGTCCCACGGGATTGGTTCTTACGCACCTAATATTGCTGCGACACATTCTAAAGAAAAAGGATTGGGCAGAATCTTCTAGAGGGCATCTCTAAACCGAGAGTTGCACGAAGCACAATGTAAAGCATCTTCCCTGTGAGGCATGGAATGTTGCTCCGTAGAAATCTTGGCTTTGAACAGCCCGAACGTCGAATTTTAGTGCGAATCAACCCTGATTTCCCAGTTATGATTTCCTAACCCCAGAATGTTAGTAAACCAATTTTAAGAAACAACGTAGCTCAAGATATCTTAAAAGTAACCTACGAATCACCTGAAGCACTTGTTTTCGCCTTTAAATATACTGAACACCCTCATGTGTTTTCCAAGCCCCAGAATCGCCCGAAAAAAGTTTTAAACGGCAAAGTATATCAAAAAATCCTAAAATGCCTCCTATTAAACCCGAATTCCATCAGACGAATTTTGAGGCGACAGAGTAGACCAAGGCACCCCGAAATGCCCTAGAATTACCCGGCATGTTATTGATTGCATTGAATATTGCTTTTTGTCAGAAACGGGCAAGTGTCCCACGGGATTGGTTCTTACACACCTAATACTGCTGCGACACGGTCCACAGAAAAAGGAAAGGCCAGAATCTTCTAGAGGGCATCTCTAAACCGAGAGTTGCACGAAGCACAATGTAAAGCTTCTTCCCTGTTTAGCCACCAACAAGGCTAAACAACATCTTACTTTATTTCCCATTTTTGTACTTTATTTTGAGTTAATGAAGAACTAACTTACTCTTAAAAAAAAAAAGAAAAGAATCTTCCCTGCGAGGCATGGAATGTTGTTCCGTAGAAATCTTGGCTTCAAACAGCCCGAACCTCAAATTTTAGTGTGAATCAACTCTGATTTCCCAGTTATGAGTTCCGAACCCCAGAATCACCGTAAACCAATTTTTAGAAAAAACGTAGCTCAAGACATCTTAAAAGTGTCCTACGAACCACCAGAAACACTTGTTTTCGCCTTTAAAAATACTGAACACCCTCATGTGTTTTCCTAGCCCTAGAATCGCCCGAAACAAGTTTTAATAAGCAAAGTATGTCAAAAAATCCTAAAATGCCTCATACTAAACCCAAATTCCATCAGACGAAATTTGAGGCGACAGACTAGACCAAGGCACCCCGAAATGCCCTAGAATTACCCGGCATGTTATTGATTGCGTTGAATATGACTTTTTGTCAGAAACGGGCAAGAGTCCCACGGGATTGGTTCTTACGCACCTAATATTGCTGCGACACATTCTAAAGAAAAAGGATTGGCCAGAATCTTCTAGAGGGCATCTCAAAACCAAGAGTTGTACGAAGCACAATGTAAAGCATCTTCCCTGTGAGGCATTGAATGTTGTTCCGTAGAAATCTTGGCTTTGAACAGCCCGAACGTCGAATTTTAGTGCGAATCAACCCTGATTTCCCTGTTATGAGTTCCTAACCCCAGAGTGTTAGTAAATCAATTTTAAGAAACAACGTAGCTCAAGATATCTTAAAAGTAACCTACGAACCACCCGAAGCACTTGTTTTCGCCTTTAAAAATACTGAACACCCTCATGTGTTTTCCTAGCCCCAGAATCGGCCGAAAAAAGTTTTAAACGGCAAAGTATCTCAAAAAATCCTAAAATGCCTCCCACTAAACCTGAATTCCATAAGACTTATTTTGAGGCGACAGACTACACCAAGGGACCCCGAAATGCCCTATAATTACCCGGCATGTTATTGATTGCGCTGAATATGGCTTTCTGTCAGAATCGGGCAAGAGTCCCACGGGATTGGTTCTTACCCACCTAATATTGCTGCGACACGTTTCACAGAAAAATGATAGGCCAGAATCTTCAAGAGGGCATCTCTAAACCAAGAGTTGCACGAAGCACAATGTAAAGCATCTTCCCTGTGAGGCATGGAATGTTGTTCCGTAGAAATCTTGGCTTCGAACAGCCCGAACCTCGAACTTTAGTGTGAATCAACCCTGATTTCCCAGTTATGAGTTCCAAACCCCAGAATCCCCGTAAACCAATTTTAAGAAAAAACGTAGCTCAAGAGATCTTAAAAGTATACTACGAACCACCCGAAGCACTTATTTTCGCCTTTAAAAATGCTGAACACCATCATGTGTTTTCCTAGCCCTAGAATCGCCCGAAACAAGTTTTAAACCGCAAAGTATCTCAAAAAATTCTAAAATAGCTCCTACTAAACCCGAATTCAATCAGATGAATTTTGAGGCGACAGACTAGACCGAGGCACCCCGAAATGCCTTAGAATTACCCGGCATGTTATTGATTGCGCTGAATATGGCTTTTTGTCAGAAACGGGCAAGAGTCACACGAGATTGGTTCTTCCGCACCTAATATTGCTGCGACTGTTAGGGATTTGGTATTTGCAATTTGATGGATGCATTTTCACTTTAGCATCATTTGAATTCTCACATTTGCATTGTTTTAAAACAACTTGAAATCTTGATTTTTACATGAATTGTTTTTAAGATTAGCAAAGGTATTGATTTATGCATGTTTTGTTTTTAAACTTGGATGCATTTGATTTAGAAAAGAATTTTTAGAAATCAGGCAAGCCATTGGTTTTAAAGTTTCGAATCATTTTAGGCTTTTTATGTTTCATGTTTTTAAACCATTTAGGTTGATTTGAAACATGTTTTCCAAGCTTGATTTAATGGCCCAAAAATCCCCTCCAAGAAAAACCTTCAAATTTGGAAAAAATATAGGATTTTTGGTCCCAGGGGGTCGACCTGCGACCGGCCACACTGCAGGTCGACAGGGTTCCTGAAGCACCAACGGTCAGAAATATAGCCGTTGTGTGTACCAGGTCGACCCGGGGGTCATGGGGTCGACCGGGCCAACTAGCCGTTGGATTGTTTTTTGGTTTAAAGTCCATTCTTTTCCCCACTTTTGAGAGGCTTGTTGGATGAACTTTTGAGACCACTTTGGAGCCTAAGAAAGGGGAATGAGGTGATAAGGCTAGAAGGCTTTTTGGAAATCAAATGCTTGAGTTTTAAAAAGGTATATCATACTTATCATTTTGATTTCCATTCAAAGTAGAATCAATGCATACATAAATCTTTGTATTTTCATTTATGCATGATTTCTAGCTTTTAAAGAGATGTTTAGCAAACTCATTATCATCTTTGGAACATTAGGATGATTTGCAAACTCTCTTGTCTAAATCACATGTATTCTTAGTTTTTATTATTCATACAACTTGTTTAGTTCATGTCTTCAAGTTTGTTGAATCTTTCATGTGATTAGCATTTAACTTCAATCATCTTTTTCTAAGCTTTGATTTTAAATTGCATCAAGCATACAATTAAGAGCTTCATTGTTGAAATTGATTGAGGTAAAACATTCATACACTTGTGCACACACTTTAGCATATTTTAGTGTATGTTTGTAAGTTGAATTACACTTTCATATCTGCCTATTTAGAGGCAATTCATTTGTACTTAAATTGTATCTCTTAGAGTGTTCTTGAAGAGACACCTTCTTAGAGAAAAATCTTCATATGTAAAGGTTATTACTTAGCCTTAGAAAAGCACTTTGTAAAGGTTATTGCTTAGCCTTGAAAAGCATCTTGTAAAGGTTGTTGTTGAGCCTAGTAAAAACAACATTGTATAGGTTATTGCTTAGCCTAGTAAAAAGCATAATTAGTAGAAATCCGGTGGGGTGATTGGATTACAAGTTGGTAGTGGACGTAGGCATTGAGGCCGAACCACTATAAACCCTTGTGTAGTGGTGTTTGTTTGTGGTGATTGTCTTCTTAGCTTCCGCATCTTGTCTGGTAAATCATCTTATGTGACTAGTTTACCTTAAAGAATCACATTTGGTTTTAATTGGTCATATTTGTAGCACACCCTATTCACCCCCCTCTAGGGTTAAGATCCCAGGACCTTCAATTGGTATCAGAGCCAAGTGCTCTATCTTTTAGGATCAAGTGTTTTTGGAACTCTTGATTAGGTGTAAAAACCTAGAGTCAAAACCCTAGTGTTGTGCTTTTATGAAAATCATTAAAATGGATTCCACTATGATAGATAGTTTAGATTCTTGTGTAGATTCTTCTAGACCCCTCATTCTTCCTTCTATTGGAGATTCAAACCCTCAAATTAATGAATCCCAATTTGAATTAAAAGAAGAAGAAATTGATTATAATGAAGATGACCTTCAACAAGCCTTTGAAGAATTATATGAATTATCCTTAAAGCTTGAGAAGAAAAACAAAAGTTTAAGAGAAGAATCTAAAAATCTAAACAAACAATTAGTTTCTTCAAAAGATGAACTTAGAGAGAAAGAAGAAGTAATACAATGTCTAGACTCTAAGTTTATAATCTCTTTAAATAACTTATCAAATATCAAAGATGAACTAAATGAAATCAAGATAAGTTATGATGATCTTAAAAAGGAAAATTTAAATCTAAGAGATCAACTACAAAGGCAAGAAAAAGAATTTATCAATTTAGAATCCAAGTTGACAATTTCCAAGGAAAACTTGTCTAATGCTCAAAATATAGTAAAAAACTTAGAACTCGGATCTAATGTTGTTAATGAACTAAATTTCAAATTAAAACTTGCCAATGAAGAGCTAATCAAATATAAGGAAATTGAAAATGAACAATTAAAAGTCAAAAATGAAAATTCAATCCTTATAACCAAAGTCACTCAACTTGAAGGATATAAAAAAAAGTATGAGTGCAAGTTTACCCAAAGTGAAGAGAGACTTGAAAAGTTATTTAAATTGGATAAATCTCATGGAGATAGGACGGGTCTTGGTTTTGATAAGTATACTTCATATGACTCCAAATTCACCAACACTTTTGTGAAAGGTGAGTCCTCTTTCTCTAACACTCTTTCTCCTATGCCCAAAACTAAATGTCATTATTGTGGTAAGGAAGGGCATTTCAAATTTGAGTGCAAATTAAGGAAAAGTCATATGTCTAAACCCATCTTTGAACCTAAGAAAGTTAAATCTAATTCTATGAAGGGTAAGACTTTGAATTCCAAGGAAGACTCTAAGAAGTTCAAACAAGTTAAAACCTTTCAAAAAGAGTCATCCAAGATAGATTTTAAAAAGACTAATAATCAAAATAAATCTATCAAAAAGAAATTTCTCACTTTACCTCCTTGAACCTTAGAAATGAAAGAATTCTTGAAAAAGGTTGAAAAGTTAAAATTAAAATTCAAAAGACAAAAAGAGGGAGGAAAAGCTAAAAGAAATGAGAAGAATAAAAAGAAAATGAAACAAACACACCAACTTCAAAAGACTAATCATCAATCTAAAATAGTCAAACCTCAAAGATTTGATGTCAAGTCTAAAAGAATTCAATCCTTATCTCCTTTAACTGGTGGAAATTCAAAAATAGTCTCCAAAGCCCAAGACCTTAGGTGGATTCCTAAAGTTAGATACTTAGACAAACCTTTAGGCCTTGAACCTCATTGACCAACCTATCCTTTATAGTTAAATTATATTGTTGGTCATGGTACATTTGCATTTTTGTTCTTTCTTAGTTACATTTTTTAAAAATGCATTGTTTCTTTATGATCAATTGATTTTGTCTTCATGTACATCTCTAGTTACATATCATGGTTTTCAAAATCATTTGATTATAATTTCATCATGTTTGATTTGCTTTTTGCTCACATTTAGTTATATGACTTGCATTGCATTTCTATACATGATCAATTGATTGTGATTTCAAAAGCTTTCATAGCTAGATTATTCATGACCAATTGTTGTTTTAAGCCATTTGCATCTTTGCTTATTTAGTAATATTCTTTTTATATGCAAATGTCATTTGGTTTCATGTATGGTTGTGATATTAGTTATATTTGTAGAAACCATACTAGAACTCAAATCCATCCTCTATGCCTTCTAGTCATTCTTTTTGGATGGTTATGATGTTGATTCATGTGAATTCTCTAAGTGATGTCATCCTTATACATGTTTCAACTTCATAGTAGTGATCTTGATCATATGAAACTCTTTGAAATCCATTCCTCATATTTCTATATGTTTGATGGATATCTTAGATGTTGGATTCATATGATTTAGTCACTTTGAAAAATTGCATGCATTTCAAAGTTATATCCTTTTGCATTGCAATTTATCTTGTTCATCATTATGCTCATTAGTTATATCTTTCAAAGTGATGAATATCCATTTATGATGCTTGATGGAATTTTGTGTTTGTCACATCCTTGCTATTAATCATGTTGTCATATTCAATTGGTTTCATTTGGTATAATTTTCCATTGATTTCATATCCAATTGATGATGTCTTATCTTGTGAATGTTATAGACCTTGTGTACATTGGATTGAACTTGATAATAATACATTTGTTCCATGCCACACTCCATTAGCATCATAATTTTCATGATTGCCTCCTCTCTTGCTCATATAGGTATATCTCATGACCACCATGTTTATGTATTCATAATCTTGGTTGGTTATTAGTTGAGGTTGGCTTCATGTTTGAAATTCATTTCACTCATCTTGCACATGATAGTCATATTTTTTGATTGAATGAAATGATTTCAAAACTTTCATAGCATATGATTTTCATAGTTAAATTGATTGGTGCTATATTTAGTAAACCCCATAATATCATGGATAACTCTAATTTGGATTTTTCGTTATAGTTATATGTTTTACTCCATTTTAGAGTGATTGATTTAATAGTCTTATCCTTTAATCTCAATTGGTATTCTTTGTTTTTCCAATTGGTATCCATTATTGCTTTTCTCATTGGCCTTGCTCTTTATTTTGGTAATTTGATCATATTGTGCTTTATAGTTAAACATGTCTAATCCTTTCCTTGAAGTTGACCCTCAATATTGTAAGTCCATGGGGATCCGAACCCTAGAGGGGGGGTGAATAGGGTGAGCTCCAATTATGACCAATTTTAACAAATTTAACTTCTTTAAAACAAACTAGTCACAAGTGATGATTAATCATACAAAATGCGGAAGCTAACAAAAGAATCACCACAAAGCAATCACCATCACACAAGGATTTATAGTGGTTCGGCCTCAATGCCTACATCCACTACCGGCTTGTGAATCAACACCCCACCGGATTTCCACTATTTATGCTTTTCAATAGGCTAAGCAATAACCTTTACAATATGCTTTCCAAGGCTAAGCAATAACCTTACATTGATGTTTTTCAAGGCTTAACATCAACCTATACATTATGCTTTTATAGGCTAAGCAATAACTGTTAGGTCTTTTGTATTTGCAATTTGATGGATGCATTTGCATATTGGCATCTTTTGAATTCACACACATGCATTGATTTAAAATATCTTGAAATCTAGTTTTACCCATGCATAGCTTTTAAGATTTGGAAAAGCTTTTGTTTTATGCATGTTTTGGTTTTAAACTTGGATGCATTGGTTTTAGAACCCAAAACTCTTTTGAAAACCTATTTCCTTGTGCACTACATTTGGAAAATCATCTTGTGTATTTAGGTTTAAGTCTTGCATACATTCTTCACAAAAAGAATCATTTTGTATGCAATTTCATTTGAAAAGAGTTGTATTCAAATCAAGCTAGCCTTTGGTTTTAATCTTGTGAATCATTTTAGGCTTTGTGTTTCTCATGTTTTTAAACATCTTAGAATACCTTAAAACATGTTATTTAAGCTTGATTTAGTGGCCAAAAGATCCACCAAAGAAAAACTTTGAAAATGGAAAAAGTTGGAATTTTGGCCCAGGGACTCGCCCGACAGTGTCGTCGGTCGACCGAGCCCTGTGTCTCGGTCGACCGAGAACACTGCAGGGCAAATGGACAGTTTTTGAACTGTTTCAGGCCAACGGTCAGAAATATGACCGTTGTGCTTTCTCGGTCGACCGAGACCTGTGTCTAGGTCGACCGAGAACTAGCCGTTGGCAACTTTTTGGCTATAAAGTCCATTCTTTTCCAACCTTTTTCAAGGCTTGAAACTTGAACCTTTGAGAGCATTTTGGAGCCATTGAAAGGGGATGAAGTTGGAAAGGCTAGGAGGCAATTAGGAGAGCTAAAGCTTGGATTATTAAGTTAAACCACCAAGTAAGCTCTACCTTTATTAATCATAGTTATGTGCTTTGTTTAAACTATTGGTATATGATATTTAGCATAATAACTATGATGTGTTGAATCCATTCTTCTTCTAATCTTTGGTCTAATTAAGATTGGATTCTTCACCTTTGTTTTCAATCCAAGTTGTTAACTTTATTAATCATGCTTAGACAAAATCTTTGTTTTTCTTTCATAGCATGAGTCTTTTACTTGGTTGAAACATTGTTTGTTGTTTTCATTCATTTAAGCATTAGTTAAATTAATTTGGTTTTGAAAACAACATGCACATGCATCACATGTTCTAATTTAGCCATTTTCATACAACTTGTTAGTCCTTGATTTTCATGTCATAAACAAGTTGAATTTCATACATGTGATTTGCATAAGACTTCAATCAATCTTTTATGAGCTTTAAACTTTGAATTGCTTTAAGCAATATATTTGATTAAGCCTTCCTTTTGAACTTGATTGAAGCCATCACACACACACCTCATAAGCATACATCTTTGCATTCATAGAGTGTTTGTGTGAGTTTAGTTTTCACTTTCATATTAGCCTATTCAAGAGGCAATTCCATTGAGCTTAAATTGTAATCTCTTAGAGTGATCTTTTGTAAAGACACCTTCTTAGAGAAATCCTCATTTGTAAAGGTTATTGCTTAGCCTTTGAAAAGCAACTTGTAAGGTTATTGCTTAGCCTAAGAAAAGCATATTGTAAGGTTATTGCTAAGCCTATAAAAGCACATTGAAAGGTTGTTGTTTAGCCTAGAAAAACAACTTTGTAAGGGTTATTGCTTAGCCTAGTAAAAAGCATAATTAGTGGAATCCGGTGGGGTGTTGGAGACACAAGCCGGTAGTGGATGTAGGCACGTTGGCCGAACCACTATAAATATTGGTGTTGTGGTGCATGCTATGTGGTGATTGATTTTGTATTAGCTTCCGCATCTTGTTTGTTTAATCATCACATGTGACTAGTTTAGTTTAAGAAATTAAAATTGGTCGAAATTGGTCATAGTTGTAGCACACCCTATTCACCCCCCCTCTAGGGTTAGGATCCATAGCGGACTTTCACTTGGTATCAGAGCCAAGTGCTCTATCCCTTAGGATCAAGTGTTTGGAACTCTTGATTAGGTGTAAAAACCTAGAGTTAAAACCCTAGAGTTGTGATTACTTGAAAATCTTTTAAATGGACTTCACTAGGCTAGACTTTGTAGATTCTTCTAGACCCCTCACTCTTCCTTCTTTTGGAGTTTCAAACTCTCAAACTAATGAAAATCAATTTGATCCAAAAGAAGAAGAAAATGAATATAATGAAGAAGACCTTCAACAAGCTTTTGAAGAATTATATGAAATATCCTTAAAGCTTGAAAAGAAAAACAAAAGTTTAAGGGAAGAATCTAAAAACCTAAACAAAGAGCTAGCATCTTCAAAAGATGAACTTAGAGAGAAAGAAGAAGTAATAAAATGTCTAGACTCTAAGTTCATGATCTCTTTAAATAATCTATCTAACACTCAAGATGAACTAAAAGAGTTAAAGATAGGTTATGATCATCTTAATAAGGAAAATCTAAATCTAAGAGATCAATTACAAAGGCAAGGTAAAGACAACAATCTTGAATCTAAATTGACTATCTCTAAGGAAAATTTATCTAATACTCAAAATGAATTAAATGAGATTAAGATAAATTGTGATGAGCTTAAAAATGAGAATTTGAACCTAAGAGATACAATTAAAAGACAAGATGAAGACATTGACCATTTAGAAACCAAGTTGATCAAAAGTAAGTTAAAAACTCAAGAACTTGGATCTAAAGTTGTTAATGAATTAAAACTTGCCAATGAAGAGCTAAACAAATATAAGGAAATTGAAAATGAACTTTCAAAAGTTAAAAATGAAAATTCAATCCTTATAACCAAAGTCACTCAACTTGAAAACAATAAACAAAAGTATGAGTGCAAGTTTACCCAAAGTGAAGATAGACTTGAAAAATTATTTAAATTGGGTAAACCTCATGGAGATAGGACGGGTATTGGATTTAATAGGAATATGTCTTATAACCCTAAATTCACCAACACTTTTGTGAAAGGTGAGTCCTCATTCTCTAGCACTCACACTTCTTTGCCCAAAACCAAATGTAATTTTTGTGGCATTGAAGGACATTTTATGTTTGAGTGCAAACTAAGGAAAAGAAGCCATGTGTCTAAACCCATCTTTGAACTCAAAAATGGAAAATCAAACTTGAAGGGTAAGACACTAAAAACAAAGGAAGACTCCATAAAGCTTAAACAAGTTAAACCAATTAACAAGGAGTCTCCAAAAATAGATTCTAAAAAGGTTAAACAAGTCAAATCAAGCTTAAAAGAATCTATGAACAAAAAGCTTCTCAACCTATCTCCCTTATATGAACCCATGAAAGAACTTTTGAAGAAAGTTGCTAAGTTAAATCTAAATTTCAAAAGTCAAAGAAAGGGAGAAAATAAGAAGAAAAGAAAAGTGAAACAATCCCCTAAGAAGAAAACTCACCAACATCAAAAGACTAATCACCATTTTAAGCCAAATTTAGTAAAATCTAAATATCATGGTGATAAGTTCAAATTGAAAATTTATCAAGTTAAATCTCCTTTAGTTGGTGAGAATTCCAAGATAGATCTCAAAGTTCAACCCTCCCAAGACCTTAGGTGGATTCCAAAAGTCATTTACTTAGATAAACCTTAAGGCCTTGGACCTCATTGACCAACCTATCCTTTATAGTTAAATCATTTTGTTGGTCATGTTGCTTTGCATTTTGTTTCTCTAGTTACATCTATTAAAATGCATTGCATTTCTTTATGATCAATTGATTTTGTCTTCATGCACCATTCTAGTTACATATCATGGTTTTCAAAATCTTTTGATTATAATCTCATCATGTTTGATTTGCTTGTTGCACTCATATGTTTTGCATTGCATTTCTACATGATTAATTGATTGTGATGTTAAAAGCTTTCATAGCTAATTTGTCATGATCAATTGTTGTTAGATCATTTGATGGATGTCTTAGTTAGATCCTTTTTGTAAATCAATTGATTTGAATCAATTCAAGTTTTTCCATGGATTTATAAGGTATACCTTTATATGGAAAATCATTGTTTTGAAAAATCAACTTGTATGTGTTTTAATGAAGTTATATCTTTTCAAATACAATGTTGATAATTGATCTTCAAAATCATTCCTTTATGCTCATTGTTGGATTTTGTTTTTCAAAATGATTTGAAGATTGTTTTGAATGGAAATGCTTTTTAATCTCATTAGTTATATTCATCTAAGCATGTTCCATTATTCTCATTTCCTTTTTCTTTTGGTTTCATTATCTTTAGAAATGGAAATGTATGTTGTTTGCATCTCTAGCTTATGTGTTTACATTCTTTTCATATGCAAATGACTTTTGGTTCCATGTATGGTTGTGATCTTAGTTTCATTTGTAGAAACCATACTAGAACCCAAATCCATCCTCTATGCCTTATAGTCATATCTTTATGGATGGTTATGATGTTGATTCATGTAGATTTTCTTGATGTCATCCTTATACATGTTTCAACTTCATAAGTAGTGTTCTTAATCATATGAATCTCTTTGAAATCCATTCCTTGCTTTTATGTTGGTTGATGGATATCTTAGTAGTTGAATTCATATGATTTGGACACTTTGGAAATTGCATGCATTGCCAAGTAATATTCTTTTGCATTGCAATTTACCATTGTTCATCACTATGCTCAATAGTTATATCATTAAAAGTGATGAATATGCATTTATGATGCTTGATGGTAGTTTATCACATCCTTGCTTTTACTCATGTTATCACATTCAATTGGTTTCATTTGGTATAACTTTCCATTGATTTCATATCCAATTGATATCTTATCTTGTGTATGTGATAGACCTTGTGTGCATTGGACTAAACTTGATAAGTAATATGATCATTCCATGTCACACACCATTAGCATCATAATGCTCATGATTGCCTCCTCATTTGCTCTTATAGGTATATCTCATGACCACCATGTTTATGTGTTAATAATATTGGTTGGTTATAGTTGAGGTTGGCTTCATGTTTGAATTTCATTTCACTCATTCTTGCACTTTACTAAGTCATATTTATTGATTGAATGAAATGATTTTCAAAATCTTACATAGCATATGATTTTCATTAGTAATATTGATTGATGCTATGTTTGAGTAAACCCCATATCATGGATAGCTCTAATTTGGATTTTTCCTAATAAGTGACATTCTTGAATCCATTTTAGAGTGATTATGTTAATAGTCATATCCTTTAATCTCAATTGATATGTTTGTTTCAATTGATATCCATGATTGCTTCTCCCATTAGACCTAGCTCTCTTTTGGTAATTTGATCATATTGTGCTTAATAGTTAAATGAATCTAATCCTTTCCTTGAAGTTAACCCTCACTTGGTTAAACCATCTACTTCTTGAATCTAATAGTTATATCTTGTCAAAAGCTTGACAAAAGAAGAGAATGGATTGAGGGGGAGTGTAAACCTTCGTAGGAAGAATTAGTTTTGATCAAATTCACCCTTGGATTGCCTTTGAGCCCTTAGAGTTAACTTACATACATGATAGCCTGTTATGAATTTCATTTTCGATTTCATTTGTTAACAGGTGCTACTCAAGGTATTCTTCTTGTCTCATGTGTGTAGGTACCTTTGCAATTTAATGTCAAAGGGGGAGAGAGAGTTCAAGTGTGACTCAAAGATCTCCTACTCTTCAAAGGGGGAGAGAGTTCGAGAGTTCAAGTACTCGAAGATCTCCTATCCATCAAAGGGGGAGAAAGCTTTCAAGTTCTCAAGAGGAGAAAGAAGCATGGTCAAAGGGGGAGAGCAAATAGAAGAAAGAAAGCTTGGAGCTAAAGAAGATGCTTGGCCATAGAGAGGAAGATGATAAGAAAGCTTGAAGAATGATCAAGCACCAAGCATCAAGAAGATTGAAGAAAAGAGCCCAAGAGCCCAAGCTAAGAGAAGAAGCATCCAACAAGATTTCAAGACTTGTCAAGCTAAGGGGGAGCTAAAGACTTTGTGTGAAAATTCTATGATGAGTAAGTTGCCATCAAATTGCAAAGGGGGAGATTGTTAGGTCTTTTGTATTTGCAATTTGATGGATGCATTTGCATATTGGCATCTTTTGAATTCACACACATGCATTGATTTAAAATATCTTGAAATCTAGTTTTACCCATGCATAGCTTTTAAGATTTGGAAAAGCTTTTGTTTTATGCATGTTTTGGTTTTAAACTTGGATGCATTGGTTTTAGAACCCAAAACTCTTTTGAAAACCTATTTCCTTGTGCACTACATTTGGAAAATCATCTTGTGTATTTAGGTTTAAGTCTTGCATACATTCTTCACAAAAAGAATCATTTTGTATGCAATTTCATTTGAAAAGAGTTGTATTCAAATCAAGCTAGCCTTTGGTTTTAATCTTGTGAATCATTTTAGGCTTTGTGTTTCTCATGTTTTTAAACATCTTAGAATACCTTAAAACATGTTATTTAAGCTTGATTTAGTGGCCAAAAGATCCACCAAAGAAAAACTTTGAAAATGGAAAAAGTTGGAATTTTGGCCCAGGGACTCGCCCGACAGTGTCGTCGGTCGACCGAGCCCTGTGTCTCGGTCGACCGAGAACACTGCAGGGCAAATGGACAGTTTTTGAACTGTTTCAGGCCAACGGTCAGAAATATGACCGTTGTGCTTTCTCGGTCGACCGAGACCTGTGTCTAGGTCGACCGAGAACTAGCCGTTGGCAACTTTTTGGCTATAAAGTCCATTCTTTTCCAACCTTTTTCAAGGCTTGAAACTTGAACCTTTGAGAGCATTTTGGAGCCATTGAAAGGGGATGAAGTTGGAAAGGCTAGGAGGCAATTAGGAGAGCTAAAGCTTGGATTATTAAGTTAAACCACCAAGTAAGCTCTACCTTTATTAATCATAGTTATGTGCTTTGTTTAAACTATTGGTATATGATATTTAGCATAATAACTATGATGTGTTGAATCCATTCTTCTTCTAATCTTTGGTCTAATTAAGATTGGATTCTTCACCTTTGTTTTCAATCCAAGTTGTTAACTTTATTAATCATGCTTAGACAAAATCTTTGTTTTTCTTTCATAGCATGAGTCTTTTACTTGGTTGAAACATTGTTTGTTGTTTTCATTCATTTAAGCATTAGTTAAATTAATTTGGTTTTGAAAACAACATGCACATGCATCACATGTTCTAATTTAGCCATTTTCATACAACTTGTTAGTCCTTGATTTTCATGTCATAAACAAGTTGAATTTCATACATGTGATTTGCATAAGACTTCAATCAATCTTTTATGAGCTTTAAACTTTGAATTGCTTTAAGCAATATATTTGATTAAGCCTTCCTTTTGAACTTGATTGAAGCCATCACACACACACCTCATAAGCATACATCTTTGCATTCATAGAGTGTTTGTGTGAGTTTAGTTTTCACTTTCATATTAGCCTATTCAAGAGGCAATTCCATTGAGCTTAAATTGTAATCTCTTAGAGTGATCTTTTGTAAAGATACCTTCTTAGAGAAATCCTCATTTGTAAAGGTTATTGCTTAGCCTTTGAAAAGCAACTTGTAAGGTTATTGCTTAGCCTAAGAAAAGCATATTGTAAGGTTATTGCTAAGCCTATAAAAGCACATTGAGAGGTTGTTGTTTAGCCTAGAAAAACAACTTTGTAAGGGTTATTGCTTAGCCTAGTAAAAAGCATAATTAGTGGAATCCGGTGGGGTGTTGGAGACACAAGCCGGTAGTGGATGTAGGCACGTTGGCCGAACCACTATAAATATTGGTGTTGTGGTGCATGCTATGTGGTGATTGATTTTGTATTAGCTTCCGCATCTTGTTTGTTTAATCATCACATGTGACTAGTTTAGTTTAAGAAATTAAAATTGGTCGAAATTGGTCATAGTTGTAGCACACCCTATTCACCCCCCCTCTAGGGTTAGGATCCATAGCGGACTTTCAATAACCTCTTCAACCACAAGGTTGGTTATCTCTCTAATTAGTGTCTATCATACACTTGATGGAGATTCAATTAAGCTCATTACAATGCCTCTTAAATAGGCGGATATGGAAGTGTAAATCTAATACACACTCACACTATGAATGCAAAGATGAAAGTACAAGAAGTGTGTGTGTGTGGTCCTCAATCATTTTGAAAATGAAAGCTCATAAATGTATGCCTAAGGCTTTTGAAAATTTTAGCTCATAAAACATTTATGATTGAGGAAATAATGCAATCACATGTTAAAAGTAACAACTTGTTAATGATATCAAAGTTTCACAAGTTGTATGAAATTGATAAGCTCTAAACATGTGATGCATAGGGATGTCAATCAAATCAACATGAAGCTCAAAACATAAAAAATAGATTTGATTGAAAAGAGGGGACAAATCATATGTAATTATAAATACAACTTGAAAGTGATATACCTATCAAAGTAAGGCAAGTTGTGAAACTTTAAAACAATAATACACATATGATTTGTAAAGATGTTGAATCCAAAACATAAGATACATTTGAAAGAGATTTTCTTATGATGGAAAAACAACACCCAAAGATTCAACAAAGTATATGAATCATGTTACATATTTCATTAACATGATCTACTTAGATTTACCAAAGATGAAGTACTACTTTGATTGAATCAATGGTGATGCATCCAAAACAATAGATCTATTCAAAATATAAGACATGCTAAGGATACAACACATCATAGGTTAACATGTTACTAAAGATTTACCAATGATAAAACAAAACATGAAAACATATGATTTGTAAAGAAGTTGAGTCCAAAACATAAGATAGTTTTGAAAGTGATTTTCTTATGATGGAAAACAACAACCAAAGATTCAACCAAGTATATGAATCATGTTACATATAATTTCAAAGGTTCTTTCATTAACATGATCTACTTAGATTTACCAAGATTAAGTACTACTTGGATTGAATCATATGGTGTTGTATCCAAAACAATAAATCAACTCAAAACATAAAACATGTTAAGGACACAACACAAACATAGTTTAACATGCTAGAAATGATTTACCAAAAATAAAACAAAGCATGAAAACATATGATTAAGGAAAGTAAAGCCTACTTGGAGATTTAACTTCATTAATCCAAGCTTTAGCTTTCCTAATGCTCCCCTTCATCCCTTGGTTCTTTTCCCTTGAATATGCCTCAAAACCCCTCAAGGAGGGCCTTAAAATTCCCAACTTTTGGCAAAGGAAAGAACTCATATTTATAGCAAAAAGTGCCCAACGGCTAGTCCTCGGTCGACCTGCACACAGGCCTCGGTCGACCGGGAAGGCACAACGGTCATATTTTTGACCGTTGGCAGGTTTCAGTTAAGAACCTGCACACTCGACCGACAGTGTTCCCGGTCGACCGGCGACACTGCCAGGGCCCCAAATTCCAGTTTTGCAATTTTCAAAGATTTTCTTTGTGGAACTTTTTGGGCCAATAAATCAAGCTTAAAAACATGTTTTAAATCATTCTAAGGGTTTTAAAACATGGAACATAAAAAGCCTAAAACATTTTGAAAGATTTAATAACTCATAGGCTAGCTTGATTTTCTAAAACTCTTTTCAAAACAAATGCATCCAAGATTGAAAACAAATCATGCATAAATTGAAACTTTTACAAATCTTAAAAACAATGCATGTTTAAAACAAGATTTCAAGTTTATAAAACCAATGCATAAGTGTGTGAATCAAATGATGCTAGAATGATTATGCATCCATCAAATTGCAATCTACAAAATTCCTAACAAATATTTGTCAAAAGGTTGACAAAAGGAGAGAATGGATTGAGGGGGAGTGTAAACCTTCATAGGAAGTATTAGTTTTGATCAAATTGACCCTTGGATTGCCATTGAACCCTTAGAGATAACTTCCACACATGATAACCTGTTATGAATTTAATTTTCGATTTCTTTTGTTAACAGGTGCTACTAAAAGGTATTTTCCTTATTTCATGTGTGTAGGTACCTTTGCAATTTAATGACAAAGGGGGAGAGAGTATTCAAGTTCTTTAAAGGGGAAGAGAGATATTGTATGATCTTCTACAGGGGGAGAGAATGCATGTCTTGCCAAAGGGAGAAAGAGAGGCATGGTCAAAGGGGGAGAGCTAATAGAAGAAAGAAAGCTTGGGAGCTAAAGAAGATGCTTGGCTATAGAGAGAAAGAAGAAAAGAAAGCTTGAAGAATGATCAATCTCCAAGCATCAAGAAGAATGAAGAAAAGAGCCCAAGAGCCCAAGCTAAGAGAAGAAGCATCCAAGAAGATTTCAAGACTTGTCTAGCTTAGGGGGAGCTGAAGACTTAGTGTGTATTTTCAATGATGAGTAAGTTGCCATCAAATTGCAAAGGGGGAGATTGTTAGGGATTTTATATTTGCAATTTGATGGATGCATTTTCATTTTAGCATCATTTGAATTCTCACATTTGCATTGTTTTAGAACAACTTGAAATCTTGATTTTTACATGCATTGTTTTTAAGATTTGCAAAAGTATTGATTTATGCATGTTTTGTTTTTAAACTTGGATGCATTTGATTTAGAAAAGAATTTTTAGAAATCAAGCAAGCCATTGGTTTTAAAGTTTCGAATCATTTTAGGCTTTTTATGTTTCATGTTTTTAAACCATTTAGTTTGATTTAAAACATGTTTTCCAAGCTTGATTTAATGGCCCAAAAATTCCCTCCAAGAAAAACCTTCAAATTTGCAAAATATAGGATTTTTGGTCCCAGGGGGTTGACCGGCCCAGGGGACTCGGTCGACCGGCCACACTACAGGTCGACGGGGTTCCTGAAGCACCAACGGTCAGAAATATAGCCGTTGTGTGTACCAGGTCGACCCGGGGGTCATGGGGTCGACCGGGCCAACTAACCGTTGGACTGTTTTTTGGTTTAAAGTCCATTCTTTTCCCCACTTTTGAGAGGCTTGTTGGATGAACTTTTGAGACCACTTTGGAGCCTAAGAAAGGGGAATGAGGTGATAAGGCTAGAAGGCTTTTTGAAAATCAAATGCTTGAGTTTTAAAAAGGTATATCATACTTATCATTTTGATTTCCATTCAAACTAGAATCAATGCATACATAAATCTTTGTATTTTCATTTATGCATGATTTCTAGCATTTAAAGAGATGTTTAGCAAACTCATTATCATCTTTGGAACATTAGGATGATTTGCAAACTCTCTTGTCTAAATCACATGTATTCTTAGTTTTTATTATTCATACAACTTGTTTAGTTCATGTCTTCAAGTTTGTTGAATCTTTCATGTGATTAGCATTTAACTTCAATCATCTTTTTCTACGAACCACCTGAAGCACTTGTTTTTGCCTTTAAAAATACTGAACACCCTCATGTGTTTTCCTAGCCCTAGAATCGCCCGAAACAAGTTTTAAACCGCAAATTATCTCAAAAATCCTAAAATGCCTCCTACTAAATCCGAATTCTATTAGATGTATTTTGAGGCGACAGACTAGACCAAGGCACCCCGAAATGCCCTATAATTACCCGGCATGTTATTGATTGTGCTGAATATGGCTTTCTGTCAGAATCGGCAAGAGTCCCACGGGTTTGGTTCTTACGCACCTAATATTGCTGCGACACATTCCACAGAAAGAGGGTAGGCCGGAATTTTCTACAGGGCATCTCTGAACTGAGAGTTGCACGAGGCACAATGTAAAGCATCTTCCCTGTGTGGCATGAAATGTTGTTCCGTAGAAATCTTTGCTTTTAACAGCCCGAACCTCGAATTTTAGTGCGAATCAACCCTGATTTCCCAGTTATAAGTTCCTAACCCCAGAATGTCAGTAAACCAATTTTAAGAAACAACGTAGCTCAAGATATCTTAAAAGTGTCCTACGAACCACCTGAAGCACTTGTTTTCGCAGAACACCCTCATGTGTTTTCCTAGCCCCAGAATGGCCTGAAACAAGTTTTAAACGACAAAGTATCTCAAAAAAAATCCTAAAATGCCTCCTACTAAACCTGAATTCCATTAGACGAATTTTGAGGCAACAGACTAGACCAAGGCACCCCGAAAATGCCCTAGAATTACCCGACATGTTATTGATTGCGCTGAATATGGCTTTTTGTCAGAAAAGGGCAAGTGCCCCACGGGATTGGTTCTTCCGCACCTAATATTGCCGCGACACGTTCCACATAAAAAGGATAGGCCAGAATCTTCTAGAGGGCATCTCTAAACCGAGAGTTGCACGAAGCACAATGTAAAGCATCTTCCCTGTGAGGCATGGAATGTTGTTCCGTAGAAATCTTGGCTTTGAACAACCCGAACCTTGAATTTTAGTGCGAATCAACCCTGATTTCGCAGTTATGAGTTCCTAACCCCGGAATGTCAATAAACCAATTTTAGGAAACAACGTAGCTCAAGATATCTTAAAAGTATCCTACGAACCACCTGAAAAACTTATTTTTGCCTTAAAAATACTGAACACCCTCATGTGTTTTCCTAGCCCCAGAATCGTCCGAAAGAAGTTTTAAACTGCAAAGTATCTCAAAAAATCCTAAAATGCCTCCTACTAAACCCGAATTCCATCAGACGAATTTTTTATTTTGAAGAGTAAGTTAGTTATTCAATTAGAAAATAATAAAATACAGAAAAGGAAGTCTATGATCATAGAAGCTTCCAAAGGGGCATACCCCTTTACTTACAGGCCAAACAAATCAAGGAAACAAGGTAACCCTATGACTTAAAGCCTTGCACAGAGTTATACAAAAGATCAATATTATCCACATTTAATATTGGAGGCCCTGGAGATCTACCAATGATTTTGCTAAATTGCACTGTATGAGGATGAAGAAGCGCAAACCGGACTTGTGCAAAGCTAGTAATCATAGAATGAAGTTGTCTTGGATGAAACCGAAGATGCCATTCGGATTGTACTGGATTGAGGAAAACCTGCTGCATAGAAGAATCTGCCTCAAAAGCTACAGAAGAAATGTCCGGTGGGACAAGTTGTAGAAGTTGGTAGATATCATCATATAAATTCAATAACGGCACCCTACGCCCCTTCCAAGGAGCATGAAGGTCTCTCCACAGAATACCAACTAAAACATGATTCAATACAACAATTGAAAGCCTCCAGCCATGAGGTCTTGAAGGAACCAAAGGTTTTAGGAGGACTGGATCATGTAAAGGAGCATTCCAGTGACACTGGATGGCAGTAGGTAATCGGAGCCCAAGATACAACATCCTAGTTGTCACCACCTGAATAATACACTACACAAGAGCCCCACTTAACGTAGCTTTGGTTCTGAAAATTCTTGCATTACGTTCAGCCCACACATCCCACACATAAGCATTAAAGATGAGTTTCCCAAGGGTGATGAGATTTGCACTATTCTGATCAATGCGAGAAACAAGAGAGTCTGAAAGCTCATGAGCAGTAGAACAAGAAGTTGGAATCAAATTCAATTTAGCTAGTAGTACTTTCCAAATCTCCTGTGTATATGGACATAGAACCATGAGAAGCGTAGCAGTCTCCCATGTAAAATCACAAAGTGCACAACAAGAATCACATTGGACATTGCGTAGCAAAAGAAAATCCTTAGTTTTGAGGCGTCCCTGAAGCAACATCCAAGCACAAATAGAATGCTTTTGAATGCACCCTTTGAACCATAAATCAGTGGCCCAAGGAATCTACTGAGTAGGGATATTACAAATAAAATTGTAGGCTGACTTTAAAGAGAAACACCCATTCTTCTCAAGTGTCCAAACAATTTCATCATCAAAATTAGCCCAAGGACTACTTTCATTAGGAATGCTATGAAACATTTCCATCAGGGCAGTCGATGTAGGAACGGGAAACACCCAATCACCATCAACAATGAAATCACTAACCCTGATAGCCTCTCCCAAACCCATATCATATATAGCCCGAGTACTATAACAGTCCTTAAGTCGTCCACCCTGCGGCCATGGATCTATCCAGAAATATGTGGAATGACCATTCCCAATCAAATATTTTATGTGGGGTAAAGCCAAAGGCCTCAGTGTTAAGATACCTTTCCATCCCCAAGAAGCAGCTTTCGGAATTAAAACATCCCAAAAAGACTTACCCTTCAGATATTTTGCATGTACCCATATATTCCAACAAGTGTTCCTATGAAGAACAACATTCCATACCTGCCGAAGAAGTGCTGCCTGTGCAATACCAAAGATAGATCGAATCCCCAAGCCGCCCCAATCAACCGGCTTGCAAATGGAACTCCAAGCAATAGGATGACGAATTTTGAGGCGACAGACTAGACCAAGGCACCCCGAAATGCCCTAGAATTACCCGGCATGTTATTGATTGTGCTGAATATGACTTTTTGTCAGAAACGGGCAGGAGTCCCATGGGATTGGGTCTTACGCACCTAATATTACTGCGACACATTCCAGAGAAAAAGGATAGGCCAGAATTTTCTAGAGGACATCTCCAAACCGAGAGTTGCACGAAGCACATTGTAAAGCATCTTCCCTGTGAGGCATGGAATGTTGTTCCGTAGAAATCTTGGCTTCGAACAACCCAAACCTCGAATTTTAGTGTGAATCAACCTTGATTTCTCAGTTATGAGTTCCAAACCCCAGAATCACCGTAAACCAATTTTAAGAAAGAAACCTAGCTCAAGACATCTTAAAAGTGTCCTACGAACCACCCGAAGGACTTATTTTCGCCTTTAAAAATACTGAACACCCTCATGTGTTTTCCTAGCCCTAGAATCGCCCGCAAAAAGTTTTAAACGGCAAAGTATCTCAAAAAATCCAAAAATACCTCTCACTAAACCCGTATTACATCAGACGAATTTTGAGGTGACAGACTAGACCAAGGCACCCCGAAATGCCCTAGAATTACCCGGCATGTTATTGATTGCGTTGAATATGGCTTTTTGTCAGAAACGGG
Organism: Cinnamomum chago; assembly: GCA_038049695.1. Lineage (NCBI taxonomy): Eukaryota > Viridiplantae > Streptophyta > Magnoliopsida > Laurales > Lauraceae > Cinnamomum > Cinnamomum chago. The sequence continues at coordinate 59,381,251 of CP142462.1, read as the reverse complement.
CAAGAGTCCCACGGGATTGGATCTAACGCACCTAATATTGCTGCGTCACTTTCCACAGAAAAAGGATAGGACAGAATCTTCTAGAGGGCATCTCTAAACCGAGAGTTGCACGAAGCACAATGTAAAGCATCTTCCCTGTGAGGCATGGAATGTTGTTCCTTAGAAATCTTGGCTTCGAACAGCCCAAACCTCGAACTTTAGTGTGAATCAACCCTGATTTCCCAGTTATGAGTTCCAAACCCAAGAATCCCTATAAACCAATTTTAAGAAAAAACGTAGCTCAAGAGATCGTAAAAGTATACTACGAACCACCCGAAGCACTTGTTTTCGCCTTTAAAAATACTGAACACCCTCATGTGTTTTCCTAGCCCTAGAATTGCCCGAAACAAGTTTTAAACGGCAAAGTATCTCAAAAAATCCTAAAATGCCTCCCACTAAACCCGAATTCCATCAGACGAATTTTGAGGCGACATACTAGACCAAGGCACCCCGAAATGCCCTATAATTACCCGACATGTTATTGATTGCGCAGAATATGGCTTTTTGTCAGAAACGGGCAAGAGTCCCACGAGATTGGTTATTACGCACCTAATATTGTTACGACACGTTCCACAGAAAAAGGATAGGCCAGAATCTTATAGAGGGCATCTCTAAACCAAGAGTTGCACGAAGCACAATGTAAAGCATCTTCCCTGTGTGGCATGGAATGTTGTTCCTTTGAAATCTTGGCTTCGAACAACCCGAACCTCGAATTTTAGTGTGAATCAACCCTGATTTCCCAGTTATGAGTTCCAAACCCCAGAATCTCTGTAAACCAATTTTAAGAAAAAACGTAGCTCAAGAGATCGTAAAAGTATACTACGAACCACCCGAAGCACTTATTTTCGCCTTTAAAAATACTGAACACCCTCATGTGTTTTCCTAGCCCTAGAATCGCCCGAAACAAGTTTTAAACCGCAAAGTATCTCAAAAAATCCTAAAATAGCTCCTACTAAACCCGAATTCCATCAGAAGAATTTTGAGGCGACAAACTAGACCAAGGCACCCCGAAATGCCCTAGAATTCCCCGGCATGTTATTGATTGCACTGAATATGGCTTTTTGTAAGAAACGGGCAAGAGTCCCACGGGAATGGTTCTTACGCACCTAATATTGCTGCGACACGTTCCATAGAAAAAGGGTACGTCAGAATCTTCTAGAGGGCATCTCTAAACCGAGAGTTGCAAGAAGCACAATGTAAAGCATCTTCCCTGTGAGGCATGGAATGCTGCTCCGTAGAAATCTTGGCTTCGAACTTTAGTGTGAATCAACCCTGATTTCCCAGTTATGAGTTCCAAACCCCAGAATCTCTGTAAACCAATTTTAAGAAAAAACGTAGCTCAAGAGATCGTAAAAGTATACTACGAACCACCCGAAGCACTTATTTTCGCCTTTAAAAATACTGAACACCCTCATGTGTTTTCCTAGCCCTAGAATCGCCCGAAACAAGTTTTAAACCGCAAAGTATCTCAAAAAATCCTAAAATAGCTCCTACTAAACCCGAATTCCATCAGAAGAATTTTGAGGCGACAAACTAGACCAAGGCACCCCGAAATGCCCTAGAATTCCCCGGCATGTTATTGATTGCACTGAATATGGCTTTTTGTAAGAAACGGGCAAGAGTCCCACGGGAATGGTTCTTACGCACCTAATATTGCTGCGACACGTTCCATAGAAAAAGGGTACGTCAGAATCTTCTAGAGGGCATCTCTAAACCGAGAGTTGCAAGAAGCACAATGTAAAGCATCTTCCCTGTGAGGCATGGAATGCTGCTCCGTAGAAATCTTGGCTTCGAACTTTAGTGTGAATCAACCCTGATTTCCCAGTTATGAGTTCCAAACCCTAGAATCTCCATAAACAAATTTTAAGAAAAAACGTAGCTCAAGAGATCTTAAAAGTATACTACGAACTACCCGAAGCACTTGTTTTCACCTTTGAATATACTGAACTGCCTCATGTGTTTACCTAGCCATAGAATCGCCTGAAACAAGTTTTAAACCGCAAATTATCTTTAAAATCCTAAAATGCATCCTACTAAATCCGAATTCCATCAGACGTATTTTGAGGCGAATGACTAGACCAAGGCACCCCGAAATGCCCTATAATTACCCGGCATGTTATTGATTGCGCTGAATATGGCTTTCTGTCAGAATCGGGCAAGAGCCCAATGGTTTTGGTTCTTACGCACCTAATACTGCTGCGACACATTCCACAGAAAGAGGATAGGCCTGAATTTTCTACAGGGCATCTCTAAACCGAGAGTTGCACGAGGCACAATGTAAATCATCTTCCCTGTGTGGCATGGAATGTTGTTCCGTAGAAATCTTAGCTTTTAACAGCCCGAACCTCGAATTTTAGTGCGAATCAACCCTGATTTCCCAGTTTTGAGTTCCAAACGCCAAAATCCCCATAAAACAAATCTTAAGAAAAAAACGTACCTCAAGACATCTTAAAAGTGTCCTACGAACCACCCGAAGCACTTGTTTTCGCCTTTAAAAATAATGAACACCCTCATGTGTTTTCCTAGCCCTAGAATCGCCCGAAACATGTTTTAAACCGCAAATTATCTCAAAAAGCCAAAAATGCCTCCTACTAAACCCGAATTCTATCTGACGTATTTTGAGGCGACAGACTAGACCAAGGCACCCCGAAATGCCCTATAATTACCCGGCATGTTATTGATTGCGCTGAATATGGCTTTCTGTTAGAATCGGGCAGGAGTCCCACGGGATTGGTTCTTACGCACCTAATATTGATGCGACACATTCCACAGAAAAATGATAAGCCGGAATTTTCTACAGGGCATCTCTAAACCGAGAGTTGCACGAAGCACAATGTAAAGCATATTCCCTGTGAGGCATGGAATGTTGTTCTGTAGAAATCTTGGCTTCGAACGGCCCGAACCTCGAATTTTAGTATGAATCAACCCTGATTTCCCAGTTATGAGTTCCAAACCCCAAAATCCTCGTAAACCAATTTTAAGAAAAAAACGTAGCTCAAGACATCTTAAAAGTGTCCTACGAACCACCCGAAACACTTGTTTTCGCCTTTAAAAATAATGAACACCCTCATTTGTTTTCCTAGCCCTAGAATCGCTTGAAACAAGTTTTAAACCGCAAAGTATCTCAAAAAATCCAAAAATAGCTCCTACTAAACCCGAATTCCATCAGACGAATTTTGAGGCGAAAGACTAGACCAAGGCACCCCCAAATGCCCTAGAATTACTCGGAATGTTATTGATTGCGATGAATATGGCTTTTTGTCAGAAACGGGCAAGAGTCCTACGGGATTGTTTCTTACGCACCTAATATTGCTGCGACACGTTCCACAGAAAAAGGATAGGCCAGAATCTTCTAGAGGGCATCTCTAAACCAAGAGTTGCACGAAACACAATGTAAAGCATTTTCCCTGTGAGGAATGGAATGTTCCGTAGAAATCTTGGATTCGAATAGCCCGAACCTCGAACTTTAGTGTGAATCAACCCTGATTTCCCAGTTATGAGTTCCAAACCCCAGAATCTTCGTAAACCAATTTTAAGAAAAAACGTAGCTCAAGAAATTTTAAAAGTATACTACGAACCACCCGAAGCACTTGTTTTCGCTTTTAAAAATACTGAAGACCCTCATGTGTTTTCCTAGCCTTAGAATCGCCCGAAACAAGTTTTAAACCGCAAAGTATCACAAAAAATCCAAAAATGCCTCCTACTAAATCTGAAATCCATCATACGAATTTTAAGGAGACAGACTAGACCAAGGCACCCCGAAATTCTCTAGAATTACCTGGCATGTTATTGATTGCGCTGAATATGGCTCTTTGTCAGAAACGGGCAAGAGTCCCACGGGATTGGTTCTTACGTACCTAATATTGCTGCAACACGTTCCACAGAAAAGGATAGGCCAGAATCTTCTAGAGGGCATCGCTAAACCGAGAGTTGAACGAAGCACAATGTAAAGCATCTTCCCTGTGACGAATGGAATGTTGTTCCGTAGAAATCTTGGCATCGAACAGCCCGAATCTCGAATTTTAGTGCGAAACAACCCTGATTTCCAAGTTATGAGTTCCAAACCCCAGAAATTTAGTAAACCAATTTTAAGAAAAAAATGTTGCTCAAGACATCTTAAAAGTGTCCTACGAACCACCCGAAGCACTTGTTTTCGCCTTTAAAAATGCTGAACACCCTCATGTGTTTTCCTAACCCTAGAAACGCCCGAAACAAGTTTTAAACGGCAAAGTATCTCAAAAAATCCTAAAATTCCTCATACTAAACCCGAATTCCATCAGACGAATTTAGAGGGGACAGACTAGACCAAGGCACCCCGAAATGCTCTAGAATTACCCGGCATGTTACTGATTGCGCTGAATATGGCTTTCTGTCAGAATCGGGCAAGAGTCCCACGGGATTGGTTCTTACCCACCTAATATTACTGCGACAAGCTCCACGGAAAAGGGATAGGCCAGAATCTTCTAGAGGGCATCTCAAAACCGAGAGTTGCACGAAGCACAATATAAAGCATCTTCCCTCTGAGGCATGGAATGTTGTTCCGTAGAAATCTTGGCTTCGAACAGCCAAAACCTCGAACTTTAGTGTGAATCAACCCTGATTTCCCAATTATGAGTTCCAAACCCTAGAATCCCCGTAAACCAATTTTAAGAAAAAACATAGCTCAAGAGATCTTAAAAGTATACTACAAACCACCCGAAGCACTTGTTTTTGCCTTTAAAAATACTGAGCACCCTCATGTGTTTTCCTAGCCCTAGAATCGCCCGAAACAAGTTTTAAACCGCAAAGTATCTCAAAAAATCCTAAAATAGCTCCTACTAAACCCAAATTCCATCAGATGAATTTTGAGGCGACAAACTAGAGCAAGGCGCCCCGAAATGCCCTAGAATTACCCGGCATGTTATTAATTGCGCTGAATATGGCTTTTTGTCAGAAACGGGCAAGAGCCCCACGGGATTGGTTCTTACGCACCCAATATTGCTACGACATGTTCGGCAGAAAAAGGATACGCCAGAATCTTCTAGAGGGCATCTCTAAATCGAGAGTTGCATGAAGCACAATGTAAAGCATCTTCCCTGTGAGGCATGGAATGTTGTTCCGTAGAAATCTTGGTTTTGAACAGCCCGAACGTCGAATTTTAGTGCGAATCAACTCTGATTTTCCAGTTATGGTTCCTAACCCCAGAATGTCAGCAAACCAATTTTAAGAAACAACGTAGCTCAAGATATCTTAAAAGTATCCTACGAACCACCTGAAGCACTTGTTTTCACCTTTAAAAATACTGAACACCCTCATGTGTTTTCCTAGCCCCAGAATCGCCCGAAAAATGTTTGAAACGACAAAGTATCTAAAAATATCCTAAAATGCCTCCCACTTAACCCAAATTCCATCAGACGAATTTTGAGGCGACAGACTAGACCAAGGCACCCCGAAATGCCCTGGAATTACCCGGCATGTTATTGATTGCGCTGAATATGACTTTTTGTCAGAAACGGGCAAGTGTCCCACGGGATTGGTTCTTCCGCACCTAATATTGCTGCGACACGTTCCACAGAAAAAGGATAGGCCGAAATCTTCTAAAGGGCATCTCTAAACCGAGAGTTGCACGAAGCACAATGTAAAGCTTCTTCCCTGTGAGGCATGGAATGTTGTTCCGTAGAAATCTTGGCTTCGAACAGCCCGAACCTCGAATTTTAGTGTGAATCAACCCTGATTTCCCAGTTATGAGTTCCAAACCCCAGAATCCCCGTAAACCAATTTTAAGAAAAAAACGTAGCTCAAGACATATTAAAACTGTCCTACGAACCACCCGAAGCACTTGTTTTCGCCTTTAAAAATACTGAACACCCTCATGTGTGTTCCTAGCCCTAGAATCGACCGAAACATGTTTTAAACCGCAAATTATCTCAAAAATCCAAAAATGCCTCCTACTAAACCCGAATTCTATCAGACGTATTTTGAGGCGACAGACTAGACCAAGGCACCCCGAAATGCCCTATAATTACCCGACATGTTATTGATTGCGCTGAATATGGCTTTCTGTTAGAATCGGGCAGGAATCCCACGGGATTGGTTCTTACGCACCTAATATTGCCGCGACACTTTCCACCGAAAAAGGGTAAGCCGGAATTTTCTACAGGGCATCTCTAAACCGAGAGTTGCATGAAGCACAATGTAAAGCATATTCCCTGTGAGGCGTGGAATGTTGTTCCGTAGAAATCTTTGCTTCGAACAGCCCGAACCTCGAATTTTAGTGTGAATCAACAATGATTTCCCAGTTATGAATTCCAAACTCTAGAATCCCCGTAAACCAATTTTAAGAAAAAAACGTAGCTCAAGACATCTTAAAAGTGTCCTACGAACCACCCGAAACACTTGTTTTCGCCTTTAAAATTAATGAACACCCTAATGTGTTTTCCTAGCCCTCGAATCGCCCAAAACAAGTTTTAAACCACAAAGTATCTCAAAAAATCCTAAAATAGCTCATACTAAACCCGAATTCCATCAGACGAATTTTGAGGCGATAGACTAGACCAAGGCACCCCGAAATGCCCTAGAATTACTCGGAATGTTATTGATTGCGCTGAATAAGCCTTTTTGTTAGAAACGGGCAAGAGTCCCACGGGATTGGTTCTTACGCACCTAATATTGCTGCGACACGTTCCACAGAAAAAAGATAGGCCAGACTCTTCTAGAGGGCATCTCTAAATCGAGAGTTGCACGATGCACAATGTAAAGCATTTTCCCTGTGAGGCATGGAATGTTCCGTAGAAATCTTGGCTTCGAACATCCCGAACCTCGAACTTTAGTGTGAATCAACCCTGATTTCCCAGTTATGAGTTCCAAACCCAGAATCTTCGTAAACCAATTTTAAGAAAAAACGGAGCTCTAGATATCTTAAAAGTATCCAACGAACCACCCGAAGCACTTGTTTTCTCCTTTAAAAATACTGAACACCCTCATGTGTTTTCCTAGCCCTAGAATCGCCCGAAACGAGTTTTAAACCGCAAATTATCTCAAAATTCCTAAAATGCCTCCAACTAAACCCGAATTCCATTAGACGTATTTTGAGGCGACAGACTAGACCAAGGCACCCCGAAATGCCCTATAATTACCCGGCATGTTATTTTTTTTTATTTTTTTATTTTTTTGTTGAGTAAGTTAGTTCTTCAATTTCTCAAAAAATAATGGTACAAGAAAGGAAGTCTATGATCAAGATGATTATAGAAGCTTCCAACGGGGCGTACCCCTTCATATACAATCATACCTAAGCATGAACGAAACTAACAAACTTAAAGTCTTGCATTAACAGCGTTATACAAAAGATCAAGATTAGCAATATTAAATAATGGATGCCTAGGAAATTTGCTAACAATGTTAATGAATCGTCCAGTTTGAGGATGAAGAGGAGCAAACTGGACGTGATCAAAATTAGTAAGCACAGCATGGAGACGTCGAGCTTGGAATCGCAGAACCCATTCAGATTTCTCCGATATTAGTAGGACACTTTGCAAGGAAGAAGTTGTCTCAATAGTAATGGAGGAAACATGCATAGGAACAATTTGCAGGAGCTGGTATACACCATCATAAGAGTTAGAATACTGCACACTACGTCCCTTCCAAGGGCAATGAATATCTCTCCAAAGAATGCCAAGTAAAAACTGGGGCATTAGTGCAATAGAAAGACTCCAGCCATGAGGTCGTGCACCTATCAAAGGAGGAAGAATAGCTGGAGTATGCACAGGAATATTCCAATGACACTGAATGTCATTTGGAAGTTTGAGATCAAGATATAATATCTTAGTAGTCACAACCTGTACAATACACTGCACAACAGACCCAACTGAAGATGCTTTGTTCCTAAAAATTCTTGCATTACGTTCAGCTCACACATGCCACACATAAGCATTAAATAGAAGTTTTCCAAGAATGATAGTGTCTGCCATGCTTTGATCAATGCGAGAAACAATTGAATCTAAAAGCTAAGGAGCATCAGAGCACTTGATTGGAGTTAAGTTCAACTTAGAAAGTAGCACGTTCCAGACCGCTTGCGAAAAGACACAGTGAAACATGATGTGATTTGACGTCTCCCATGTACAATCACAAAGAGCACAACAAGAATCACACTCAACATTCCTCTGCAAGAGAAAATCCTTAGTTTTGAGTCTTCCTTGAAAAAACATCCAAGCACAAACAGAGTGCCTCTTAATACGTCCCTTAAACCATATAGCCGATGGCCAATGAAGGGGCTGGTCAGGGATATTGCAAATAAATTTGTAAGCAGACTTCAACGAAAAGCACCCTGTCTCTTCAAGCGTCCAAACAATTTCATCATCAAACTGAGGCCATGGAGTGATTTCAGTGGGGATAATGTGAAAAATGTCTATTAGTGCATTTGATGTAGGGGCTGGAAAAACCCAATCACCATTTAAAATGAAGCTACTAATCTTGACATCCACGCCTAGACCCATATCATATATAGCTCGAGACCCATGACAATCCCGGAGACGGCCCCCCTGAAGCCATGGATCAATCCAAAAATTGGTGGAGTCTCCATTCCCAATCAGAAATTTTATATGAGGTAATGCCAAAGGTCTAAGTGACAAGATACCTTTCCAACCCCAAGAGGCAGATTTTGGACATGATACATCCCAAATAGAGTCACCCTTCAAATATCTCGCATTAATCAAAATGTTCCAACAAGTTTTCTTGTTAAGAACAACATTCCATACCTGGCGAAGCAGGGCTGCCTTTGCAAGGCCTGAAATAGAGCGAACACCTAACCCTCCCATAGCAATCGACTGACAAATGGAACTCCAAGCAATAGGGTGAAGATAAGAGAACATTCTGGCCTATCCTTTTTCTGTGGAACGTGTCGCAGCAATATTAGGTGCGTAAGAACCAATCCCGTGGGACTCTTGCCCGTTTCAGACAGAAAGCCATATTCAGCGCAATCAATAACATGCCAGGTAATTATAGGGCATTTCGGGGTGCCTTGGTCTTGTTTGTCGCCTCAAAATACGTCTGATGGAATTCGGGTATAGTAGGAGGCATTTTAGGATTTTTTGAGATAATTTGCAGTTTAAAACTTGTTTTGGGCGATTCTGGGGCTAGGAAAACACATGAGGGTGTTCGGTATTTTTAATGGCGAAAACTAGTGCTTCGGGTGGTTCGTAGGATACTTTTAAGGTATCTTGAGCTATGTTTTTCTTAAAACTGGTTTACGGACATTCTGGGTTAGAAACTCATAACTGGGAATTCAGGGTTGATTCGCATTAAAATTCGAGGTTCGGGCTGTTCAAAGCCAAGATTTCTACGGAACAACATTCCATGCCTCACAGGGAAGATGCTTTACATTGTGCTTCGTACAACTCTCGGTTTAGAGATGCCCTGTAGAAAATTCGGGCCTATCCTTTTTCTGTGGAATGTGTCGCAGCAATTTAGGTGCGTAAGAACCAATCCCGTGGGACTCTTGCCCGATTCTGACAGAAAGCCATATTCAGCGCAATCAATAACATGCCGGGTAATTATAGGGCATTTCGGGGTGCCTTGGTCTAGTCTGTTGCCTCAAAATACGTCTGATGGAATTCGGGTATAGTAGGAGGCATCTTAGGAATTTTGAGATAATTTGCGGTTTAAAACTTGTTCCGTGCGATTCTAGGGCTAGGAAAACACATGAGGGTGTTCGGTATTTTTAGTGGCGAAAACTAGTGCTTCGGGTGGTTCGTAGGATACTTTTAAGGTATCTTGAGCTATGTTTTTTCTTAAAAATGGTTTACGGACATTCTGGGTTAGGAACTCCTAACTGGGAATTCAGGGTTTATTCGCACTGAAATTCGAGGTTCGGGCTGTTCGAAGCCAAGATTTCTACAGAACATTCCAAGCATCACAGGGAAGATGCTTTACATTGTGCTTCGAGCAACTCTCGGTTTAGAGATGCACTCTAGAAGATTCTGGCCAATCCGTTTTCTGTGGAACGTGTCGCAGCAATATTAGGTGCGGAAGAACCAATCCCGTGCGACACTTGCCCGTTTCAGGCAAAAAGCCATATTCAGCGCAATCAATAACATGCCGGGTAATTCTAGGGCATTTCGGGGTGCCTTGGTCTAGTTTGTTGCCTCACAATTCGTCTGATGGATTTTGGGTTTAGTAGGAGGCATTTTAGGATTTTAATGATAATTTGCGGTTTAAAACTTGTTTAGGATGATTATAGGGCTAGGAAAACACATGAGGGTGTTCAGTATTTTTAAAGGCGAAAACTAGTGCTTCTGGTGGTTCGCAGGAAACTTTTAAGATATCTTGAGTTACGTTTTTCCTAAAATTTGTTTCCGGAGATTTTGGGGTTTCGAACACATAACTGGAAAATCAGGGTTGATTCACACTAAAAGTCGACTGTTCGAAGCCAAGATTTCTACGGAACAACATTCCGTGCCTCACAGGGAAGATGCTTTACATTGTGCTTCGTGCAACTCTCGGTTTAGAGATGCCCTCTAGAAGATTCTGGCCTATCCTTTTTCGGTGGAACGTGTCGCAACAATATTAGGTGCGGAAGAACCAATCCAGTGGGACACTTGCCCGTTTCCGGCGAAAAGCCAAATTCAGCGCAATCAATAACATGCCGGGTAATTCTTGGGCATTTCGGGGTGCCTTGGTCTAGTCGGTCACCTCAAAATCGTCTGATGGATTTCGGGTTTAGTAGGAGGCATTTTTGGATTTTCTGAGATACTTTGCGGTTTAAAACATGTTTCGGGCGATTCTAGGGCTAGGAAAACACATGAGGGTGTTTAGTATTTTTAAAGGCGAAAACAAGTGCTTCGGGTGGTTCGTAGTAGACTTTTAAGATATCTTGAGCTACGTTTTTTCTTAAAATTGATTTACGGAGATTCTGGGGTTTGGAACTCATAACTGGGAAATCAGGGTTGATTCATAGTAAAGTTCGAGGTTCGGGTTGTTCGATGCCATGATTTCTACGGAACAACATTCCATGCCTCACAGGGAAGATGGTTTACATTATGCTTCGTGCAACTCTCGGTTTAGAAATGCCCTCTAGAAGATTCTGGCCTATCCTTTTCTGTGGAACGTGTCGAAGTAATATTATGTTCGTAAGAACCAATCTCGTGGAACACTTGCCCGTTTCTGACAAAAAGCCACATTCAGCGCAATGAATAACATGCAAGGTAATTATAGGGCATTTCGGGGTGCCTTTGTCTTGTCTGTCGCCTCAAAATACGTCTGATGGAATTCGGGTTTAGTAGCATGCATTTTAGGATTTTTTGAGATAATTTGCAGTTTAAAACTTTTTTCGGGCGATTCTGGGGCTAGGAAAACACATGAGGGTGTTCGGTATTTTTAATGGCGAAAATAAGTGCTTCGGGTGGTTCGTAGGATACTTTTATGGTATCTTGAGCTACGTTTTTTTCTTAAAACTAGTTTACGGACATTCTGGGGTTAGGAACTCATAACTGGGAATTCAGGGTTGATTCGCGCTAAAATTCGAGGTTCGGGCTGTTCGAAGCCAAGATTTCTACAGAACAACATTCCAAGCCTCACAGGGAAGATGCTTTACATTGTGCTTCGTGCAACTCTCGGTTTAGAGATGCACTCTAGAAGATTCTGTCCAATCCGTTTTCTGTGGAACGTGTCGCAGCAATATTAGGTGCGGAAGAACCAATCCCGTGCGACATTTGCCCGTTTCAGGCAAAAAGCCATATTCAGCGCAATCAATAACATGCCGGGTAATTCTAGGGCATTTCGGGGTGCCTTGGTCTAGTTTGTCGCCTCACAATTCGTCTGATGGATTTTGGGTTTAGTAGGAGGCATTTTAGGATTTTAATGATAATTTGCGGTTTAAAACTTGTTTAGGATGATTATTGGGCTAGGAAAACACATGAGGGTGTTCAGTATTTTTAAAGGCAAAAACAAGTGCTTCTGGTGGTTCGTAGGAAACTTTTAAGATATCTTGATTTACGTTTTTCCTAAAATTTGTTTACGGAGATTTTGAGGTTTGGAACACATAACTGGAAAATCAGGGTTGATTCGCACTAAAAGTCGACTGTTCGAAGCCAAGATTTCTACCGAACAACATTCCAAGCCTCACAGGGAAGATGCTTTACATTGTGCTTCGTGCAACTCTCGGTTTAGAGATGCACTCTAGAAGATTCTGGCCAATCCTTTTTCTGTGGAACGTGTCGCAGCAATATTAGGTGCGGAAGAACCAATCCCGTGAGACACTTCCCCGTTTCAGGCAAAAAGCCATATTCAGCGCAATCAATAACATGCCGGGTAATTCTAGGGCATTTCGGGGTGCCTTGGTCTAGTTTGTCGCCTCACAATTCGTCTGATGGATTTTGGGTTTAGGAGGAGGCATTTTAGGACTTTTGTGATAATTTTCGGTTTAAAACTTGTTTAGGATGATTATAGGGCTAGGAAAACACATGAGGGTGTTCAGTATTTTAAAAGGCGAAAACAAGTGCTTCTGGTGGTTCGTAGGAAACTTTTAAGATATCTTGAGTTATGTTTTTCCTAAAATTTGTTTACGGAGATTTTGGGGTTGGAACACATAACTGGAAAATCAGGGTTGATTCCCACTAAAAGTCGACTGTTCGAAGCCAGGATTTCTACGGAACAACATTCCATGCTTCCCAGGGAAGATGCTTTACATTGTGCTTCGTGCAACTCTCGGTTTAGAGATGCCCTCTAGAAGATTCTGGCCTATCCTTATTCGGTGGAACGTGTCGCAGCAATATTAGGTGCGGAAGAACCATTCCCGTGGGAAACTTGCCCGTTTCTGGCAAAAAGCCAAATTCAGCGCAATCAATAACATGCCGGGTAATTTTAGGGCATTTCGGGGTGCCTTGGTCTAGTCTGTCGCCTCAAAATTCGTCTGATGGATTTCGGGTTTAGTAGGAGGCATTTTTGGATTTTTTGAGATACTTTGCGGTTTAAAACTTGTTTCGGGCGATTCTAGGGCTAGGAAAACACATGAGGGTGTCTAGTATTTTTAAAGGCGAAAACAAGTGCTTCGGGTGGTTCGTAGTAGACTTTTAAGATATCTTGAGCTACGTTTTTTCTTAAAATTGGTTTACGGAGATACTGGGGTTTGGAACTCATAACTGGGAAATCAGTGTTGATTCATACTAAAGTTCGAGGTTCGGGCTGTTCGAAGCCAAGATTTCTACGGAACAACATTCCATGCCTCACAGGGAAGATGGTTTACATTGTGCTTCGTGCAACTCTCGGTTTAGAAATGCCCTCTAGAAGATGTTAGGTCTTTTGTATTTGCAATTTGATGGATGCATTTGCATATTGGCATCTTTTGAATTCACACACATGCATTGATTTAAAATATCTTGAAATCTAGTTTTACCCATGCATAGCTTTTAAGATTTGGAAAAGCTTTTGTTTTATGCATGTTTTGGTTTTAAACTTGGATGCATTGGTTTTAGAACCCAAAACTCTTTTGAAAACCTATTTCCTTGTGCACTACATTTGGAAAATCATCTTGTGTATTTAGGTTTAAGTCTTGCATACATTCTTCACAAAAAGAATCATTTTGTATGCAATTTCATTTGAAAAGAGTTGTATTCAAATCAAGCTAGCCTTTGGTTTTAATCTTGTGAATCATTTTAGGCTTTGTGTTTCTCATGTTTTTAAACATCTTAGAATACCTTAAAACATGTTATTTAAGCTTGATTTAGTGGCCAAAAGATCCACCAAAGAAAAACTTTGAAAATGGAAAAAGTTGGAATTTTGGCCCAGGAACTCGCCCGACAGTGTCGTCGGTCGACCGAGCCCTGTGTCTCGGTCGACCGAGAACACTGCAGGGCAAATGGACAGTTTTTGAACTGTAAGCCTCCAACGGTCATTTTTATGACCGTTGTGCCTTCCCGGTCGATCGAGACCTCTTTGCCGGTCGACCGAGAACTAGCCGTTGGCAACTTTTTGGCTATAAAGTCCATTCATTTCCAACCTTCTTTAAGGCTTGAACCATGAACTTTTGAGAGCATTTTGGAGCCTTTGAAAGGGGATGAAGTTGGAAAGGCTAGGAGGCAATTAGGAGAGCTAAAGCTTGGATTATTAAGTTAAACCACCAAGTAAGCTCTACCTTTATTAATCATAGTTATGTGCTTTGTTTAAACTATTGGTATATGATATTTAGCATAATAACTATGATGTGTTGAATCCATTCTTCTTCTAATCTTTGGTCTAATTAAGATTGGATTCTTCACCTTTGTTTTCAATCCAAGTTGTTAACTTTATTAATCATGCTTAGACAAAATCTTTGTTTTTCTTTCATAGCATGAGTCTTTTACTTGGTTGAAACATTGTTTGTTGTTTTCATTCATTTAAGCATTAGTTAAATTAATTTGGTTTTGAAAACAACATGCACATGCATCACATGTTCTAATTTAGCCATTTTCATACAACTTGTTAGTCCTTGATTTTCATGTCATAAACAAGTTGAATTTCATACATGTGATTTGCATAAGACTTCAATCAATCTTTTATGAGCTTTAAACTTTGAATTCTTTAAGCAATATATTTGATTAAGCCTTCTTTTTGAACTTGATTGAAGCCATCACACACACACCTCATAAGCATACATCTTTGCATTCATAGAGTGTTTGTGTGAGTTTAGTTTTCATTTTCATATTAGCCTATTCAAGAGGCAATTCCATTGAGCTTAAATTGTAATCTCTTAGAGTGTTCTTTTGTTAAGACACTTTCTTTGAGAAAACTATACTTGTAAGGTTATTGCTTAGCCTTTGAAAAGCATCTTGTAAGGTTATTGCTTAGCCTTTGAAAAGCATCTTGTAAGGTTATTGCTTAGCCTAGAAAAGCACATTGTAAGGGTTATTGCTTAGCCTAGTAAAAAGCATACTTAGTGGAATCCGGTGGGGTGTTGGAGACACAAGCCGGTAGTGGATGTAGGCACGTTGGCCGAACCACTATAAACATTGGTGTTGTGGTGCATGCTTTTGTGGTGATTGTTTATTTGAGCTTCCGCATTTTTTCTTATAATCACCACTTGTGACTAGTTTAGTTTAAGAAATTAAAATTGGTCATAATTAGTCATTAGTTGTAGCTCACCCTATTCACCCCCCCCCCCCCCCCCTCTAGGGTTAGGATCCTCGTGGACTTTCAATTGGTATCAGAGCCAAGTGCTCTATCCCTTAGGATCAAGTGTTTTGGAACTCTTGATTAGGTGTAAAAACCTAGAGTTAAAACCCTAGAGTTGTGCTTATTTGAAAATCATTAGAATGGACTCCACTAGGCTAGACTTTGTAGATTCTTCTAGACCCCTCAATCTTCCTTCTTTTGGAGTTTCAAACTCTCAAACTAATGAAAATCAATTTGATCCAAAAGAAGAAGAAAATGAATATAATGAAGAAGACCTTCAACAAGCTTTTGAAGAATTATATGAAATATCCTTAAAGCTTGAAAAGAAAAACAAAAGTTTAAGGGAAGAATCTAAAAACCTAAACAAAGAGCTAGCATCTTCAAAAGATGAACTTAGAGAGAAAGAAGAAGTAATAAAATGTCTAGACTCTAAGTTCATGATCTCTTTAAATAATCTATCTAACATTCAAGATGAACTAAAAGAATTAAAGATGGATTATGATAATGTCAATAAGGAAAATCTAAAACAAAGAGATCAATTTCAAAGGCAAGATAAAGACTTTAACAATCTTGAATCTAAATTGACTATCTCTAAGGAAAATTTATCTAATACTCAAAACGAATTAAATGAGATTAAGATAAATTGTGATGAGCTTACAAATGAAAATTTGAACCTAAGAGATACAATTAAAAAACAAGATAAAGACTTTAACAACTTAGAAGCCAAGTTGATTAAAAGTAAGTTAAAATCACAAGAACTTGGATCTAATATTGTTAATGAACTTAAACATGAATTAAAACTTGCCAATGAAGAGCTAAGCAAATATAAGGAAATTGAATATGAACTTTCAAAAGTTAAAAATGAAAATTCAATCCTTATAACCAAAGTCACTCAACTTGAAAACAATAAACAAAAGTATGAGTGCAAGTTTACCCAAAGTGAAGAGAAACTTGAAAAATTATTCAAATTGGGTAAATCTCATGGAGATAGGACGGGTATTGGATTTAATAGAAATATATCTTATGACCCTAAATTCACCAACACTTTTGTGAAAGGTGAGTCCTCATTCTCTAGCACTCACACTTCTTTGCCCATGTCTAAATGTAATTATTGTGGCATTGAAGGACACTTTAGGTTTGAGTGCAAACTAAGAAAGAGAAGCCATGTGTCTAAACCCATCTTTGAACTCAAAAATGGAAAATCAAACTTGAAGGGTAAGACACTAAAAATCAAGGAAAACTCCAAAAAGACTAAACAAGTTAAATCCTTTAAAATGGAGTCTCCTAAAATAGATTCTAAAAAGCTTAAACAAGTTAAATCAAGCTTGAAAGAATCTAAGAACAAAAAGCTTCTCAATCTATCTCCCTTATATGAACCAATGAAAGAACTTTTGAAGAAAGTTGCTAAGTTAAATCTAAAATTCAAAAGTCAAGTAAAGGGAGAAAGTAAGAAGAAAAGAAAAGTGAAACAATCCCCAAAGAAACAAACTCACCAACATCAAAAGACTATTCACCATTCTAAGCCAAATTTAGTAAAATCTAAATATCATGGTGATAAGTTTAAATTGAAAATTTATCAAGTTAAATCTCCTATAGTTGGTGAGAATTCCAAGATAGATCTCAAAGTTCAACCCTCCCAAGACCTTAGGTGGATTCCTAAAGTTATTTACCTAGACAAACCTTAGGGTCTTGAACCTCATTGACCAACCTACTCTTTATTAGTTAAATCACTTTGTTGGTCATGATTGCATTTGCATTTTGTTTCTTTTAGTTAGATTTCTTAAAATGCATTGCTTCTTTATGATCATTTGATTTTGGTTTCATGCACCATTCTAAGTTACATGTCATGGTTTTCAAAATCATTTGATTATAATTTCATCATGTTTGATTTGTCTTTTGCACACATATGTCTTGCATTGCATTTCTTTACATGATCAATTGATTGTGATTTCAAAAGCTTTCATAGCTAGACTCTTCATGATCAATTGTTGAATCATTTGTGTTTATGTCATAGTAAGATTATTTGAACAAATGATTTGAATCAATTCAAGTTTTCCATGGATTTATAAGTTATACTTTTACATGGAGAACATTGTTTTGAAAAATCAACTTGTATGTGTTTCAATTAAGTTATATCTTTTAAAATACAATGTTGAAAATTGATCTTCAAAATCATTCCTTTTATGCTCATTGTAGGATTTTGTTGATTTGAAGATTGTTTGAATGGAAATGCTCTATAACCTCTTTAGTTATATTCATCTAAGCATGTTCCATGTTCTCATTTCCTTTTCTTTTGGTTTCATTATCTTAGAATTGGAAATGAATGTTGTTTGCATCTTTGCTTATTTAGTTATTCTTTTTATATGCAAATGACTTTTGGTTCCATGTATGGTTGTGATCTTAGTTTCATTTGTAGAAACCATACTAGAACCCAAATCCATCCTCTATGCCTTATAGTCATATCTTTATGGATGGTTATGATGTTGATTCATGTAGATTTTCTTGATGTCATCCTTATACATGTTTCAACTTCATAAGTAGTGTTCTTAATCATATGAATCTCTTTGAAATCCATTCCTTGCTTTTATGTTGGTTGATGGATATCTTAGTAGTTGAATTCATATGATTTGGACACTTTGGAAATTGCATGCATTGCCAAGTAATATTCTTTTGCATTGCAATTTACCATTGTTCATCACTATGCTCAATAGTTATATCATTAAAAGTGATGAATATGCATTTATGATGCTTGATGGTAGTTTATCACATCCTTGCTTTTACTCATGTTATCACATTCAATTGGTTTCATTTGGTATAACTTTCCATTGATTTCATATCCAATTGATATCTTATCTTGTGTATGTGATAGACCTTGTGTGCATTGGACTAAACTTGATAAGTAATATGATCATTCCATGTCACACACCATTAGCATCATAATGCTCATGATTGCCTCCTCATTTGCTCTTATAGGTATATCTCATGACCACCATGTTTATGTGTTAATAATATTGGTTGGTTATAGTTGAGGTTGGCTTCATGTTTGAATTTCATTTCACTCATTCTTGCACTTTACTAAGTCATATTTATTGATTGAATGAAATGATTTTCAAAATCTTACATAGCATATGATTTTCATTAGTAATATTGATTGATGCTATGTTTGAGTAAACCCCATATCATGGATAGCTCTAATTTGGATTTCTCTTAATAGTTATACTTTTAAACCCATTTTAGAGTGATTGAGTTTATAGTCACATCCTTTAATCTCAATTGATATGTTTATTTCAATTGATATCCATGATTGCTTTTCTCATTTGTCCTAGCTCTCTTTTGGCAATTTGATCATATTGAGCTTAATAGTTAAATGAATCTAATCCTTTCCTTGAAGTTGACCCTCAATTGGTTAAACCATCTTCTTCTTGCACCTAATAGTTAAATCTTTGTCAAAAGTTTGACAAAAGAAGAGAATGGATTGAGGGGGAGTGTAAACCTTCATAGGAAGTATTAGTTTGATCAAATTCACCCTTGGATTGCCCTTGAGCCCTTAGAGATAACTTCCATACATGATAGCCTGTTATGAATTTCATTTTCGATTTCATTTGTTAACAGGTGCTACTAAAGGTATTCTTCTTGTCTCATGTGTGTAGGTACCTTTGCAATTTAATGTCAAAGGGGGAGAGAGAGTTCAAGTGTGACTCAAAGATCTCCTACTCATCAAAGGGGGAGAGAGTTCGAGAGTTCAAGTACTCGAAGATCTCCTATCCATCAAAGGGGGAGAAAGCTTTCAAGTTCTCAAGAGGAGAAAGAAGCATGGTCAAAGGGGGAGAGCAAATAGAAGAAAGAAAGCTTGGAGCTAAAGAAGATGCTTGGCCAAAGAGAGGAAGATGAGAAGAAAGCTTGAAGAATGATCAAGCACCAAGCATCAAGAAGATTGAAGAAAAGAGCCCAAGAGCCCAAGCTAAGAGAAGAAGCATCCAACAAGATTTCAAGACTTGTCAAGCTAAGGGGGAGCTAAAGACTTTGTGTGAAAATTCTATGATGAGTAAGTTGCCATCAAATTGCAAAGGGGGAGATTGTTAGGTCTTTTGTATTTGCAATTTGATGGATGCATTTGCATATTGGCATCTTTTGAATTCACACACATGCATTGATTTAAAATATCTTGAAATCTAGTTTTACCCATGCATAGCTTTTAAGATTTGGAAAAGCTTTTGTTTTATGCATGTTTTGGTTTTAAACTTGGATGCATTGGTTTTAGAACCCAAAACTCTTTTGAAAACCTATTTCCTTGTGCACTACATTTGGAAAATCATCTTGTGTATTTAGGTTTAAGTCTTGCATACATTCTTCACAAAAAGAATCATTTTGTATGCAATTTCATTTGAAAAGAGTTGTATTCAAATCAAGCTAGCCTTTGGTTTTAATCTTGTGAATCATTTTAGGCTTTGTGTTTCTCATGTTTTTAAACATCTTAGAATACCTTAAAACATGTTATTTAAGCTTGATTTAGTGGCCAAAAGATCCACCAAAGAAAAACTTTGAAAATGGAAAAAGTTGGAATTTTGGCCCAGGAACTCGCCCGACAGTGTCGTCGGTCGACCGAGCCCTGTGTCTCGGTCGACCGAGAACACTGCAGGGCAAATGGACAGTTTTTGAACTGTAAGCCTCCAACGGTCATTTTTATGACCGTTGTACCTTCCCGGTCGACCGAGACCTCTTTGCCGGTCGACCGAGAACTAGCCGTTGGCAACTTTTTGGCTATAAAGTCCATTCATTTCCAACCTTCTTTAAGGCTTGAACCATGAACTTTTGAGAGCATTTTGGAGCCTTTGAAAGGGGATGAAGTTGGAAAGGCTAGGAGGCAATTAGGAGAGCTAAAGCTTGGATTATTAAGTTAAACCACCAAGTAAGCTCTACCTTTATTAATCATAGTTATGTGCTTTGTTTAAACTATTGGTATATGATATTTAGCATAATAACTATGATGTGTTGAATCCATTCTTCTTCTAATCTTTGGTCTAATTAAGATTGGATTCTTCACCTTTGTTTTCAATCCAAGTTGTTAACTTTATTAATCATGCTTAGACAAAATCTTTGTTTTTCTTTCATAGCATGAGTCTTTTACTTGGTTGAAACATTGTTTGTTGTTTTCATTCATTTAAGCATTAGTTAAATTAATTTGGTTTTGAAAACAACATGCACATGCATCACATGTTCTAATTTAGCCATTTTCATACAACTTGTTAGTCCTTGATTTTCATGTCATAAACAAGTTGAATTTCATACATGTGATTTGCATAAGACTTCAATCAATCTTTTATGAGCTTTAAACTTTGAATTGCTTTAAGCAATATATTTGATTAAGCCTTCTTTTTGAACTTGATTGAAGCCATCACACACACACCTCATAAGCATACATCTTTGCATTCATAGAGTGTTTGTGTGAGTTTAGTTTTCATTTTCATATTAGCCTATTCAAGAGGCAATTCCATTGAGCTTAAATTGTAATCTCTTAGAGTGTTCTTTTGTTAAGACACTTTCTTTGAGAAAACTATACTTGTAAGGTTATTGCTTAGCCTTTGAAAAGCATCTTGTAAGGTTATTGCTTAGCCTTTGAAAAGCATCTTGTAAGGTTATTGCTTAGCCTAGAAAAGCACATTGTAAGGGTTATTGCTTAGCCTAGTAAAAAGCATACTTAGTGGAATCCGGTGGGGTGTTGGAGACACAAGCCGGTAGTGGATGTAGGCACGTTGGCCGAACCACTATAAACATTGGTGTTGTGGTGCATGCTTTTGTGGTGATTGTTTATTTGAGCTTCCGCATTTTTTCTTATAATCACCACTTGTGACTAGTTTAGTTTAAGAAATTAAAATTGGTCATAATTAGTCATTAGTTGTAGCTCACCCTATTCACCCCCCCCCCCTCTAGGGTTAGGATCCTCGTGGACTTTCAGAAGATTCTGGCCTATCCTTTTCTGTGGAACGTGTCGAAGCAATATTATGTGCGAAAGAACCAATCCCGTGGAACACTTGCCCGTTTCTGAAAAAAAGCCACATTCAGCGCAATGAATAACATGCCAGGTAATTATAGGGCATTTTGGGGTGCCTTTGTCTTGTCTGTCGCCTCAAAATACGTCTGATGGAATTCGGGTTTAGTAGGAGGCATTTAAGGATTTTTTGAGATAATTTGCAGTTTAAAACTTGTTTCGGGCGATTCTGGGGCTAGGAAAACACATGAGGGTGTTCGGTATTTTTAATGGCGAAAACAAGTGCTTCGTGTGGTTCGTAGGATACTTTTATGGTATCTTGAGCTACGTTTTTTTCTTAAAACTAGTTTACGGACATTCTGGGGTTAGGAACTCATAACTGGGAATTCAGGGTTGATTCGCACTAAAATTCGAGGTTCGGGCTGTTCCAAGCCAAGATTTCTACGGAACAACATTCCATGCCTCACAGGGAAGATGCTATACATTGTGCTTCGTACAACTCTCGGTTTAGAGATGCCCTGTAGAAAATTCTGACCTGTCCTTTTTCTGTGTAATGTGTCGCAGCGATTTAGGTGCGTAAGAACCAATCCCGTGGGACTTTTGCCCGATTCTGACAGAAAGCCATATTCAGCGCAATCAATAACATGCCGGGTAATTCTAGGCATTTCGGAGTGCCTTGGTCTAGTATGTCGCCTCTAAATACGTCTGATTGAATTTTTTTTTTTTTTTGATAACATGAGAACCCGCCGACCCCCCTTTGGGAGATCATCGGTAAACCCACGGATACATAGAACGTCTGATGGAATTCGGGTTTAGTAGGAGGCATTTTAGGATTTTTGAGATAATTTTTGGTTTAAAACTTTTTTCGGACGATTCTAGGGCTAGGAAAACACATGATGGTGTTCAGTATTTTTAAAGGCGAAAACAAGTGCTTCTGGTGGTTCGTATGATACTTTTAGGATATCTTGAGTTACGTTTTTTCTTAAAATTTGTTTACGGAGATTTTGGGGTTTGGAACACATAACTGGAAAATCAGGGTTGATTTGCACTAAGAGTCGACTGTTCGAAGCCAAGATTTCTACGGAACAACATTCCAAGCCTCACAGGGAAGATGCTTTACATTGTGCTTCGTGCAACTCTCGGTTTAGAGATGCACTCTAGAAGATTCTGGCCAATCCTTTTTCTGTGGAACGTTTCGCAGCAATATTAGGTGCGGAAGAACCAATCCCGTGAGACACTTGCCCGTTTCAGGCAAAAAGCCATATTCAGCGCAATCAATAACATGCCGGGTAATTCTAGGGCATTTCGGGGTGCCTTGGTCTAGTTTGTCGCCTCACAATTCGTCTGATGGATTTTGGGTTTTGTAGGAGGCATTTTAGGATTTTTGTGATAATTTTCGGTTTAAAACTTTTTTAGGACGATTCTAGGGCTAGGAAAACACATGAGGGTGTTCAGTATTTTTAAAGGCGAAAACTAGTGCTTCTGGTGGTTCGTAGGAAACTTTTAAGATATCTTGAGTTACGTTTTTTTAAAAATTTGTTTACGGAGATTTTGGGGTTTGGAACACATAACTGGAAAATCTGGGTTGATTCCCACTAAAAGTCAACTGTTCGAAGCCAAGATTTCTACGGAACAACATTCCATGCCTCACAGGGAAGATGCTTTACATTGTGCTTCGTGCAACTCTCGGTTTAGAGATGACCTCTAGAAGATTCTGGCCTATCCTTTTTCGGTGGAACGTGTCGCAGCAATATTAGGTGCGGAAGAACCAATCCCGTGGGACACTTGCCCGTTTCAGGCAAAAAGCCAAATTCAGCGCAATCAATAACATGCCGAGTAATTCTAGGGCATTTCGGGGTGCCTTGGTCTAGTCTGTCGCCTCAAAATTCGTCTGATGGATTTCGGGTTTAGTAGGAGGCATTTTTGGATTTTTTGAGATACTTTGCGGTTTAATACTTGTTTCGGGCGATTCTAGGGCTAGGAAAACACATGAGGGTGTTTAGTATTTTTAAAGGCGAAAACTAGTGCTTCGGGTGGTTCGTAGTATACTTTTAAGATATTTTGAGCTACGTTTTTTCTTAAAATTGGTTTACGGAGATTCTGGGGTTTGGAACTCATACCTGGGAAATGAGGGTTGATTCATACTAAAGTTCGAGGTTCGGGCTGTTCAAAGCCAAGATTTCTACGGAACAACATTCCATGCCTCACAGGGAAGATGGTTTACATTGTGCTTCGTGCAACTCTCGGTTTAGAAATGCCCTCTAGAAGATTCTGGCCTATCCTTTTCTATGGAACGTGTCGAAGCAATATTAGGTGCGTAAGAACCAATCCCGTGGAACACTTTCCCGTTTCTGACAAAAAGCCACATTCAGCGCAATCAATAACATGCCAGGTAATTATAGGGCATTTCAGGGTACCTTTGTCTTGTCTGTCGCCTCAAAATACGTCTGATGGAATTCGGGTTTAGTAGGAGGCAATTTAGGATTTTTTGAGATAATTTGCAGTTTCAAACTTGTTTCGGGCGATTCTGGGGCTAGGAAAACACATGAGGGTGTTCGGCATTTTTATTGGCGAAAACAAGTGCTTCGGGTGGTTCGTAGGATACTTTTATGGTATCTTGAGCAACGTTTTTTTCTTAAAACTAGTTTACTGACATTCTGGGGTTAGGAACTCATAACTGGGAATTCAGGGTTGATTCGCACTGAAATTCGAGGTTCGGGCTGTTCCATGCCATGATTTCTACGGAACAACATTCCATGCCTCACTAGGAAGATGCTTTACATTGTGCTTCGTACAACTCTCGGTTTAGAGATGCCCTGTAGAAAATTCTTGCCTATCCTTTTTCTGTGGAATGTGTCGCAGCGATTTAGGTGCGTAAGAACCAATCCCGTGGGACTTTTACCCGATTCTGACAGAAAGCCATATTCAGCGCAATCAATAACATGCCGGGTAATTATAGGTATTTCGTGGTGCCTTGGCCTTGTATGTCGCCTCTAAATACGTCTGATGGAATTTTTTTTTTTTTTTTGTTTGATAACATGGGAACCCGCCGACCCCCCTTTGGGAGATCATCAGTAAACCCACGGATACATAGAACGTCTGATGGAATTCGGGTTTAGTAAGAGGCATTTTAGGATTTTTGAGATAATTTGCGGTTTAAAACTTTTTTCGGACGATTCTAGGGCTAGGAAAACACATGAGGGTGTTAAGTATTTTTAAAGGCGAAAACAGGTGCTTCTGGTGGTTCGTATGATACTTTTAAGATATCTTGAGTTACGTTTTTTCTAAAAATTTATTTACGGAGATTTTGGGGTTTGGAACACATAACTGGAAAAGCAGGGTTGATTTGCACTAAAAGTCGACTGTTCGAAGCCAAGATTTCTACGGAACAACATTCCAAGCCTCACAGGGAAGATGCTTTACATTGTGCTTCGTGCAACTCTCAGTTTAGAGATGCACTCTAGAAGATTCTGTCCAATCCGTTTTCTGTGGAACGTGTCGCAGCAATATTAGGTGCGGAAGAACCAATCCAGTGAGACACTTGCCTGTTTCAGGCAAAAAGCCATATTCAGCGCAATCAATAACATGCCGGGTAATTCTAGGGCATTTCTGGGTGCCTTGGTCTAGTTTGTCGCCTCACAATTCGTCTGATGGATTTTGGGTTTAGTAGGAGGCATTTTAGGATTTTTGAGATAATTTGCGGTTTAAAACTTGTTTAGGATGATTATAGGGCTAGGAAAACACATGAGGGTGTTCAGTATTTTTAAAGGCGAAAACTAATGCTTCAGGTGGTTCGTAGGAAACTTTTAAGATATCTTGAGTTACGTTTTTTCTTAAAATTTGTTTACGGAGATTTTGTGGTTAGGAACACATAACTGGGAAATCAGGGTTGGTTCACACTAAAAGTCGACTGTTCAAAGCTAAGATTTCTACGGAACAACATTCCATGCCTCACAGGGAAGATGCTTTACATTGTGCTTCGTGCAACTCTCGGTTTAGAGATGCCCTGTAGTAAAACTTGTTTCGGGCGATTCTGGGGCTAGGAAAACACATGAGTGTGTTCTGTATTTTTCATGGCGAAAACAAGTGCTTCGGGTGGTTCGTAAGATAATTTTAAGATAACTTGAGCTACGTTGTTTCTTAAAATTGGTTTACTAACACTCTTGGGTTAGGAACTCATAACTGAGAAATCAGGGTTGATTCGCACTAGAATTCGAGGTTCGGGTAGTTCGAAGGAAAGATTTCTACGGAACAACATTCCATGCCTCACAGGAAAGACACTTTACATTGTACTTCGTGCAACTCTCGGTTTAGAGATGCCCTGTAGTAAATACCAGCGTATCCTTTTTCTGTGGAATGTGTCGCAGCAATTTAGGTGCGTAAGATCCAATCCCGTGGGACTCTTGCCCGTTTCTGACAGAAAGCCATATTCATTGCATTCAATAACATGCCAGGTAATTATAGGGCATTTCGGGGTGCCTTGGTCTTGTCTGTCGCCTCAAAATACGTCTGATGGAATTCGGGTTTAGTAGGATGCGTTTTAGGATTTTTTGAGATAATTTACGGCTTAAAACTTGTTTGGGACGATTCTAGGGCTAGGAAAACACATGAGGGTGTTCAGTATTTTTAAAGGCGAAAACAAGTGCTTCGGGTGGTTCGTAGTATACTTTTAAGATATCTTGAGCTACGTTTTTTCTTAAAATTGGTTTACGGAGATTCTGGGGTTTCGAACTCATTACTGGGAAATCAGGGTTGATGCACACTAAAGTTCGAGGTTCGGGCTGTTCGAAGCCAAGATTTCTACGGAACAACATTCCATGCCTCACAGGGAAGATGCTTTACATTGTGCTTCGTGCAACTCTCGGTTTAGAAATGCATTCTAGAAGATTCCGGCCTATCCTTTTTCTGTGGAACGTGTCGAAGCAATATTAGGTGCGTAAGAACCAATCCCGTGGAACTCTTGCCCGTTTCTGACAGAAAGCCATATTCAGCGCAATCAATAACATGCCAGGTAATTATAGGGCATTTTTGGGTGCCTTGGTCTTGTCTGTCGCCTCAAAATACGTCTGATGGAATTCGGGTTTAGTAGGAGGGGTTTTATGATTTTTTGAGATAATTTATTGTTTTAAACTTGTTTCGGGCGATTCTGGGGCTAGGAAAACACATGAGGGTTATCGGTATTTTTAATGGCGAAAACAAGTGCTTCGGGTGGTTCGTAGAAAACTTTTAAGGTATCTTGAGCTACGTTTTTTTCTTAAAATTGGTTTACTGACATTCTGGGGTTAGGATCTCATAACTGGGAATTCATGGTTGATTCGCACTAAAATTCGAGGTTCGGGCTGTTCGAAGCCAAGATTTCTACGAAACAACATTCCATGCATCACAGGGAAGATGCTTTACATTGTGCTTTGTACAACTCTCTGTTTAGAGATGCCGTGTAGAAAATTCAGGCCTATCCTTTTTCTGTGGAATGTGTCGCTGCAATTTAGGTGCGTAAGAGCCAATCCCGTAGGACTCTTTCCCGATTTTGATAGAAAGCCATATTCAACGCAATCAATAACATGCCGGGTAATTATAGGGCATTTCGGGGTGCCTTGGTCTATTCTGTTGCCTCAAAATACATCTAATAGAATTCGGGTTTAGTAGGAGGCATTTTAGGATTTTTGAGATAATTTGCGGTTTAAAACTTGTTTCGGGCGATTCTAGGGCTAGGAAAACACATGAGGGTGTTCAGTATTTTTAAAGGTAAAAACAAGTGCTTCGGGTGGTTCGTAGGATACTTTTAAGATATCTTGAGTTATGTTTTTTCTTAAAATTTGTTTACGGAGATTTTGGGGTTTGGAGCACATAATTGGAAAATCAGGGTTGATTCGCACTAAAAGTCGACTGTTCGGAGTCAAGATTTCAACGGAACAACATTCCATGCCTCACAGGGAAGATGCTTTACTTTGTGCTTCGTGCAACTCTCTGTTTAGAGATGTCCTGTAGTTGATTCGGGCCTATCCTTTTTCTGTTGAACGTGTCGAAGCAATATTAGGTGCGTAAGAACCAATCTCGTGGGACTCTTGCCCGTTTCTGACAAAAAGCCATATATATATATATATTTTTTTTTTGAAGAGTAAGTTTGGTCTTCATTTTCAATATGGAAATAATATACAGAAGCATGGATATCTAAAGCCAGCAATGGCCTTAGATAATCCAAAAGGGGCATAGCCAATAATACAATCAAAGAAATAAAAGCATGACAAATAATGGTACCCACAACCCGGGCAGCAAGCTACTCAAGTACGCCATAATAATCCAATTTCTAAATTTGAGATATGAGAGGGAACCAATCTATTCCTACTCAATTTGTTGCTAAAACGAATTGTATTGGGCTGAATGTCCACAAAGTTTACATGATGATTCTGAAGCATAGCTGAAATACTCCTCACTTGAAATCGCATTGTCCATGACGATTTATGTGGAAATCTGATCACTTTTGCCAATGAGGTACCTGTTTCAATTATCAAATATGGTAATTGGGCTGGAACAAGTTCCATCAATTGAAGAATACCCTGATAATAGTCCACAACTGAATGTATTGCCCCTTCAAGTGGGTGGTCATCTTCGCAATCAATAACATGCCGGGTAATTCTAGGGCATTTCGGGGTGCTTTGGTCTAGTCTGTCGCCTCAAAATTCGACTGATGGAATTCGGGTTTAGTAGGAGGCATTTTAGGATTTTTTGAGATATTTTGCGGTTTAAAACTTGTTTCGGGCGATTCTAGGGCTAGGAAAAAACATGAGGGTGTAAGGTATTTTTAATGGCGAAAACAAGTGCATCGTTGGTTCGTAGGATACTTTTAAGGTATCTTGAGCTACGTTTTTTCTTAAAACTGGTTTACGAACATTCTGGGGTTAGGAACTCATAACTGGGAATTCAGGGTTGATTCGCACTAAAATTCGAGGTTCGGGCTGTTCAAAGCCAAGATTTCTACGGAACAACATTCCATGCCTCCTAGGGAAGATGCTTTACATTGTGCTTCGTACAACTCTCGGTTTAGAGATGCCCTGTAGAAAATCACGGGCTATCATTTTTCTGTGGAATGTGTCGCAGCAATTTAGGTACGTAAGAACCATTCCCGTGGGACTCTTGCCCGATTATGACATAAAGCCATATTCAGCGCAATCAATAACATGCCGGGTAATTATAGGGCATTTCGGGGTGCCTTGGTCTAGTCTGTCGCCTCAAAATACGTCTGATCGAATTTATTTTTTTTTTCAAAACATGGGAACCCGCCGACCCACCTTTGGGAGATCATCGGTAAACCCACGGATACATAGAACGTCTGATGGAATTCGGGTTTAGTAGGAGGCATTTTAAGATTTTTGAGATAATTTGCTGTTTAAAACTTTTTTCGTACGATTCTAGGGCTAGGAAAACACATGAGGGTGTTCAGTATTTTTAAAGGCGAAAACAAGTGCTTCTGGTGGTTCGTATGATACTTTTAGGATATCTTGAGTTACGATTTTTCTTAAAATTTGTTTACGGAGATTTTGGGGTTTGGAACACATAACTGGAAAATCAGGGTTGATTCGCACTAAAAGTTGACTGTTCGAAGCCAAGATTTCTACGGAACAACATTCCAAGCCTCACAGGGAAGATGCTTTACATTGTACTTCGTGCAACTCTCGGTTTAGAGATGCACTCTAGAAGATTCTGGCCAATCCTTTTTCTGTGGAACGTTTCGCAGCAATATTAGGTGCGGAAGAACCAATCCCGTGAGACACTTGCCCGTTTCAGGCAAAAAGCCATATTCAGCGCAATCAATAACATACCGGGTAATTCTACGGCATTTCGGGGTGCCTTGGTCTAGTTTGTCGCCTCACAATTCGTCTGATGGATTTTGGGTTTAGTAGGAGGCATTTTAGAATTTTTGAGATAATTTGCGGTTTAAAACTTGTTTAGGATGATTATAGGGCTAGGAAAACACATGAGGGTGTTCAGTATTTTTAAAGGCGAAAACTAATGCTTCTGGTGGTTCGCAGGAAACTTTTAAGATATCTTGAGTTACGTTTTTCCTAAAATTTGTTTACGGAGATTTTGGGGTTTCGAACACATAACTGGAAAATCAGGGTTGATTCACACTAAAAGTCGACTGTTCGAAGCCAAGATTTCTACGGAACTACATTCCATGCCGCACAGGGAAGATGCTTTACATTGTGCTTCGTGCAACTCTCGGTTTAGAGATGACCTCTAGAAGATTCTGGCCTATCCTTTTTCGGTGGAACGTGTCGCAGCAATATTAGGTGCGGAAGAACCAATCCCGTGGGACACTTGCCCGTTTCAGGCAAAAAGCCAAATTCAGCGCAATCAATAACATGCCGAGTAATTCTAGGGCATTTCGGGGTGCCTTGGTCTAGTCTATCGCCTCAAAATTTGTCTGATGGATTTCGGGTTTAGTAGGAGGCATTTTTGGATTTTTTGAGATACTTTACGGTTTAATACTTGTTTCGGGCGATTCTAGGGCTAGGAAAACACATGAGGGTGTTTAGTATTTTTAAAGGCGAAAACAAGTGCTTCGGGTGGTTCGTAGTAAACTTTTAAGATATTTTGAGCTATGTTTTTTCTTAAAATTGGTTTACGGAGATTCTGGGGTTTGGAACTCATACCTGGGAAATGAGGGTTGATTCATACTAAAGTTCGAGGTTCGGGCTGTTCGAAGCCAAGATTTCTACGGAACAACATTCCATGCCTCACAGGGAAGATGGTTTACATTGTGCTTCGTGCAACTCTCGGTTTAGAAATGCCCTCTAGAAGATTCTGGCCTATCCTTTTCTGTGGAACGTGTCGAAGCAATATTAGGTGCGTAAGAACCAATCCCGTGGAACACTTGCCAGTTTCTGACAAAAAGCCACATTCAGCGCAATCAATAACATGCCAGGTAATTATAGGGCATTTCGGGGTGCCTTTGTCTTGTCTGTCGCCTCAAAATACGTCTGATGGAATTCGGGTTTAGTAGGAGGTAATTTAGGATTTTTTGAGATAATTTGCAGTTTCAAACTTGTTTCGGGCGATTCTGGGGCTAGGAAAACACATGAGGGTGTTCGGCATTTTTATTGGCGAAAACAAGTGCTTCGGGTGGTTCGTATGATACTTTTATGGTATCTTGAGCTACGTTTTTTTCTTAAAACTAGTTTACTGACATTCTGGGGTTAGGAACTCATAACTGGGAATTCAGGGTTGATTCGCACTGAAATTCGAGGTTCGGGCTGTTCAATGCCATGATTTCTACGGAACAACATTCCATGCCTCACTAGGAAGATGCTTTACATTGTGCTTCGTACAACTCTCGGTTTAGAGATGCCCTGTAGAAAATTCTTGCCTATCCTTTTTCTGTGGAATGTGTCGCAGCGATTTAGGTGCGTAAGAACCAATCCCGTGGGACTTTTACCCGAATCTGACAGAAAGCCATATTCAGCGCAATCAATAACATGCCGGGTAATTATAGGTATTTCGTGGTACCTTGGTCTTGTATGTCGCCTCTAAATACGTCTGATGGAATTTTTTTTTTTGTTTGATAACATGGGAACCCGCCGACCCCCTTTGGGAGATCATCGGTAAACCCACGGATACATAGAACGTCTGATGGAATTCGGGTTTAGTAGGAGGCATTTTAGGATTTTTGAGATAATTTGCGATTTAAAACTTTTTTCGAACGATTCTAGGGCTAGGAAAACACAAGAGGGTGTTAAGTATTTTTAAAGGCGAAAACAAGTGCTTCTGGTGGGTCGTATGATACTTTTAAGATATCTTGAGTTACGTTTTTTCTTAAAATTTATTTACGGAGATTTTGGGGTTTGGAACACATAACTGGAAAATCAGGGTTGATTCGAACTAAAAGTCGACTGTTCGAAGGCAAGATTTCTACCGAACAACATTCCAAGCCTCACAGGGAAGATGCTTTACATTGTGCTTCGTGCAACTCTCGGTTTAGAGATGCACTCTAGAAGATTCTGGCCAATGCTTTTTCTGTGGAACGTGTCGCAGCAATATTAGGTGCGGAAGAACCAATCCCGTGAGACACTTGCCCGTTTCAGGCAAAAAGCCATATTTAGCGCAATCAATAACATGCCGGGTAATTCTAGGGCATTTCGGGGTGCCTTGGTCTAGTTTGTCGCCTCACAATTCGTCTGATGGATTTTGGGTTTAGTAGGAGGCATTTTAGGATTTTTGAGATTATTTGCGGTTTAAAACTTGTTTAGGATGATTATAGGGCTAGGAAAACACATGAGGGTGTTCAGTATTTTTAAAGGCGAAAACTAATGCTTCAGGTGGTTCGTAGGAAACTTTTAAGATATCTTGAGTTACGTTTTTTCTTAAAATTTGTTTACGGAGATTTTGTGGTTAGGAACACATAACTGGGAAATCAGGGTTGATTCACACTAAAAGTCGACTGTTCAAAGCTAAGATTTCTACGGAACAACATTTCCATGCCTCACAGGGAAGATGCTTTACATTGTGCTTCGTGCAACTCTCGGTTTAGAGATGCCCTGAAGTAAAACTTGTTTCGGGCGATTCTGGGGCTAGGAAAACACATGAGTGTGTTCTGTATTTTTCATGGCGAAAACAAGTGCTTCGGGTGGTTCGTAAGATAATTTTAAGATAACTTGAGCTACGTTGTTTCTTAAAATTGGTTTACTAACACTCTTGGGTTAGGAACTCATAACTGAGAAATCAGGGTTGATTCGCACTAGAATTCGAGGTTCGGGTAGTTCGAAGGAAAGATTTCTACGGAACAACATTCCATGCCTCACAGGGAAGACACTTTACATTGTACTTCGTGCAACACTCGGTTTAGAGATGCCCTGTAGTAAATACCAGCGTATCCTTTTTCTGTGGAATGTGTCGCAGCAATTTAGGTGCGTAAGATCCAATCCCGTGGGACTCTTTCCCGTTTCTGACAGAAAGACATATTCAGCGCAATCAATAACATGCCAGGTAATTATAGGGCATTTCGGGGTGCCTTGGTCTTGTCTGTCGCCTCAAAATACGTCTGATGGAATTCGGGTTTTGTAGGATGCGTTTTAGGATTTTTTGAGATAATTTACGGCTTAAAACTTGTTTGGGACGATTCTAGGGCTAGGAAAACACATGAGGGTGTTCAGTATTTTTAAAGGCGAAAACAAGTGCTTCGGGTGGTTCGTAGTATACTTTTAAGATATCTTGAGCTACGTTTTTTCTTAAAATTGGTTTACGGAGATTCTGGGGTTTGGAACTCATTACTGGGAAATCAGGGTTGATGCACACTAAAGTTCGAGGTTCGGGCTGTTCGAAGCCAAGATTTCTACGGAACAACATTCCATGCCTCACAGGGAAGATGCTTTACATTGTGCTTCGTGCAACTCTCGGTTTAGAAATGCATTCTAGAAGATTCCGGCCTATCCTTTTTCTGTGGAACGTGTCGAATCAATATTAGGTGCGTAAGAACCAATCCCGTGGAACTCTTGCCCGTTTATGACAGAAAGCCATATTCAGCGCAATCAATAACATGCCAGGTAATTATAGGGCATTTTGGGGTGCCTTGGTCTTGTCTGTCGCCTCAAAATACGTCTGATGGAATTCGGGTTTAGTAGGAGGGGTTTTATGATTTTTTGAGATAATTTATTGTTTTAAACTTGTTTCGGGCGATTCTGGGGCTAGGAAAACACATGAGGGTTATCGGTATTTTTAATGGCGAAAACAAGTGCTTCGGGTGGTTCGTAGGATACTTTTAAGGTATCTTGAGCTACGTTTTTTTCTTAAAATTGGTTTACTGACATTCTGGGGTTAGGAACTCATAACTGGGAATTCATGGTTGATTCGCACTAAAATTCGAGGTTCGGGCTGTTCAAAGCCAAGATTTCTACGAAACAACATTCCATGCATCACAGGGAAGATGCTTTACATTGTGCTTTGTACAACTCTCGGTTTAGAGATGCCGTGTAGAAAATTCCGGCCTATCCTTTTTCTGTGGAATGTGTCGCTGCAATTTAGGTGCGTAAGAGCCAATCCCGTAGGACTCTTTCCCGATTTTGATAGAAAGCCATATTCAGCGCAATCAATAACATGCCGGGTAATTATAGGGCATTTCGGGGTGCCTTGGTCTATTCTGTTGCCTCAAAATACATCTAATAGAATTCGGGTTTAGTAGGAGGCATTTTAGGATTTTTGAGATAATTTGCGGTTTAAAACTTGTTTCGGGCGATTCTAGGGCTAGGAAAACACATGAGGGTGTTCAGTATTTTTAAAGGTAAAAACAAGTGCTTCGGGTGGTTCGTAGGATACTTTTAAGATATCTTGAGTTATTTTTTTTCTTAAAATTTGTTTACGGAGATTTTGGGGTTTGGAGCACATAATTGGAAAATCAGGGTTGATTCGCACTAAAAGTCGACTGTTCGGAGCCAAGATTTCAACGGAACAACATTCGATGCCTCACAGGGAAGATGCTTTACTTTGTGCTTCGTGCAACTCTCTGTTTAGAGATGTCCTCTAGTTGATTCGGGCCTATCCTTTTTCTGTGGAACATGTCGAAGCAATATTAGGTGCGTAAGAACCAATCTCGTGGGACTCTTGCCCGTTTCTGACAAAAAGCCATATATATATTTTTTTGAAGAGTAAGTTTGGTCTTCATTTTCAATATGGAAATAATATACAGAAGCATGGACATCTAAAGCCAGCAATGGCCTTAGATAATCCAAAAGGGGCATAGCCAATAATACAATCAAAGAAATAAAAGCATGAAAAATAATGGTACCCACAACCCGGGCAGCAAGCTACTCAAGTACGCCATAATAATCCAATTTCTAAATTTGAGATATGAGAGGGAACCAATCTATTCCTACTCAATTTGTTGCTAAAACGAATTGTATTGGGCTGAATGTCCACAAAGTTTACATGATGATTCTGAAGCATAGCTGAAATACTCCTAACTTGAAATCGCATTGTCCATGACGATTTATGTGGAAATCTGATCACTTTTGCCAATGAGGTACCTGTTTCAATTATCAAATATGGTAATTGGGCTGGAACAAGTTCCATCAATTGAAGAATACCCTGATAATAGTCCACAACTGAATGTATTGCCCCTTCAAGTGGGTGGTCATCTTCGCAATCAATAACATGCCGGGTAATTCTAGGGCATTTCGGGGTGCTTTGGTCTAGTCTGTTGCCTCAAAATTCGACTGATGGAATTCGGGTTTAGTAGGAGGCATTTTAGGATTTTTTGAGATATTTTGCGGTTTAAAACTTGTTTCGGGCGATTCTGGGGCTAGGAAAACACATGAGGGTGTAAGGTATTTTTAATGGCGAAAACAAGTGCTTCGGGTGGTTCGTAGGATACTTTTAAGGTATCTTGAGCTACGTTTTTTCTTAAAACTGGTTTACGAACATTCTGGGTATGGAACTCATAACTGGGAATTCAGGGTTGATTCGCACTAAAATTCGAGGTTCGGGCTGTTCAAAGCCAAGATTTCTATGGAACAACATTCCATGCCTCACAGGGAAGATGCTTTACATTGTGCTTCGTACAACTCTCGGTTTAGAGATGCCCTGTAGAAAATTACGGGCTATCATTTTTCTGTGGAATGTGTCGCAGCAATTTAGGTACGTAAGAACCAATCCCGTGGGACTCTTGCCCGATTATGACAGAAAGCCATATTCAGCGCAATCAATAACATGCCGGGTAATTATAGGGCATTTCGGGGTGTCTTGGTCTAGTCTGTCGCCTCAAAATACGTCTGATGGAACTCGGGTCTAGTAGGAGGCATTTTAGGATTTTTGAGATAATTTGCGGTTTAAAACTTGTTTCGGACGATTCTAGGGCTAGGAAAACACATGAGGGTGTTCAGAATTTTTAAAGGCGAAAACAAGTGCTTCTGGTGGTTCGTAGGATACTTTTAAGATATCTTGAGTTATGTTTTTTCTTAAAATTTGTTTACGGAGATTTTGGGGTTTGGAGCACATAATTGGAAAATCAGGGTTGATTCGCACTAAAAGTCGACTGTTCGGAGCCAAGATTTCAACGGAACAACATTCCATGCCTCACAGGGAAGATGCTTTACATTGTGCTTCATGTAACTCTCGAATTAGAGATGCCCTGTAGAAAATTCCGGCATATCCTTTTTCTATGGAATGTGTCGCAGCAATTTAGGTGCGTAAGAACCAATCCCGTGGGACTCTTGCCTGTTTTGGACCGAAAGCCATATTCAGCGCAATCAATAACATGAGGGTGTTCAGTATTTTAAAAGGCGAAAATAAGTGCTTCGGGTGGTTCGTAGTATACTCTTAAGATATCAAGAGCAACTTTTTTTCTTAAAATTGGTTTGCGGAGATTCTGGGGTTTGGAACTCATAACTGGGAAATCAGGGATGAGTCACACTAAAGCTCGAGATTCAGGTTGTTCGAAGCCAAGATTTCTACGGAACAACATTCCTTGCCTCACAGGGAAGATGCTTTACATTGTGCTTTGTACAACTCTCGGTTTAGAGATGCCCAGTAGAAAATTCCGGCCTATCCTTTTCTGTGGAATGTGTCGCAGCAATTTAGGTGCGTAAGAATCAATCCCGTAGGACTCTTGCCCAATTCTGACAGAAAGTCATATTCAGCGCAATCAATAACATGCCGTGTAATTATAGGGCAATTCGGGGTGCCTTGGTCTAGTCTGTCGCCTCAAAATACGGCTGATGGAATTCGGGTTTAGTAGGAGCCATTTTAGGATTTTTGAGATAATTTGCGGTTTAAAACTTGTTTCGGACGATTCTAGGGCTAGGAAAACACATGAGGGTGTTCAGTATTTTATAAAGGCTAAAACAAGTGCTTCGGGTGGTTCGTTGGATACTTTTAAGATATCTTGAGTTACATTTTGGGGTTTGGAACACATACCTGGGAAATCAGAGTTGATTCGCACAAAAATTCGAGATTCGGGCTGTTCAAAGCCAAGATTTATACGGAACAACATTCCATGCCTCACAGGGAAGATGCTTTACATTGTGCTTCGTGCAACTCTCGGTTTAGAGATGCCCTATAGAAAATTACGGCCTATCATTTTTCTGTGGAATGTGTCGCAGCAATTTAGGTACGTAAGAACCAATCCCGTGGGACTCTTGCCCGATTATGACAGAAAGCCATATTCAGCGCAATCAATAACATGCCGGGTAGTTATAGGGCATTTTGGTGTGCCTTGGTCTAGTCTGTTGCCTCAAAATACGTCTGATTGAATTCGGGTTTAGTAGGAGGCATTTTAGGATTTTTGAGATAATTTGCGGTTTAAAACTTGTTTCGGGCGATTCTAGGGCTAGGAAAACACAAGAGGGTGATCAGTATTTTTAAAGGCGAAAAAAGTGCTTCTGGTGGTTCGTTGGATACTTTTAAGATATCTTGAGTTACGTTTTTTCTTAAAATTTGTTTACGGAGATTTTGGGGATTGGAACACATAACTGGAAAATCAGGGTTGATTCACACTAAAAGTCGACTGTTCGAAGCCAAGATTTCTACGGAACAACATTCCATGCCTCACAGGGAAGAAGCTTTACATTGTGCTTCGTGCAACTCTCGGTTTAGAGATGCACTCTAGAAGATTCTGGCCTATCCTTTTTTTGTTGAACGTGTCGCAGCAATATTAGGTGCGGAAGAACCAATCCCGTGGGACACTTGCCCGTTTCTATCAAAAAGCCATATTCAGCGCAATTAATAGCATGCCGGGTAATTATAGTGCATTTCGGGGTGCCTTGGTCTAGTCTGTCGCCTCAAAATTCGTCTGATGGATTTCGGGTTTAGTAGGAGGCATTTTTGGATTTTTTGAGATACTTTGCGGCTTAAAACTTTTTTCGGGCGATTCATGGGCTAGGAAAACACATGAGGGTGTTCAGTATTTTTAGAGGCGAAAACAAGTGCTTCGGGTGGTTCGTAGTATACTTTTAAGATATCTTGAGCTATGTTTTTTGTTAAAATTGGTTTATGGAGATTTGGGGTTTGGAACTCATAACTGGAAAATCAGGGTTGATTACACTAAAGTTCGAGGTTCGGGCTGTTCGAAGCCAAGATTTCTACGGAACAACATTCCATGCCTCACAGGGAAGATGCTTTACATTGTGCTTCGGGCAACTCTTGGTTTAGAAATGCCCTCTAGAAGATTCTGGCCTATCCTTTTTTTGTGAAACGTGTCGAAGCAATATTCGGTGCGTCAGAACCAATCTCGTGGGACTCTTGCCCGTTTCTGACAAAAAGCCATATTCAGCGCAATCAATAATATGCCGGGTAATTCTAGGGCATTTCGGGGTGCTTTGGTCTTGTCTGTCGCCTCAAAATTCGTCTGATGGAATTCGGGTTTAGTAGGAGGTATTTTAGGATTTTTTTGAGATATTTAACGGTTTAAAACTTGTTTCGGGCGATTTTGGGGCTAGGAAAAAACACGTTTGGGTGTTCAGTACTTTTAATGGCGAAAACAAGTGCTTCGGGTGGTTCGTAGGATACTTTTAAGATATCTTGAGCTACGTTGTTTCTTAAAATTGGTTTACTGACATTCTGGGGTTAGGAAGTCAGAACTGGGACATCAGGGTTGATTCGCATTAAAATTCGAGGTTTGGGCTGTTCAAAGCCAAGATTTCTAGGGAACAACATTACATGCCTCACAGGGAAGATGCTTTACATTGTGCTTCGTGCAACTCTCGGTTTAGAGATGCCCTGTAGAAAATTCTTGCCTATCCTTTTTCTGTGGAATGTGTCGCAGCGATTTAGGTGCGTAAGAACCAATCCCGTGGGACTCTTGCCCGATTCTGACAGAAAGCCATATTCAGCGCAATCAATAACATGCCGGGGTAATTATATCGCATTTCGGGGTGCCTTGGTCTAGTCTGTCGCCTCAAAATACGTATGATGGAATTCGGGTTTATTAGGAGGCATTTTAGGATTTTTGAGATAATTTGCGGTTTAAAACTTGTTTCGGGCGATTCTAGGGCTCGGAAAACACGTAAGAGTGTTTAGTATGTTTAAAGGCGAAAAAAGTGCTTCGGGTGGTTCATAGGATACTTTTAAGATATCTTGAGCTACGTTTTTTCTTAAAATTTGTTTACAGAGATTTTGGGGTTTCGAACACATAACTGGGAAATAAAGGTTGATTCACACTAAAATTCGAGGTTTGGGTTGTTCGAAGCCTTGATTTCTACGGAATAACATTCCATGCCTTACAGGGAAGATGCTTTACATTATGCTTCGTGCAACTCTTGGTTTAGAGATGCCCTCTAGAAGATTCTGGCCTATCCTTTTTCTGTGGAACGTGTCGCAAAAATATTAGGTGCGGAAGAACCAATCCCGTGGGACACTTGCCCGTTTCTGACAAAAAGCCATATTCAGCGCAATCAATAACATGCCGGGTAATTCTAGGGCATTTCGGGGTGCCTTGGTCTAGTCTGTCGCCTCAAAATTTGTCTGATGGATTTCGGGTTTAGTAGGAGGCATTTTTGGATTTTTTGAGATACTTTGCGGTTTAAAACTTGTTTCGGGCGATTCTAGGGCTAGGAAAACACATGAGGGTGTTCAGTATTTTTAAAGGCGAAAACAAGTGCTTCGGGTGGTTCGTAGTATACTTTTAAGATATCTTGAGCTACGTTTTTTTCTTAAAATTGGTTTACGGAGATTCTGGGGTTTAGAACTCATAACTGGGAAATCAGGGTTGATTCACACTAAAGTTCGAGGTTCGGGTTGTTCGAAGCCAAGATTTCTGCGGATCAACATTTCTTGCCTCACAGGGAAGATGCTTTACGTTGTGCTTCGTGCAACTCTCGGTTTAGAGATGCCCCCTAGAAGATTCTGGCCTATCCTTTTTCTGTGGAACGTGTCGCAGCAGTATTAGGTGCGGAAGAACCAATCCCGTGACACTTGCCCGTTTCTGACAAAAAGCCATATATATTTTTTTTCGAAGAGTAAGTTAGTTCTTCAATTGCAAAGAAAGTACACAGGGTGTAAGCTTATCATCAACTTCCAAAACGGGCATACCCCTTTAAATAGAACCCAAGAAAATCTAGTGAAACGGACCAACCATTGTAAAGCAGCTCAAAGATGCAGATTCATACAATTGATCAACGTCCACCACATGCGCGCAGTGAACCCATCTCCCAAACTAGATCTTTCACGCCACCCAATAGCCAAATTTTAGGTGATAAGATAATGAAAAAAAGTGTACTTGACTTTATCTCCAACAGACCAACCAAAGCAAAAGTGAAAGCTATCTCCAACGGACCAACCAAAGCAAAAGTGAAAGCTATGATCTCATCGTTGAAAGCCACTTGCAATGAAGCCTATGCGGAAACGTCCACCACATGCACTGGCAACCAAACTAGTTCTTTCACGCCACCCAATAGGCAACTTTTAGGAGATAAGATAACGAGAAAATTGTGCTTGACTTTGTCCCCAACAGACCAACCAAAGCAATAGTGAAAAACTGTGATGTCATCGATGAGAGCCACTTGTAATGAAGCCGATGAGGACCTATCACAGTCCATTGAAGAAACCCGGTTTAAGAGTGGACCTCTCCTTATTGACAACTCCAGAAGATCCCTGTTTTGACTTGAGAGACGGACCAGATTGTTTGACAGCTACCTGGCCATCAGATTGAGAAGATAAAATCTCGCTTGCTGGACGCTGAACGTGGCTCGTTGCATGAGCAGAAGCTGTACCATGGAGTTCTGCAACAGTTTGAACGTGGCCTCGAGGCTTATCCAGCTGCTGAATACCTGCTGTAGGCTGAACGCCACCTGTAGCACCATGAACAACGAGAGCAGTGGTTTGCTCTAGTTCATCCGCAGATACAGAAGAATCTCCATCCAGATTTGAAAGACTGAGGAAACGATGGGAAACCTGAATTGGTTTATGTATAGGGCTGGAAAGAGTCTTTGCAGGAGATGTAATGGATTTTCGCCCTTTGACCGTACTCCAACCATTGTCACCCTGCACCACCTCTTGCTGAACATCATCCCCACCAACGTTATCCCCACCGACCAAAGTGGTTGCTGCTGACTGCATCTTCTTTTGAACCCACACCTGTC
Source organism: Cinnamomum chago (assembly GCA_038049695.1). NCBI lineage: Eukaryota > Viridiplantae > Streptophyta > Magnoliopsida > Laurales > Lauraceae > Cinnamomum > Cinnamomum chago. Next base: position 59,341,039 of record CP142462.1, on the reverse strand, counting down.
GTGGCTTATGATGTTCAGGTTCGAATGGGCAGGAATTATCACCATGGTTAAATGTTTTACAGGTTTTCCACGGATTTGGTTTCCAAGCATAATCAACTTTCTGAATGATAGTTTTCTCTTTATACTTCATGCGAAGCTCAGAGGGAAAGGCTGCATCAACATCTACTTCCACGCACACCCTTGCAAAGGCATATCTAGTGCCTGTTGCAGTCGCATGGTCCATACAGATAGGATTGCCAATGACACTAGCGATTTTACTAAGTGTAGAAGATGTTCTAAAACAAAAGTTCAAGTTTGGAAGACGCACCCAGACAGGTATAGTCTCCAGATTATCACGAGACATAGTAATGTCCTCAGTCCACCGACGCAGAATTAATGGACGGCCATGGACAAACCAGGGACCGTCATCAAGAATCTGTTGACCAGAATCAAAAGAATAGAGCTTAAACAGAAAGAATCCATCTGCCATAGAATAACCTCCAAATCTTTCATCCTCCAAGCTTTTGAAAGGCAAGATCGAATTCCAGAGAAAGAAGGGGAGTTGCCAATAAAATAACCCACAAGAGCGTTTCCCCAGTTTTGGACTGCTGCAGATGAGTCTTCCTCACCAAACTCGATATGATGAAGAGGATCTGTAGAAGGTTGACAATGGCGATGGAGATCCCGTGATCGATTTGTGCACGGGTGGAACAACGACGACCAAGTATCAGTCAGTTTGCCTGCGTGCATATTTTTCGGATATGAAGAAGATGCAACTCTGTGCTTGGGATCCTGCATCGTTAGTGGATCAGAGGAATTTTCATCCGCACCGTTTTCTATGGGAGACTCCAATGTTATGCTCGACCTGTAAAAAATGTTGCCGTCGTTCTTCATCGGAAGGGGAGCAGTCCAAAGACAGGATGGAGGCAGCACGATCTTCAGAGGCCTTCTTCTCAATACCAATCCGAACCTCAGCTTCCAGAATCAGATCCCGAGGGACCTCAATCGGAATAGAGGCCTCCTGTTTCTTCCTAATGATCGATTTCAAACAACAGATTTTGGCATTGCGATCTTCACAATAAGTTAACATTAAACGGATCTGATCCATCAATGAAGGTGGGGGGGGGATGAGGGGCGGCCAGAAAAGATGGAGGAACCTCCATCCATGCTGAAAACTCCGTCCAGCAGGAAGATATGGAGATCCCCAGAATCGCCAGAGAGAGAAGAGAGAAAAAAATAAAGGAACTAGGGAGAAAAAATAAAGGAACTAGAGAAAAAAGGCATATTCAGCGCAATCAATAACATGCCGGGTAATTCTAGGGAATTTCGGGGTGCCTTAGTCTAGTCTGTTGCCTCAAAATTCCTCTGATGGATTTCGGGTTTAGTAGGAGGCATTTTTGGATTTTTTGAGATACTTTGCGGTTTAAAACTTGTTTCGGGCGATTCTAGGGCTAGGACAACACATGAGGGTGTTTAGTTTTTTGAAAGGCGAAAACAAGTGCTTCGGGTGGTTCGTAGTATACTTTTAAGATATCTTGAGCTACGTTTTTTCTTAAAATTGGTTTACGGAGATTCTGGGGTTTGGAACTCATAACTGGAAAATCAGGGTTGATTCACACTAAAGCTCGAGGTTCGGGTTGTTCGAAGCCAAGATTTCTACCGAACAACATTCCATGCCTCACAGCGAAGATGCTTTACATTGTGCTTCATGCAACTCTCGGTTTAGAGATGCCCTGTAGTAAATACCGGCCTATCCTTTTTCTGTGGAATGTGTCGCAGCAATTTAGGTGCGTAAGAACCAATCCCGTGGGACTCTTGCCCGTTTCTGACAGAAAGCCATATTCAGCGCAATGAATAACATGCCAGGTAATTATAGGGCATTTCGGGGTGCCTTGGTCTTGTATGTCGCCTCAAAATATGTCTGATGGAATTCGGGTTTAGTAGGAGGCATTTTATGATTTTTTGAGATAATTTGCGGTTTAATTGTTTCGGGCGATTCTAGGGCTAGGAAAATACATGACGGTGTTCAGTATTTTTAAAGGCGAAAACAAGTGCTTCGGGTGGTTCGTAGGATACTTTTAAGAAATCTTGAGCTACGTTTTTTTCTTAAAATTTGTTTACAGAGATTTTAGGGTTTGGAACACATAACTGGAAAATCGGGGCTGATTCACACTAAAATTTGAGGTTTGGGCTGTTCGAAGCAAAGATTTCTACGGAACAACATTCCATGCCTCACAGGGAAGATGCTTTACATTGTGCTTCGTGCAACTCTTGGTTTAGAGATGCCCTCTAGAAGATTCTGGCCTATCATTTTTCTGAGGAACGTGTCGCAGCAATATTAGGTGCGTAAGACCCAATCCCGTGGGAATCTTTCCCGTTTCTGACATAAAGCCATATTCAGCGCAATCAATAACATGCCGGGTAATTCTAGGGCATTTCGGGGTGCCTTGGTCTAGTCTGTCACCTCAAAATCCGTCTGATGGAATTCGGGTCTAGTAGGAGGCATTTTTGGATTTTTTGAGATACTTTGTAGTTTAAAACTTGTTTCGGGCGATTCTGGGGCTAGGAAAACACATGAGGGTGTTTTGTATTTTTAATGGCGAAAAGAAGTGCTTCGGGTGGTTCGTAGGCTACTTTTAAGATATCTTGAGCTACGTTGTTTCTTAAAATTGGTTTACTGACAGTCTGGGGTTAGGAACTCATTATTGGGAAATCAGGGTCGATTCGCACTAAAATTCGAGGTTCGGGCTGTTCAAAGCCAAGATTTCTACATAACAACATTCCATGCCTCTCAGGGAAGATGCTTTACATTGTGCTTCGTGCAACTCTCGGTTTAGAGATGCCCTGTAGCAAATACAGGCCTATCCTTTTTCTGTGGAATGTGTCACAACAATTTAGGTGCGTAAGAACCAATCCCGTGGGACACTTGTCCATTTCGGACAGAAATCCATATTCAGCGCAATCAATAAAATGCCAGGTAATTATAGTGCATTTCGGGGTGCCTTCGTCTTGTCTGTCGCCTCAAAATACGTCTGATGGAATTCGGGTCAAGTAGAAGGCATTTTAGGATTTTTTGAGATAATTTGCGGTTTAGAACTTGTTTTAGACGATTGTAGGGCTAGGTAAACATATGAGGGTGTTCAGTATTTTTAAAGGCGAAAACAAGTGCTTCGAGTGGTTCGTAGTATACTTTTAAGATATCTTGAGCTACGTTTTTTCTTAAAATTGGTTTACGGAGATTCTGGGGTTTGAAACTCATAACTGGGAAATCAGGGTTGATTCACACTAAATCTCGAGGTTCGAGTTGTTCGAAGCCTTGATTTCTATGAAACAACATTCCATTACTCAGAGGGAAGATGCTTTACATTGTGCTTCGTGCAACTCTCGGTTTAGAGATGCCCGCTAGAAGAATCTGGCCTATGCTTTTTATGTGGAACGTGTCGCAGCAATATTAGGTGCGTAAGAACCAATCCCGTGGGACACTTGCCCGTTTCTGACAAAAAGCCATCTTGAGCGCAATCAATAACATGCCGGGTAATTATAGGGCATTTCGGGGTGCCTTGGTCTAGTCTGTCGACTCAAAATTCGTCTGATGGAATTCGGGTTTAGTAGGAGGCATTTTAGGATTTGTTGAGATACTTTGCAGTTTAAAACTTGTTTCGGGCGATTCTAGGGCTAGGAAAACACATAAGGGTGTTCGGTATTTTTAATGGCGAAAACAAGTGCTTCGGGTGGTTCGTAGGATACTTTTAAGATATCTTGAGCTACGTTTTTTCTTAAAATTGGTTTACTGACATTCTGGGGTTAGGAACTCATAACTCAAAATTCAGGGTTGATTCGCACTAAAATTCGAGGTTCGGGCTGTTCAAAGCCAAGATTTCTACGGAACTACATTCCATTCCTCACAGGGAAGATGCTTTACATTGTGCTTCGTACAACTCTCGGCTTAGAGATACCCTGTAGAAAATTCCGGCCTATCCTTTTTCTGTGGAATGTGTCACAGCAATTTAGGTGCGTAAGAACTAATCCCGTGGGACTCTTGCTCGATTCGGACAAAAAGCCATATTCAGCGCAATCAATAACATGCCGGGTAATTATAGGGCATTTCGGGGTGCCTTGGTCTAGTTTGTCGCCTCAAAATACGTCTGATGGAATTCGGGTTTAGTAGGAGGCATTTTAGGATTTTTGAGCTAATTTACGGTTTGAAACTTGTTTCAGGCGATTCTAGGGCTAGGAAAACACATGAGCGTGTTCAGTATTTTTAAAGGCGAAAACAGGTGCTTCTAGTGGTTCGTAAGATACTTTTAAGATATCTTGAATTATGTTTTTTCTTAAAATTGGTTTATAGAGATTTTGGGGTTTGGAACGTATAACTAGAAAATCAGGGTTGATTCACACTAAAAGTCGACTCTTCGAAGCCAAGATTTCTACGGAACAACATTCCATGCCACACAGGGAAGATTCTTCACATTGTGCTTCGTGCAACTCTTGGTTTAGAGATGCCCTCTAGAAGATTCTGGCCTAACCTTTTTCTGTGGAACGTGTCGCAGCAATATTAGGTGCGGAAGAACCAATCCCGTGGGACACTTGGCCATTTCTGACAAAAAGCCATATTCAGCGCAATCAATAACATGCCGGGTAATTCTAGGGAATTTCAGGGTGCCATGGTCTAGTCTATCTCCTCAAAATTCGTCTGATGGATTTCGGGTTTAGTAAGAGGCATTTTTGGATTTTTTGAGATACTTTGTGGTTTAAAACTTGTTTCGGGCGATTCTGGGGCTAGGAAAACACCAGAGGGTGTTCAGTATTTTTAAAGGCGAAAACAAGTGCTTCGGGTGGTTCATAGTATACTTTTAAGATATCTTCAGCGACGTTTTTTCTTAAAATTGGATTACGGAGATTCTGGGGCTTAGAATTCATAACTGGGAAATCAGGGTTGATACACACTAAAGTTCGAGGTTCGGGTTATTCGAAGCCAAGATTTCTACGGAACAACGTTCCACGCCTCACAGGGAAGATGCTTTACATTGTGCTTCGTGCAACTCTCGGTTTAGAGATGCCCTCTAGAAGATTCTGGCTTATCCTTTTTCTCTGGAACGTGTCGCAGCATTATTAGGAGCGGAAGAACCAATCCCGTGAAACACTTGCCCGTTTCTGACAAAAAGCGATATTCAGCGCAATCAATAACACGCCGGGTAATTCTATTGCATTTCGGGGTGCCATGGTCTAGTCTGTCGCCTCAAAATTCGTCTGATGGATTTCGTTAGTAGGAGGCATTTTTGGATTTTTTTGAGATACTTTGCGGTTTAAAAGTTGTTTCGGGCGATTCTGGGGCTAGGAAAACACCTGAGGGTGTTCAGTATTTTTAAAGGCGAAAACAAGTGCTTCGGGTGGTTCGTAGTATACTTTTAAGATATCTTGAGCTACGTTTTTTCTTAAAATTGGTTTACGGAGATTCTGGGGCTTGGAACTCATAACTGGGAAATTAGGGTTGATTCACACTAAAGTTCGAGGTTCGGGTTATTCGAAGCCAAGATTTCTACGGAACAACATTCCACGCCTCACAGGGAAGATGGTTTACATTGTGGTTCGTGCTACTCTCGGTTTAGAGATACCCTCTAGAAGATTCTGGCCTATCATTTTTCTGTGGAACGTGCCGCAGCAATATTAGGTGCGTAATAACCAATCCCGTGACACTCTTGTCCGTTTCTGACAAAAGCCATATTCAGCGCAATCAATAACATGCCGGGTAATTCTAGGGCATTTCGGGGTGCCTTGGTCTAGTCTGTCGCCTCAAAATTCATCTGATTGAATTCGGATTTAGTAGGATGCATTTTTGGATTTTTTGTGATACTTTGCAGTTTAAAACTTGTTTCGGGCGTTTCTGGGGCTACGAAAACACATGAGGGTGTTCAGTATTTTTAATGGCGAAAAGAAGTGCTTCGGTTGGTTCGTAGGATACTTTTAAGATATCCTGAGCTATGTTGTTTCTAAAATTGGTTTACTGACACTCTGGGCTTAGGAACTCATAACAGGGAAATCAGGGTTGATTCGCACTAAAATTCGAGGTTCGGGTTGTTCAAAGCCAAGATTTCTACGGAAGAACATTCCATGCCTTACAGGGAAGATGCTTTACATTGTGCTTTGTGCAACTCTCGGTTTAGAGATGCCCTCTAGAAGATTCCGGCCTATCCTTTTTCTGTAGAATGTGTCGCAGCAATTTAGGGGTGTAAGAACCAATCCCGTGGGACTCTTGCCCGTTTTTGACAGAAAGCCATATTCAGCGCAATCAATAACATGCCGGGTAATTAAAGGGCAATTCGGGGTGCCTTGGTCTTGTCTGTCGCCTCAAAATACGTCTGATGGAATTCGGGTTTAGTAGGAGGCATTTAAGGATTTTTTGAGATAATTTGCAGTTTAAAGCTTGTTTCGGAGGATTCAAGGGCTAGGAAAATACTTGAGGGTGTTCAGTATTTTTAAAGGAGAAAACAAGTGCTTCAGGTGGTTCGTAGGATACTTTTCAGAAATCTTGAGCTACGTTTTTTTTTAAAATTTGTTTATGGAGATTTTAGGATTTGGAAGACATAACTGGAAATTCAGGGTTGATTCGCACTAAAATTCGAGGTTCGGGCTGTTCAAAGCCAGGATTTCTACGGAACAACATTCCATGCCTCACAGGGAAGATGCTTTACATTGTGCTTTATGCAACTCTCGGTTTAGAGATGCCCTCTAGAAGATTCTGGCCTATCCTTTTTCTGTGGAACGTGTCGCAGCAATATTAGGTGCGTAAGAACCAATCCCGTGGGAATCTTTCCCGTTTCTTACAAAAAGCCATATTCAGCGCAATCAATAACATGCCGGGTAATTCTAGGGCATTTCGGGGTGCCTTGGTCTAGTCTGTCGCCTCAAAATCCGTCAGATGGAATTCGTGTTTAGTAGGAGGCATTTTTGGATTTTTTGAGATACATTGTAGTTTAAAACTTGTTTCGGGCGATTCTGGGGCTAGGAAAACACATGAGTGTGTTCTGTATTTTTCATGGCGAAAACAAGTGCTTCGGGTGGTTCGTAAGATAATTTTAAGATATCTTGAGCAACGTTGTTTCTTAAAATTGGTTTACTAACACTCTTGGGTTAGGAACTCATAACTGAGAAATCAGGGTTGATTCGCACTAGAATTCGAGGTTCGGGTAGTTCGAAGGAAAGATTTCTACGGAACAACATTCCATGCCTCACAGGGAAGACACTTTACATTGTACTTCGTGCAACTCTCGGTTTAGAGATGCCCTGGAGTAAATACCAGCGTATCCTTTTTCTGTGGAATGTGTCGCAGCAATTTAGGTGCGTAAGATCCAATCCCGTGGGACTCTTGGCCGTTTCTTATAGAAAGCCATATTCAGTGCAATTAAAAACATGCCAGGTAATTATAGGGCATTTCGGGGTGCCTTGGTCTTGTCTGTCGCCTCAAAATACGTCTGATGGAATTCGGGTTTAGTAGGAGGCATTTTAGGATTTTTTGAGATAATTTGCGGTTTAAAACTTGTTTTGGACGACTCTAGGGCTAGGAAAACACATGAGGGTGTTCGGTATTTTTAAAGGCGAAAACAAATGCTTCTAGTGGTTCGTAGTATACTTTTAAGATATCTTGAGCTACGTTTTTTCTTAAAATTGGTTTACGGAGATTCTGGGGTTTGGAACTCATAACTGTGAAATCAGGGTTGATTCACACTAAAGCTCGAGGTTCGGGTTGTTCGAAGCCAAGATTTCTACCGAACAACATTCCATGCCACATAGGGAAGATGTTTTACATTGTGCTTCGTGCAACTCTTAGTTTAGAGATGCCCACTAGAAGATTCTGGCCTATGCTTTTTATGTGGAACGTGTCGCAGCAATATTAGGTGCGTAAGAACCATTCCCGTGGGACTCTTGCCCGCTTCTGACAAAAACCCATATTCAGCGCAATCAATAACATGCCGGGTAATTATAGGGCATTTCGGGGTGCCTTGGTCTAGTCTGTCGCCTCAAAATACGTCTGATGGAATCCGGGTTTAGTAGGAGGCATTTTAGGATTTTTGAGATAATTTGCTGTTTAAAACTTGTTTCGGGCGATTCTAGGGCTAGGAAAACACATGAGGGTGTTTAGTATTTTTAAAGGCGAAAACAAGTGCTTCGGGTGGTTCGTAGGATACTTTTAAGATATCTTGAGTTACGTTTTTTCTTAAAGTTTGTTTACGGAGATTTTGGGGTTTGGAACACATAACTGGGAAATCAGGGTTGATTCACACTAAAATTCGACTGTTCGAAGCCAAGATTTCTACGGAACAACATTCCATGCTTCACAGGGAAGATGCTTTACATTGTCCTTTGTGCAACTCTCGGTTTAGAGATGCCCTCTAGAAGATTCTGGCCTATCCTTTTTCTGAGCAACGTCTCGCTGCAATATTAGGTGCGGAAGAACCAATCCTGTGGGACACTTGCCCGTTTCTGACAAAAAGCCATATTCAGCGCAATCAATAACATGTCGAGTAATTCTAGGGCATTTCGGGGTGCCTTGGTCTAGTGCTTCGGGTGGTTCGTAGGATACTTTTAAGATATCTTGAGCTACGTTGTTTCTTAAAATTGATTTACTGACACTCTGGGGATAGGAACTCATTACTGGAAATTCAGGGTTGATTCGCACTAAAATTCGAGATTCGGGCAGTTCGAAGCCAAGATTTCTACGGAACAACATTCCATGCCTCACAGGGAAGAAGCTTTACATTGTGCTTCGTGTAACTCTCGGTTTAGAGATGACCTCTAGGAGTTCCGGCCTATCCTTTTTCTGTGGAATGTGACGCAGCAATTTAGGTGCGTAAGAACCAATCCCGTGGGGCTCCTGCCCGTTTCTAACAGAAAGCCATATTCAGCGCAATCAATAACATGCCGGGTAATTATGGGGCATTTCGGGGTGGCTTGGTCTTTTCTGTCGCCTCAAAATACGTCTGATGGAAATCGGGTTCAGTAGGAGGCATTTTATGATTTTTTGAGATAATTTGTTGTTTAAAACGTGTTTCGGGCGATTCTAGGGCTAGGAAAATACATGAGGGTGTTCGGTATTTTTAAAGGCGAAAACAAGTGGTTCGGGTGGTTTGTAGGATACTTTCAAGATATCTTGTGCTACGTTTTTTCTTAAAATTTGTTTACGGAGATTTTAGGGTTTGGAACACATAACTGGAAAATCAGGGATGATTCATACTAAAAGTTGACAGTTCGAAGCCAAGATTTCTATGGAACAACATTCAATGCCTTAAATTTGGCTTACTGACATTCTGGGGTGAGGAACTAATAACTGGGATATCAGGGTTGATTCGCACTAAAATTCGAGGTTCGGGCTGTTCAAAGGCAAGATTTATACGGAACAACATTCCATGCCTCACAGGGAAGATGCTTTACATTGTGCTTCGTGCAACTCTCGGTTTAGAGATGCCCTCTAGAAAATTCTGGCCTATCCTTTTTCTGAGCAACGTGTCGCAACAATATTAGGTGCGTAAGAACCAATCTCATGGGACTCTTGCCCGTTTCGGACAAAAACCCATATTCACTGCAAATAATAACATGCAGGGTAATTCCAGGGTATTTCGGGGTGCCTTGGTCTAGTCTGTCGCCTCAAAATTTGTCTGATGGAATTCGGGTTTAGTAGGAGGCATTTTAGGATTATTTGAGATACTTTTTAGTTTAAAACTTGTTTCGGGCGATTCTGGGGCTAGGAAAACACATGAGGGTGTTCGGTATTTTTAACGGCGAGCACAAGTGCTTCGGGTGGTTCGTAGGATACTTTTAAGATATCATGAGCTACGTTGTTTCTTAAAATTGGTTTACTGACATTCTGGGGTTAGGAACTCATAACTGGGAAATCAATGTTGATTCGCACTAAAATTCGAAGTTCGGGCTGTTCAAAGTCAAGATTTCTACGGAACAACATTCCATGCCTCACAGGGAAGATGCTTTACACTTTGGTTCGTGCAACTCTCGGTTTAGATATGCCCTGTAGAAAATTTCGGCCTATCCTTTTTCTGTGGAATGTGTCGCAGCAATATTAGGTGCGTAAGAACCAATCCCGTGGGACTCTTGCCCGATTCTGACAGAAAGCCATATTCAGTGCAATCAATAACATGCTGGGTAATTATAGCGCATTTCGGGGTGCCTTGGTCTAGTCTGTCGCCTCAAAATACGTCTGATGGAATTCGAGTTTAGTAGGAGGCATTTTAGGATTTTTGAGATAATTTGCTGTTTAAAACTTGTTTCGGGCGATTCTAGGGCTAGGAAAACACATGAGGGTGTTCCGTATTTTCAAAGGCGAAAACAAGTGCTTCCACTCTGTGTACTTTCTTTGCAATTGAAGAACTAACTTACTCTTCAAAAAAAAAAGGTGAAAACAAGTGATTCGGGTGGTTCGTAGGATACTTTTAAGATTTCTTGAGCTACGTTTTTGCTGAAAATTTGTTTACGGAGATTTTGGGGTTTGGAACACATAACTGGGAAATCAAGTTTGATTCACACAAAAATCCGAGGTTTGGACTGTTCGAAGCCAAGATTTCTACGGAACAATATTCCATGCCTCACAAGGAAGATGCTTTACATTGTGCTTCGTGCAACTCTTGGTTTAGAGATGCCCTCTAGAAGATTCTGGACTATCCATTTTCTGTGGATCGTGTCGCAGCAACATTAGGTGCGGAAGAACCAATCCCGTTGGACACTTGCCCGTTTCTAACAAAAAGCCATATTCAGCGCAATCAATAACATGCCTGGTAATTCTAGGGCATTCCAAGGTGCCTTGGTCTAGTTTGTCGCCTCAAAATTTGTCTCATGGATTTCGGGTTTAGTAGGAGGCATTTTTGGATTTTTTTGAGATACTTTTCGGTTTAAAACTTGTTTCGGGCGATTCTAGGGCTAGGAAAACACATGAGGGTGTTCAGTATTTTTAATGGCGAAAACAAGTGCTTCGGGTGGTTCGTAGTATACTTTTAAGATATCTTGAGCTACGTTTTTTCTTAAAATTGGTTTACGGAGATTCTGGGGTTTGGAACTCATAACTGGGAAATCAGGGTTGATTCACACTAAAGTTCGAGGTACGGGTTGTTCGAAGCCAAGATTTCTACGGAACAACTTTCAATGCCTCACAGGGAAGATGCTTTACATTGTGCTTCGTGCAACTCTCGGTTTAGAGATGCCCACTATAAGATTCTGGCCTATCCTTTTTTTGTGGAACGTGTCGCAGCAATAATAGGTGCATCAGAACCAATCCCGTGGGACACTTGCTCGTTTCTGACAAAAAGCCATATTCAGCGCAATAAATAACATGCCGGGTAATTCTAGGGCATTTCGGGGTGCCTTGGTCTAGTCTTTCGCCTCAAAATTCGTCTAATGGAATTCAGGTTTAGTAGGAGGCATTTTAGGATTTTTTGAGATACTTTGCAGTTTAAAACTTGTTTCGGGCGATTCTGGGGCTAGGAAAACACATGAGGGTGATCAGTATTTTTAATGGCGAAAACAAGTGCTTCGGGTGGTTCGTAGGATACTTTTAAGATATCATGAGCTACGTTGTTTCTTAAAATTGGTTTACTGACATTCTGGGGTTAGGAACTCATAACTGGGAAATCATGGTTCATTCGCACCAAAATTCGAGGTTCGGGCTGTTCAAAGTCAAGATTTCTACGGAACAACATTCCATGCCTCACAGGGAAGATGCTTTACACTTTGGTTCGTGCAACTCACGGTTTAGATATGCCCTGTAGAAAATTCCGGCCTATCCTTTTTCTGTGGAATGTGTCGCAGCAATATTTGGTGCGTAAGAACCAATCCCGTGGGACTCTTGCCCGATTCTGACAGAAAGCCATATTCAGTGCAATCAAAAACATGCTGGGTAATTATAGGGCATTTCGGGGTGCCTTGGTCTAGTCTGTCTCCTCAAAATACGTCTGATGGAATTCGGGTTTAGTCGGAGGCATTTTAGAATTTTTGAGATAATTTGCTGTTTAAAACTTGTTTCGAGCGATTCTAGGGCTAGGAAAACACATGAGGGTGATCAGTATTTTTAATGGCGATAACAAGTGCTTCGGGTGGTTCGTAGGATACTTTTAAGATATCATGAGCTACGTTGTTTCTTAAAATTGGTTTACTGACATTCTGGGGTTAGGAACTCATAACTGGGAAATCATGGTTCATTCGCACCAAAATTCGAGGTTCGGGCTGTTCAAAGTCAAGATTTCTACGGAACAACATTCCATGCCTCACAGGGAAGATGCTTTACACTTTGGTTCGTGCAACTCACGGTTTAGATATGCCCTGTAGAAAATTCCGGCCTATCCTTTTTCTGTGGAATGTGTCGCAGCAATATTTGGTGCGTAAGAACCAATCCCGTGGGACTCTTGCCCGATTCTGACAGAAAGCCATATTCAGTGCAATCAAAAACATGCTGGGTAATTATAGGGCATTTCGGGGTGCCTTGGTCTAGTCTGTCTCCTCAAAATACGTCTGATGGAATTCGGGTTTAGTCGGAGGCATTTTAGAATTTTTGAGATAATTTGCTGTTTAAAACTTGTTTCGAGCGATTCTAGGGCTAGGAAAACACATGAGGGTGATCAGTATTTTTAATGGCGATAACAAGTGCTTTGGGTGGTTCGTAGGATACTTTTAAGATATCTTGAGCTACGTTGTTTCTTAAAATTGGTTTACTAACATTCTGGGGTTAGGAACTCATAACTGGGAAATCAGGGTTGATTCGAACTAAAATTTGAGGTTCGGGCTGTTCAAATGCAAGCTTTCTACGGAACAACATTTCATGCCTCACGCGGAAGATGCTTTACATTGTGCTTCGTGCAACTCCCAGTTTAGAAATGCCCTGTAGAAAATTCTGGCCTATCCTTTTTCTGTGGAATGTGTCGCTGCAATTTAGGTGCGTAAGAACCAATCCCGTGGGACTGTTTGCCCGATTCTAACAGAAAGCCATATTCAGCGCAATCAATAACATGCCGGGTAATTATAGGGCATTTCGGGGTGCCTTGGTCTAGTCTGTCGCCTCAAAATACGTCTGATGGAATCCGGGTTTAGTAGGAGGCATTTTCGGATTTTTGAGATAATTTGCTGTTTAAAACTTGTTTCGGGCGATTCTAGGGCTAGGAAAACACATGAGGGTGTTTAGTATTTTTAAAGGCGAAAACAAGTGCTTCGGGTGGTTCGTAGGATACTTTTAAGATATCTTGAGTTACGTTTTTTCTTAAAGTTTGTTTACGGAGATTTTGGGGTTTGGAACACATAACTGGGAAATCAGGGTTGATTCACACTAAAAGTCGACTGTTCGAAGCCAAGATTTCTACGGAACAACATTCCATGCTTCACAGGGAAGATGCTTTACATTGTCCTTCGTGCAACTCTCGGTTTAGAGATGCCCTCTAGAAGATTCTGGCCTATCCTTTTTCTGAGCAACGTCTCGCTGCAATATTAGGTGCGGAAGAACCAATCCTGTGGGACACTTGCCCGTTTCTGACAAAAAGCCATATTCAGCGCAATCAATAACATGCCGAGTAATTCTAGGGCATTTCGGGGTGCCTTGGTCTAGTCTTTCCCCTCAAAATTCGTCTGATGGAATTCGGGTTTAGTAGGAGGCATTTTTGGATTTTTTGAGATACTTTGCAGTTTAAAACTTGTTTCAAGCGATTCTGGGGCTAGGAAAACACATGAGGGTGTTCGGTATTTTTATTGGCGAAAACAAGTGCTTCGGGTGGTTCGTAGGGTACTTTTAAGATATTTTGAGCTACGTTGTTTCTTAAAATTGGTTTACTGACATTCTGGGGTTAGGAACTAATAACTGGGAAATCAGGGTTGATTCGCACTAAAATTCGAGGTTCGGGCTGTTCAAAGGCAAGATTTATACGGAACAACATTCCATGCCTCACAGGGAAGATGCTTTACATTGTACTTCGCGCAACTCTCGGTTTAGAGATGCGTTGTAGAAAATTCCGGCCTATCCTTTTTCTGTAGAATGTGTCGCACCAATATTAGGTGCGTAAGAACCAATCCCGTGGGACTGTTGCCTGATTCTTACAGAAAGCAATATTCTGCGCAATCAATAACATGCCGGGAAATTATAGGGCATTTCGGGGTGCCTTGGGGTAGTTTGTCACCTCAAAATACGTCTGATAGAATTCGGGTTTGGTAGGAGGCATTTTAGGATTTTTGAGATAATTTACGGTTTAAAACTTGTTTCTGCGATTCTTGGGCTAGGAAAACACATGAGGGTTGTTGGAATTTGAGATGCTTTGAGAAAATTAATGAAGTGTTAAGCATGATTATGTGTTGGAATTTTTGGAATTATTGTCAACACATTGTCACAAACATTACAAACAAGACAGAGGCCATGAAGACAGAGGTTTCACGTGCTAGAGCGTGATTTTACAATTTCCAGACAGCAGTCTCCCGTGCTCGAGCGCGTGTAAGTGTGCTTGAGCGCGCCCAGCCAGAACTCATGCAATTTCCAGACAGCAGTCTCGCGTGCTCGAGCACGTGTAGGTGCGCTCGAGCGCGTGGGCTGAGAAGTTTTAGGATCTGAACGACCTTCTCTTTTTTTGATGGTAATCTATGTATGTTTAAGTAAACCTAATCTTATTTAAGAGATGATGAGACTCGTAAAAGCATGTATGGGAAGTATCTCTCCTAGCAATTAAGAGAGGAGATTATCAAGAGATGTATGCTTTTCTTCTCCACATCACCTATTATATTGATCTGAAGTTCAGGACAGAGGAGTTCTTCTCTGGTTTATGCAAGATTAGTCATTCTTAAGAGGAGTTGTTGCAAGGAGATGCTGCTGTGATTCTTCTACAGCAAGTCAAGAAGAAACTTTGCATCAAGAAGATGGCTCTTCATCAGCAGTTCTTTTAGATAAGTGTCTCTCAATTCATAGTTATTAAAATCTGAATGTTTGGGATTGAGAGTAAGAGATTGTAGAAAGGAATTTCTGTAAAGGGTTCTACTCTAATCATTGTAAAGTATCAAGTGGGTGCTTGGTATTGGGGTTTGGTGATCCCGTCTGTTGGTGCAGACGAATTGTAAAGGGAGTTGTTGCTTCCTTGATAGTGGGTGCTATCTGAATCAGGGGTGGGACCTCCTTGAAGTTGAAGCTTCAGAATTAATCAGTGCAATACATTCTAAGACCAGCCTCGGATTGGTGTCCGGGTAGTCGTTGCACCGTGGACGTAGCCTTTGGGTGAACCACGTTAAAATCTTGTGTTCCTGTGGTTGCTTGCTTACTGTTTTATTGCTGTGATTTTTTTTTTGGACTTACTTGATATTGGGATTATAAGTATTGAGACATCACTGATTCACCCCCCCTCTCAGTGATCGTGTGATTCTAACAATTGGTATCAGAGCCGGTTCCTTTGATAAGCATTAACACGCTAAGGGTGATCTTTAGATTAATCACATGGGATCCAATACAGGGAATATGAAGGCACCATTGTTTGATGGTACTAACTATTCCTTCTGGAAGCTAAGGATGCAGGCTTTCATTAAGTCTCTTGGCTATGATGTTTGGGAGGCTGTTAGAGTCGGCTACAATGCTGTTATTACACCCACTGATGCGGCGACAAAGAAGCTAGCAGACAGCGATTCCAAGGCACAAAACGCTCTCTTCAGCGGCCTTGTTGACAGCGAGCTAGTCAAAGTTATGATGTGCAAGACGGCCAAAGAGATATGGGACAAACTGCAGAGTATACATGAGGGTGATGAGAAGATCAAGGAAGCAAAACTTCAGACTCATCGCTCTCAATTTGAATCTCTTCACATGGAGGAAGATGAGAACATTGATACTTACATGCTGCGAGTCAATGAAGTGACTAACTCCATCCGTGGGCTGGGCGAGGAGATCAAGGAGCCAGTTATTGTCAAAAAGGTACTTAGATCTCTTCAGCCTCGGTTTGACTCCAAAGTATCTGCAATAAAAGAAGCAAAAGACCTGAATGCTTTCTCCATGGACGAGCTTCATGGTTCGTTGACTGCCTATGAGATGCGCATAGGCAAGACATCTTCATCTGACAGAGAGACGGTCTTCAAGGTAATAAAGAAGGTAAAGGATGCTGATCTAGGTGATGATTCTGATGATGAGCTTGAAGTTCAATTCGTCAGAAGATTGAAGAAAGGCAGCAACGGAAAGTACAAGGGAAAGTTACCTTTCAAGTGCTTCAATTGTGGCGGTGTTGGACACTTTGCTGCGAAGTGTCCGTTCAAGGACAATGATGAAGAAGACTCTTTTGCTGATAAGAGTCAGAGAAAGCAGAGGTTCAACAAAACAGGAAAGAATAAAAGCTTCATTAGCCATTACACCAACGAAGTGTCTGAAAGTTCAGACGATGACGATTCAGCTGAGTCGAACGAAGCACTCTTCATGGCCACTGTTGAAGAGGAGGAAGAGCTGGAGTTTGATGATGATGAGGCTGAGGTCAACCTCGAAGAAGAACTTATTGTGGCACTTAAGGAGTTAAGTTTGGAGCGAAAAACAAGTAAGAAAAATCTGAAACTCCTCCATGATGCTGAAAGTTCTGTAATTTCTTTAAAAACTGAAGTTGAAGAGTTTAAAAGAACCATTGAAGTTCTAGAAAACCAAGTCAGTGCTAAAACTGAGGAGGTTGTAAAACTTGAGAACGAAATCCTTAGAGCAAGGGCTGAGAACATAGAAACAAATCAAAGGCTCAAAGAACTCAAAGCGATCAATGGATCAAGGAAATTAACTGAATTGCTGAAGATTCAAAGATCTGCCAACATCAAGTTTGGTATAGGTTTTGATGCCGGGGAAACTTCTAGAGCCGCACCCTCTAAACAAATTACTGCACCACCCAAGTTTGTGAAGCAAACAGCTACACCTGCTAAGGTTGTGAAGCCCACCGTCCAGCCTAGGAAAGAGTTCATTCATGTGAGGAAGGTAATGAAGTCTAACCAACCACAAAGAAGATTCAGATTTTATGGTTACCGTTATCATTGTAATGAGTTTGGCCATAAAATTGCTGAATGTAAACTTCGTGCTAAACCTAGTAGGATTGTAACTAGGAACCCTTTCTCAGTCCTAAATAGCCAAAACATTGAGTGCCATAAGTGTTATAATTTTGGTCACTTGGCTAGGGACTGTAGGTTGCATATTGCTAATCAATTTCAGATTGAAAAGGAGCACAAACCTGTCAAGGTTTGGAGAATAAAGAAAACTGCTGCAAAAGTCAAGGAATCCCTCATTGTGCAAACTGCTTTCAATGCTCAAAAGAAGGCTACACCATGGATCCTTGACAGTGGTTGTTCAAGTCATATGACCAGTGACAAAGCCAAGTTCACAAAGCTACAACAGTTTGAGGGTGGCTCTGTAAAATTCGGCAACAACGACGGCGCCAAAATCTGTGGCAAAGGCGCTGTTCAGCTGAAAGAAGGCAAGATCAGTTCTGAAGAAGTGTTGTACGTGTCTGGACTTAGACACAACCTCCTAAGTGTAAGTCAGATCTGTGACAAAGGACATGAGGTAATCTTCAAGAAGAATGGGTTTGCAATCAAGAAGTGCAGCAATGGCAAAACACTAGCTACATGGTCAAGAACAACAGGTAATCTCTACACCTTGTCTGATGAGTCGGAGAAAACTTGCTTGATGAGCCAAGCGGAAGAGAGCTGGTTATGGCACAAGCGTTTGGGTCATATCAACTTCAACAGCATGTTCAAGTTATGTTCTACAAAAGCAGTTAGAGGAATTCCAGAAATTAGCAAGCCCTTTAACACAATTTGTGACTCATGTCAAAAGGGTAAGCAAACTCGAGTTGTGTTCAAAACAAAGGAGCATTACTCAAGCAAACCCCTGGAGCTTGTCCACACAGATCTATGTGGACCAATGAGGACTCAAAGCACCAACGGAGATAAGTATTTCATGTTATGCTTTGATGACTATACTAGAATGACATGGATTTTATTTTTAAAACATAAACATCAAGCACTTGATCGCTTCAAAGTGTTTAAAGCACAGGTTGAAAACATGCTAGGGAAGAAGATCAAGACGTTAAGGTCTGACCGTGGAGGCGAATTCACATCTGAAGAATTCACCAAGTTCTGCGAGAATCATGGTATTCAACAACAGTACTCAGCTCCTAGAACTCCACAGCAGAATGGAGTCGTTGAACGCAAGAACCGCACCGTGCAGGAAATGGCACGCACTATGCTGGTTGAGAGCAAACTGGCTGACATATATTGGAAGGAAGCAGTCCATACAGCTGTGTATATACAAAATCGCTGCATGATCAGGCGATTTGGAGACAAGACGCCATACGAGCTATGTTTTGGATGGGCAGCTTGAGTCAAGCACTTCAAGATATTCGGCAGCAAGTGCTTCATCAAGCGACTTGAACAAAATCCGGGAAAATTTGAAGAAAGGGCTGATGAAGGTATATTTCTGGGTTACTCCTCCACTAGCAAGGCATATAGGTGTCTTAACAAAAGGACCAGAAAAATATAGAGAGTATTGATATTCGAGTAGATGAAAATTATGAACCAATGAATGTTACTCATAATGACAGTCCAGTTTATGAGGACTTGAGCGAGATCGATGATGAAATGGCTGAACCTAATGATTCTGAGAAATCAAAGGAGGACTCAGAAAATGCTATCCTAGAAAGCACAACACTTGGGTTGAAGAACACCCTAAGGACCAAATAATTGGAAATCCTAAGGCTGGTGTTCAAACTAGACATAGTGTGGCGAACATTTTTTCACTAGTATCAATGATCGAACCCAAGACAGTGGCTGAAGCAAGTCTTGATGAAAATTGGTTAAAGGCTATGCATGAGGAGTTAGAGCAAATAGAGAAGAACTCCACTTGGGACTTAGTCCCTAGACCTGTTGATAAGAATGTCATAGGTACTAAATGGGTCTTTAGAAATAAGCTGAATGAAGATGGGCAAGTTGTGAGAAACAAAGCAAGGTTAGTTTGTAAAGGCTATGCTCAAATTGAAGGCATAGATTTTGAAGAGACTTTTGCACCGGTGGCTTGTCTGGAAGCTATTCGAATGTTTCTTGCATTGGCTGCATACAAAGAGTTCAATGTTTTTCAAATGGATGTGAAGTCGGCTTTCTTGAATGGGCTACTTGAGGAAGAGGTTTACATTGAACAACCGGATGGTTTTCTCATCAGCAATAGTTCAGACCTGGTGTGCAAGTTGAACAAGGCTCTTTATGGACTTAAACAGGCACCGAGGGCCTGGTATGCAAGGCTGGACAACTATCTTCGCAAAATTGGTTTCAGCAAAGGACTGGTTGATAGCAATCTCTATGTCAAAGCAGAACAAGGTAACCAACTAGTTGTCATAGTTTATGTCGATGACATAATCTTTGGCGGTAATGACGAGGAATTGTGCAGAAATTTTGCTGAAGAGATGAAGAATGAATTTGAGATGTCAATGCTTGGAGAGCTGAGGTTCTTCTTGGTCTGCAAGTACAACAGCTGAAGCATGGTATCTTCATATCTCAAGTGAAATGCATCAAGGAAATGCTGAAGCGTTTCACTATGGAGGACAGCAAACCAGTAAGCACACCTATGTCTACGAACACAAAGCTAAGCAAAGATGATAAATCTCCATCAATTGATCACTCAACTTATCGATCAATGGTAGGAAGTTTGCTTTATTTGACGGCTACAAGACCGGACATTCTACAGGCCGTGTGTATGGTGGCGAGATTTCAGGCATCACCAACGGAGGCACACCTTACAGCTGTAAAGAGGATATTTCGATATCTTAAGGGTACTATGGAACTGGGTATATGGTATCCCAAAAGTAAATCCTTCATTCTTGTTGCATATTCTGACGCCGATTGGGCAGGATGTGTAGATGACCGCAAAAGCACAAGCGGAGGTGCATTCTTCCTCGGTGAAAACCTGGTGGCTTGGCACAGTAAAAAGCAGGATTCGGTATCTCTTTCAACAGCGGAAGCAGAGTACATAGCAGCAGCAACTTGTTGTACCGAAGTCCTGTGGATGCGTCAAATGCTGTCAGATCTTGGTGTTCATACAAAAGATCCTACGCCAATCTTATGCGACAACACAAGTTCTATTCATATCTCCAAGAACCCTGTCTAGCACTCCCGCACAAAGCACGTTGCCATACGCTATCACTTTCTCAAAGAAAAGGTTGCTGGCGGTGAGGTAAAATTGGAATATGTTCCAACCATTGAACAAGTGGCTGATATCTTCACAAAGCCTCTACCAAAGGAAGTCTTCGAGTATCTTCGTAAGAAATTGGGAGTTACTCACTCTCCCAAGAATTAGAAGACCTTCTAGCAAGGGGGAACAAATTCTGATATTTTTTTGCTCCTTTAAATAGTCCCTTTGGATTTGTTGTCAAAGGGGGCGAGCATGTACACATGCTGGTTCGCATGAAGACAGGGGGAGACTGTGATTATGGTATGGATTATTGAAGAAAGGTCTGTTGTGAAGACACTTCAGAAGCAGAAACTTGCTTGCAAGCGTTGTGAAGGTCGGCATGTTCCAAGTGTTGCCAACAATTCCAAAGGGGGAGATTGTTGGAATTTGAGATGCTTTGAGAAAATGGATGAAGTGTTAAGCATGATTATGTGTTGGAATTATTGGAATTATTGTCAACACATTGTCACAAACATTGCAAACAAGACAGAGGCCATGAAGACAGAGGTTTCACGTGCTAGAGCGCGATTTTAAAATTTCCAGACAGCAGTCTCGCGTGCTCGAGCGCGTGTAAGTGTGCTTGAGCGCGCCCAGCCAGAACTCATGCAATTTCCAGACAGCAGTCTCGCGCGCTCGAGCACGTGTAGGTGCGCTCGAGCGCGTGGGCAAAGAATTTTTAGGATCTGAACGACCTTCTCTTTTTTTTATGGTAATCTATGTTTAAGTAAACCTAATCTTATTTAAGAGATGATGAGACTCGTAAAAGCATGTATGGGAAGTATCTCTCCTAGCAATTAAGAGAGGAGATTATCAAGAGAGGTATGCTTTTCTTCTCCACAGCACCTATTATATTGATCTGAAGTTCAGGACAGAGGATTTCTTCTCTCGTTTACGCAAGATTAGTCATTCTTAAGAGGAGTTGTTGCAAGGAGATGCTGCTGTGATTCTTCTACAGCAAGTCAAGAAGAAACTTTGCATCAAGAAGATGGCTCTTCATCAGCAGTTCTTTTAGATAAGTGTCTCTCAATTCATAGTTATTAAAATCTGAATGTATGGGATTGAGAGTAAGAGATTGTAGAAAGGAATTTCTGTAAAGGGTTCTACTCTAATCATTGTAAAGTATTAAGTGGGTGCTTGGTATTGGGGTTTGGTGATCCCGTCTGTTGGTGCAGACGAATTGTAAAGGGAGTTGTTGCTTCCTTGATAGTGGGTGCTATCTGAATCAGGGGTGGGTGCTCCTTGAAGTTGAAGCTTCAGAATTAATCAGTGCAATACATTCTAAGACCAGCCTCGGATTGGTGTTCGGGTAGTCGTTCCACCGTGGACGTAGCCTTTGGGTGAACCACGTTAAAATCTTGTGTTCCTGTGGTTGCTTGCTTACTGTTTTATTGCTGTGATTTTTTTTTGGACTTACTTGATATTGGGATTATAAGTATTGAGACATCACTGATTCCCCCCCCCCCTCTCAGTGATCGTGTGATTCTAACAAGGGTGTTCAATATTTTAAAGGCGAAAACAAGTGCTTCCACTCTATGTACTTTCTTTGCAATTGAAGAACTAACTTACTCTTCAAACAAAAAAAAAGGCGAAAACAAGTGCTTCAGGTGGTTCGTAGGATACTTTTAAGATATCATGAGCTACGTTTTTTTCTTAAAATTTGTGTACGGAGATTTTGGGGTTTAGACCACATAACTGGGAAATTAGGTTTGATTCACACAAAAATTCGAGGTTTGGACTGTTCGAAGCCAAGATTTCTACGGAACAACATTCCATGCCTCACAGGGAAGATGCTTTACATTGTGCTTCGTGCAACTCTTGGTTTAGAGATGCCCTCTAGAAGATTCTGGCCTATCCTTTTTCTGTGGAACGTGTCGCAGCAATATTAGGTGCGGAAGAACCAATCCCGTGGGACACTTGCCCGTTTCTGACAAAAAGCCATATTCAGCGCAATCAATAACATGCCGGGTAATTCTAGGGCATTTCGGGGTGCCTTGGTCTAGTCTATCGCCTAAAACTTCTTCTGATAGATTTCGGGTTTAGTAGGAGGCATTTTTGGGTTTTTTGAGATACTTTGCTATTTAAAACATTTTTCGGGCGATTCTATTGCTAGGAAAATACATGAGGGTGTTCGGTATTTTTAAAGGCGAAAACAAGTGCTTCGGGTGGTTCGTAGTATACTTTTAAGATATCTTGAGCTACCTTTTTTCTTAAAATTGGTTTACAGAGATTCTGGACTTTGGAACTCATAACTAGGAAATCAGGTTTGATTCACACTAAAGTTCGAGGTTCGGGTTGTTTTAAGCCAAGATTTCTACGGAACAACATTCCATGCCTCACAGGGAAGATGCTTTACATTGTGCTTCGTCCAACTCTCGGTTTAGAGATGCCCTCTAGAAGATTCTGGCCAATCATTGTTTTGAGCAACGTGTCGCAGCAATATTAGGTGTGTAAGAACCAATCTCGTGGGACTCTTGCCCGTTTCTGAAAAAAAGCCATATTCAGCGCAATCAATAACATGCTGGGTAATTCTAGGGCATTTCGGGGTGCCTTGGTCTAATCTGTCGCCTCAAAATTCATCTGATGGAATTCAGGTTTAGTAGGAGGCATTTTAGGATTTTTTGAGATACTTTTTTAGTTTAAAACTTGTTTCGGGCGATTCTGGGGCTAGGAAAACACATAAGGGTGTTCGGTATTTTTAATGGCGAACATAAGTGCTTCGGGTGGTTCGTAGGATACTTTTAAGATATCTTGAGCTACGTTGTTTGTTAAAATTGGTTTACTGACATTCTGGGGTTAGGAACTCATAACTGGGAAATCAGGGTTGATTCGCCCTAAAATTCGAGGTTCGGGCTGTTCAAAGCCAAGATTTCCACGGAACAACATTCCATGCCTCACAGGGAAGATGCTTTACACTTTGCTTCGTGCAACTCTCGGTTTAGATATGCCCAGTAGAAAATTCCGGCCTATCCTTTTTCTGTGGAATGTGTCGCAGCAATATTAGGTGCGTAAGAACCAATCCCGTGGGACTCTTGCCCGATTCTGACAGAAAGCCATATTCAATGCAATCAATAACATGCTGGGTAATTATAGGGCATTTCGGGGTGCCGTGGTCTAGTCTGTCGCCTCAAAATACGTCGGATGGAATTCGGGTTTAGTAAGAGGCATTTTAGGATTTTTGAGATAATTTGCTGTTTAAAACTTGTTTCGGGCGATTCTAGGGCTAAGAAAACACATGAGGGTGTTCAGTATTTTTAAAGGCGAAAACAAGTCCTTCCACTCTGTGTACTTTCTTTGCAATTGAAGAACTAACTTCCTCGTCAAAAAAAAAAAAAGGAGAACACAAGTGCTTCGGGTTGTTCGTAGGATACATTTAAGATATCTTGAGCTGCGTTTTTTTCTTAAAATCTGTTTACGGAGATTTTGGGGTTTGGATCACATAACTGGGAAATCAGGTTTGATTCACACAAAAATTCGAGGTTTGGACTGTTTGAAGCCAAGATTTCTACGGAACAACAATCCATGCCTCATAGGGAAGGTGCTTTACATTGTGCTTCGTGCAACTCTTGGTTTAGAGATGCCCTCTAGAAGATTCTGGCCAATCCTTTTTCTGGGGAACATGTCGCAACAATATTAGGTGCGGAAGAACCAATTCCGTGGGACACTTGCCCGTTTCTGACAAAAAGCCATATTCAACGCAATCAAAAACATGCCGGGTAATTCTAGGGCATTTCGGGGTGCCTTGGTCTAGTCTGTCGCCTCAAAATTTGTCTCATGGATTTTGGGTTTAGTAGGAGGCATTTTTGGATTTTTTGAGATACTTTGCGGTTTAAAAATTTTTGCGGACGATTCTAGTGCTAGGAAAACACATGAGGGTGTTCGGTTTTTTTAAAGGCGAAAACAAGCGCTTCAGGTTGTTCGTAGTATACTTTTAAGATATCTTGAGCTACCTTTTTTCTTCGAATTGGTTTACAGAAATTCTGCGGTTTGGAACTCATAACTAGGAAATCAGGTTTGATTCACGCTAAAGTTCGAGGTTCGGGTTGTTCGAAGCCAAGATTTCTACGGAATAACATTAAATGCCTCACAGGGAAGATGCTTTACATTGTGCTTCGTGCAACTCTCGGTTTAGAGATGCCCTCTAGAAAATTCTGGCCTATCCTTTTTCTGAGCAACGTGTCGCAGCAATATTAGGTGCGTAAGAACCAATCTCGTGGGACTCTTGCCCGTTTCTGACAAAAACCCGTATTCAGCGCAATCAATAACATGCAGGGTAATTCCAGGGCATTTCGGGGTGCCTTGGTCTAGTCTGTCGCTTCAAAATTCGTCTGATGGAATTCGGGTTTAGTAAGAGGCATTTTAGGATTTTTTTTTTAGATACTTTGTAGTTTAAAACTTGTTTCGGTTGATTCTGGGGCTAGGAAAACACATGAGGGTGTTCTGTATTTTTAATGGCGAAAACAAGTGCTTCGGGTGGTTCGTATGATACTTTTAAGATATCTTGAGCTACGTTGTTTCTTAAAATCGGTTTACTGACATTCTGGGGTTAGGAACTCAAAACTGGGAAATCAGGGTTGATTCACACTAAAATTCGAGGTTCGGGCTGTTCAAAGCCAAGATTTCTACGGAACAACATTCCATGCCTCACAGGGAAGATGCTTTACACTTTGCTTCGTGCAACTCTCGGTTTAGAGATGCCCTGTAGAAAATTCCGGCCTATCCTTTTTCTATGGAATTGTCGCAGCAATATTAGGAGCGTAAGACCCAATCCCATGGGACTCTTGCCCGATTATGACAGAAAGCCATATTTAGTGCCATCAACAACATGCCGGGTAATTATACGGCATTTCGGGGTGCCTTGGTCTAGTCTGTCGCCGCAAAATACGTCTGTTCGAATTCGGGTTTAGTAGGAGGCATTTTAGGATTTTTGAGATAATTTGCAGTTTAAAACTTGTTTCGGGCGATTCTAGGGATAGGAAAACACATGAGGGTGCTCAGTATTTTTAAAGGCGAAAACAAGTGCTTCGGGTGGTTCGTAGGATACTTTTAAGATATCTTGAGTTACGTTTTATCTTAAAATTTGTTTACGGTGATTTTGGGGTTTGGAACACTGGAACAACATTCCATGCCTCACAGGGAAGATGCTTTATATTGTGCTTCGTGCAACTCTCGGTTTAGAGATGCCCTCTAGAAGATTCTGGCCTATCCTTTTTCTGTGGAACGTATCCCTGCAATATTAGGTGCGTAAGAACCAATCCCGTGAGACTCTTGCCCGTTTCGGACAAAAAACCATATTCAGCGCAATCAATAACATGCCGGATAATTCTAGGGCATTTCGGGGTGCCTTGGTCTAGTCTGTCGACTCAAAATTCGTCTGATGGAATTCGGGTTTAGTAGGAGGCATTTTAGGATTTTTTGAGATACTTTGCAGTTTAAAACTTGTTTCGGGCGATTCTGGGGCTAGGAAAACACATGAGGGTGTTCGGTATTTTTAATGGCGGAAACAAGTGCTTCGGGAGGTTCGTATGATACTTTTAAGATCTCTTGAGCTATGTTGTTTCTTCAAATTGGTTTACTGACTTTTTGGGGTTAGGAACTCATAACTGGGAAATCAGGGTTGATTCGCACTAAAATTCGAGGTTCGGGCTGTTCAAAGGCAAGATTTATACGAAACAACTTTCCATGCCTCACAGGGAAGATGCTTAAATTGTGCTTCGTGCAACTCTCGGTTTAGAGATATTAGGTGCGTAAGAACCAATCCCGTGGGACTGTTGCCCGATTCTGACAGAAAGCAATATTCAGCGCAATCAATAACATGCCGGGTAATTATAGGGCATTTCGGGGTGCCTTGGTGTAGTCTCTCGCCTCAAAATATGTCTGATAGAATTCGGGTTTAGTATGAGGCATTTTAGGATTTTTGAGATAATTTACGGTTTAAAACTTGTTTCGGGCGATTCTAGGGCTAGGAAAACACATGAGGGTGTTCAGTATTTTTAAAGGCGAAAACAAGTGCTTCGGGTGGTTCGTAGGATACTTTTAAGATATCTTGAGCTACGTTTTTTCTTAAAATTTGTTTACGGAGATTTTGGTGTTTGGAACAGATAACTGGGAAATCTGGTTTGATTCACACAAAAATTCGAGGTTTGGACTGTTCGAAGCCAAGATTTCTACGGAACAACATTCCAGGCCTCACAGGGAAGATGCTTTACATTGTGCTTCGTGCAACTCTCGGTTAAGAGATGCCCTCTAGAAGATTCTGGCCTATCCGTTTTCTGTGGAACGTGTCGCTGCAATATTAGGTGCGGAAGCACCAATCCGGTGGGACACTTGCTCGTTTCTGACAAAAAGCCATATTCAGCGCAATCAATAACATGCCGGGTAATTCTAGGGCATTTCAAGGTGCCTTGGTCTAGTTTGTCGCCTCAAAATTTGTCTGATGGATTTCGGGTTTTGTAGGAGGCATTTTTGGATTTTTTTTCAGATTCTTTGCGGTTTAAAACTTGTTTCGGGCGATTCTATGGCTAGGAAAACACATGAAGGTGTTCAGTGTTTTTAAAGGCGAAAACAAGTGCTTCGGGTGGTTCGTAGTATACTTTTAAGATAGCTTGAGCTACGTTTTTTCTTAAAATTGGTTTAAGGAGATTCTGGGGTTTGGAACTCATAACTGGGAAATCAGGGTTGATTCACACTAAAGTTCGAGGTTCGGGTTGTTCGAAGCCAAGATTTCTACGGAACAACATTCCATTCCTCCCAGGGAAGATGCTTTACATTGTGCTTCGTGCAGCTCTCGGTTTAGAGATGCCCACTATAAGATTCTGGCCTATCCTTTTTTTGTGGAACGTGTCGCAGCAATATTAGGTGCGTAAGAACCAATCCCGTGGGACTCTTGCCCGTTTCTGACAAAAATCCATATTCAGTGCAATCAATAAGATGCCGGGTAATTCTAGGGCATTTCGGGGTGCCTTGGTCTATTATGTCGCCTCAAAATTCGTCTGATGGAATTCGGGTTTAGTAGGAGGCATTTAAGGATTTTTTGAGATACTTTGCAGTTTAAAACTTGTTTCGGGCGATTCTGGGGCTAGGAAAACACATGAGGGTGTTCTGTATTTTTAATGGCGAAAACAAGTGCTTCGGGTGGTTCGTAGGATACTTTTATGATATCTTGAGCTACGTTGTTTCTTAAAATTGGTTTACTGACATTCTGGGGTTAGGAACTCATAACTGGGAAATCAGGGTTGATTCGTACTAAAATTCGACTGTTCGAAGCCAAGATTTCTACGGAACAACATTCCATGCTTCACAGGGAAGATGCTTTACATTGTCCTTCGTGCAACTCTCGGTTTAGAGATGCCCTCTAGAAGATTCTGGCCTATCCTTTTTCTGTGGAACGTGTCGCAGCAATATTAGGTGCGGAAGAACCAATCCCATGGGACACTTGCCCGTTTCTGACAAAAAGCCATATTCAGCGCAATCAATAATATGCCGGGTAATTCTAGCGCATTTTGGGGTGCCTTGGTTTAGTCTGTCGCCTCAGAATTCGTCTGATGGATTTCGGGTTTAGTAGGAGGCATTTTTGGATTTTTTGAGATACTTTGCGGTTTAAAACTTGTTTCGGGCGATTCTAGGTCTAGGAAAACACATGAGGGTGTTCAGTATTTTTAAAGGCGAAAATTAGTGCTTCGGGTGGTTCGTAGTATACTTTTAAGATATCTTGAGCTACGTTTTTTCTTAAATTTGGTTTACGGAGATTCTGGGGTTTCGAACTCATAATTGGGAAATCAGGGTTGATTCACACTAAAGGTCGAGGTTTGGGTTGTTCGTAGCCAAGATTTCTAAGGAACAACATTCCATGCCTCACGGGGAAGATGCTTTTTTTTTAAGAGTAAGTTAGTTCTTCATTTTCTAAGAAAAGAATTTACAGAAAAGAAGGCCGATCACAGTTAGACTTCGGCACCTCCAAATGGGGCATACCCCATAAATCTAACCATACATAAACCACTATTGCACCAAAAGTCCAAAAAAAAAATAACTACAATGGCCCACATTCTAGGCGGTTAACAAGATAAAAAACCTACTCTCTAATAGAGTGATATAGAGTCTCAATGCTACCAAAAGTCATTTGAAGGTTGCCAGCATTCCTACTAATGAGTTGACTGAACCTCAAAGTCTTGGGATGTACCAATGAATAGTGCACCTACTGGAAAGTATTTAAAAAAGCATGAAGACATCTTGCTGGGAACCGCTCCACCTAACTAGATTGGGTTGGATCTTGTAAAATGCGCTGAAGGGAGAGTTCAGATTCAATAGTGATAAAGTGTCCATGAGTGGGCATCATCTGAAGAAGCTGGAATACACTTTCGTAGTAATGAAGTCTCTGTACAATGCGCCCATACTGCGGTTTATGAATATCAGCCCACATAATTCCAATTAAAACTTGCTTAATTGACTATTGACAATCTCCATCCGCTACACCTCTTTGGAACCAATGGAACATGATTCGCCGGAAGGGAAGGAGGAACATTCCAATGTGCTTGGATGGTGATAGGTAAATTGATTCCAAGGTAAAGAATTCTGGTTGTCACCACTCTACATATATGCTGCAGAACCGCCACTCTTGAATTTGACTTCCGTTTGAAAATCCTACCATTTCTCTCAGCCTAAATATTCCACACAAATGCATTGAAGAGAGCTTTACCAAGGGCTAAGCTCCTTCCCCTTGATGCTCTAGCCGAGAAGTGATTGATTCTACCATGTCAAACACAGAATCACAAGGAACAACCACCAAGTTCAACCGATGAAGGATGGAATTCCATATTTCATGAGAAAAAGGGCAGTGCACCATAAGATGAGAAGCAGTTTCCCACGTGCAATCACAAAGCACACAACATGAATCACAGTCAACATGTCTCTGAAGAAGAAAATCCTTGGTTTTGAGTCTTCCTCGTAAGAGCATCGACGCACAGACTGAATGCTTTTTTATGCAACCTTTGAACCAAATTGAAGAAGGCCATTGTAGGTGCTGGTTAGGGAGGTTGCAAATTAATTTATAAGTGGATTTGAGAGAAAAGTTCCCCTGGTCCTCAAGAGTCCAAACAATCTCATCATCAAAAAGACCACATGGATTTATCTCAGAAGGGACAGACTGAAAAATATCCATCAGTTGATTTGATGTTGGGGAAGGAAAAATCCAGCCTTCATTTTGAATAAATTCACTAACCTTCAGTTCTTGCCCATACCCAAATCATAGATTGCTCTATCTCCATAGCAGTCTTTTAACCGACCACCATTAAGCCAAGGATCCGTCCAAAATTTTGTTAAATGGTCATTCCCAATGTGAAACTTAATATACGGCAATGCAATGGATCTAAGAGATAACATACCTTTCCATCCCCACGAAGCAGCTGTAGGGATGGGTGCATCCCAGATGGAGCACTTCTGAAGATATCTTGCCTGAAACCATATATTCCAGCAGGTTCTTTTTTTGGTGACTACATTCCACACTTGCCTTAATAATGCAGCTTTAGCAACTCCATAGATAGATCGAATACCAAGCCCTCCCAACTCAATCGGTTGGCATATGGAGTCCCAAGCAATAGGATGAATATAATTCCTTGACCAGCAGTTCCAGAAGAAATCCCTGAGCTGAAGATCTAAAGCATGCAAAGTAGCTTGAGGAAGAAGGAAAGCAGTCGCCCAAAAAAGATGGAATGAAGACAATGTGGATTTAATGAGTTCCAGTCTTCCAGCATAAGACAAGACCTTGGCTTTCCATCCAGACAGCTGTTGCTGAACTTTGGCTAGAAGAGCTTGACAATCATTGAAATTAAGCTTTTTTTATGACAAAGGGATTCCCAAATATCTAATTGGAAACTTTGCCTATGGGATACTCAGTAGAGAAGAGATTGTATATTGTGTGTCCTCTATACAATTTGCAAACAGAATAGCACTCTTTTGCCAGTTTACCCCAAGCCCAGTAAATTCCTTAAAATGATTAAGTTAAAGTCTAAGACTTGCTGCTGCTATTTCAGAAGCCTTACTAAACACAATCAAGTCATCTGCAAACATTAAATGAGAAATGGTGACATCCCGTTTCACAAACGGTGAAGGAATCATATTAGAAGCCGCATATTGGGTCATCATTAGTGAGAAGAACTCCATGACAACAGCAAATAGAAAAGGTGATAACGGGCAACATTGCCTCAAACCTCGAGTCCCCTGAAAGAAACCCTCTGCACTACCATTAACCAGCACTGAAAATTTTGTCCCTGAGACACATTCCATAATGAGCTTGATAATATGATCCGGGAATTTTAAGCAATTCAGTGCAGCCTGCAAGAAATCCCACCTGACGCTATCATAAGCTTTTGCCAGATCAAGCTTGACACACATGCGAGAACTCCCATGGGGTCTATGAAAATTATGAATAAGATCTTGTGCAAGGAGAATATTATCAGTGATATTTCTGCTAGGAACGAAAGCTGATTGCATTGGACCCACAATCTTTGCTATTACTATTGTAAGTCGATTAACCAATAATCGACTAATAATTTTATACAACTCATTTGTCAAAGCAATAGGCTGAAAGTTTTCTGGAGTAGCTGCATTTTCAGTTTTAGGAACCAGCACTATAAAAGTGTGCTTTAGTTGTCTCAACAAAGAACCATGTTTAAAGAAATCTTCAATGCATGCACAGACATCCTTGCCTATAATAGGCCAGCAAACCTTAAAGAAGTGTGCACTAAATCCATCCGGTCCAGGAGCTTTATTAGGATTAGCAGCCTTCACCACTGCTTCAATTTTAGCATATGTGACTGGCTTCATAAGGAGTAAAGCATCCTCTTCAGTGACAAACCCATGAGGAGTAACATGAGACAAATCGGGTCCATGATTAGCAATTCCAGGTGCCATGATATTATGGAAATGAGACACAAAGGTGGCAGCAATACCTGATGGATGGTTCATTATAGAGATTGCCTTCCTCATCAGTTTTTGAGCTATATAAGATTGAGATTGTCTCTTCCGCATAAGACGATAGAAATACTTGGTGTTATTGTCCCCCAAATTAACTGCCAGGTCTCTGGATCGTTGCTTATACATGCTTTCCTCAGCCTTTAATAGCTTATCAAGCTCATATCTAGCCCCACGCACTTGTTCTTGAAGAAGGGTGTTCCCTGGATCATCCACCATGCACCGCTGCACCTGTTCCAGCTTACCAGCTGCCTCTGACAGAAGTGAGGGAAGAGAAGATTGTGCTTTCTTCCATTCAATAAGCATTTTTTTCACATTCGACAACTTCTGAACCACCCTATACATTGGAGTGCCATAGATGGTGTTATCCCAAGCAGCTTTCACAGTTTGAAAAAACCCTGGCATCTTGACCCAATAGTTATAATATTTGAAGGGAGCTTTGCAGTGATATTTCTCAATGAAGGTAAGTAAAATCGGAGAGTGATCTGATAGACCTGGATGCAAGACTTCTCCTTTTAATGGACTAGATTGAAAAAATGCTGCATTAACTAGAATTCTATCCAGTTTGCATGTTATTCTTGAGTCTCCAATGCTGGAAATTGACCAAGTGAAGGAAGGCCCAGCTAAATTGAGTTCCATAAGGCCTGCGTCTTGAATACAATAATTAAACTCAATAAGGCCAACAACCCTTGGTACCGCACCCCCTGATTTTTCATGACTCCACCTGATTGTATTGAAATCTCCTGCCACAATCCATGGTAACACACTTCTCTTCGATGCAGCAACTAAAGAACTCCACAGGTCTCTTCGATGCATGTAATTATTAAACCCATAGCAGCCTGAAAACAGGAACTCCAGAGCCCCATACCGAACCTCACAATGAATACACTGAGCAGTCCGATCTAAGCATGAAACAGTTAGCACCTTCGGATTCCACAGGATCCAAACTCTAGCAGATGACCCTATCTCCAAGTTTGAAACTTCCCTCCAGCCATTTGGAATGACAGAGTTAACAACATAATTATAGGAGGACTGTTTAATTTTTGTCTCCAGCAGTACAACAAACTCTAACTTCATCTTTTGAATTTTATTCCGAACTACATGTTGCATTGAAAGTCTGTTAAGACCACGCACATTCCATATAAGTATTGTCATTTAGAACCAGACTTAAGGAGTGCTCTCTCCTTGATGATGATGCCAGGCAAGCTGTGTTTTTGCTTCTGATTCAGACTTTGTTGTTTTGTTGCCTTGCCAGCAGGTGGGCGAGAAGAAGAAGAGAGCATAGACTGTGCACTAACAGACCCTTGACCAGGACCTGGCTCTAAACCAGTCAGTCCAATATCGGATTGAGATCGATGGAGAACCAAAGTAGTAGTTACAGCTAACTCCTCAGCATCAACTGTTGAGTCCCCTTCAAGATTTGATAAACTTAGAAACCGATTTGAGTCCTCAGTAATGACCTGGGTGGATCCAGATTGCTGCTTGACAGGAGAAGGAGCTCTACCAGGACTTCGTTTGCCTTTAACAACATTCCACTCATCCCAGGCAGCCTCATGTTGCACCACCTCTTGCGGACTAATCGTGCCT
The DNA here is from genome assembly GCA_038049695.1 of Cinnamomum chago. Classification (NCBI taxonomy): domain Eukaryota; kingdom Viridiplantae; phylum Streptophyta; class Magnoliopsida; order Laurales; family Lauraceae; genus Cinnamomum; species Cinnamomum chago. The sequence continues at coordinate 59,308,320 of CP142462.1, read as the reverse complement.
GTATCACCATCCTGCACAACTGTCCCACCAGGTGCATCTGCACTAATACCTGCAGCAACACCACCCATTGGAATCTCTCCTGAAGAAGACTTCTTTGGAACCCATACCTGCTTTGGCTTATGCTGGGTAGTCTGTAGAGGGCAAGAAGCATCACCATGATTGAACGTCTTGCATGTTTTGCATGGATGAGGACTCCATGCATATTCAATCTTCTGTATAACAGTTTTGTCCTTATACTTCATTCGCAACTCAGTAGGAAACTCTGCATCCACACCTACTTCAACACAAATCCTAGCAAACGCATACCTTGTGCCTGCTGCAGTTGCATGGTCCATGCAAATAGGGTTGCCAATAACACTTGCTATTTTACTAAGTGCAGAAGTAGATCGAAAGCAAAAGTTAAGGTTTAGAAGACGAACCCATACGGGTATAGTCTCAAGTTTGTCGCGGCACATAGATATATCCGCTGCCCACCGTCACAATATCAATGGCCGACCATAGACAAACCAAGGTCCATCATCCAGTATCTGTTGACCCACCTCATAAGATTGAAACTTGAAAAGCAGAAACCCATCTGCCATGGGAATAAGTTCCAGCTCTTTCAATCTCCAGGATTTTGCAAGACAAAGCTTTATCTCAGATATGGGAGGAGCTTTACCAATAAAATATCCCACAAGAGAGTTTCCCCAGTTTTGGATCGCAGCAGAAGTATCCTCCTCATCAAACACAATATGATGGTTCGGATCCATAGAAGGCTTGGAGATTCGCTGCAAGTCCATTGAGCGATTAGTTCGCTTAAGAAACAACGAAGACCACGATTCATTCATCCCCTTAGCATGCACGTTTTTCGGATCTGATGGGGGAGTCACCCCTATAGCAACCTCGCCCTGCACAAGTTTCGGATCTGATGAGGAAGACGATCCTGTAGCATCCTTTGCATGCATATCTTTCGGATCTGACGAAACCCCTGTAGCAGTAGTCAGGAGACGGTGCACGTGATCAGGACCTCTACCATCACCGCTGGGTGAAGGCGATACCACCACTTCTGCATTTTTTTTTTTTGAAGAGTAAGTTAGTTCTTCATTTTCTAAGATAAAATTTACAGAAAAGAAGGCCGATCACAATTAGACTTCGGCACCTCCCAATGGGGCATGCCCCATAATCTAATCAAACATAAAACACTAATGCACCAAACGTCCAAAAACACAATGACTACAATGGCCCACATTCCAGGCGGTAATCAAGATAAACAACCTACTCTCTGATAGAGTGATAGAGAGTCTCAATGCTACCAAAAGTCATTGTAATGTTGCCAGCGGTCCTACTAATGAGTTGACTGAGCCTCAAAGTTTTTGGGTGTACCAATGAATAGCTCACCTGCTGGAAAGTATTTAAAAACGCATGAAGACATCTTGCTGGGAACCGCTCCACCCAAGTAGATTGGGTTGGGTCTTGTAAAATGCGCTGAAGGGAGAGTTCAGATTCAAGAGTGATACAACGTCCATGAGTGGGCATCATCTGAAGAAGCTGGAATACACTTTCATAGTAATTAAGACTCTGTACAATGCGCCCATACTGCGGTTTATGAATATCAGCCCACATAATTCCAATTAAAACTTGTTGAATTGGAACTATTGATAATCTCCATCCCCGACACCTCTTTGGAACCAATGGAATATGAGTCACCGGAAGGGAAGGAGGAACATTCCAATGTACTTGGATGGTGATAGGTAACTTGATACCAAGGTAAAGAATTCTGGTTGTCACCACTCTACATATACGCTGTAGAACCGCCACTCTTGAGTTTGACTTCCCTTTGAATATCCTACCATTTCTCTCAGCCCAAATATTCCACACAAATGCATTGAAGAGAAGTTTACCAAGGGCTACAGCTCCTTCCCCATGCTGCTCTAGCCGAGAGGTGATTGATTCTACCATTTCAATCACAGAATCACAAGGAACAGCCACCAAATTCAACTGATGAAGAATTGAATTCCATATTTCAAGAGAATAAGGGCAGTGCACCATAAGATGAGAAGCAGTTTCCCACGTGCAATCACAAAGAACACAACATGAATCACAGTCAACATGTCTCTGAAGAAGAAAATCCTTGGTTTTGAGTCTTCCTCGTAAGAGCATCCACGCACAGATTGAATGCTTTTTTATGCAACCTTTGAACCAAATTGAAGAAGGCCATTGTAGATGCTGGTTAGGGAAGTTGCAAATTAATTTATAAGAGGACTTGAGAGAAAAGTTCCCTTGGTCCTCAAGAGTCCAAACAATCTCATCATCAAACAGACCACATGGATTTATCTCAGAAGGGACAGTCTGAAAAATATCCATCAGTTGATTTGATGTTGGGGTAGGAAAAATCCAGCCATCATTTTGAATAAATTCACTAACCTTAAGTTCATTGCCCATTCCCAAATCATAGATTGCTCTATCTCCATAGCAGTCTTTTAACCGACCAACATTAAGCCAAGGATCCGTCCAAAATTCCCACACTTGCCTTAATAATGCAGCTTTAGCAACTCCAGAGATAGATCGAATACCAAGCCCTCCCAACTCAATCGGTTGGCATATGGAGTCCCAAGCAATAGGATGAATATAATTCCTTGACCAGCAGTTCCAGAAGAAATCCCTGAGCTGACGATCTAAAGCATGCAAAGTAGCTTGAGGAAGAAGGGAAACAGTCGCCCAAAAAAGATGGAATGACGACAATGTGGATTTAATGAGCTCCAGTCTTCCAGCATAAGACAGGACCTTGGCTTTCCATCCAGACAGCCTTTGCTGAACTTTGGCCAAAAGAGCTTGACAATCATTGAAGTTAAGTTTTTTAGATGACAAAGGGATTCCCAAATATCTAATTGGAAACTTTGCCTGTGGGATATTCAGCAGAGAAGAGATAGTATATTGTGTGTCCTCTGTACAATTTGCAAACAGAATAGCACTCTTTTGCCAGTGTACCCCAAGCCCAATAAATTCCTTAAATTGATTTAGGAAATGTCGAAGACTTACTGCTGCTATTTCAGAAGCCTTACTAAACACAATCAAATCATCTGCAAACATTAAATGAGAAATGGTGACATCCCGTTTCACAAACGGTGAAGGAATCATATTAGAAGCCGCATATTGGGTCATCATTAGTGAAAAGAACTCCATAACAACAGCAAATAGAAAAGGTGATAACGGGCAGTCTTGCCTAAAACCTCGAGTCCCCTGAAAGAACCCCTCTGCACTACCATTAACCAGCACTGAAAATTTTGCACCTGAGACACATTCCATAATGAGCTGGATAATATGATCCGGGAATTTTAAGCAATTCAATGCAGCCTGCAAGAAATCCCACCTGACGCTATCATAAGCTTTTGCCAGATCAAGCTTGACACACATACGAGGACTCCCATGGGGTCTATGAAAATTATGAATAAGATCTTGTGCAAGGAGAATATTATCAGTGATATTTCTGCCAGAAACAAAAGCTGATTGCATTGGACCCACAATCTTTGCTATTACTGTTTTAAGTCGATTGACCAATAATCGACTAATAATTTTATACAACTCATTTGTCTAAGCAATAGGTCGAAATTTGTCTGGAGTAGCTGCATTTTCAGTTTTAGGAACCAGCACTATAAAAGTGTGCTTTAGTTGTCTCAACAAAGAACCATGTTTCTCCAATGCACGCACAGACATCCTTGCCTATAATAGGCCAGCAAACCTTAAAGAAGTGTGCATTAAAACCATCTGGTCCAGGAGCTTTATTAGGATTAGCAGCCTTCACCACTGCTTCAATTTCAGCATATGTGACTAGTTTCATAAGGAGTAAAGCATCCTCTTCAGTGACAAACCCATGAGGTATAACATGAGTCAAATCTGGGCCTTGATTAACAATATCAGGTGCCAAGATAATATGGAAACGAGACACAAAGGTGGCAGCAATACTTGATGGTTCTTTATAGAGATTGCCTTCCGCATCAGTAATTTGAGCTATATATGATTGAGATTGTCTCTTCCGCATAAGACGATAGAAATACTTGGTGTTATTGTCCCCCAAGTTAACTGCCAGGTCTCTGGATCGCTGCTTATACATACTTTCCTCAGCCTTTAATAGCTAATCAAGCTCAACTCTAGCCCCACGCTCTTGTTCTTGAATAGGGATGTTACCTAGATCATCCACCATGCACTGTTGCACCTGTTCCAGCTTACCAGCTGCCTCAGAAATAAGTGATGGAAGAGAGGATTGTGCTTTCTTCCATTCAATAAGCATTCCTTTCACATTCGACAACTTCTGAACCACCTTATACATTGGAGTTCCATAGATGGTGATATCCTAAGCATCTTTCACGGTTTGAAAAAATCCTGGCATCTTGACCCAGGAGTTATAATATCTAAAGGGAGCTTTACAGTGATATTTCTCAATGAAGGTAAGCAAAATCGGAGAGTGATCTGATAGACCTGGCTTCAAGACTTCTCCGTTTAATGGACTAGATTGAAAAAAGGCTGCATTAACTAGAACTCTATCCAGTTTGCATTCTATTCTCGAGTCTCCAATGGTAGAATTGGACCAAGTGAAGGATGGCCCTGCTAAATTGAGTTCCATAAGGCCTGCTTCTTGAATACAGTCATTAAATTCAATAAGTCCAACAGCCCTTGGTACCGCACCCCCTGATTTTTCATGACTCCACCTGATTGTATTGAAATCTCCTGCCACAATCCATGGTAATACACTTCTCTTCAATGCAGCAACTAAAGAAGTCCACAGATCTCTTCGATGCATGTAACTATTAAACCCGTAGCAACCTGAAAAAAGGAGCTCCAGAGCCCCATACCGAACCTCACAATGAATACACTGAGCAGTCCGTTCTAACCATGAAATAGTTAGCACCTTCGGATTCCACAGAATCCAAACTCTATCAGAAGACCCTATCTCCAAGTTTGAAACTTCCCTCCAGCCATTTGGAATGACAGAGTTAACAATATAATTGTAGGAGGACTGTTTAATCTTTGTCGAAAACAACTGTTCGGGCGGTTCGTAGTATACTTTTAAGATATCTTGAGCTACATTTTTTCTTAAAATTGGTTTACGGAGATTCTGGGGTCTGGAACTCATAACTGGGAAATCAGGGTTGATTCACACTAAAGTTCGAGGTTCGGGTAGTTCGAAGCCAAGATTTCTACTGAATAAAATCCCATGCCTCACAGGGAAGATGCTTTACATCGTGCAACTCTCGGTTTAAAGATGCCCTCTAGAAGATTCTGGCCTATCCTTTTTTCTGTGGAACGTGTCGCAGCAATATTAGGTGCGTAAGAACCAATCCCGTGGGACTCTTGCCCGTTTCTGACAAAAAGCCATATTCAGCGCAATCAATAACATGCCGGGTAATTCTAGGGCATTTCGGGGTGCCTTGGTCTATTCTGTCGACTCAAAATTCGTCTGATGGAATTCGGGTTTAGTAGGAGGCATTTAAGGATTTTTTGAGATACTTTGAAGTTTAAAACTTGTTTCGGGCGATTCTGGGGCTAGGAAAACACATGAGGGTGTTCGGTATTTTTAATGGCGAAAACAAGTGCTTCGGGTGGTTCGTAGGATACTTTTATGATAACTTGAGCTACGTTGTTTCTTAAAATTGGTTTACTGACATTCTGGGGTTAGGAACTCATAACTGGGAAATCAGGGTTGATTCGCACTAAAATTCGACTGTTCGAAGCCAAGATTTCTACGGAACAACATTCCATGCTTCACACGGAAGATGCTTTATATTGTCCTTCGTGCAACTCTCGGTTTAGAGATGCCCTCTAGAAGATTCTGGCCTATCCTTTTTCTGTGGAACGTGTCGCAGCAATATTAGGTGCGGAAGAACCAATCCCGTGGGACTCTTGCCCGATTCTGAAAGAAAGCCATATTCAGCGCAATCAATAACATGCCGGGTAATTCTAGGGCATTTTGGGGTGCCTTGGTCTAGCCTGTCGCCTCAAAATTCGTCTGATGGAATTCGGGTTTAGTAAGAGGCATTTTAGGATTTTTTAGATAATTTGCGGTTTAAAACTTATTTCGGGCGATTCTAGGGCTAGGAAAAAACATGAGGGTGTTTAGTATTTTTAAAGGCGAAAACAAGTGCTTCGGGTGGTTCGTAGTATAATTTTAAGATATCTTGAGCTTCGTTTTTTCTTAAAATTGGTTTACGGAGATTCTGGGGTCTGGAACTCATCACTGGGAAATCAGGGTTGATTCACACTAAAGTTCGAGGTTCGGGTTGTTCGAAGCCAAGATTTCTACGGAACAACATTCCATGCCTCACAGGGAAGATGCTTAACATTGTGCTTCGTGCAACTCTCGGTTTAAAGATGCCCTCTAGAAGATTCTGGCCTTCCCTTTTTTCTGTGGAACGTGTCGCAGCAATATTAGGTGCGTAAGAACCAATCCCGTGGGACTCTTGCCCGTTTCTGACAAAAAGCCATATTCAGCGTAGTCAATAACATGCCGGGTAATTATAGGGCATTTCGGGGTGCCTTAGTCTAGTCTGTCGCCTCAAAATACGTCTGATGGAAATCGGGTTTAGTAGGAGGCATTTTAGGATTTTTGAGATAATTTGCGGTTTAAAACTTGTTTCGGGCGATTCTGGGGCTAGGAAAACACATGAGGGTGTTTAGTATTTTTAAAGGCGAAAACAAGTGCTTCGGGTGTTTCGTAGGATAGATTTAAGATATCTTGAGCTACGTTTTTTCTTAAAATTTGTTTACGGGGTTTTGGGGTTTGGAACTCATAACTAGGAAATCAGGGTTGATTCGCACTAAAATTCGAGGTTTGGGCTGTTGAAAGCCAAGATTTCTACGGAACAACGTTCCATGCCTCAGAGGGAAGATGCTTTACATTGTGCTTCTTGCAACTCTCGGTTTAGAGATGCCCTCTAGAAGATTCTGGCCTATCCTTTTTCTATGGAACGTGTCGCGGCAATATTTGGTGCGGAAGAACCAATCCCGTGGGACACTTGCCCGTTTCGGACAAAAAGCCATATTCAGCGCAATCAATAACATGCCGGGTAATTCTAGTGCATTTCGAGGTGCCTTGGTCTAGTCTGTCGCCTCAAAATTCGTCTGATGGATTTCGGGTTTAGTAGGAGGCATTTTTGGGTTTTTTGAGATACTTTGCGGTTTAAAACTTGTTTCGGGCGATTCTAGGCTAGGAAAACACAGGCGGGTGTTCAGTATTTTTAAGGCGAAAACAAGTGCTTCGGGTGGTTCGTAGGACACTTTCAAGATTTCTTGAGCTACGTTTTTTTCTTAAAATTGGCTTACGGGGATTCTGGGGTTTGGAACTCATAACTGGGAAAGCAGGGTTGATTCACACTAAAATTCGAGGTTCGGGCTGTTCGAAGCCAAGATTTCTACGGAACAACATTCCATGCCTCATAGGGAAGTTGCTTTACATTGTAAATTGTGCAACTCTCGGTTTAGAGATGCCCTCTAGAAAATTCTGGCCTATCCTTTTTCTGTGGAATCTGTCGCAGCAATATTAGGTGCGTAAGAACCAATCCCGTGTGACTCTTGTCCGTTTTTGACAAAAAGTCATATCCAGCGCAATCAATAACATGCCGGGAAATTCTAGGGCATCTCGGGGTGCCTTGGTCTAGTCTGTCGCCTCAAATTTCGTCTGATGGTATTGGGGTTTAGTATGAGGCATTTTAGGATTTTTTGAGATACTTTGCGGTTTAAAACTTGTTTCGGGAGATTTTAGGGTTAGGAAAACAAATGAGAGTGTTCAGTATTTTTAAACGCGACAACAAGTGTTTCGGGCGGTTTGTAGGACAATTTTAAGATGTCTTGAGCTACGTTTTTTTTTCTTTAAATTGGTTTACGAGAATTATGGGGTTTGAAAATAATAACTGGGAAATCAGTGTTGATTCGCACTAAAATTCGAGGTTCGGGCTGTTCAAAGCTAAGATTTCTGCGGAACAACATTCAATGCCTCATAGGGAAGATGCTTTACAATGTGCTTCGTGCAAGTCTCGGTTTAGAGATGCCTCTAGAAGATTCTGGCCTATCCTTTTTCTGTGGAATATGTCGCAGCAAAATTAGGTGCGTAAGAACCAATCCCGTGGGACTCCTACCCGTTTCTGACAAAAAGCCATATTCAGCGCAGTCAATAACATTCCGAGTAATTCAAGGGCATTTTGGGGTACCTTGGTCTAGTCTGTCGCCTCAAAATTCGTCTGATGGAATTCGGGTTTCGAAGAAGCTATTTTAGGATTTTTTGAGATACTTTGCGGTTTAAAACATGTTTCGGGCGATTCTAAGGCTAGGAAAACACATGAGGGTGTTCAGTATTTTTAAAGGCGAAAACAAGTGCTTCGGGTGGTTCGCAGGACACTTTTACGATGTCTTGAGCTACGTGTTTTTCTTAAAATTGGTTTATGGGGATTCTGGGGTTTTGAACTCATAAATGGGAATTCAGGGTTGATTCACACTAAAATTCGAGGTTCGGGCTGTTCGAAGCCAAGATTTCTACGGAACAACATTCAATGCCTCACAGGGAAGTTGTTTTACATTATGCAACGTGCAACTCTCGGTTTAGAGATGCCCACTAGATGATTCTGGCCTATCCTTTTTCTGTGGAACGTGTCGCAGCAATATTAGGTTCGTAAGAACCAATCCCGTGGGACTCTTGCCCGTTTCTGACAAAAAGCCATATTCAGCGCAATCAATAACATTCCGAGTAATTCTAGGGCATTTCGGGGTGCCTTGGTTTAGTTTGTCACCTCAAAATTCGTCTGATGGAATTTGGGTTTCGTAGGAGCTATTTTAGGATTTTTGAGATACTTTGCGTTTTAAAACTTGTTTCAGGCGATTCTTGGGTTAGGAAAAGACATGAGGGTGTTCAGTATTTTTAAAGGCGAAAACAAGTGCTTCGGGGGATTCGTAGGACACTTTTAAGATGTCTTGAGCTACGTTATTTTCTTAAAATTGGTTTACGGGGATTCTGGGGTTTGGAACTCATAACTGGGAAATCAGAGTTGATTCACACTAAAATTCGAGGTTCGGGCTGTTCGAAGCCAAGATTTCTAGGGAACAACACTCCATGCCTCACAGGGAAGTTGTTTTACATTGTGCATCGTGCAACTCTCGGTTTAGAGATGCCCTCTAGAAAATTCTAGCCTATCCGTTTTCTGTGGAATGTGTTGCAGCAATATTAGGTGTGTAAAAACCAATTCCGTGGGACTCTTCCCCGTTTCTGACAAAAATTCATATTCAGCGCAATCAATAACATGCCAGGTAATTCTAGGCATTTCGGGGTGCCTTGGTCGAGTCTGTCGCCTCAAATTTTTTCTGATTGAATTGGGGTTTGGTATGAGGCATTTTTGGATTTTTAGAGATACTTTGCGGTTTAAAACTTGTTTCGGGAGATTTTAGGGTTAGGAAAACACAAGAGGGTGTTCAGTATTTTTAAACGCGAAAACAAGTGTTTCGGGCGGTTCGTAGGACACTTTTAAGATGTCTTGAGCTACGTTTTTTTCTTAAAATTGGTTTACGGGGATTCTGGGGTTTGGAGCTCATAACTGGAAAATCAGGGTTGATTCGCACTAAAATTCGAGGTTCGGGCTGTTCAAAGCTAAGATTTCTGCGGAACAACATTCAATGCCTCATAGGGAAGATGCTTTACATTGTGCTTCTTGTAACTCTCGGTTTAGAGATGCCCTCTAGAAGATTCTGGCCTATCCTTTTTCTGTGGAACGTGTCGCAGCAATATTTGGTGCGTAGGAACCAATCCCGTGGACTCTTGCCCGTATCTGACAAAAAGTCAGATCATTAATTTTAAAGGCGAAAACAAGTGCTTCGGGTGGTTCGTAGGATACTTTTAAAATGTCTTGAGCTACGTTTTTTTTCTTAAAATTGGTTTACGGGGATTCTGGGGTTTGGAACTCATAACTGGGAAATCAGGGTTGATTCACACTAAAATTCGAGGTTCGGGCTTTTCGAAGACAAGATTTCTACGGAACAACATTCCATGCCTCACAGGGAAGATGCTTTACATTGTGCTTCGTGCAACTCTCGGTTTAAAGATGCCCTCTAGAAGATTCTGGCCTATCCTTTTTCTATGAAACGTGTCGCAGCAATATTAGGTGCGAAAGAACCTATCCCGTGGGACACTTGCCCGTTTCTGACAAAAAGCCATATTCAGCGCAATCAATAATATGGCGGGTAATTATAGGGCATTTCGGGGTGCCTTGGTCTACTCTGTCGCCTCAAAATTCGTCTGATGGAATTCGGGTTTAATGGGAGGCATTTTAGGATATTTTGAGATACTTTGCCGTTTAAAACTTGTTTCGGGCGATTCTGGGGCAAGGAAAACACATGAGGGTGTTCAGTAACTTTAAAGGCGAAAACAAGTGCTTCGAGTGGTTCGTAGTATACTTTTTAGATATCTTGAGTTAAGTTTTTTCTTAAAATTGGTTTACGGAGATTTTGGGGTTTGGAACTCATAATTGGGAAATCAGGGTTGATTCACACTAAAATTCGAGGTTAGGGCTGTTCGAAGCCAAGATTTCTACGGAACAACATTCTATCCCTCACAGGGAAGATGCTTTACATTGTGCTTCGTGCAACTCTCGGTTTAGAGACGCCCTTTAGAAAATTCCGGCCTATCCTTTTTCTGTGGAACGTGTCGCAGCAATATTAGGTGCGGAAGAACCAATCCCGTGAGACAGTTGCCCGTTTCTGACAAAAAGCCATATTCAGCGCAATCAATAACAAGCCGGGTAATTCTATAGCATTTCGGGGTGCCTTGGTCCTGTCTGTCGCCTCAAAATTCGTCTTATGGATTTCGGGTTTAGTAGGAGGCATTTTTGGATTTTTTTAGATACATTGCAGTTGAAAACTTGTTTCGGTCGATTCAAGGGCTAGGAAAACACATGAGGGTATTCAGTATTTTTAAAGGCGAAAACAAGTGCTTCGGGTGGTTCGTAGTATACTTTTAAGATTTCTTGAGCTACGTTTTTTCTAAAAATTGGTTTACGGAGATTCTGGGGTTTGGAACTCATAACTGGGAAATCAGGGTTGATTCACACTAAATTTTCGAGGTTTGGGCGGTTCGAAGCCAAGATTTCTACGGAACATTCCATGCCTCACAGGGAAAATGTTTTACATTGTGCTTCGTGCAACTCTCGGTTTAGAGATGCTTGAAAGTCCTTGGGATCCTAACCCTAGGGGGGCTGAATAGGGTGAGCTACAATTGTGACCAATAAAAATCAATTTTAATTTCTTAACATGAACTATTCACATGTGATGATTAATCAAACAATATGCGGAAGCTAAAATAAACAACCACCACAAAAGCAAGCACCACAACACAAAGGTTTATAGTGGTTCGGCCTCAATGCCTACGTCCACTACCGGCTTGTGATCCAATCACCCCACCGGATTTCCACTAAGTATGCTTTTTACTAGGCTAAGCAATAACCCTTACAATGTTGTTTTTACTAGGCTCAACAACAACATTTACAAGATGCTTTTCAAGGCTAAGCAATAACCTTTACACAATGCTTTTCTTAGGCTAAGCAATAACCTTTACAAATAAAGATTTCTCTAAGAAAGTGTCTTCACAAAAGATCACTCTAAGAGATACAAATTAAGCTCAATGAAATTGCCTCTTAAATAGGCTAATATGAAAGTTTAATTCAAATTACAAACATACACTAAAACAAGCTAAAGTGTGTGCACAAGTGTATGAATGCTTTACTTCAATCTATTTTAACAATGAAGCTCTTAAATGAATGCATGATACATTTTAAAATCAAAGCTTATAAAATGATGATTGAAGAGAAAACTAATCACATGAAAGATTCAAACAACTTTGAAGAAATGAAACAAACAAGTTGTATGAATGTTAAAGTCTAAGAACACATGTGATTAGGATAAGAGAGTTTGCAAACCAATCTAATTTACCAAAGATGATATTGAGTTTGCAACACAACTCTAGAAATCATGCATAATTGAAAATACAAAGATTTAAGCATGCATAGATTTCATTTTAATGGAAATCAAAATACAAGTAAAGATCTACCTTTTTAAAACTCAAACATTTGATTTCCAAATAGCCCTCTAGCCTTTCCAACTTCTTCCCCTTTCTTTGGCTCCAATATGGTCTCAAAAGTTCATGGTTCAAGCCTTGAAAAAGGTTGGAAATGAATGGACTTTATACAAGAAAACAGTCCAACGGCTAGTCCTCGGTCGACCGGGATCACACAACGGTCAGAAAAATGACCGTTGGGGCTCCAGGGGCCCAGTTGGCCTGCAGTGTTCCCGGTCGACCGGGACCTCTGGGCCGGTCGACCGGCGACACTGCCGGACCACCCCCTGGATCAAAAAATCCCAACTTTTGCATAATTGAAGGTATTTCTTTGTGGGGATTTTTGGGCCAATAAATCAAGCTTGGTAATATGTTTTAAATCAAACGAAGATGTTTAAAAACATGAAACACAAAGAGCCTAAAATAATTTGGAAGATTTAAAACATAGGCTAGCTTGATTTCTAAAAACTCTTTTCACATGAAAATGCATACAAAGATGATTTCGAAAGTGATGAATGAATGCAAGGCACAAACCTAAATTCTCAATATGATTTCTCAAAAGTAATGCACAAAGAATTAGGTTTTCAAAAGAGTTTTGGATTCTAAAATCAATGCATCCAAGTTTAGAAACAAAACATGCATAAAACAATACTTTTACAAATCTTCAAAGCAATGCATGTATAAAACCAGATTTCAAGGTTTTCTAAAACAATGCAAGTGTGAAAATTCAAATGATGCTAAAGTGAAAATGCATCCATCAAATTGCAAAACAAAATTCCTAACAATGCCCTCTAGAAGATTCTGGCCTATCCTTTTTCTATGGAACGTGTCACAGCAATATTAGGTGCGTAAGAACCAATTCTGAGGGATTCTTGCCCGTTTCTGACAAAAAGCCATATTCAGCGCAATCAATAACATTCCGAGTAATTCTAGGGCATTTCGGGGTGCCTTGGTCTAGTCTATCGCCTCAAAATTCGTCTGATGTAATTCGGGTTTAGTAGGAGATATTTTAGGATTTTTTGAAATACTTTGCGGTTTAAAACTTTCTTCGGGCGCTTCTAGGGCTAGGAAAACACATGAGGGTGTTCAGTATTTTCAAAGGTGAAAACAAGTGTTTCGGGTGGTTCGTGGGACACTTTTAAGATGTCTTGAGCTACGTTTTTTTATTAAAATTGGTTTATGGGATTTTTAGATTTGGAACTCATAACTGGGAAATCAAGGTTGATTCATACTAAAATTCGAGGTTCGGGCTGTTCGAAGCCAAGATTTCTACGGAACAACATTCCATCCCTCACAGGGAATATGCTTTACATTGTGCTTCGTGCAACTCTCGATTTAGAGATGCCCTGTAGAAAATTCCGGCTTATCCTTTTTCTGTGGAATGTGTCGCAGCAATATTAGGTGCGTAAGAACCAATCCCGTGGGACTCCTGCCCGATTCTAACAGAAAGCCATATTCAGCGCAATCAATAACAAGCCGGGTAATTATAGGGCACTTCGGGGTGCCTTGGTCTAGTCTGTCGCCTCAAAATACGTCTGATGGAACTCGGGTTTAGTAAGAGGCATTTTTGGATTTTTTAGATAATTTGCGGTTTAAAACATGTTATAGGCGATTCTAGGGCTAGGAAAACACATGAGGGTGTTCATTATTTTTAAAGGCGAAAACAAGTGGTTCGGGTGGTTTGTAAGACACTTTTAAGATGTCTTGAGGTAAGTTTTTTTTTCTTAAAATTAGTTTACGGGGATTCTGGGGTTTGGAACTCATAACTGGGAAATCAGGGTTAATTCACACTAAAATTCGAGGTTCGGGCTTTTCGAAGCCAAGATTTCTACGGAACAACATTCCATGCCTCACAGGGAAGATGCATTACATTGTGCTTCGTTCAACTCTCGGTTTAGAGATGCCCTCTAGAAGATTCTGGCCTATCCTTTTTTCTGTGGAACGTGTCGTAGCAATATTAGGTGCGGAAGAACCAATCTCGTGGGACACTTGCTCGTTTCTGACAAAAAGCCATATTCAGCCCAATCAATAACATGCCGGGTAATTGTAGGGCATTTCGGGGTGCCTTGGTCTAGTCTGTCGCCTCAAAATTCGTCTCATGGAATCCGGGTTTAGTAAGAGCTATTTTAGGATTTTTTGAGATACTTTGTGGTTCTAAACTTGTTTCGGGCGATTCTAGGACTAGGAAAACACATGAGGGTGTTCAGTATTTTTATTGGCGAAAACAAGTGCTTCGGGTGGTTCGTAGAACACTTTTAAGATGTCTTGAGCTACGTTTTTTTCTTAAAATTGGTTTACGAGGATTCTGGGGTTTGGAACTCATAACTGGGAAATCAAGGTTGATTCACACTAAAATTCGAGATTCGCGCTGTTCGAAGCCAAGATTTCTACGGAACAACATTACATGCCTCATAGGGAAGTTGCTTTACATTGTGCATCGTGCAACTCTCGGTTTAGAGATGCCCTCTAGAAGATTCTGGCCTATCCTTTTTCTGTGGAACTTTTCGCAGCAATATTAGGTGCGAAAGAACCAATCCCGTGGGACACTTGCCCGTTTCTGACAAAAAGCCATATTCAGCGCAATCAATAACATGTCGGGTAATTCTAGGGCATTTCAGGGTGCCTTGGTATAGTCTGTCGCCTCAAAATTCGTCTGATGGATTTTGGGTTTAGTAGGAGGCATTTTTGGATTTTTTGAGATACTTTGCGGTTTAAAACTTATTTTGGGCGATTCTAGTGCTAGGAAAACACATGGGGGTGTTCAGTATTTTATAAGGCGAAAACAAGTGCTTCGGGTGGTTCGTAGTAAACTTTTAAGATATCTTGAGCTACGTTTTTTCTTAAAATTGGTTTATGGAGATTCTGGGGTTTGGAACTCATAACTTGGAAATCAGGGTTGATTCACACTAAAGTTCGAGGTTCGGGTTGTTCAATGCCAAGATTTCTACGGAACAACATTCCATGCCTCACAGGGAAGATGCTTTACATTGTGCTTCGTGCAACTCTCGGTTTAGAGATGCCCTCTAGAAAATTCTGGCCTATCCTTTTTCGGTGGAACGTGTCGCAGCAATATTAGGTGCGTAAGATACAATCCCGTGGGACTCTTGCCCGTTTCTGACAGAAAGCCATATTCAGCGCAATAAATAACATGCCGGGTAATTCTAGGGCATTTCGGGGTGCCTTGGTGTAGTCTGTCGCCTCAAAATTCGTCTAATGGAATTCGTGTTTAATAGGAGGCATTTTAGGATTTTTTGAGATAGTTTGCAGTTTAAAGCTTGTTTCGAGCGATTCTGGGTGTAGGAAAACATATGAGGGTGTTCAGTATTTTTAATGGCGAAAATAAGTGCTTCGGGTGGTTCGTAGGATACTTTTAAGATATCTTGAGCTACGTTGTTTCTTAAAATTGGTTTTCTGACATTCTGGGGTTAGGAACTCTTAACTGGGAAATCAGGGTTGATTCGCACTAAAATTCGAGGTTCGGGCTATTCAAAGCCAAGATTTCTACGGAACAACATTCTATGCCTCACAGGGAAGATGCTTTATATTGTGATTCGTGCAACTCTCGGTTTAGAGATGTCCTGTAGAAAATTCCGGCCTATCCTTTTTCTGTGGAACGTGTCGCAGCAATATTAGGTGCGTAAGAACAAATCCCGCGGGACACTTGCCCGATTCTGACAGAAAGTCATACTCAGCTCAATCAATAACATGTTTTTTCTCTTAGTTTTTTTTTTCTCTTAGTTCTTTTTTTTCTCTTAGTTCTTTTTTTTCTCTGTAGTTCTTCTTTTTCTCTGTAGTTTTTTTTTTCTCTTAGTTCTTTTTTTCTTTTAGTTCATTTTTTTCTCTTAGTTCTTTTTTTTCTCTCTTAGTTCTTTTTTTTTTCTCTTAGTTCTTTTTCTTCTCTTAGTTCTTTTTTTTCTCTGTAGTTCTTCTTTTTCTCTGTAGTTCTTTTTTTTCTCTAGTTCTTTTTTTTCTCCTAGTTCTTTTTTTTCTCTTAGTTCTTTTTTTTTCTCTCAGTTCTTTTTTTTCTCTTAGTTCTTTTTTTTTCTCTTAGTTCTTTTTTTTTCTCTAGTTCTTTTTTTTTTCTCTTAGTTCTTTTTTTTTCTCTTAGTTCTTTTTTTTTCTCTTAGTTTATTTTTTTTTCTCTTAGTTCTTTTTTTTCTCTTAGTTTATTTTTTTTTCTCTTAGTTCTTTTTTTTCTCTCTGTAGTTCTTTTTTTTCTCTCTTAGTTATTTTTTTTTCTCTCGTAGTTCTTTTTTTTCTCTCTTAGTTCTTTTTTTTTTTCTCTCTTAGTTCTTTTTTTTCTCTCTTCTCTCTTAGTTCTTTTTTTTCTCTCTAGTTCTTTTTTTCTCTCTTCTCTCTCTCTGGCGATTTCCCCCCCACCCCATCTCCTTCGTCCTGGTTGGCAGCCAATCGTGGATGGAGGATCGGCCTCCAGTCCCTCTGATCAGTCCCCCTCTTCCCCATCTTGTTTAACGGATCAACTTCTTGTGCTGCTGTCTTTCGTTGAGGACCGAAGTGCAACAATCTCGATCTTGAAGTCGCTCATAAGGAAGAAGCAGGAGAGTTTGATTCCTCCTGAAGTTCCTCGTGATATGATCCTTGAGGCCAAGATTCGCATTCGTGAGGAGAAGAAGGCTGCTGCAACTCGTGCTGCTGCCATTCAATCTCTGGTTTGTTCTCCATCTGATGAAGACAGGCGGACTCAGATCTTGCAGGTGGAGAACAGTATAGGTCGGTTACTCTCTGATGATGAGTTGGCTGTCGTTTTTTATTCCCCTAAGGGTTCAGGTGGTGAGCCATCATCGAAGGTGCAGGATCTTAAACTTGCTGCTACAGGATCGTCTCCTTCCTCAGGTTCGTCTCCTTCATCAGATCCGAAAAGGTTGCAGGCCTCTAAAACGAGTGATGCATGGTCGTCTCTATTTCACAAGCATTCTAATAGGTCACGAGACCTGCACCATCACTCACAACCCTCCACGGATCCAGATCACCATATTGTGTTTGATGAAGCTGACTCTTCTGCAGCGGTGCAACACTGGGGGAATGCACTTGTGGGTTATTTTTATAGGCAACTCCCCCTCCCTTCCTGATATTAAAGCTTCTCTTTCAAAAGCATGGCGCATGAAGGACCTGGATATCATTCCCATGGCAGAAGGGTTCTTCTTATTTAAATTTCATTCTCATGATTCGGGACAGCAAATACTGGATGAAGGGCCCTGGTTTGTCTTTGGTCGACCATTGATTTTGAGACGTTGGGCTGAGGATATTTCCATGTATCGTGACAATCTTGAGACTATCCCTGTATGGGTTAGACTTCCCAACTTGAACTTCTGCTTCAGAACCACTTCTGCACTTAGTAAAATTGCCACTGTCATTGGCAACCCTATATGTATGGATCATGCGACTGCTACAGGTACTCGCTATGCTTTTGCTCGTGTTTGTGTGGAAGTTGGTGTAGATGACTAGATGCTGAGTTCCCTACTGAGTTACGTATGAAGTATAAGGAGAAGACCATTGTCCAGAAGATTGAATATGCTTGGAAACCAAATCCTTGTAAATCTTGCAGGACTTTCACTCATGGTGATAAATCCTGTCCCTTCCAAAGTGCGCAGCATAACCCAAGGAAGGCATTGGTGCCGAAACAGAAACTTTTTGTTGAACAACCCATGGAGAGTACTGACTCCGGTGCTGGTGCAGGTGCAGTTGCTGACGTTGTTGTCAATGACATGCAGCCGGAGGTGGCAGCGGAGGTGCAGGTTGATACTGCTGGAGGGTGGCATGTTGTCAAAGGAAAGCATACGTCTGATGGACCTCTTTCCCCTGCAAAACCTCATTCTAGTCCAAAGAAAATCTCTGATCAGGTTGATCATGTGGAGTCTAACCGTTTCATCAGTCTTTCAAATCTTGACGGGGACTCTACCGTGGGCAAGGACGAATTATTTGCCACTACTGCTCTTGTTCTGCATCCAACTGACTCAGGTCCTGATATGAACAAAGCAACCTGTTCCGGTTCTGGCTCTGTACAAGATGCTGCTAGCGTACAAAATCAGGTTTCTTCTCAGTCACTTGGAGCTAAAACTTTGCATAAACCACAGGGTACAGGCCCCAAGCAGAAACATGGAGCATCTGGGGTTGGTATCAAGGAGGGGGCACTCCTTAAACCTGGTTCCAAATGACCATTCTTATCTGGAATGTGCGAGGTGATCTTAATAGGCCTTCAATGCAGGCTGATATCAGGTATAAAATCCAAAATTTGAAGCTTGCTTTGGTAGTTCTGATAGAGACTAAAGTCAAACAAAGTTCTTACCATGCTGTTGTTAATTCAATTGTACCTAATGGGTGGAAAGAGACTTCTAATATTGCTTCTGGTTCATCTGCTCGCATATGGGTATTGTGGAACGCACGTCTGGTGCATGTGACTGTTACTGCTAGCACTGCCCAATGTGTGCATTGTGAAGTACTATATGGGACTGAACGTTTCTTATTTTCTGCCTGTTATGGGTTTAATGATTACATGCAGAGGCGCGATTTATGGCAAACAATCCGCGACCTATCTCTCTTTGGTGGGTTGCCTTGGATTGTTGCAGGAGATTTTAACATTGTTAGGTGGACTCATGAGAAGACTGGAGGTGCAACCCCACGGGCTAGGGGTCTTATTGAATTTAATGATTGTATTCAAGATGTAGGGTTATGTGATCTGAAAATAACAGGACCTTCTTTCACCTGGTCTAATTCCAGTTTTGGTGATTCAAGGATTGAATGTAAACTTGATCGGGTGCTAGTTAATGCTTGTTTCCTTCAATCCAACCCTTTTAAGGGTGATATTCTGATGCCAGGTCTCTCTGATCATTCCCCAATCATGTTATCTTTGCATGAAAAATTGCATATCAAGGCTCCATTCCGGTATTTTAATTATTGGGTTAAAATGCCAGGCTTCTTTCACATAGTTAAAGATGTATGGGATACTGATGTCTCTGGTACTCCGCTTTTTATTGTGGTACGGAAATTATCACTTTTGAAAAAGCGTCTCATTGAATGGAAGAAATCACAGGGGGGTCTATCTCTTTGCAAATTTCAGAAGCATCTCTCAAATTAGAAGCTTTGCAGACTCTTTTGGCTAGTGACTCAAGGCAGGTGCAGGTTCATGACAAAGAGCGCTTGGCAAAACTTGAGCTTGAAAAATTATTACGGGCTGAGGAGAGTATGTACAAGCAGCGGGCTCGAGAGTTGGCAGTAAACTTGGGAGATAGTAATACCAAGTATTTTTATAGGCTTATGAAGAAACGGCACACCCAAGCGTATATATCTCATATTACTGATGCCACTACAAAAAAAAGGACTTTTAGTCTCGCTTTTGAAATGAGCTTTTGTGTCGCTTTTACAATAAAGTGACACAGTATGGTCTGATGTGTCACTTTAGAGGAGGAGTAAACGAGGAGGTGGTTTGTTGGGTCACTTTTCTACAACGCGACACACAAAACAAATCTATGGTTTTCCCACACTAAACAAAAGTGACACAAGAAGTTTGATTGTTATTTTTTTTTCATGAAATAGGAAAGAAAAGCGACACATGAATTTGGACGAGTGATAATTTGGGTTCCCTCCATCGTATATCTCATCCCTTCGTTCCCTCCATACCTCATTCCCTTGGCGTCCAAATACCCCAACGACGAGAGCGATCCCCTTGAGGAGTGTCTGAGGCGATCGACAGGTGCACATCATCTCTGCACAACCCCCCCCCCCCCATCATCTCTGCACAACCCGCCCCCCCATCCAATCCTCACGCACCTCAGCAGCCCATCCCTCCGAAGAACGGTCGCTGAAGGCCTTTTTTTCCTCCCCTTTTCCCTTTCCCTTTCTCCCTCCCGCGCTCTGCTTCCCCCCATTTCTTTCCTCCCCTTTCCCAGTTTCCCCATCCTGCCGGAGCTCGCCTGCACCAGACTCGCCCCCGAATCTCTCTCCCTCTCCCTCCCTCTCCCTCTCTTTCTCTCTGCACTGTGCCCTACACCAGACCCGCCCTCGGATCTCTCTCTCTCTCTC
This sequence comes from Cinnamomum chago, assembly GCA_038049695.1. Classification (NCBI taxonomy): domain Eukaryota; kingdom Viridiplantae; phylum Streptophyta; class Magnoliopsida; order Laurales; family Lauraceae; genus Cinnamomum; species Cinnamomum chago. The sequence continues at coordinate 59,288,216 of CP142462.1, read as the reverse complement.
TCTCTCTCTCTCTCTCTCTCTCTCTCTCGCTGCTCTATTTCTCTCTCTCGCCCTCCCTCCCTCTCCCTCTCCCTCTCACCCTTCCGCCAGGGGTTCTCTCTACCTCCCTCCTTGCGCCGGAGCCGCCACCGGAGCTCTGCACCGGACGAAAGCCTATTCGTATTGAGTGGGAACAAAAAACACATTTTGGAAGGGGAGAAGACGACACAGAGAATGGTAAGCATCTGTACAGTTCTTCTCATTTTTTTTCTTCTTGTTTTTCTTTGTATATAAAACATCCAGTCTACTGTGTGTATTGATACAACCATCGATTCCACTGTTGTTAAAAAAAGGGACGGAACCCTAACTCTTTTTCTTTTCTTCCTTTCTGCTCTATCGATCCCATTCTATACTATAGTCCATTTTTTTATGTAAATGAGGTGAATCAACTTAAGTAACTAGAGAAAGCATCTTCAAAAGTTCAACCCATCAAAGAGATTTCAAACTTGCCTTTTGAAACTTAAAAGGAAAAAAAAAACCATGTTAAAACTCATGATTTTGGGTAGAAAATCATGTAAATAAAAAATGAACAGGGAGCTGCTCAACCATCTCTCAAAAGATCAAACGTATGCAAATCAAAGAAAAAGAACTATATGAAGTCAACTTGAGAGTTTGGGAAATTAGGGGGTTTCTTGGATTGTCTTTTTTGTACTGCAATTGCAAGACTTGGGACACCTCTGGGCCGTCACTTAACATTCTCATCAAGCTCATGGCTGTGGAATCCCTCATGTTTGCACCTTTCTTTGCCAGGCATGGAGGCCTGCTCTTCAAGATCTTATAAAAGCAACAAGACAAAAAATGAAGTTGGTTTCGTTCTCTGGTAGAAAAAAGATGGAAGTTATTTCTTCACTTGGTTATGTAGTTCTAAATTAGTGGAGATTACTTTAGTGCCCATGTTTCTCTAGCTTGAAATGGGCAGGAAAAATGATTTTTCATGGGAAAAGGCAAAGAAAACATCATTTTGGAAGGTGGTTTTGCAGTTGTTTTGTTGTGTTGTTTCTATTGTGTGAGAGAAAAAGAAGTAAAGATGTTGTGGGGAGGAGAAAAGGTAGAGGTGGACAGTGATAAGACGATAAAAGGGGGGCAGGGTCGACTGTGATTTCCATTTCTATTAATTGCAGCCTTTTCTTTATGAGGTTGCACCCTATTTGCTTTCTACATGGACCCGCATTCCTCCCACCATCAAACCTAACATATGCATGCCCTCCCACTCACATCATCATCTTTATTAACTACGTCTCCAACTACTACTTGTTTCCCCTCACAGTTATTATTATTATTATTATTTTTTGTAGAGGATTTTGCTCCTCTAAACATGGATTCGGAAATAGTAGAGATGGAAGGGGTCTTTGAAGTTTGCTTGATTCTTTATATCATTATTGATAGACTAAGATGTTATTGGAAGTAATATTATGTTGAGTAGGCTAAGTTAGTTGAAGTATTAAGATAAGGTTCTGTATCTGTTCATCTAGCCATATTGGTAATCAATAAACAGAATTCTGCTTCTATATGTACGTGATCTGAATATTTGGAAGGTTATGTGCTGAATTTCTTCTATTGATATTACTGTGGGGGTTCCGTCCTTGCGAGATATTTTCATTAATTGCAGGAACTTGCTTGAACAGAACCATTGGTGTTGAAATATTTTACTTTGGGTGAGATTGATCTGGCTGACTTAAAGTTCAATCTTGGGCCAACCATCCTCTTGGTTTGCATCAGGAACCGGACCTTATGCTTGATGCTATCATATGACTTCTTTTTAGAGAAATAGATCTTGAAGGCCTCTCAATTAACGTGACTCTTAATCCTGAGTTCAACTAAATATCTCAAGCATTAAGGCCAAATCTATGCACACACACACACACACACACACACACACACACACACACACACACAGAGAGAGAGAGAGAGAGAGATGTCAAATCTGTAGGATCCCAAATCCTGTTGTTCCCTGGCAATACAGTCTACAGATTTTTCAGTGAAGTAAGTTCTACCAATGATGTGTAATTAATACAAGTTACTGATTAGATCCAACCAAAAAGAACTGGGAATAAGAAACGACTGCTTTATCCAAGTAAATCTCTCTATTAATGTGCATAGACAATGCAACATTTCCTATCTCCTTTTGTTTTCTTCTGAAAATTAACACTAACACCAAAGTTGTAGATCATGTGACAATTCAAATATATCTATCCACTGATACTGATATATTCAGTAGGGATCAAGCCTCCCCATTAAGGGAATCTGAAATGCAAAAAAACAAAGAGCTGAAGCACAGCAAGGAGCTAGTGCTACAGCTTTCCAATGCAGGGCAAAAGTAAATCAAGTTTAACAACTGACCTCTTAATCAAAGAAATTTCTTGTAAATTTCTAGAAAAGATTTTAAGAATCTTGTTAAATTACATTTTCCATTGCAGTTGGTATGCCTGGGTAGATGGCTTTCTGAACTTTAGCATGAGATACAAAGTCAGGTAGAAGAGTTCTAAGAAGGTATTTGATCTTTGGATTTGATTTGAAAGGGCTAATGTAATTTGTTTCATTTTTAATTGGTTTTTCCTTGCTATTTATTTTGTGTTTCTTATTGGTGTCAAAACAGGCACTGATGACGAGATTCGAAAGCGCTGCTCTGCTTTCAACTAGGGCAAAAGAGTGCAATGGATATGGAATAATCAATATCCTGTTTTGGAAATCAAAGATGAATAGAGAGTTTTGCTGCTACATGTAACAAGATAATGAAATTATCTTGTGCTCTTCTTTATTATGTACAATGGATTTCTGTTTCAGCTATCTAAAAACCTTGTATCGATTGGCTATTAGTTTTCAGAGAAGCTGAAATCCAATGTATGAGTAATTGCAACTTCCCATGAATCTTCTCTAAGGCTTGTTGGCTTATTTTTAGTGTGCCACTTTTTCTATTTTGGATCCTCATGACTATTGATCCAACCAGAGATTCCTTTAATATGGAGTATGGACAATGCATAAGTAATATCTCAACCTGTTAAAAAAAAAGGAGTTGAAAATCATGTTTGGATGGTTCGCAATGAAGAAAAGCTTGCAACTTTCATATGGATAGGAAGTACACTGGAGCTTCCCTAACATGTATAGTAATGGTTGGTTCCTTATGAAGGGTTTTGATTTTTCCTTCTTTTGTGTTGATCAGGCATGCAGCACATGCTACACATGGAAATGAATTCCAATATTACACACCTTTCCTGGCCCAGAAATTGTGGGCTCATCTTTTCGGTTTTTACTTATTTATTTTTTTTAAATGCTTTTCTGTGTTTGCAGAGAGTTCCAATGGACTGCAGAATAAAGATGTAGGGTCATGATATCCAATCCTAGGCCTGTTTGGATGTGGAAAGAGAGCACCATAAATATGGAATCTTGTGCCCACTCATCTTTCTGTATAACTTCTTCTCTGTTTCTGTTCTATTGCCAAAGGAGTCACTATTTTGTTTGTTGTATTCCAGGCTGTGTACCATATGCCAACTACAGAGAATGATATGCCAGCAGGAAGCATCCCTTTAGCTCTACAGAGCTTGTTCTTTAAGCTTCAGTATAGTGACATGATTCCAAGATGAATTTATATTTTCTGGATGCTTTCCACTTTTTGTACTATTATGTATTTTTGTAATTTAGTGTGCATCTGTTATCAGGTATGCGAGTTGGTGACAAAAGATAAATCTTTACATATTTTAGATTGTAAAGATTGCTTCTGAGGGCCTTAAGCACAGAGTGTTTGAGTGTTCCTTAGCTGACCAAAAACAAAAAAATGGATTAAGCTCCTGGTACACACACATACTTTCTTGTCATTGTTTGATTGCCAGTAGCTCAACACTTCACTTACATGATTTATAGTGCTTATTGAATGTGTTTGAGATGCTACCATTATAAATGATGATATGAGGATCCTCACATCTTATTTATTTGGACAGGTTTTTGCTGTGAAAAGTGTTCTTCAAAAGCCAATTAGTTTAATACAGGGACCCCCTGGCACAGGGAAGACTGTCACTTCTGCTGCTATTGTATATCACATGGCAAAACAGGGTCAAGGACAGGTAAATGAATGTGCTCATATCTCTTTTTTTTTATGAATGCTGATTCACTATTTTTATATACTCTGTTTTCATCGATGTGCTTATCCTGTTCAGGTTCTGGTTTGTGCTCCAAGTAATGTGGCAGTCGACCAACTTGCTGAGAAGATAAGTGCAACCGGGTTAAAGGTAATAAAATTCAAACTGTTATATCTTTTCCTCATTCTTTTTGAAGCTGTGAACATGATGAAGTTATTGCCACTCAGAAAAGAAAAGAAGCCAACTTTAAATGACTCATCACTTGTAATGTTGGCTGCAATTTTCTTAAAATTTTCACATGTAAAACTATAGCTTTTGAGTAGTGTTGTAATGTGTTCGGTGGGAATTTGTTGTAACAAGATATGCATGTTTACAGGAGAGCTGTCAAGCAGTGATGAAAAGAGTAAGAGGGTGTCGAGTGTAGACTTTTATGAAATCGTTTAAAAAAATGTTTCCTGAGTCAAATGGGATTTTAAAATTCTAAGGGGTTCCTAATTGTGAATTGTAAATCTTAAATAATAATACTGTAATCTTATGTTCACTTCCCAAAAACAAAAATTGAAGTATGTAAAAATATACAGAAAACCTAAAAACTATCATATGAGCAAATTCCACTCCTTTTTCACATGATCATCTTAAAAGGAAGTGTGGAGAGTGAAGATCACATTCATTTGACACTCGTTAGGAGCCCTTATCTTTATATTATTCTTTATAATCTCATAAGGTTCTTTGTAATCTCATAAGACTGATCAACAGTGATGGGACCCAGTGATGGTGGAGTCTTCATGCATTCACCATGGATGCCTGGCCTTTGGAGTCATCACCACTAGCAACCCAAGGAGTCTTCACACATGGAAAAATGCTTGCTCACAATAATGAGAGGGAAAGAGAGAATTTCTCATTGATCCAAAATAAGAGATTATTTGTAGAAGGGAGGTGAAACCTGCTTATTGGGGACTTATATAAACTTTCCTTACATGCCAATCTCTTGGTGCTAAATATTCTCTCTTTCATTGATTACACGTTGATCAATTATCTTGATTGATTGAATCAGTTATCCTAATTGATTGTATGCCAATCAGTTATCTTGCTATATCTGATGTAGATCTTGGAAATTTTATTGAAATCTACATAATGAGAAAGAAAGCGTAGTTGGATATTGGGTTGGCTGTCCATGGGTTAGGTCCAATGGATCAGTCATCTATAGGCTTGGCCCAATGGGCTGGCTGTCCTTGGACTCAGCCTGATGGACTTGCCCACTGTGGGTTGGGCCCGATGGGTGGCTGGGAGTGGGTCTATTCTTGTATCTACATGGGCCCATGACTGCATCAAAGGGCCTAGGTGTAAGTACTTGAGGAAAGGAATAACATCATTTTGGGTTTGGTGATATGGGGCACCCAGAGGGGCAAAAGCGAAATCTCTTTTTTATTTATGAGTATATTTTATATGTGATGGGCTGGCTAATATAAGTTGTATATTTTATGCATTTTCCATAAAAGCCTTGTATTATCCTCTTTACCAACTTCCTTAGATTGGAACCCAAACTTGTAGATAGATCCTACCATGATTTTAGTATTTGATGTTCCTCAGTGTTTTCCATCATTAGATGATCACGCGTTTTATTGCCAATGATAGATGGGTCTACTGTGATAGCCAATATTAGAGGGAGCTCACCGAGTACATGCGAGCTTGCTTGTGGTTTAGGCACAGGTCAAACCATGGGTCTGTGACTGAATCTACTATTTGACAGTGGTAAAGGGACAGTCCCACCCCATGCATGGCCTGACCCATCATGGGTTTATAATTTGCAATACGATACCTTCCTGTGATGAGTACGTTTGGGGTCGGGTTTGATAATAGAATTTTTAGTTTAAAAATATTGTAATGAAATTAATAGTTTAATACTGCAAGTGGATATGAACATATAACAACTCATTCCAAATCTCTTATACGTACTGTACCTGCTGACTACGAATGATTTGTGTACTACAACAGCCTGTTAGAAAATATCTAAAGTGATTATAAATGGAGCGAGATGGGGGTGGTTAAAACCCAAACTTGCCCCAAACATGACTCAGGTCACAATATATAAATCTATAACCAAACACGAGAAAGGCACTTCCGAACCTACGCCTGATAGGAGTAGGTTGGGGTGGGGGGGGGGGGGGGGGGGGGTTGGTACTGCAGGGCACTATTTAGGTCTTCCCACTTGTTTATTATCTGGGATTCATGAGAACTATATTTTGGTTATTTTAGAACATACTAGCAAAATAATTGGACTTTGAATATGTGGCAGAGTTTGGGGCCTTAGGTTATGTGGTAATTTGGAATTATTTGCCGTTTGTGTTTGGTGTAATGCATCTTTGTAGCTTGTGTATAGTGTGCGCTGAGATGGAGAAGATGCATCTGCTGCTTGCAGAAGCATGCTTAAGTGTTGTTTGCACTGATTTTATTAAATGTAATTCTTTAGGTTAATATCTGATTTTTAAATAATTAGTATGCCAGCTACTGACATGGACTCTTGATTTTCTTCCATTCTAATCCCCTTCATTTCTTCCCTATTACTGGTGATATAGTTTGCAGCAGACCTTGTTGCAATCAGAGGAAGAGCTACTGGCAAAACGATCAACAGAGCTTGTTAGTGAAGGAACGATGCCTAAACCCAACAAAACCATTGGCAAAATGAAGGTCCAAGGTAGTTATATGTTTCCATGAGTCATTGTTGTTAACTACTGAAGTTCTCAATCGTAGTAATCTGATACTTTTGTTGGAAACACATACATTTCACACAACACATCGAAGAGTCCATGCATCAGGCTATTCTCAAGCCTGATTGAGGAATTTTAATGTAATGCTTCCTTCTTTTTTTTTTCTTTCTTGGTGTGTGTGTATGTGTGTGTGGTTATGTACTTGTATTATACAATCATTCATTTGGATTCAGGCTTAAACTTTTTCTTGTGCAGTTCGTAGAGTGAAGATGTCCATTGAAATGTCTCCTGGATGCAGTTTTGCATCTCTAAAACCTCTAGTAATGAAGTTGGAATCACTTCGAACACGTTTGTCAAATTTGCAGTCAACACTCTCATCTGGGTGGGAAGCACTTCGGAATGTTCGTGTTGTGCCAAGATTACCTGCTAACAGCTCATTTTCGAGGCATAGCTTGGCATACGTGCATGCTAGTACTCAGTACATTAAACCACGTGCTTTCGTTACGAATTCGAAGGTTAATGTAAATAGTTAGGATTATGGATGGATTCAAATTGGCTATGTTTTGAATAGTTTGTTTGATTTAGTTCGTGGACGAGCAAGTACGTTTCTTAATATGAATGGTGATTAATTTTCAATTAATGAAATGGTTCTTATTGAATGTTGCTATCTATATCTTTTTGCATCTTTTGTAAGGAAGGTTTAGTGATTTGAAAGTGTATCCATACTGCAGCATGTTATTAGTAATGTATATATTGCATTTTTATTTAAAAAAAAAAATGGATGGTATCTCGCTTCTATGGAAAGTGTCACAACTGATGACTACTTGTGTCACTTTTGTTCTGAAAACAACATATTGATCATTGCTACAGATGTTGATTGTATCTCGCTTCAATGGAAACTGTCACAACTGATGACAGAAGTTATCTTTCTTGTGACGCTTCTAAGTTATTTCAGTGTCACTTTTGGGTTTAAAGTGACACAAATAACCATTTTTTTGTGTCACTTTGGTAACAGAAACTGACACAACAAATGCATTTCTTGAGACGCTTTTGCGAACTTTTAGTGACGCTGGCAGATAAGACGCTTGCATAATAACCAGAAAAGCGACACAAACCACTTTTTAAGACACTTTAAAAGTGACTCATTAAGCCATTTTTTTTGTAGTGTGCAGAAGGCACTGTCTACACTGATCCTTCTGGTATTGCTGCAGTGTTTGTATCTCATTTTCAAAATATCTTTGGCCCAGAACTGCAACATCAATCTCCTGAGTTATCTCATATTATTCCTCATGGGGTTCTCTTTGCTGAGGATGACTTATCTCTTCTCTCTCGGTTACAATTGCTGAAATTGAGGCTGTGGTTAAAACAGCAAATCCTAACAAAGTCCCTGGGCCTGATGGTTTCAATGCTCATTTTTTCAAAGTGTGCTGGCCAATTATAGGTAAGGATGTGTGTGCTGGTATTATGGATTTCTTTCACCATGGTTCTATGTTAAAGCAGCTCAAACACACTTTCATCGTATTGGTGCCTAAATCTGAAGAGGCCAGCTCCCCAGATAAGTTTCGGCCTATTGCTTTGACTAATGAGTTGTATAAAATCATTAGTCGAATCTTGGTTAATCGGCTTAAACCACTTATTGCTAAGCTTGTGGGTCCTATGCAGTCTGCTTTTGTGCCTGGTAGAAGCATCACAGATAATATTCTCCTTGCTCAAGATTTGTTGCATAATTTTCATCTGAAAACAGGAGTTCCACGAATGTGCATTAAGCTTGATCTTGTAAAAGCTTATGATAGTGTTCAATGGGATTTTTTGGAGGCTGCCCTTAGATGTCTACGCTTTCCAGCAAGGATTATCAAGATTCTTATGGAATGTGTCACAGGCGCAAATTTCTCGGCTCTGGTGAATGGTGCTTCAGAGGGTTTCTTTAAGGGTACTCGGGGACTGAGACAGGGGTGTCCTTTATCTCCCTACCTATTTGCTGTGGTCATGGAGTTCTTTTCTGTCATGATGGATCAATATGCCTCTTCATTGATTCCTTCTCCTTTTGTCCGAAGGGATGTCATAATATCTCATTTGATGTTTGCTGATGACCTGATTGTGTTTAGTAAAGCTTCCACAGGGGCAGCAGCTACACTTCGACACTTCCTTCATCACTTCAAAGAGTTCACAGGTCTTGGGGTAAATTGGCTGAAGAGTGCTGTATTTTTTGCAAATTGTGTTGAGGCGGATCAAAGTGCTATCTCTTTGATTCTAAACATTCAGAGAGCGTCTCTCCCGATCCGGTATCTGGGGGTTCCTCTTTCATCTAAAAGGCTAAATTTTAGTGATTGTCAACCTCTTCTAGCCAAAGTGCAGCAGTGTTTATCAGGTTGGAAAGCTAAGGTGATTTCTTATGCTGGAAGATTGGAATTGATTAAGTCTACTCTATCTTCATTTCATTTATTCTGGACGACTGTTTTCCTTCTTCCTCAATCAGTTTTGCATGCTTTAGATCGACAAATCAGGGATTTCTTCTGGAATTGCTGGTTATGTTCGGTGGGAGTAAAAGATTAAGATACAATATCTTAGTCGTCACCACCTGAATAATGCGTTGAACAACAGAGCCAGTTGTAGATGATTTGTGCCTGAAAATCCTGGCATTGCGTTCAGCCCACACATGCCAGCATTAAACAAAAGCTTTGCAAGAATAATAGTATCATCCTTGGCTAGAGCAAAGCGAGACACAATAGAATCCAAAAGCTCATGAGCATCAGCACACCTGAAAGGGAGCAAATTTAATTTAGACAAAAGCACTCTCCAAACTTCCTGCGCAAAAGGACAATGAATCATGATGTGTGTAGACGTCTCCCATGTAGAATCACAAAGAACACAACAAGTATCACAGTCAACATTCCTTTGCAGTAGAAAATCCTTAGTTTTGAGTCGTCCTCTAAGAAACATCCATGTACAAATAGAATGCTTTTTAATGCACCCTTTGAACCAAATAGCTGAAGTCTAAGGTAGCTACTGGCTAGGAATGTTGCAAATAAGATTGTAAGCAGACTTCAATGAAAAAACCCCACAGTCTTCAAGGGTCCAAACAACTTCATCAGCAAAATTAGGCCATGGATGACACTCATTAGGAATGAGTTGGAAAATATCAATCCGGGCATTTGATGCAGGAGGAGGAAAATTCCAGCCACCATTGAAAATAAAGCTCCCAACTCGTAAATCACTTCCCAAGCCCAGATCATACATAGCACGAGAACCAAATACATCTCGCAACCGACCCCTTTGAAGCCATGGATCAGTCCAAAAATGTGAAATGCAGCCATTACCAATCAAGAACCGAATGTGGGGTAAAGCCAAAGGTCGAAGACCCAAAATTCCTTTCCAACCCCAAGAAGCAGATTGTGGACAAGCAACATCCCAGAAAGATGCACCCTTCAAATAACGAGCATTGACCCATATATTCCAGCATATTAAGCACAATATTCCATACCTGCCTTAGTAGTGCTGCCTTTGCCATTCCAGAGATGGAACGAATACCTAACCCTCCAATAGAAACCGGCTGGCAAATAGAGCTCCAAGCAATAGGATGAATATAAGATGAAGACCAACAACTCCAGAAGAAATCTCTGGATAGTCTGTCTAACACCTGTAAAATGGACTGAGGCAGAAGGAAAACAGTGGCCCAGAATAAATGAAAGGAAGAAAGAGTAGACTTAATCAACTCCAATCTGCCAGCATAAGAGAGTGCCTTAGCTTTCCATCCTGATAATCACTGCTGCACTTTTGCCAAAAGAGGTTGACAGTTCTGAAAATGGAGCCTTTTGGAAGAGAGGGGTAACCCCAAATATTTAATAGGAAAAAAGGCTCTTTGAATACCCAGAATCGAAGAGATAGCAGTTTCATCCTCTTCAGTACGGTTTACATAAAATATAACACTCTTTAGCCAGTTGACTCCAAGACCTGTAAACTCTCTAAAGTGGTAGAGAAATTTTTTTAGGTTGGCTGCTGCACCTGTAGTAGCCTTGCTAAAGACAATCAAATCATCAGCAAACAGCAAATGAGAGATGACTACACCCCTTTTTACAAAAGGAGATGGAATCATATTAGTAGAGGCATAATGATGCATCATAGCAGAGAAAAACTCCATAACTATAGCAAAAAGATATGGAGATAAAGGGCAGCCCTGCCGAAGCCCTCGAGTACCCTTGAAAAAACCCTCTGCATTACCATTTACCAAGACTGAAAATTTTGCTCCTGAAACACATTCCATAAGAATCTTGATAATCACCTCAGGGAATCGAAGACACCGAAGAGCAGCTTCCAAAAAATCCCAGCGAACACTATCATAAGCTTTGGCAAGATCAAGCTTAATGCACATTTGTGGGCGTCCTTTGTGCAAATGAAAATTATGAAGTAAATCTTGAGCAAGAAGAATATTATCGGCAATGCTTCGACCAGGCACAAAGGCAGATTGCATTGGTCCCACAACCTTAGCAATAAGTGGTTTAAGTCGATTCACCAGAATTCGACTTATAATTTTATACAGTTCATTTGTTAAAGAGCTGGGACGAAATTTATCCGGGGAGCTTGCATTCTCAGCTTTAGGTACCAACACAATGAAAGTGTGTTTAAGCTGCTTCAGCATAAACCCATGTGTAAAGAAATCCATAATACTAGCACACACATCCTTGCCTATTATTGGCCAACAAACTTTGAAGAAGTGAGCATTAAACCCATCAGGACCAGGGGCTTTATTAGGATTAGCAGCCTTAACAACATCTTCAATTTCAGAAATGGAGACTGGTTGCATGAGAGATAGTGCATCCACATCAGAGAGAACTCCATGAGGAGTAATATAAGATAAATCAGGGTGTTGAGAGGCCATATCTGGACCAAATATGTTCTGAAAATGAGAGACAAACACTGCAGCAATACCGGAAGGGTCAGTGTAAGTAATGTTATCAGCATCAGTAATCTGAGAGATATAAGCTTGGGATTGCCTTTTCTTCATGAGACGATAAAAATACTTGGTATTACTATCTCCCAAGTTTACAGCAGGATCCCGAGCTCGCTGCTTGTACATACTCTCCTCTGCTCGTAACAAATTATCAAGCTCAAATCTTGCCTTACACTCCTGATCCTGAAGCTCCGTGCACTGTGGACCACTTGCCAACAGAGTCTGCACAGTTTCTAAATGTAGTGATGCCTCTGAACTTTTCAAAGGAATAGTGCCCTGTGATTTCCTCCATTCTATAAGGCGCTGCTTTACAATTGAAAGCTTGCATACCACAACAAACAGTGGAGTGCCACGAATATCCACATCCCAAGCAACCTTCACAGTTTGGAAAAACCCTGTCATTTTGGCCCAGTAGTTAAAATATTTGAATGGAGCTTTGATGTGTGACTTTGTAAGCAAAGATAACAGAATCGGGGAATGATCTGATAGCCCCGGCATCAGAATCTCACCCTTAAAAGGATTAGATTGGAGGAATTGGGAATTAACCAGCACTATCCAATCGACACTCAATTCTGGAAGCACCAAAACTAGCGTTTGACCAAGTATACAGAGGCCCTGTTAACTTAAGATCAATCAAACCTGCATCTTGAAGACAAATCATTAAATTCAATGAGCCCCCTAACCCTTGGGGTTGCACCTCCATTCTTCTCAGACTCCCACCTTACTGTATTAAAATCCCCTGCAACAATCCATGGCAACCCAATGGTTGTAGATAGTTGACGAATAGTAGTCCATAGGTCCCGCCGGTTCATATAATCATTAAACCCATAACAGTCTAAGAAAAGGAAGTGCTCAGTCCCATACAGGACTTCACAATGGACACATTGGGCCTTACTATCCAGAACAAATACATTAACCAATCTTGGATCCCACATCACCCAGATTCTAGCAGTGGAAGCAGCAGCAATGTTAGATATTTCTCTCCATCCAGCAGGCACCAACGAATTAACAATATAAGTATAGGAATTCTGCCTTAAAATGTTACCCACACTTAAAATGTTCGTGTGGTTAGGAAGTCCAGTTTTAACCTGGAGGTCCTGCCTTCGAATCCTTAAGGCCTTACCCGATACATAGGGCTTGTGGGTGGTTTTATGTATCCGTGGGTTTACCAATGATCTCCCAAAGGGGGGTCGGCAGGTTCCCATGTTATAAAAAAAAAAAAAAAAAAGCATAGGAATTCTGCTTGACCTTTGTCTCCAAGAGAACAACCAAAGCAAGCTTCAGTTGTTGGATTTTATTCCTTACAGCAGCTTGCATGGAAGGTCTGTTAAGACCTCGCACGTTCCATATAATTATAGTCATTTGGAACCAGTCTTAAGGAGTGCTCTCTCCTTGATGACAACACCAGGCAACCCCATTTTTTGCTTATGAGCGCCATTCTGCTGTTTTATGGTCTTAGTAGCAGGTGGACGAGAGGATTGTGCACCAACAATACCCTGCCCATGACCCTGATCTGTGGCATCTAACGCAATAGCTGATTCAGATTGATGAAGAACTAAAGCAGTGGTAGCAGATAATACATCAGCCCCAACTGTTGAATCTCCATCCAGGTTCGAGAGACTTAGAAATCGATTGGAATCCACAGTAAGAACCTTGTTAGAAGTTTTTCCAAGACTAGAATGAGGTTTGACAGGAGATATATTTCTATCAGGGCTGTGTTTACCTTTGACAATATTCCACTCAACCAGATCTGAGTCACGCTACAACTCCCCTTGTTGACTGAATGCGCTCACAGTAACATCTACACCAGGCATAACTGCACAAGAATCTTCATCGTGTGCACCTGCATCATCAGCGGCTGTAACCTCAACCCTGGGAATCTCTCCCGAAGTAGACGTCTTCGGTACCCAAACCTGCTTTGGTTTCTGCTAGTGAGGTTTGAACGGGCATGAACTATCACCATGATTGAATGTCCTGCATGTTTTACAGGGATGAGGGCGCCAAGCATATTCAACCTTTTGTGTAATAGTTTTCTCTTTGTATTTCATGCGCAACTCAGTAGGGAGCTCTGCATCAACGTCAACCTCTACACAAACACGTGCAAAAGCAAACCGTGTACCTGTTGCAGTTGCATGATCCATGCAAATAGGATTTCCAAGAGCACTGGCTATTTTACTTAGAGCAGAAGCGAAAACAGAAGTTCAGGTTTGGAAGACGTACCCATACAGGTATAGACTCAAGGTTGTCACGAGACAGAGAGATATCCGCAGCCCACCTTCTCAGAATCAAAGGTCTACCATGGACAAACCAAGGTCCATCGTCCAGGATCTGTTGTCCTGCATCATAGGAATGAAACTTGAATAGCATAAACCTTTCTGCCATGGGAATAAGCTCTAGATCTTTTACTCTCCAAGCTTTTGAGAGACAGATCTTGATATCAGAGATGGGAGGTGCGTTCCCAATGAAGTAACCCACAAGAGCATTCCCCCAGTTTTGGATCGCTGCTGAAGTATCTTCATCATCAAAGACAACATGATGATCCGGATCCTCGGAAGGCTTGGAATGGTGCTGCAAGTTTCTAGATCCATTTGTCCGCTTATGGAACAACGATGACCAAGTATCAGTCGTCCTAGCAGCCTGCACCATTTTCGGATCTGAGGAAGAAGACGAACCAGGCGTATTCTGTGGACTTTGCACGTGTAGTTTAACCAGATCTGCACCATCAACACCGCTAGTAACAGGAGGCACCACCGCAGCCACCTCATCATCGGAAAGCATCCGACCAATATGAGATTCTACCTGTAAGATCTGCTGACGCCGGACTTCATCAGATGGGGAGCATTCGAGAGAAAGGATGGATGCAGCCCGTGTTGCAGAGGCTTTTTTATCATCACCAAGACGAATCTTGGCCTCAAGGATCAGATCACGAGGCACTTCTGAAGGAATGTATGCTTCCTGTTTCCTCTTTAAGATAGACTTCAAGAGAGAGACTTTTACACCCCGCTCTTCAGCATAAGAGAGAAGCAAACGTATTTGATCCGTCACAGAAAGTGGGGAAGAAGGAGGTAGACGATTAGTGGGAATAATGGAGGCTGCCCCTCCATCCATGATGGAACGCCGACCAAGAGGAAGAAGAGGGAAAATCGCCAGAGAAGGGAGAAGGGAGAGAAAAAAAATAAGAACTAGAGAAAAAAATAAGAAATAGAAGAAATAAATAAGAACTAAAGAAAAAAATAAGAACTTGAAAAAAATAAGAACTAGAAGAAAAAAATCAGAACTAGAAAAAAATAAGAACTACAACAAAAAAATAATAACTAGAACAAAAAAATAAGAACTAGAAAAAAAAAAGAACTAGAAGAAAAAAACAAGAACTAGAAGAAAAAAAAAGAACAAGAAGATAAGAACTAGAAGAAAAAAATAAGAACTACTGCAAAGTATCTCAAAAAATCCAAAAATGCCTCCTATTAAATCCGAAATCCATCAAACGAATTTTGAGGCGACAGACTAGACCAAGGCACCCCGAAATGCCCTAGAATTACCCGGCATGTTATTGATTGCGCTGAATATGGCTTTTTGTCATAAACGGGCAAGTGTCCCACGTGATTGGTTCTTCCGCACCTAATATTGCGGCGACACGTTCCACAAAAAAAGGATAGGCCAGAATCTTCTAGAGGGCATCTCTAAACTGAGAGTCGCACGAAGCACAATGTAAAGCATCTTCTCTGTGAGGCATGGAATGTTGTTCCGTAGAAATCTTGGCTTCGAACAGTCCAAACCTCGAATTTTAGTGTGAATCAACCCTGATTTCCCAGTTATGGGTTCCAAACCCCAAAATCTCCGTAAACCAATTTTAAGAAAAAAACGTAGCTCAAGATATCTTAAAAGTATCCTACGAACCACCCAAAGCACTTCTTTTCACCTTTAAAAATACTGAACACCCTCATGTGTTTTCCTAGCTCTAGAATCGTCCGAAACAAGTTTTAAATCGCAAATTATCTCAAAAAATCCTAAAATGCCTCCTACTAAACCCGAATTCAATCTGAAGTATTTTGAGGCGAGAGACTAGACCAAGGCACCCCGAAATGCCCTATAATTACCCGGCATGTTATTGATTGTGCTGAATATGGCTTTCTGTCAGAATCGGGCAAGAGTCCCACGGGATTGGTTCTTACGCACCTAATATTGCTGCGACACATTCCACAAAAAAAGGATAGGCCGGAATTTTCTACAAGGCATCTCTAAATCGAGAGTTGCACGAAGCACAATGTAAAGCATCTTCCCTGTGAGGCATGGAATGTTGTTCCGTAGAAATCTTGGCTTTGAACAGCCCGAACCTCGAATTTTAGTGCGAATCAACCCTGATTTCCCAGTTATGAGTTCCTAACCCCAGAATGTCAGTAAACCAATTTTAAGAAAAAACGTAGCTCAAGATATATTAAAAGTATCCAACGAACCACCCGAAGCACTTGTTTTGGCCATTAAAAATACTGAACACCCTCATGTGTTTTTCTAGCCCCAGAATCGCCCGAAACAAGTTTTAAACAGCAAAATATCTTAAAAAATCCTAAAATGCCTCCTACTAAACCCGAATTCCATCAGACAAATTTTGAGGCGACAGACTAGACCAAAGCACCCCGAAATGCCCTATAATTACCCGGCATGTTATTGATTGCGCTGAATATGGCTTTCTGTCAGAATCGGGCAAGAGTCCCACGAGATTTTTTCTTACGCACCTAATATTGCTGCGACACGTTCCATAGAAAAAGGATAGGCCAGAATCTTCTAGAGGGCATCTCTAAACCGAGAGTTACACGAAGCACAATGTAAAGAATCTTCCCTGTGAGGCATGGAATGTTGTTCCGTAGAAATCTTGGCTTCGAACACCCCGAACCTCGAATTTTAGTGCGAAACAACCTTGATTTCCTAATTATTAATCCCTAACCCCAGAATGTCAGTACATCAATTTTAAGAAACAACGTAGCTAAAGATATCTTAAAAGTATACTACGAACCACCCGAAGCACTTGTTTTCGCCTTTAAAAATACTGAACACCCTCATGTGTTTTCCTAGCCCTAGAATCGCCCGAAACAAGTTTTAGACCGCAAAGTATCTCAGAAAAATCCAAAAATGCCTCCTACTAAACCCAAAATCCATCAGACGAATTTTGAGGCTACAGACTAGACCAAGGCACCACGAAATGCACTAGAATTACCCGACATGTTATCGATTGCGCTGAATACGACTTTTTGTCAGAAACGGGCAAGAGTCCCATACGATTGGTTCTTAAGCACCTAACATTGCTGCGACACGTTCCACAGAAAAATGATAGACCAGAATCTTGTAGAGGGCATCTCTAAACCGAGAGTTGAATGAAACACAATGTAAAGCATCTTCCCTGTGAGGCATGGAATGTTGTTCCGTAGAAATATTGGCTTCGAACAACCCGAACCTCTAACTTTAGTGTGAATCAACCCTGATTTCCTAGTTATGAGTTCCAAACCTCAGAATCTCCGTCAACCAATTTTAAGAAAAAACGTAGCTCAAGATATCTTAAAAGTATACTACGACCCACCCGAAACACTTGTTTTCGCCTTTAAAAATACCGAACACCCTCATGTGTTTTCCTAGCCCTAGAATCGCCCGAAACAAGTTTTAAACAGCAAAGTATCTCAAAAAATCCGAAAATGCCTCCTACTAAACCCGAAATCCATCAGACGAATTTTGAGGCGACAGACTAGACCAAGGCACCCCGAAATGCCCTAGAATTACCCGGCATGTTATTGATTGCGCTGAATATGACTTTTTGTCAGAAACGGGCAAGTGTCCCACGGGATTGGTTCTTTCGCACCTAATATTGCTGTGACACGTTCCATAGAAAAAGGATAGGCCAGAATCTTCTACAGGGCATCTCTAAACCGAGAGTTGAACGAAGCACAATGTAAAGCATCATCCATGTGAGGCATGGAATGTTGTTCCGTAGAAATCTTGGCTTCGAACAGTCCAAACCACGAATTTTAGATTGAATCAACCCTAATTTCCCAGTTATGTGTTCCAAACCCCAAAATCTTCCCAAACAAATTTTATGAAAAAACGTTGCTAAAGATATCTTAAAAGTATATTACGAACCACCCGAAGCACTTGTTTTCGCCTTTAAAAATACTGAACACCCTCATGTGTTTTCGTAGCCCTAAAATCGCCCGAAACAAGTTTTAAACCACAAATTATCTCAAAAGTCCTAAAATGCCTCCTATTAAACCCGAATTCCATCATACGTATTTTGAGGCGACAGAACAGACAAAGGCACCCCGAAATGCCATAGAATTACCCGGCATGTTATTGATTGCGCTAAATATGGCTTTCTTTCAGAATCGGGCAAGAGTCCCACGGGATTGGTTCTTACGCACCTAATATTGTTGTGACACATTTCACAAAAAAAGGATAGGCCGGAATTTTCTACAGGGCATCTCTAAACCGAGAGTTGCACGAAGCACAATGTAAAGCATCTTCCCTGTGAGGCATGAAATGTTGTTCCGTAGAAATCTTGGCTTCGAACAACCCGAGCCTCGAATTTTAGTGCGAATCAACCCTGATTTCCCAGTTATG
This sequence comes from Cinnamomum chago, assembly GCA_038049695.1. NCBI lineage: Eukaryota > Viridiplantae > Streptophyta > Magnoliopsida > Laurales > Lauraceae > Cinnamomum > Cinnamomum chago. Next base: position 59,269,845 of record CP142462.1, on the reverse strand, counting down.
AGTTCCTAACCCCAGAATGTCAGTAAACAAATTTTAAGAAAAAACGTAGCTCGAGATATTTTAAAAGTATCCTACGAACTACCCGAAGCACTTGTTTTCGCCTTTAAAAATATTGAACACCCTCATGTGTTTTCATAGCCCTAGAATCGCCCGAAACAAGTTTTAAACAGCAAATTATCTCAAAAATCCTAAAATGCCTCCGACTAAACCCGAATTGCATCAGACGTATTTCGAGGCAAGAGACTAGACCAAGGCTCCCTGAAATGCCCTATAATTACCCGGCATGTATTGATTGCGCTGAATATGACTTTTCTGTCAGAATCGGGCAAGAGTCCCACGGGATTGGTTCTTAGGCACCAAATATAGCTGCGACACATTCCACAGAAAAAGGATAGGCCGGAATTTTCTACATGGCATCTCTAAACCGAGAGTTGCACGAAACACATTGTAAAGCATCTTCCCTTTGAGGCCTGGAATGTTGTTCCGTAAAAATCTTGGCTTCGATCAGCCCGAACCTCGAACTTTAGTGTGAATCAACCTTGATTTCCGAGTTATGAGTTCCATACCCCAGAATCTCTGTAAACCAGTTTTAAGAAAAAACGTAGCTCAAGATAGCTTAAAAGTACACTACGAACCACCCGAAGCACTTGTTTTCGCCTTTAAAAATACTAAACACCATCATGTGTTTTCCTATCCCTAGAATCGCCCGGAACAAGTTTTAAACCGTAAAGTATCTCAAAAAATCCAAAAATGCCTCCTACTAAATACGAAATCCATGTGACGAATTTTGAGGCGACACACTAAATCAAGGCACCCCGAAATGCCCTATAATTACCCGCATGTTATTGATTGCGCTGAATATGGGTTTCTGTCATAATCGGGTAAGAGTCCCACGGGATTGGTTCTTACACACCAAATATTGATGCGACACGTTCCACAGAAAATGGATAGGACAAAATCTTCTAGAGCGCATCTCTAAACCGAGAGTTGCACGAAGCACAATGTAAAGCATCTTCCCTGTGAGGCATGCAATGTTGTTCCGTAGAAAGCTTGGCATCGAACAGCCTGAACCTCGAACTTTAATGTGAATCAACCCTGATTTTCCAGTTATGTTTTCCAAACCCCAAAACCTCCTCCGTAAACAAATTTTAAGAAAAAACGTAGCTCGAGATATTTTAAAAGTATCCTACGAACTACCCGAAGCACTTGTTTTCGCCTTTAAAAATACTGAACACCCTCATGTATTTTCATAGCCCTAGAATCGCCCGAAACAAATTTTAAACCGCAAATTATCTCAAAAATCCTAAAATGCCTCCGACTAAACCCGAATTGCATCATACGTATTTTGAGGCGAAAGACTAGACCAAGGCACCCCGAAATGCCCAATAATTACACGGTATGTTATCGATTGCGCTGAATATGGCTTTCTGTCAGAATCGGGCAAGAGACCCACGGGTTTGATCCTTACGCACCTAATATAGCGGCGACAAATTCCACAGAAAAAGGATAGGCCGGAAATTTCTATAGGGCATCTCTAAACCGAGAGTTGCACGAAGCACAATGTAAAGCATCTTCCCTGTGAGGCATGGAATGTTGTTCCGTAGAAATCTTGGCTTCGAACAGCCCGAGCCTCGAATTTAAGTGCGAATCAACCCTGATTTCCCAATTATGAGTTCCTAACCCCAGAATGTCAGTAAACCAATTTTATGAAACAATGTAGCTCAAGATATCTTAAAAGTATCCTACGAACCCCCCGAAGCACTTGTTTTCGCCACTAAAAATACTGAACACCCTCATGTGACTTACCAGCACCAGAATCGCCCGAAACATGTTTTAAACTGCGAAGTATCTCAAAAAATCCTAAAATACCTCCTACTAAACCGGAATTCCGTCAGACGAATTTTGAGGAGACAGACTAGACCAATTCACCCCGAAATGCCCTAGAATTACCCGGCATGTTATTGTATGCGCTGAATATTTATTTTTGTTAGAAACGGGCAAGAGTCCCACGGGATTGGTTCTTACGCACCTAATATTGCTGCGACACGTTCCACAGAAAAAGGATAGGTGAAAATCATCTCGAGGGCATCTCTAAACCGAGAGTTGCACGAAGCACAATGTAAAGCATCTTCCCTGTGAGGCATGGAATGTTGTTCCGTAGAAATCTTGGCTTCGATCAGCCCGAACCTCGAACTTTAATGTGAATCAACCCTGATTTCCGAGTTATGAGTTCCAAACCCCAGAATCTCCGTAAACCAGTGTTAAGAAAAAACGTAGCTCAAGATATCTTAAAAGTATACTACGAACCACCCGAAACACTTGTTTTCGCCTTTAAAAATACTGAACACACTCATGTGTTTTCCTATCCCTAGAATCGCCCGGAACAAGTTTTAAACCGCAAAGTATCTCAAAAAATCAAAAAATGCCTCCTGCTAAACCCGAAATCCATCTGACGAATTTTGAGGCGACAGACTAGACCAAGGCACCCCGAAATGCCCTATAATTACCCGCATGTTATTGATTTCGCTGAATATGGCTTTCTGTCAGAATCGGGCAAGAGTCCGACGGGATTGGTCCTTACGCACCTAATATTGTTGCGACACGTTCCACAGAAAAAGGATAGGCCAGAATCTTCTAGAGGGCATCTCTAAACCGAGAGTTGCACGAAGCACAATGTAAATCATCTTCCCTGTGAGGCATGCAATGTTGTTCTGTAGAAATCTTGGCATCGAACAGCCCGAACCTCGAACTTTAATGTTAACCAACCCTGATTTCCCAGTTATGAGTTCCAAACCCCAAAACTTCCTCCGTAAACAAATTTTAAGAAAAAACGTAGCTCGAGATATTTTAAAAGTATCCTACCAACTACCCAATGCACTTGTTTTCGCCTTTAAAAATACTGAACACCCTCATCTCTTTTCCTAGCCCTAGAATCGCCCGAAAGAAGTTTTAAACAGCAAATTATCTCAAAAATCCAAAAATGCCTCCTAGTAAACCCGAATTGCATCAGACGTATTTTGAGGCGTGAGACTAGACCAAGGCACCCCGAAATGCCCTATAATTTCCCAGCATGTTATTGATTGCGCTGAATATGGCTTTCTGTCAGAATCGGGCAAGAGTCCCACGGGATTGATCCTTACGCACCTAATATTGGTGCGACACATTCCACAAAATATTTATTTTTGTTAGAAACGGGCAAGAGTCCCACGAGATTGGTTCTTACGCACCTAATATTGCTGCGACACATTCCACAGAAAAAGGATAGGCCGGAATTTTCTACAGGGCATCTCTAAACCGAGAGTTGCACGAAGCACAATGTAAAGCATCTTCCCTGTGAGGCATGGAATGTTGTTCCGTAGAAATCTTGGCTTTGAACAGCCTGAACCTCGAATTTTAGTGCGAATCAACCCTGATTTCCCTGTTATGAGTTCCTAATCCCAGAATGTCAGTAAACAAATTTTAATAAACAACGTAGCTCTAGATATCTTAAAAGTATACTACGAACCACCCGAAGCACTTGGTTTCACCATTAAAAATACATAACACCCTCATGTGTTTTCGTAACCCTAGAATCGCCCGAACCAAGTTTTAAACTACAAAGTATCTCAAAAAACCCTAAAATACCTCCTAGTAAACCCGAATTCCATCAGACGAATTTTGAGGCGACAGGCTAGACCAACGCACCCCGAAATGCCCTATAATTACCCGCCATGTATTCATTGCGCTGAATATGATTTTTCTGTCAGAATCGGGCAAGAGTACCACGGGATTGGCTCTTAGGCACCTAATATTGCTCCGACACATTCCGCAGAAAAAGGATTGGCTAGAATTTTCTACAGGGCATCTCTAAACCGAGAGTTGCACGAAGCACAATGTAAAGCATCTTTCCTTTGAAGCCTGGAATGTTGTTCCGTAGAAATCTTGGCTTCGATCAGCCCGAACCTCGAACTTTAGTGTGAATCAACCCAGATTTCCGATTTATGAGTTCCAAACCCCAGAATCTTCGTAAACCAGTTTTCAGAAAAAACGTAGCTCAAGATATCTTAAAAGTATACTACGAACAACCCGAAGCACTTGTTTTCACCTTTAAAAACACTGAACACCCTCATGTGTTTCCATATCCCTAGAATCGCCCGGAACAAGTTTTAAACCGTAAAGTATCTCAAAAAATCCAAAAAAGCCTCCTACTAAACACGAAATCCATGTGACGAATTTTGAGGCGACGCACTAGACCAAGACACCCCAAAATACCCTATAATTACCCGCATGTTATTGATTACGCTGAATATGGCTTTCTGTCAGAATCGGGCAAGAGTCCCACGGGATTGGTTCTTACGCACCTAATATTGCTGCGACACGTTCCACAGAAAAAGGATAGGCCAGAATCTTCTAGAGGGAATCTCTAAACCGAGAGTTGCACGAAGCACATTGTAAAGCATCTTCTCTGTGAGGCATGCAATGTTGTTCCGTAGAAATCTTGGCATCGAACAGCCCGAACCTCGAACTTTAATGTGAATCAACCCTGATTTCCCAGTTATGAGTTCCAAACCCCAAAACTTCCTCCGTAAACAAATTTTAAGAAAAAACGTAGCTCGAGATATTTTAAAAGTATCCTACGAACTACCCGAAGCACTTGTTTTCGCCTTTAAACATACTGAACACCCTCATGTGTTTTCCTAGCCCTAGAATCGCCCGAAACAAGTTTTAAACCGCAAATTATCTCAAAAATCCTAAAATGCCTCCTACTAAACCCGAATCGCATCAGACGTATTTTGAGGCGAGAGACTAGACCAAGGCACCCCGAAATGCCCTACAATTACCCGACACGTTATTGATTGCGCTGAATATGGCTTTCTGTCAGAAATGGGCAAGAGTCCCACGGGATTGATCCTTACGCACCTAATATTACTGCGACACATTCCACTGAAAAAGGATAGGCCGGAATTTTCTACAGGGCATCTCTAAACCGAGAGTTGCACGAAGCACAATGTAAAACATCTTCCCTGTGAGGCATGGAATGTTGTTCCGTAGAAAGCTTGGCTTCGAACAGCCCGAGCCTCGAATTTTAGTGCGAATCAACCCTGATTTCCTAGTTATGAGTTCCTAACCCCAGAATGTCAGTAAACCAATTTTAAGAAACAACGTAGCTGAAGATATCTTAAAAGTATCTTACAAACCACCCGAAGCACTTGTTTTCGCCATTAAAAATACTGAACACCCTCATGTGTCTTACTAGCCCCAGAATCGCCCGAAACAAGTTTCAAAACTGCAAAGTATCTCAAAAAATCCTAAAATACCTCCTACTAAACCCGAATTCCGTCAGACGAATTTTGAGGCGACAGATTAGACCAATTCACCCCGAAACGCCCTAGAATTACCCGGCATGTTATTGATTGCGCTGAATAGTTATTTTTGTTAGAAACGGGCAAGAGTCCCACGGGATTGGTTCTTACGCACCTAATATTGCTGCGACACGTTCCACAGAAAAAGGATAGGCGAGAATCATCTCGATGGCATCTCTAAACTTAGAGTTGCACGAAGCACAACGTAAAGCATCTTCCCTTTGAGACATGGAATGTTGTTCCGTAGAAATCTTGGCTTCGATCAGCCCGAACCTTGAACTTTAGTGTGAATCAACCCTGATTTCCGAGTTATGAGTTCCAAACCCCAGAATCTCCGTAAACCAGTTTTAAGAAAAAACGTAGCTCAAGATATCTTAAAAGTATACTACGAACCACCCGAAGCACTTGTTTTCGCCTTTAAAAATACTGAACACCCTCATGTGTTTTCCTAGCCCTAGAATCGCCCGAAACAAGTTTTAGACCGCAAAGTATCTCAGAAAAATCCAAAAATGCCTCCTGCTATACCCGAAATCCATCTGACGAATTTTGAGGCTACAGACTAGACCAAGGCACCACGAAATGCACTAGAATTACCCGACATGTTATCGATTGCGCTGAATACGACTTTTTGTCAGAAACGGGCAAGAGTCCCATGGGATTGGTTCTTAAGCACCTAACATTGCTGCGACACATTCCACAGAAAAATGATAGACCAGAATCTTGTAGAGGGCATCTCTAAACCGAGAGTTGAATGAAACACAATGTAAAGCATCTTCCCTGTGAGGCATGGAATGTTGTTCCGTAGAAATATTGGCTTCGAACAACCCGAACCTCTAACTTTAGTGTGAATCAACCCTGATTTCCTAATTATGAGTTCCAAACCTCAGAATCTCCGTCAACCAATTTTAAGAAAAAACGTAGCTCAAGATATCTTAAAAGTATACTACGAACCACCCGAAACACTTGTTTTCGCCTTTAAAAATACCGAACACCCTCATGTGTTTTCCTAGCCCTAGAATCGCCCGAAACAAGTTTTAAACAGCAAAGTATCTCAAAAAATCCGAAAATGCCTCCTACTAAACCCGAAATCCATCAGACGAATTTTGAGGCGACAGACTAGACCAAGGCACCCCGAAATGCCCTAGAATTACCCGGCATGTTATTGATTGCGCTGAATATGACTTTTTGTCAGAAACGGGCAAGTGTCCCACGGGATTGGTTCTTTCGCACCTAATATTGCTGCGACACGTTCCATAGAAAAAGGATAGGCCAGAATCTTCTACAGGGCATCTCTAAACCGAGAGTTGAACGAAGCACAATGTAAAGCATCATCCCTGTGAGGCATGGAATGTTGTTCCGTAGAAATCTTGGCTTCGAACAGTCCAAACCACGAATTTTAGATTGAATCAACCCTAATTTCCCAGTTATGTGTTCCAAACCCCAATATCTTCCCAAACAAATTTTATGAAAAAACGTTGCTAAAGATATCTTAAAAGTATATTACGAACCACCCGAAGCACTTGTTTTCGCCTTTAAAAATACTGAACACCCTCATGTGTTTTCGTAGCCCTAGAATCGCCCGAAACAAGTTTTAAACCACAAATTATCTCAAAAGTCCTAAAATGCCTCCTATTAAACCCGAATTCCATCATACGTATTTTGAGGCGACAGAACAGACAAAGGCACCCCGAAATGCCATAGAATTACCCGGCATGTTATTGATTGCGCTAAATATGGATTTCTTTCAGAATCGGGCAAGAGTCCCACGGGATTGGTTCTTACGCACCTAATATTGTTGTGACACATTTCACAAAAAAAGGATAGGCCGGAATTTTCTACAGGGCATCTCTAAACCGAGAGTTGCACGAAGCACAATGTAAAGCATCTTCCCTGTGAGGCATGAAATGTTGTTCCGTAGAAATCTTGGCTTCGAACAACCCGAGCCTCGAATTTTAGTGCGAATCAACCCTGATTTCCCAGTTATGAGTTCCTAACCCCAGAATGTCAGTAAACAAATTTTAAGAAAAAACGTAGCTCGAGATATTTTAAAAGTATCCTACGAACTACCCGAAGCACTTGTTTTCGCCTTTAAAAATATTGAACACCCTCATGTGTTTTCATAGCCCTAGAATCGCCCGAAACAAGTTTTAAACAGCAAATTATCTCAAAAATCCTAAAATGCCTCCGACTAAACCCGAATTGCATCAGACGTATTTCGAGGCAAGAGACTAGACCAAGGCTCCCTGAAATGCCCTATAATTACCCGGCATGTATTGATTGCGCTGAATATGACTTTTCTGTCAGAATCGGGCAAGAGTCCCACGGGATTGGTTCTTAGGCACCAAATATAGCTGCGACACATTCCACAGAAAAAGGATAGGCCGGAATTTTCTACATGGCATCTCTAAACCGAGAGTTGCACGAAACACATTGTAAAGCATCTTCCCTTTGAGGCCTGGAATGTTGTTCCGTAAAAATCTTGGCTTCGATCAGCCCGAACCTCGAACTTTAGTGTGAATCAACCTTGATTTCCGAGTTATGAGTTCCATACCCCAGAATCTCTGTAAACCAGTTTTAAGAAAAAACGTAGCTCAAGATAGCTTAAAAGTACACTACGAACCACCCGAAGCACTTGTTTTCGCCTTTAAAAATACTAAACACCATCATGTGTTTTCCTATCCCTAGAATCGCCCGGAACAAGTTTTAAACCGTAAAGTATCTCAAAAAATCCAAAAATGCCTCCTACTAAACACGAAATCCATGTGACGAATTTTGAGGCGACACACTAAATCAAGGCACCCCGAAATGCCCTATAATTACCCGCATGTTATTGATTGCGCTGAATATGGGTTTCTGTCATAATCGGGTAAGAGTCCCACGGGATTGGTTCTTACGCACCAAATATTGATGCGACACGTTCCACAGAAAATGGATAGGACAAAATCTTCTAGAGCGCATCTCTAAACCGAGAGTTGCACGAAGCACAATGTAAAGCATCTTCCCTGTGAGGCATGCAATGTTGTTCCGTAGAAAGCTTGGCATCGAACAGCCTGAACCTCGAACTTTAATGTGAATCAACCCTGATTTTCCAGTTATGTTTTCCAAACCCCAAAACCTCCTCCGTAAACAAATTTTAAGAAAAAACGTAGCTCGAGATATTTTAAAAGTATCCTACGAACTACCCGAAGCACTTGTTTTCGCCTTTAAAAATACTGAACACCCTCATGTATTTTCATAGCCCTAGAATCGCCCGAAACAAATTTTAAACCGCAAATTATCTCAAAAATCCTAAAATGCCTCCGACTAAACCCGAATTGCATCATACGTATTTTGAGGCGAAAGACTAGACCAAGGCACCCCGAAATGCCCAATAATTACACGGTATGTTATCGATTGCGCTGAATATGGCTTTCTGTCAGAATCGGGCAAGAGACCCACGGGTTTGATCCTTACGCACCTAATATAGCGGCGACAAATTCCACAGAAAAAGGATAGGCCGGAAATTTCTATAGGGCATCTCTAAACCGAGAGTTGCACGAAGCACAATGTAAAGCATCTTTCCTGTGAGGCATGGAATGTTGTTCCGTAGAAATCTTGGCTTCGAACAGCCCGAGCCTCGAATTTAAGTGCGAATCAACCCTGATTTCCCAATTATGAGTTCCTAACCCCAGAATGTCAGTAAACCAATTTTATGAAACAATGTAGCTCAAGATATCTTAAAAGTATCCTACGAACCCCCCGAAGCACTTGTTTTCGCCACTAAAAATACTGAACACCCTCATGTGACTTACCAGCACCAGAATCGCCCGAAACATGTTTTAAACTGCGAAGTATCTCAAAAAATCCTAAAATACCTCCTACTAAACCCGAATTCCGTCAGACGAATTTTGAGGAGACAGACTAGACCAATTCACCCCGAAATGCCCTAGAATTACCCGGCATGTTATTGTATGCGCTGAATATTTATTTTTGTTAGAAACGGGCAAGAGTCCCACGGGATTGGTTCTTACGCACCTAATATTGCTGCGACACGTTCCACAGAAAAAGGATAGGTGAAAATCATCTCGAGGGCATCTCTAAACCGAGAGTTGCACGAAGCACAATGTAAAGCATCTTCCCTGTGAGGCATGGAATGTTGTTCCGTAGAAATCTTGGCTTCGATCGGCCCGAACCTCGAACTTTAATGTGAATCAACCCTGATTTCCGAGTTATGAGTTCCAAACCCCAGAATCTCCGTAAACCAGTGTTAAGAAAAAACGTAGCTCAAGATATCTTAAAAGTATACTACGAACCACCCGAAGCACTTATTTTCGCCTTTAAAAATACTGAACACACTCATGTGTTTTCCTATCCCTAGAATCGCCCGGAACAAGTTTTAAACCGCAAAGTATCTCAAAAAATAAAAAAATGCCTCCTGCTAAACCCGAAATCCATCTGACGAATTTTGAGGCGACAGACTAGACCAAGGCACCCCGAAATGCCCTATAATTACCCGCATGTTATTGATTTCGCTGAATATGGCTTTCTGTCAGAATCGGGCAAGAGTCCGACGGGATTGGTCCTTACGCACCTAATATTGTTGCGACACGTTCCACAGAAAAAGGATAGGCCAGAATCTTCTAGAGGGCATCTCTAAACCGAGAGTTGCACGAAGCACAATGTAAATCATCTTCCCTGTGAGGCATGCAATGTTGTTCTGTAGAAATCTTGGCATCGAACAGCCCGAACCTCGAACTTTAATGTTAACCAACCCTGATTTCCCAGTTATGAGTTCCAAACACCAAAACTTCCTCCGTAAACAAATTTTAAGAAAAAACGTAGCTCGAGATATTTTAAAAGTATCCTACCAACTACCCAATGCACTTGTTTTCGCCTTTAAAAATACTGAACACCCTCATCTCTTTTCCTAGCCCTAGAATCGCCCGAAAGAAGTTTTAAACAGCAAATTATCTCAAAAATCCTAAAATGCCTCCTAGTAAACCCGAATTGCATCAGACGTATTTTGAGGCGTGAGACTAGATCAAGGAACCCCGAAATGCCCTATAATTTCCCAGCATGTTATTGATTGCGCTGAATATGGCTTTCTGTCAGAATCGGGCAAGAGTCCCACGGGATTGATCCTTACGCACCTAATATTGGTGCGACACATTCCACAAAATATTTATTTTTGTTAGAAACGGGCAAGAGTCCCACGAGATTGGTTCTTACGCACCTAATATTGCTGCGACACATTCCACAGAAAAAGGATAGGCCGGAATTTTCTACAGGGCATCTCTAAACCGAGAGTTGCACGAAGCACAATGTAAAGCATCTTCCCTGTGAGGCATGGAATGTTGTTCCGTAGAAATCTTGGCTTTGAACAGCCTGAACCTCGAATTTTAGTGCGAATCAACCCTGATTTCCCAGTTATGAGTTCCTAATCCCAGAATGTCAGTAAACAAATTTTAAGAAACAACGTAGCTCTAGATATCTTAAAAGTATACTACGAACCACCCGAAGCACTTGGTTTCACCATTAAAAATACATAACACCCTCATGTTTTTTCGTAACCCCAGAATCGCCCGAACCAAGTTTTAAACTACAAAGTATCTCAAAAAACCCTAAAATACCTCCTAGTAAACCCGAATTCCATCAGACGAATTTTGAGGCGACAGGCTAGACCAACGCACCCCGAAATGCCCTATAATTACCCGCCATGTATTCATTGCGCTGAATATGATTTTTCTGTCAGAATCGGGCAAGAGTACCATGGGATTGGCTCTTAGGCACCTAATATTGGTCCGACACATTCCGCAGAAAAAGGATAGGCTAGAATTTTCTACAGGGCATCTCTAAACCGAGAGTTGCACGAAGCACAATGTAAAGCATCTTTCCTTTGAGGCCTGGAATGTTGTTCCGTAGAAATCTTGGCTTCGATCAGCCCGAACCTCGAACTTTAGTGTGAATCAACCCAGATTTCCGATTTATGAGTTCCAAACCCCAGAATCTTCGTAAACCAGTTTTCAGAAAAAAAGTAGCTCAAGATATCTTAAAAGTATACTACGAACAACCCGAAGCACTTGTTTTCACCTTTAAAAACACTGAACACCCTCATGTGTTTCCCTATCCCTAGAATCGCCCGGAACAAGTTTTAAACCGTAAAGTATTTCAAAAAATCCAAAAAAGCCTCCTACTAAACACGAAATCCATGTGACGAATTTTGAGGCGACGCACTAGACCAAGACACCCCAAAATACCCTATACTTACCCGCATGTTATTGATTTCGCAGAATATGGCTTTCTGTCAGAATCGGGCAAGAGTCCCACGGGATTGGTTCTTACGCACCCAATATTGTTGCGACACGTTCCACAGAAAAAGTATGGGCCAGAATCTTCTAGAGGGTATCTCTAAACCGAGAGTTGCACGAAGCACAATGTAAAGCATCTTCCCTGTGAGGCATGCAATATTGTTCCGTAGAAATCTTGGCATCGAACGGCCCGAACCTCGAACTTTAATGTGAATCAACCCTGATTTCCCAGTTATGTGTTCCAAACCCCAAAACCTCCTCAGTAAATAAATTTTAAGAAAAAACGTAGCTCGAGATATTTTAAAAGTATCCTACGAACTACCCGAAGCACTTGTTTTCGCCTTTAAAAATACTGAACACCCTCAACTGTTTTCCTAGCCCTAGAATCGCCCGAAACAAGTTTTAACCGCAAATTATCTCAAAAATACTAAAATTCCTCCAATTAAACCTGAATTGCGTCAGACTTATTTTGAGGCGAGAGACTAGACCAAGGCACCTCGAAATGCCCTATAATTACCCGGCATGTTATTGATTGCGCTGAATATGGCTTTCTGTCAGAATCGGGCAAGAGTCCCACGGGATTGATCCTTACGCACCTAATATTGCTGCGACACATTCCATAGAAAAAGGATAGGCTGGAATTTTCTACAGGGCATCTCTAAACCGAGAGTTGTACGAAGCACAAAGTAAAGCATCTTCACTTTGAGACATGGAATGTTGTTCCGTAGAAATCTTGGCTTCGATCAGCCCGAACCTCGAACTTTGGTGTGAATCAACCCTGATTTCCGAGTTATGAGTTCCAAACCCCAGAATCTCCGTAAACCAGTTTTAAGAAAAAACGTAGCTCAAGATATCTTAAAAGTATACTACGAACCACCCGAAGCACTTGTTTTCGCCTTTAAAAATACTGAACACCCTCATGTGTTTTCCTATCCCTAGAATCGCCCGGAACAAGTTTTAAGCCACAAAGTATCTCAAAAAATCCAAAAATGCCTCCTGCTAAACCCGAAATCCATCTGACGAATTTTGAGGCGACACACTAGACCAAGGCACCCCGAAATGCCCTATAATTACCCGCATGTTATTGATTGCGCTGAATATGGCTTTCTGTCAGAATCGAGCAAGAGTCCCACGGGATTGGTTCTTACGCACATAATATTGCTGCGACACGTTCCAGAGAAAAATGATAGGCCAGAATCTTCTAGAGGGCATCTAAACCGAGAGTTGCACGAAGCACAATGTAAAGCATCTTCCCTGTGAGGCATGCAATGTTGTTCCGTAGAAATCTTGGAATCGAACAGCCCGAACCTAGAACTTTAATGTGAATCAACCCTGATTTCCCAGTTATGTGTTCCAAACCCCAAAACCTCCTCCGTAAACAAATTTTAAGAAGAAACGTAGCTCGAGATATTTTAAAAGTATCCTACGAACTACCCGAAGCACTTGTTTTCGCCTTTAAAAATACTGAACACCCTCAAGTGTTTTCCTAGCCCTAGAATCGCCCGAAACAAGTTTTAACCGCAGATTATCTCAAAAATCCTAATATTCCTCCTACTAAACCCGAATTGCATCAGACGTATTTTGAGGCGAGAGAATAGACCAAGGCACCCCGAAATGCCTTATAATTAACCGGCATGTTATTGATTGCGCTGAATATGGCTTTCTGTCAGAATCGGGCAAGTGTCCCACGGGATTGATCCTTACGCACCTAATATTGTTGCGACACATTCAACAGAAAAAGGATAGGCTGGAATTTTCTACAGGGCATCTCTAAACCGAGAGATGCACGAAGCGCAATGTAAAGCATCTTCCCTGTGAGGCATGGAATGTTGTTCCGTAGAAATCTTGGCTTCGAACAGCCCGAGCCTCGAATTTTAGTGCGAATCAACCCTAATTTTCCAGTTACGAGTTCCTAACCCCAGAATGTCAGTAAACCAATTTTAAGAAACAACGTAGCTCAAAATATCTTAAAATTATCGTACGAACCACCCGAAGCACTTGTTTTCGCCATTAAAAATACTGAACACCCTCATGTGTTTTACTAGCCCCAGAATCGCCCGAAACAAGTTTTAAACTGCAAAGTATCTCAAAAAATCCAAAAATACCTCCTACTAAACCCGAATTCCGTCAGACGAATTTTGAGGCGACAGACTAGACCAATGCACCCCGAAATGCCCTAGAATTACCCGTCATGTTATTGATTGTGCTGAATACTTATTTTTGTTAGAAACGGGCAAGAGTCCCACGGGATTGGTTCTTACGCACCTAATATTGCTGCGACACGTTCCACAGAAAAAAGATAGGTGAAAATCATCTCGAGGGCAACTCTAAACCGAGAGTTGCACGAAGCACAATGTAAAGCATCTTCCCTTTGAGGCATGGAATGTTGTTCCGTAGAAATCTTGGCTTCGATCAGCCCGAACCTCGAACTTTAGTGTGAATCAACCCTGATTTCCGAGTAATGAGTTCCAAACCCCAGAATCTCCGTAAACCAGTTTTATGAAAAAACGTAGCTCAAGATATCTTAAAAGTATACTACGAACCACCCGAAGCACTTCTTTTCGCCTTTAAAAATACTGAACACCCTCATCTGTTTTCCAATCCCTAGAATCGCCCGGAATAAGTTCTAAACCGCAAAGTATCTCAAAAAATCCAAAAATGCCTCCTGCTAAACCCAAAATCCATCTGACGAATTTTGAGGCGACACACTAGACCAAGGCACCCCGAAATGCCCTATAACTACCCGCATGTTATTGATTGCGCTGAATATGGCTTTCTGTCAGAATCGTGCAAGAGTCCCACGGGATTGGTTCTTACGCACCTAATATTGCTGCGACACGTTCCACAGAAAAAGGATAGGCCAGAATCTTCTAGAGGGAATCTCTAAACCGAGAGTTGCACGAAGCACATTGTAAAGCATCTTCTCTGTGAGGCATGCAATGTTGTTCCGTAGAAATCTTGGCATCGAACAGCCCGAACCTCGAACTTTAATGTGAATCAACCCTGATTTCCCAGTTATGTGTTCCAAACCCCAAAACCTCCTCCGTAAACAAATTTTAAGAAGAAACGTAGCTCGAGATATTTTAAATGTATCCTACGAACTACCCGAAGCACTTGTTTTCGCCTTTAAAAATACTGAACACCCTCATTTGTTTTCGTAGCCCTAGAATCACCCGAAAGAAGTTTTAAACCGCAAATTATCTCAAAAATCCTAAAATGCCTCCTACTAAACCCGAATTGCATCAGACGTATTTTGAGGCGAGAGACTAGACCAAGGCACCCCGAAATGCCCTAAAATTTCCCGGCATGTTATTGATTGCGCTGAATATGGCTTTCTGTCAGAATCGGGCAAGAGTCCCACGGGATTGATCCTTACGCACCTAATATTGCTGCGACACATTCCAGAGAAAAAGGATAGGCCGGAATTATCTACAGGGCATCTCTAAACCGAGAGTTGCACAAAGCACAATGTAAAGCGTCTTCCTTGTGAGGCATGGAATGTTGTTCCGTAGAAATCTTGGCTTTGAACAGCATGAACCTCGAATTTTAGTGCGAATCAACCCTGGTTTCCCATTTATGAGTTCCTAATCCCAGAATGTCAGTAAACCAATTTTAAGAAACAACGTAGCTCTAGATATCATAAAAGTATCCTACGAACCACCCGAAGCACTTGTTTTCGCCCTTAAAAATACATAACACCCTCATGTGTTTTCGTAACCCCAGAATCGCCCGAACCAAGTTTTAAACTACAAAGTATCTCAAAAAACCCAAAAATACCTCCTACTAAACTCAAATTCCATCAGACGAATTTTGAGGTGGCAGACTAGACAAAGGCACCCCGAAATGCCCTATAATTACCCGGCATGTATTCATTGCGCTGAATATGACTTTTCTGTCAGAATCGGGCAAGAGTCCCACAGGATTGGTTCTTAGGCACCTAATATTGTTGTGACACATTCCGCAGAAAAAGGATAGGCCGGAATTTTCTACAGGGCATCTCTAAACCGAGAGTTGCACGAAGCACAATGTAAAGCATCTTTCCTTTGACGCCTGGAATGTTGTTCCGTAGAAATCTTGGCTTCGATCAGCCCGAACCTCGAACTTTAGTGTGAATCAACCTTGATTTCCGAGTTATGAGTTCCAAACCCCAGAATCTTCGTAAACCAGTTTTTAAGAAAAAACGTAGCTCAAGATATCTTAAAAGTATACTACGAACAACCCGAAACACTTATTTTCACCTTTAAAAACACTGAACACCCTCATGTGTTTCCCTATCCCTAGAATCGCCCGGAACAAGTTTTAAACCATAAAGTATCTCAAAAAATCCAAAAAAGCCTCCTACTAAACACAAAATCCATGTGACAAATTTTGAGGCGACGCACTAGACCAAGACACCCCAAAATGCCCTATAATTGTTATTGATTGCGCTGAATATGGCTTTCTGTCAGAATCGTGCAAGAGTCCCACGGGATTGGTTCTTACGCACCTAATATTGCTGCGACACGTTCCACAGAAAAAGGATAGGCCAGAATCTTCTAGAGGGAATCTCTAAACCGAGAGTTGCACGAAGCACATTGTAAAGCATCTTCTCTGTGAGGCATGCAATGTTGTTCCGTAGAAATCTTGGCATCGAACAGCCCGAACCTCGAACTTTAATGTGAATCAACCCTGATTTCCCAGTTATGAGTTCCAAACCCCAAAACTTCCTCTGTAAACAAATTTTAAGAAAAAACGTAGCTCGAGATATTTTAAAATTATCCTACCAACTACCCGAAGCACTTGTTTTCGCCTTTAAAAATACTGAACACCCTCATGTGTTTTCCTAGCCCTAGAATCGCCCGAAACAAGTTTTAAACCGCAAATTATCTCAAAAATCCTAAAATGCCTCCTACTAAACCCGAATTGCATCAGACGTATTTTGAGGCGAAAGACTAGACCAAGGCACCCCGAAATGCCCTATTTGCCCGGCATGTTATTGATTGTGCTGAATATGGCATTCTGTCAGAATCGGGCAAGAGTCCCAGGGGATTGATCCTTACGCACCTAATATTGCTGCGACACATTCCACAGAAAAGGTTAGGCCGGAATTTTCTACTGGGCATCTCTAAACCGAGAGTTGCACGAAGCACAATGTAAAGCATCTTCCCTGTGAGGCATGGAATGTTGTTCCGTAGAAATCTTGGCTTCGAACAGCCCGAGCCTCGAATTTTAGTGCGAATCAACCCTGATTTCCTAGTTATGAGTTCCTAACCCCAGAATGTCAGTAAACCAATTTTAAGAAACAACGTAGCTGAAGATATCTTATAAGTATCCTACGTACCACCCGAAGCACTTGTTTTCGACATTAAAAATACTGAACACCCTCATGTGTCTTACTAGCCCCAGATTCGCCCGAAACAAGTTTTAAACTGCAAAGTATCTCAAAAATCCTAAAATTCCTCCTACTAAACCCGAATTGCATCAGACGTATTTTGAGGCGAGAGACTAGACCAAGGCACCCCGAAATGCCCTATAATTACCCGGCATGTTATTGATTGTGCTGAATCTGGCTTTCTGTCAGAATCGGGCAAGAGTCTCACGGGATTGGTTCTTACGCACCTAATATTGCTGCGACACGTTCCACAGAAAAAGGATAGGCCAGAATCTTCTAGAGAGCATCTCTAAACCGAGAGTTGCACGATGCACAATGTAAAGCATCTTCCCTGTGAGGCATGCAATGTTGTTTCGTAGAAATCTTGGCATCTAACAGCCCGAACCTCGAACTTTAATGTGAATCAACCCTGATTTCCCAGTTATGTGTTCCAAACCCCAAAACCTCCTCCGTAAACAACTTTTAAGAAAAAACGTAGCTCGAGATATTTTAAAAGTATCCTACGAACTACCCGAAGCACTTGTTTTCGCCTTTAAAAATACGGAACACCCTCATGTGTTTTCCTAGCCCTAGAATCGCCCGAAACAAGTTTTAAACCGCAAATTATTTCAAAAATCCTAAAATGCCTCCTACTAAACCCGAATTGCATCAGACGTATTTTGAGGCTAGAGACTAGACCAAGGCACCCCGAAATGCCCTATAATTACCCGGCATGTTATTGATTGCGTTGAATATGGCTTTCTGTCAGAATCGGGCAAGAGTCCCACGGGATTGATCCTTACGCACCTAATATTGCTGCGACACATTCCAGAGAAAAAGGATAGGCCGGAATTTTCTACAGGGCATCTCTAAACCGAGAGTTGCACGAAGCACAATGTAAAGCATCTTCCCTATGAGGCATGGAATGTTGTTCCGTAGAAATCTTTGCTTCGAACAGCCCGAGCCTCGAATTTTAATGCGAATCAACCCTAATTTCCCAGTTATGAGTTCCTAACCCCAGAATGTCAGTAAACCAATTTTAAGAAACAACGTTGTTAGGAATTTTGTATTTGCAATTTGATGGATGCATTTTCACTTTAGCATCATTTGATAGACACACTTGCATTGTTTTAAAATATCTTGAAATCTTGTTTTTTAGACGCATTGGTTTTAGACTTGAAGAAATCTTGTTTTATGCATGTTTTGTTTCTAAACCTGGATGCATTGGTTTTAGAATTCAAACTCTTTTGAAAACCTAATTCTTTGTGCATTACTTTTGAGAAATAATTTTGAGAATTTTGGTTTGTGCCTTGCATGCATTCATCACTTTCAGAATCATCTTTGTATGCATTTTCATGTGAAAAGAGTTTTTAGAAATCAAGCAAGCCATTGGTTTTAAAGTTTCAAATCTTTTTTGGATTTTTATGTTTAATGTTTTAAAACCCTTAGAATGATTTAAAACATGTATTCAAGCTTGATTTAGCGGCCCAAAATGTTCCACAAAGAAAATCTTTTAAACTTGCAAAATGTAACATGACCAACAAAAAGATATAACAAAAAAACATAGGTTGGTCTAGGGGTATCAAGGCCTAAAGGTTACTCAAATAGTCTACCTTTGAAAATTCACCTAAGGTCTTGAAAAGGATGTCCTTGAGAGAACACTTAGAGGACTCACCAACTCTAGAAGATATAACTTGGAAAAGTCTTAGAGTGGTGCAATGAGGCTAGGGAAAAATATCATTTTCAATCATAGTGGAAATCTTTAAAAAGATATGCAATAAAAACACAACACTAGGGTTCAAATCTAGCAAGGATCAACTCCGGGTTGTTAAGCCCTAAAATGGAGTAACCCTCTCTGATACCACTTGTAAGTCCATGGGGATCCGAACCCTAGAGGGGGGGGGTGAATAGGGTGAGCTTCTTTTATGACCAATTTTAACAATTTTAACTTCTTTAAAACAAACTAGTCACATGTGATGATTAAACATACAAGATGCGGAAGCTAACAAAATAATCACCACAAAGCAAGCACCATCACACAAGGATTTATAGTGGTTCGGCCTCAATGCCTACATCCACTACCGGCTTGTGATCCAACACCCCACCGGATTTCCACTATTTATGCTTTTCAATAGGCTAAGCAATAACCTTTACAATATGCTTTCCAAGGCTAAGCAATAACCTTACAATGATGTTTTTCAAGGCTTAACATCAACCTATACACTATGCTTTTATAGGCTAAGCAATAACCTCTTCAACCAAAGGTTGGTTATCTCACTAATTTAGTGTCTAACATACACTTGATGGAGATTCAATTAAGCTCATTACATTTGCCTCTAAAATAGGCGGATATGGAAGTGAATAACAACTACACACTCACACTATGGATGCAAAGATGAAAACATATGAAGTGTGTGTGTGTGGTCCTCAATCATTTTGAAAATGAAAGCTCATAAATGTATGCCTAAGGCTTTTGAAAGTTTTAGCTCAAAAACATTTATGATTGAGGAAGTAATGCAATCACATGTTAAAAGTAACAACTTGTTAATGATATCAAAGTTACACAAGTTGTATGTAATGGATTAGCTCTAAACATGTGATGCATAGGGATGTCAATCAAATCATCAATGAAGCTCAAAACATAAAAAATGATTTGATTGAAATTAGGGGACAAATCATATGTGATTAAAAGGACAACTTGAAAATGATTTACCTATCAAAGTGAGGCAAGTTGTGAAGCATTAAAACAATAATACACATATGATTTGTAAACATGTTGAATCCAAAACATAAGATACATTTGAAAAAGATTTTCTTATGATGGAAGAACAACATCCAAAGATTCAACAAAGTATATGAATCATGTTACATATTTCATTAACATGATCTACTTAGATTTTCCAAAGTTAAGTACTACTTTGATGAATCAATGGTGATGTATCCAAAACAATAGATCTATTCAAAATATAGAATATGCTAAGGATACAACAAATCATAGATTAACATGTTACAAAGATTTACCAATGATAAAACAAAACATGAAAACATATGATTTGTAAAGAAGTTGAATCCAAAACATAAGTTAGTTTTGAGAGAGATGTTCTTATGATGGAAAACAACAACCAAAGATTCAACCAAGTATATGGATCATGTTACATATGATTTACCAAAGTTCTTTCATTAACATGATCTACTTTGATTTACCAATTCAAGTACTACTTGGATTGAATCATGTGATGTTATATCCAAAACAATAAATCAACTCAAAACATAAAATATGTTAAGGACACAACACAAACATAGTTTAACATGCTAGAAATGATTTACCAAAAATAAAACAAGAGCATGCAAACATATGATTAAGAAAGGAAGAGCCTACTTGGTAGTTTAACTTCATTAATCCAAGCTTTAGCTTTCCTAATCTTCCCCTTCATCCCTTGGTTCTTTTCCCTTTTGATATGCCTCAAATCCTCTCAAGGAGGGGTTAAAAATTCCCAACTTTTGGCAAGGGAAAGAACTCATATTTATAGGAAAAAGTGGCCAACGGCTAGTTCTCGGTCGACCGAGAAACAGGCCTCGGTCGACCGAGAACACACAACGGTCATATTTCTGACCGTTGGAGCTCCCAGGCAATTTTGCCTGCAGTTGTCTCGGTCGACCGAGACCTGCCTCTCGGTCGACCGACGACACTGCCGGGACAACCCCCTTTTTGCAAAATTTCCAACTTTTGCACTTTTCAAAGTTATTTCTTTGGGGGACCTTTTGGCCACTAAATCAAGCTTGGAAAACATGTTTTAAAGATTTTAAAGGTTTTTAAAACATGACATAAAAAGCCTAAAAAGTTTCAAAACTTTTAAAACAAAGGCTTGCTTGATTTCTTGAAAACTCTTTTCTAAAACAAATGCATCCAAGATTTAAAAACAAATCATGCATAAAACAAGATCTTAAAAACAATGCATGAATAAATCAAGATTTCAAGTTTATTTAAAACCAATGCAAGTGTGTAAATCAAATGATGCTTTGAATGATAATGCATCCATCAAATTGCAATCTAGAAAATTCCTAACAATCTCCCCCTTTGCAATTTGATGGCAAACACACTCACCACTGACAATACACACTTAGTCTTCAGCTCCCCCTCAGCTGGACAAGGCTTGAAATCTTCTTGGATGCTTCTTCTCATAGCTTGGGCTCTTGGACTTCAATCTTCATGATGCTTGGTGCTTGATCATTCTTCAATCTTTCTTTCTTTAGCCAAGCATCTTCTTTAGCTTCCAAGCTTTCTTTCTTCTATTAACTCTCCCCCTTTGACCATGCCTCTTTCTCCCTTTGGCAAGGTATGTATTCTCTCCCCTTGTAGAAGATCATACAAAACCTCCCCTTAGGAAGCTTGGAAATTCTCTTCACCCTTTTGAGAACTTGAATATTTTCTCCCCCTTTGCCATTAAATTGCAAAGGTACCTACACACATGAAACAAGGAAAATACCTTTAGAAGCACCTGTTAACAAAAGAAATCGAAAGTGAATTACATAACAGGCTATCATGTGTGGAAATAATCTCTAAGGGCTCAAAGGCAATCCAAGGGTCAATTTGATCAAAACTAATACTTCCTATGAAGGTTTACACTCCCCCTCAATCCATTATCTCCTTTTGTCAAACTTTTGACAAAGATTTAACTATTAGGTACAAGAAGAAGATGGTTTAACCAAGTGAGGGTCAACTTCAAAGAAAGGATTAGATTCATTTAACTATCAAGCTCATATGATCAAATTGCCAAAAGAAAGCAAGGTCTATGGGAAAAGCCATCATGGATATCAATTGGAAAGACAAAGAATACCAATTGAGATTTAGGATATGACTATTTAAATCAATCACTCTAAAATGGATTTAAAAATATACCTATTAGGAAAAATCCAAATTAGAGCTATCCATGATATGGGGTTTACTCAAACATAGCATCAATCAATATTACTTATGAAAATCATATGCTATGTAAGATTTTGAAAATCATTTCATCCAAATAGAAATGACTATAAAAGCATAGAGGATGGATTTTAGTTCTAGTATGGTTTCTACAAATTTAACTAAGATCACAACCATACATAGAACAATTTGACATTTGCATAGAGAGGATTAATCAACACTCAAGATCTAACTCATACCAATCATCAAAAAGAATATAACTATTTAAGCACAAGAAGGTATGAAGTTAAAGGTATCAATCTATCATGTAACATTTCCACTCTTAGCAAATGTACTAAGCTTACAAAGCAATGGAAAAAGATATGAGGTTTATACCAAATGAACTTAGCACATAAAATCACATATGTACTTAAAAAGCTCAAAAACAAGATTTTACTATAAAGCACATAAACACTCATTAATTTGCATTAATGAAACTATATACCAAAATAGGCACAAACATGCAAATCAATGAAATCATATCCAACCATGCAATGTAAGACAACAAAATCAATTTGCATAAAGAATGTAACTTAATGAGCAAAGATGCAAATTGTTTGTAACAACTATTTCCTTCCAAAAGATATAATCATAATTAGGCACAAGGAAATAGATTCAAGGAAAATGTTTCTATAAATATAACTAATAAAGCTTAGAACATTTTCCAAAGTTTCTCAAATCACTTCAACATATGAAATTCCAACAAGGAATCAATTATAGAATTAAGAGCAAGTGAATTTGAAAAACAAGAAGTGTACTATTGTAAAGTTTTCAAATTATAAAACAATAGACACTTACAAATTTTCCATATCAAAAGATATAACTTGTAAATCAATGGAAAACTAAAGTTGCTTCAAATCATTTGATTTCCAAAGAGGATCTAACTATGACAAACATCAAATGATTTTACAACATCAATTGATCATGAAAAACTAGCTATGAAAGCATTTGTAATCACAATCAATTGATCATGAATAGATATGCACTACAAGAGATATAACTATATGATCAAAATGCAAATCCATCATGAAAAGGTTGCAATCAAAGGATTTTGAAAACCATGAGATATAACTTAGAAGTTCATGAATACAAAATCAAATGATCACAAAGAAACATTGCATTTTAAAAGATGTGACTATAAAGCAACAAAATGCAAATGTAACATGACCAACAAAAAGATATAACAAAAAAACATAGGTTGGTCTAGGGGTATCAAGGCCTAAAGGTTACTCAAATAGTCTACCTTTGAAAATTCACCTAAGGTCTTGAAAAGGATGTCCTTGAGAGAACACTTAGAGGACTCACCAACTCTAGAAGATATAACTTGGAAAAGTCTTAGAGTGGTGCAATGAGGCTAGGGAAAAATATCATTTTCAATCATAGTGGAAATCTTTAAAAAGATATGCAATAAAAACACAACACTAGGGTTCAAATCTAGCAAGGATCAACTCCGGGTTGTTAAGCCCTAAAATGGAGTAACCCTCTCTGATACCACTTGTAAGTCCATGGGGATCCGAACCCTAGAGGGGGGGGTGAATAGGGTGAGCTTCTTTTATGACCAATTTTAACAATTTTAACTTCTTTAAAACAAACTAGTCACATGTGATGATTAAACATACAAGATGCGGAAGCTAACAAAATAATCACCACAAAGCAAGCACCATCACACAAGGATTTATAGTGGTTCGGCCTCAATGCCTACATCCACTACCGGCTTGTGATCCAACACCCCACCGGATTTCCACTATTTATGCTTTTCAATAGGCTAAGCAATAACCTTTACAATATGCTTTCCAAGGCTAAGCAATAACCTTACAATGATGTTTTTCAAGGCTTAACATCAACCTATACACTATGCTTTTATAGGCTAAGCAATAACCTCTTCAACCAAAGGTTGGTTATCTCACTAATTTAGTGTCTAACATACACTTGATGGAGATTCAATTAAGCTCATTACATTTGCCTCTAAAATAGGCGGATATGGAAGTGAATAACAACTACACACTCACACTATGGATGCAAAGATGAAAACATATGAAGTGTGTGTGTGTGGTCCTCAATCATTTTGAAAATGAAAGCTCATAAATGTATGCCTAAGGCTTTTGAAAGTTTTA
Source organism: Cinnamomum chago (assembly GCA_038049695.1). NCBI lineage: Eukaryota > Viridiplantae > Streptophyta > Magnoliopsida > Laurales > Lauraceae > Cinnamomum > Cinnamomum chago. Next base: position 59,245,789 of record CP142462.1, on the reverse strand, counting down.
GCTCAAAAACATTTATGATTGAGGAAGTAATGCAATCACATGTTAAAAGTAACAACTTGTTAATGATATCAAAGTTACACAAGTTGTATGTAATGGATTAGCTCTAAACATGTGATGCATAGGGATGTCAATCAAATCATCAATGAAGCTCAAAACATAAAAAATGATTTGATTGAAATTAGGGGACAAATCATATGTGATTAAAAGGACAACTTGAAAATGATTTACCTATCAAAGTGAGGCAAGTTGTGAAGCATTAAAACAATAATACACATATGATTTGTAAACATGTTGAATCCAAAACATAAGATACATTTGAAAAAGATTTTCTTATGATGGAAGAACAACATCCAAAGATTCAACAAAGTATATGAATCATGTTACATATTTCATTAACATGATCTACTTAGATTTTCCAAAGTTAAGTGCTACTTTGATGAATCAATGGTGATGTATCCAAAACAATAGATCTATTCAAAATATAGAATATGCTAAGGATACAACAAATCATAGATTAACATGTTACAAAGATTTACCAATGATAAAACAAAACATGAAAACATATGATTTGTAAAGAAGTTGAATCCAAAACATAAGTTAGTTTTGAGAGAGATGTTCTTATGATGGAAAACAACAACCAAAGATTCAACCAAGTATATGGATCATGTTACATATGATTTACCAAAGTTCTTTCATTAACATGATCTACTTTGATTTACCAATTCAAGTACTACTTGGATTGAATCATGTGATGTTATATCCAAAACAATAAATCAACTCAAAACATAAAATATGTTAAGGACACAACACAAACATAGTTTAACATGCTAGAAATGATTTACCAAAAATAAAACAAGAGCATGCAAACATATGATTAAGAAAGGAAGAGCCTACTTGGTAGTTTAACTTCATTAATCCAAGCTTTAGCTTTCCTAATCTTCCCCTTCATCCCTTGGTTCTTTTCCCTTTTGATATGCCTCAAATCCTCTCAAGGAGGGGTTAAAAATTCCCAACTTTTGGCAAGGGAAAGAACTCATATTTATAGGAAAAAGTGGCCAACGGCTAGTTCTCGGTCGACCGAGAAACAGGCCTCGGTCGACCGAGAACACACAACGGTCATATTTCTGACCGTTGGAGCTCCCAGGCAATTTTGCCTGCAGTTGTCTCGGTCGACCGAGACCTGCCTCTCGGTCGACCGACGACACTGCCGGGACAACCCCCTTTTTGCAAAATTTCCAACTTTTGCACTTTTCAAAGTTATTTCTTTGGGGGACCTTTTGGCCACTAAATCAAGCTTGGAAAACATGTTTTAAAGATTTTAAAGGTTTTTAAAACATGACATAAAAAGCCTAAAAAGTTTCAAAACTTTTAAAACAAAGGCTTGCTTGATTTCTTGAAAACTCTTTTCTAAAACAAATGCATCCAAGATTTAAAAACAAATCATGCATAAAACAAGATCTTAAAAACAATGCATGAATAAATCAAGATTTCAAGTTTATTTAAAACCAATGCAAGTGTGTAAATCAAATGATGCTTTGAATGATAATGCATCCATCAAATTGCAATCTAGAAAATTCCTAACAATCTCCCCCTTTGCAATTTGATGGCAAACACACTCACCACTGACAATACACACTTAGTCTTCAGCTCCCCCTCAGCTGGACAAGGCTTGAAATCTTCTTGGATGCTTCTTCTCATAGCTTGGGCTCTTGGACTTCAATCTTCATGATGCTTGGTGCTTGATCATTCTTCAATCTTTCTTTCTTTAGCCAAGCATCTTCTTTAGCTTCCAAGCTTTCTTTCTTCTATTAACTCTCCCCCTTTGACCATGCCTCTTTCTCCCTTTGGCAAGGTATGTATTCTCTCCCCTTGTAGAAGATCATACAAAACCTCCCCTTAGGAAGCTTGGAAATTCTCTTCACCCTTTTGAGAACTTGAATATTTTCTCCCCCTTTGCCATTAAATTGCAAAGGTACCTACACACATGAAACAAGGAAAATACCTTTAGAAGCACCTGTTAACAAAAGAAATCGAAAGTGAATTACATAACAGGCTATCATGTGTGGAAATAATCTCTAAGGGCTCAAAGGCAATCCAAGGGTCAATTTGATCAAAACTAATACTTCCTATGAAGGTTTACACTCCCCCTCAATCCATTATCTCCTTTTGTCAAACTTTTGACAAAGATTTAACTATTAGGTACAAGAAGAAGATGGTTTAACCAAGTGAGGGTCAACTTCAAAGAAAGGATTAGATTCATTTAACTATCAAGCTCATATGATCAAATTGCCAAAAGAAAGCAAGGTCTATGGGAAAAGCCATCATGGATATCAATTGGAAAGACAAAGAATACCAATTGAGATTTAGGATATGACTATTTAAATCAATCACTCTAAAATGGATTTAAAAATGTACCTATTAGGAAAAATCCAAATTAGAGCTATCCATGATATGGGGTTTACTCAAACATAGCATCAATCAATATTACTTATGAAAATCATATGCTATGTAAGATTTTGAAAATCATTTCATCCAAATAGAAATGACTATAAAAGCATAGAGGATGGATTTTAGTTCTAGTATGGTTTCTACAAATTTAACTAAGATCACAACCATACATAGAACAATTTGACATTTGCATAGAGAGGATTAATCAACACTCAAGATCTAACTCATACCAATCATCAAAAAGAATATAACTATTTAAGCACAAGAAGGTATGAAGTTAAAGGTATCAATCTATCATGTAACATTTCCACTCTTAGCAAATGTACTAAGCTTACAAAGCAATGGAAAAAGATATGAGGTTTATACCAAATGAACTTAGCACATAAAATCACATATGTACTTAAAAAGCTCAAAAACAAGATTTTACTATAAAGCACATAAACACTCATTAATTTGCATTAATGAAACTATATACCAAAATAGGCACAAACATGCAAATCAATGAAATCATATCCAACCATGCAATGTAAGACAACAAAATCAATTTGCATAAAGAATGTAACTTAATGAGCAAAGATGCAAATTGTTTGTAACAACTATTTCCTTCCAAAAGATATAATCATAATTAGGCACAAGGAAATAGATTCAAGGAAAATGTTTCTATAAATATAACTAATAAAGCTTAGAACATTTTCCAAAGTTTCTCAAATCACTTCAACATATGAAATTCCAACAAGGAATCAATTATAGAATTAAGAGCAAGTGAATTTGAAAAACAAGAAGTGTACTATTGTAAAGTTTTCAAATTATAAAACAATAGACACTTACAAATTTTCCATATCAAAAGATATAACTTGTAAATCAATGGAAAACTAAAGTTGCTTCAAATCATTTGATTTCCAAAGAGGATCTAACTATGACAAACATCAAATGATTTTACAACATCAATTGATCATGAAAAACTAGCTATGAAAGCATTTGTAATCACAATCAATTGATCATGAATAGATATGCACTACAAGAGATATAACTATATGATCAAAATGCAAATCCATCATGAAAAGGTTGCAATCAAAGGATTTTGAAAACCATGAGATATAACTTAGAAGTTCATGAATACAAAATCAAATGATCACAAAGAAACATTGCATTTTAAAAGATGTGACTATAAAGCAACAAAATGCAAATGTAACATGACCAACAAAAAGATATAACAAAAAAACATAGGTTGGTCTAGGGGTATCAAGGCCTAAAGGTTACTCAAATAGTCTACCTTTGAAAATTCACCTAAGGTCTTGAAAAGGATGTCCTTGAGAGAACACTTAGAGGACTCACCAACTCTAGAAGATATAACTTGGAAAAGTCTTAGAGTGGTGCAATGAGGCTAGGGAAAAATATCATTTTCAATCATAGTGGAAATCTTTAAAAAGATATGCAATAAAAACACAACACTAGGGTTCAAATCTAGCAAGGATCAACTCCGGGTTGTTAAGCCCTAAAATGGAGTAACCCTCTCTGATACCACTTGTAAGTCCATGGGGATCCGAACCCTAGAGGGGGGGGTGAATAGGGTGAGCTTCTTTTATGACCAATTTTAACAATTTTAACTTCTTTAAAACAAACTAGTCACATGTGATGATTAAACATACAAGATGCGGAAGCTAACAAAATAATCACCACAAAGCAAGCACCATCACACAAGGATTTATAGTGGTTCGGCCTCAATGCCTACATCCACTACCGGCTTGTGATCCAACACCCCACCGGATTTCCACTATTTATGCTTTTCAATAGGCTAAGCAATAACCTTTACAATATGCTTTCCAAGGCTAAGCAATAACCTTACAATGATGTTTTTCAAGGCTTAACATCAACCTATACACTATGCTTTTATAGGCTAAGCAATAACCTCTTCAACCAAAGGTTGGTTATCTCACTAATTTAGTGTCTAACATACACTTGATGGAGATTCAATTAAGCTCATTACATTTGCCTCTAAAATAGGCGGATATGGAAGTGAATAACAACTACACACTCACACTATGGATGCAAAGATGAAAACATATGAAGTGTGTGTGTGTGGTCCTCAATCATTTTGAAAATGAAAGCTCATAAATGTATGCCTAAGGCTTTTGAAAGTTTTAGCTCAAAAACATTTATGATTGAGGAAGTAATGCAATCACATGTTAAAAGTAACAACTTGTTAATGATATCAAAGTTACACAAGTTGTATGTAATGGATTAGCTCTAAACATGTGATGCATAGGGATGTCAATCAAATCATCAATGAAGCTCAAAACATAAAAAATGATTTGATTGAAATTAGGGGACAAATCATATGTGATTAAAAGGACAACTTGAAAATGATTTACCTATCAAAGTGAGGCAAGTTGTGAAGCATTAAAACAATAATACACATATGATTTGTAAACATGTTGAATCCAAAACATAAGATACATTTGAAAAAGATTTTCTTATGATGGAAGAACAACATCCAAAGATTCAACAAAGTATATGAATCATGTTACATATTTCATTAACATGATCTACTTAGATTTTCCAAAGTTAAGTGCTACTTTGATGAATCAATGGTGATGTATCCAAAACAATAGATCTATTCAAAATATAGAATATGCTAAGGATACAACAAATCATAGATTAACATGTTACAAAGATTTACCAATGATAAAACAAAACATGAAAACATATGATTTGTAAAGAAGTTGAATCCAAAACATAAGTTAGTTTTGAGAGAGATGTTCTTATGATGGAAAACAACAACCAAAGATTCAACCAAGTATATGGATCATGTTACATATGATTTACCAAAGTTCTTTCATTAACATGATCTACTTTGATTTACCAATTCAAGTACTACTTGGATTGAATCATGTGATGTTATATCCAAAACAATAAATCAACTCAAAACATAAAATATGTTAAGGACACAACACAAACATAGTTTAACATGCTAGAAATGATTTACCAAAAATAAAACAAGAGCATGCAAACATATGATTAAGAAAGGAAGAGCCTACTTGGTAGTTTAACTTCATTAATCCAAGCTTTAGCTTTCCTAATCTTCCCCTTCATCCCTTGGTTCTTTTCCCTTTTGATATGCCTCAAATCCTCTCAAGGAGGGGTTAAAAATTCCCAACTTTTGGCAAGGGAAAGAACTCATATTTATAGGAAAAAGTGGCCAACGGCTAGTTCTCGGTCGACCGAGAAACAGGCCTCGGTCGACCGAGAACACACAACGGTCATATTTCTGACCGTTGGAGCTCCCAGGCAATTTTGCCTGCAGTTGTCTCGGTCGACCGAGACCTGCCTCTCGGTCGACCGACGACACTGCCGGGACAACCCCCTTTTTGCAAAATTTCCAACTTTTGCACTTTTCAAAGTTATTTCTTTGGGGGACCTTTTGGCCACTAAATCAAGCTTGGAAAACATGTTTTAAAGATTTTAAAGGTTTTTAAAACATGACATAAAAAGCCTAAAAAGTTTCAAAACTTTTAAAACAAAGGCTTGCTTGATTTCTTGAAAACTCTTTTCTAAAACAAATGCATCCAAGATTTAAAAACAAATCATGCATAAAACAAGATCTTAAAAACAATGCATGAATAAATCAAGATTTCAAGTTTATTTAAAACCAATGCAAGTGTGTAAATCAAATGATGCTTTGAATGATAATGCATCCATCAAATTGCAATCTAGAAAATTCCTAACAATCTCCCCCTTTGCAATTTGATGGCAAACACACTCACCACTGACAATACACACTTAGTCTTCAGCTCCCCCTCAGCTGGACAAGGCTTGAAATCTTCTTGGATGCTTCTTCTCATAGCTTGGGCTCTTGGACTTCAATCTTCATGATGCTTGGTGCTTGATCATTCTTCAATCTTTCTTTCTTTAGCCAAGCATCTTCTTTAGCTTCCAAGCTTTCTTTCTTCTATTAACTCTCCCCCTTTGACCATGCCTCTTTCTCCCTTTGGCAAGGTATGTATTCTCTCCCCTTGTAGAAGATCATACAAAACCTCCCCTTAGGAAGCTTGGAAATTCTCTTCACCCTTTTGAGAACTTGAATATTTTCTCCCCCTTTGCCATTAAATTGCAAAGGTACCTACACACATGAAACAAGGAAAATACCTTTAGAAGCACCTGTTAACAAAAGAAATCGAAAGTGAATTACATAACAGGCTATCATGTGTGGAAATAATCTCTAAGGGCTCAAAGGCAATCCAAGGGTCAATTTGATCAAAACTAATACTTCCTATGAAGGTTTACACTCCCCCTCAATCCATTATCTCCTTTTGTCAAACTTTTGACAAAGATTTAACTATTAGGTACAAGAAGAAGATGGTTTAACCAAGTGAGGGTCAACTTCAAAGAAAGGATTAGATTCATTTAACTATCAAGCTCATATGATCAAATTGCCAAAAGAAAGCAAGGTCTATGGGAAAAGCCATCATGGATATCAATTGGAAAGACAAAGAATACCAATTGAGATTTAGGATATGACTATTTAAATCAATCACTCTAAAATGGATTTAAAAATATACCTATTAGGAAAAATCCAAATTAGAGCTATCCATGATATGGGGTTTACTCAAACATAGCATCAATCAATATTACTTATGAAAATCATATGCTATGTAAGATTTTGAAAATCATTTCATCCAAATAGAAATGACTATAAAAGCATAGAGGATGGATTTTAGTTCTAGTATGGTTTCTACAAATTTAACTAAGATCACAACCATACATAGAACAATTTGACATTTGCATAGAGAGGATTAATCAACACTCAAGATCTAACTCATACCAATCATCAAAAAGAATATAACTATTTAAGCACAAGAAGGTATGAAGTTAAAGGTATCAATCTATCATGTAACATTTCCACTCTTAGCAAATGTACTAAGCTTACAAAGCAATGGAAAAAGATATGAGGTTTATACCAAATGAACTTAGCACATAAAATCACATATGTACTTAAAAAGCTCAAAAACAAGATTTTACTATAAAGCACATAAACACTCATTAATTTGCATTAATGAAACTATATACCAAAATAGGCACAAACATGCAAATCAATGAAATCATATCCAACCATGCAATGTAAGACAACAAAATCAATTTGCATAAAGAATGTAACTTAATGAGCAAAGATGCAAATTGTTTGTAACAACTATTTCCTTCCAAAAGATATAATCATAATTAGGCACAAGGAAATAGATTCAAGGAAAATGTTTCTATAAATATAACTAATAAAGCTTAGAACATTTTCCAAAGTTTCTCAAATCACTTCAACATATGAAATTCCAACAAGGAATCAATTATAGAATTAAGAGCAAGTGAATTTGAAAAACAAGAAGTGTACTATTGTAAAGTTTTCAAATTATAAAACAATAGACACTTACAAATTTTCCATATCAAAAGATATAACTTGTAAATCAATGGAAAACTAAAGTTGCTTCAAATCATTTGATTTCCAAAGAGGATCTAACTATGACAAACATCAAATGATTTTACAACATCAATTGATCATGAAAAACTAGCTATGAAAGCATTTGTAATCACAATCAATTGATCATGAATAGATATGCACTACAAGAGATATAACTATATGATCAAAATGCAAATCCATCATGAAAAGGTTGCAATCAAAGGATTTTGAAAACCATGAGATATAACTTAGAAGTTCATGAATACAAAATCAAATGATCACAAAGAAACATTGCATTTTAAAAGATGTGACTATAAAGCAACAAAATGCAAATGTAACATGACCAACAAAAAGATATAACAAAAAAACATAGGTTGGTCTAGGGGTATCAAGGCCTAAAGGTTACTCAAATAGTCTACCTTTGAAAATTCACCTAAGGTCTTGAAAAGGATGTCCTTGAGAGAACACTTAGAGGACTCACCAACTCTAGAAGATATAACTTGGAAAAGTCTTAGAGTGGTGCAATGAGGCTAGGGAAAAATATCATTTTCAATCATAGTGGAAATCTTTAAAAAGATATGCAATAAAAACACAACACTAGGGTTCAAATCTAGCAAGGATCAACTCCGGGTTGTTAAGCCCTAAAATGGAGTAACCCTCTCTGATACCACTTGTAAGTCCATGGGGATCCGAACCCTAGAGGGGGGGGTGAATAGGGTGAGCTTCTTTTATGACCAATTTTAACAATTTTAACTTCTTTAAAACAAACTAGTCACATGTGATGATTAAACATACAAGATGCGGAAGCTAACAAAATAATCACCACAAAGCAAGCACCATCACACAAGGATTTATAGTGGTTCGGCCTCAATGCCTACATCCACTACCGGCTTGTGATCCAACACCCCACCGGATTTCCACTATTTATGCTTTTCAATAGGCTAAGCAATAACCTTTACAATATGCTTTCCAAGGCTAAGCAATAACCTTACAATGATGTTTTTCAAGGCTTAACATCAACCTATACACTATGCTTTTATAGGCTAAGCAATAACCTCTTCAACCAAAGGTTGGTTATCTCACTAATTTAGTGTCTAACATACACTTGATGGAGATTCAATTAAGCTCATTACATTTGCCTCTAAAATAGGCGGATATGGAAGTGAATAACAACTACACACTCACACTATGGATGCAAAGATGAAAACATATGAAGTGTGTGTGTGTGGTCCTCAATCATTTTGAAAATGAAAGCTCATAAATGTATGCCTAAGGCTTTTGAAAGTTTTAGCTCAAAAACATTTATGATTGAGGAAGTAATGCAATCACATGTTAAAAGTAACAACTTGTTAATGATATCAAAGTTACACAAGTTGTATGTAATGGATTAGCTCTAAACATGTGATGCATAGGGATGTCAATCAAATCATCAATGAAGCTCAAAACATAAAAAATGATTTGATTGAAATTAGGGGACAAATCATATGTGATTAAAAGGACAACTTGAAAATGATTTACCTATCAAAGTGAGGCAAGTTGTGAAGCATTAAAACAATAATACACATATGATTTGTAAACATGTTGAATCCAAAACATAAGATACATTTGAAAAAGATTTTCTTATGATGGAAGAACAACATCCAAAGATTCAACAAAGTATATGAATCATGTTACATATTTCATTAACATGATCTACTTAGATTTTCCAAAGTTAAGTGCTACTTTGATGAATCAATGGTGATGTATCCAAAACAATAGATCTATTCAAAATATAGAATATGCTAAGGATACAACAAATCATAGATTAACATGTTACAAAGATTTACCAATGATAAAACAAAACATGAAAACATATGATTTGTAAAGAAGTTGAATCCAAAACATAAGTTAGTTTTGAGAGAGATGTTCTTATGATGGAAAACAACAACCAAAGATTCAACCAAGTATATGGATCATGTTACATATGATTTACCAAAGTTCTTTCATTAACATGATCTACTTTGATTTACCAATTCAAGTACTACTTGGATTGAATCATGTGATGTTATATCCAAAACAATAAATCAACTCAAAACATAAAATATGTTAAGGACACAACACAAACATAGTTTAACATGCTAGAAATGATTTACCAAAAATAAAACAAGAGCATGCAAACATATGATTAAGAAAGGAAGAGCCTACTTGGTAGTTTAACTTCATTAATCCAAGCTTTAGCTTTCCTAATCTTCCCCTTCATCCCTTGGTTCTTTTCCCTTTTGATATGCCTCAAATCCTCTCAAGGAGGGGTTAAAAATTCCCAACTTTTGGCAAGGGAAAGAACTCATATTTATAGGAAAAAGTGGCCAACGGCTAGTTCTCGGTCGACCGAGAAACAGGCCTCGGTCGACCGAGAACACACAACGGTCATATTTCTGACCGTTGGAGCTCCCAGGCAATTTTGCCTGCAGTTGTCTCGGTCGACCGAGACCTGCCTCTCGGTCGACCGACGACACTGCCGGGACAACCCCCTTTTTGCAAAATTTCCAACTTTTGCACTTTTCAAAGTTATTTCTTTGGGGGACCTTTTGGCCACTAAATCAAGCTTGGAAAACATGTTTTAAAGATTTTAAAGGTTTTTAAAACATGACATAAAAAGCCTAAAAAGTTTCAAAACTTTTAAAACAAAGGCTTGCTTGATTTCTTGAAAACTCTTTTCTAAAACAAATGCATCCAAGATTTAAAAACAAATCATGCATAAAACAAGATCTTAAAAACAATGCATGAATAAATCAAGATTTCAAGTTTATTTAAAACCAATGCAAGTGTGTAAATCAAATGATGCTTTGAATGATAATGCATCCATCAAATTGCAATCTAGAAAATTCCTAACAATCTCCCCCTTTGCAATTTGATGGCAAACACACTCACCACTGACAATACACACTTAGTCTTCAGCTCCCCCTCAGCTGGACAAGGCTTGAAATCTTCTTGGATGCTTCTTCTCATAGCTTGGGCTCTTGGACTTCAATCTTCATGATGCTTGGTGCTTGATCATTCTTCAATCTTTCTTTCTTTAGCCAAGCATCTTCTTTAGCTTCCAAGCTTTCTTTCTTCTATTAACTCTCCCCCTTTGACCATGCCTCTTTCTCCCTTTGGCAAGGTATGTATTCTCTCCCCTTGTAGAAGATCATACAAAACCTCCCCTTAGGAAGCTTGGAAATTCTCTTCACCCTTTTGAGAACTTGAATATTTTCTCCCCCTTTGCCATTAAATTGCAAAGGTACCTACACACATGAAACAAGGAAAATACCTTTAGAAGCACCTGTTAACAAAAGAAATCGAAAGTGAATTACATAACAGGCTATCATGTGTGGAAATAATCTCTAAGGGCTCAAAGGCAATCCAAGGGTCAATTTGATCAAAACTAATACTTCCTATGAAGGTTTACACTCCCCCTCAATCCATTATCTCCTTTTGTCAAACTTTTGACAAAGATTTAACTATTAGGTACAAGAAGAAGATGGTTTAACCAAGTGAGGGTCAACTTCAAAGAAAGGATTAGATTCATTTAACTATCAAGCTCATATGATCAAATTGCCAAAAGAAAGCAAGGTCTATGGGAAAAGCCATCATGGATATCAATTGGAAAGACAAAGAATACCAATTGAGATTTAGGATATGACTATTTAAATCAATCACTCTAAAATGGATTTAAAAATATACCTATTAGGAAAAATCCAAATTAGAGCTATCCATGATATGGGGTTTACTCAAACATAGCATCAATCAATATTACTTATGAAAATCATATGCTATGTAAGATTTTGAAAATCATTTCATCCAAATAGAAATGACTATAAAAGCATAGAGGATGGATTTTAGTTCTAGTATGGTTTCTACAAATTTAACTAAGATCACAACCATACATAGAACAATTTGACATTTGCATAGAGAGGATTAATCAACACTCAAGATCTAACTCATACCAATCATCAAAAAGAATATAACTATTTAAGCACAAGAAGGTATGAAGTTAAAGGTATCAATCTATCATGTAACATTTCCACTCTTAGCAAATGTACTAAGCTTACAAAGCAATGGAAAAAGATATGAGGTTTATACCAAATGAACTTAGCACATAAAATCACATATGTACTTAAAAAGCTCAAAAACAAGATTTTACTATAAAGCACATAAACACTCATTAATTTGCATTAATGAAACTATATACCAAAATAGGCACAAACATGCAAATCAATGAAATCATATCCAACCATGCAATGTAAGACAACAAAATCAATTTGCATAAAGAATGTAACTTAATGAGCAAAGATGCAAATTGTTTGTAACAACTATTTCCTTCCAAAAGATATAATCATAATTAGGCACAAGGAAATAGATTCAAGGAAAATGTTTCTATAAATATAACTAATAAAGCTTAGAACATTTTCCAAAGTTTCTCAAATCACTTCAACATATGAAATTCCAACAAGGAATCAATTATAGAATTAAGAGCAAGTGAATTTGAAAAACAAGAAGTGTACTATTGTAAAGTTTTCAAATTATAAAACAATAGACACTTACAAATTTTCCATATCAAAAGATATAACTTGTAAATCAATGGAAAACTAAAGTTGCTTCAAATCATTTGATTTCCAAAGAGGATCTAACTATGACAAACATCAAATGATTTTACAACATCAATTGATCATGAAAAACTAGCTATGAAAGCATTTGTAATCACAATCAATTGATCATGAATAGATATGCACTACAAGAGATATAACTATATGATCAAAATGCAAATCCATCATGAAAAGGTTGCAATCAAAGGATTTTGAAAACCATGAGATATAACTTAGAAGTTCATGAATACAAAATCAAATGATCACAAAGAAACATTGCATTTTAAAAGATGTGACTATAAAGCAACAAAATGCAAATGTAACATGACCAACAAAAAGATATAACAAAAAAACATAGGTTGGTCTAGGGGTATCAAGGCCTAAAGGTTACTCAAATAGTCTACCTTTGAAAATTCACCTAAGGTCTTGAAAAGGATGTCCTTGAGAGAACACTTAGAGGACTCACCAACTCTAGAAGATATAACTTGGAAAAGTCTTAGAGTGGTGCAATGAGGCTAGGGAAAAATATCATTTTCAATCATAGTGGAAATCTTTAAAAAGATATGCAATAAAAACACAACACTAGGGTTCAAATCTAGCAAGGATCAACTCCGGGTTGTTAAGCCCTAAAATGGAGTAACCCTCTCTGATACCACTTGTAAGTCCATGGGGATCCGAACCCTAGAGGGGGGGGGTGAATAGGGTGAGCTTCTTTTATGACCAATTTTAACAATTTTAACTTCTTTAAAACAAACTAGTCACATGTGATGATTAAACATACAAGATGCGGAAGCTAACAAAATAATCACCACAAAGCAAGCACCATCACACAAGGATTTATAGTGGTTCGGCCTCAATGCCTACATCCACTACCGGCTTGTGATCCAACACCCCACCGGATTTCCACTATTTATGCTTTTCAATAGGCTAAGCAATAACCTTTACAATATGCTTTCCAAGGCTAAGCAATAACCTTACAATGATGTTTTTCAAGGCTTAACATCAACCTATACACTATGCTTTTATAGGCTAAGCAATAACCTCTTCAACCAAAGGTTGGTTATCTCACTAATTTAGTGTCTAACATACACTTGATGGAGATTCAATTAAGCTCATTACATTTGCCTCTAAAATAGGCGGATATGGAAGTGAATAACAACTACACACTCACACTATGGATGCAAAGATGAAAACATATGAAGTGTGTGTGTGTGGTCCTCAATCATTTTGAAAATGAAAGCTCATAAATGTATGCCTAAGGCTTTTGAAAGTTTTAGCTCAAAAACATTTATGATTGAGGAAGTAATGCAATCACATGTTAAAAGTAACAACTTGTTAATGATATCAAAGTTACACAAGTTGTATGTAATGGATTAGCTCTAAACATGTGATGCATAGGGATGTCAATCAAATCATCAATGAAGCTCAAAACATAAAAAATGATTTGATTGAAATTAGGGGACAAATCATATGTGATTAAAAGGACAACTTGAAAATGATTTACCTATCAAAGTGAGGCAAGTTGTGAAGCATTAAAACAATAATACACATATGATTTGTAAACATGTTGAATCCAAAACATAAGATACATTTGAAAAAGATTTTCTTATGATGGAAGAACAACATCCAAAGATTCAACAAAGTATATGAATCATGTTACATATTTCATTAACATGATCTACTTAGATTTTCCAAAGTTAAGTGCTACTTTGATGAATCAATGGTGATGTATCCAAAACAATAGATCTATTCAAAATATAGAATATGCTAAGGATACAACAAATCATAGATTAACATGTTACAAAGATTTACCAATGATAAAACAAAACATGAAAACATATGATTTGTAAAGAAGTTGAATCCAAAACATAAGTTAGTTTTGAGAGAGATGTTCTTATGATGGAAAACAACAACCAAAGATTCAACCAAGTATATGGATCATGTTACATATGATTTACCAAAGTTCTTTCATTAACATGATCTACTTTGATTTACCAATTCAAGTACTACTTGGATTGAATCATGTGATGTTATATCCAAAACAATAAATCAACTCAAAACATAAAATATGTTAAGGACACAACACAAACATAGTTTAACATGCTAGAAATGATTTACCAAAAATAAAACAAGAGCATGCAAACATATGATTAAGAAAGGAAGAGCCTACTTGGTAGTTTAACTTCATTAATCCAAGCTTTAGCTTTCCTAATCTTCCCCTTCATCCCTTGGTTCTTTTCCCTTTTGATATGCCTCAAATCCTCTCAAGGAGGGGTTAAAAATTCCCAACTTTTGGCAAGGGAAAGAACTCATATTTATAGGAAAAAGTGGCCAACGGCTAGTTCTCGGTCGACCGAGAAACAGGCCTCGGTCGACCGAGAACACACAACGGTCATATTTCTGACCGTTGGAGCTCCCAGGCAATTTTGCCTGCAGTTGTCTCGGTCGACCGAGACCTGCCTCTCGGTCGACCGACGACACTGCCGGGACAACCCCCTTTTTGCAAAATTTCCAACTTTTGCACTTTTCAAAGTTATTTCTTTGGGGGACCTTTTGGCCACTAAATCAAGCTTGGAAAACATGTTTTAAAGATTTTAAAGGTTTTTAAAACATGACATAAAAAGCCTAAAAAGTTTCAAAACTTTTAAAACAAAGGCTTGCTTGATTTCTTGAAAACTCTTTTCTAAAACAAATGCATCCAAGATTTAAAAACAAATCATGCATAAAACAAGATCTTAAAAACAATGCATGAATAAATCAAGATTTCAAGTTTATTTAAAACCAATGCAAGTGTGTAAATCAAATGATGCTTTGAATGATAATGCATCCATCAAATTGCAATCTAGAAAATTCCTAACAATCTCCCCCTTTGCAATTTGATGGCAAACACACTCACCACTGACAATACACACTTAGTCTTCAGCTCCCCCTCAGCTGGACAAGGCTTGAAATCTTCTTGGATGCTTCTTCTCATAGCTTGGGCTCTTGGACTTCAATCTTCATGATGCTTGGTGCTTGATCATTCTTCAATCTTTCTTTCTTTAGCCAAGCATCTTCTTTAGCTTCCAAGCTTTCTTTCTTCTATTAACTCTCCCCCTTTGACCATGCCTCTTTCTCCCTTTGGCAAGGTATGTATTCTCTCCCCTTGTAGAAGATCATACAAAACCTCCCCTTAGGAAGCTTGGAAATTCTCTTCACCCTTTTGAGAACTTGAATATTTTCTCCCCCTTTGCCATTAAATTGCAAAGGTACCTACACACATGAAACAAGGAAAATACCTTTAGAAGCACCTGTTAACAAAAGAAATCGAAAGTGAATTACATAACAGGCTATCATGTGTGGAAATAATCTCTAAGGGCTCAAAGGCAATCCAAGGGTCAATTTGATCAAAACTAATACTTCCTATGAAGGTTTACACTCCCCCTCAATCCATTATCTCCTTTTGTCAAACTTTTGACAAAGATTTAACTATTAGGTACAAGAAGAAGATGGTTTAACCAAGTGAGGGTCAACTTCAAAGAAAGGATTAGATTCATTTAACTATCAAGCTCATATGATCAAATTGCCAAAAGAAAGCAAGGTCTATGGGAAAAGCCATCATGGATATCAATTGGAAAGACAAAGAATACCAATTGAGATTTAGGATATGACTATTTAAATCAATCACTCTAAAATGGATTTAAAAATATACCTATTAGGAAAAATCCAAATTAGAGCTATCCATGATATGGGGTTTACTCAAACATAGCATCAATCAATATTACTTATGAAAATCATATGCTATGTAAGATTTTGAAAATCATTTCATCCAAATAGAAATGACTATAAAAGCATAGAGGATGGATTTTAGTTCTAGTATGGTTTCTACAAATTTAACTAAGATCACAACCATACATAGAACAATTTGACATTTGCATAGAGAGGATTAATCAACACTCAAGATCTAACTCATACCAATCATCAAAAAGAATATAACTATTTAAGCACAAGAAGGTATGAAGTTAAAGGTATCAATCTATCATGTAACATTTCCACTCTTAGCAAATGTACTAAGCTTACAAAGCAATGGAAAAAGATATGAGGTTTATACCAAATGAACTTAGCACATAAAATCACATATGTACTTAAAAAGCTCAAAAACAAGATTTTACTATAAAGCACATAAACACTCATTAATTTGCATTAATGAAACTATATACCAAAATAGGCACAAACATGCAAATCAATGAAATCATATCCAACCATGCAATGTAAGACAACAAAATCAATTTGCATAAAGAATGTAACTTAATGAGCAAAGATGCAAATTGTTTGTAACAACTATTTCCTTCCAAAAGATATAATCATAATTAGGCACAAGGAAATAGATTCAAGGAAAATGTTTCTATAAATATAACTAATAAAGCTTAGAACATTTTCCAAAGTTTCTCAAATCACTTCAACATATGAAATTCCAACAAGGAATCAATTATAGAATTAAGAGCAAGTGAATTTGAAAAACAAGAAGTGTACTATTGTAAAGTTTTCAAATTATAAAACAATAGACACTTACAAATTTTCCATATCAAAAGATATAACTTGTAAATCAATGGAAAACTAAAGTTGCTTCAAATCATTTGATTTCCAAAGAGGATCTAACTATGACAAACATCAAATGATTTTACAACATCAATTGATCATGAAAAACTAGCTATGAAAGCATTTGTAATCACAATCAATTGATCATGAATAGATATGCACTACAAGAGATATAACTATATGATCAAAATGCAAATCCATCATGAAAAGGTTGCAATCAAAGGATTTTGAAAACCATGAGATATAACTTAGAAGTTCATGAATACAAAATCAAATGATCACAAAGAAACATTGCATTTTAAAAGATGTGACTATAAAGCAACAAAATGCAAATGTAACATGACCAACAAAAAGATATAACAAAAAAACATAGGTTGGTCTAGGGGTATCAAGGCCTAAAGGTTACTCAAATAGTCTACCTTTGAAAATTCACCTAAGGTCTTGAAAAGGATGTCCTTGAGAGAACACTTAGAGGACTCACCAACTCTAGAAGATATAACTTGGAAAAGTCTTAGAGTGGTGCAATGAGGCTAGGGAAAAATATCATTTTCAATCATAGTGGAAATCTTTAAAAAGATATGCAATAAAAACACAACACTAGGGTTCAAATCTAGCAAGGATCAACTCCGGGTTGTTAAGCCCTAAAATGGAGTAACCCTCTCTGATACCACTTGTAAGTCCATGGGGATCCGAACCCTAGAGGGGGGGGTGAATAGGGTGAGCTTCTTTTATGACCAATTTTAACAATTTTAACTTCTTTAAAACAAACTAGTCACATGTGATGATTAAACATACAAGATGCGGAAGCTAACAAAATAATCACCACAAAGCAAGCACCATCACACAAGGATTTATAGTGGTTCGGCCTCAATGCCTACATCCACTACCGGCTTGTGATCCAACACCCCACCGGATTTCCACTATTTATGCTTTTCAATAGGCTAAGCAATAACCTTTACAATATGCTTTCCAAGGCTAAGCAATAACCTTACAATGATGTTTTTCAAGGCTTAACATCAACCTATACACTATGCTTTTATAGGCTAAGCAATAACCTCTTCAACCAAAGGTTGGTTATCTCACTAATTTAGTGTCTAACATACACTTGATGGAGATTCAATTAAGCTCATTACATTTGCCTCTAAAATAGGCGGATATGGAAGTGAATAACAACTACACACTCACACTATGGATGCAAAGATGAAAACATATGAAGTGTGTGTGTGTGGTCCTCAATCATTTTGAAAATGAAAGCTCATAAATGTATGCCTAAGGCTTTTGAAAGTTTTAGCTCAAAAACATTTATGATTGAGGAAGTAATGCAATCACATGTTAAAAGTAACAACTTGTTAATGATATCAAAGTTACACAAGTTGTATGTAATGGATTAGCTCTAAACATGTGATGCATAGGGATGTCAATCAAATCATCAATGAAGCTCAAAACATAAAAAATGATTTGATTGAAATTAGGGGACAAATCATATGTGATTAAAAGGACAACTTGAAAATGATTTACCTATCAAAGTGAGGCAAGTTGTGAAGCATTAAAACAATAATACACATATGATTTGTAAACATGTTGAATCCAAAACATAAGATACATTTGAAAAAGATTTTCTTATGATGGAAGAACAACATCCAAAGATTCAACAAAGTATATGAATCATGTTACATATTTCATTAACATGATCTACTTAGATTTTCCAAAGTTAAGTGCTACTTTGATGAATCAATGGTGATGTATCCAAAACAATAGATCTATTCAAAATATAGAATATGCTAAGGATACAACAAATCATAGATTAACATGTTACAAAGATTTACCAATGATAAAACAAAACATGAAAACATATGATTTGTAAAGAAGTTGAATCCAAAACATAAGTTAGTTTTGAGAGAGATGTTCTTATGATGGAAAACAACAACCAAAGATTCAACCAAGTATATGGATCATGTTACATATGATTTACCAAAGTTCTTTCATTAACATGATCTACTTTGATTTACCAATTCAAGTACTACTTGGATTGAATCATGTGATGTTATATCCAAAACAATAAATCAACTCAAAACATAAAATATGTTAAGGACACAACACAAACATAGTTTAACATGCTAGAAATGATTTACCAAAAATAAAACAAGAGCATGCAAACATATGATTAAGAAAGGAAGAGCCTACTTGGTAGTTTAACTTCATTAATCCAAGCTTTAGCTTTCCTAATCTTCCCCTTCATCCCTTGGTTCTTTTCCCTTTTGATATGCCTCAAATCCTCTCAAGGAGGGGTTAAAAATTCCCAACTTTTGGCAAGGGAAAGAACTCATATTTATAGGAAAAAGTGGCCAACGGCTAGTTCTCGGTCGACCGAGAAACAGGCCTCGGTCGACCGAGAACACACAACGGTCATATTTCTGACCGTTGGAGCTCCCAGGCAATTTTGCCTGCAGTTGTCTCGGTCGACCGAGACCTGCCTCTCGGTCGACCGACGACACTGCCGGGACAACCCCCTTTTTGCAAAATTTCCAACTTTTGCACTTTTCAAAGTTATTTCTTTGGGGGACCTTTTGGCCACTAAATCAAGCTTGGAAAACATGTTTTAAAGATTTTAAAGGTTTTTAAAACATGACATAAAAAGCCTAAAAAGTTTCAAAACTTTTAAAACAAAGGCTTGCTTGATTTCTTGAAAACTCTTTTCTAAAACAAATGCATCCAAGATTTAAAAACAAATCATGCATAAAACAAGATCTTAAAAACAATGCATGAATAAATCAAGATTTCAAGTTTATTTAAAACCAATGCAAGTGTGTAAATCAAATGATGCTTTGAATGATAATGCATCCATCAAATTGCAATCTAGAAAATTCCTAACAATCTCCCCCTTTGCAATTTGATGGCAAACACACTCACCACTGACAATACACACTTAGTCTTCAGCTCCCCCTCAGCTGGACAAGGCTTGAAATCTTCTTGGATGCTTCTTCTCATAGCTTGGGCTCTTGGACTTCAATCTTCATGATGCTTGGTGCTTGATCATTCTTCAATCTTTCTTTCTTTAGCCAAGCATCTTCTTTAGCTTCCAAGCTTTCTTTCTTCTATTAACTCTCCCCCTTTGACCATGCCTCTTTCTCCCTTTGGCAAGGTATGTATTCTCTCCCCTTGTAGAAGATCATACAAAACCTCCCCTTAGGAAGCTTGGAAATTCTCTTCACCCTTTTGAGAACTTGAATATTTTCTCCCCCTTTGCCATTAAATTGCAAAGGTACCTACACACATGAAACAAGGAAAATACCTTTAGAAGCACCTGTTAACAAAAGAAATCGAAAGTGAATTACATAACAGGCTATCATGTGTGGAAATAATCTCTAAGGGCTCAAAGGCAATCCAAGGGTCAATTTGATCAAAACTAATACTTCCTATGAAGGTTTACACTCCCCCTCAATCCATTATCTCCTTTTGTCAAACTTTTGACAAAGATTTAACTATTAGGTACAAGAAGAAGATGGTTTAACCAAGTGAGGGTCAACTTCAAAGAAAGGATTAGATTCATTTAACTATCAAGCTCATATGATCAAATTGCCAAAAGAAAGCAAGGTCTATGGGAAAAGCCATCATGGATATCAATTGGAAAGACAAAGAATACCAATTGAGATTTAGGATATGACTATTTAAATCAATCACTCTAAAATGGATTTAAAAATATACCTATTAGGAAAAATCCAAATTAGAGCTATCCATGATATGGGGTTTACTCAAACATAGCATCAATCAATATTACTTATGAAAATCATATGCTATGTAAGATTTTGAAAATCATTTCATCCAAATAGAAATGACTATAAAAGCATAGAGGATGGATTTTAGTTCTAGTATGGTTTCTACAAATTTAACTAAGATCACAACCATACATAGAACAATTTGACATTTGCATAGAGAGGATTAATCAACACTCAAGATCTAACTCATACCAATCATCAAAAAGAATATAACTATTTAAGCACAAGAAGGTATGAAGTTAAAGGTATCAATCTATCATGTAACATTTCCACTCTTAGCAAATGTACTAAGCTTACAAAGCAATGGAAAAAGATATGAGGTTTATACCAAATGAACTTAGCACATAAAATCACATATGTACTTAAAAAGCTCAAAAACAAGATTTTACTATAAAGCACATAAACACTCATTAATTTGCATTAATGAAACTATATACCAAAATAGGCACAAACATGCAAATCAATGAAATCATATCCAACCATGCAATGTAAGACAACAAAATCAATTTGCATAAAGAATGTAACTTAATGAGCAAAGATGCAAATTGTTTGTAACAACTATTTCCTTCCAAAAGATATAATCATAATTAGGCACAAGGAAATAGATTCAAGGAAAATGTTTCTATAAATATAACTAATAAAGCTTAGAACATTTTCCAAAGTTTCTCAAATCACTTCAACATATGAAATTCCAACAAGGAATCAATTATAGAATTAAGAGCAAGTGAATTTGAAAAACAAGAAGTGTACTATTGTAAAGTTTTCAAATTATAAAACAATAGACACTTACAAATTTTCCATATCAAAAGATATAACTTGTAAATCAATGGAAAACTAAAGTTGCTTCAAATCATTTGATTTCCAAAGAGGATCTAACTATGACAAACATCAAATGATTTTACAACATCAATTGATCATGAAAAACTAGCTATGAAAGCATTTGTAATCACAATCAATTGATCATGAATAGATATGCACTACAAGAGATATAACTATATGATCAAAATGCAAATCCATCATGAAAAGGTTGCAATCAAAGGATTTTGAAAACCATGAGATATAACTTAGAAGTTCATGAATACAAAATCAAATGATCACAAAGAAACATTGCATTTTAAAAGATGTGACTATAAAGCAACAAAATGCAAATGTAACATGACCAACAAAAAGATATAACAAAAAAACATAGGTTGGTCTAGGGGTATCAAGGCCTAAAGGTTACTCAAATAGTCTACCTTTGAAAATTCACCTAAGGTCTTGAAAAGGATGTCCTTGAGAGAACACTTAGAGGACTCACCAACTCTAGAAGATATAACTTGGAAAAGTCTTAGAGTGGTGCAATGAGGCTAGGGAAAAATATCATTTTCAATCATAGTGGAAATCTTTAAAAAGATATGCAATAAAAACACAACACTAGGGTTCAAATCTAGCAAGGATCAACTCCGGGTTGTTAAGCCCTAAAATGGAGTAACCCTCTCTGATACCACTTGTAAGTCCATGGGGATCCGAACCCTAGAGGGGGGGGTGAATAGGGTGAGCTTCTTTTATGACCAATTTTAACAATTTTAACTTCTTTAAAACAAACTAGTCACATGTGATGATTAAACATACAAGATGCGGAAGCTAACAAAATAATCACCACAAAGCAAGCACCATCACACAAGGATTTATAGTGGTTCGGCCTCAATGCCTACATCCACTACCGGCTTGTGATCCAACACCCCACCGGATTTCCACTATTTATGCTTTTCAATAGGCTAAGCAATAACCTTTACAATATGCTTTCCAAGGCTAAGCAATAACCTTACAATGATGTTTTTCAAGGCTTAACATCAACCTATACACTATGCTTTTATAGGCTAAGCAATAACCTCTTCAACCAAAGGTTGGTTATCTCACTAATTTAGTGTCTAACATACACTTGATGGAGATTCAATTAAGCTCATTACATTTGCCTCTAAAATAGGCGGATATGGAAGTGAATAACAACTACACACTCACACTATGGATGCAAAGATGAAAACATATGAAGTGTGTGTGTGTGGTCCTCAATCATTTTGAAAATGAAAGCTCATAAATGTATGCCTAAGGCTTTTGAAAGTTTTAGCTCAAAAACATTTATGATTGAGGAAGTAATGCAATCACATGTTAAAAGTAACAACTTGTTAATGATATCAAAGTTACACAAGTTGTATGTAATGGATTAGCTCTAAACATGTGATGCATAGGGATGTCAATCAAATCATCAATGAAGCTCAAAACATAAAAAATGATTTGATTGAAATTAGGGGACAAATCATATGTGATTAAAAGGACAACTTGAAAATGATTTACCTATCAAAGTGAGGCAAGTTGTGAAGCATTAAAACAATAATACACATATGATTTGTAAACATGTTGAATCCAAAACATAAGATACATTTGAAAAAGATTTTCTTATGATGGAAGAACAACATCCAAAGATTCAACAAAGTATATGAATCATGTTACATATTTCATTAACATGATCTACTTAGATTTTCCAAAGTTAAGTGCTACTTTGATGAATCAATGGTGATGTATCCAAAACAATAGATCTATTCAAAATATAGAATATGCTAAGGATACAACAAATCATAGATTAACATGTTACAAAGATTTACCAATGATAAAACAAAACATGAAAACATATGATTTGTAAAGAAGTTGAATCCAAAACATAAGTTAGTTTTGAGAGAGATGTTCTTATGATGGAAAACAACAACCAAAGATTCAACCAAGTATATGGATCATGTTACATATGATTTACCAAAGTTCTTTCATTAACATGATCTACTTTGATTTACCAATTCAAGTACTACTTGGATTGAATCATGTGATGTTATATCCAAAACAATAAATCAACTCAAAACATAAAATATGTTAAGGACACAACACAAACATAGTTTAACATGCTAGAAATGATTTACCAAAAATAAAACAAGAGCATGCAAACATATGATTAAGAAAGGAAGAGCCTACTTGGTAGTTTAACTTCATTAATCCAAGCTTTAGCTTTCCTAATCTTCCCCTTCATCCCTTGGTTCTTTTCCCTTTTGATATGCCTCAAATCCTCTCAAGGAGGGGTTAAAAATTCCCAACTTTTGGCAAGGGAAAGAACTCATATTTATAGGAAAAAGTGGCCAACGGCTAGTTCTCGGTCGACCGAGAAACAGGCCTCGGTCGACCGAGAACACACAACGGTCATATTTCTGACCGTTGGAGCTCCCAGGCAATTTTGCCTGCAGTTGTCTCGGTCGACCGAGACCTGCCTCTCGGTCGACCGACGACACTGCCGGGACAACCCCCTTTTTGCAAAATTTCCAACTTTTGCACTTTTCAAAGTTATTTCTTTGGGGGACCTTTTGGCCACTAAATCAAGCTTGGAAAACATGTTTTAAAGATTTTAAAGGTTTTTAAAACATGACATAAAAAGCCTAAAAAGTTTCAAAACTTTTAAAACAAAGGCTTGCTTGATTTCTTGAAAACTCTTTTCTAAAACAAATGCATCCAAGATTTAAAAACAAATCATGCATAAAACAAGATCTTAAAAACAATGCATGAATAAATCAAGATTTCAAGTTTATTTAAAACCAATGCAAGTGTGTAAATCAAATGATGCTTTGAATGATAATGCATCCATCAAATTGCAATCTAGAAAATTCCTAACAATTTAGAGTAACCTTTAGGCCTTGATCCTCCCTAGACCAACCTATTCTTTTTAGTTATATCTATTTGTTGGTCATGATACATTTGCATTTTGTTGCCTTTTATAGTCACATCTTTTAAAATGCAATGTTTCTTTGTGATCATTTGATTTTGTCTTCATGAACCTTTAAGCTATATCTCATGGTTTTCAAAATCCCTTGATTGCAATATTTTCATGATGGATTTGCATTTTGTTCTTATAGTTATATCTCTTGTAGTGCATATCTATTCATGATCAATTGATTGTGATTACAAATGCTTTCATAGCTAGATTTTTCATGATCAATTGATGTTGGAAAATCATTTGATGATTGCTATAGTTAGATCCTTTTTATAAATCAAATGATTTGTATCTATTTAAGTTTTCCATTGATTTTCAAGTTATATCTCTTGGTATGGAAAATTTGTGAGTGTCTATTGTTTTACAAATTGAAAATTTACAATAGTACACTTCTTGTTTTTCAAATTCACTTGCTCTTAATTCTATAAATGATTCCTTGTTGGAATTTCAAATATTGAAGTGATTTGAGAAACTTTGGAAAATGTTCTAAGCTTTGTTGGTTGTATTTCTAGAAGCATTTTCCTTGAATTTATTTCCTTGTGCCTAATTATGATTATATCATTTGAAAGGAAATAATTTTTACAAACAATTTGCATCTTTGCTCATTTAGTTACATTCTTTATGCAAATTGATTTTGATGTCTTACATTGCATGGTTGGATATAGTTTCATTGATTTGCATGTTTGTGCCTAACTTGGTATATTCTCATTAATGCATTTTGATGATTGTTTATGTGCTTTATAGTAAAATCTTGTTTTTGAGCTTTTTAAGTACATATGTGATTTTATGTGCTAAGTTCATTTGGCTTAAACCTCATATCCTTTTCCATTGCATTGTAAGCTTAGTACATTTGCTAAGAGTGGAGATGTTGCATGATAGATTGCTACTTTTAACTTCATACCTTCTTGTGCTTAAATAGTTATATTCCTTTTTGATGATTGGTATGAGTTAGATCTTGAATGTTGATTAATCCTCTCTATGCAAATGTCAAATCGTTCTATGTATGGTTGTGTTATTTATTACATTTGTAGAAACCATACTAGAACTAAAATCCATCCACTATGCACTCTTATCATTTCTTTTTGGATGGTTATGATGTTGATTCATGTAGATTCTCTTGGTGTCATCCTTATACATGTTTCAACTTCATAAGTAGTGTTCTTAATCATATGAAACTCTTTGAAACCCATTTCTCATATTTCTATATGTTTGATGGATATCTTAGATGTTGAATTCATATGATTTTGACACTTTGGAAATTGCATGCTTTACCAAGTTATATCCTTTTGCATTGCAATTTACCTTTTTCATCACTATGCTCATTAGTCATATCTTTAAAAAGTGATGAATATCCATTTATGATGCTTGATGGAATTTTGTGTTTGTCACATTCTTGCTCTTTTTCATGTTGTCAAATTCAATTGGTTTCAATTGGTAAAATTTTCGATTGATTTGATTTCTTGTGAATGTGATAGACCATGTGTACATTGGTTTGAACTTGATAGTTATATGCTTTCATTCCATGTTACATTTCATTAGCATCATAATGTTCATGTTGCCACCTCTCTTGCTCATATAGGTAAATCTCATGACCACCATGTTTATGTGTTAATAATATTGGTTGGTTATTAGTTGAGGTTGGCTTCATGTTTGAATTTCATTTCACTCATCTTGCACTTTAATAGTCATATTTATTGATTGAATGAAATGATTTTCAAAACCTTCATAGCATATGCTTTCCATAGTTAGATTATTTGATGCTATGATTAATAAACCCCATTGCATCATGGATAGCTCTAATTTGGATTTTTCCTAATAGTTATATTTTTAAATCCATTTTAGAGTGATTGTGTTAATAGACTTATCTTTAAATCTCAATTGGTATTCTTTGTTTTTCCAATTGGTATCCGTGATTGTTTTTCTCATTAGACCTTGCCTTCTTTTGGTAATTTGATCATATTGAGCTTTATAGTTAAATGAATCTAATCCTTTCCTTGAAGTTGACCCTCATTTGGTTAAACCATCTACTTCTTGAACCAAATAGTTATATCTTGTCAAAAGTTTGACAAAAGAAGAGAATGGATTAAGGGGGAGTGTAAACCTTCATAGGAAGTATTAGTTTTGATCAAATTGACCATTGGATTGCCTTTGAGCCCTTAGAGATAACTTCCATACATGATCACCTGTTATGATTATCATTTTCGATTTCCTTTGTTAACAGGTGCTACTAAAAGGTATTTTCATTGTTTCATGTGTGTAGGTACCTTTGCAATTTAATGGCAAAGGGGGAGAGAGCATTCTAGTACTCAAAGATCTCCTACTCTTCAAAGGGGGAGAGAGCATTCAAGTTCTCAAGAAGGGTGAAGAGAACGTCCAAGCTTCCTAAGGGGAGAGTTGTGTATGATCTTCTACAAGGGGAGAGAATGCATATCTTGCTAAAGGGAGAGAGAGGCATGGTCAAAGGGGGAGAGCTAATAGAAGAAAGAAAGCTTGGAGCTAAAGAAGATGCTTGGCCATAGAGACGAAGATGAAAAGAAAGCTTGAAGAATGATCAAGCTCCAAGCATCAAGAAGATTGAAGAAAAGAGCCCAAGAGCCCAAGCTAAGAGGAGGAGCATCCAAGAAGATTTCAAGACTTGTCCAGCTTAGGGGGAGCTGAAGACTAAGTGTGTAATTTCAATGATGAGTAAGTTGCCATCAAATTGCAAAGGGGGAGATTGTTAGGAATTTTGTATTTGCAATTTGATGGATGCATTTTCACTTTAGCATCATTTGATTTACACACACTTGCATTGTTTTAAAATATCTTGAAATCTTGTTTTTTACATGCATTGGTTTTAGACTTGAAGAAATCTTGTTTTATGCATGTTTTGTTTCTAAACTTGGATGCATTGGTTTTAGAATTCAAACTCTTTTGAAAACCTAATTCTTTGTGCATTACTTTTGAGAAATCATATTGAGAATTTAGGTTTGTGCCTTGCATGCATTCATCACTTTCAGAATCATCTTTGTATGCATTTTCATGTGAAAAGAGTTTTTAGAAATCAAGCTAGCCTATGTTTTAAATCTTCCAAATTATTTTAGGCTCTTTGTGTTTCATGTTTTTAAACATCTTCGTTTGATTTAAAACATGTTACCAAGCTTGGTTTAGTGGCCCAAAAATCCCCACAAAGAGAGACCTTCAAATATGCAAAAGTTGGGATTTTTGTCCCGGGGGGGTGGTCCGGCAGTGTCGCCGGTCGACCGGCCCACAGGTCCCGGTCGACCGGGAACACTGCAGGCCAACTGGGCCCCTGGAGCCCCAACGGTCATTTTTCTGACCGTTGTGTGATCCCGGTCGACCGAGACCTGTTTGCAGGTCGACCGAGGACTAGCCATTGGACTGTTTTTAATTATAAAGTCCATTCATTTCCAACCTTTTTAAAGGCTTGAACCATGAACTTTTGAGACCATTTTGGAGCCAAAGAAAGGGGAAGAAGTTGGAAAGGCTAGAGGGCTATTTGGAAATCAAATGCTTGAGTTTTAAAAAGGTAGATCTTTACTTGTATTTTGATTTCCATTAAAATGAAATCCATGCATGCTTAAATCTTTGTATTTTCACTTATGCATGATTTCTAGAGTTGTGTTGCAAACTCAATATCTTCTTTGGTAAATTAGTTTCGTTTGCAAACTCTCTTATCTAAATCACATGTGTTCTTAGACTTTAATATTCATACAACATGTTTTAGTTCATTTCCTTAAGTTGTGTGAATCCTTCATGTGATTAGTATTTACCTTCAATCATCTTTTTATTAAGCTTTGATTTTAAAATGCATCATGCATTCATTTAGGAGCTTCATTGTAAACATTGATTGAAGTAAAGCATTCATACACTTGTGCACACACTTTAACTTGTTTTAGTGTATGTTTGTAATTGGAATTTCACTTTCATATTAGCCTATTTAGAGGCAATCCAATTGTGCTAAAATTGTATCTCTTAGAGTGATCTTTTGTAAAGACACTTTCTTAGAGAAATTTTTATTTGTAAAGGTTATTGCTTAGCCTAAGAAAAGCATTGTGTAAAGGTTATTGCTTAGCCTAAGAAAAGCATCTTGTAAAGGTTATTGCTTAGCCTATAAAAGCACATTGAGAGGTTGTTGTTTAGCCTAGAAAAACAACATTGTAAGGGTTATTGCTTAGCCTAGTAAAAAGCATAAATAGTGGAAATCTGGTGGGGTGATTCGATCACAAGCCGGTAGTGGACGTAGGCATTGAGGCCGAACCACTATAAACCTTGGTGTTGTGGTGCGTGCTTTTGTGGTGATTGTTTATTTTAGCTTCCGCATATTGTATGGTTAATCATCACATGTGACTAGTTTTTTGTTAAGAAGTTACATTGGTTTAAATTGGTCATAATTCTAGCTCACCCTATTCACCCCGCCTCTAGGGTTAGGCTCCAAGGACTTTCAAACGTAGCTCAAGATATCTTAAAAGTATCCTACGAACCACCCGAAGCACTTGTTTTCGCTATTAAAAATATTGAACACCCTCATGTGTCTTACTAGCCCCAGAATCGCCCGAAACAAGTTTTAAACTGCAAAGTATCTCAAAAAATCCTAAAATACCTCCTACTAAACCCGAATTCCGTCAGACGAATTTTGAGGCGACAGACTAGACCAATTCACCCCGAAATGCCCTAGAATTACCCGGCATGTTATTGATTGCGCTGAATAGTTATTTTTGTTAGAAACGGGCAAGAGTCCCACGGGATTGGTTCTTACGCACCTAATATTGCTGCGACACGTTCCACAGAAAAAGGATAGGCGAAAATCATCTCGAGGGCATCTCTAAACCGAGAGTGGCAAGAAGCAAAATGTAAATCATCTTCCCTTTGAGGCATGGAACGTTGTTCCGTAGAAATCTTGGTTTCGATCAACCCGAACCTCGAACTTTAGTGTGAATCAACCCTGGTTTCCGAGTTATTAGTTCCAAACCCCAGAATCTCCGTAAACCAGTTTTAAGAAAAAACGTAGCTCAAGATATCTTAAAAGTATACTACGAACCACCCGAAGCACTTGTTTTCGCCTTTAAAAATACTGAGCACCCTCATGTGTTTTCCTAGCCCTAGAATCTCCCGAAACAAGTTTTAAACCACAAATTATCTCAAAAATCCTAAAATGCCTCCTACTGAACCCGAATTGCATCAAACGTATTTTGAGGCGAGAGTCTAGACCAAGGCACCCCGAAATGCCCTATAATTACCCGGCATGTTATTGATTGAAATGAATATGGCTTTCTGTCAGAATCGGGAAAGAGTCGCACGGGATTGATCCTTACACACCTAATATTGCTGCGACACATTCCACAGAAAAAGGATAGGCCGGAATTTTCTACAGGGCATCTCTAAACCGAGAGTTGCACGAAGCACAATGTAAAGCATCTTCCCTGTGAGGCATGGAATGTTGTTCGGTAGAAATCTTGGCTTCGAACAGCCCGAGCCTCGAATTTTAATGCGAATCAACCCTGATTTCCCAGTAATGAGTTCCTAACCCCAGAATGTTAGTAAACCAATTCTAGGAAACAACGTAGCTCAAGATATCTTAAAAGTATCCTACGAACCACCCGAAGCACTTGTTTTTGCCATTAAAAATATTAAACACCCTCATGTGTTTTCGTAACCCCAGAATCGCCCGAAACAAGTTTTAAACTACAAAGTATCTCAAGAAATCCTAAAATACCTCCTACAAAACCCGAATTCCGTCAGACGAATTTTGAGGTGACAGACTAGACCAATTCACCCCGAAATGCCCTAGAATTACCCGGAATGTTATTGATTGCGCTGAATATTTATTTTTGTTAGAAACTGGCAAGAGTCCCACGAGATTGGTTCTTACGCACCTAATATTGCTGCGACACATTCCACAGAAAAAGGATAGGCCGGAATTTTCTACAGGGCATCTCCAAACCGAGAGTTGCACGAAGCACAGTTTAAAGCATCTTCCCTGTGAGGCATGGAATGTTGTTCCGTAGAAATCTTGGCTTTGAACAGCCTGAACCTCGAATTTTAGTGCGAATCAACCCTGATTTCCCAGTTATGAGTTCCTAATCCCAGAATGTCAGTAAACCAATTTTAAGAAACAACGTAGCTCTAGATATCTTAAAAGTATCCTACGAACCACCCGAAGCACTTGTTTTCGCCATTAAAAATACTGAACACCCTCATGTGTTTTCGTAACCCCAGAATCGCCCGAACCAAGTTTTAAACTACACAGTATCTCAAAAAATCCTAAAATACCTCCTACTAAACCCGAATTCCTTCAGACGAATTTTGAGGCGACAGACTAGACCAAGACACCCCGAAATGCCCTATAATTACGCGGCATGTATTGATTGCGCTGAATATGACTTTTCTGCCAGAATCGGGCAAGAGTCCCACGGGATTGGTTCTTAGGCACCTAATATTGCTGCGACACATTCCGCATAAAAAGGATAGGCTGGAATTTTCTACAGGGCATCTTTAAACCGAGAGTTGCACGAAGCACAATGTAAAGCAACTTCCCTTTGAGGCCTAGAATGTTGTTCCGTAGAAATCTTGGCTTCGATCAGCCCGAACCTCGAACTTTAGTGGGAATCAACCCTGATTTCCGAGTTATGAGTTCCAAATCCCAGAATCTTCGTAAACCAGTTTAATGAAAAAAGGTAGCTCAAGATATCTTAAAAGTATACTACGAACCACCCGAAGCACTTGTTTTCGCCTTTAAAAATACTGAACACCCTCATGTGATTTCCTAACCCTAGAATCGCCCGGAATAAGTTTTAAACCGTAAAGTATCCCAAAAAAATCCAAAATTGCCTCTTACTAAACACGAAATCCTTGTGACGAATGTTGAGGCGACACACTAGACCAAGGCACCCCGAAATGCCCAATAATTACCCGCATGTTATTGATTGCGCTGAATATTGCTTTCTATCAGAATCAGGCAAGAGTCCCACGGGATTGGTTCGTACGCATCTAATATTGCTGCGACACGTTCCACAGAAAAAGGATAGGCCAGAATCTTCTAGAGGGCATCTCTAAACCGAGAGTTGCACGAAGCACAATTTAAAGCATCTTCCCTGTGAGGCATGCAATGTTGTTCCGTAGAAATCTTGGCATCGAACAGCACGAACCTCGAACTTTAATGTGAATCAACCTTGATTTCCCAGTTATGTGTTCCAAACCCCAAAACCTCCTCCGTAAACAAATTTTAAGAAAAAACGTAGCTCGAGATATTTTAAAGTGTATCCTACGAACTACCCGAAGCACTTCTTTTCGCCTTTTAAAATACTGAACACCCTCATGTGTTTTTATAGCCCTAGAATCGCCCGAAACAAGTTTTAAACCGCAAATTATTTTAAAAATCCTAAAATGCCTCCTACTAAACCCGAATTGCATCAGACGTATTTTGAGGCGAGAGACTAGACCAAGGCACCCCGAAATGCCCTATAATTACCCGGCATGTTTTTGATTTCGCTGAATATGGCTTTCTGTCAGAATCGGGCAAGAGTCCCACGGGATTGATCCTTACGCACCTAATATTGCTGCGACACATTCCAGAGAAAAACGATAGGCCGGAATTTTCTACAGGGCATCTCTAAACCGAGAGTTACACGAAGCACAATGTAAAGCATCTTCCCTATGAGGCATGAAATGTTGTTCCGTAGAAATCTTTGCTTCGAACAGCCCAAGCCTCGAATTTTAGTGCGTATCAACCCTGATTTCCCAGTTATGAGTTCCTAACCCCAGAATGTCAGTAAACTAATTTTAAGAAACAACGTAGCTCAATATATTTTAAAAGTATCCTACAAACCACCTGAAGCACTTGGTTTCGCCATTAAAAATACTGAACACCCTCATGTGTCTTACTAGCCCCAGAATCGCCCGAAACAACTTTTAAACTGCAAAGTATGTCAAAAAATCCTAAAATACCACCTACTAAACCCGAATTCCGTCAGACGAATTTTGAGGCGACAGACTAGACCAATTCTCCCCGAAATGCCCTAGAATTAAACGACTTGTTCTTGATTGCGCTGAATAATTATTTTAGTTAGAAACGGGCAAGAGTCCCACGGGATTGGTTCTTACACACCTAATATTGCTGCGACACGTTCCACAGAAAAAGGATAGGCGAAAATCATCTCGAGGGCATCTCTAAACCCAGAGTTGCCCGAAGCACAATGTAAAGCATCTTCCCTTTGAGGCATGGAATGTTGTTCCGTAGAAATCTTGGCTTCGATCAGCCCGAACCTCGAACTTTAGTGTGAATCAACCCTAATTTCCGAGTTATGAGTTCCAAACCCCAGAATCTCCGTAAACCAGTTTTAAGAAAAAACGTAGCTCAAGATATCTTAAAAGTATACTACGAACCACCCGAAGCACTTGTTTTCGCCTTTAAAAATACTGAACACCCTCATGTGTTTTCCTATACCTAGAATCGCCCGGAACAAGTTTTAAACCGCAAAGTATCTCAAAAAATCCAAAAATGACTCCTACTAAACCCGAAATCCATCTGACGAATTTTGAGGCGACACACTAGACCAAGGCACCCCGAAAAGCCCTATAATTACCCGCTTGTTATTGATTGCGCTGAATATGGCTTTCTGTCAGAATCGGGCATGAGTCCTACGGGATTGGTTCTTACGCACCTAATATTGCTGCGACACGTTCCACAGAAAAAGGATAGGCCAGAATCTTCTAGAGGGCATCTCTAAACCGAGATTTGCACGAAGCACAATGTAAAGCATCTTCCCTGTGAGGCATGCAATGTTGTTCCGTAGAAATCTTGGCATCGAACAGCACGAACCTCGAACTTTAATGTGAATCAACCTTGATTTCCCAGTTATGTGTTCCAAACCCCAAAACCTCCTCCGTAAACAAATTTTAAGAAAAAACGTAGCTCGAGATATTTTAAAAGTATCCTACGAACTACCCGAAGCACTTCTTTTCGCCTTGAAAAATACTGAACACCCTCATGTGTTTTTAAAGCCCTAGAATCGCCCGAAACAAGTTTTAAACCGCAAATTATCTCAAAAATCCTAAAATGCCTCCTACTAAACCCGAATTGCATCAGACGTATTTTGAGGCGAGAGACTAGACCAAGGCACCCCGAAATGCCCTATAATTACCCGGCATGTTTTTGATTTCGCTGAATATGGCTTTCTGTCAGAATCGGGCAAGAGTCCCACGGGATTGATCCTTACGCACCTAATATTGCTGCGACACATTCTAGAGAAAAAGGATAGGCCGGAATTTTCTACAGGGCATCTCTAAACCGAGAGTTACACGAAGCACAATGTAAAGCATCTTCCCTATGAGGCATGAAATGTTGTTCCGTAGAAATCTTGGCTTCGAACAGCCCGAGCCTCGAATTTTAGTGCGTATCAACCCTGATTTCCCAGTTATGAGTTCCTAACCCCAGAATGTCAGTAAACCAATTTTACGAAACAACGTAGCTCAATATATTTTAAAAGTAACCAACGAACCTCCTGAAGCACTTGTTTTCGCCATTAAAAATACTGAACACCCTCATGTGTCTTACTAGCCCCAGAATCGCCCGAAACAAGTTTTAAACTGCAAAGTATCTCAAAAAATCTTAAAATACCTCCTACTAAACCCGAATTCCGTCAGACGAATTTTGAGGCGACAGACTAGACCAATTCACCCCGAAATGCCCTAGAATTACCCGACTTGTTCTTGATTGCGCTGAATAATTATTTTAGTTAGAAACGGGCAAGAGTCCCACGGGATAGGTTCTTACGCACCTAATATTGCTGCGACACGTTCCACAGAAAAAGGATAGTCGAAAATCATCTCGAGGGCATCTCTAAACCGAGAGTTGCCCGAAGCACAATGTAAAGCGTCTTCCCTTTTGAGGCATGGAATGTTGTTCCGTAGAAATCTTGGCTTCGATCAGACCGAACCTCGAACTTTAGTGTGAATCAACCCTGATTTCCGAGTTATGAGTTCCAAACCCCAGAATCTTCGTAAACCAGTTTTAAGAAAAAACGTAGCTCAAGATATCTTAAAAGTATACTACGAACCACCCGAAGCACTTGTTTTCGCCTTTAAAAATACTGAACACCCTCATGTGTTTTCCTATACCTAGAATCGCCCGGAACAAGTTTTAAACAGCAAAGTATCTCAAAAAATCCAAAAAATGCCTCCTACGAAACTCGAAATCCATCTAACGAATTTTGAGGCGACACACTAGACAAAGGCACCCCGAAATGCCCTATAATTACCCGGCATGTTATTGATTGCGCTGAATATGGCTATCTGTCAGAATCGGGCAAGAGTCCCACGGGATTGATCCTTACGCACCTAATATTGTTGCGACACATTCCACAGAAAGTGGATAGGCCGGAATTTTCTACAGGGCATCTCTAAACCGAGAGTTGCACGAAGCACAATGTAAAGCATCTTCCCTATGAGGCATGAAATGTTGTTTCGTAGAAATCTTGGCTTCGAACAGCATGAGCCTCGAATTTTAGTGCGAATCAACCCTGATTTCCCAGTTATGAGTTCCTAACCCCAGAATGTCAGTAAACCAATTTTAAGAAACAACGTAGCTCAAGATATCTTAATAGTATCCTACGAACCACCCGAAGCACTTGTTTTCGCCATTAAAAATACTGAACTCCCTCATGAGTTTTACTAGCCCCAGAATCGCCCGAAACAAGTTTTAAACTGCAAAGTATCTCAAAAAATCCTAAAATACCTCCTACTAAACCCGAATTCCGTCAGACGAATTTTGAGGCGACAGACTAGACCAATTCACCCCGAAATGCCCTAGAATTACCCGGCATGTTATTGATTGCGCTGAATAGTTATTTTTGTTAGAAACGGGCAAGAGTCCCACGGGATTGGTTCTTACGCACCTAATATTGCTGCGACACGTTCCACAGAAAAAGGATAGGCGAAAATCATCTCGAGGGCATCTCTAAACCGAGAGTGGCAAGAAGCAAAATGTAAATCATCTTCCCTTTGAGGCATGGAATGTTGTTCCGTAGAAATCTTGGTTTCGATCAACCCGAACCTCGAACTTTAGTGTGAATCAACCCTGGTTTCCGAGTTATTAGTTCCAAACCCCAGAATCTCCGTAAACCAGTTTTAAGAAAAAACGTAGCTCAAGATATCTTAAAAGTATACTACGAACCACCCGAAGCACTTGTTTTCGCCTTTAAAAATACTGAACACCCTCATGTGTTTTCCTAGCCCTAGAATCTCCCGAAACAAGTTTTAAACCACAAATTATCTCAAAAATCCTAAAATGCCTCCTACTGAACCCGAATTGCATCAAACGTATTTTGAGGCGAGAGTCTAGACCAAGGCACCCCGAAATGCCCTATAATTACCCGGCATGTTATTGATTGCGCTGAATATTTATTTTTGCTAGAAACGGGCAAGAGTCCCACGGGATTGGTTCTTAGGCACCTAATATTGTTACGACAAGTTCCACACAAAAAGGATAGGCGAAAATCATCTCGAGGGCATCTCTAAACCGAGAGTTGCACGAAGCACAATGTAAAGCATCTTCCCTTTGAGGCATGGAATGTTGTTCCGTAGAAATCTTGGCTTCGATCAGCCCGAAACTCGAACTTTAGTGTGAATCAACCCTGATTTCCGAGTTATGAGTTCCAAACCCCAGAATCTCCGTAATCCAGTTTTAAGAAATAACGTAGCTCAAGATGTCTTAAAAGTATACTACGAACCACCCGAAGCACTTGTTTTCGCCTTTAAAAATACTGAACACCCGCATGTGTTTTCCTATACCTAGAATCGCCCGAAAGAAGTTTTAAACCGCAAAGTATCTCAAAAAATCCAAAAATGCC
The DNA here is from genome assembly GCA_038049695.1 of Cinnamomum chago. Lineage (NCBI taxonomy): Eukaryota > Viridiplantae > Streptophyta > Magnoliopsida > Laurales > Lauraceae > Cinnamomum > Cinnamomum chago. Next base: position 59,209,298 of record CP142462.1, on the reverse strand, counting down.
TCCTACTAAACCCGAAATCCATCTGACGAATTTTGAGGCGACACACTAGACCAAGGCACCCCGAATTGCCGTATAATTACCCGGCATGTTATTGATTGCGCTGAATATGGCTTTCTGTCAGAATCGGGCAAGAGTCCCACGGGATTGATCCTTACGCACCAAATATTGCTGCTACACATTCCACAGAAAAAGGATAGGCCGGAATTTTCTACAAGGCATCTCTAAACCGAGAGTTGCACGAAGCACAATGTAAAGCATCTTCCCTGTGAGGCATGGAATGTTGTTCCGTAGAAATCTTGGCTTCGAACAGCATGAGCCTCGAATTTTAGTGCGAATGAACCCTGATTTCCCAGTTATGAGTTCCTAACCCCAGAATGTCAGTAAACCAATTTTAAGAAACAACGTAGCTCATGATATCTTAAAAGTATCCTCCGAACCACCCGAAGCACTTGTTTTCGCCATTAAAAATACTTAACACCCTCATAAGTTTTACTAGCCCCAGAATCGCCCGAAACAAGTTTTAAACTGCCAAGTATCTCAAAAAATCCTAAAAGAGCTCCTACTAAACCCGAATTCTGTCAGACGAATTTTGAGGCGACAGACTAGACCAATTCACCCCGAAATGCCCTAGAATTATCTGGCACGTTATTGATTACGCTGAATATTTATTTTTGTTAGAAACGGGCAAGAGTCCCACGGGATTTGTTCTTACGCACCTAATATTGTTGCGACAATTTCCACAGAAAAAGGATAGGTGAAAATCTTCTCGAGGGCATCTCTAAACCGAGAGTTGCACGAAGCACAATGTAAAGCATCTTCCCTTTGAGGCATGGAATGTTGTTCGGTAGAAATCTTGGCTTCGATCAGCCCGAACCTCGAACTTTAGTGTGAATCAACCCTGATTTCCGAGTTATGAGTTCCAAACCCCAGAATCTCCGTAAACCAGTTTTAACAACAAAACGTAGCTCAAGATATCTTAAAAGTATACTACGAACCATCCGAAGCACTTGTTTTCGCCTTTAAAAATACTGAACAACCTCATGTGTTTTCCTATCCCTAGAATCGCCCGGAACAAGTTTTAAATCGCAAAGTATCTCAAAAAATCCAAAAATGCCTCCTCCTAAACCCGATATCCATCTGACGAATTTTGAGGCGACACACTAGACCAAGGCACCCCGAAATGCCCTATAATTACCCGCATGTTATTGATTGTGCTGAATATTGCTTTCTGTGAGAATCGGGAAAGGGTCCCACGGGATTGGTTCATACGCACCAAATATTGCTGCGACACGTTCCACCGAAAAAGGATAGGCCAAAATCTTCTAGAGGGCATCTCTAAACCAAGAGTTACACGAAGCACAATGTAAACCATCTTCCCTGTGAGGCATGCAATGTTGTTCCGTAGAAATCTAGGCATCGAACAGCCCCAACCTCGAACTTTAATGTGAATCAACCTTGATTTCCCAAATATGTGTTCCAAACCCCAAAACCTCCTCCGTAAACAAATTTTAAGAAAAAACGTAGCTCGAGATATTTTAAAAGTATCCTACGAACTACCCGAAGCACTTGTTTTCGCCTTTAAAAATACTGAACACCCTCATGTGTTTTCCTAGCCCTAGAATCGCCCAAAATAAGTTTTAAACCACAAATTATCTCAAAAATCCTAAAATGCCTCCTACTAAACCTGAATTGCATCAGATGTATTTTGAGGACAGAGACTAGACCAAGGCACCCCGAAATGCCCTATAATTACCCCGCATGTTATTGAATGAGCTAAATATGGCTTTCTGTCAGAATCGGGCAAGAGTCCCACGGGATTGTTCCTTACGCACCTAATATTGCTATGACACATTCCACAGAAAAAGGATAGGCCGGAATTTTCTACAGGGCATCTCTAAACCGAGAGTTGCAGAAAGCACACTGTAAAGCATCTTCCCTGTGAGGCACGGAATGTTGTTCCGTAGAAATCTTGGCTTCGAACAGCCCGAGCGTCGAATTTTAGTGCGAATCAACCCTGATTTCCCAGTTATGAGTTCCTAACCCCAGAATGTCAGTAAACCAATTTTAAGAAACAACGTAGCTCAAGATATCTTAAAAGTATCCTACGAACCACCCGAAGCACTTGTTTTCGCCATTAAAAATACTGAACACCCTCATGTGTTTTACTAGCCCCGGAATCGCTCGAAACAAGTTTTAAACTGCAAAGAATCTCAAAAAATCCTAAAATACCTCCTACTAAACCCGAATTCCTGAGACGAATTTTGAGGCGACAGACTAGACCAATTCACCCTGAAATGCCCTAGAATTACCCGGCATGTTATTGATTGCGCTGAATATTTATTTTTGCTAGAAACGGGCAAGAGTCCCACGGGATTGGTTCTTACGCACCTAATATTGCTGCGACACATTCCATAGAGAAAGTATAGGCCGGAATTTTCTACAGGGCATCTCTAAACCGAGAGTTGCACGAAGCACCATGTAAAGCATCTTCCCTGTGAGGCATGGAATGTTGTTCCATAGAAATCTTGGCATTGAACAGTCTGAACCTCTTATTTTAGTGCGAATCAACCCTGATTTCCCAGTTATGAGTTCATAATCCCAGAATGTCAGTAAACCAATTTTAAGAAACAACGTAGCTCTAGATATCTTAAAAGTATCCTACGAACCACCCGAAGCACTTGTAATCGCCATTAAATATACTGAACACCCTCATGTGTTCTCGTAACCCCAGAATCGCCCGAACCAAGTTTTAAACTACAAAGTATCTCAAAAAATCATAAAATACCTCCTACTAAACCCGAATTCCATCCGACGAATTTTGAGGGGACAGACTAGACCAAGGCACCCCGAAATGTCCTATAATTAACCGGGATGTATTGATTGCGCAGAATATGACTATTCTGTCAAAATCGAGTAAGAGTCCCACGGGATTGGTCCTTAGGCACCTAATATTGCTGCGACACATTCCGCAGAAAAAGGATAGGCTGGAATTTTCTACAGGGCATCTCTAAACGGAGAGCTGCACGAAGCACAATGTAAAGCATCTTTCCTTTGAGGCATGGAATGTTGTTCCGTAGAAATCTTGGCTTCGATCAGCCCGAACCTCGAACTTTAGTGTGAATCAACCCTGATTTCCGAGTTATGAGTTCCAAACCCCAGAATCTCCGTAAACCAGTTTTAAGAAAAAATGTAGCTCAAGATATCTTAAAAGTATACTACGAACCACCCGAAGCACTTGTTTTCGCCTTTAAAAATACTGAACACCCTCATGTAATTTCCTATCCCTAGAATCGCCCGGAACAAGTTTTAAACCGCAAAGTACGTCAAAAAATCCAAAAATGCCTCTTATTAAACCCGAAATCCATCTGACGAATTTTGAGGCGACACACTAGCCCAAGGCACCCCGAAATGCCCATTAATTACCCGCATGTTATCGATTGCGATGAATATGGCTTTCTGTCAGAATCGGGCAAGAGTCCCAGGAGATTGGTTCTTACGCACCTAATATTGCTGCGACACGTTCCAGAGAAAAAGGATACGCCAGAATCTTCTAGAGGGCATCTCTAAACCGAGAGTTACACGAAGCACAATGTAAAGCATCTTCCCAGTGAGGCATCCAATGTTGTTCCGTAGAAATCTTGGCATCGAACAGCCCGAACCTCGAACTTTAATGTGAATCAACCCTGATTTCCCAGTTATGTGTTCCAAACCCCAAAACCTCCTCCGTAAACAAATTTTAAGAAAAAACGTAGCTCGAGATATTTTAAAAGTATCCTACGAACTACCCGAAGCACTTGTTTACGCCTTTAAAAATACTGAACACCCTCATGTATTTTCCTAGCCCTAAAATCGCCCGAAACAAGTTTTAAACCGCAAATTATCTCGAAAATCCTAAAGTGCCTCCTACTAAACCCGAATTGCATCAGACGTATTTTGAGGCGAGAGACTAGACCAAGGCAGCCCGAAATGCCCTATAATTACCCGCATGTTATTGATTGCGCTGAATATCGCTTTCTGTCAGAATCGGGCAAGAGTCCCACGGGATTGTTCCTTACGCACCTAATACTGTTGCGACACATTCCACAGAAAAAGGATAGGCCGGAATTTTCTACAGGGCATCTCTAAACCGAGAGTTGCACAAAGCACAATGTAAAGCATCTTCCCTGTGAGGCATGGAATGTTGTTCCATAGAAATCTTGGCTTCGAACAGCACGAGCCTCGAATTTTAGTGCGAATCAACCCTGATTTCCCAGTTATGAGTTCCTAACCCCAGAATGTCAGTAAACCAATTTTAAGAAACAACGTAGCTCAAGATATCTTAAAAGCATCCTACGACCCACCCGAAGCACTTGTTTTCGCCATTAAAAATACTGAACAACCTCCTGTGTTTTACTAGCCCCAGAATCGCCCGAAACAAGTTTAAACATGCAAAGTAACTCAAAAAATCCTAAAATACCTCCTACTAAACCCGAATTCCGTCAGACGAATTTTGAGGGGACAGATTAGACCAATTCACCCCGAAATGCCCTAGAATTACCCGGCATGTTATTGATTGCGCTGAATATTTATTTTTGTTAGAAACGGGCAAGAGTCCCACGGGATTGGTACTTACGCACCTAATATTGCTGCGGCACGTTCCACAGAAAAAGGATAGGCGAAAATCATCTCGAGGGCATCTCTAAACCGGGAGTTACACGAAGCACAATGTAAAGCATCTTCCCTGTGAGGCATACAATGTTGTTCCGTAGAAATCTTGGCATCGAACAGCCCGAACCTCGAACTTTAATGTGAATCAACCCTGATTTCCCAGTTATGTGTTCCAAACCCCAAAACCTCCTCCGTATACAAATTTTAAGGAAAAACGTAGCTCCAGATATTTTAAAAGTATCCTACGAACTACCCGAAGCACTTGTTTTCGCCTTTAAAATTACTGAACACCCCCATGTGTTTTCCTAGCCTAGAATCACCCGAAACAAGTTTTAAACCGCAAATTATCTCAGAAATCCTAAAATGCCTCCTACTAAACCCGAATTGCATCAGACGTATTTTGAGGCGAGAGACTAGACCAAGGCGAAAATCATCTCGAGGGCATCTCTAAACCGAGAGTTGCACGAAGCACAATGTAAAGCATCTTCCCTTTGAGGCATGGAATGTTGTTCCGTAGAAATCTTGGCTTCGATCAGCCCGAACCTCGAGCAATAGTGTGAATCAACCCTGATTTCCGAGTTATGAGTTCCAAACCCCAGAATCTCCGTAAACCAGTTTTAAGAAAAATCGTAGCTCAAGATATCTTAAAAGTATACTACGAACCACCCGAAGCACTTGTTTTCGTCTTTAAAAATACTGAACACCCTCATGTGTTTTCCTATCCCTAGAATCGCCCGGAACAAGTTTTAAACCGCAAAGTATCTCAAAAAATCCAAAAATGCCTCCTACTAAACCCGAAATCCATCTGACGAATTTTGAGTCCACACACTAGCCCAAGGCACCCCGAAATGCCCTATAATTACCCGCCTGAAATTGATTGTGCTGAATATTGCTTTCTGTCATAATCGGGCAAGAGTCCTAGGAGATTGGTTCTTACGCACCTAATATTGCTACGACACGTTCCACAGAAAAAGGATAGGCCAGAATCTTCTAGAGGACATCTCTAAACCGAGAGTTACACGAAGCAAAATGTAAAGCATCTTCCCTGTGAGGCATGCAATGTTGTTCCGTAGAAATCTTGGCATCGAACAGCCCGAACCTCGAACTTCAATGTGAATCAACCCTGATTTCCCTATTATGTGTTCCAAACCCCAAAACCTCCTCCGTAAACAAATTTTAAGAAAAAACGTAGCTCGAGATATTTTTAAAGTATCCTACGAACTACCCGAAGCACTTGTTTTCGCCTTTAAAAATACTTAACACCCACATCTGTTTTCCTAGCCCTAGAATCGCCCGAAAAAAGTTTTAAACCGCAAATTATCTCAAAAATCCTAAATTGCCTTCTATAAAACCCGAATCGCATCAGACGTATTTTGAGGCGAGAGACTAGACCAAGGCACCCTGAAATGCCCAATAATTACCCGGCATGTTATTGACTGCGCTGAATATGGCTTTCTGTCAGAATCGGGCAAGAGTCCCACGGGATTGTTCCTTACGCACCTAATATTGCTGCGACACATTCCACAGAAAAAGGATTGGCCGGAATTTTCTACAGGGCATCTCTAAACCGAGAGTTGCACGAAGCACAATGTAAAGCATCTTCCCTGTGAGGGATGGAAAGTTGTTCCATAGAAATCTTGGCTTCGAACAGCCCGAGCCTCGAATTTTAATGCGAATCAACCCTGATTTCCCAGTTATGAGTTCCTAACCCCAGAATGTCAATAAACCAATTTTAAGAAACAACGTAGCTCCGGATATCTTAAAAGCATCCTACGAACCACCCGAAGCACTTGTTTTCCCCATTAGGAATACTGAACACCCTCCTGTGTTTTACTAGCCCCAGAATCGCCCGAAACAAGTTTTAAAGTGCAAAGTATCTCAAAAAATCCTAAAATACCTCCTACTAAACCCGAATTCCTTCAGACGAATTTTGAGGCGACAGACTAGACCAATTCACCCCGAAATGCCCTAGAATTACCCGGCATGTTATTGATTGCGCTGAATATTTATTTTTGTTAGAAACGGGCAAGAGTCCCACGGGATTGGTTCTTACGCATCTAATAATGCTGCGACACGTTCCACAGAAAAAGGATAGGCGAAAATCATCTTGAGGGCATCTCTAAACCGAGAGTTACACGAAGCACAATGTAAAGCATCTTTCCTTTGAGGCATGGAATGTAGTTCCGTATAAATCTTGGCTTCGATTAGCCCGAACCTCGAACTTTAATGTGAATCAACCCTGATTTCCGAGTTATGAGTTCCAAACCCCAGAATCTTCGTAAACCAGTTTTAAGAAAAAACGTAGCTCAAGATATCTTATAAGTATACTACGAACCACCCGAAGCACTTGTTTTCGCCATTAAAAATACTGAACACCCTCATGTGTTTTCCTATCCCTAGAATCGCCCAGAAAAAGTTTTAAACCGCAAAGTATCTCAAAAAATCCAAAAATGCCTCCTACTAAACCCGAAATCCATCTGACAAATTTTGAGGCGACACACTAGACCAAGGCACCCCGAAATGCCCTATAATTACCCGCATGTTATTGATTGCGCTGAATATGGCTTTCTGTCAGAATCGGGCAAGAGTCCCACGGGATTGGTTCTGACGCACCTAATATTGCTGCGACAAGTTCCACAGAAAAAGGATAGGCCAAAATCTTCTAGAGGGCATCTCCAAACCGAGAGTTGCACGAAGCACAATGTAAAGCATCTTCCCTGTGAGGCATGCAATGTTGTTCCGTAGAAATCTTGGCATCGAACAGCCCGAACCACGAACTTTAATGTGAAGCAACCCTGATTTCCTAGTTATGTGTTCCAAACCCCAAAACCTCCTCCGTAAACAAATTTTAAGAAAAAACGTAGCCCGAGATATTTTAAAAGTATCCTACGAACTACCCGAAGCACCTGTTTTCGCCTTAAAAAATACTGAACACCCTCATTTGTTTTCCTAGCCCTAGAATCGCCCGAAACAAGTTTTAAACCGCAAATTATCTCAAAAATCCTAAAATACCACCTACTAAACCAGAATTGCATCAGACGTATTTTGAGGCGAGAGACTAGACCAAGGCACCCCGAAATGCCCTATAATTACCCGGCATGATATTGATTGCGCTGAATGTGGCTTTCTGCCAGAATCGGGCAAGAGTCCCACGGGATCGATCCTTACGTACCTAATATTGCTGCGACACTCTCCACAGAAAAATGATAGGCCGGAATTTTCTACAGGGCATCTCTAAACCGAGAGTTGCACGAAGCACAATGTAAAGCATCTTCCCTGTGAGGCATGGAATGTTGTTCCGTAGAAATCTTGGCTTCGAACAGCCCGAGCCTCGAATTTTAGTGCGAATCAACCCTGATTTCCCAGTTATGAGTTCCTAACCCCAGAATGTCAGTAAACCAATTTTAAGAAACAACGTAGCTCAAGATATCTTAAAAGTATCCTACGAACCACCCGAAGCACTTGTTTTCGCCATTAAAAATACTGAACACCCTCATGTGTTTTACTAGCCCCAGAATCGCCCGAAACAGGTTTTAAACTGCAAAGTATCTCAAAAAATCCTAAAATACCTCCTACTAAACCCGAATTCCGTCAGACGAATTTTGAGGCGACACACTAGACCAAGGCACCCCGAAATGCCCTATAATTACCCGCATGTTATTGATTGCGCTGAATATGGCTTTCTGTCAGAATCGGGCAAGAGTCCCACGGGATTGGTTCTTACGCACCTAATATTGCTGCGACACGTTCCACAGAAAAAGGATAGGCCAGAATCTTCTAGAGGGCATCTCTAAACCGAGAGTTGCACGAAGCACAATGTAAAGCATCTTCCCTGTGAGGCCTGCAATGTAGTTCCGTAGAAATCTTGGCATCGAACAGCCCGAACCTCGAACTTTAATGTGAATCAACCCTGATTTCCCAGTTATGTATTCCAAACCCCAAAACCTCCTCCGTAAACAAATTTTGAAGAAAAAACGTAGCCCGAGATATTTTAAAAGTATCCTACGAACTACCCGAAGCACCTGTTTTCGCCTTTAAAAACACTGAACACCCTCATCTGTTTTCCTAGCCCTAAAATCGCCCGAAACAAGTTTTAAACCTCAAATTATCTCAAAAATCCTAAAATGCCTCCTGCTAAACCCGAATTGCATTGGACGTATTTTGAGGCGAGAGACTAGACCAAGGCACCCCGAAATGCCCTATAATTACCCGGCATGTTATTGATTGCGCTGAATCTGGCTTTCTGCCAGAATCGGGCAATAGTCCCACGGGATTGATCGTTACGCACCTAATATTGCTGCGACACATTCCACAGAAAAAGGATAGGCCGGAATTTTCTACAGGGCAACTCTAAACCGAGAGTTGCACGAAACACAATGTAAAGCTTCTTCCCTGTGAGGCATGGAATGTTGTTCCGTAGAAATCTTGGCTTCGAACAGCCCGAGCCTCGAATTCTAGTGCGAATCAACCCTGATTTCCCAATTATGAGTTCCTAACCCCAGAATGTCAGTAAACCAATTTTAAGATACAACGTAGCTCAAGATATCTTAAAAGCATCCTACGAACCACCCGAAGCACTTGTTTTCGCCATTAAAAATACTGAACACCCTCTTGTGTTTTACTAGCTCCAGAATCGCCCGAAACAAGTTTTAAACTGCAAAGTATCTCAAAAAATCCTGAAAAACCTCCTAGTAAACCCGAATTCCGTCAGACGAATTTTGAGGCGACAGACTAGACCAGTTCACCACGAAATGCCCTAGAATAACCCGGCAAGTTACTAACTGCGCTGAATATTTATTTTTGTTAGAAACAGGCAAGAGTCCCACAGGATTGGTTCTTACGCACCTGATATTGCTGCGACACGTTCCACAGAAAAAGGATAGGCGAAAATCATCTCGAGGGCATCTCTAAACCGAAAGTTGCACGAAGCACAATGTAAAGCATCTTCCTTTTGAGGCATGGAATGTTGTTCCGTAGAAATCTTGGCATCGAACAGCCCAAACCTCGAACTTTAATTTGAATCAACCCTGATTTCCCAGTTATGTGTTCCAAACCCCAAAACCTCCACCGTAAACAAATTTTAAGAAAAAACGTAGCTCGAGATATTTTAAAAGTATCCTACGAACTACCCGAAGCACGTGTTTTCGCCTTTAAAAATACTGAACACCCTCATGTGTTTTCCTAGACCTAGAATCGCCCGAAACAAGTTTTAAACCGCAAATTATCTCAAAAATCCTAAAATACCTCCTACTAAACCAGAATTGCATCAGACGTTTTTTGAGGCGAGAGACTAGACCAAGGCACCCCGAAATGCCCTATAATTACCCGGCATGTTATTGATTGCGCTGAATATGGCTTTCTGTCATAATTGGGCAAGAGTCCCACGGGATTGATCCTTACGCACATAATATTGCTGCGACACATTCCACAGAAAAAGGATAGGCCGGAATTTTCTACAGGGCATCTCTAAACCGAGAGTTGCACGAAGCACAATGTAAAGCATCTTCCCTGTGAGGCATGGAATGTTGTTCCGTAGAAATCTTGGCTTCGAACAGCCCGAGCCTCGAATTTTAGTGCGAATCAACCCTGATTTCCCAGTTATGAGTTCCTAACCCCAGAATGTCAGTAAACCAATTTTAAGAAACAACGTAGCTCAAGATATCTTAAAAGTATCCTACGAACCACCCGAAGCACTTGTTTTCGCCATTAAAAATACTGAACACCCTCATGTGTTTTACTAGCCCCAGAATCGCCCGAAACAGGTTTTAAACTGCAAAGTATCTCAAAAAATCCTAAAATACCTCCTACTAAACCCGAATTCCGTCAGACGAATTTTGAGGCGACAGACTAGACCAATTCACCCCGAAATGCCCTAGAATTACCCGGCATGTTATTGATTGGCTGAATATTTATTTTTGTTAGAAACGGGCAAGAGTCCGACGGGATTGGTTCTTACGCACCTAATATTGCTGCGACACGTTCCACAGAAAAAGGATAGTCGAAATTCATCTCGAGGGCATCTCTAAACCGAGAGTTGCACGAAGCACAATGTAAAGCATCTTCCCTTTGAGGCATGGAATGTTGTTCCGTAGAAATCTTGGCTTCGATCAGCCCGAACCTCGAACTTTAGTGTGAATCAGCCCTGATTTCCGAGTTATGAGTTCCAAACCCCAGAATCTCCGTAAACCAGTTTTAAGAAAAATCGTAGCTCAAGATATCTTAAAAGTATACTACGAACCACCCGAAGCACTTGTTTTCGCCATTAAAAATACTGAACACCCTCATGTGTTTTCCTATCCCTAGAATCGCCCAGAAAAAGTTTTAAACCGCAAAGTATCTCAAAAAATCCAAAAATGCCTCCTACTAAACCCGAAATCCATCTGACGAATTTTGAGGCGACACACTAGACCAAGGCACCCCGAAATGCCCTATAATTACCCGCATGTTATTGATTGCGCTGAATATGGCTTTCTGTCAGAATCGGGCATGAGTCCCACGGGATTGGTTCTTACGCACCTAATATTGCTGCGACACGTTCCACAGAAAAAGGATAGGCCAGAATCTTCTAGAGGGCATCTCTAAACCGAGATTTGCACGAAGCACAATGTAAAGCATCTTCCCTGTGAGGCATGCAATGTTGTTCCATGGAAATCTTGGCATCGAACAGCCCGAACCTCGAACTTTAATGTGAATCAACCCTGATTTCCCAGTTATTTGTTCCAAACCCCAGAATCTCCGTAAACCAGTTTTAAGAAAAAACGTAGCTCGAGATATTTTAAAAGTATCCTACGAACTACCCGAAGCACCTGTTTTCTCCTTTAGAAATACCGAACACCCTCATGTGTTTTCCTAGCCCTAGAATCGCCCGAAACAAGTTTTAAACCGCAAATTATCTCAAAAATCCTAAAATGCCTCCTACTAAACCCGAAACCCATCAGACAAATTTTGAGGCGACAAAGTAGACCAAGGCACCCCGAAATGCCCTAGAATTACCCGGCATGTTATTGATTGCGCAGAAAAATAGCACATGTATATGAATAAATTGTGTATTATACAGCTATTTTGTGACCATCTTTTTACAGAACTTCAATAAGAAACTTCACATAAGATCATATTTAGCATATTAATTAAAACATTATTAGATATTTCTCATAAAAATTGACTTTAAGACGGAAGTTACCCAACATCTAAATTATCTTAAATAAGTTAATTTTGAAATCTCATATTTAAAAAGAAATATAAATGCTAGATTAACTTCAAGATATAAACTCAAATGCACTTATGAACTTAGGTTTTATAGAGCGCCCGATGCACATGATGTGCATGAAAGCTTTTATACGCACCTAATTGTGGGGCCCAAATGAGATATTGGGAATTTCTTTATTTGGTTGGGGCCTACCTACAAACTATGAGTCTCATTTGATCATCTTAATCTCTTCGTCCACGACCAACAAATTTGGCTCTTTAAAAAATTGATTCATTAATTCAACGGTGCAATCCATTCGAATGAATAAAAAAAAAACAGTGCAATACCTATTTTTATACGTGTGATCCACTAGATGTACCGTCATGTGGGCCCAACATGAGGTGTGCAAAATTGCACCGGATAGTTTCTATAGTCTTCTAAATCTCTGCCTCAAAAGTTAGAAAGTAACCGTTCGCCTGCAATTTAGTCATTCCCTCGCTTTCCACTCAAAATATTCAAAAAGATAATCCCTCCAGGCTCCAAATGTCCAACTCTAACTCATTTTCCCAATATATTAAATGAAAAACAAAAGTGAGAGCATTTCCGTCATTTCAAGAAAGCTGCTTGCTATGCTACATAACAGTTGTAATTAATTAAGCTAATAATCCATATTATCATCAAAACCATAGTTAATTAACCGATGAAAACGAAGCCTTTATTTGAAAATCTTAGAAGGACTCAAAACTTAAATCAAACCTTCCATTGAACGCGTTTGTCTCCTCCTGCTTCTCTCTCTGGTCTGAAATCTGAAACACCTGAGAACCGAAAAACCGATATATCGGACCCGTTCCAATCCGTTCTCCTTCCATAGACACCCTAACCGACACCAATACAGCGGAAACCCCCGAAACTCTACGTATCATGACCGTTTCCCCTTCGAAAACCCACACGACCTTCTTCTGCTTCGTCTTCTTCTAGAGTATTTTTTTAATCACTCTCGTATTGGGAAAGGAAGGATCTGCAGGCGTCGATCTGAGAGAGTCCGGCGTCCGGACGTTTCGAGGGATCTGGTTTTCCGGCGGCGAGCGGCGGAGTCCCGGCCATGGCCGCCGGAAAGGGGAATCTGGAGCGGATCCGACGGGGGATTCGAACGGTGTTCTTCATGTTGACGATGGTGGCATCGCTTCTCGTTCTGTTGTTGCCAATCCTTATGGCGGTCGGAGATGTGTTGGTGTCGTTTGCTTTGATCTCGGGCTTTTCGTGTCTGAGATGTTACGGATTCCGGGATCATTTGCAGCGGTACGGGTTCAGGAGCTCTTTGATCGATATTCCTTTCGTTTCCGTCGTCAGATCGGTCGTCATCGCTTGTAAGATCGGCGGTTTGCCTCTTTTTCTATTTTGTAATCTCTTTCGATTGTTTTCATTTCATTTCTTTCTGGTAATGTTTGTGTTCGTGCGGGAATCGTAACGGTTTGATTCCGGTTTAATTCGGTGATGATTTTGGGGAGTTTTATTTTTGTTTCAGACAGGAAGGATTCCTGTGATTCTTTTGAAGTTTCTTGTATCTAGGGTTTCTAGAACAGAAATAACAACCTGTTTTCTCAACTATTCGGAATTTATAGAAGGTGGGCCTTTTTTTTCCCTTTTTCTTCTCTTGTTCTTCTGAGGCATATGTCTGATTTTATCATCTTCTCTTTCCTCTTTTTATCAAGGTTTTAAAATTTAAAAGTATTAAGTATATGCCTGTGAATCCATGGAGAATTTGGAAAAATTCAATCTGTTTTTCCTTTCCCTAATTTTTGTTTGGAGTATTGGGGGTGGGAAAAGGTTTTCCCAAGGTGTTTATGAGCTTTTGATGGAAAGTTTGGAAATGTACTTTGTCCCCCTTAACCCATGAAAAATTGTAGCAATGGGTATTGTTCTTTTGTGCGTTTGATGTTTCATGGGAAAAAAAAATACAATCTTAGTAACAAGGGCTTTCTTTCTTTCTTCATAGCCCTGGACAAGAAAAGAGTAAATCATGAAATGCTTTTGCTCCCTTTTTCTTCCTATATTCATGATGATTTTGAAACATTTGAAAAATATTCTATGTTTTATTATTTTGACAAATGCTCTCTCTATCTCTTGCTTACTTTTGTTGTTGATCATTGTACTTTTGGGAAAGGGGGACTTATTAGCCTTGTTTCTTGTACATGAAAACTTTTTAATAGAATCAAAATCAGTTACTGGTCCCATTGAGTTTTTTTTTTTTTTTTTTTTTTGGTACATGCCAACACAAATTGTTTCATGAATTTGAAGGACTATTTTGATTTTTCCTCCTCTTTGTTATTGAATGATGTTTTGGAAATCACTATGAGAGGTTTCACGAAATCTATACGGGTCTTGCGAAAATCCCTTTTTCTTCCTTTATTCATGATGCTTTTGAAACATTTGAAAAATATTCTGTGTTTTATTGTTTTGACAAATGCTCTTCTATCTCTTGCTTACTTTTGCTGTTGATCATTGTACTTTTGGCAAAGGGGGACTTATTAGCCTTGTTTCTTGTACATGAAAGTTTTTAATAGAATCAGAATCAGTTACTGGTCCCAATGAGGTTTTTTTTTTTTTTTTTGTACATGCCAACACAAATTGTTTCATGAATTTGAAGGACTATTTTGATTTTTCCTCCTCTTTGTTATTGAATGATGTTTCGGAAATCACTATGAGAGGTTTCACGAAATCTATACGGGTTTTGCGAAAATCACATGTGAGGAAACAAGGAAGAAGAAAAACCATCACTTCAATCAAAGTGGTTTTAAACCTTCTGCATCTGTGGCTGAATTCAAATGTTATTAAAAATGCATTTTTTGGGCCCTCTTTTGACTGGAACCTCCCTCCTTGATTGGGGGAGGCTATATAGATCACTAAAATTAAAGTGATGTTTACCGTCGCATCGAGTTATGCTAGGAGGCTTGCTTAGTGAATATTTGGTACCCATTCATCATCACTGTTGGAGGTGGAGATCCAATGATTTGTTGCTATAAGAGGTGGATCTCACTGTCCAGATTTCAAAAGATGTATGGGATACATGTTCCCCATCATAGTTGCGTCAAGGCTTTGATGATTATATGGGGCACATGTTGTAGCTTGTAACATGTATGGTAAAACATCACTCTCTCTCTCTCTCTACACACCACATCAAGATTGTTAGGCCCTTGGTTGTTGCAATTGGTGATGGATGCACTCTCTTTCACTTTGAAATGATCACACACATAAGCTCTTAAGTTTTGACTTTTGGATCTTGGACTCTTTCATGCATTTACACATGCTTTTGAAATGAATTTGATTCATGCATGTTTTAGAATACAAACTCTTTTGAAAACCTAATTCTTTGTGCATTACTTTTGGAAAATCATTTTGAGAATTTAGGTTTGAGCCTTGCATATACATTCATCTCTTTCAGAATCAGTTTTGTATGCATTTTCATTTGAAAAGAGTTTTTAGAAATCAAGCTAGCCTTTGTTTTTAAAGTTTCAAATCATTTTAGGCTCCTTGTGTTTCATGTTTTTAAACTTCTTAGAATGACTTAAAACATGTTTTTCTAGCTTGATTTAGTGGCCAAAAAACCCTCCCAAAGAAATACCTTCAAATATGCAAAAGTTGGATTTTTGGTCCCAACAGGGCAGTCAACCGACAGTGTCGTCGGTCGACCGAGACCTGTATCTCGGTCGACCGAGGACACTGCAGCTTGACTGCACCTGAAGCTCCAACGGTCACTTTTTTGACCGTTGTGTGTTCATGGTCGACCGAGGCCTGTTTCTAGGTCGACCGAGAGACTAGCCGTTGGACTGTTTTTTGCTATAAAGTCCATTCATTTCCAACCTTTTTCAAGGCTTGATACATGAACTTTTGAGACTATATTGGAGCCAATGAAAGGGGAATGAAGTGAAAAGGCTAGAGAGCTTTTTGGAAATCAAATACATGAGTTTTTAAAAAGGTACACATTACTAATCTTTTTGATTTCCATTCAAATTAGAATCATGCATGTTTAAACCTTTGTATTTCCATTTATGCATGATTTCTAGTTTTTAGAGAGTTGTTTTGCTAACTCATTATCATCTTTGGTATATTAAAAATGGTTTGCAAACTCTCATGCCTAAATCACATGTGTTCTTAGAGTTTACTTTTCATACAACTTGTTTTAGATCCTTTCTTTAAGTTGTTTGATTTCTTCATGTGATTAGCATTCACCTTCAATCATCACCTTCTAAAGCGTTATTTTTAAATTGCATCAAGCATACCTTTTAGAGCTTCATTGTTGAGTTTGATTGAAGTATAACATACATACACTTGTGCACACACTTTAGCTTGTTTTAGTGTATGTTTGTAATTTGAATTACATCTTCATATCAGCCTATGTAGAGGCATTTTATTTGAGCTAAAATTGTATCTCTTAGAGTGTTCTTGAAGAGACACCTTCTTAGAGAAAATTCATCTTTGTAAAGGTTATTGCTTAGCCTAAGAAAAGCATTGTGTAAAGGTTATTGCTTAGCCTTGAAAAGCATCTTGTAAAGGTTGTTGTTGAGCCTAGAAAAACAACTTTGTAAAGGTTATTGCTTAGCCTAGTAAAAAGCATAGTTAGTGGAAATCCGGTGGGGTGATTGAATCACAAGCCGGTAGTGGACGTAGGCATTGAGGCCGAACCACTATAAACCTTGGTGTTGTGGTGGTTGCTTGTGGTGCTTGTCTTCTTAGCTTCCGCATCTTGTCTGGTAAATCATCTTATGTGTCTAGTTTACCTTAAAGAATCAAATTTCCTTTTTATTGGTCATATTTGTAGCACACCCTATTCACCCCCCCCCCCCCCCCCCCCCCCTCTAGGGTTAGGATCCAAGGACTTTCAATTGGTATCAGAGCCTCGTGCTCTATCTTTTAGGATCAAGTGTTTGGAACTCTTGATTAGGTGTAAAAGCCTAGAGTTTTTAACCCTAGATTTGTGTTTGTTTGAATTCTTTTGTAATGGATTCCACTAAACTAGATTGTTTAGACTTTTGTGTAGATTCTCCTAGACCTCTCACTCTTCCATCTATTGGAGATTCTAACATTCAATTAAAAGAATCTCAATGTGAATTAAATGAAGAAGAAGAATATGATGAAGAGGATGTTCAACAAGCCTATGACGAATTGTACACACTATCTCTAGAGCTTAATATGAAAAACAAGAAATTAAGAGAAGAATCAAAAAGGCTAAACAAAGAGCTAGTCTCTTCAAAAGATGAGCTTAGAGAGAAAGAAGAAGTGATAAAGTGTCTAGACTCTAAGTTTATGATCTCCCTAAATAACTTATCCAATATCAAAGATGAACTAAAGGAAGTTAAGACAAGTTATAATGATCTTGAAAAAGAAAATTTAAATTTAAAAGATCATATAAAAAGGCAAGACAAAGATTTTAACAATTTAGAATCCAAGTTAATTAAAAGTAAGTTAAAAACCTTAGAACTTGGACCTAATGTTGTTAATGAACTAAAACTTGAATTAAAACTTGCCAATGAAGAGCTAATCAAATATAAGGAAATAGAAAATGAGCTTTCAATAGTCAAAAATGAAAATTCTATCCTTATAACCAAAGTCACTCAACTTGAAGGATATAAACAAAAGTATGAGTGCAAGTTTACCCAAAGTGAAGAGAGACTTGAAAAGTTATTCAAATTGGGTAAACCACATGGAGATAGGACGGGTCTTGGTTTTAATAAGCATACATCACATGACCCTAAATTCACCAACATTTTTGTGAAAGGTGAGTCCTCTTTCTCTAGCACTCTCTCTAATATGTCCAAAACAAAATGTCATTATTGTGGTAAAGAAGGACATTTCAAATTTGAGTGCAAACTAAGGAAAAATCATATGTCTAAACCCATCCTTGAACCAAAGAAAGTTAAAACAAATTCTATGAAGGGTAAGACTTTGAATTTCAAGAAAGACTCTAAGAATTTCAAACAAGGAAAAACAATACAAAAAGAGTCATCTAAGATAGATGTTAAAAAGGATAAAAATCAAAACAAATCTATCAAAAAGAATCTTCTCTCATTCCCTCCTTTAACCTTAGAAATGAAAGATTTATTGAAAAAGGTTGAAAAGTTGAAATTAAAATTCAAAAGACAAAAAGAAGGAGGAAAAGCTAAAAGAAATGAAAAGAATAAAAAGAAAATGGAACACCAACATACTAAGACTAATCATCAATCTAAAATAGTTAAACCTCAAAGATTTGATGACAAGTCTAAACGAATTAAATCCTCATCTCCTTTGGTTGGTGGAATTTCCAAATTAGTCTCCAAAGCCCAAGACCTTAGATGGATACCTAAGGTTAGACCTTTAGAAGATTACTAAGGTTTCTTAGATAGATGGGACCAACCCTTTCTCATAGTCATATGCTTAGTTGGTCTTGGTTCTACTCTCTTAGTATCTCTTTAGGATTTTAGATTCTTTTTATTGAGTCTTGTTTGATGATTGTGCATTTTGGATTTTTAATGGAATTATTTGCTTTTATGCATGATTAATGATCAATTGAGTTGAAAAAGCTTTGAATTGTTGTATCTTCTAATTCAATTGATTTGTTTTTCAAAATGTTTATTTTTGAGTGGTTTCAAAGTTAAACTCTTGTTTTGTCAAATTTAAATGTTTTTGAAAAATGATTTTGATCACACAAGTCTTCTTTTCTTCAAAAGGTATAATGTTAGAATTGATTTTTGAAAATCTATTTTCTAATAAGTTTTTAAACTTATGTGATTGCTGGGGATCAGGGGTTAGTGCTTTCTTTGTTGTATTTTTTTTCCCTGTTTTTTTTCCCTAAACTGGTCAGAATTTTCTCTGACTCAGTATTCCCAGTCGACCGGGATTAGTGTCCCAGTCGACCGACGACACAGCAGCCCATCCACTTAAGCTACTGTGTGCTGTTTAGTTCTGTCTCACTTCAGAACTTTTCTCTTCCTTCTCTGCCAGTCGACCGAGACCGAGCTGCTGCTGTTCTTCCCTGCCTGCTGCTCTTCTGCTTCTTCTCCTTCCTTCTTCCTCGTTCGTTCGTTCCTCTCCTCTCTGGTTCTCTCTCTCTCTCTCTCTCTCTCTCTCTCTCTCTCTCTCTCTCTCTCTCTCTCTCTCTCTCGTGATCAGGTCCTCCATCTTCGTCCAGTGCAGTCGTCCATCCTCTGTGCACCAGCTCCCAACCGCCTGCTGCCTCCTCCTTTCCGTGGCTTATTCATTTCTGTTGTTGTTGTTTGTATTTGTTTTTCTCTCTGTTTTGTGGTTTTGTTTCTTCTCTGTGTATCTGTTGTAGCCACTTAGGTTATCTCCCTTCACCATTAATCTGTGTTGCAGCCAGCCTTCTCCACTGCACACCAACTGTTTGTATTTTTTCCTGAACCAGTTTCTCACTCATAAACAGCATATGTTTGATCTCTGCTGATGAAATTTCCTGTGCTCAGTCAGACCTCATTCTCTGGCAGTTTGTCCTAACCTTTCCAGCCTTCTCTTTTGACTGATTTAAGTGTGTTTTCACACTGTTTTTTAGGCTGGTTTAGTGGGCTGTTTAGCCTTCCTTCTTTGGTGCCTCTTTCCTGCTGTCTTGAGCATTTCTTTCCATTTTTCAAATGGTCAGGACTAAGCAAACTGCTAGGAGGCCTCCCAAGAAATCTAAAACCAATGAAGCCTCCTCATCCCGTAGGTCCTTCTCCACCTCTCCGGAGATTAGTACCCCTCCAGAGGTTGTATTAGTCCCTGCTCCAAACCCCTCTCCCTCAGTAAAATCCTTTAGGAGCAAGGGAGTTATAGTTGAAAAATTCTGTGAGGTCAAGGATCTTGTTCCCTAGAAAGTGCCTGCCTTCTTAGAGGCCATAGGTTGGGGTAATATCCTAACTTGAAGTGGCAAATCTTACTCCTCTTCGGTCTTCAATTTCTATGAGTCCATCTACGCCTCCACTTTGAATACCGTTTCAGTCAGAACTTCTGAGGGCGAAGAGGTCATTACCCCTGATAGGATATCCTCTCTTATAGGAATTCCTATGTCTAATGGTCCTAGATTCATTCCAGAGGTCATTCAATCTGAGGATAGAGAGTCGATCACCACAGCTATTTGTGGCAAAAATGTTTAATGGTTGGCAAATAACTCTCTTCAAGCATCCTTTTTTATTCCTCCCTTGCGGATTATTCATATCATCTTCACTCATTCTGTTTATCCGCGAAAAGGAAATAGGACTGAGGTGACTCCTTATATGGCGAATATTCTCTACAATGTCATTCAAAAGGTCCCCATGTGCTTGCCCTCCGTGATCATTCATCACATCATTAGGGTGGCCACTGGCTCTCAGCCATGTGCAGCCCCCTTTGGGAACCTTGTCTCTCAGCTCACCAGTTCCTTTGGTGTGGCTGTGCCTTCATCAGAAAGACCTATAGCCACCACGGTCTTCAACAAGAAAAATTTACTACTGATGAAGCTTCCTCCTCCTACACCTCCTGAAGGTGATGATTTAGTCGAGGTTGCAGACGTAGTTATGGCAGATCAACGTCAGTCTCCTCCTCCCCAGTCATCTCAGCCTCAGCCTGACCAGCCTACTCAGCAGCGACAACCTCGTCAGCCTCAGCCACCTCCTCGACGTTCTGTAGATGAGCGCTTGACATCCTTGGAGCAGGAGGTTGGTTCCATGAGGACTGATTTTCATGATTTTAGGACTGAATTTCATGATTATCGTCAAGAGAACTCAGGGATGATGAAAAAAACCCTGAAGTATCTTTCGAGCCTTGCCAAAAGCTGTAGGCGGCACGATGATGTTATGACTCCATCCCCTCCTGACTCTACCTAGACCTTTTAGTAGTGTCTTCTTTTTGGGGAATGATGTTTTAGGTAGTGATAGATTAATTATTCACATGACGTATTCTTTTGTCTATCTTCTATCATGCAACTTTTGAGTACTGACCATTCTTTGCTTATGTAAATGGTCAAGTACTTTATGTATCTTTGTACTGAAATTATCAATTAAATCAATGAAAGTGCAGTTTTACATTTGGTGTTTCTCCTTGATGGATGCTTTATGTTTTGGAGCTTTAATATGATTAAATCAATTTATATCCGTCATCGCAGCTTCATTCAAACATGCATACACAAATCTATATACTTGACAACCTGTTTCTTCTTTACATTTGAAATTTCTTTAAATATCAGGTGCTACTGAAAGGTATATATTCACTCATGTATACAGGTTCCTTTGCAATATGATGACAAAGGGGGAGAAAAAGAGCAGATTTCGTTCGAAAAAGAGCAGCTCTCTTTAAGACAAGGGAGAGATAGAAATCTAATCTATCAGATCCATGCAATATCTCAGGGGGAGAGAAGCATAGAAGATCTGAAGATCAGAATGACGAGACCTTGGTTTCAAAGAGCTAAGGAGAGCTCTAACCAAGGGGGAGAAATCAACTTGAAAAAGTCAAAAGCTTTAAGCTTCATTCAAGAGTTTTCTTAGTCAGAGACATCTAGAAGATCCAAAGTCCTTTGAGTGTGAGATCATAGTAGTTGCCATCAAATTGCAAAGGGGGAGATTGTTAGGCCCTTGGTTGTTGCAATTGGTGATGGATGCACTCTCTTTCACTTTGAAATGATCACACACATAAGCTCTTAAGTTTTGACTTTTGGATCTTGGACTCTTTCATGCATTTACACATGCTTTTGAAATGAATTTGATTCATGCATGTTTTAGAATACAAACTCTTTTGAAAACCTAATTCTTTGTGCATTACTTTTGGAAAATCATTTTGAGAATTTAGGTTTGAGCCTTGCATATACATTCATCTCTTTCAGAATCAGTTTTGTATGCATTTTCATTTGAAAAGAGTTTTTAGAAATCAAGCTAGCCTTTGTTTTTAAAGTTTCAAATCATTTTAGGCTCTTTGATCGATATTCCTTTCGTTTCCGTCGTCAGATCGGTCGTCATCGCTTGTAAGATCGGCGGTTTGCCTCTTTTTCTATTTTGTAATCTCTTTCGATTGTTTTCATTTCATTTCTTTCTGGTAATGTTTGTGTTCGTGCGGGAATCGTAACGGTTTGATTCCGGTTTAATTCGGTGATGATTTTGGGGAGTTTTATTTTTGTTTCAGACAGGAAGGATTCCTGTGATTCTTTTGAAGTTTCTTGTATCTAGGGTTTCTAGAACAGAAATAACAACCTGTTTTCTCAACTATTCGGAATTTATAGAAGGTGGGCCTTTTTTTTCCCTTTTTCTTCTCTTGTTCTTCTGAGGCATATGTCTGATTTTATCATCTTCTCTTTCCTCTTTTTATCAAGGTTTTAAAATTTAAAAGTATTAAGTATATGCCTGTGAATCCATGGAGAATTTGGAAAAATTCAATCTGTTTTTCCTTTCCCTAATTTTTGTTTGGAGTATTGGGGGTGGGAAAAGGTTTTCCCAAGGTGTTTATGAGCTTTTGATGGAAAGTTTGGAAATGTACTTTGTCCCCCTTAACCCATGAAAAATTGTAGCAATGGGTATTGTTCTTTTGTGCGTTTGATGTTTCATGGGAAAAAAAAAATACAATCTTAGTAACAAGGGCTTTCTTTCTTTCTTCATAGCCCTGGACAAGAAAAGAGTAAATCATGAAATGCTTTTGCTCCCTTTTTCTTCCTATATTCATGATGATTTTGAAACATTTGAAAAATATTCTATGTTTTATTATTTTGACAAATGCTCTCTCTATCTCTTGCTTACTTTTGTTGTTGATCATTGTACTTTTGGGAAAGGGGGACTTATTAGCCTTGTTTCTTGTACATGAAAACTTTTTAATAGAATCAAAATCAGTTACTGGTCCCATTGAGTTTTTTTTTTTTTTTTTTTTTGGTACATGCCAACACAAATTGTTTCATGAATTTGAAGGACTATTTTGATTTTTCCTCCTCTTTGTTATTGAATGATGTTTTGGAAATCACTATGAGAGGTTTCACGAAATCTATACGGGTCTTGCGAAAATCCCTTTTTCTTCCTTTATTCATGATGCTTTTGAAACATTTGAAAAATATTCTGTGTTTTATTGTTTTGACAAATGCTCTTCTATCTCTTGCTTACTTTTGCTGTTGATCATTGTACTTTTGGCAAAGGGGGACTTATTAGCCTTGTTTCTTGTACATGAAAGTTTTTAATAGAATCAGAATCAGTTACTGGTCCCAATGAGGTTTTTTTTTTTTTTTTTGTACATGCCAACACAAATTGTTTCATGAATTTGAAGGACTATTTTGATTTTTCCTCCTCTTTGTTATTGAATGATGTTTCGGAAATCACTATGAGAGGTTTCACGAAATCTATACGGGTTTTGCGAAAATCACATGTGAGGAAACAAGGAAGAAGAAAAACCATCACTTCAATCAAAGTGGTTTTAAACCTTCTGCATCTGTGGCTGAATTCAAATGTTATTAAAAATGCATTTTTTGGGCCCTCTTTTGACTGGAACCTCCCTCCTTGATTGGGGGAGGCTATATAGATCACTAAAATTAAAGTGATGTTTACCGTCGCATCGAGTTATGCTAGGAGGCTTGCTTAGTGAATATTTGGTACCCATTCATCATCACTGTTGGAGGTGGAGATCCAATGATTTGTTGCTATAAGAGGTGGATCTCACTGTCCAGATTTCAAAAGATGTATGGGATACATGTTCCCCATCATAGTTGCGTCAAGGCTTTGATGATTATATGGGGCACATGTTGTAGCTTGTAACATGTATGGTAAAACATCACTCTCTCTCTCTCTCTACACACCACATCAAGATTGTTAGGCCCTTGGTTGTTGCAATTGGTGATGGATGCACTCTCTTTCACTTTGAAATGATCACACACATAAGCTCTTAAGTTTTGACTTTTGGATCTTGGACTCTTTCATGCATTTACACATGCTTTTGAAATGAATTTGATTCATGCATGTTTTAGAATACAAACTCTTTTGAAAACCTAATTCTTTGTGCATTACTTTTGGAAAATCATTTTGAGAATTTAGGTTTGAGCCTTGCATATACATTCATCTCTTTCAGAATCAGTTTTGTATGCATTTTCATTTGAAAAGAGTTTTTAGAAATCAAGCTAGCCTTTGTTTTTAAAGTTTCAAATCATTTTAGGCTCCTTGTGTTTCATGTTTTTAAACTTCTTAGAATGACTTAAAACATGTTTTTCTAGCTTGATTTAGTGGCCAAAAAACCCTCCCAAAGAAATACCTTCAAATATGCAAAAGTTGGATTTTTGGTCCCAACAGGGCAGTCAACCGACAGTGTCGTCGGTCGACCGAGACCTGTATCTCGGTCGACCTAGGACACTGCAGCTTGACTGCACCTGAAGCTCCAACGGTCACTTTTTTGACCGTTGTGTGTTCATGGTCGACCGAGGCCTGTTTCTAGGTCGACCGAGAGACTAGCCGTTGGACTGTTTTTTGCTATAAAGTCCATTCATTTCCAACCTTTTTCAAGGCTTGATACATGAACTTTTGAGACTATATTGGAGCCAATGAAAGGGGAATGAAGTGAAAAGGCTAGAGAGCTTTTTGGAAATCAAATACATGAGTTTTTAAAAAGGTACACATTACTAATCTTTTTGATTTCCATTCAAATTAGAATCATGCATGTTTAAACCTTTGTATTTCCATTTATGCATGATTTCTAGTTTTTAGAGAGTTGTTTTGCTAACTCATTATCATCTTTGGTATATTAAAAATGGTTTGCAAACTCTCATGCCTAAATCACATGTGTTCTTAGAGTTTACTTTTCATACAACTTGTTTTAGATCCTTTCTTTAAGTTGTTTGATTTCTTCATGTGATTAGCATTCACCTTCAATCATCACCTTCTAAAGCGTTATTTTTAAATTGCATCAAGCATACCTTTTAGAGCTTCATTGTTGAGTTTGATTGAAGTATAACATACATACACTTGTGCACACACTTTAGCTTGTTTTAGTGTATGTTTGTAATTTGAATTACATCTTCATATCAGCCTATGTAGAGGCATTTTATTTGAGCTAAAATTGTATCTCTTAGAGTGTTCTTGAAGAGACACCTTCTTAGAGAAAATTCATCTTTGTAAAGGTTATTGCTTAGCCTAAGAAAAGCATTGTGTAAAGGTTATTGCTTAGCCTTGAAAAGCATCTTGTAAAGGTTGTTGTTGAGCCTAGAAAAACAACTTTGTAAAGGTTATTGCTTAGCCTAGTAAAAAGCAAGTTAGTGGAAATCCGGTGGGGTGATTGAATCACAAGCCGGTAGTGGACGTAGGCATTGAGGCCGAACCACTATAAACCTTGGTGTTGTGGTGGTTGCTTGTGGTGCTTGTCTTCTTAGCTTCCGCATCTTGTCTGGTAAATCATCTTATGTGTCTAGTTTACCTTAAAGAATCAAATTTCCTTTTTATTGGTCATATTTGTAGCACACCCTATTCACCCCCCCCCCCCCCCCCCCCCCTCTAGGGTTAGGATCCAAGGACTTTCAATTGGTATCAGAGCCTCGTGCTCTATCTTTTAGGATCAAGTGTTTGGAACTCTTGATTAGGTGTAAAAGCCTAGAGTTTTTAACCCTAGATTTGTGTTTGTTTGAATTCTTTTGTAATGGATTCCACTAAACTAGATTGTTTAGACTTTTGTGTAGATTCTCCTAGACCTCTCACTCTTCCATCTATTGGAGATTCTAACATTCAATTAAAAGAATCTCAATGTGAATTAAATGAAGAAGAAGAATATGATGAAGAGGATGTTCAACAAGCCTATGACGAATTGTACACACTATCTCTAGAGCTTAATATGAAAAACAAGAAATTAAGAGAAGAATCAAAAAGGCTAAACAAAGAGCTAGTCTCTTCAAAAGATGAGCTTAGAGAGAAAGAAGAAGTGATAAAGTGTCTAGACTCTAAGTTTATGATCTCCCTAAATAACTTATCCAATATCAAAGATGAACTAAAGGAAGTTAAGACAAGTTATAATGATCTTGAAAAAGAAAATTTAAATTTAAAAGATCATATAAAAAGGCAAGACAAAGATTTTAACAATTTAGAATCCAAGTTAATTAAAAGTAAGTTAAAAACCTTAGAACTTGGACCTAATGTTGTTAATGAACTAAAACTTGAATTAAAACTTGCCAATGAAGAGCTAATCAAATATAAGGAAATAGAAAATGAGCTTTCAATAGTCAAAAATGAAAATTCTATCCTTATAACCAAAGTCACTCAACTTGAAGGATATAAACAAAAGTATGAGTGCAAGTTTACCCAAAGTGAAGAGAGACTTGAAAAGTTATTCAAATTGGGTAAACCACATGGAGATAGGACGGGTCTTGGTTTTAATAAGCATACATCACATGACCCTAAATTCACCAACATTTTTGTGAAAGGTGAGTCCTCTTTCTCTAGCACTCTCTCTAATATGTCCAAAACAAAATGTCATTATTGTGGTAAAGAAGGACATTTCAAATTTGAGTGCAAACTAAGGAAAAATCATATGTCTAAACCCATCCTTGAACCAAAGAAAGTTAAAACAAATTCTATGAAGGGTAAGACTTTGAATTTCAAGAAAGACTCTAAGAATTTCAAACAAGGAAAAACAATACAAAAAGAGTCATCTAAGATAGATGTTAAAAAGGATAAAAATCAAAACAAATCTATCAAAAAGAATCTTCTCTCATTCCCTCCTTTAACCTTAGAAATGAAAGATTTATTGAAAAAGGTTGAAAAGTTGAAATTAAAATTCAAAAGACAAAAAGAAGGAGGAAAAGCTAAAAGAAATGAAAAGAATAAAAAGAAAATGGAACACCAACATACTAAGACTAATCATCAATCTAAAATAGTTAAACCTCAAAGATTTGATGACAAGTCTAAACGAATTAAATCCTCATCTCCTTTGGTTGGTGGAATTTCCAAATTAGTCTCCAAAGCCCAAGACCTTAGATGGATACCTAAGGTTAGACCTTTAGAAGATTACTAAGGTTTCTTAGATAGATGGGACCAACCCTTTCTCATAGTCATATGCTTAGTTGGTCTTGGTTCTACTCTCTTAGTATCTCTTTAGGATTTTAGATTCTTTTTATTGAGTCTTGTTTGATGATTGTGCATTTTGGATTTTTAATGGAATTATTTGCTTTTATGCATGATTAATGATCAATTGAGTTGAAAAAGCTTTGAATTGTTGTATCTTCTAATTCAATTGATTTGTTTTTCAAAATGTTTATTTTTGAGTGGTTTCAAAGTTAAACTCTTGTTTTGTCAAATTTAAATGTTTTTGAAAAATGATTTTGATCACACAAGTCTTCTTTTCTTCAAAAGGTATAATGTTAGAATTGATTTTTGAAAATCTATTTTCTAATAAGTTTTTAAACTTATGTGATTGCTGGGGATCAGGGGTTAGCGCTTTCTTTGTTGTATTTTTTTTCCCTGTTTTTTTTCCCTAAACTGGTCAGAATTTTCTCTGACTCAGTATTCCCAGTCGACCGGGATTAGTGTCCCAGTCGACCGACGACACAGCAGCCCATCCACTTAAGCTACTGTGTGCTGTTTAGTTCTGTCTCACTTCAGAACTTTTCTCTTCCTTCTCTGCCAGTCGACCGAGACCGAGCTGCTGTTGTTCTTCCCTGCCTGCTGCTCTTCTGCTTCTTCTCCTTCCTTCTTCCTCGTTCGTTCGTTCCTCTCCTCTCTGGTTCTCTCTTTCTCTCTCTCTCTCTCTCTCTCTCTCTCTCTCTCTCTCTCTCGTGATCAGGTCCTCCATCTTCGTCCAGTGCAGTCGTCCATCCTCTGTGCACCAGCTCCCAACCGCCTGCTGCCTCCTCCTTTCCGTGGCTTATTCATTTCTGTTGTTGTTGTTTGTATTTGTTTTTCTCTCTGTTTTGTGGTTTTGTTTCTTCTCTGTGTATCTGTTGTAGCCACTTAGGTTATCTCCCTTCACCATTAATCTGTGTTGCAGCCAGCCTTCTCCACTGCACACCAACTGTTTGTATTTTTTCCTGAACCAGTTTCTCACTCATAAACAGCATATGTTTGATCTCTGCTGATGAAATTTCCTGTGCTCAGTCAGACCTCATTCTCTGGCAGTTTGTCCTAACCTTTCCAGCCTTCTCTTTTGACTGATTTAAGTGTGTTTTCACACTGTTTTTTAGGCTGGTTTAGTGGGCTGTTTAGCCTTCCTTCTTTGGTGCCTCTTTCCTGCTGTCTTGAGCATTTCTTTCCATTTTTCAAATGGCCAGGACTAAGCAAACTGCTAGGAGGCCTCCCAAGAAATCTAAAACCAATGAAGCCTCCTCATCCCGTAGGTCCTTCTCCACCTCTCCGGAGATTAGTACCCCTCCAGAGGTTGTATTAGTCCCTGCTCCAAACCCCTCTCCCTCAGTAAAATCCTTTAGGAGCAAGGGAGTTATAGTTGAAAAATTCTGTGAGGTCAAGGATCTTGTTCCCTAGAAAGTGCCTGCCTTCTTAGAGGCCATAGGTTGGGGTAATATCCTAACTTGAAGTGGCAAATCTTACTCCTCTTCGGTCTTCAATTTCTATGAGTCCATCTACGCCTCCACTTTGAATACCGTTTCAGTCAGAACTTCTGAGGGCGAAGAGGTCATTACCCCTGATAGGATATCCTCTCTTATAGGAATTCCTATGTCTAATGGTCCTAGATTCATTCCAGAGGTCATTCAATCTGAGGATAGAGAGTCGATCACCACAGCTATTTGTGGCAAAAATGTTTAATGGTTGGCAAATAACTCTCTTCAAGCATCCTTTTTTATTCCTCCCTTGCGGATTATTCATATCATCTTCACTCATTCTGTTTATCCGCGAAAAGGAAATAGGACTGAGGTGACTCCTTATATGGCGAATATTCTCTACAATGTCATTCAAAAGGTCCCCATGTGCTTGCCCTCCGTGATCATTCATCACATCATTAGGGTGGCCACTGGCTCTCAGCCATGTGCAGCCCCCTTTGGGAACCTTGTCTCTCAGCTCACCAGTTCCTTTGGTGTGGCTGTGCCTTCATCAGAAAGACCTATAGCCACCACGGTCTTCAACAAGAAAAATTTACTACTGATGAAGCTTCCTCCTCCTACACCTCCTGAAGGTGATGATTTAGTCGAGGTTGCAGACGTAGTTATGGCAGATCAACGTCAGTCTCCTCCTCCCCAGTCATCTCAGCCTCAGCCTGACCAGCCTACTCAGCAGCGACAACCTCGTCAGCCTCAGCCACCTCCTCGACGTTCTGTAGATGAGCGCTTGACATCCTTGGAGCAGGAGGTTGGTTCCATGAGGACTGATTTTCATGATTTTAGGACTGAATTTCATGATTATCGTCAAGAGAACTCAGGGATGATGAAAAAAACCCTGAAGTATCTTTCGAGCCTTGCCAAAAGCTGTAGGCGGCACGATGATGTTATGACTCCATCCCCTCCTGACTCTACCTAGACCTTTTAGTAGTGTCTTCTTTTTGGGGAATGATGTTTTAGGTAGTGATAGATTAATTATTCACATGACGTATTCTTTTGTCTATCTTCTATCATGCAACTTTTGAGTACTGACCATTCTTTGCTTATGTAAATGGTCAAGTACTTTATGTATCTTTGTACTGAAATTATCAATTAAATCAATGAAAGTGCAGTTTTACATTTGGTGTTTCTCCTTGATGGATGCTTTATGTTTTGGAGCTTTAATATGATTAAATCAATTTATATCCGTCATCGCAGCTTCATTCAAACATGCATACACAAATCTATATACTTGACAACCTGTTTCTTCTTTACATTTGAAATTTCTTTAAATATCAGGTGCTACTGAAAGGTATATATTCACTCATGTATACAGGTTCCTTTGCAATATGATGACAAAGGGGGAGAAAAAGAGCAGATTTCGTTCGAAAAAGAGCAGCTCTCTTTAAGACAAGGGAGAGATAGAAATCTAATCTATCAGATCCATGCAATATCTCAGGGGGAGAGAAGCATAGAAGATCTGAAGATCAGAATGACGAGACCTTGGTTTCAAAGAGCTAAGGAGAGCTCTAACCAAGGGGGAGAAATCAACTTGAAAAAGTCAAAAGCTTTAAGCTTCATTCAAGAGTTTTCTTAGTCAGAGACATCTAGAAGATCCAAAGTCCTTTGAGTGTGAGATCATAGTAGTTGCCATCAAATTGCAAAGGGGGAGATTGTTAGGCCCTTGGTTGTTGCAATTGGTGATGGATGCACTCTCTTTCACTTTGAAATGATCACACACATAAGCTCTTAAGTTTTGACTTTTGGATCTTGGACTCTTTCATGCATTTACACATGCTTTTGAAATGAATTTGATTCATGCATGTTTTAGAATACAAACTCTTTTGAAAACCTAATTCTTTGTGCATTACTTTTGGAAAATCATTTTGAGAATTTAGGTTTGAGCCTTGCATATACATTCATCTCTTTCAGAATCAGTTTTGTATGCATTTTCATTTGAAAAGAGTTTTTAGAAATCAAGCTAGCCTTTGTTTTTAAAGTTTCAAATCATTTTAGGCTCTTTGATCGATATTCCTTTCGTTTCCGTCGTCAGATCGGTCGTCATCGCTTGTAAGATCGGCGGTTTGCCTCTTTTTCTATTTTGTAATCTCTTTCGATTGTTTTCATTTCATTTCTTTCTGGTAATGTTTGTGTTCGTGCGGGAATCGTAACGGTTTGATTCCGGTTTAATTCGGTGATGATTTTGGGGAGTTTTATTTTTGTTTCAGACAGGAAGGATTCCTGTGATTCTTTTGAAGTTTCTTGTATCTAGGGTTTCTAGAACAGAAATAACAACCTGTTTTCTCAACTATTCGGAATTTATAGAAGGTGGGCCTTTTTTTTCCCTTTTTCTTCTCTTGTTCTTCTGAGGCATATGTCTGATTTTATCATCTTCTCTTTCCTCTTTTTATCAAGGTTTTAAAATTTAAAAGTATTAAGTATATGCCTGTGAATCCATGGAGAATTTGGAAAAATTCAATCTGTTTTTCCTTTCCCTAATTTTTGTTTGGAGTATTGGGGGTGGGAAAAGGTTTTCCCAAGGTGTTTATGAGCTTTTGATGGAAAGTTTGGAAATGTACTTTGTCCCCCTTAACCCATGAAAAATTGTAGCAATGGGTATTGTTCTTTTGTGCGTTTGATGTTTCATGGGAAAAAAAAATACAATCTTAGTAACAAGGGCTTTCTTTCTTTCTTCATAGCCCTGGACAAGAAAAGAGTAAATCATGAAATGCTTTTGCTCCCTTTTTCTTCCTATATTCATGATGATTTTGAAACATTTGAAAAATATTCTATGTTTTATTATTTTGACAAATGCTCTCTCTATCTCTTGCTTACTTTTGTTGTTGATCATTGTACTTTTGGGAAAGGGGGACTTATTAGCCTTGTTTCTTGTACATGAAAACTTTTTAATAGAATCAAAATCAGTTACTGGTCCCATTGAGTTTTTTTTTTTTTTTTTTTTTTGGTACATGCCAACACAAATTGTTTCATGAATTTGAAGGACTATTTTGATTTTTCCTCCTCTTTGTTATTGAATGATGTTTTGGAAATCACTATGAGAGGTTTCACGAAATCTATACGGGTCTTGCGAAAATCCCTTTTTCTTCCTTTATTCATGATGCTTTTGAAACATTTGAAAAATATTCTGTGTTTTATTGTTTTGACAAATGCTCTTCTATCTCTTGCTTACTTTTGCTGTTGATCATTGTACTTTTGGCAAAGGGGGACTTATTAGCCTTGTTTCTTGTACATGAAAGTTTTTAATAGAATCAGAATCAGTTACTGGTCCCAATGAGGTTTTTTTTTTTTTTTTGTACATGCCAACACAAATTGTTTCATGAATTTGAAGGACTATTTTGATTTTTCCTCCTCTTTGTTATTGAATGATGTTTCGGAAATCACTATGAGAGGTTTCACGAAATCTATACGGGTTTTGCGAAAATCACATGTGAGGAAACAAGGAAGAAGAAAAACCATCACTTCAATCAAAGTGGTTTTAAACCTTCTGCATCTGTGGCTGAATTCAAATGTTATTAAAAATGCATTTTTTGGGCCCTCTTTTGACTGGAACCTCCCTCCTTGATTGGGGGAGGCTATATAGATCACTAAAATTAAAGTGATGTTTACCGTCGCATCGAGTTATGCTAGGAGGCTTGCTTAGTGAATATTTGGTACCCATTCATCATCACTGTTGGAGGTGGAGATCCAATGATTTGTTGCTATAAGAGGTGGATCTCACTGTCCAGATTTCAAAAGATGTATGGGATACATGTTCCCCATCATAGTTGCGTCAAGGCTTTGATGATTATATGGGGCACATGTTGTAGCTTGTAACATGTATGGTAAAACATCACTCTCTCTCTCTCTCTACACACCACATCAAGATTGTTAGGCCCTTGGTTGTTGCAATTGGTGATGGATGCACTCTCTTTCACTTTGAAATGATCACACACATAAGCTCTTAAGTTTTGACTTTTGGATCTTGGACTCTTTCATGCATTTACACATGCTTTTGAAATGAATTTGATTCATGCATGTTTTAGAATACAAACTCTTTTGAAAACCTAATTCTTTGTGCATTACTTTTGGAAAATCATTTTGAGAATTTAGGTTTGAGCCTTGCATATACATTCATCTCTTTCAGAATCAGTTTTGTATGCATTTTCATTTGAAAAGAGTTTTTAGAAATCAAGCTAGCCTTTGTTTTTAAAGTTTCAAATCATTTTAGGCTCCTTGTGTTTCATGTTTTTAAACTTCTTAGAATGACTTAAAACATGTTTTTCTAGCTTGATTTAGTGGCCAAAAAACCCTCCCAAAGAAATACCTTCAAATATGCAAAAGTTGGATTTTTGGTCCCAACAGGGCAGTCAACCGACAGTGTCGTCGGTCGACCGAGACCTGTATCTCGGTCGACCGAGGACACTGCAGCTTGACTGCACCTGAAGCTCCAACGGTCACTTTTTTGACCGTTGTGTGTTCATGGTCGACCGAGGCCTGTTTCTAGGTCGACCGAGAGACTAGCCGTTGGACTGTTTTTTGCTATAAAGTCCATTCATTTCCAACCTTTTTCAAGGCTTGATACATGAACTTTTGAGACTATATTGGAGCCAATGAAAGGGGAATGAAGTGAAAAGGCTAGAGAGCTTTTTGGAAATCAAATACATGAGTTTTTAAAAAGGTACACATTACTAATCTTTTTGATTTCCATTCAAATTAGAATCATGCATGTTTAAACCTTTGTATTTCCATTTATGCATGATTTCTAGTTTTTAGAGAGTTGTTTTGCTAACTCATTATCATCTTTGGTATATTAAAAATGGTTTGCAAACTCTCATGCCTAAATCACATGTGTTCTTAGAGTTTACTTTTCATACAACTTGTTTTAGATCCTTTCTTTAAGTTGTTTGATTTCTTCATGTGATTAGCATTCACCTTCAATCATCACCTTCTAAAGCGTTATTTTTAAATTGCATCAAGCATACCTTTTAGAGCTTCATTGTTGAGTTTGATTGAAGTATAACATACATACACTTGTGCACACACTTTAGCTTGTTTTAGTGTATGTTTGTAATTTGAATTACATCTTCATATCAGCCTATGTAGAGGCATTTTATTTGAGCTAAAATTGTATCTCTTAGAGTGTTCTTGAAGAGACACCTTCTTAGAGAAAATTCATCTTTGTAAAGGTTATTGCTTAGCCTAAGAAAAGCATTGTGTAAAGGTTATTGCTTAGCCTTGAAAAGCATCTTGTAAAGGTTGTTGTTGAGCCTAGAAAAACAACTTTGTAAAGGTTATTGCTTAGCCTAGTAAAAAGCATAGTTAGTGGAAATCCGGTGGGGTGATTGAATCACAAGCCGGTAGTGGACGTAGGCATTGAGGCCGAACCACTATAAACCTTGGTGTTGTGGTGGTTGCTTGTGGTGCTTGTCTTCTTAGCTTCCGCATCTTGTCTGGTAAATCATCTTATGTGTCTAGTTTACCTTAAAGAATCAAATTTCCTTTTTATTGGTCATATTTGTAGCACACCCTATTCACCCCCCCCCCCCCCCCCCCCCCCCCCCCCTCTAGGGTTAGGATCCAAGGACTTTCAAAGATAATCTGCATTCTCTTCCAATTTTCTCATTGCAAATTTTTGTGTTGTACTTGCAGGTGTTTATTCTTTGTTTGATGGGCCCTAGCTATCTCATGGTCCTTATCTGGGAACAGCAACATTGTGTTCTTTCATTTCAATTCTCATCCTATCAGTGAAGGCTTGTGTTTTCAGTGCCAGTTTGGAACTTGAGCCTGAAACTTCACCTTCATTGGCAAGGCAAAAGCTCCATTTGAAGAAGTCATGGAGAATGTTGAAAGTCCTTGGGATCCTAACCCTAGAGGGGGGGGTGAATAGGGTGTGCTACAACTATGACCAATAATGACCAATTTTAGTTTCTTAAACTAAACTAGTCACATGTGATGATTAAACATACAATATGCGGAAGCTCAAATAAACAATCACCACAACACAATATTTATAGTGGTTCGGCCAACGTGCCTACATCCACTACCGGCTTGTGAATCCAACACCCCACCGGATTTCTACTATTTATGCTTTTTACTAGGCTAAGCAATAACCCTTACAAAATGCTTTTCTTAGGCTAAGCAATAACCTTACAAGATGCTTTTCTTAGGCTAAGCAATAACCTTACACAATGCTTTTCTTAGGCTAAGCAATAACCTTTACAAATAAAGATTTCTCTAAGAAAGTGTCTTCACAAAAGATCACTCTAAGAGATTACAATTTAAGCACTTTTGAATTGCCTCTAAATAGGTTAATATGAAAGTTTATAACAAATTACAAACATACACTCAATTAAGTTAAAGTGTGTGCACAAGTGTATGAATGTGTTTCTTCAATCAATTTTAACAATGAAGCTCTTAAATGAATGCATGATGCATTTTAAAATCAAGGCTTATAAAATGGTGATTGAAGAGAAAAACTAATCACATAAAAGATTCAAACAACTTTGAAGAAATGAAACAACAAGTTGAATGAAAGTTAAAGTCTAAGAACATATGTGATTAGGATAAGAGATTGTGCAAACCAATCTAATTTACCAAGAAAGATATTGAGTTTGCAAAACAACTCTTAAAGGGCTTGAAATCATGCATAAATGAAAATACAAAGGATTTGAACATGCATGAATTTCATTTGAATGGAAATCAAAATAACTATAAACATGTACCTTTTAAAAACTCATGAATTTGATTTCCAAATAGCCCTCTAGCCTTTCCAACTACTTCCCCTTTCTTTGGCTCCAAAATGCTCTCAAAGGTTTATGGTTCAAGCCTTGAAAAAGGTTGGAAATGAATGGACTTTATAGCCAAAAAGTGTCCAACGGCTAGTCCTCGGTCGACCGGCAAAGAGGTCTCGGTCGACCGAGAAGGCACAACGGTCAGATTTCTGACCGTTGGGGCTTCAGTTCAAAAAACTGTCCACTCGCCCTGCAGTGGTCTCGGTCGACCGGCGACACTGCCGGGCGAGTCCCTGGGGCCAAAAATCCAACTTTTTTCCATTTCAAAGTATTTCTTTGAGGGATCTTTGGGCCACTAAATCAAGCTTAAATAACATGTTTTAAGACATTCTAAGATGTTTAAAAACATGAAGAACACAAAGCCTAAAATGATTCAAAGGTTTAAAACCAAAGGCTAGCTTGATTTGATAAAACTCTTTTCAAATGAAAATGCATACAAAAATGATTCTTTTTGTAATGAATGTATGCAAAGCTCAAACCTAAATTCACAAGATGATTTTCGAAATATAATGCACAAGGAATTAGGTTTTCAAAAGAGTTTGGGTTTCAAAACTAATGCATCCAAGTTTAAAACCAAAACATGCATAAAACAAAAGCTTTTCCAAATCTTAAAAGCTATGCATGTATAAAACTAGATTTCAAGGTTTTCTAAAACAATGCATGTGTGAAATATCAAATGATGCTAAAGTGCAAATGCATCCATCAAATTGCAATTACAAAATCCCTAACAAATGTCTGTTCTTTTCCTTTCTTCACTGGTTTTTGCCCTTGGTCATGTTGTTGTAGCTTATCGAACAAGTTGCAGAGCACGGAGGAAATTACTGTTTCACAGAGTTGATCCAGAAGCAGTAAGTTGTATTGTGAGTTAACAGGTGCTGTTTGAGTTAACCATTGTTTTTTGCTTCTGAATTTTATCATCTCTATTGTTCATCATTCAAGCTTCACAAATATCATTTTGGGTTCTTAAGTCATAACTTAAGTTCTATATGCCTACAGTTATAAAGTAATATGGCATCTTGGTCAAGTGTACTAAATCAGAAGTTGCCATTATTACCTGCTATTATATTATTAAGAAAATGTTATCCTACTTTCATATTGCATATGCAGTCCAGCTCTGTAGGGCCTACTTGGACCCACCTTTGATCAGTACAGCCCCTGTCACACTGTTTTCATCCCATGATCTGGAACGTGGCCCATTCACTAATCTAACCATCACTCACTGTTGGATTGAATCTAAAAAAAATCTATGGTTAAAATGCCATTAAAATTTAAATTTGTTAAATCAAGGGCTAGGATAACCTATTGAGGCTGCTTTTATTGGCTGACAAAAGGAGACCTTTCCATCTGCCCTCATCCCACTGCATCTAAGTAGGGCCACATGAGGTAGACTGCATATGAGCATAACGCAGTCTGCTCGTAGAAGAACATTTTCCTATATTATCTATTTCATAAGTGTTGAATTTATAACAAATATTTTTTTTTACCCAGCCTTGAAAATGTCTATACTAGTTTAAGTATTATAATCATGTCTTAGGTTTTGTCAAACCATTGAAGTTTCTACTCACACTCTTTTGTGGAGTGTCCAAATGTTCCAGGTTTTTTTATTTTATTTTCTTCATTCTATTTTAACATAGAAACTATTTTATTTGTTTTCCTCTGCCGCACAGGTTCTAGCCTACAAAAATGTGTTCTCTTGGAGCTTCCAGAAGATCCCTCGGTCTCCCACACCATGCTCAGAAAAAACCTCAAAGAGTGACAGTGAAACAAAAAGAAAACCCTGTGATGAAGGGGAACTCCGAATCAGATTACTTGCTGACATCGGCAGTTTGTTTATTGCTTGCCAAGGTCTTACACTCCATTATAAGATCAGCTTCCCTGAATCAGCTCTTTCACGGTCCTTAACCTCTACAACCTTCCTGGAATCCAGTCCCAGTGGCAGCCCACGTAGCACGACTGCAAGACTTAAGCTTGACAGGCAACCCTTAACAGTTCCTTCCAAAGCCTATAATCTTCATAGGAGCGTTAGTAACCATTTCCAAAGTAACCCTCTATATGCTCCGCTATTGGCTGGTCCAGGAGCGTCTTTTTTCTCTGATGAAGTCCCTGCTTTGAATCTAGATGATTGCAATGGAGAAGTGGGTTTGTCAAATTCTGTAGCTTTAGAAGAGGGGCAGAGGGAGTTGGGAAGTTTGGTATTGTGTTAGTGCATGGCTTTGGCAGAGGGGAATTCTTATGGAGGCATGTAATGGGAATACTGGCTCGATAGATTGGATGTGCAGTTGCTGCTTTTGATTGGCCAGGGTAGGGATTAACATCTCGACCTCGCAGGAAGGATTGGGAGGAGAAGCAACTGCCAAATCCATACAAGCTTGAGTCTCAGGTGCTTTAACTATTTAATTGTTGATTTAAATGCTTTACCTAAGTTGTGGTGCTCAATGCTAAGAATAAAGGTTTTACCTAAGGTGTGATCCTCAATGCCCAATCCTTGGTATTTCATGGGTGTCTCAACTTTTATCTCTGAAAGTTCGATTTTCTTCTTAAGCATTTATCACAAGGAAGAAAATTGTTCTCTGCTTAGATGAAGCATTTCTCCAATATACAACTGCTCCCTTTGGAGGTTACTCTGTTTCTCTCTATACAACTGTACTGAATCTCTAGAAAAGTGTACAAGAGAAATCCTATAAAAAAAAAAAAGAAAGTGTACAAGAGAAACAGAGGAACAAAGGAAGATGGTTTGTTTGGACCGAGTGTAGAAAGACCGGGAAAGATATAGATTCATGCACCCAACTTGATGTTCAAAATCTTACAATGAGAATAGATATAGAGAAAATGCCGAGATACAAAGACAAATGTATCTATTAATCCACTCTTTTCATGAGAAACTCAAGGACAAACAAACCCTGTATTCTTTATGTAAGCAACTTGGGTTTATATGGCACAATATGGACTTGAGCTTCTGATGAAGTATGACCTGTAAGTATGCACTTTCTTAGTCACCACAGGCAGTTTCTCATTTCACTCTTCATTGCCATTTAATCATTTTTTCTCTTTTATATAAATAATACATTTTTTTTCTTTTAGACTTTTCTTTCTAATAATATGTTTTCAACCCGATTGTGAATACTTAAGAGGAATTCAATGGATAGAATTCACATGAAACAGTCAAAACACTTAGAGGAACATCCAGTTTTACTGGTGAGGTACCTTCACTTGAATCAAAGACTACTAGATTGTGAATACTGAATACACATTAGCCTATCACATGGCATTAACATAAATATAAGCAAAAGGGGAGATACTGATGTAAATCAACATACTAAGCATCAGTTAAAATAGACTGTTTACAGTTAACATTGATGAAAGATAAATCATAGAAAAGACATAAAGACCATGCATCAAAACAGTATGCATGCCAATGTTGTTTGCAATTAATAATCTACATATTGTCATCATTATAACTTGAAGGCTTATCTCATCTATCTAGAGTTGCATTGCTTAATTCTACTTTCCTCCCTTTCCTAGTCACTCCCAAATCTAACACGTCACTTCTAGCTACATTTTCTTTAAAGTCCTTATCAATCTCCCCTTCTCATTGTTACCTATACATGAAACACTTGCTAATTTTAATCTTCTAAACACATGCTCAGGCTGTCTTGCATGACATTCATAATGGATTACCATCTGGTTTCTAAAAATAGTTGCTTGAAATTTTGGTACACTTGAGCTCACTGTCAGTGTTGTTGATCGGCTGATCTTGTTTTACAAATCAATCAGTATATTTATTGTTCTATTTATGCAGGGGCTAGTGACCCAATGGCCACTGTCAATAGAATGGATGACCTCTCTTCTCCTATGAATTATCTTGCATTGACAGAGAATGGATACAGTATGAGTGATCGAGTAGGACCATCAATCGTAAATGATCAATGTCTAAAGCAGCTGAATTATCAGCACACAAGGGTGTCTGATATCACTATGAAGTCCATTGTGACCTGTTTGTCAGTAAAAGCAAGTGCACTTGTGCATGATCATGACTTTCTGGACTTCTTCAGGAAGGATGTAGTCCATCCCACAACTAAATCTCTGGTTGCAGGCTCCTCATGCATGAGTACAACATCTGTTCATTCTTTATCTACACCTATGCTGAATTCCACAACATACAATCAATGTTCACATCGAGGCAGTCTTTCCCATTTGGATACAGGACCTTTGAATGATTTCAGTTTGAACCCACAACCTATAATTCAAGGATATGCAGCTCCAACATCAATCCCTTCATTTCAGGGCATTCACACAGCATCAGGAAGGCAGACAGTTGTATCAACCCAAGTATTTTCATCTGCCCCGGATACCTCAATTGAGGTTCCAGATCATAGCCTATTTAAGGTGAGGGGATCTGTCAAAAAGGAAAGTGATGGTTCACCTGATAGACTTGTGGGTCACAAAAAGGATGCTCATTTTGATGAAAAAATGGCCAAGGAAAAAGGGATTTCGGGTGATGGCAGTGATTTACAACCTGATGATCCCCCGAGGAAAAACTTGAATGTTAATACAAAGCCTTCTCAATCAAGCAAACCAGAAAAGACTAGCAGTGGAAGAGGAATGTCTGCAACCCGTAAAAAGAACTATGATCTGTTAGAGTTTTTGTTTTGTTGCAATTTGATAGGATGCATTCACTTTCTTAAAGCTTGTCTTCTCATTCTTTCATGGTTGTAATCATAAGATCATCATGCATATTTCTACTTCTTGAATCGTTGTTTTTATCATTTGATATGCATGGTTTTCATTTCAGATTTATCTCTTAAGATCATAGAGTTTTTTATTTCAAAATTCATCCAAGCTTTCCAAAGTTTCTATCTTTAAAATCATTATTTTGATTTGGAGTTTTCATGATTTTAAAATCTCAGTTTTCATCTTCTTTCAGTCATGATTTAATGCTTGGACATGTGTCTCAAAGTCCCCCTTGAAGGTGCCCTCAAAAATTCATGTTTCTAAAATCTGGGTTGTTTTTGCCAGTGTCGCCGGTCGACCGAGACCAGCTTCCCGGTCGACCGGGAACACTGTCGGGCGAGTCAGCAGTTTTTTCTTACCTGTAACTTGCCAACGGTCAGAAATATGACCGTTGTGCTTTCTCGGTCGACCGAGGCCTGTGTCTAGGTCGACCGAGGACTAGCCGTTGGCAACTTTTTCTTTATAAAAAGTGACTTTTTGGTTGAAGAAAGTTGCTGATCTTGGAGGGACTTTTGAGGCCATTTGTTTGCAACTTCTCAAGAGCATTTCTAAGGGGATTATAAAGCCATTCCATTAAACCAACCTATGATCTTCAAATGGGTGTGCTTTCTTTAATCCTAGTCTTTTTGAAATCATGTTTTGTTTCAAATCTTTGATCTCTTTCTAAACATGATTAACAAGTTGCTTTTCTTTTAGAATGTTGTCTTTCATGACATGCCTAATATCTTAGAAATCTCATATGCTATGATTACAACATGTTGTCATTGTTTCTCATGAAGTTGTTTTCTTGTTTCAATATAAACATGTTAGACTTGAATTTGTTTTCTTTGAAATCAAGTTAGTTTACCTTGTTAAATTCATGTGTTAGACAAATCACTCTTTCTCAAACTTATGTTTATCATCTTTGAATCTTTTAAGATTGTATCTTTTCAAAAAGAGAAAGAGTAATTTCTAGAAAATGCATTTTACATAAACTTTGTCATTCACATGCATGTTTCTAGAACTTAAGTTTTCACTTTCTAATTAGCCTAATTAGAGGCACTCAATTGCACCTCATTGTTCTCTTTATCCATGCATTCTTAGGCATATTTCTTAAGAGAAAAGTTCTTTGTTGTAAAGGTTCATGCTTAGCCTTGAAAAGCATATGTTGTAAAGGTTTATGCTAAGCCTTGAAAAGCATAGTGTTGATTGTAAGGTTTGAGGTGATCCTAAACCTTAATTGAAGTTAGTGAATACCGATAAGTGTATCGGGAGTGGATGTAGGCAAGTTGGCCGAACCACTATAAATGAGCTTGTCATGGTGATTGATCTTTTACTCTCTTTGCTTGAATGATTTACTTTTGGTTGTATGAAGTTTGTAATTGATGATTCCTTGTGTATGCTTATCTAAGAGATTCATATCTATCACAAGATAATTAATCTTCATCAAACCTTAATTGACTTAAAAGTTAAAAGAATTCAAATTGGCCTAGGTTTTTAGAGCTCATCCTATTCAACCCCCCCCCCCCCCCCTCTAGGATTCGGTCTTGGACTTTCATGATCCTGATGTAATTTTAAAAGTTAATGGGAAGTTGTATCAGAAGCTTGGCAAGATAGGCAGTGGAAGAAGTAGTGAGGTTCATAAAGTCATAGCATCATATTGCACCATCTATGCCCTTAAAAGTATTAAGCTTAAGGGTCATGATTATACTACTGCTTATGGGTTCTGTCAGGAGATCAAGTATCTAAACAAGTTAAAGGGAGAGAGAAATATTATTCAACTCTTTGACTATGAGGTACCAACATTAATTCAAAATATGGTGTTTGGTTTTTTTATTTTTATTTTTAGTTTAATATCAGCATTTTTTATATTGATTTACATTTCATTTGCTGCATTTATTGTGGATATTGGTGGTATTAGTGGTTTGACTTTGATCAAGACTACTCTTGCACATTGGACATATATGCTTGTTAGGACTCTATGCTGGAGGATGTCATGAATGGCACCATGACTATCAAAGATGGCAGGATCAAGGACAATGGATCCATTTACATGATACTTGAATATGGTGAAACTGATTTGGCTCATATGCTGTCACAACAGTGGAAGGAAATGGATGGCTCCAATGGATGTCATATACTGTTTACAATTAACATTGATGAAGGACAAATCATAGAAAAGATATAAAGAGCTATCTGCATATTCCAAGGAAAAAAAAACACTTAGTACAATGCTTCCCATATTGATAACATATCATAGCAAAACTAGAATACAATTCAATACTATGCACTAGCAGCATAGATATACAGAAGGAATTTACATTGCCAATGATGGTGCTGACAATATTGGAAATCAGTCACACTCACTGGTGGTAATATTATAGGCTGGTGAAAATAGCTTTAGAAGAAAAGTTGATGTTTACATCAGATGAACTTCGGGTTAATGAATCCGAGAGAAGATACTATTATGCTGAGTGTAACTATCTTGTTGCCAGTTGCAATATGAGGTGTGAGGCTTATGCATTCTTGAACACCAATAAAGTGGTGGCCCCTGTAACTCAGCCAAACCCGTCGCCCCAATTGATCCCGGCAACTTCGCCTATCCCACCTAAAGGTATGTCCATTCTTAATTTCTAATAACCAATTGAAGCGCTGATCTTATTTGTTGTTAGAATCTTCATTCCTTTTACATTCTAGTATTTGGATGGATGTGTCAAAACAGAGAATGCCCCTTTTTAGTTGTTATCTATATTCAATTTCTCATTCCAACTCAAGGATATTTTTTGGTATCTCCTCTCAACTCCTTATTACAAATGTAAATCAGTGGTCCTGTTCCTCCTATATGTGTTAGAATTATCATCCCTCATTGTTTTTTTGTTGGATTCCTCAAAACAAAGGATGCCCTTTTTCTTACTTGTTATCTATAATCGAAGTACCCATTAGAATTGCAAGTTACCTTTTGTTATGTACTTTATTCATTACCAGATAAAAATGAAAAAATTATAATCCTCTGAATCTACGATAGAATTTTCATTTCTTCTTATGTAGACTGCAGTTCTTTCTACGATGCAGTAAAACAGAGGATCGTCTGTTGTTTTGAGATTTTTGCCTACATTCAGTCACTCATGAGAATTGTAAGATATGACTTGGCATTGAAAAACTCATTAATCAGTTGTTTTAAAGACAAAAGAACATCTTATAATCTCTGACTGAAAATGGAAGAAAAAATGTTCATGATAAAATGGTTGTCTAGATGGCATTGGCATTGCGGGAAAAGTTAAACTAAAGTTATAATAAAGTCATTTGATAGAATCATAGAACTATGTACGTCCAAAAATGAATGTTATACTGCTTTGTACCAAAAATATTGTTTGATGATTGGCTGGGATTGCATGTTCAATCTGACTTTCTAGATCACTTACAAGTCTAGCACATAAATTTTAGTAGACTTCACTTCTAAATTGCGAGAAAAACTTTCCACCTTGTATTTTAATAGAATTGCAATTCCTCAATGAAAGTTATATTCTAGTGTTTATGTGTTCAAATTAAGTGGAGTTTCTCTTGCACTTCTATTTATTAACAATGCTACTTTTGGGTAAACTTCTAAATGGATTATGTGGTTCGAAGCATTTATTCATCTTCAATTACAAGATTTTTCCATTGTAACTAGGAGTTGTGCCTGGAAATGTCTCCAAAGATGGCAAGAAAGCGAAGAATTCTAGGGTTTTGGCCATTAGTATTACTGTACCATTTCTTGGGTTTGTTCTTTTGGGATGCTCCGTCTTCTACCTTCTGCGTGGGAGAAAAAAACCAAAGAAAGGTAAATACCTAGTTATTGCAGTTAGAGGAGTTAAAAGCATATTTAAATGAATTTTCTTTCTTCCAGAGAGGAAGCAACAACAAAGCCAGGATACTTTGTTACATAATTTGGGTCCTCCAACAGGCACTGACCTTCCAAATACAAATATATCTGGAGTAAGTCAAATGGAAACTCAGGAGTTGCCACTGATTAGTTTAGATACTATTCTACATGCTACAAACAATTTCTCTTCTGAAAACAAGCTTGGAGAAGGTGGATTTGGAGCTGTTTATAAGGTAATGATCATGAGTAGGCATAGTAATTGAATAAAAACTGTCAAAATTAAGCAGGCTTCTCATAAGAAATATTACTTGAAAATGTTTCAGGGTATACTAGCAGATGAAAAGGAAATTGCTCAAAGTATTATGTCAGACACAGCATGATATGATACCGGTCTACTTTTATACAAGGTGTATTTTAAGACGATCCTGTT
Source organism: Cinnamomum chago (assembly GCA_038049695.1). Taxonomy (NCBI): domain Eukaryota; kingdom Viridiplantae; phylum Streptophyta; class Magnoliopsida; order Laurales; family Lauraceae; genus Cinnamomum; species Cinnamomum chago. The sequence continues at coordinate 59,165,201 of CP142462.1, read as the reverse complement.
AACCTTAGTTATTAATCTTTTAATCTGAAAATATTTATCAAATTTCTTGTCATAGAACACACGAATCATTTAAATAATTTCTATTTCTTGAATTCCCTTCTTTAGCAAAATAAATAAATAAATAAATCATTGCTAGATATCCTACAAACATGACTAATGTATGGAATTTGCATGCGGGAAAGACTACAAACTTGTTCATTATTTTGTCAACTAAGTATGTAACACACAAGAATAAAATTAGTAACAATGAAGAACATTTTGTAGTTTGTACTGTGCACACCCAAATCCTACAGATCCATATAGTTGTATGCATATTTATGCCTATGTGTGGCTCGCTGCTTGCAAAGAAAATGAAATATTAGATTACTCATATATCTGAAGCAATTTTTGCTTGCAATTTTTACTCATATATCAGATCCATATGAGACATTCTAGATTTTCTTAGCATGAAGGACCCTTTTCCTTCTTCTGTTGACCAATACAATACCAAACAAAGAAATCAACCAAAGGGTTGCTAGCGGGCAGAGGGTCTAGGTGGGTGGAGGCAGGGGCCGTGAGGGAAGACGGAGGAATGGCTTGCATAAAGAGAGATGGAGAGAAAGATCATACCTTCGCTTGCTGCAGTTGCAAGAAGAAGACGATTCCGTAGAAAGGTTTGGCTATCTGCAGTTGCAAGAAGAAGACGATTCCGAAGATTGGTTTGGATTTCTACAGTTGCAAAAAGAAGACGATTCCGAAGGAGGGTTTGGCTTGCTGCAGTTGCAAGAAGAACAAGATTTGGAATAAGGGTTTGGCTTGCTGCAGTTGTAAGAAGAAGAAATTCAGAAGAAGGGTTTAGATACAGAAGGAGGATACACGGGCATGAGTCTTTTATAATGTTGGAACTTTTAGTGAGAGATCCCATGGCCCACCAAAAATTAGGTTTAGTTCACCCAATATAATACTAGCCGCTAAAAATTTATCTTTAGCCTTAAAAGCATAGGCCGCCGCAAAAAGTTAGACGCTAAAAACTAAAACATTTTAATTTCCACCAAAACTTGACGCCATTAGAGTGGGATTTATACAGGCAACCACTGCTACGAGCGTCGCTAAAAGTAAATTAAAATTGACTTACGGACTCAAAATACAGGCCTTATGTGTTTTTTTCAAGTTGGGTGGAGGCTTTCCTTATATATGAGTCTGACCCTCGATGCATGAATAACTACCATACGTTTTTAAGGTATCGTCAAAACAAAAAATTCTAAACAAAATATTAGGATACCCCATAATTAAATGTGTTTGATCATTTTGAATGACTTTGATTATCCATATATGGGCACAAGTGGGACTCCTCCAAAAAAGTTCCCACCATACTCCGCTAGAAGCTATTGTAGTTGCCCCTAGAATAAAAAAATTAAAATATTAAAACCCATGAAAGAGGCAGAGAGTTGGGATTAAATCAAAGCGATTAAAACGGAGTGCATGCTCATATTATTTTGGCAAAAAAGAATCAAAACTACATGGGGCTTTGCGGACGCAGACCTGTGCATCGCCAGAAGGCAAAATAATTGTATGTTTTCCACAACTTTTGCTAACATGGTCTTACTTGTGTTGGTAAAGGTAACAATTCTCTGTGACTTTTGCCAACGCAGTCCAAATATGCATAGGAAATAAGGCTTTTGCCAACAACAATTTTCACTACGTCGGCAGTATAGTGTCGGGAAAGTTTTTCCACGGCTTTTGCCAACGCGGTCTTACTTGGGTCGGTAAAAGCAACAATTCTCCGTAACTTTTGCCAACGCAACTTTTCACTGCGTCGGAAAATAGTGTCGGGAAGGTAAGTTTGTCATAAATAGGGCTTTGGGGACGCAACTCAAACGTTGGCAATGGTACGAATAAAAACTTAGACCTTTCTCAATGCACACTTGTGCGTCGCCAGTAGGCAAGATAATTGCCAACGCATTATTGCATCGCCATTAGAAAAAAATGTGTTGGCAAAAATTTCCCTCTCTTTTGGGGTTTTTTTTTTGTTGGCGCCAATGTGGTTTACATAGCTTTTGCTAACGCGGTCTTAATTGCGTCGGTAAAAGTAGTATTTTTTGTGACTTTTGCCAACGCAGCCCAAATTTGCGTTGGAAATAATACTTTTGCCAACGCAAATTTTCACTGCGTCGGCAAATAGCGTCGGGAAAGGTGCAGTTTGTTGTAGTATGCTCTTTGTAACGATTAATTTCAAATGTCTAAGTGTTTTAATTGCTGATCGAAGTTGGTAACTTACAATACAATACAATTTATGTATATGAGTGTGTGTCCGATCCTATACATACACCTATACATTCTTTGTCACTGCCCCTTATCAATTTTTTTATAATAACTTTAATTTCTTTAAGCATATGAAATTGTGCTTTTGTCTCCATTAACACCTTCCCACTTGGCTTGCGTTTTGCAGCGGAAAGGTCCCAAACATGTTGGGGCTTTATATATGACTTGCCAACTATTAAAAGTGCATTTTAAGGTCATGTTTTTATTGCTTTCTATTGTTTATTTTCCTTGCTATATGGAAATAATGCACTTGTTGGGGACTTCATATTCCACTACAACAATTTGCACTTTTACTGGCGTTTTTTCTCGGCGCAATCATTAAACGCCGGGGAAAGTATTTACCGGTGAAAAAGCTTCTTTCGTCGGGAAAAGATAGGGTTTTCCAGGCAACATATTTTCGCCGGCAAATGTTAGGTTTTTCCCGGCAATTTGCCTTTTTCTCCGGCAAAGGTCAAGCAAGGTTTTCCCGGTGTTTTTTTTTTCGCCGGCGAAGGTCAAGGTTTTCCCAGCGTTTTGTTTTTTTTTGCCGGCAAAGGTCAAGGTTTCCCAGCGTTTTTTTTTTCCCGCCGGTAAAGGTAAAGATTTTTACCGAATTCCCCTCTCCTGCTAGTGAAATTCCTATTTCCCTCATTTCGTTCTCTCTCCTCTCTCATTTCTTTCTCTCCCGCCTCCATCGCTCTCTCCCTCTGTCACTCATTTCGTTCTCTCTCCTCAGTCATTTCTTTCTCTCCCGCCTCCATCGCCCTCTCTAGAGCCCATCTCCTCTATCTCTCCCTCCCTCTCCAGACCTCTCCAAGCGCACCACACGACCCCTCCACTGCACGACAACCACAGTAGCACCGCCAAGCGCGCGCAGCACCACCCGGACGCCTTCATCTTCCTCCTCGCGCCGCGGACCCCTCCCCTGCACCAGGTACACCCCTCCCTCTTCCTGCACTCACGCACCATTCCCCCTCTCCTCTCTCTTTCTTCTCTGTTCTCTCTCTCCCTCGTTCCCCATCACTCTGTTTCCAACCCCGAATTTAAAACCAAGAAAGAAGCTTTTGCATAAAAAGCCGTTTTTGGCTAACCGTCTCCTTTGAATATCCATTGCGCTGCCAAGAAGAAGAAGAAGACCGAAACGCTCTCTCTCTCTCTTCAGGAGAAGAGGTGAAAACCATTTTTTCTTTCTTTCTTTCTTTCTGTGTCGTGATCATTCCCTGCGCCGGAGGAATCTAAAATGCGCTTGTGGGATAAGGTTAGGGCGGCGAGGCTTGGCCGTAAGGATTCAATCTCTTCCATCGACTCTAATCGATGAGGTCGTAAGCATCTACCCGCAGCCGCCGACCTATTGGAGAATCTGCTGTAATGATCGTGAGGCCAATCTGATGGCTAGATTTAAGGTGTGTTTTGATTTCTCTGTTTTCTTTTCTTGGTGCATTTGGTTTTGGATGTTGGTTTTTGGGTGCATTTGGGTTTGGTTCGATTTGATGTGTTGATGGCTGTGAATGTTTTTGGTTAGAATGATGAATTTTATCTGTTGTGATGAGCATTTGGGTTAGAACAAGGAAGCAGTTTCAGGTTTTGATGGGGATTGGCAATTGAATTGATTGTAATTGGAGATAGAGATTACATATGTGTAGGAATGTGCTTGAGCCTTGGCTGCACTTTCTTTTGTTTTGGAAAAACCATGGAAAGCATTTATCATCAAGGTTTGTGAAATGCTGGAATTCGGAGCACCCTGGGTTTGTTTTGTTTTCCATGGTGCCAGAGAAAAAAAAGCAATTCTAACAACCCTGCATTTGAAATGGTTTTTGATGAAGTATAGTTTAGTTTTTCCTCTTTGTGGAAAGCAGCACACAGAAAAAGTTGCGAGTGTGGAATATCGAAGGATTTTTTGTGCTAACAAGGTATTAAGTTTCCTCCACTAATCAATCCTACCAATACCTAGAGGCGTTAGTCGAGGCAACGGAAATGCTTTTCAACACTCCTCAGGCGAAACGCTGTCGCGTAAATGTTGTGACTTGCACATTTTAGCTCCGAGTCGTTCCTCATGGGATTTCAACTTATGACCAGTTGGGTTTAATACCATAATAAATTCTAACTGGTCCTACCAAAACCTCAAGCCTTAGTAGAGGCAGCGAAAATAATTTTAAAAAAAAGGAGTCTTTGCATTACACAAGGTTGTCCTAAGTTCCGCAGGGACCATTTTCATATAGAAAGTTTTCTTTTAGCTTTTTATTAAAAAAAAAAAAAGCTGGAAAACAGCTTAGAAATTGAGGATTTCAGGTAAGAAACCTAATGGTTTAGGATGAAGGTCATAGGAACCTCCATTGCCTTAAAAGTAGCTCTCTCTCTCTGACCATTCAATATTTTTATTTTAAACTAATCTGTTGCTCGTTGACCTTGTCTCTTTTGTGATGTTTAAAAAATTCTTTGGTGCTTCAATGTTGATAATTCTAGTTTTTGGTGAAATGAAAATGATTTCTTTCTTAAGTATGCTTTATTAGTTTTTTTCTATGAGGATATTTTGGTTTGATCTCTACTCACCTCAATGCATGGACATATCTTGGATGAAAATGAACAAAAATTCTACAGAATAACTATCAAAGTTTCGACATTTCTCTGGAACATTGCAGTATTTTGGTTTAACCACCTTTGACCTCGGGAAGGCTGCACTTTCTCTGTGTTTCTTTTTAATGTTATTTTCTTCATTTAATGTTTCTCTGCATCAGAATTTGGCGCTTGATGCATGGGCTATTCCTTGGATGGAAATGAATAGAATGTTTTTCCAAAGCAAAAGATTCTTACAATCCAACCTATGATTTTGCCCCAGACTACGACTGTACTTTGTTTATTAACTTTTTTGTAGGCCAAATGTTGAAAGGCTAGGATCTCCTAATCTGAGTGATTTCATGAACATATACATCCATGATGGGGCCCATCAAACCTACCATCTAGACCACCAAGCCTTAAATCATAGTGGAAACCATACCATGTGTCACCAAAATTAGAGCTACCAAATGAACAAGTCCTATTAATCTGCAATATTTCTCTATTGCACAATTGATGTCTTGGATAATTATGCTTGTCAATTCTTGCATCTTTCTTCTTAGACTTTGACATCCTGCCATTTCATGGGGAGGACCTGAGAAAATGAACATAATGTGAACTATGAAATCAACTTAACTTATGATTAAAACCCCCAATGTATTATTCTGGAAGTTCCTGTAACACACTGGCATTACACAAGCTATAAATTAACGATTACTACAGTTGAATAGACTATAACCTTTTGTTTTAATTTCTTTCTTTTCCTTGCATTCTGTTCCTATGCATTTGTGATTAACTCCTTCGCCAACTTTTTCAGGAAAACTCTATATCAACAACAAAGTACAATATATTGACCTTTCTACCAAAGGGATTGTTTGAACAGGTAACTCAACCATTAAGCTATGATCTTTAGAAGGGATAGCAATTTGATAATGAAATGATGCAACTGGCTTTTATTAATATATGTTAACTGCTCTTCCCAGTGAAACATTTTTTTTAACTATGTTCTGTTGAAAAGTGTGTGGGTGTATGCTGACAGTTCAGGCGGGTGGCAAACTTATATTTTCTTATGATCTCAATCTTGTCAACAACACCAATAAGGTGAGTTCCAGCTAATCTCGTATTCTCTCATGCAATGTTCTGTGCATTGTTAGAAGTCTGAATGATTTCTTTATTCATATGAATGGAACAAATGTAGTTGATGCATAACTTTTCTCTCTCTTTTTCTTTAATCCCGATATGCTCCAAAGCTTTATTCATGATATGGAATTATCTATTCTGATTTTTCCTCTCCTCTTTTTAGTCCTGTGCATCCTATAACAAATGTGGTGCCATTGAGTATAGTGCTCTTTGCGTCCCTCGTTAAAGAGGCATTTGAGGACTGGGTGAGTAATAGAGCTTTTTCTCTGTAGTTTAGGTTGCGTATATGATCTTCAAGTTTGTGTCTATAATGATTTGTTTCTCTTTCATGTTTTGTGGATTAGAGCTGTAAGTTTAATTGTTTGTCATGTCTGATTGTTTCTGCTGAATCTTTATGCAAAAGTGTGTACAAAATGATAGGGTGATAAATAATACACTTGTTGATGTATTACAAGATCAGAAATGGGAAAGCATTCCCTGGAAGGATCTCCAAGTGGGGGACCTTGTCAGAGTAAGCTTTTCCCACATATTTATTTTTTATTTTTTAAGGGCTTATATAATAATACATTCATAAGTAGCATGCCCGATTGCCCACTCTCTGGCTTGTAAATTTTGTGTCAGGAAGCAAAATGATTCAAATAAGGTGGGTAACCCTTAACGTCATTATGGCACTGTTTGGAATAATTCTTTTAGCAACAAGAATTTATTAAAAGAAATAATTATCTCCCAATATAGAAGATAAAGAAATGTATAAAGATACAAGTTTGGCCCTCCAACAATTTCATGCCTACCCAATTTGTTATTCCCTGCTGCTGGATGCAGCTTAGTGGGCTACAATTATATAGCAACTATGTTATAGGTAGAGCTCGTCCGGTCACTGTAAATATCACACTTGATGCAGATTAAGGAGGATGAATTTAATTTACAATTACTTTGCAAATGTGCTATTGGTAGAGCTCAATGGCGATTCTAACTATTTCACTTAATGCAGGTTAAGCAGGATGGATTTTTTCCTGCAGATTTGTTGTTCCTTGCTAGTACAAATCCAGATGGTGTCTGCTACATTGAGGTCTCCTTTGAACTTTGTGGATTCCTTGAAAAATATCCTTATTTCTTTAAATTGAAGACTCTTGTTGGTGAAAGTGAATGGATGTGCCTGATTTATGCTGCAAATGACTATAATCTTCTTAATCTCCGTTGCAGACTGCAAATCTTGATGGAGAGACAAATTTGAAGATCAGAAAGGCTTTGGAAAGGACTTGGGATTACTTACATCCTGACAAAGCTGCTGAATTTAAAGGTTTCACCTTTCAACTTTTGTCTGAATTTTCTTACTTGTGTAAGTTCCATTTTGGGATACGCATTTCTCCAAGATATGACTGCTTGCAAGAAGGTTACACTATGAAGGAGAAGATTCACGATTAAATGAAAATTTTGTGGTGCCTAATTACTAAATGTGCATTCGAACAATTTCAATTTAGTTATGTGAATTTCCATTTGTGCGATTCTTGCAGACTTATAACTTCTTTTCATCTACATTATTATTTTTAATGAAAGTGCCTGTTGTATTGTAGGAGAAATACAATGTGAGCAACCAAATAACTCATTGTACACCTTCAATGGCAATCTTATGATCCAAAAGCAAACCCTACCACTTAACCCAAAACAGATTCTTTTGTGAGTATGCTCTTCCTCTCATCACAGCTTTGATTTGTCACCTTAGTTATTAATCTTTTAATCTGAAAATATTTATCAAATTTCTTGTCATAGAACACACGAATCATTTAAATAATTTCTATTTCTTGAATTCCCTTCTTTAGCAAAATAAATAAATAAATAAATCATTGCTAGATATCCTACAAACATGACTAATGTATGGAATTTGCATGCGGGAAAGACTACAAACTTGTTCATTATTTTGTCAACTAAGTATGTAACACACAAGAATAAAATTAGTAACAATGAAGAACATTTTGTAGTTTGTACTGTGCACACCCAAATCCTACAGATCCATATAGTTGTATGCATATTTATGCCTATGTGTGGCTCGCTGCTTGCAAAGAAAATGAAATATTAGATTACTCATATATCTGAAGCAATTTTTGCTTGCAATTTTTACTCATATATCAGATCCATATGAGACATTCTAGATTTTCTTAGCATGAAGGACCCTTTTCCTTCTTCTGTTGACCAATACAATACCAAACAAAGAAATCAACCAAAGGGTTGCTAGCGGGCAGAGGGTCTAGGTGGGTGGAGGCAGGGGCCGTGAGGGAAGACGGAGGAATGGCTTGCATAAAGAGAGATGGAGAGAAAGATCATACCTTCGCTTGCTGCAGTTGCAAGAAGAAGACGATTCCGTAGAAAGGTTTGGCTATCTGCAGTTGCAAGAAGAAGACGATTCCGAAGATTGGTTTGGATTTCTACAGTTGCAAAAAGAAGACGATTCCGAAGGAGGGTTTGGCTTGCTGCAGTTGCAAGAAGAACAAGATTTGGAATAAGGGTTTGGCTTGCTGCAGTTGTAAGAAGAAGAAATTCAGAAGAAGGGTTTAGATACAGAAGGAGGATACACGGGCATGAGTCTTTTATAATGTTGGAACTTTTAGTGAGAGATCCCATGGCCCACCAAAAATTAGGTTTAGTTCACCCAATATAATACTAGCCGCTAAAAATTTATCTTTAGCCTTAAAAGCATAGGCCGCCGCAAAAAGTTAGACGCTAAAAACTAAAACATTTTAATTTCCACCAAAACTTGACGCCATTAGAGTGGGATTTATACAGGCAACCACTGCTACGAGCGTCGCTAAAAGTAAATTAAAATTGACTTACGGACTCAAAATACAGGCCTTATGTGTTTTTTTCAAGTTGGGTGGAGGCTTTCCTTATATATGAGTCTGACCCTCGATGCATGAATAACTACCATACGTTTTTAAGGTATCGTCAAAACAAAAAATTCTAAACAAAATATTAGGATACCCCATAATTAAATGTGTTTGATCATTTTGAATGACTTTGATTATCCATATATGGGCACAAGTGGGACTCCTCCAAAAAAGTTCCCACCATACTCCGCTAGAAGCTATTGTAGTTGCCCCTAGAATAAAAAAATTAAAAAATTAAAACCCATGAAAGAGGCAGAGAGTTGGGATTAAATCAAAGCGATTAAAACGGAGTGCATGCTCATATTATTTTGGCAAAAAAGAATCAAAACTACATGGGGCTTTGCGGACGCAGACCTGTGCATCGCCAGAAGGCAAAATAATTGTATGTTTTCCACAACTTTTGCTAACATGGTCTTACTTGTGTTGGTAAAGGTAACAATTCTCTGTGACTTTTGCCAACGCAGTCCAAATATGCATAGGAAATAAGACTTTTGCCAACAACAATTTTCACTACGTCGGCAATACAGTGTCGGGAAAGTTTTTCCACGGCTTTTGCCAACGCGGTCTTACTTGGGTCGGTAAAAGCAACAATTCTCCGTAACTTTTGCCAACGCAACTTTTCACTGCGTCGGAAAATAGTGTCGGGAAGGTAAGTTTGTCATAAATAGGGCTTTGGGGACGCAACTCAAACGTTGGCAATGGTACGAATAAAAACTTAGACCTTTCTCAATGCACACTTGTGCGTCGCCAGTAGGCAAGATAATTGCCAACGCATTATTGCATCGCCATTAGAAAAAAATGTGTTGGCAAAAATTTCCCTCTCTTTTGGGGTTTTTTTTTTGTTGGCGCCAATGTGGTTTACATAGCTTTTGCTAACGCGGTCTTAATTGCGTCGGTAAAAGTAGTATTTTTTGTGACTTTTGCCAACGCAGCCCAAATTTGTGTTGGAAATAATACTTTTGCCAACGCAAATTTTCACTGCGTCGGCAAATAGCGTCGGGAAAGGTGCAGTTTGTTGTAGTATGCTCTTTGTAACGATTAATTTCAAATGTCTAAGTGTTTTAATTGCTGATCGAAGTTGGTAACTTACAATACAATACAATTTATGTATATGAGTGTGTGTCCGATCCTATACATACACCTATACATTCTTTGTCACTGCCCCTTATCAATTTTTTTATAATAACTTTAATTTCTTTAAGCATATGAAATTGTGCTTTTGTCTCCATTAACACCTTCCCACTTGGCTTGCGTTTTGCAGCGGAAAGGTCCCAAACATGTTGGGGCTTTATATATGACTTGCCAACTATTAAAAGTGCATTTTAAGGTCATGTTTTTATTGCTTTCTATTGTTTATTTTCCTTGCTATATGGAAATAATGCACTTGTTGGGGACTTCATATTCCACTACAACAATTTGCACTTTTACTGGCGTTTTTTCTCGGCGCAATCATTAAACGCCGGGGAAAGTATTTACCGGTGAAAAAGCTTCTTTCGTCGGGAAAAGATAGGGTTTTCCAGGCAACATATTTTCGCCGGCAAATGTTAGGTTTTTCCCGGCAATTTGCCTTTTTCTCCGGCAAAGGTCAAGCAAGGTTTTCCCGGTGTTTTTTTTTTCGCCGGCGAAGGTCAAGGTTTTCCCAGCGTTTTGTTTTTTTTTGCCGGCAAAGGTCAAGGTTTCCCAGCGTTTTTTTTTTCCCGCCGGTAAAGGTAAAGATTTTTACCGAATTCCCCTCTCCTGCTAGTGAAATTCCTATTTCCCTCATTTCGTTCTCTCTCCTCTCTCATTTCTTTCTCTCCCGCCTCCATCGCTCTCTCCCTCTGTCACTCATTTCGTTCTCTCTCCTCAGTCATTTCTTTCTCTCCCGCCTCCATCGCCCTCTCTAGAGCCCATCTCCTCTATCTCTCCCTCCCTCTCCAGACCTCTCCAAGCGCACCACACGACCCCTCCACTGCACGACAACCACAGTAGCACCGCCAAGCGCGCGCAGCACCACCCGGACGCCTTCATCTTCCTCCTCGCGCCGCGGACCCCTCCCCTGCACCAGGTACACCCCTCCCTCTTCCTGCACTCACGCACCATTCCCCCTCTCCTCTCTCTTTCTTCTCTGTTCTCTCTCTCCCTCGTTCCCCATCACTCTGTTTCCAACCCCGAATTTAAAACCAAGAAAGAAGCTTTTGCATAAAAAGCCGTTTTTGGCTAACCGTCTCCTTTGAATATCCATTGCGCTGCCAAGAAGAAGAAGAAGACCGAAACGCTCTCTCTCTCTCTTCAGGAGAAGAGGTGAAAACCATTTTTTCTTTCTTTCTTTCTTTCTGTGTCGTGATCATTCCCTGCGCCGGAGGAATCTAAAATGCGCTTGTGGGATAAGGTTAGGGCGGCGAGGCTTGGCCGTAAGGATTCAATCTCTTCCATCGACTCTAATCGATGAGGTCGTAAGCATCTACCCGCAGCCGCCGACCTATTGGAGAATCTGCTGTAATGATCGTGAGGCCAATCTGATGGCTAGATTTAAGGTGTGTTTTGATTTCTCTGTTTTCTTTTCTGGGTGCATTTGGTTTTGGATGTTGGTTTTTGGGTGCATTTGGGTTTGGTTCGATTTGATGTGTTGATGGCTGTGAATGTTTTTGGTTAGAATGATGAATTTTATCTGTTGTGATGAGCATTTGGGTTAGAACAAGGAAGCAGTTTCAGGTTTTGATGGGGATTGGCAATTGAATTGATTGTAATTGGAGATAGAGATTACATATGTGTAGGAATGTGCTTGAGCCTTGGCTGCACTTTCTTTTGTTTTGGAAAAACCATGGAAAGCATTTATCATCAAGGTTTGTGAAATGCTGGAATTCGGAGCACCCTGGGTTTGTTTTGTTTTCCATGGTGCCAGAGAAAAAAAAGCAATTCTAACAACCCTGCATTTGAAATGGTTTTTGATGAAGTATAGTTTAGTTTTTCCTCTTTGTGGAAAGCAGCACACAGAAAAAGTTGCGAGTGTGGAATATCGAAGGATTTTTTGTGCTAACAAGGTATTAAGTTTCCTCCACTAATCAATCCTACCAATACCTAGAGGCGTTAGTCGAGGCAACGGAAATGCTTTTCAACACTCCTCAGGCGAAACGCTGTCGCGTAAATGTTGTGACTTGCACATTTTAGCTCCGAGTCGTTCCTCATGGGATTTCAACTTATGACCGGTTGGGTTTAATACCATAATAAATTCTAACTGGTCCTACCAAAACCTCAAGCCTTAGTAGAGGCAGCGAAAATAATTTTCAAAAAAAGGAGTCTTTGCATTACACAAGGTTGTCCTAAGTTCCGCAGGGACCATTTTCATATAGAAAGTTTTCTTTTAGCTTTTTATTAAAAAAAAAAAAAAGCTGGAAAACAGCTTAGAAATTGAGGATTTCAGGTAAGAAACCTAATGGTTTAGGATGAAGGTCATAGGAACCTCCATTGCCTTAAAAGTAGCTCTCTCTCTCTGACCATTCAATATTTTTATTTTAAACTAATCTGTTGCTCGTTGACCTTGTCTCTTTTGTGATGTTTAAAAAATTCTTTGGTGCTTCAATGTTGATAATTCTAGTTTTTGGTGAAATGAAAATGATTTCTTTCTTAAGTATGCTTTATTAGTTTTTTTCTATGAGGATATTTTGGTTTGATCTCTACTCACCTCAATGCATGGACATATCTTGGATGAAAATGAACAAAAATTCTACAGAATAACTATCAAAGTTTCGACATTTCTCTGGAACATTGCAGTATTTTGGTTTAACCACCTTTGACCTCGGGAAGGCTGCACTTTCTCTGTGTTTCTTTTTAATGTTATTTTCTTCATTTAATGTTTCTCTGCATCAGAATTTGGCGCTTGATGCATGGGCTATTCCTTGGATGGAAATGAATAGAATGTTTTTCCAAAGCAAAAGATTCTTACAATCCAACCTATGATTTTGCCCCAGACTACGACTGTACTTTGTTTATTAACTTTTTTGTAGGCCAAATGTTGAAAGGCTAGGATCTCCTAATCTGAGTGATTTCATGAACATATACATCCATGATGGGGCCCATCAAACCTACCATCTAGACCACCAAGCCTTAAATCATAGTGGAAACCATACCATGTGTCACCAAAATTAGAGCTACCAAATGAACAAGTCCTATTAATCTGCAATATTTCTCTATTGCACAATTGATGTCTTGGATAATTATGCTTGTCAATTCTTGCATCTTTCTTCTTAGACTTTGACATCCTGCCATTTCATGGGGAGGACCTGAGAAAATGAACATAATGTGAACTATGAAATCAACTTAACTTATGATTAAAACCCCCAATGTATTATTCTGGAAGTTCCTGTAACACACTGGCATTACACAAGCTATAAATTAACGATTACTACAGTTGAATAGACTATAACCTTTTGTTTTAATTTCTTTCTTTTCCTTGCATTCTGTTCCTATGCATTTGTGATTAACTCCTTCGCCAACTTTTTCAGGAAAACTCTATATCAACAACAAAGTACAATATATTGACCTTTCTACCAAAGGGATTGTTTGAACAGGTAACTCAACCATTAAGCTATGATCTTTAGAAGGGATAGCAATTTGATAATGAAATGATGCAACTGGCTTTTATTAATATATGTTAACTGCTCTTCCCAGTGAAACATTTTTTTTAACTATGTTCTGTTGAAAAGTGTGTGGGTGTATGCTGACAGTTCAGGCGGGTGGCAAACTTATATTTTCTTATGATCTCAATCTTGTCAACAACACCAATAAGGTGAGTTCCAGCTAATCTCGTATTCTCTCATGCAATGTTCTGTGCATTGTTAGAAGTCTGAATGATTTCTTTATTCATATGAATGGAACAAATGTAGTTGATGCATAACTTTTCTCTCTCTTTTTCTTTAATCCCGATATGCTCCAAAGCTTTATTCATGATATGGAATTATCTATTCTGATTTTTCCTCTCCTCTTTTTAGTCCTGTGCATCCTATAACAAATGTGGTGCCATTGAGTATAGTGCTCTTTGCGTCCCTCGTTAAAGAGGCATTTGAGGACTGGGTGAGTAATAGAGCTTTTTCTCTGTAGTTTAGGTTGCGTATATGATCTTCAAGTTTGTGTCTATAATGATTTGTTTCTCTTTCATGTTTTGTGGATTAGAGCTGTAAGTTTAATTGTTTGTCATGTCTGATTGTTTCTGCTGAATCTTTATGCAAAAGTGTGTACAAAATGATAGGGTGATAAATAATACACTTGTTGATGTATTACAAGATCAGAAATGGGAAAGCATTCCCTGGAAGGATCTCCAAGTGGGGGACCTTGTCAGAGTAAGCTTTTCCCACATATTTATTTTTTATTTTTTAAGGGCTTATATAATAATACATTCATAAGTAGCATGCCCGATTGCCCACTCTCTGGCTTGTAAATTTTGTGTCAGGAAGCAAAATGATTCAAATAAGGTGGGTAACCCTTAACGTCATTATGGCACTGTTTGGAATAATTCTTTTAGCAACAAGAATTTATTAAAAGAAATAATTATCTCCCAATATAGAAGATAAAGAAATGTATAAAGATACAAGTTTGGCCCTCCAACAATTTCATGCCTACCCAATTTGTTATTCCCTGCTGCTGGATGCAGCTTAGTGGGCTACAATTATATAGCAACTATGTTATAGGTAGAGCTCGTCCGGTCACTGTAAATATCACACTTGATGCAGATTAAGGAGGATGAATTTAATTTACAATTACTTTGCAAATGTGCTATTGGTAGAGCTCAATGGCGATTCTAACTATTTCACTTAATGCAGGTTAAGCAGGATGGATTTTTTCCTGCAGATTTGTTGTTCCTTGCTAGTACAAATCCAGATGGTGTCTGCTACATTGAGGTCTCCTTTGAACTTTGTGGATTCCTTGAAAAATATCCTTATTTCTTTAAATTGAAGACTCTTGTTGGTGAAAGTGAATGGATGTGCCTGATTTATGCTGCAAATGACTATAATCTTCTTAATCTCCGTTGCAGACTGCAAATCTTGATGGAGAGACAAATTTGAAGATCAGAAAGGCTTTGGAAAGGACTTGGGATTACTTACATCCTGACAAAGCTGCTGAATTTAAAGGTTTCACCTTTCAACTTTTGTCTGAATTTTCTTACTTGTGTAAGTTCCATTTTGGGATACGCATTTCTCCAAGATATGACTGCTTGCAAGAAGGTTACACTATGAAGGAGAAGATTCACGATTAAATGAAAATTTTGTGGTGCCTAATTACTAAATGTGCATTCGAACAATTTCAATTTAGTTATGTGAATTTCCATTTGTGCGATTCTTGCAGACTTATAACTTCTTTTCATCTACATTATTATTTTTAATGAAAGTGCCTGTTGTATTGTAGGAGAAATACAATGTGAGCAACCAAATAACTCATTGTACACCTTCAATGGCAATCTTATGATCCAAAAGCAAACCCTACCACTTAACCCAAAACAGATTCTTTTGTGAGTATGCTCTTCCTCTCATCACAGCTTTGATTTGTCACAGAATTTTCTCTAGGCATCTCGACTAATGGATGAATGCTTGTCATATATGTAGAGAGCTTTGGTTTTCGTTTTTAGTTTTATTTGTTGAACTGTATTTCTTGCTCACAATTTTTCTTACAATGCATCTATTATGTGAGGATTGTTGATGGCAGTTCCTCTGACCATATAATTTCTTATTTATGATCAGTAATTATCTCTGGAACTCATATATGTGCTAAATTGAATAACATGTAGCTGCACTGTTGAGAATTCATCATGAGATCACTGGTTGTTTATTCATCATCCTGGCTGAAACTGCGTTCCCTTTTTAAAAAAACAGACTAAATAAATCTCTCTAATGAGTGTGTTGGGCTTTCCTTTCCTAGTCAAGATTTTGAATTGATGGAACTTAGGTTAAGGTGAGGCAGGCACGCTTTCTTTCTTGAGTGGAGGCAAATTATATGTTTTTTTTTCTTCTTTTCATTCTTTTTTGGAATGAAAGATTGTAATCTTAGATATTGCTCTTGATTGTTCTAATTATGAGTGTTATATTTTCAATGAAGTGCACTAAAGTTGTTGTAGGAAAACTAAGGGGTCTCAATTACGCTCGACCAAATCTTAAGTGCAAATAAATACAGGCAACTTAACACAAATCATACAATAAGAGCTCACTTAGAACTTTACACAACTACAACTTGTACAAGATTTTCTAACCATACATCAACACTCTTATAGACAAAGCATTCTCATTTACAAAGAACTCAAACCATCTACACCTAATCACTACACATGACACTCACACAACACTATTAAGGCACTCCACAAGACACATCTTACACATTCAGGGCACTCACTGTAGTAGACAGTGTCTACACATCACACTAAGAGCTTACTTCTCACTTGCACACTCATCAAATGAGGCAGCACCCATATTTATAGGCTTGAGTTACCTATGTTAGTGCATGCTTGTGGTTGATGAAGTGGGCCACATGTCCTCTCTATGTGCAACTCATGAGGCAGCGGTCGGTTTGCAAAAGGGATGCAAGAGAGTCGATGAGTGCACTTTCTAGAAAATGGTGATGTGGGCATGTGATTGAGGCGGTGGAAAAGACAGTGTTGCCTAACAGTTGTTGCATTCATTTGACATTAATCTACTATGGATGGATGGATGAGTGCTAGTGATTTTAGTAGTTAATTGTGTTCTTTTGGTAAAAAATAACAAGATGTACTTTTTTTCTGGTGTCTGGAAACTAATCTCTCCACCCCGCTGTAATTAAATCTGATTTACAATTTTTATGATTCCATCAATTATGGATCCTTGTTTTCATCTTTATCCTGTACTCACTACCCACTTTTCCATATGTGTGATGTTACTGCATAAATCAGGGTTGATTCAGTTGCAGTTGCAACCAGTTGTTTAAAACTCTCATTTATTGTGTAAAAAAGAATGATACATTTTTTTATAGTTTCAAAACAGAGAACTCTCTCCAGTTTCATGTTTAGTGGTAGTCTAATATCATTTCCTTGTATTGATCTAGGGATGCAGTCTTCGGAACACAGATTACATAGTTGGCGCTGTTGTATTTATTGGGCATGAAACAAAGGTGCATTGTCTTTATTCTTGTCAATGGTGAACTGCAGTCCTCCTTGTTTTCCTTTTTCTTTGTGTGTAGTCTTGTTTCTTTTATTTTCCAGTGTTTTCTATCATATGACTGCATATTTTTCTTTTCGTGTTTTTTTTTTCATTATTTTTACCAAGAATTCCATATCTCTTATGAAATTAAGTTTACTGAAATGATTATTTTTCATTCAACCGATTAAACTTCAGGTTATGATGAATGCAATGAATGTTCCTTCAAAAGAAGTACCTTGGAGAGGAAACTTGACAAACTTATACTCACTCTTTTTGGTGCACTCTTCTTCATGTGTCTAGTTGGAGCTTTTGGCAGGTCCAATCACCATCCAGTTAGAGCTTCTTTATGAGTTATTTGTACTACTTAATATAATTTTATCTTCCACTTGAAAGTTCTATGAAACTCCTTTGGAAATCCAATGGCCTCTTCTAAAATTCTGATATTCAGTCTATTGCGACAACCTAGATTGATGGGTTAAGGCTAAAATGAAGATCATCACCAGATTATTATGTCCAAGACTGAAAGACATCTTTATTGGCAATGGCCAACAATGCAACTTGTACATTGGTTAAAATGTTTTCTCATTTGGGGACAGTTCTTGGGATTGAGCTTGTGAAGGCTTCGATCTTGCCTTAACCAATGTTGCAAATTGCAATGACCCAAGAAACATCTTTAGTGGTGGTGCAAGAGTATTGCACACTGATCATTTTTCCTGTGAGCTTACAAGTGATTTGGATTTGCGACACAAAATGGCCATCACTTAATTATTATTATTTTAAGTTTTTAACGTGTCGTGACTGATTAGTTTGACTAAAAGGTTGTTTCTGTGATTGAATCAGTCTCATTCATGTTTCATATTCACGGGGTTCGTTCTTCAATGCTAAGAATTAACAGTCTCTTTTTTCGTTTGCAATTCCCCTGTGGCGTCTTCATAGATCGCAAATATTACTATCTAGGTCTTGGTGAAGGTGCAGAGGATCAGTTCAATCCCAATAACATATTCTTGGTAATTCACTCTTTTAAAGAGCATACTTTCTAAATTTATAGTCCTGTTCTTGATTATTGGCAGCAATAGACTTAACACATTCTGTTCTTTTTTTCTTTTTACAGGTCACTGTACTGACGATGTTTACCCTAATTACGTTGTATTCCACAGTTATCCCTATTTCTCTTTATGTTTCCATTGAGGTTGGTGCTAAAATTTAATTTGAATGCCTATAAGAAAGTGAGTATGAATACCTATAAGAAAGTTTTTCATCTACATACACTTTAGCTGCAGGGAGGCATGCTCCCCATAATCTATGTGTTGAAGACTGATAAAAACAAATCTGTGTTAAATGGTATCGAAAGCAACACACCTGCACTGGCACGAACATCCAATCTGAATGAGGAGCTTGGACAGGTATTTTGGTGCTTTATCTTTCTTCTGAACAGGTGCAAATTCATTAGGACTACCGTAATTTATTATTGGATTATGGTCATCAAGTTACAGTTCCAGTGTGGTTTTTCCATACATAGTGTCTTGCGCTAATAGACTCCTATTATGACTTGTAGCACAAACCTTCAAGTATAACACATTGAACATGATTCTTGTATTTCGGACAGGTGGAGTACATATTTTCTGACAAGACAGAGACCTTGACCAGAAATCTGATGGAGTTCTTGTTAGACCCCGACTCAGACCAATGCGATTAGTGTGCGATTAGTATGTGTTTAGTCCTAAGTGGGTTTAGTTGTCGTTGGGTTAGAAGTGATTAGTTTTAGTCTTGGACATAGCTTTGGGAATTTTGAGAACGTTTAGTATTAGTCAGACACACTCAGGAAGGCCTGAGTGCCCGTGTAAGCTTGGGAAGATCGTATCGGTTTTCGTGTGGTTGTGATTTTGATTTCATTTGAATGATTTTTCTATGTGTTACAACTTTCGTCTTAAGACCATTAATGTTTGAAGCCCAAAAACCCAAGTTTTGGCCCAAAGAGGGTAAAATTGTCTTTCTTGCACAAATCTGGACATAATTTTTGAGATCTCAAAACCATGTCAAAAATATACTTTTTGGAAACTAGATATTTCGAGGATCGTTTTATCTTTCTTCGTCGAAGTCATCCGAGGCCCACAAGATCGTGTTTTGATCATTTCAAGGTTCAAGTCATTGGGGCCCATTGTCATCACTTAATCTCCCCTCTCCCTCTCTTTTCATTCATTTCCCCAAATTCCTGCAACTCTCTTGACCTAGGGCTGGAAAACCCCTTTTCCCTTCCCATCTTCCTCATCTTGCATGCTTTAGCTAGAGAGCTCCAAATAGAATTCCAAGCTCTTCATCTTCTTCCTCCCCTTGCAAGCTTTCTATCAATACAAGTTCTTGGAGTTCTTGTGGGACAAGCTCTACATTTTTCCTCATTCCTTCTTGTTTGACCATTTCTAGGTAAGAGCTTCAACCCATGATTTTCATAAAGTCTTTTAGCTTCTTAACAATCTTGTTTTTCATGCTACAAACCCTTTTTGTAAAATGGGTTTCTTGTTTTCAAGATTGAATGAGTTTTGTGTGTTTTCTTTGGTTTTTGTAGTTCTTGGAATAGCTTGAGTGAAGTGCTTGAGAGGATTGTTAACATTGGGCAAGGCAAGTAATCTTTATAGGTTCAATGTGCATGTGTATTTTGATTCCATTGTGTTTTAAGGATTGTGCATATAAATTTGTTTACAAGCTTCATGATTATGTTTTCATCGGATTTTGATGCTTGAAATTGTGATAAATGAACCCTTGGTGAGCATGAAGGCTCAAGGGATTGTATGTGATTGATGGATGAGGAGAAGAAGAAGAATGTAGTGAAAGTTGTACAAGAGAAAGGCAATTTATGCACTCAGCGAGCACAGGCAGCAGCTTGTCCGCTCGAGCGACCCTTGGGTCCGCTCGAGCGACCAAGCCTCTGTTTGTTTCGAGCGCAGACAGAGAGCTGTCCGTTCGAGCGCACCTTATATCCGCTCGAGCGAATTGTCTCACTCGTGCGAAGTGTCATCACCTTATAAAGTTCGCTTGAGCGAACCTACCAGATTCAGGAAGAAGAATTATTTCATTTCTGTATTTTCTTGAAGGTTGAAAAACTAGACTATGTTAAGGGTTTTGACTTGACATTGTGTAAATGGAACTTCGAAATGCAACCCAACTTCGGGGACACCAATTCTTGTATATTCCGACTTTTGGGGTCCCAATTACACAAAGGTCAATTAGCAGTCTTAACACATGCTTGTCAGATTTCGTGTTTGAATTCCGTTTTGGTACGATAAGTACCATCGTGTACTAGTTTGGATTTCAAGTATAAATGTGTTTTGAAGAATTGTTTCAAGAAAAAGGGGATCACTTCCTAAGCGTGTTATGCATATTAATTATGCCTTGCTAGTCGTGTTCATCGTGTTTTGATAAGTGATTTCCCCCTTTTTTATCTCGACATGTTTTGATAGTGTTTCGCGTGTTTTGTGCATTCATGAATTAAGTAAACACCACTGAGCTTGGACTGCCCTTTCAGTTTGATCCACTGTCTGGGGGTCCTTAAACATGTGGACTGTCTGCAGACTGGTCGTGTATTTATTACACATCGTGCGTGTCCGGTTCCGCGGCCGGAATTCCCATCTTTGTGGGAAATCATGTCGTGATTATATTATGTATATCGTGCTTGTCGTGCGTGCTTGCTGTTTTCATTATATAAATGATAGAGAAATGATGAGCTCTTTGTGGATGATGACTATTCATGATATATTATGTACTCATGCTAGTTTGTTTTAGTATCTCAACTTGGTTAAATATTTCTACAAATGTATCTCAGTCATTGTAGTATTTCAAACCAGGGATTCGAAATATGTTTTCTTAAAACGTTATTGTTTCATGCTTATACCTAAATTGATTACCTGCCAAACCGTTGTGTTTGACCCTTTTTTGTTGGTGCCCAGGTGCAGGAGACGTTACCTTTGAGGAGGAGCGTCAGGAGTAGGCTTATGAGCCAACCCTTGTGAGAGAGTGGCAGCCCGACGATGTCATCTAGATGTCGGGCGGGTTCTTGAGTCTCGTCATTATTTTGTCTTGGGGTTTCTTTTGTTATTTTGAGAAGTGCATTGGCCTCTGTTGGCCTCTTATGGGTTGTAACAAAACTTAACTTACTTTCGTAGTAGTCTTATAACTTAAACTATGTTGGGAATGCCATGTTAGCTCCTTTCTGTGATACTAAGTCTTGTTATTAATTGTTATAGCACTTAAACATTTATTGGTGCTTATCTTGATGTGTTTTGCTACACGCTTCCGCATACTTGATCATGTGAGTCAGATTCCGCGCGTCTTTGGGAATCCTCACCGCGGGAACCTGTGGGAAAGTATATCTCCAATGAAGTACAACAAACAACGTCGCGGGCCCGGGATCCGTTCCGGGGTCGCGACAGTTCTTTAAGTGTTCAATTGGTAGAGAGGTGTATGGAAATGGGATCACAGAAATAGAAAGAAGTGTAGCTCAGCGGAGTGGGTTTGGATGCCTGTGATAGCTCACTAAATAACACTGCACCGTGCACAGATGACTGTAACTTAGACAAGTGATTATGATATTAGTGAGGCAGTTCCTTTCGTTGAATGGGGTCTGAAGGGAGAACCACAAACTTGTTCTCCAGCAGGAACACTGACATTCACCCAAAGCAGCATCCGTGGTATGATCAATCGCTCCGTCTGAATATTGTGTATACATAAATGATAAACAATATTTTTGAACTTTTCATGTTTACATTCTGCAGGTCCACCGGCATGAATTGTTGGATGGCGAGAACCTGGATTCTTTCATACCAGCTTTTTGAAGAACTTGTGGCCTAATCAAGAGTATGAATCCATAATGTTTTTCTTCTAAGCTTCAGACCCTTAATCCGCAACTTGATAAAATGCTTCCTTACAATATCATAGTAAGTGAAATGCATAACTACATAGATAATGTGTGTATGTTGGTCCCTAGATGTAAACATATTTAAAGCCTATAAAGAGATTTCACCATCCTACAGCCAACTTGTCATACATGTAGCCTTAAATACAGTCATGCATGCAGTTCTATAGACAATTAGAGCCTAATCATATAGCCTAATCAATTTGTGTAAAATGCAAATGTTTTGCCGCCGACAAAAAAATTGAAAAAATAAATTTTTTTAAATGTAAATGTTTTGCCGGCGCTAAAAAACGCTGGTAAGAAAGTTTAAAAAATATATATTTTTAAATGTAAATGTTTTGCGCCGGCAAAAAAATTGAAAAAATAATTTTTTTAAAATGTAAAAGTTTTGTCGGCTCGAAAAAAAATGCCGGGAAAAAAATTTTAATTTTTTTTTTAGTAAAATAAAACGTTTTGCTGGCGGTTTTGAAAAAAATAATTTCTTAAAATGTAAATGTTTTGCCAGCGCAAAACAACGCCAGGAAATTTTTTTTAATTTTTTTTTTTGTAAAATAAAACGTTTTACCGGCGCAAAAAAAGGCCGGCAAAAGTACTTTTAATTTATTTTTTGGAAAATAAACCTCTTTTCGCGGCGTTATATATGCTTTTTCCGGCGAAATATAACGCCGACAATGTTCTATCTTTCCCGGCGATATTTGTTTTTTGCCAGCAAATGGTATTGCTGGCATACTTTGCCGACGCAAGAAAAATCACCGGAAATGATTTTTGCCGGCGTTTTATGCAGCTTTACCGGTGCTTATTTAGCGCCAGCAAAAGTGAAAATTCTTGTAGTGTTCCTTTTATGTTGGGAGATAATAGTTGTACTGCTCAGATTTTCGAGTTTGATGAATTTCCAATAAGAGAAGAAGTTAGAAATTAATTAACTCATGCTAACTAGAGTTACAACTTTCCTTAAAATCTCATTCATTTCTGTATTTATAATTAGAAATCACGGTACTATTTCACTATGATTCAATGAATTTTGCTCAAGTTTATTTGACTCTTAATTTATTTCATGACAGGTCACATGTATTTTACAAGTCGTCTGTAAGTATTTAATGAAAATTTCCTTGTTGTAAGTAGTTTGAATGACATTAATGATATCAACCTCAGTTGAAAATAAGTCTACTATATTACTCTTTTTTCTTTCCAGTTTAATGTTATATTAGAATGATTTTAATTTTCAGTTTGAAAGAGAGTGCTTATGTTTGTTAGATAAGGGCAAATGACTAACAGTTCCCTTTTATACAGGACTGAAATCTGGCTTCTTGATCTATACCTAAAAACTATGAGTACTTTGCAATAAAAAAAACTGAAAGTCGTGATCATTTGAGGTTAAAGCTATTGGGAATTTAAAATAGAAAAAGGTATAGCCTTCCTACATAGTGTGGCCATTATCGATCTGGATAATTCCTTGAGTAATGTATTCTTAGATGTCAATTTTAACCCTTTGATTGATGAGATTGAGATATATAAGCTATTGATCAATCAAGAGGCATCACAAGTATCATTGCAGTGCCCGATTCATTTGGGTATATTCCCCTAGGTATGATAATTTATCATACTTTTTGAAATTTAATATTAATTTGCTTCTTCCTTTGTTACTAGATGAATTAATGGTTACTTGGTTTGCAACTCATCTAATAATTCAAGTTCGCAGTGTGCATTTCACTCACACCACTTATTGGAGTTTGCTAATTCATTATTGTAGGTTCAATTTGTTTAGCTAATTCATTGTAGTAGGCTTTTTTCTTTTTATAGCTAAGGATCACTAATTCACTATCAACGTTTACTATGACAAATGAATTTGTATAGTTCTCCTTATTTAGCAAAATTTAATTTTCTCTTATGAGGACATGAATTTGTATAGTACTCTTTATTTATCAAAAAAAGAAATAGTTTCTTGCTACTAATGACGTATAGGGCGTTCCTCCTCTATCCCCTCTGGTTTCTTACAAGAGTGCTAGGGTTTTCTTCTACTTGGAGATCCCACCATTCTCCTTGAGAAGTTTTCTAAGAGGGTTATAGCGTGGAAGAACACAGGAAAAAAGGGATAAAAAATCTGCGAAAAGAGTTTTCATAGAGATCAAGTTTTCAACTACTCGACTTGAGCGCAACCAAGCTCCAAAGGTATATATCTATTATCTATTTGTTTTAGTAGATTTAGTTGTGCTTGTTTGTTTCTTGATCTATCTTATTGATGGATTATTTGATCTTAATGCATGAGATTAGGGTTTTAGATCTCGAGGTTGGGTTTTTGGCTTTATGGGTATTTGATCCCTGCATCAAGTGGGTCAAAAGTTTGTAAATACATATCCACGAGGTCCACCTACTTCCAATAATTGGTATCAGAGTGACCCTAGATTCTCATCATGTTAGACCGGTCTTCTAGTCTCTACATGAGATGTGGAGTGGATAGATTTAGGGTTGTGTAAGGATCAGTTTTTTTTTTTTTGCATGTATTATGTTTTTTGCATGCATGAGAAGGAACTGGATAGGCAAAAATCGTTGTTTTTCTTCCAACAGCGTGTCAGGCGTGCGAGCAGATTCATCCCCGCTCGAGTTGACCAATGATTCTGCGAGTAGGGCGCTCAAGCGGGGTTAAACCTGCTCAAACGGACCTGGTGTGAATAGCCTGCTCGAGCGGGTTCGTCTCCGCTCGAGCACGTAGGACCGCTGTCTGTTTTGACAATTCAAAATTTTTCATCATGATGAATGGCACCTTCTTAGCTTTAGTTCCTATTGTATATGTGATACTAACCTTGCAGGTGGTTGTCCTCTCCATTAGGCCCTACAAACTTTTGTTATTATTATTATTGGTTATGTTGGGCAACTTATAAAGGGCATCATGGTTTCCTAGGTTTTCCCGCGAAAGGGCAAGGCATGATGGTTTCCCTAAGCCCATTTTATTTCTATTAATAGATTGCCATGTAAATCTCAATTTTTGAGATATAGGAATTTTATGTATTTTTTAATTTTTATTATTTGTAAATTCCGGCGGCTTTCAAGTCAAGATAGATGGTGACGATGGACTCTTGACCAAAGAGTTTGTGATTGCCAAAGAGTTTGGAGTTACTCAAAGAGTTTGAGGAATCCCAAAGAGTTTATAAGATGAAGAAGTCCATGACATCTTTCCGTATTGGGCCACGTGGAATAGAGGACTTACTAAAATTAGAATTCCTAATTTCGCATGGAAACTTGATTTATTTAGAGTTTCTATATTTGCATGGCTGCTTACTTTATTTAGCATTTTAATTTCTTTCCAAAAACTGATCCAAACACAACAGTTTTAGAATATCCTAAAATGTATATTTCAGCCAAAAATTGTAAAAGATGCAATTCAAAGTAAAAGACTAAACCATAATGCCCTGACATGCCCTTGAATTCCTATCATGCGTTGTGATTGAAGTATATGTTATTGATTGCACCAAATATAGTTTGCTATCAGAAGTTGGTCTTAATCTTCTAGAGCGCGCCTTTCAACCGCGAACAGCGTGAAACGTGGTTTAAAGGTTACATTTTCCTAGACAAGCATAGAACGCGATTTAATATTAAAATAACGCCCGAACTGCCTGAAGCGTGCGTCTCGGTCTTAGATCGCCCTAAATCGCATGTAAATGGTACCTAATCCTAGACTCGCTTGAAACTCATTTTAGAGAGACAAGTATCTCTGAATGTACTAAAATGTGTATTTCAGTTAGAAATGGATTAGAAATGCGATTTAGAACCAACATTTTTCCAGAACTGTCTAGAATATCCTATTCCGGGCGCGAAGCACGGGTTTCAGTCTTAAACGACCCTTAATCCCTTGTAATTTGCTTCTAATCCTAGTATCGCTTAAGAAACCCATTTTAAATAGGAAAGCATCTCAGTATATCTTAAAATGCGAATTTCAACATAGAATCACATGAGTGCATTTCAATGCAAAATACTAGTTCAGAATACCCTAAAATGCCCCTGAATCATTGAGTACGCGTTTTTAACGAAATACCGGCTATAGATTTCACAACTTACTTTCTTTGTTAGCCAGAAACGGCCTTAAATACCATTAGATTAGTTCTTTTACCCTAATTTGTTTGAAATTCGTTTTAAAGTAAAAGGATAACACCGAATTTTCAAGAGCGCGTCTTCCACTTGTGAACTACGTGAAACGCAGTTTGCACCCAACATTTTTGCAGACCCGCCTGTTAGGGATTTTATGTATTGCAATTTGATGGATGCATTATCATTCTAGCATCATTTGAATTTACACACATGCATTGATTTATAAAAACTTGGAATCTTGATTTACACATGCATTGTTTTTAAGATATTGATTTATGCATGTTTTGTTTATAAACTTGGATGCATTTTAATTTGAAAAGAAGTTTTATGAGTCAAGCAAACCTATGAGTTTTAAATCTTTCAAATCACTTAAGGCTTTTTATGTTTCATGTTTTTAAACCTCTTAGTTTGATTTAAAACATGATTCCAAGCTTGATTCAGTGGCCCAAAAGTCCCCATATAAAAATACTTTGAAAAATGCAAGTTTAGGGGATTTTGGTCCCAGGCCAGGTCGACCGGGCCAACAGAAGGCCAGGTCGACCGGCCCAACAGGGGACCAGGTCGACCGAGCTCACTGCGGGTCGACCGGGAAAGAGCCGTTGTGCCTGTTTCAAACGGTCAGTTTTATGACCGTTGAATGCCAGGTCGACCGGGGAAGAGTCAGGTCAACCGGGGAAGAGCCGTTGGGCACTTTTTGGCTATAAATACTAGTTCATTCCTTTGTCAAAAGTTAGCAATTTTAAGGCCCTCCTTGAGAGGTTTTGAGGCCAATCAAAGGGAAATGAACTAAGGGATGAAAGTGGTCATTTGGAGAGCTAAAGCTTGGATTAATAAAGTTAAATCACTAAGTAAGCTTTACTTTCCTTAACCATATGTAGTCATGCTTTGCCTTATTATTGGTAAATCTTTTCTAGCATGATAAACTATGTTTTGTTGTGTCCTTAACATGTTTATTATTTTAATTGATCCATTATTTTGGATGCATCACCTTGATTCAATACAAGCAGTACTTAAATTGGTAGATCTAAGTAAATCATGTTAATGAAAGAATCTTTGAAATTATATGTAACATGATTCCTATACTTGGTTGAATCTATGGTTGTTGTTTTTCATTATAAGAAAATCACTTTCAAACATATCTTATGTTTTGGATTCAACATCTTTACAAATCATATGTAACTTTGTTTTAAAGTTTAACAACTTGCTTTGCTTTGATAGGTATATCATTTTCAAGTTGAATTTATAATTACATATGATTTGTCCCCTAATTTCAATCTCATCTATTTTTATGTTTTATGCTACATTGTTGATTTGATTGACATCCCTATGCTTCACATGTTTTGTTCTTAAAATTTCACAACTTGTTTAGAATACATATGTATATATTTTACAAGTTATTTTTAACATGTGATTAGCATTCTTTCATCAATCATAAATGTTTTTATGAGCTAAAACTTTTGAAAGCCTTGGGCATACATTTATGAGCTTTCATTTTCAAAATGATTGAGGTCATCATACATGCACATTGAGCATTCATCTTTGCATTCATAGTGTGTGTGTGTGTGTGTGTGTGTGTGTGTGAATTAGATTTTCACTTCCATATCCGCCTAATTAAGAGGCATTGTAATGAGCTATAAATTGTATGTCCATCAAGTGTATTTTAGACACTACTTATAGAGATAACCAACCTTTGGTTGAAGAGGTTATTGCTTAGCCTATGAAAAGCATAGTGTAATAGGTTGATGTTAAGCCTTGAAAAACATCATTGTAAAGGTTTTTGCTTAGCCTATTGAAAATCATAAATAGTGAAAATCCGGTGGGGTGTTGGATCACAAGCCGGTAGTGGATGTAGGCATTGAGGCCGAACCACTATAAATCCTTGTGTGATAGTGCATGCTTTGTGGTGATTGTTTTTGTAAGCTTCCGCATTTATTTACTTAATCACCACTTGTGACTAGTTTAATTTAAAGAAGTTAAAATTGGTTAAAATTGGTCATAATTGAAGCTCACCCTATTCACCCCCCCCCCCCTCTAAGGTTTGAATCCCCGGACTTTCAATTGGTATCAGAGCGAGGTTACTCCATTTTAGGGCTTAACAACCCGGAGTTGATCCTTTCTAGATTAGAACCCTAGTGTTGTGTTTTATTGCATATCCTTGTAATGATTTCCACTATGATCGAAAATGAAATTTCCCCAAGTTGAGTTCACCACTCTAAGACCTTTTCGAGTTATATCTCCAAGAGTTGGTGAGTCCTCAAAGTGAACTCTCAAGGACATCCTTATCAAGACCTTAGGTGAATCTTCAAAGGTACACATTTAGACTAACCTTAAGGCCTTGATCCTCTCTAGACCAACCTATCCTTTTTAGTTAAATCTTTTTGTTGGTCATGTTACATTTGCATTTTGTTTCTTTATAGTCACATCTCTTAAAATGCAATGTTTCTTTGTGATCATTTGATTTTGTCTTCATGATCTTTTAAGTTATATGTCATGGTTTTTAAAATCCCTTGATTGCAATATTTTCATGATGGATTTGCATTTTGTTCATATAGTTATATCTCTTGTAGTGCATATCTATTCATGATCAATTGATTGTGATTACAAAAGCTTTCATAGCTAGATTTTTCATGATCAATTGATGTTGGAAAATCATTTGATGAATGTCATAGTTAGATCTTTTTTGTAAATCAAATGATTTGAAGCAATTTAAGTTTTCCATTATTTTTTCAAAGTTATATCTCTTGGTATGGAAAATATGTGTTCAATTTGTAGGAGTGTCTATTGTCATATTTAAAACACAAATTGAAAATTTATAATAGTACACTTCTTGTTTTTCAAAATTGCTTGCTCATAATTCTATAAATGATTCTTTGTTGGAATTTTAAATATTGAAGTGATTTGAAAAACTTTGGAAAATGTTCTAAGCTTTATTGGTTGTATTTTTAGAAGCATTTTCCTTGAACTTATTTCCTTGTGCTTAATTATGAATGTATCATTTGGAAGGAAATAATTGTAACAAACAATTTGCATCTTTGCTCATTTAGTTACATTCTTTTTATGCAAATTGATTTTGATGTCTTACATTGCATGGTTGGATATGGTTTCATTGATTTGCATGATTGTGCCTACCTTGGTATATATTTTCATTAATGCAAATTGATGATTGTTTATGTGCTTTATAGTAAAATCTTTTGTTGTATTATTATTTGAGCCTAATAAGTACATATGTGATTTAATGTGCTAAGTTCATTTGGTATAAACCTCATATCCTTTTTCCATTGCATTGTAAGCTTAGTACATTTGCTAAGAGTGGAGATATTGCATGATAGGTTAATGGATCATTCTAGATGAATCGAAATTAATCCATTGTTCTTAATAGGTATATCCATATATGTGATCCATCTTCATCTTTATGCGATCCATGATGTCCCTCTAACTCCATACCTTCTTGTGCTTGCATAGTTATATTCTTTTTTGATGATATGGTATGAGTTAGATCTTGATTGTTGATTGATCCTCTCTATGCAAATGTCAAATCGTTCTATGTATGGTTGTGATCTTAGTTATATTTGTAGAAACCATACTAGAACTCTAATCCATCCTCTATGCATTCTAGTCATTTCTTTTTGGATGGTTATGATGTTGATTCATGTATATTCTCTAAGTGATTTCATCCTTATGCATGTTTCAACTTCATAGTAGTGATCTTGATCATATGAAACTTTTTGAAATCCATCCCTCGTATATCTATATGTTTGATGGATATCTTAGTTGTTGAATTCATATGATTTAGTCACTTTGAAAATTGCATGCATTACAAAGTTATATCCTTTTGCATTGCAATTTACCTTGTTCATCACTATGCTCATTAGTTATATCTTTAAAAGTGATGAATATCCATTTATGATGCTTGATGGAATTTTGTGTTTGCCACATTCTTGCTCTTTATCATGATGTCAAATTCAATTGGTTTCAATTGGTATAATTTTCAATTGATTTGATTTCTTGTGAATGTGATAAACCTTGTGTACATTGGATTGAACTTAATAATAATATATTTGTTCCATGTCACACTCCATTAGCATCATAATTTTCATGTTTGCCACCTCTCTTGCTCATATAGGTATATCTCATGACCACCATGTTTATGTATTCATAATCTTGGTTGGTTAATAGTTGAGGTTGACTTCATGTTTGAAATTCATTTCACTCATCTTGCACATGATAGTCATATTTTTTGATTGAATGAAATGATTTCAAAACTTTCATAGCATATGATTTTCATAGTTAAATTGATTGATGCCATGTTTAGTAAACCCCATAATATCATGGATAACTCTAATTTGGATTTTTCGTTATAGTTTTATGTTTTACTCCATTTTAGAGTGTTTGATTTTATAATCATATCCTTGAATCTCAATTGGTATTCTTTGATTTTCCAATTGGTATCCATGATCGTTTTTTTTCCTTGACCTTGTTCTCTTTTGGTAATTTGATTATATTGAGCTTTATAGTTAAACATGTCTAATCCTTTCCTTGAAGTTTTTCCCCAATTGGTAAAACCATCTTCTTCTTGAACCAAATAGTTATATCTTTGTCAAAAGTTTGACAAAAGGAGAGAATGGATTGAGGGGGAGTGTAAACCTTCATAGGAAGTATTAGTTTTGATCAAATTGACCATTGGATTGGCTTTGAACCCTTAAGAGATTACTTCCATACATGATAACTTGTTATGTATCTCATTTTCGATTTCTTTTGTTAACAGGTGCTACTAAAAGGTATTTTCCTTATTTCATGTTTGTAGGTACCTTTGCAATTTAATGTCAAAGGGGGAGAGAGCATTCAAGTTCTCTAAAGGGGAAGAGAATGTCCAAGCTTCCTAAGGGGAGATATTGCATGACCTTCTACAGGGGAGAGAATGCATATCTTGCCAAAGGGAGAGAGAGGCATGGTCAAAGGGGGAGAGGCAGAAGAAGAAACTTGGGAGCTAATGAAGATGCTTGGCTAAAGAAAGAAAGAAGAAGAAAAAACTTGAAGAATGATCAAGCTCCAAGCATCAAGAAGATTGAAGAAAAAGACCCAGAGCCCAAGCTAAGAGAAGAAGCATCCAAGAGATTTCAAGACGTGTCCAGCTTAGGGGGAGCTGAAGACCTTGTGTGTTAATTCGGTGTTGAGTAAGTTGCCATCAAATTGCAAAGGGGGAGATTGTTAGGGATTTTGAGTATTGCAATTTGATGGATGCATTATCATTCTAGCATCATTTGAATTTACACACATGCATTGATTTATAAAACTTGGAATCTTGATTTACACATGCATTGTTTTTAAGATATTGATTTATGCATGTTTTGTTTTTAACCTTGGATGCATTTTAATTTAAAAAAAAGTTTTATGAATCAAGCAAACCTATGAGTTTTAAATCTTTCAAATCACTTAAGGCTTTTTATGTTTCATGTTTTTAAACCTCTTAGTTTGATTTAAAACATGATTCCAAGCTTGATTCAGTGGCCCAAAAGTCCCCATATAAAAATACTTTGAAAACTGCAAGTTTAGGGGATTTTGGTCCCAGGCCAGGTCGACTGGCCCAATAGGGGACCAGGTCGACCGAGCTCACTGCGGGTCGACCGGGAAAGAGCCGTTGTGCCTGTTTCAAACGGTCAGTTTTATGACCGTTGAAGGCCAGGTCGACCGGGGAAGAGCCAGGTCGACCAGGGAAGAGCCGTTGGGCACTTTTTTGCTATAAATACTAGTTCATTCCTTTGTCAAAAGTTAGCAATTTTAAGGCCCTCCTTGAGAGGTTTTGAGGCCAATCAAAGGGAAATGAACTAAGGGATGAAAGGGGTCATTTGGAGAGCTAAAGTTTGGATTAATGAAGTTAAATCACTAAGTAAGCTTTACTTTCCTTAACCATATGTTGTCATGCTTTGCCTTATTATTGGTAAATCTTTTCTAGCATGATAAACTATATTTTGTTGTGTCCTTAACATGTTTATGTTTTGAATTGATCCATTGTTTTGGATGCATCACCTTGATTCAATACAAGTAGTACTTAAATTGGTAGATCTAAGTAAATCATGTTAATGAAAGAATCTTTGAAATTATATGTAACATGATTCCTATACTTTTGTTGTTTTTCATTATAAGAAAATCACTTTCAAACATATCTTATGTTTTGGATTCAACATCTTTACAAATCATATGTAACTTTGTTTTAAAGTTTCACAACTTGCTTTTCTTTGATAGGTATATCATTTTCAAGTTGAATTTATAATTACATATGATTTGTCCCCTAATTTCAATCAAATCTATTTTTATGTTTTATGCTACATTGTTGATTTGATTGACATCCCTATGCTTCACATGTTTTGTTCTTAAAATTTCACAACTTGTTTAGAATACATATGTATATATTTTACAAGTTATTTTTAACATGTGATTAGCATTCTTTCATCAATCATAAATGTTTTTATGAGCTAAAACTTTTGAAAGCCTTGGGCATACATTTATGAGCTTTCATTTTCAAAATGATTGAGGACATCATACATGCACATTGAGCATTCATCTTTGCATTCATAGTGTGTGTGTGTGTGTGTATGTGTGAATTAGATTTTCACTTCCATATCCGCCTAATTAAGAGGCATTGTAATGAGCTATAAATTGTATCTCCATCAAGTGTATTTTAGACACTACTTAGAGAGATAACCAACATTTGGTTGAAGAGGTTATTGCTTAGCCTATGAAGAGCATAGTGTAATAGGTTGATGTTAAGCCTAGAAAAACATCATTGTAAAGGTTATTGCTTAGCCTATTGAAAAGCATAAATAGTGAAAATCTGGTGGGGTGTTGACTCACAAGCCGGTAGTGGATGCAGTCATTGAGGCCGAACCACTATAAATCCTTCTGTGATGGTGCATGCTTTATGGTGATTGTTTTTGTAAGCTTCCGCATTTATTTACTTAATCACCACTTGTGACTAGTTTAATTTAAAGAAGTTAAAATTGGTTAAAATTGGTCATAATTGAAGCTCACCCTATTCACCCCCCCTCTAGGGTTCGGATCCCCGGACTTTCACCGCCCAGAATTCCCTAAGAACTGCCCGAATCATGACGTTCAGTCTTATACAACCCTCGACATTGTGTTCCTAATCGTAAAAAGGCGTGAAACCATTTTAAAACAAAATGTATCTTAGGATATCGTAAAACTTGCATTTCTGCCCATAATCGTATGAAACACATTTCAAAGTAAAAGATTAGACCATCAAACCCTTAAATGCCCTGAAATTATATGGAATGCTTTTGCATCCAGATATTGACTATTGATTGCACCAAATACCATTTTCATTCAGAAATGGCTTAGAACCACGATGGGATTAGATTTTAAGTCCGTATTTTCCGAAACACATTTTAAATGAAAAAGAAATTCAGTAATTTTTTAGAGCTCGTCTTCCAATCGTGAATCGCATGAAATGCAGTTAGTTTAGAGACAACATTTTCCTAAAGCTGAATAGAATGCGATTTTATATTAAAATAGCCATCGAACTACCCGAAGGATGCGTTTTAGTCTTAAACAACTCTAAATCTCGTTTAAAGGGTTCAAAACCCTATAGTCGCTTGAAACCAATTTTAAAACAATAAAGTATCTTAAGATATCTAAAATGTATGTTTCAACATAGAATGGTATGAAACGAATTTAAAAGCAAAAGACTAGACCAGAATACCCTAAAATGTCCTAAAATCTTCTAGCACGTGGTTTTATCTACTTACAGGCTATTGATCTGACGAAATAAGTTTTTTGTCCATTAGAAATTGGCTTGAATCCCACGAGATTAGTTATTAAGTCCTAATTTTCCTTAAACATATTTTACGGTTAAACGATATCACTTAATTTTCTAGAGCATGTCTTTCAACCGTAAATTGCTTGAAACGTAGCTTACCTTCAATATTTTTGCAGAGACAGTTAAGAAATCCTCTTTGAACTGCTCGAAGGACGGGTTTCAGTGTTAAACAACCCCGATCCCATGCAATGCGTTCCTAATCCTAGAATCACTAAAATGCATATTTGAGCTAAGAATCATAAAAAATGCAATTCAAAGTAAGAGACTAAACCATAAAACCCCTAACATGCCCTTGAATCCCCCAGCACGCGTTGTAATTGAAATATATGCTATTGATTACACGAAATACGGTTTGCGCTCAGAAGACGCTTAGAATCCCATGAGATTACATCTTAAGCCCAAATTTGCGTGAAACTCGTTTTAAAGGAAAACAGATATCCGAAAATTTTCTAGTGCACGACTTTCAACCGCGAACGCGTAAAACGTGGTTTAAAGTTTTTATGTTCCTAGAACCGCATAGAATGTAATTTAATATTAAAATAGCGCTCGAACTGCAAGAAGCATGCGTTTCAGTCTTAGACAACTCTACTCCCGGCCCGAAGCATGATTTTCTATTTTAAACGACCATTAATCCCATGCAATGCGTTCCTAACCCTAGTATCACCGGAGAACCCCATTGTAAATAGGAAAGCATCTCAATATATCTTAAAATGCATACTTCAACATAGTATCACATGAGTGCATTTCATTGCAGAATACTAGTTCGGAATGCCCTAAAATGCCCCTGAATCATTGAGTACGCGTTTTTATCGAAATACAGGCTATTGATTCCACAAATTACGTTCTTTGTTAACCAGAAATGGCCTTGAATACCATTAGATTTGTTCTTTTCCCAGAATTTGTCTGAAATCCATTTTAAAGTAAAAGGATAACACTAATTTTCGAGAGCGCGTCTTTCACTTGTGAACTGCGTGAAACGCAGTTTCACCCAACATTTTTCCAGACCCGCCTAGAATTCCCTACGAACTGCACGAATCACGACTTTCAGTCTTATACAACTCTTAACCCCCCTCACAATGCGTTCCTAATCCTAGAATCGCGTGAAACACATTTTAAAACAAAACGTATCTTAGGTTATCGTGAAACTCGTATTTTTGCCCATAATCGTATTAAACACATTTCAGAATAAAAGATTAAACCATTAAAACCTTAAATGCGGTTTGGAGACAACATTTTTCTACAGCCGAATAGAACGTGATTTTATATTAAAATAACCCTCGAACTACCCGAAGCACGCGTTTCGGTCTTAAACAACTCTACATCTCATTTAAAGCCTTCAAAACCCTACAGTCGCTTGAAACCAATTTTAAAACAGTAAAATGTCTCAAGATATTTAAAAATATGTTTTAGCATAGAATCGCATGAAACGAATTTCAAAGCAAAAGACTAGACCAGAATACCCTACAGTGTCCTAAAATCTTACAGCTCGTGGTTTTATGTACTTACCGGCTATTGATCTGTCGAAACAAGTTTTTTGTCTTTTAGAAACGGGCTTGAATCCCACGAGATTAGTTATTAAGTCCTAATTTTTCTTAAAATATGTTTTACTGTAAAACGATATCAATTAATTTTCTAGAGGGCGTCTTTCAACCTCAAATTGATTCAAACGCGGCTTACCCTCAATATTTTCAAAGATACGGCTAAGAAATCCTCTTTGAACTGCTCAAAGCATGGGTTTAAGTGTTAAACGATGCCTATCCCATGCAATACGTTTAATCCCAGAATCACTAGAAATCCATTTGAAAGAAAAACTTATAT
Organism: Cinnamomum chago; assembly: GCA_038049695.1. NCBI lineage: Eukaryota > Viridiplantae > Streptophyta > Magnoliopsida > Laurales > Lauraceae > Cinnamomum > Cinnamomum chago. The sequence goes on along the minus strand of CP142462.1, from coordinate 59,129,567 downwards.
CAAAATATCCTAAATGACATATTTGTGCTGAGAATCGTAAAAAATGCAATTCATAGTAAAAGACTAAACCATAATGCCCTGACATGCCCTTGAATCCCCCAGCACGTGTTGTAATTGAAATATGCTATTGATTACAAGAAATACAGTTTGCGGTCAGAAGTCGCTTAGAATCCCACGAGATTACATCTTAAGCCCAAATTTGCGTGAAACTTGTTTTAAAGGAAAACAGATATCCCAAAATTTTCTAGTGCACGACTTTCAACTACGAACAGCGTGAAACGTGGTTTAAACTTTACATTTTCCTAGAATCGCATAGAACTCGATTTAATATTAAAATAGCAGTCAATTTGTAAGAAACATGCGTTTCGGGCATTTCGGTCTTAGACAACCCTTAATCGCATGTAAAGTGTATCTAACCCTAGACTCGCTTGAAACTCATTTTAGAGAGAAAAGTATCTGTGAATATACCAGAATGTGTATTTTAGTTAGAAACGGATTGGAATTGCGTGAAATGCAATTTGGAGCCAACATTTTCCGAGAGCAGTCTAGATCCCCTACTCTCGGCGCGAAGCACGGGTTTCAGTCTTAAATGACCCCTATTTCCATGTAATGCGTTCTTAACCCTCTTATCACGTGAAAAACCCATTTTAAAAAGGAAAGCATCTCAGTATATCTTAAAATGCGTATTTCAACTTCGTATCACACGAGTGCATTTCATTGCAGAAAACTTGTTCAGAATGACCTAAAATGCCCCTGAATCATTGAGTACGCGTTTTTATTGAAATACAGTCTATTGATTACAAAAATTACGTTCTTTGTTTGCCTGAAATGGTCTTGAATACTATTAGATCAGTTCTTTTGTCTGAAATCCGTTTTAAAGTAAATGGATACACCAATTTTCGAGAGCGTCTTTCACTTGTGAACTGCGTGAAGCGCAGTTTCACCCAACATTTTTCCAAACCCGCCTAGAATTCCCTACGAACTGCCCGAATCACGACTTTCAGTCTTATACAACCCTTAACTCCCCCACAATGCGTTCCTAATCCTAGAATCGCGCGAAACACCTTTTAAAACAAAACGTCTCGTATGATATAGTAAAACTTTTATTTCTGCCCATAATCGTATGAAACATATTTCAGAGTGAAAGATTCGACCATGAAGCCCTTAAATACCCTGAAATCATCCGGGACGCTTTTTCATCCAGATATAGGCTATTGATTGCACGAAATACGATTTTAATTTAGAAACAGCTTAGAACAGCCACGAGATTAGTTCTTTAGCCCATATTTGCCCGAAACACATTTAAATGAAAAAGATATTCAAGTAATTTTTAGAACGCGTCTTTCAACCGAGAATCACGTGAAATGCAATTTGGAGACATCATTTTCCTAAAGTCGAATAGAACGTAATTTTATATTAAAATAGCCATCGAACTACCCGAAGCATGCATTTCAGTCTTAAACAGAAAAGTATCTCAAGATATCTAAAATGTATGATTCAGCATAGAATCGCATGAAATGAATTTCTAAGCAAAAGACTAGACCAGAATACCCTAAATGTCCTAAAATTTTCCAGCACAAGGTTTTATGTACTTACAGGTTATTGATATGTTGAAACAAGTTTTTTGTCTGTTAGAAACGGGCTTGAATCCCATGAGTTTCGTTATTAAGTCCTAATTTTCCTTAAAATGGTAAAACGATATCACTTAATTTTCTAGATTGCATCTTTCAACCGTAAATTGCTTCAAACGCGGTTTACCATCATTATTTTCGCAGAGACAGCTAGGAAATCCCCTTTGAACTGCTCGAATTACGGGTTTCAGTGTTAAAAAAACACAAATCCCATGTAATACGTTCCTAATCCCAGAATCGATAGAAAGCCATTTGAAAGAGAAACTAATATCAAAATATCATAGAATGCATATTTCTGTCCAGAATCGTTAAAAATGCAATGCAACGTAAAAGACTAAACCATAATGCCCTGACATGCCCTTGAATTCCCAGCACGCGTTGTAATTGAAATATATGTTATTGATTGCACTAAATACGATTTACTGTAAGAAGTCGCTTAGAATCCCACGAGATTACTTCTTAAGTCCAAATTTGTATGAAACTCATTTTAAAGGAAAAAAGATATCCCAAAATTTTCTATAGTGCATCTTTCGATCACGAATAGCGTGAAACACGGTTTAAAGGTTACATTTTCCTAGAACGGCATAGAACGCGATTTATTAATAAAATAGCGCTTGAACTGCCCGATGCATGCATTTTGATTTTAAACAATCCTAAATCCCATGTAAAAGGTACCTAACCCTAGACTCGCTTGAAACCAATTTTAGAGAGAAAAGTATCTCTGAATAGACAAAAATGTATATTTCAGTTAGAAACGGATTAGAATTGCGTGAATTGCGATTTAGAGTCAACTTTTTCCGAGAGGTGCCTAGAATCCCATACTCCCAGCGCGAAGCATGACTTTCAGTCTTAAACGACCCTTGATCCCATGTAATGCGTTCATAACCCTTCTAATGCCTGTGAAACCCATTTTAAATAGGAAATCATCTCAACATATCTTAAAATGCGTATTTCAACATAAAATGACACGAGTGCACTTTAATGCAAAATACTAGTTCAGAATACCCTAAAATGCCCCTGATTAATTGAATACGCGTTTTTATCGAAATTCATGCTATTTATTACACAAATTAAGTTCTTTGTTTGCCAGAAACGACCTTGGATACCATTAGATTAGTTCTTTTGCCATAATTTGTTTGAGATCCATTTTAAAGTAAAATGATAACACCAAGCAGAACGTCCAGACTTCAGGATGGTGAATGGAATATTGTATTTTCGTGACCGGTTGTGTGTGCCAAATGTGGATGATTTGAAGAATGAAATAATGAATGAGGCTCACAGCACGAGATATTCTATGCATCCGGGTAGCACGAAGATGTACCAAAATTTGAAGAATAGATTTTGGTGGAACAACATGAAGAGAGAGATAGCAGCTTTTGTGTCTCGTTGTTTGACTTGTCAGTTGATTAAGGCAGAGCATTAGAAGCCCCCAGGTCTGTTACAACCGTTGGAAATTCCGGAGTGGAAATGGGAGCACATCACCATGGATTTTGTCTCCGGCTTGCCTAATACCAAGAAAGGAAATAATGCAATTTGGATTATTGTAGACCGTCTGACAAAGTCTGCTCACTTCATTCCGATGAAGACTGGGAATATGATGCACATGGCACCATTGGCGAAGTTATTTGTTGATGAGATTGTTAGCAAGCATGGTCAACCCGTCTCCATTACTTCAGACAGAGACAGTAGGTGTAAGACCCCGACCCGAGTGAACCCGATTAGTGCTAATTTAGTTGCGTGTTAGTACTAAGCTCGATTAGTGATTTTTGGTTAAGATGGGTTTGGAATAGCTTCTGATATAGTTTTGGGGATTTTGATTGGCTTTGTGTTGGTAGGGCCCTTTGAGGGTTCATTTTCATGACATTGCATATGTTTGAGGATTTATCGGAGGTTTTTACATTCATGATTTTAATCCCGTTTTACTCGCTTTGATGATCCCTACAACTTTTATGTTGATCCCGTTTTCGTTTGAGATCCCGAAGCCCGAATTCTTGGCCTAGAGGGCAAAACAGTCATTGCACACCAAATCTGTACCCAAAACTTGATATTCCCGAAACCCGCGAAACATATACTTTTTAGAAACTAGATATTTCGACGATCATTTCTTCCTTCTTCGTCGAATTCATCCGAGGTTCAGATAGAGATGATTTCAGCCCATTTAGTTCCTTTAGTAGTGGGACCCAATTCATTGTTAACAAAGGGGAAGCCATTAACCCATTCACTTCATTTCCATTTTTCCAGCACAAGAGGTGAGAGCTAGGGTTTTCTTCATCTTCTTCTTGCTCTTGCCTTTTATCACTCAATCCACTCTCAAGCTTGCACCAAGAGAAGATTTGAGATCATCATCTTCTTCCTCATCACCTTAACTCTCCATTGACACCATTGCTAGAGAAAAGCATTCATCACAAGACCTTCTTTGAGCTCACCATTGCCATTAGAGGACCTTGCAAGTAAGTAACCCCCTTCATCTCCTAGATTGGTGTTCCTCTAACCCTATAGGAGCTCACCTTCATTATTGGAAGGTTTGTTGGTGATTTCATTGTTTGACCATGTTAGGGTTTTATTTGGGGATTTTGCCTTGTAGCTTGGATTCATTGTCTTGGAAGACTTGATAGAGCTTGATTTCTTTGTTAGAAGACCTAAGGCAAGTGAATAAATGATTTTCCTAAGCTTTTATTGATTTTTGGACATTTTCCATTAATGTGCATTTATTGCTTTAATTTGAAATGAATGCTCATGATAAGTATTAATGACACATTTATAATCTTGGAGAAGTAGTGGTTTATGGCATTGAATGTCTTCTTGTTTTGTTGCAAAGGTTTATATAGATTGTGAAATGGTTCCCTTCTCCTTTCTCCTTGTGTTGAATGTATGGTTGGTGGAGGAGAATTTGATTGATTAAATGGAGGATTTGTTGTAGTTTGGAGGGAGAAATAGACTCCTCATTTGATGTGTAAGAAGGGCTAAAAGAAGGTTGTAAAAGGGAAGAGAAAGAGAGGAACTGAACTGCCCGGAATTCAGTTTCTGGACAGTTCGCTCGAGCGACCATGACAGTTCGCTCGAGCGACCTGTCCAGAAAGGGATACTGTTTTCCAGTAGCTTGGTCGCTCGAACGCATTTTAATAACCGCTCGACCGATGGGTTCGCTCGAGCGAACCCTTCGATTCGCTCGAGCGATGCGGTCTGCCTGAACTATTTTAATGCACTAGTACAGAAATTTCGACCAATCGATCGGCCCTTCGGTCCGATCGATCGGGGGACTCAGTTTGAGTCCAGTGGGTTTTGAGATTTATTTTTCTTGTGGACCTTGGCTACCCTCTTTGGACTCACTTGACCATATGTGAGAGCGTCTTGAGCCGATGCTCTTCACGGTTGGTTCGGAATGCATCGAAGTCCAATCTATTCAATCTTGAACGGGATGGAACGACACGATATCCTCTTCGTACCTAAATGCAAAGTCTATTTCCTTGGGTATCGCGAATTCTATTCCTTTCGGTGACTGAGTAGGTCGCTCGATGGTTCCGGGTTGACATCATACTTAGGATGGACTGTTTATAGTCTTGATTTTCTATCATAGCATCTAGTACTATCCATAAGCTCATGATAAGTTTTAAAAATAGTAGAAGTGCATAAGGAGCCCGGAATGTCTTCAAACTCAAAGAGTATCAAATCATTGCAATAATCGACATACGGGACCCCTATTCACTTAAATAGATCTTGAAATAAATACTTTCCCGAAATTGTTATAGTTCATTGTTTCACCTCATTTCCCGAGATTTGCATCACATGACTTGTTTTCCCGAAAGCATTTGAGTTACTCTAGTAACAGTTACTTGTCCCGAAGTGCATTGCACCACTTGATATGTCAGTGTGCCCTTGAGCACCCCCGTCTTGCCCGTCTGATTATATACTTGTACTTGATTTACTTGCATTGTTTCGATTGTATTTGACCTATGAGTCGGCACCACTAAGCTTGGATAACCTCGTTGGTTTGATCCACCGAATTGGAGATCCCCCTCTTGTCCCGCCAGCTGCAGTTTGGATCCCGCTACCCGGTCATTACCGTGGTCTTGTCCCGATACCGCAGATTGCTACTGTGGTCCCCGATGCCCGGCTCGCTACCGTGGTCATGTATAGTATATGTATTTATATGAGATCCCCTGTTTCTCCTCACCTTGAGTGACTGAGATCAGGGCCTAGTTATTGCTCTATCACCTTAGTGATAGAGGACTTAGCTTCGTGTGGTCGCCATCTTGCTTGTCCCTGATTCCTTGGATACCTCATATATTTTTATCTTGTTTACTTGTGTTATAGCAAATGATTTACCTGTTTTATGAGAGTTCTTGTTTAAACAGATTTCTATGCTTTTCAAGAGATTTCATCTATTATATGTTGTTGCATCTTTTCATTCTCTTGCCAGACCGTCGTGTCTGATCCTTTGCTTTGGTACTCAGGTCCCGTTGCCGGTTTCCTTGAGGAGGAGCCGGAGGAGGCGGTAGGTGAGCTGCAGCCTCTAGTTGAGTGGCGTGCTGACGATGTCATGTAGACATCGGGTTGCCAAGAGGCGTAACATTTTGGGGAGAACTTATTAACCATTCTTTTGGGTTATTCTTTTGTAGTATTGGCCTTTGTTGGCCTCTAATTTTGGGGAATGTAACTAAATGTTATTTTGTCTAACTTTAACAACTTTTGGGAAACATGCTATAGATCATTGCTCTTTCTGATACAGTTTTGATATTGATGTTAATGCTTGCATGACTAGAGATAGTCCAACTATTTGATTTGCTACACGCTTCCGCACTCAACAGAAATATTCATGCAAGGTTGTGATATCCTCACCGCGGACACCTGTGGGAAATTGAATAAATTAAATATGGTGGATGTAGATAATCCTCACCAATCATCATCCACCCATTAGTCCCGATCCCGGATTGGGGATTTCCCGGTCCGGGGTCGCGACAGTAGGTTTGTTTCGAAGTTTTGGAAAACTCTTCATGAGTCGATGGGTACCAAACTCCAGTTCAGCAAAGCTTATCATCCTCAGACAGATGGCCAGTCAGAAAGGACGATACAGACTCTCGAAGACATGTTGCGTGCTTGTGTATTGGATTTCAAGATTCAGTGGGATGAGTGCTTACCACTTTGTGAATTTGCCTATAACAATAGTTACCACTCTAGCATCCGTATGGTACCTTTTGAGGCACTTTTTGGTAGAAGATGCAGAACTCCGGTTTGCTGGGAAGAAGTCGGTGAGCGTAGTTTTCATGGACCGACAATAGTTGGAGAGACAAGTGACAAGGTCAAGCTGATTCAAGAACGGTTGAAGATCGCCCGAAGTAGGTAGAAGAGTTATGCAGATACTCGTAGAAGAGAATTGCAGTTTCAGGTGGGTGACAAAGTGTTTTTGAAGATCTTACCAGTTAGAGGGACTTTGAGATTCCGACAGAAGGGCAAATTGTCCAGAAGGTTCATTGGTCCGTATGAGATTTTGAGCAAGATTGGAGATGTTGCTTATAGACTTGCGTTACCGCCGGAACTCTCCGGGGTACACAATGTTTTTCATGTCTCTATGCTCAAGAAATATGTCTCTAGTCCTGCACACATTCTATAGCATGAGCCTTTGGAGATTCGGGAAGATGCTTCGTGTATGGAAAGGCCGATCAAGATAATTGACACCAAAGAGCAAGAATTGAGAAACCGGACTATTCATTGGGTCAAGGTACTTTGGAAAAATCACGAGCCAGAGGAAGCCACCTAGGAATTGAGAGAGCAAGTGCAGAGGAAGTATCCACAGCTTTTACCAGAGGTAATTGTTTGATTTATTTGGTGGGCCAAATATCCTAAGGGGTGGAGGATGTTAGACCCCGACCCAGACCAATTTGATTAGTGTGCAATTAGTAGGTGTTTAGTCCTAAGTGGATTTAGTTGTCGTTGGGTTAGAAGTGATTGGTTTTAGTCTTGGTCATAGCTTTGGGGATCTAGAGAACGTTTAGTATTAGTTAGACACTCGGAAAGGCCCGAGTGCACGTGTAGGTTTGGGAAGATCGTATCGGTTTCCGTGTGATTGTGATTTTGATTTCATTCGAATGATTTTTCTATGAGTTACAACTTTCGTTTTAAGGCCATTCTTGTTTGAAGCCCAAAAACTCATGTTTTGGCCCAAAGAGGGTAAAATTGTCTTTTATGCACAAATCTGGACACAATTTTCGAGATCTCAAAACCATGTCAAAAATATACTTTTTCAAAACTAGATATTTCGAGGATCGTTATATCCTTCTTCGTCGAAGTCATTCGAGGCCCACAAGATCATGTTTTCGTCGTTTCAAAGTTCAAGTCAATTGGGCCCCACTTGCTAAGGTTTTAAGCCAAACCCTCATCTCTTTCATTCACTTTACCAAATCCTGCAAATTTCTTAACCTAGGGCAAGGAAAACCCTTTTTCTCTTCCTCTTCATTTCCTCTTGCATGCTTTAGCTAGAGAGCTCCAAAAAGAATTCCAAAATCATCATCTTCTTCCTCTCCTTGCAAGCTCTCTATCAATACAAGTTTCTTGGAGCTTCTTGTGGAACAAGCTCTACATTTTCTTCATTCCTTCTTGTGTGGCCATTGCTAGGTAAGAGCTTCAACCCATATTTTTCATAGAGTTATTTTGGTCCCTTAAGATCTTGTTTTTCATTTGGAAAACCCGTTTTGTTCAAATGGGTTCTTTGTCTCCATTTTGAGTGAGTTTGTGTGGTTTTCTTGGGTTTCCTTGTAGTGTGGGAATAGCTTGAGTGAAGTGCTTGAGAAGGAGTATTTTAGCATTGGTCAAGGCAAGTAATCTCTCTAGGAAATGATACATGTGTAATTTGATTTCATTGTATTTTAGAAATTTTGCATATAAACTTGTTTATGAACTTCATGATCTTGTTTTCTTGTGGATTGGATGTTTGAAATGGTGAGAAATGAACCCTTGGTGAGCATGAAGGCTCAAGGGATTGTATATGATTGATGGATGAGAAGAAGGAGAAAAATGTAGTGGAAGATGTCCAAGAGAAAGGAGATTTCTGCACTCAGCGAGCACAGGCAGCAGCTTGTCCGCTCGAGCGACCCTTGGGTCCGCTCGAGCGACCAAGCCTCTGTTTGGTCCGAGCGCAGATAGAGAGCTGTCCGTTCGAGCGCACCTTATATCCACTCGAGCGAACTGTCTCGCTCGAACGAAGTGTCATCACCTTATAAAGTTCGCTCGAGCAAACATGCCCAATTCAGGAAGAAGATTTATTTCATTTCTGTATTTTCTTGAAGGTTGAAAAACTAGACTTTGTTAAGGGTTTTGACTTGACATTGTGTAAATGGAACTTCGAAATGCAACCCAACTTCGGGGACACCAATTCTTGTATATTCCGACATTTGGGGTCCTAATTACACAAAGGTCAACTAGTAGCCTTAACACATGCTTGTCAGATTTCGTGTTTGAATTCCGTTTGGTACGATAAGTACCATCGTGTACTAGTTTTGGATTTCAAGTATAAGCTTGTTTTGAAGAATCGTTTCAAGAAAAAGGGGATCACTTCCTAAGCATGTTATGCATATTAATTATGCCTTTGCTAGTCGTGTTCATCGTGTTTTGATAAGTGATTTCCCCCTTTTTATCTCGACATGTTTTGATGTTGTTCCGCGTGTTTTATGCATTCATGAATTAAGTAAACACCACTGAGCTTAGACTGCCCTTTCAGTTTGATCCACTGTCAGGGGGTTTGTCGCGACCCCGGACCGGGAATCCCCATCCGGGATCGGGACTAATGGTGAACAATGCTTAATGATGATTATCTACATCCACAATATACAACTTATTTAATTTCCCACAGGTGTCCGCGGTGAGGATATCACAACCTTGCATGAATATTTCTTTTGAGTGCGGAAGCATGTAGCAAATCGAATAGTTAGACTATCTCTAGTCATGCAAGCATTAACATCAAATATCAAAACTGTATCAGAATGAACAATGATCTATAGCATGTTTCCCAAAAGCTGTTAAAGTTAGACAAAATATCGTTTAGTTAAATTCCCCAAAATTAGAGGCCAACAAAGGCCAATATTACAAAATAATAACCCAAAAGAATGGTTGAAAAGTTCTCCCCAAAATGTTACGCCTTTTGTAGCAACCCGATGTCTACATGACATCGTCAGCACGCCACTCAACTAGAGGTTGCGGCTCACCTACCGCCTCCTCCGGCTCCTCCTCAAGGAAACCGGCAACGAGACCTGAGTACCAAAGCAAAGCATCAGACACGACGGTCTGGCAAGAGAGTGAGAAGATACAACAACATATAATAGATGAAATATCTCGAAAAGCAAGGAAATCTATTTAAATAAGAACTCTCATAAAATAGATAAATCATTTGTTAGAAAACATGTAAACAAGATAAAACTCATAGGGTATCCAAGGAATCAGGAACAAGCAAGATGGCGACCACACGAAGCTAAGTCCTCTATCACTAAGGTGATAGAGCAATAACTAGGCCCTGATCTCAGTCACTCGAGGTGAGGAGAAACAGGGGATCTCATATAAATACATATGCATATACAATACTATACATGACCACGGTAGCGAGCCGGGCACCGGGGACCACAGTAGCAATCTGCGGTATCGGGACAAGACCACGGTAATGACCGGGTAGCGGGATCCAAACTGCAGTTGGCGGGACATGATGTCGTTCCGCAAATCTTCAATGTTAGGCACACACAGACGGTCACGGTAGTACAAAACTCCATCAACAACACGAAAGTCAGGACGTTCTGCTATATGCTCTGAAATCTTAACCAACTCTGGATCATGCAACTGACTGTCCTTGATCTTCTGAATGAAAGAAGGTTCTGACACTGCCATTTTGGCCAACAACACACCCTTCCTTAGAGGCTGTAAGTCTAAACTCAACTCTTCAAACTGCTCAAAAATACAAGTGCCACTAAGATTTGCCAAACCTACTGATTTCCTACTCAAGGCATCTGCAACAACATTAGCCTTCCCCGGGTGGTACTTGATTGGAAAATCATAGTCCTTGATATATTCCATCCATCTTCTCTGCCTCATGTTCAAATCCTTCTGTGAAAACAGATACTGTAAGCTACGGTGGTCGGAGTGGACTTCGAACTGCTCTCCATAGAGGTAATGTCTCCACATCTTCAACGCGAACACAACCGCTGCTAACTCTAGATCATGGGTGGCATAGTTCTTCTCGTGCTCTTTCAACTGCCGAGATCCATAAGCAATCACTTTTCCCTCTTGCATCAACACACAACCAAGTCCAACATTAGAAGCATCGGTAAAAATGGTGAAACCGCCGCTTCCGGATGGTAAGGTAAGGACTGGTGTGGTAGTCAATCTCTTCTTTAGCTCTTGGAAACTCTCTTCACACTGCTCTGTCCACACATATGGTGCATTTTTCCTTGTCAACTTCGTCAAAGGTGACGCAATCGACGAAAAACCTTGCACAAACCTCCGATAGTAACCTGCCAATCCCAGAAAACTCCTGATTTCTGTCACATTCTTCGGTCTTTCCCAATTCACTACTGCTTCAATCTTGGACGGATCCACTGACAAACCTTCTCTTGAGATAATGTGTCCTAAAAATGCTACTTGGTCTAGCCAAAATTCACACTTATTAAGCTTAGCATACAGCTGATTCTCTCTCAAGAGTTGCAATGCAATCCTCAAATGCTCTTTATGCTCTTCCTTGGTCTTGGAGTACACCAAAATGTCATCAATAAATACTACCACAAATTGATCTAGATACTCTGCAAATATCTTGTTCATCAATGCCATGAACACTGCCGGTGCATTAGTCAACCCAAATGGCATCACTAGGAACTCATAGTGGCCATATCTCGTCCGGAAGGCTGTTTTCAACACATCTGTTTCTCTAACTCTCAGCTGATGGTAACCAGATCTCAAGTCAATCTTCGAAAAGTATGATGCACCTTGCAATTGATCAAACAATTCATCTATTCTTGGCAATGGGTATTTGTTCTTGATGGTTACTTGGTTCAATCTTCTGTAATCTATACACATCCTCATCGAACCATCCTTCTTCTTAACAAACAACACTGGGGCTCCCCATGGTGAAACACTCGGTCTCACAAAACCTTTGTCCAATAACTCTTGTAACTGGGTCTTCAATTCCCCCAACTCTGTTGGAGCCATCCTATATGGTACAATAGATATCAGAGCGGTCCCTGGTAGCAACTCGATAGTGAAATCAATCTCTCTCATGGGTGGCAAACCTGGAATCTCCTCCGGAAAAACATCCGGGAATTCCCAAACAATTGGAATCTCCTCCACCCCTTGGGACCGTTTATCCTCCGTGATAAACGCTAAATAAGCTTCACATCCACTTCTCAAAAGTCTGTCAGCCTTCAACACTGAAACAAACCCTGCACGAGGATTCCTCCTCTCTCCCTGAAACGACACTCCTGCTGGTATCTCAACCAACTTGAAAGTAAGGGTCTTATGGAAACAATCCATTGTGGCATGGTACCCTGCCAGCCAATCCATCCTTAGGATGACATCATAATCGAACATCTCCAAAGAAATGAGATCTGCGGTTAAAACCACTTCTCCTATCTGGACTGTGCAACTAGGATAAAAGGTTCTACAAACAACTTGTTTACCTACTGGGGTTGCCACAGTCAAAATGAACTCCAGTTCTATAGCATGCATATCAATCAACTTAGAAAACTTATTGGACACGAAAGAATGTGTAGAGCCAGGGTCAAACAAAATCATAGCTTTAATCCCACAAACAAGAAGTGTACCTTCCACTACATTACCCGCTGCCTCTGCATCCACTCTATTGACCCCGTAGATTTGACCTCGCTGCTGTGGCCTGTTCTGGGCTTGTTGTGGCCTGCCATGTGGTGCATTCCTGTTCTGCTGCAGTGGACGCTGCTGTCCCTGCTGATGACGGGCTTGCTGTTGTGGCTGCTGCTGCTGTCTAAACTGTTGTTGCTGTGGTGCTTGCTGGTGAAGTGGCCTAGGCTGGTTTTGGACAACCAATGCATGCTGTGGTGGTGGTGGACGTTGTGGCCCTTGCTGCTGCTGCTGATTCTGTCTGTTTGGCCTAGGGCAATCCCTCATCCTATGGTCCATCGAACCACACCTGAAGCACGCTCCCATGATGGTACGACATTCAGCACTAGCATGGTTCATCCCACAGTGGATGCACACCACTGGATTCTGCACATTAGGCCCTGTCCTCTGCCTCTTATTTGGATGATTCCTTTGATGCTGATAGTTCTGTTGTTGCTGAGCTTGTCCCTTGCCTTGGACTCTGAGAATCTTGTTGTGGAAGTTCTCAAACTTATAGGCTCTCTTGACTGCCTCATCAAAGGTAACAGGTGGTACCACTCCGGTGGCATCTCTCTCAATGAAGGGATTGAGTCCCTCAAAGAATTTAGTAATTTTCTTCTCAACGGTATCCACCAACTCCGGGGCATACCTAGACAATCTCTCGAACTTTGTGAGGTATTCGAGGACTGTCATGCTCCCTTGCACCAACTGCTGAAACTCTATAGCCTTTTGCTTCTTGACATGGGCGGGTACATATTTGTCATGAAACTGTCTCTTGAAGTTTGCCCACACTTCTGCATCAGCCATAGTTCTATATTCTTCTCTTACCGTCTTCCACCATCTATCTGTTGTGCCAACAAAAAGGGATGATGCTAGCTTCACTCTATCTCCTCCTTTACACTGAAAGATCTCAAAGATGTTCTCGGTGTGTTCCAACCAGTCATCTGCAGCTAGTGGTTCCTCTTCCCCAAGGAATTCCTTCGGAGCTCTTTTCCTGAACCGTTCAAACAAGGCATTTGGATCATGTTGCCTTTGGTTTATGACTATAGCTGGTTGGGGTTGAACTGGATCTGGTCTTCTTTGCAAGACCTCAAGCAATTGCCTCTGCATTTCTTGCATTTCCCTAGCATGGTCTTCCTCTCTCTTTAGCATTTGTTCTTGCAGTCTGGCCTGGTTTTCATTGGCTTGACGTTGCTGGTCAAGCATGGCTTGCATCATTTCCTGAAACTGGTGTGGTGGGTTGTTCTCAATTATGTCCTCTTCCACTGGCCCTGTGTGATCACTGTTACTGCCAGAAGGAATACCATTCACTGTTCTCTTACGTGGAGGCATGATGCTGCAAAACAAATGGTTAGCACATAATAATCCAATAAAGGGTCACACATTGCTCACACGATACTAGCTAACGAAAGATCTAACGGATCCTCGCCACGTCCTTAGGATTTCAAGTTTCTTTTAATTGCTTGAAACACGTCTCGCTCTGATACCAGTCTGTCGCGACCCCGGACCGGGAATCCCCATCCGGGATCGGGACTAATGGTGAACAATGCTTAATGATGATTATCTACATCCACAATATACAACTTATTTAATTTCCCACAGGTGTCCGCGGTGAGGATATCACAACCTTGCATGAATATTTCTTTTGAGTGCGGAAGCATGTAGCAAATCAAATAGTTAGACTATCTCTAGTCATGCAAGCATTAACATCAAATATCAAAACTGTATCAGAATGAGCAATGATCTATAGCATGTTTCCCAAAAGTTGTTAAAGTTAGACAAAATATCGTTTAGTTACATTCCCCAAAATTAGAGGCCAACAAAGGCCAATATTACAAAATAATAACCCAAAAGAATGGTTGAAAAGTTCTCCCCAAAATGTTACGCCTCTTGTAGCAACCCGATGTCTACATGACATCGTCAGCACGCCACTCAACTAGAGGTTGCGGCTCACCTACCGCCTCCTCCGGCTCCTCCTCAAGGAAACCGGCAACGGGACCTGAGTACCAAAGCAAAGGATCAGACACGACGGTCTGGCAAGAGAGTGAGAAGATACAACAACATATAATAGATGAAATATCTCGAAAAGCAAGGAAATCTGTTTAAGCAAGAACTCTCATAAAATAGATAAATCATTTGTTAGAAAACATGTAAACAAGATAAAACTCATAGGGTATCCAAGGAATCAGGAACAAGCAAGATGGCGACCACACGAAGCTAAGTCCTCTATCACTAAGGTGATAGAGCAATAACTAGGCCCTGATCTCAGTCACTCGAGGTGAGGAGAAACAGGGGATCTCATATAAATACATATGCATATACAATACTATACATGACCACGGTAGCGAGCCGGGCATCGGGGACCACAGTAGCAATCTGTGGTATCGGGACAAGACCACGGTAATGACCGGGTAGCGGGATCCAAACTGCAGCTGGCGGGACAAGAGGGGGATCTCCAAGTTGGTGGATCAGACCAACAGGGTTATCCAAGCTTAGTGGTGCCGACTCATAGGTCAAATGCAATCGAGACAATGCAAGTAAATCAAGTACAAATACATAATCAAACGGGCAAGACGGGGGTGCTCAAGGGCACACTGACATATCATGTGGTGCAATGCACTTCAGGTTAAGTAACCATTTCAAGTGTACATCAATGCTATCGGGGAAACAATTCATGAAATGTAAATCTTGGAAATGAAGAATATAATGAACTATACCAATTCGGGAAAGATAATGGTTTTAAGATCTATTTGAGTGAATAGGGGTCCCGTATGTCGATTATGGAAATGACTTGGTACTCCTTGAGTTTGAAGACATTCCGGGCTCCTTATCCACTTTTACGATTTTCAATACTTAAATTGAGCTTATGGATAGTACTAGATGCTATGATAGAAAAATCAAGACTATAAACGGTCCATCCTAAGTATGATGTCAACCCGGAACCATCGAGAAACCTACTCAGTCACCGAAAGGAATAGAATTCGCGATACCCAAGGAAATAGTCTTTGCATTTAGGTATGAAGAAGGTATCGTGTCGTTCCATCCCGTTCAAGATTGAAATAGATTGAACTTCGATGCCTCCGAGCCAACCGTGAAGAGCATCGGCTCTAGACGTCCTCACATATGGTCAAATGAGTCCAAGGAGGGTAGCCAAGGTCCACAAAAAAAAAATATCAAAAAAATAAATATCAAAACCCGAAATTCTGTCCCAGTTATGAACAGAGTCCGATCGATCGGCCCGAATTGGGAAGGTCCTTACCTCATAACGGAGGTGGTAAGGCCATGCACTTACAGGATTCAGAGTTCGGAAGGGAAAGTCCTACCTCATCCGTGAAATGCAGAACATCTGAAGAAATACTACCAGTGACATATGAAGGGGAAAAAAACAGTGGAAAGGGGTAGTTCAATTTTTTTAGCACTTTGTAAAATGTTCTTTTATCATGAGCAGTGGATAAATAAAGTTCTATATTTTATTCATTCCAAATATCAGGCTACACAATTGCCTTTTAAAAAAAAAAACTACATGTAATAAAGCATAACAAAGTCTCCTACGCCCTAACCACTCTCATGGCTCCCCTCGTTGTCCTCATCATCCTCCTCGCCATCCTCTGTGTCACCAGGACCTCCATCAGGCTCCTCGGTAGGCAAAAAGATTGAAAGGTCAAGGTCAGGGAAAGCAGCAGCAATCTTCCCACGAAGCTCCTCATACCCATCAATGAAGGCATAGGCGACGCCCTTCGCTAGCTCCCTCTCAGCCTGAGAAGCTTTATCACGCGTCGCCTTCATCTCTGTCGCCACGACAGTCTCTCTGAGCGACTCCCTCTTGCGGGTCTATGCAAGCTCAGCCTCCATGAGCGAAGCCCTATCGAGGGCCTTCGCCAGCTCAGTCTCTGCCTTGGTCGCCCTCTAGCGGGCCTGCACGTGCTCAGCCTCCCTGAGTGAAGCCCTCTCGCGGGCCTCCACCAACTCAGCCTCTGCCCTCCTCGCCCTTTCACTGGCTAACGAAAGCGCAGTCTCGAACCTGGACTCCCTCTCGCGGGCAGTTAAGAGCTCACCTTCTGCCCTGGTAGCCCTCTCGCTAGCTGACAAGAGCTCAGTCTCAAATCGGGACGCCCTCTCACGGGCCGTCCCAAGATTGGCCTTAGAAGTTCCCCTAGCAGCTTCAAGATCTACAATCTTCTTCTGAGCAATGGAGAGCTCCTTCCGCATACTCTCATTCTCTCGCTTCAGCTGGCTATTATGTCTGGCCTTTGACAGCAAGCAGACAGACGCAGTGGAAGCCTGGAGCAATAGGAAAGGAAAAGAGACATCACACACAAAAAAAAAAAAATTTGAAAGTCTGGAGAAAAGGAAAAGCCTTTACCTGAGCCAGACCCTCCAGGAATGTATCTATGACCCTCTCAGTACCCAAAGAAGTGATCCGTGTAACCTCAGGAGGAAATACAAATCTCCCAAGCCTCTCCCGGATCACCAGTGGGTTGCCGAGCATTGGACTAGCCTCTACAGGAGCCCCTGAGCGTGGGGGACACGACTGAGGGGCAGGAGGTGCAGCTTGAGAGGAAGACTCTCGAATAGTAATCTGGGCAGAAGAGGTCGCTGGCTGGGGCGACACTGTGGGAGAGGCCGCCCTATGGGAACACAGCCGTGCCCCCGCTGAAGGGGTAGATGCAAGAGAGCTGGCCCTGAAAGACACTGGCGGGGAGTCCCCCCTCGTGGTGCTGTCTACCCTCGCCGCCTTGGATGGAGGGGCATTCCTACTCGAAGGGTGAGCTCCAGAAGGAGGGGTACTCTTACTCGAAAGGAGAGCCCCGATCATCTCTCTATCTACTGCTGCAAAAGCCAAAAATGTTACTTGTGCATATAAAACAAAGAGAGAGAAGGGAAAAGCAGAAGTCAAATAACTTTTCTCTTTGCGGGAGGTGCCTGAGAGGGGCCACTAGCTCCACTAACACCACCACTTTCTTTGGGTAAAAGAACACCCAAGTCCTTTTCAGGATGGTCTCTTACGGCTTGTAGCTTCCACTCCTGACTCATGGAGAGCACCGGCGCGTCTGCAAAAAGGTAACGGGTGAGCACATAGAAAATATTAATAAGGGGAAAAAGTAGCAAAGGAGTGGCTTACCAAGTCTCCTGGCGTCTCCCCATCGAGTTGGCACTAAAGCTTGGTCTGTCTCGGAAGCCCACTCTCCGCTAGCAAATAAGAAACGGGATTTCCAGCTATGACAGTTAGAGCGCAATCCCGTAAGCAGCTTACCGCCCCTGGAGGTGAAATAGTACCATCCCCTGTTAGGGGCGGGAGACTCGATTAAGTTATAAGCCGCGTGGAACTCCACTGGTGAAGCGTCCTCGTCATGCACTCTCCTCCACAGTGCAAGGAAACCCAGCAAGACTCTCCATCCATTTGGCGCTAACCGCCCAAGGGTCAATGAAAAGTAGTGGAGAATACGGCAAATGGAAGAGAGCATGGGAAACCTCAATCCCGCCTCAAGCATCTCCTCGTAAACAACAATGTCGCCAGGCGAATCTTCACAAGCAGGCTCATCCGTCTCAGCCCGACGGCATAACACGGTAGGGGGAATGTGATAGGCAGACACTATTCTAAAAGCATCACTGTCAGTAGTGAGCAAGCTGAAAAGAGTACTCACCTTGGATCCGTCGTCATCGACGACCACCTTTCCTCGATACTTTTTATGACAAGGATGTGTCGTGCCCACCTCCGTGGCGCCAGTATTCACCTCTCCATCAATAGCAGGCTGGGCCGGACTCCTCGTTGCCGTAGTAGGGGCGCCCAAGGAAGGGGCGTCCTGTCCACCGCGCCCAGCAGCTGGGGCTGCAAGCCCACCAGGAGCGAGGGCTGCACTCCCAGCAGCAGGGGCGCCCAGGCCCCTGCCTTGCTCGCCACCCGCAACAAGGGCGCCCCAGGCCAGCCATCGTGCCAGCCCGTCCGGCGTCGCCTGCTGCCTGCCTACCGGGCACAGCAGCCACCAATTCAGCCTCGCCCACCTGGCGCCCAGCGGCAGCCGCTCCGGTGCGTGCCTCGCCCGCAGCAGGGGCGCCCCAGGCGTACGGCCTTGCTCGCCTCGCCCGCAGCAGGCTCGGGCGCCCCGTGTCTCCACCGCAGTGAACACAGCAGCGGGGGCGCCCGTCTCCCCTCGCCCGCCTGGCGCACGGCAGCGGCCGACGTCACGCAGCCAGTAGGCGGGGGCGCCCAGTCCGGCCACGGTCGCCTCGCCTGCAGCAGGTGGGGGCGCCCCTTCCATCCGGGGTCTCCTCGCCAGTAGCAGCTGCCACGTCGCCCATCGCAGGTGGGGCGCCCGCTGCCACGTCGTCCACCGTAGACCAGGCTACCTCGCTGCCCACTACAGGGGCGCCCGCCGTCTCGCCACGCGCAGCCCGACCAGCCGCTGGGCCACCACTCGCAACCCGTCCGTCGCCCGCTGCACCGGCAGCTCCTGCGCCTCGTGCATCGCCGACATCTCCCTGTAGCTCTCCTATCATTTGCTGATGGTGCTCCATGTCTCCTCTCTCAAAGAAGAAGATGAAAGGCTCAAGAAAAGGATAAAAAGTATAAACTCCAAAGGAAGAGCAACCTTTGCAAGGGAAGATGAGCAAGAGCATCTTTATTTATACACTTTTGTTTATACACTCTTGCTCTAGGGTTTTCAAAGGAGAAAGAACACTAAACCAAGAAGAATAAAAGAAGAATAACCGAGCACGAGGCCAGGTCGACCCGCGAGCTGACCGGTCAGCTCGACCACCGCCGGGGGACACCCCCGGACCCCCTCTATGAAGTGCATGTATTAAAAGGGAAATTCAAAAAGGGAAAGAACCGCGGAAAGGACTCTTCTATGAATCCCCGAAGGGCGAAGACGGACAGTTTCTAGAAAAGCTACAAATTGCTTGGCATGAAGAAGCCTGGATATTCCAAATGTCTCCCTTTCAAAGTCTTCTTTGGCGCGAGACATTGAAGGGCAAATGATGGGCCAGGCCCAAATGACTCGGTCCGCAATGACGGGTTAGGCCTAAGTGGCTCGGTCCACGGTAGCGGGTCAGGTCTAACTGACCCAAGTCCATGATGAGCCTAGGTCTAAATCCACCCATTAAGGGCCGGGTCCAGATCCATCGAATGACAAAGTCAGCGCGCGCATCGTTCCATCTACTGGCTTTGCTAAGTCCTGCGGATGAGATCTTATCTGCTCGTCTGTTGAGGGCGGTTCGGAAGACTCCACCAGAATGGAGCGTACGTCGCTGAGGAATCGTCCCCATCCGTTAGGGGAAGTGTATAAAGAGAGAGTCACACCAACATTGGAAAGCAAGCAATTCTTCTCCAGTTTTAGTTATCATTGT
Source organism: Cinnamomum chago (assembly GCA_038049695.1). Lineage (NCBI taxonomy): Eukaryota > Viridiplantae > Streptophyta > Magnoliopsida > Laurales > Lauraceae > Cinnamomum > Cinnamomum chago. The sequence goes on along the minus strand of CP142462.1, from coordinate 59,109,762 downwards.
ATTCCTCTGATTTGTAATCTCTACACCGGAGAATAGTAAGATCACCAATTTGAAGTGGACGTAGGTCACACCGACCGAACCACTATAGACTCTCTCTCTCTTCATTAATTTTCATATTAATTGCTTATCACTTGACCGGTGGTGCCCGAAACACTTTTTGGCATCATCAGGTTTAATTGTGATGGAAGGATGATAGGATGCCATTGAGAGCCTTTAGAAGTGTTTTGGAGGTGTTTGGACTCGAATTGAAAAAACCCAATTTTCTGCCTTTGACATGCAGGTCGACTTGGCCCCGTGCTCGGTCGACCGGGTACCTGTAGGGTCGGTCGACCGAGCCCTCTGAGTGGTCGACCGGGAACACAGGATCACTTTATTCTTTGATCCGCGACCCCCACCGGGGGACACCCCGGGACCCCCTTTGAGAAGTGCATGTATTAAAAGGGTGGCAACCTTTGGCATCTTGTTTTTCCATTGTGGTTTGGTAACCTGGTTTTGTGAGATGGTTTGTTGTATGAGATACTAACTTGCAGGCGATAATGTCCTCTCCATATGACCCACAAGTCTTTCACTTTCTTTTTATGGTTATTGGTTTATTTGAGGCTAAGTGTAAAGGGCATCATGGTTTCCTTGGTTTCCCGCAAAAGGGCATGGCATGGTGAATTTCCCTATAGCCCTTTCATTTTCATGTTTAGATTACCATGTAAGTCTCATTGTAGAGAGATGGGAATTTATGTAATTTTTCAAAATTTGTAAATTCTGAAAATGTCCAAGACGAAGAAGGAATGTGAAGATGGACTCCTAATCAAAGAGTTTGAAGACTACCAAAAGGATCTTGGAGATGCCCAAAGAGTTTGAGGATTCTCAAAGTTTTGGAAAGTCTAAAAGTCCAAGAAGTCTATTCCGCTTGGGCCATGTGGAGGAGAGGACTAGTTTCTAATTTTAGCTTTTTCTATTTATGGATGAGTGCTTAATTTAGAATGTTTCCAAATCTGATCCAAACATAGCAAGTTGCCAAAATTGGTCAAATCAAATTAATTTTTGGAAAGAGTTCTAATTAGAGTTGGTGGGCCCATGAGATGGATCCATTGGTAACACTAATTTAGAAACTGGACTTTCGTTAAAATAACTTGACTTGGAACCAATCATTGGTCATATCATGAGATGATTTGATGTGTATATATGTGGGCCCATGTACCTTAAAGGAAATCCTCAATTCTAAAATATTAAGGGGGAGCGGGGCATTTATATTTAGAAATCCTCATGGTTTTCCACCATAGGTCCATTGTAAGGAAAGTATTAGCATCGCGCCATCTTGAGAATGGCCGTTCCCCACGGAGGGCTTTTACTTGTCTGGTTACTAGATATGGATCTCCTGATAGTGTTGGTGAGACGAGGCGGGGGCCCACTCCCCAAGGAGGAGCTGCTTGCAACGATTGTCGTGCAATGCTAGTTGGTGGGTCACACTTAACTAAAATAATGATGTAGTATCCCCAATGATTTGCCTCATATATTTTAGAAACCAAAGCTAATCGGGAGTCGTTCATTATTTGGTATGAGATACCTAGATAATAATGAATGAAGGGGATCATGGATAGTTAGTCTTAATCCTGACTTTGACCAACTTTGATCCGCACCAATCTAGGTGGTATTCGCACTCCCCAAGGAGGCATACCCCGGAGATTGGGATTCCGATGTGTTCTAAATTTAGTGGTTATGAGGATTCCCACATAAATTTGGTAGAATACTAAACCCTAATGTCATTTAAATTCATTAATTGAATGTATCAAGCCACATGTATTGCAACTAAGTGGGGGACCAGTGTAGACACCTCATTTTGGCCCCCTATGATAGCCTTAAACACTTATCATATATAATGATGCCCTCATTTCACCCATGATTGAATGATTAATGGCATAATTAAGATTAATTAATGACGATGAAGATGCTTGTTGATCAGTTTAGACTTAGTTCGACGATTCATAGAAATTGTGAGAGAAAATGCCAAATCACGTTGAGATCTCGAGTTCAACCCACTATTCAAACAAGGAATGGACTACAACACTACCCAAGCTCCTTCCAGACTATATAGAACACACTCAGGTTATTCTTAAAGAGATTACACTTAGTTTGCCTATACGATATGATTAACATGAATTAGGAGGTTAGAATCATTGATCCAAGTATCCCTTAATTTTCCTGACCTTTGACCACTAGGATCTATAGACCAAAATATTCTACGTTCTGAGAGCTTTCCAACGATATATAGAACGTCCAATTCCAACAACCGGACCAAAAGATATGGCCATCGGAAGACTACATAAGTGGTCCCGCACCAGGGACACACTTGGGCGCCATTACCCAAGTCCCAAAATGCCACTTGGGCACAAATACAGGTGCGCCAAAGTCCCAAGGTCACACTTGGGTGCACACAGGTGCGCCCAAGTCCCTGGTTGCCCTAGAAAGCACTTTAGTGCATATTTAGGTTGGTTCCACTCCACTCTTCATAGTTCTGACCCAATCTCAATCCGAAAACAATCCAAAACCAAACCCCAAGCCCGTTCGACCCAAAAATTGTCATGGGCGCACCTTTGTGTGCGCCCAAGTTCTAAAAATCCACTTAGGCACCCTCACAAGTGCGCCCAAGTCCAATTTCCTTTGTTTCGGTCCGAATTCGACCCGAAAACAATCCGAACCGAACCATAAGCCCACTTAGTCCCAAAACAGAACATGGGCGCACACAAGTTCCCGAAACCCTAAATCTACCTTGGTTTGCGTGAAGCCTCTAGAAACTCATGCACATAGCAACCGTAAACCCCTCCTCCACGCCAAAACCTCTATAAAAAGATCTCTTATATCATTTAGAAAGGAGGCTACCAAAAAGAATAGAAAAACTAGAAGAAAAGAGAGAAGAAGAGAGTAGCCACCATAACCAAAAGAGAGAGCTTTAGATTTAGAAGGAGCTTTCTGGTTTCCCAAGATTAGCAATGGAAAAAGCTTCCAAAAGCCATGGATCTGCTCGAAAGCTTCGACCTAGGACTTTAAGGATACGACTCAAACCGGTACTTCTAGACTAGGTTTTTATTCAATTGATATTCATCATCATCAATGGCTTAGAAACATGCTTAGGGTCATGCATGCATTGTAGATCTGCATTAATAGTAGCGCTTTTCCAGTAGATTTAATACTTAGTAGTCATCTATCATTAGTAACATGCTTAGGATCATTCCTACTCTGTAGATCCGCATCATTTTTAGCATTATGAACTCGTGATTAGGGTAGACTTTGCATCCCTCTCATTTTCATTAAGGAAAATCCGAGTCTAAAAAAAAGTGCAACAAAACACTTGGGCGCAACTATCTGTGCGCCCAAGTGTCCACGTTGGGTTTCGACCCCGATCTTCATATTAAGCATATTTTTTTTTAGATCCGAATTCGTTTTCATACATATTGATATCGGGACCTTCGGATCTGTAACTTTGCGTTCCAAATCACGCGAAAAGTATTGAGAAAAGAAACAAAAGAGGAAGAAAGGTGCAGGAAAACACTTGGGAGCAACTGTGTGTGCGCCCAAGTTTCTGGATAGGGCTTTGGCCCCGATTTCTCATTTCGCACGCATTCTGGTTCTTTGATCCGAATCTATCTTCACATACATTGATATAAAAGCCTTCGGATCCACAAAAAGCATTGAAAGAATCGAAGGAATACTGAAATACATTACCAAAAGGTAAAGAAAAAAAAGATAGTGAACTTAGGCGCCACTGTGGGTGCGCCCAAGTTCCTGCCAAAGGGACCCGCCTCTTGGACTTTGGTCCTCGTGTCATTACTTTTGAATCTGAAGGTTATTATATCAATAATTCATATAAGGACCTTATATTTAGTCACAAAGTGTCGAAAATTGAATTGGAATATCGTAGAAAATTACAAGTGCATCACAACCCGCAGGGGAGACACAGTGGCGCCCAAGTTGTGCAGAGGCACTTGGGCGCCCCTGTGTGTGCGCCCGAGTTCCCAATTCGTTTTCCGGCCCGCATTTTCATACCTTTGCATTCCATTTAGCTTGCTGTTTTACCTTTGTGAGGATTTCAATTGACTACTGGACTTCTAGACTTCGAGTCATCGAATCATCATCATTTTAAGTTAGGTTACATTAATATTGCATAAAAAACAAAAAAAATACAAAATCATAAAATACTTCTCCTCTCATCTTACTCTCTAGTAATTAGAGAAGAGAACACAAAAAAGAAAGTAATTAAAAGAAGTATTAGAATTATAAAAGTAGACATTAAGTAGCTGATCTTAGGATATTCCATTCGTGCCTAAGTAAATCAATAAATTCGATCAACCCCTAATCTAAAACACTTAATTAACTCAAAATACCTAATTAAAATATCCAATTAAAATCCATAGAATTAATTAACTAAATCCCTGAAATTGATTAACAACTCTTAATAAAACCCTAATTAACAAGCCTTAATTAAAATTCTGATTAATAAGCCTATATAAACCAAAACCCCTAATTAATCAAACCCTAACAAACAAAACCCCAGCCACCAATCCCTAATTAAGACCTCGATCGAAACCTAATTAAAGACAATAAGACTAAACTACACCCAGAGAATAAAGACATTCCCCAACCGAGATACGAATCCGACTTAGAAACACCCTAGAATCGAACAAACCAGTAGCTCCACAATAGGCAGACACTTGGGCGCCCCTACAGGTGCGCCCAAGTTACCCCAAGAACTTGGGCGCACACACAGGTGCACCCAACTTCTTGTTCCGACCCTGAGACACGCATTGGTTGCGTTTCAACTCCCGAACTTAAACCACAATCACATTTAAGGTTTATAAACTTAAAACCAGCCCGGGATACATAATTATTGACATAGATCACCTGAAACTCCAAGCCTAAGTGAAAAAAATCCCTTAAAGAACCAAAACACATGAACCAGACACTTGGGCGCCACCACAGGTGCGCCCAAGTCTCCCAGGGAACATAGGCGCAACCACAGGTGCGCCCAAGTTCATCTCCATCACCCGGGACCTCCGAATCCTTATTCACTTTGAACCTTGACCTCAATCAACATCATAGAACCATCACAGAACCAATAACAACCTTAAAATCAAAACCTTAATCAGCTTAGATCCACCCAGAACCTCAAACCAAAGCCGGACGGTCGAAGAACTTCAAGACATCACTTGGGCGCCTATACAGGTGCGCCCAAGTTCTCAGAAACACCTAGGCGCACACACAGGTGTGCCTACGTTCCCTGTCTGGCCCAAGTTGTAAACCTCAATTGTATTTCGAATTCCGGATTTAAATCATTAAGATAAAAATCAATCCAGAACCTAAAACAACATTAAAACAGAGACTTGCATCAAATAAAAACTCCCCGAATTCCAAAATCAACATCGATACCGTCGTCACCAGCCTAAGCACACAGAACTTGGCACTTGGGCCCCACTATCTGTGCGCCCAAGTCACCTGAGTAACCTAGGCGCAACCACAAGTGCGCCGAAGTTCTCCGTCAGTCCTATTTCACCGATTTTGACATCTTTCCATCATTTGAAACAAAACCTGAAAGTATAGAACCTTCAACAACTAAAACAGAACCTCAATATATTTAAAAACACATTAATCAAAACTTAATCCATCCCTAAATCACTCTTAATCAACCTTCAACATAAATCAAGTTAACCGAATTAATTAAGATCATAACCAAATTCCTTAGGCAGAATTATCAAGCTTAGGCTATTTGCACCCTAGGATTATATCGGACTTCTCTTATTAGATAGATAAGAGCATTAGGCTTCGTCCCATCACTTTTCTTGCTCCGTTAGGGGACCGGGAAAGCTGATGTGGGCGGTCTAGGACCTTAGGTTAGGGTCAATCCGATGATCAGTAATAAAGCATTAATCATTTAAATCCAAGTAAAATTCCCTAGGTAGGCCCTTCTAGCCCCAATATAAAAAATCCCTAAAAACTATAAAACCTACAAAATAAATCCAAAAAGATTTTTTCCTTTATTTCTTCCTCCACCCCAGGTGCCAAATATTTAATTGAACCTAATGATAAAAGGGAATGAAGAATTGATTTCTAAAATTGAATAAATGAGAATAATAAGATGAGATGAGTGATTTCACACACTTTGCATATTTTTATTTCGGCCCATCGGCCACCCTCAAACAATCACGGCCCATTGGCCTCTCTAAAACAAACACTAGCCCATCGGCCACCTTCAATCAATTATGGCCCATCGGCCTTTCACTTTTATCACTCGTGTATCGCACCCAAAAAACACAAAAATCACAAGTCAAAGTCTCATTTGCATCATCATCTTGATTTGAAAAGTCAGCCTTTAAACCCTATTTTGCCAAGGGATTAGAAGGGGGTACCCGGGAGCGGGGCCGATCCTCTTCTTAAATATTTGGCACATCCCCCCTTTTTATTTTCTTTATTTTAATTATTTCATTTCACTTGGATACACCATGATTTTGCTATGTGAGGATTAACCTTAATTGGACTTTTACTCATAACCCTGAATTGACCCTATATTAAAGAGATCCAAAGAGACTCAAATTAATGTGATAGGAAAACCGTCGTGTGTTGCCGGCAGCACATTAGACGAGAGGAAGAACCCATCCATTCATTTTCTCCCATTCTTCTTCGGCTTTTGTCGAAGAACGATGTTACAGCCGTTACCGTAGCTGGCGATCGTGATCCGTTGATTTGGGGGTAGTCGGAATCCTCATTTTCGATGTAAAATTTAAATAGCACATATAGATGAATGGTGATTTCCCTCCCCGGGGGGATCAAAATTCACATCCGACAACCAGGTGTGTAAAGAAGTTGATAAGCAGGAGAAAGCAGGACACTTTCTTCCCTTTTATATAAGGGTAGTGGATATGTGTTGAAAACGTAACTTATATTTTTATTGATTTTGAATAATCTGGAATAATGGTTGTGTTTGCACATGTAGTTTGGAATATCTTCAAGGTAGTGAGTTTGTTTTGCTTCTCCATGCTTTATTATTCCATATATCAAAACTTTCTACTAATTTTTAAATGTATTTTATATTGATTGGGTTGTAACAAAGTAAATTATATGGATGGTTAATGTTGAACAAGCCTTAGGTTTATACCATGATTTATAGTATGATGAACTTACAATAAAAAGGAGGCAATTCTCAACTTAAAAGTATACAAAAATCGACGACTTTTAGCCGCCGATCCCTTCGTACTCGACTGAGTCCCCTTCGTGATGGTGTGATCCAAGAAACTATAAGCTGAATAGCTTTAGAATAATCCCGGAACTTAATACATGACATACCATAACCATAAAAGCTTTTTTAAGAGCAGGTCTAAAAGTAGATTCTATGTTGACGTTGTCCTGAAACGCTATCCAGAAATGCATCAACCACGCTTCTTGATTCTGACAAGTTTACAAGAAGAGCAAGGGTGCAGATATGTCATCTAGGTCTCCAACCACCATCATTTGAGGTTGTGTCAAAGATGACTCTTACAGAAAGACAAACTTTGTATCGATAATTAATCGGTTTTATTAAAGAAAATATTAACAATCATTAAGCAAAAACACACAAGAGAAACAATGAAAAAGAGAAACTATATTTATCATATAGGCAAGAGTATAAAGAATCACATGCCTTCATATTATAAAAATGGAGGGTGCTGTCAAAAGTTATGAACCCAATCTGTGTCCGATTCATCCAAAAACATGATTTATGGTATTCGCAACAATCTGCCCAATAACAATGTTAAATACAGTCACTTCATTACAAACAATCTCACCTTAGAAAGTAATAGAAGAGCTATTTCTAGAAGTAGTAATAGAGGAGGCATGGTCATCCTGTCATTATATAGTTGTGCCTGTTAGGCCAACCATGGGACTTGGACTTGTGCCCAATAGACCTAGGCATGGCCCATGGAACTTGGGTTAGATTTGGATTACAAACGATTCTTGGTCATTATAATAATGAGAAATGGTGTGAATAACTTTTGGATTGGGAAAATTTGGTGCTTAAAAAAACCATTTGGATGTTTTACATATCATGGCCGGAACATGTAATTCTAAGCACAATAAGGTTGAATTGTCAAATGTGTTTTGCCCATCATATCTTCTTTTTAACTGGTACCTTAACTAGAACTTATGGCCCAGTGGTCGGACATTTCCCAATGGTGCCATAGGCTCCACTTTTTTCCTTTTTTTTTTTTGCTTGTCTTTGCTTATTGATGTTTGTGTTTTTTTCTTTTTATGAGACACTAGATCCTAGTAGTATAATCCTAAGATTTGTATATGCTGCAGGATTGTTTTATAGAGTTGAGGCTGCATCGGTTCTTTTTTATTTATTTAATTAAGGGATGCTATTTGGCACAAACCAACTGCTGCATCAGTTCTCTTGACCGGTATTTTGGTGTTTAACATTTTCTATTTTCTTAACTTCTTTTTTTTGTTGCTTTTGAGATCTTTATGTTCATTCACATTTATAAATTTTTCTAACGTGATTCTTTTACAAAGAATTTGTTATTTTGGTTTAGGTGCTTTATGTATTATTGCTAAGGTTCATCATATGTTGGTGGATTATTATATTTTGGGCATCCTTTTTAAATTAAAAGTCTTTAGTGTGTTTTTTCTCTCGGCTTTATCTCAGGATTTTATTATGCTTCCATTCTCATATCTATTCCACTTTCGAGTTTTATTGATTTGTGAGCATAATTTCTTTTGTTTATTTTTCGTATTTCAGAAGGCGAAAACAAGTGCTTCGGGTGGTTCGTAGGATACTGTTAAGACATCATGAGCTATGTTTTTCTTTAATTGTTTTATAAAGATTATAGGGGTTTGGAACTCATAATTGGGAAATCAGGGTTGTTTCACAGTAAAATTAGAGGTTCGGGAAGTTCGAAGCTTATTTTTCTACCAAACAACAATCCATGCCACACAAGGAAGATACTGGCTCTACATTGTACTTCGGGCAACTCTCGGTTTAAAGATGCCCTCTAGAAAATTCTGGGCCATCCCTTTTTCTATCGACCGTGTTGCTGCATTATTAGGAGCGTAAGAACCAATCCCGTGGGACACTTGCCCGTTTCTGATAGAAAGCCATGTTATGTGCAATCAATTACCTACTTCTATTTTGAAAAGCATGCTTGGTAATTCTAGGGCATTTCGGGGCGTCTTGGTCTAGTCTTTTGCCTGAAAATCTGTTTTATGGGATTCGGGTTTAGTTATGCATTTTAGGATATTTTGAGATACTTTTCGGTTTAAAACTTGTTTCAGGCGATTCTAGGGCTAGGAAAACACTTCAAGGTGTTCAGTGTTTTTAAAGGCGAAAACAAGTGCTTCAGGTGGTTCGTAGGATACTTTTAAGATATCTTTATCTATGTTTTTCTTCAAAATTGGTTTAAAGAGATTCTAGGGTTTGGGACTCATAACTGGGAAATCAGGGTTGTTTCACACTAAAATTAGAGGTTCGGACAGTTCGAACCTATTTTTCTACGGAACCACATTCCATGCCTCACAGGGAAGATGCTGGCTCTACATTGTGCTTCGTGCAAGTCTCGGTTTAAATAAGCCCTCAAGGAAATTCTGGGCCATCCGTTTTCTATCGAACGCGTTGCAACAATATTAGAGGTGTAAGAAATAATCCTATGGGACTCTTGCCCGTTTCTGACAGAAAGCCATATTCTGTGCAATCAATAACAAACTTTTATTTTAAAAAGCAGGCCTGGTAATTCTATGGCATTTCGGGGCATCTTGGTCTAGTCTTTCGCCTCAAAATCCGTTTGATGGGATTTGGGTTTAGTTATGCATTTTAGGATATTTTGAGATACTTTTCGGTTTAAAACTTGTTTCAGGCAATTCTAGGGCTAGGAAAACACTTAAGGGTGTTCCTTGTTTTTTAAGGCGAAAACATGTGCTTCGGGTGGTTCGTAGGATACTTTTAAGACATCTTGAGCTACGTTTTTCTTTAATTGGTTTACAGAGTTTTTAGGGTTTGGAACTCATAACTGGAAAATCATGGTTGTTTCACAGTAAAATTTGAGGTTCAGGCAGTTCGAAGCTTATTTTTCTACGAAACAACATTCCATGCCGCACAGGGAAGATGCTGGCTCTACATTGTACTTCGGGCAACTCTCGGTTTAAAGAGGCCCTCTACAGAATTCTGGGCCATCCTTTTTCTATCGAACGTGTTGCTGCAATATTAGGAGCGTAAGAACCAATCCCGTGGGACACTTGCCCGTTTTTGACAGAAAGTCATATTTTTTTTTGAAGAATAAGTTAGTTCTTCATTAGTAGAGTAAAGGTACAAAAGTGAGCTCTTGCCTCCAACTAGCAGGTAGAAACTCCCAAAAGGGGCATACCCCTTACTGAACAAAGAAACAATCAGAATACTTAGAGCATTTAAAATTAACCACCCACACCTCGGGCAAAGGTAGAAAATAAATTCAAGAGATCAAAGCTATTTAGATAGGTGGAATGACCAATGTTCCTACTGATGAAGTTACTGAACCGAGACGTGTGAGAATGGATTTTTGCAGCATGCACGTGGTCAACCCTTGTAATGATGGAATGAATTTTTCTCATCTGAAATCTTACTTTCCAATCAGAGGATGAAGGATTAAGAATACACCTTGTCAAGTGTGGGTCCGCCTCTACAGTAATGAATTCTACTTGGTCAGGTATAAGCTGCATAATATGGAGGAGACCTGAATAGTAGTTGGCAGTTAATTCAAGTTGTGCACAGATTGGCCGATTTATATCTCTCCACAAGATGCCCACGATTAGCTGCCCAACAGTGGCGATGGAAATCCTCCACCCATAATTCTGTACTGCCGAAGGAGATGAACTGTTACCCTGAGCTTCTGCTGGAATATTCCAGTGACTAGCTATAACCTCTGGAAGTTGCAGTCCAAGGTAAAGAATCCTGCTGCAAACAATACGAATAATTTGCTGAGTCACCATAGCATGTGTGTTGACCTTTAATATGAATATTCTTCCATTTCTTTCAGCCCAAATATGCCAAATGAAGGCATTCACAACAAGCTTACCCAGTGTCTGAAGATCGCTGCTACCCTGATCCAATTGGAAGCTGACCGATTGCATCAATTCTAATGGGGTCTCACAGTCGAGGAGATAAATTCAAAGTGGCTAGCAGTGATGTCCAAACCTCTTTTGAACATGGGCAATGAATCATTAGATGTGAATCACACTCCCAAGTAGCAGCACATAATACACAGTGAGAGTCACAGTTCACATTCCTTTGGAGAAGGAATTCTTTAGTCTTAAGCCTTCTTTTTAAAAACATCCAAGCACACATGGTATGTTTCTTAATACATCCCTTGAACCAAAGCAAGGAAGGCCAAGTGAGGTTTTGATCAGTGATATTACAGACCATATTATAAGCTGATTTTAAGGTGAACTTGCCATTGTCTTCTAGCATCCAGACGACTTCATCATCAAATTCAGTCCAAGGCTCAAGTTCATGAGGAACCATTTGAAAGATTTCCATGAGTGAGTTAGATGTTGGAGCAGGAAATCTCCAACTCCCATCTCGAATGAACTGCTGAATATACACATCAGCCCCAAGACCCATGTCATAGATTGCTCTATCCCCATAGCGATCTTTAAGTCTTCCCCCATTCAACCATGGATCCGTCCAAAATTTTGTAATATGGCCATTAACAATCAAAATTTTAACATGATTTGTTGCAAGTGGCCGAAGAGACAAGATGCTTTTCCAGCCCCATGAAGCATGCCTTGGAATTGGAGTATCCCAGATGGAATTTCCCCGAAGATATCTCGCATTAATCCAAATATTCCAGCAAGTGTTCTTATTAAGAATAATCTGCCACACTTGCCTTAAGAGGGCTGCTTTAGATGTTCCATATATGGAGCGAATACCAAGCCCTCCCTTAGCTATTGGCTGACATATGGATGCCCATGCCATAGGATGAATATAGTTAGATGACCAACAATTCCAGAAAAAATCCCTCACCTGATGGTCCAAAGCATGCAGAATTGCTTGAGGAAGCAAATAGACCGAGGCCCAGTAAAGATGAAAAGAGGAAAGAGTAGATTTGATCAATTCAACTCTGCCAGCATAAGACAAAGCTTTAGCTTTCCAACCTGCTAGCCGCTGCTGAATTTTGGATAGGATAGGCTGGCAGTCATTAAAGTTCAATCTCTTTGAAGATAAAGGTAGACCAAGATATTTGATCGGAAGATTTGCTGCCGGAATATGTAAAATAGATGAGATAGCCATCTCCTCCTCATGTTGACAATTTGCAAAGAATAGGGCACTCTTTGACCAATTTACTCCCAGACCTATAAACTACTTGAAATTCTCTAAAAAATGCTTTAAATTTGATGCCGCATAAGGAGAAGCTTTGCTAAAAACCATAAGATCATCAGCAAACATCAAATGTGATACTGTGATATTCCCTTTAACAAAGGGGGAGGGGATCAAATGAGTATCATCATACTTTGTCATCATAAGAGAGAAATACTCCATAACAATAGTAAATAGAAAGGGAGAGAGGGCGCACCCCTGCCGCAATCCTCTAGTGCCTTTAAAGAAACCTTCAGAACTGCCATTAACCAGAATTGAGAACTGAGCTTGGGTAACACATTCCATGATCAATCAAATACTATGAGTTGGGAAGCGAAGAGCTCGAAGGGCAGCCTCCAAGAAGTCCCATCGAACACTATCATAAGCTTTAGCAAGATCAAGCTTTATACACATTCGAGGGGTTCCCCGCTTTAAGTGAGAATTATGAAGCAAATCTTGAGCTAGCAGGATGTTATCAGTAAGCAGATCTTTAGTTTCTTCCTTAGCCTTAAACTAAAGAAAGCCATATTCTGTGCAATCGGTTACCTACTTCTATTTTAAAAAGCATGCTTGGTAATTCTAGGGCATTTCGGGGCGTCTTGGTCTAGTCTTTCGCCTCAAAATCCGTTTTCGGGGATTCGGGTTTAGTTATGCATTTTAGGATATTTTGAGATACTTTTGGTTTAAAACTTGTTTCTGGCGAATGTAGGGCTAGGAAAACACTTTAGGGTGGTCAGTGTTTTTAAAGGCGAAAACAAGTGCTTTAGGTGGTTCGTAGGATACTTTTAAGATATCTTTATCTACTTTTTTCTTTAAAATTGGTTTAAAGAGATTCTAGGGTTCGGAACTCGTAACTGGGAAGTCAGGGTTGTTTCACACTAAAATTCGAGGTTCGGACAGTTCGAACCTATTTTTCTACGGAACAACATTCCATGCCGCACAGGGAAGATGCTGGCTCTACATTGTGCTTCGTGCATGCCTCGGTTGAATGATGCCCTCGAGGAAATTCTAGGCCATCCCTTTTCTATCGAACCTGTTGCAGCAATATTAGGGGCGTAAGAACTAATCCCGTGGGACTCTTGCCCGTTTATGACAGAAAGCCATATTCTGTGCAAAATCAATAACCAACTTTTATTTTAAAATGCAGGCCTGGTAATTCTACGACATTTCGAGGTGTCTTGGTGTAGTCTTTCTCCTCAAAATCCGTTTGATGGGATTCGGGTTTAGCTACGCATTTTAGGATATTTTGAGATACTTTTCGGTTTGAAACTTGTTTCAGGCGATTCTAGGGCTAGGATAACACTTCAGGTTGTTCAGTAGTTTTAAAGGCGAAAACAAGTGCCTCGTGTTTTTCGTAGCATGCTTTTAAGATATCATGAGCTACGTTTTTCTTTAAAATTGGGTAATAGAGATTCTGGGGTTTGGAACTCATAACTGAGAAATGAGGTTTTAAAACTTGTTTCGGGTGATTCTAAGGCAAGGAAAACACTTCAGGGCGTTCATTGTTTTTGAAGGCGAAAATAAGTACTTCGAGTGGATGATAGGATACTTTTAAGATATCTTGAGCTACATTTTTGTTTAAAATTGGTTTACGAAGATTCTGGGGTTTGGAATTCATAACTGGGAAATCATGATTGTTTCACTCTAAAATTCGAGGTTCGGGCAGTTCGAAGCTTATTTTTCTACGAAACAACATTGCATGCTACACCGGGAAGTTGCTGGCTCTACATTGTACTTCGGGCAACTCTCGGTTTAAAGATGCCCTCTAAAAAATTTTGGCCCATCCTTTTTCTATCGAACGTGTTGCTGCAATATTAGAGGCGTAAGAACCAATCCCGTGGGACACTTGCCCGTTTCTGACAGAAAGCCATATTCTGTGCAATCAGTTACCTACTTCTATTTTAAAAAGCATGCTTGGTAATTCTAGGGCATTTCGGGGCGTCTTGGTCTAGTCTTTCGCCTCAAAATCCGTTTTCGGGTATTCGGGTTTATTTACGCATTTTAGGATACTTTGAGATACTTTTTGGTTTAAAACTTGTTGTAGGCGATTCTAGGGCTAGGAAAACACTTTAGGATGTTCAGTGTTTTTAAAGGCGAAAACAAGTGCTTCAGGTGGTTCGTAGGATGCTTTTAAGATATCTTTATCTACGTTTTTCTTTAAAATTGGTTTAAAGAGATTCTAGGGTTTAGGACTCATAACTGGGAAATCACGGTTGTTTCACACTAAAATTAGAGGTTCGGACAGTTCGAACCTATTTTTCGACGGAATGACATTCCATGCCGCACAGGGAAGATGCTGGCTCTACATTGTGCTTCGTGCTTGCCTCGATTTAATGATGCCCTCGAGGAAATTCTGGGCCATCCCTTTTCTATCGAACGTGTTGCAGCTATATTAGGGGCGTAAGAACTAATCCCGTGGGACACCTGCCCGTTTCTGACAGAAAGCCATATTATGTGCAAAATCAATAACCAACTATTATTTTAAAATGCAGGCCTGGTAATTCTACGGCATTTCGGGGTGTCTTGGTCTAGTCTTTCGCCTCAAAATCCGTTTGATGAGATTCGGGTTTAGCTATTCATTTTAGGATATTTTGAGATACTTTTCGGTTTAAAACTTGTTTCAGGCGATTCTAGGGCTAGGATAACACTTCAGGTTGTTCAGTAGTTTTAAAGGCGAAAACAAGTGCCTCTTGTTTTTCGTAGCATACTTTTAAGATATCTTGAGCAACGTTTTTCTTTGAAATTGGGTAACAGAGATTCTGGGGTTTGGAACTAATAACTGGGAAATGAGGTTTTAAAACTTGTTTCGGGTGATTCTAAGGCAAGAAAAACACTTCAGGGTGTTCAGTGTTTTTGAAGGCGAAAATAAGTACTTCGAGTGGATCGTAGGATACTTTTAAGATATCTTGAGCTACGTTTTTGTTTAAAATTGGTTTATGGAGATTCTGGGGTTTGGAATTCATAACTGGGAAATCATGATTGTTTCACACTAAAATTCGAGGTTCGGGCAGTTCGAAGCTTATTTTTCTACGAAACAACATTCCATGCTACACCGGGAAGTTGCTGGCTCTACATTGTACTTCGGGCAACTCTCGGTTTAAAGATGCCCTCTAAAAAATTCTGGGCAATCCTTTTTCTATCGAACGTGTTGCTGCAATATTAGGAGCGTAAGAACCAATCCCGTGAGACACTTGCCTGTTTCCGACAGAAAGCCATATTCTGTGCAATCAGTTACCTACATCTATTTTAAAAAGCATGCTTGGTAATTCTAGGGCATTTCGGGGCGTCTTGGTCTAGCCTTTCGCCTCAAAATCCATTTTCGGGGATTCGGGTTTATTTATGCATTTTAGGATATTTTGAGATACCTTTTGGTTTAAAACTTTTTGCAGGCGATTCTAGGGCAAGGAAAACATTTCAGGATGTTCAGTGTTTTTAAAGGCGAAAGCAAGTGCTTCAGGTGGTTCGTAGGATACTTTTAAGAAATCTTTATCTACGTTTTTCTTTAAAATTGGTTTAAAGAGATTCTAGGGGTTGGGGCTCATAACTGGGAAATCAGGGTTGTTTCACACTAAAATTAGAGGTTTGGACAGTTCGAACCTATTTTTCTACGAAACCACATTCCAAGCCGCCAGGGAAGATGCTGGCTCTACATTGTGCTTGGGGAAACTCTCGGTTTAAAGTTGCCCTCTACAAAATTCTGGGCCATCCTTTTTCTATCGAACGTGTTGCAGCAATATTAGAGGCGTAAGAACCAATCCCGTGGGACACTTGCCCGTTTCTGACAGAAAGCCATATTATGTGCAATCAGTTACCTACTTCTATATTAAAAACCATGCTTGGTAATTCTAGGGCATTTCGAGGCGTCTTGGTCTAGTCTTTCGCCTCAAAATCCGTTTTCAGGGATTTGGGTTTATTTACGCATTTTAGGATATTTTGAGATACTTTTTGGTTTAAAACTTGTTGCTAGCGATTCTAGGGCTAGGAAAACACTTCAGGATGTTCAGTGTTTTTAGAGGCGAAAACAAGTGCTTCAGGTGGTTCGTAGGATACTTTTAAGATATCTTTATCTATGTTTTTCTTTAAAATTGGTTTAAAGAGATTCTAGGGTTTGGGGCTCAAAACTGGGAAATCAGGGTTGTTTCACCCAAAAATTAGAGGTTCGGACAGTTCGAACCTATTTTTTCTAGGGAACCACATTCCATGCCGCACAGGGAAAATACTGGCTCTACATTGTGCTTCGTGCATGTCTCGGTTTAAAGAAGCCCTCGAGGAAATTCTGGGCCATCCTTTTTCTATTGAACGTGTTGCAGCAATATTAGAGTTGTAAGAAATAATCCTGTGGGACTCTTGCCCGTTTCTGACAGAAAGCCATATTTTGTGCAATCAATCAATAACAAACTTTTATTTTAAAAAGTAGGCCTGGTAATTCTACGGCATTTCGGGGTGTCTTGGTCTAGTCTTTCGCCTCAAAATTTGTTTGATGGGATTCGGATTTAGCTACGTATTTTAGGATATTTTGAGATACTTTTCAGTTTAAAACTTGTTTCAGGCGATTCTAGAGCTAGGAAAACACTTCAGGGTGTTCCTTATTTTTTAAGGCGAAAACAAGTGCTTCGGGTGGTTCGTAGATACTTTTAAGACATCTTGCGCTACGTTTTTCTTTAATTGGTTCACAGAGATTCTAGGGTTTGGAACTCATAACTGCGAAATCAGGGTTGTTTCACAGTAAAATTTGACGTTCAGGCAGTTCGAAGCTTATTTTTCTACGAAACAACATTCCATGCCGCACAGGGTAGATGCTGGCACTACATTGTACTTCAGGCAACTCTCGGTTTAAAGAGGCCCGCTACAAAATTCTGGGCCATCCTTTTTCTATCGAATGTGTTGCAGCAATATTAGAGGCGTAAGAACCAATCCCATGGGACACTTGCCCGTTTCTGACAGAAAGTCATATTCTGTGCAATCAATTACCTACTTCTATTTTTAAAAGCATGCTTGGTAATTCTAGGGCATTTCGGGGCGTCTTGGTCTAGTCTTTTGCCAGAAAATCCGTTTTATGGGATTCGGGTTTAGATACGCATTTTAGGAAATTTTTAGATACTTTTCGGTTTAAAACTTGTTTCAGGCGACTCTTGGGCTAGGAAAACACTTCAGGGTGTTCAGTGTTTTTAAAGGCGAAAACAAGTGCTTGAGGTGGTTCGTAGGATACTTTTAAGATATCTTTATCTTCGTTTTTCTTTAAAATTGGTTTAAAGAGATTCTAGGGTTCGGAACTCATAACTTGGAAATGAGGGTTGTTTCACACTAAAATTCGAGGTTTGGACAGTTCGAACCTATTTTTCTCCGGAACCACATTCCATGCCGCACAGGGAAGATGCTGGCTCTAGATTGTGCTTGGGGCAACTCTCGTTTTAAAGATGCCCTCTACAAAATTCTGGGCCATCCTTTTTCTATCGAACATGTTGCAGCAATATTAGAGGCATAAGAACCAATCCCGTGGGACACTTGCTCGTTTCTGACATAAAGCCATATTCTGTGCAATCAATTACCTACTTCTATTTTAAAAAGCATGCTTGGTAATTCTTGGGCATTTTGGGGCGTCTTGGTCTAGTCTTTGGCCTGAAAATCCGTTTTATGGGATTCGGGTTTAGTTATGCATTTTAGGATATTTTGAGATACTTTTCGGTTTAAAACTTGTTTTAGGCGATTCTAAGGCTTGGAAAACACTTCAGGATGTTCCGTGTTTTTAAAGGCGAAAACAAGTGCTTCAGGTGGTTCGTAGGATACTTTTAAGATATCTTTATCTATGTTTTTCTTTAAAATTGTTTTAAAGAGATTCTAGGGTTTGGGACTCATAACTGGGAAATCAGAGTTATTTCACACTAAAATTAGAGGTTCGGACAGTTCGAACCTATTTTTCTATGGAACCACATTCCATGCCGCACAGGGAAAATGCTGGCTCTACATTATGCTTCGTGCAAGTCTCGGTTTAAAGAAGCCCTCGAGGAAATTATGGGCCGTCCTTTTTCTATCGAACGTGTTGCAGTAATATTAGAGGTGTAAGAAATAATCATGTGTGACTCTTGCCCATTTCTGACAGAATGCCATATTTTGTGCAATCAATCAATAACAAACTTTTATTTTAAAAAGCAGGCCTGGTAATTCTACGGCATTTCGGGGCGTCTTGGTCTAGTCTTTCGCCTCAAAATCCGTTTGATGGGATTCGGGTTAGTTATGCATTTTAGGATATTTTGAGATACTTTTCGGTTTAAGACTTGTTTCAAGCAATTCTAGGGCTAGGAAAACACTTCAAGGTCTTCCTTGTTTTGTAAGACGAAAGCAAGTGCTTCGGGTGGTTCGTAGGATACTTTTAAAACATCTTGAGCTACGTTTTTCTTTCATTGGTTCACAGAGATTCTAGGGTTTAAAACTCATAACTGGGAAATCAGGGTTGTTTCACAGTAAAATTCGAGGTTCAGGCAGTTCAAAGCTTATTTTTCTACGAAACAACATTTTATGCCGCACAGGGAAGATGCTGGCTCTACATTGTTCTTCGGGCAACTCTCGGTTTAAAGAGGCCCTCTACAAAATTCTGGGCCATCCTTTTTCTATCGAACGTGTTGCAGCAATATTAGAGGCATAAGAACCAATCCCGTGGGACACTTGCCCGTTTCTGACAGAAAGTCATATTCTGTGCAATCAATTACCTACTTCTATTTTTAAAAGCATGCTTGGTAATTCTAGGGCATTTCGGGGCGTCTTGGTCTAGTCTTTTGCCAGAAAATCCGTTTTATGGGATTCGGGTTTAGTTGCGCATTTTAGGATATTTTGAGATACTTTTCGGTTTAAAACTTGTTTCAGGCGATTCTAGGGCTTGGAAAACACTTCAGGATGTTCAGTGTTTTTAAAGGCGGAAACAAGTGCTTCAGGTTGTTCGTAGGATACTTTTAAGATATCTTTATCTATGTTTTTCTTTAAAATTGGTTTAAAGGGATTCTAGGGTTTGGAACTCATAACTGGGAAATAAGGGTTGTTTCACACTAAAATTCGAGGTTCGGACAGTTTGTACCTATTTTTCTACGGAACAACATTCCATGCCACACAGGGAAGATGCTGGCTCTACATTGTGCTTCGTGCATGCCTCGGTTGAATGATGCCCTCGAGGAAATTCTGGGCCATCCCTTTTCTATCGAACGTGTTGCAGCAATATTAGGGGCGTAAGAACTAATCCCGTGGGACTCTTGCCCGCTTCTGACAGAAAGCCATATTCTGTGCAAAATCAATAACCAACTTTTATTTTAAAATGCAGTCCTGGTAATTCTACGACATTTTGAGGTGTCTTGGTGAAGTCTTTCTCCTCAAAATCCATTTGATGGGATTCGGGTTTAGCTACGCATTTTAGGATATTTTGAGATACTTTTCGGTTTGAAACTTGTTTCAGGCGATTCTAAGGCTAGGATAACACTTCAGGTTGTTCAGTAGTTTTAAAGGCGAAAACAAGTGCCTCCTGTTTTTCATAGCATACTTTTAAGATATCATGAGCTTCGTTTTTCTTTAAAATTGGGTAACAGAGATTCTGGGGTTTGGAACTCATAACTGGGAAATGAGGTTTTAAAACTTGTTTCGGGTGATTCTAAGGCAAGGAAAACACTTCAGGGCGTTCAATGTTTTTAGAGGCGAAAATAAGTACTTCGAGTGGATCGTAGGATACTATAAAGATATCTTGAGCTACGTTTTTGTTTAATATTGGTTTACGGATATTCTGGGGTTTGGAATTCATAACTGGGAAATCATGATTGTTTCACACTAAAATTCGAGGTTCGGGCAGTTCGAAGCTTATTTTTCTACAAAACAACATTCCATGCTACACCGGGAAGTTGCTGGCTCTACATTGTACTTGTTAGGTTCTTGTTTGTCGCAATTTTGATGGATGCACATTCACATTCACTATCAAATGATCACACACATGAGTTCTTAGTTTTTGACTTTGGAAACTTGGATTCTTCTTGCATTTGCACATGTTTTTGAAATGAATTTGATTCATGCATGTTTTAAAATCCAAACACTTTTGAAAACCTATTCTTTGTGCATTTATTTTGAAAAATCAAATTGAGAATTTAGGTTTGTGCCTTGCATACATTCATCATTTTTAGAATCATTTTGGTATGCATAAGCTACATTGGCCTTGAGTTCCAAGTTGCACCTTTGGAATTTTGAAAATCATTCAGAAACTCATCCCAGGCCTATGTGGCCGGTCGACCGACCCTTGTGCCCGGTTGATCGGCCAAACGGGCCTGCTGGAGATTGTCCTGCGTACCAGGTCAACCGGGCAAGGGCCAGGTCGACCGGGAATATAGCCATTGGGGCTTTTTGACCGTTGGGCCAGGTCGACCGAGCCAGGCCCAGGTCGACCCGGCAAACTAGCCGTTGGACTGTTTTTCTCTTTAAAGTCCATTCTTTTCCAACCTTTCAAAAGGCTTGATTCTTGAATCTTTGAGACTCTATTGAAGCCAAAGGAAGTGGAAAAAGCCAAGAAGGCTAGAAGACCATTGGAAATCAAATGTTGAGTTTTTAAATAGGTATATCATACTTCTCATTTTGATTTCCATTCAAATTAGAATCTATGTATGCTTAAATCTTTGTATTTTCACTTATGCATGATTTCTAGCTTTTAAAGAGATGTTTAGCAAACTCATTATCATCTTTGGAACATTAGGATGATTTGCAAATGCTCTTGTCTAAATCACATGCATTCTTAGTCTTTATTATTCATACAACTTGTTTAGTTCATTTCTTCAAGGTTGTTGAATCTTTCATGTGATTAGCATTTATCTTCAATCATCATTTTCTAAGCTTTGATTTTAAAATGCATCAAGCATTCATTTAAGAGCTTCATTGTAGAAATTGATTGAAGTAAAACATTCATATACTTGTGCACACACTTTAGTTTATTTTAGTGTATGTTTGTAATTTGAATTACACTTTCATATCAGCCTATGTAGAGGCGATTCATTTGTGCTTAAATTATATCTCTTAGAGTGTTCTTGAAGAGACACCTTCTTAAAGAAAATTTTCATTTGTAAAGGTTATTGCTTAGCCTTAGAAAAGCACATTGTAAAGGCTATTGCTTAGCCTTGAAAAGCATCTTGTAAAGGTTGTTGTTGAGCCTAGAAAAACAACATTGTAAAGGTTATTGCTTAGCCTAGTAAAAAGCATAATTAGTGGAAATCCGGTGGGGTGATTAGATCACAAGCCGGTAGTGGATGTAGGCATTGAGGCCGAACCGCTATAAATCTTTGTGTAGTGGTGTTTGCTTGTGGTGATTGTCTTCTTAGCTTCCGTATCTTGTCTGGTAAATCATCTCATGTGACTAGTTTACCTTAAAGAATTAAATTTGGTTTTAATTGGTCATATTTGTAGGACACCCTATTCACCCCCCCCCCCCCCCCTCTAGGGTTAGGATTCCAGGACTTTCAATTGGTATCAGAGCTCGTGCTCTATCTTTTAGGATCAAGTGTTTGGAACTCTTGATTAGGTGTAAAAACCTAGAGGTTATAATCCTAGATTTGTGTTTGTTTGAATACGTTTGATATGGATTCCACTAAGCTAGATTGTTTAGACTTTTGTGTAGATTCTCCTAGACCTCTCATTCTTCCTTCTATTGGAGATTCAAACATTCAATCAAAAGAATCTCAATGTGAATTAAATGAAGAAGAAGAATATGATGAAGAGGATGTTCAACAAGCTTATGAAGAATTATACACATTATCTCTAGAGCTTAGTAAGAAAAACAAGAAATTAAGAGAAGAATAAAAAAGACTAAACAAAGAGCTAGTCTCTTCAAAAGATGAGCTTAGTAGAGAGAAAGAAGAAGTCATAAAATGTTTAGACTCTAAGTTCATGATCTCTTTAGATAACCTATCTAATATGAAAGATGAACTAAATGAATTAAAGATAGGAAATAACGATCTTAAAAAGGAAAATTTAAACCTAAGAGATCAATTAAAAAGGCAAGACAAAGACTTTATCAATTTAGAATCCAAGTTGACAATTTCCATGGAAAATATGTCAAATGTTCAAAGTAAGTTAAAAACCTTAGAACTTGGATCTAATGTTGTTAATGAACTTACTTTCAAATTAAAACTTGCCAATGAAGAGTTAATCAAGTATAAGGAAATTGAAAATGATTTATTAAAAGTCAAAAATGAAAATTCAATCCTTATAACCAAAGTCACTCAACTTGAAGGATATAAACAAAAGTATGAGTGCAAGTTTACCCAAAGTGAAGAGAGACTTGAAAAATTATTCAAATTGGGTAAACCTCATGGAGATAGGACGGGTCTTGGTTTCAATAAGTATACTTCACATGACCCTAAATTCACCAACACTTTTGTCAAAAGGTGAGTCCTCTTTCTCTAGCACTCTCTCTCAAATGTCCAAGACTAAATGTCATTATTGTGGTAAAGAAGGACATTTCAAATTTGAGTGCAAACTAAGGAAAAGTCATAGTCTAAACCCATCCTTGAACCTAAGAAAATTAAATCTAATTCTATGAAGGGTAAGACTTTGAATTCCAAGGAAGACTCTAAGAAACTCAAACAAGTTAAAACAATTCAAAAAGAGTCATCCAAGATAGATGTTAAAAAGAATAAAAACCAAAACAAATCTATCAAAAAGAATCTTCTCACTTTTCCTCCTTTAACCTTAGAAATAAAAGAATTATTGAAAAAGGTTGAAAAGTTGAAATTAAAATTCAAAAGACAAAAAGAAGGAGAAAAGGCTAAAAGAAATGAGAAGAATAAAAGGAATTTGAAACACCAACATACTAAGACTAATCATCAATCTAAAATAGTCAAACCTCAAAGATTTGATGACAAGTCTAAAAGAATTAAATCCTCATCTCCTTTAGTTGGTGGAATTTTCAAATTAGTTTCCAAAGCCCAAGACCTTAGATGGATACCTAAGGTTAGACCTTTAGAAGACTACTAAGGTTTCTTAGATAGATAGGACCAACCCTTTCTCATAGTCATATGCTTAGTTGGTCTTGTTTCTACTCTCTTAGTATTTCTTTAGGCTTTTAGATTCATTTAATTGAGTCTTGTTTGTTGATTGTGCATTTTGAATTTAAATTGGTATGTTATGTTTAAATGCATGATTATGATCAAATTGATTTGAAAACGCTGTGAAAAGTTGTATCTTCTAAATCAATTGATTTGTTTTTCAAATTGTTTTTATTTGAATGTTCTCTTAGTCACATCCTTGTTTTGACAAATTTAAATGAATTTGAAAAATGACTTTGATCATACAAGTCTTCTTTTATTCAAAAGGTATAATTTTAGAATTGATTTTTGAAAATCTCTTTTCTAAAACTTTTTTAAGCTTGTGTGATTGCTGGGGGACAGGGTTTACTTCTTTCATTTTGTATATTTTTCTGTTTCCCTGTTTTTCCCCCTGAACTGATCAGAATTTCATTCTGACTCAGTTAACCCTGTCGACCGGGCTAAGTGAGCCGGTCGACCGGGCCTGCTGTTCAGCAACTAAAACTGCAGCGCAGGTTCAGTTCTGTTTTAAACAGAACCTCTTCTTTCACCACTCAGCAGGCCGTCCGTGCAGCAGCTCTTCTCCACTGTTTTCCTTCCTTCTTCTCTATCCTTCTCCCTGGTTCAATCTATTATCCTCTCTAGTTTTCCTTCACTTTTCTCGTGATCAGGTCCTCCTTCTTCGTCCAGTGCAGTCGTCCACTCACTGTGCACCATCTCCCATCGTCTGCTCTTCCCAACCGTGGTTCTCCATCTCTGTTTTTTGTTTCGTCTTTGTGCTATTTTCTTTGTTTACTTCTTCTCTTTAGGATCTGTTGTAGACTTTTGGTCACCCCTCCAAGCCCCATTCAGAGTGAATCTCTTGGTTCAAAATCCTGCACACCAACTGTTTGAATTTTTACCTGAACCAGTTTTTCTTCAATATCAGCCACTGTTTGGTCTTGGCTGTTGGAGATTAGTTGTGCTAAGTGTGATCTCATCTTCTGGCAGATTTTTCTAGCTTTTCCAGCCATCATAACTCTCCTTCCATTGTCTGATTTAGTGAGTTGTCTCACTGTTTTTGGCTGGTTTAGTAGGCTGTCTAGCCCTCCTTCTCTCTTGGCACTTTCCAGCAGTTCCTTGCTGTTTTGAGCTTCCTTTTTATTTCTTCAATGGTTCGAACAAAACAAACAGCGATGAGGCCTCCTAAGAAATCCAAAACCGGTCAAGCCTCCTCTTCCCATAGGTCTCCCTCCACCTCTCCGGAGATTGGTACCCCTCCTGAGGTTGCTTTCGTCCCTGCTCCTTCCCCATCTTCAGTAGTTAAATCCTTTAGGAGCAAAGGAGTAATAGTTGAGAAATTCTGTGTGATTAAAGACCTAGTAGACTACCGAGTGCCTGCTATCCTAGAGGCCATAGGGTGGGGTAAAATTTTGACATGGAGTGGCAACACTTATTCATCTTCTGTCTACGGTTTTTATGAGTCTGTTTATGCCACCACCTTGAACACTTTTTCTGTCAGAACCTCTGAAGGTGAAGAGCTTATTACTCCTGATAAGATATCTTCACTTATAGGCATTCCTAGGTCCCATGGACCAAAATTTATTTCAGAGGTCCTTCTTCTTGAGGATAGAGAGTCTGTCACCACGGCTATATGTGGTCAATATGTTGAGTGGTCAGCGAACAACTCTCTTCCTGCGTCCTCCTTGATTCCTGCCCTTCGGATCATACAGATCATCTTTACTCACTCTATCTATCCGAGGAAAGGGAATAGGACCGAGGTAACACCATACATGGCAAACATTCTTCACAATGTCATTACAGGAGTCCTTATGTGCTTACCTTCCTTGATCATTCATCACATTATCAGGGTGGTCACTGGCTCTCAGCCATGTGCAGACCCGTTTGGGTTTCTTGTTACTCAGCTTGCCAGTACCTTTGGAGTGGCCGTTCCTTCATCAGAGAGACCCGTGCCTACGACTGTATTCAACAAAAGGAACATTTTACTGATGAAGCTTCCTCCACCTCATCGGGCAAATCCTATAGCTGAAGGAGACGAAGAAGTAGAGGCTGCAGACTTAGAGATGGCAAATCAGCAGTTGCCTCAACCACCTCAGCCACCTCAGCCTCCTCAGCCTCCTCAGCCTACCCAGCCCACTCAGCCTCGACAGCCCCAGCCACCTCCTCGACGTACTGTAGATGAGCGCTTCACATCTTTGGAGCAGGTGGTTGCTACTATGCGGACTGAATTTCATGAATATCGTCAAGAGGCCTCAGGGATGATGAAGAAGACATTGAAGTATCTTTCGAACATCTCCAAGAGCTGTAGGCGACATGATGACACTTTGCCTCCATCCCCTTCTGATTCTGCATAGACCCTTTAGGAGTGTGTTTCCTTCTATTTTGGGGTTGTTTTGGGTAGTGATAGAGTGTTTTTCTCTTGGTATATTCATGTTCTATCATCTAACCTATTGTTTTGCGTACTGACCATTATCTCTTGTTTATGTAAATGGTCAAGTACTTTATGAATCATTGTACTGAACTTATCAAGTTAAATCAATGAAAGTACAGTTTTATATTTTATCTTATTTTCTCCTTGTTGTTTCTCCTTGATGGATGCTTTATGTTGTTTTGGAGTTTAATATGTTAAATCAATTTATATCTGTTATCGTAGCTTCATTCAAACAATGCATACACAAATCTATATACATGATAAACCAGTTTCTGCATTACATTTGCAATTTCATTAGGTAACAGGTGCTACTGAAAGGTATATGTTTTCTCATGTATACAGGTTCCTTTGCAATTCAATGTCAAAGGGGGAGAAAGAGATCAAGATCTATGTACTGTGAAAGGGAGAGAAAAAGATCAGATCTATCAGATCCATGCAATGTCTCAAGGGGAGAGAAGAATAGAAGATCTGAATATCAGACAGAAACAAGGTCAGATCTAACTAAGGGGGAGATCTGCTTCAAGAGCTAAGGAAGAGTGCTTGGTTGCAAAGAGCTAAGGAGAGCTCTAACCAAGGGGGAGAAATCATCTTGTAAAGATTATAGTCAAAAGCTTTCAACGAATCGGTCAATGGGTCGAAGCTACATCAAGTGATTTCTAGTTCAGAGCTGTTAAGAAGATCCAAAGTCCCTTTAGTGCTGTGATCATAGGAATTGCCATCAAATTGCAAAGGGGGAGATTGTTAGGTTCTTGTTTGTTGCAATTTTGATGGATGCACATTCACATTCACTATCAAATGATCACACACATGAGCTCTTAGTTTTTGACTTTGGAAACTTGGATTCTTCTTGCATTTGCACATGCTTTTAAATGAATTTGATTCATGCATGTTTTAGAATCCAAACACTTTTGAAAACCTATTCTTTGTGCATTTATTTTGAAAAATCAAATTGAGAATTTAGGTCTGTGCCTTGCATACATTCATCATTTTTAGAATCATTTTAGTATGCATAAGCTACATTGGCCTTGAGTTCCAAGTTGCACCTTTGGAATTTTGAAAATCGTTCAGGAACTCATCCCAGGCCTATGTGGCCGGTCGACCGACCCTTGTGCCCGGTTGACCGGCCAAACGGGCCTGCTGGAGATTGGCCTGTGTACCAGGTCGACCGGGCAACGGCCAGGTCGACCAGGAATATAGCCGTTGGGGCTTTTTGACCGTTGGGCCAGGTCGACCGAGCCAGGCCCAGGTCGACCCGGCAAACTAGCCGTTGGACTTTTTTCTCTTTAAAGTCCATTCTTTTCCAACCTTTCAAAAGACTTGATTCTTGAATCTTTGAGACTCTATTGAAGCCAAAGGAAGTGGAAAAATCCAAGAAGGCTAGAAGACCATTGGAAATCAAATGTTGAGTTTTTAAATGGGTATATCATACTTCTCATTTTGATTTCCATTCAAATTAGAATCTATGCATGCTTAAATCTTTGTATTTTCACTTATGCATGATTTCTATCTTTTAAAGAGATGTTTAGCAAACTCATTATCATCTTTGGAACATTAGGATGATTTGCAAATGCTCTTGTCTAAATCACATGCATTCTTAGTCTTTATTATTCATACAACTTGTTTAGTTCATTTCTTCAAGGTTGTTGAATCTTTCATGTGATTAGCATTTATCTTCAATCATCATTTTCTAAGCTTTGATTTTAAAATGCATCAAGCATTCATTTAAGAGCTTCATTGTAGAAATTGATTGAAGTAAAACATTCATATACTTGTGCACACACTTTAGTTTATTTTAGTGTATGTTTGTAATTTGAATTACACTTTCATATCAGCCTATGTAGAGGCGATTCATTTGTGCTTAAATTGTATCTCTTAGAGTGTTCTTGAAGAGACACCTTCTTAAAGAAAATTTTCATTTGTAAAGGTTATTGCTTAGCCTTAGAAAAGCACATTGTAAAGGTTATTGCTTAGCCTTGAAAAGCATCTTGTAAAGGTTGTTGTTGAGCCTAGAAAAACAACATTGTAAAGGTTATCCCTTAGCCTAGTAAAAAGCATAATTAGTGGAAATCCGGTGGGGTGATTGGATCACAAGTCGGTAGTGGACGTAGGCATTGAGGCCGAACCTCTATAAATCTTTGTGTAGTGGTGTTTGCTTGTAGTGATTGTCTTCTTAGCTTCCGCATCTTGTCTGGTAAATCATCTCATGTGACTAGTTTACCTTAAAGAATTAAATTTGGTTTTATTTGGTCATATTTGTAGGACACCCTATTCAACCCCCCCCCTCTAGGGTTATGATCCCAGGACTTTCAGCACTACGACATTTTGAAAAGCAGGCCTGGTAATTCTACGGCATTTCGGGGTGTCTTGGTCTAGTCTTTCGCCTCAAAATCCGTTTGATGGGATTCGGGTTTCGCTACGCATTTTAGGATATTTTGAGATACTTTTCGGTTTAAAACTTGTTTCAGGTGATTCTAGGGCTCGGATAACGCTTCAGGTTGTTCAGTAGTTTTAAAGACGAAAACAAGTGCCTCGTGTTTTTCGTAGCATACTTTTAAGATGTCTTGAGCTACGTTTTTCTTTAAAATTGGGTAACAGAGATTCTGGGGTTTGGAACTCATAACTGGGAAATGAGGTTTTAAAACTTGCTTCGGGTGATTCTAAGGCAAGGAAAACACTTCAGGGTGTTCAGTGTTTTTAAAGGCGAAAATAAGTACTTCGAGTGGATCATAGGATACTTTTAAGATATCTTGAGCTACGTTTTTGTTTAAAATTGGTTTACGGAGATTCTGGGGTTTGGAATTCATAACTGGGAAATCATGATTGTTTCACACTAAAATTCGAGGTTCGGGCAGTTCCAAGCTTATTTTTCTACGAAACAACATTCCATGC
The DNA here is from genome assembly GCA_038049695.1 of Cinnamomum chago. Classification (NCBI taxonomy): domain Eukaryota; kingdom Viridiplantae; phylum Streptophyta; class Magnoliopsida; order Laurales; family Lauraceae; genus Cinnamomum; species Cinnamomum chago. The sequence goes on along the minus strand of CP142462.1, from coordinate 59,081,057 downwards.
TACACCGGGAAGGTTCTGGCTCTACATTGTACTTCGGGCAACTCTCGGTTTAAAGATGCCCTCTAAAAAATTCTGGGCCATCCTTTTACTATCGAACGTGTTGCTGCAATATTAGGAGCGTAAGAACCAATCCCGTGGGACACTTGCCCGTTTCTGACAGAAAGCCATATTTTGTGCAATCAGTTACCTACTTCTATATTAAAAACCATGCTTGGTAATTCTAGGGCATTTCGGGGCGTCTTGGTCTAGTCTTTCGCCTCAAAATCCATTTTCGGGGATTCAGGTTTATTTATGCATTTTAGGATATTTTGAGATACTTTTGGGTTTAAAACTTGTTGCAGGCGATTCTAGGGCTAGGAAAACACTAGACCCCGTCCCCGCCCCGACATGCCCCGCGGGGCGCCCCGCCCCGATATGGTATAATAATAAATATAATAAATAAATTTTGAATTGACAATAAAAAAAAGGTAAATTAATTTATTTTACATAGTAAAAAGCACATGAATGATTCATCTATGTTGTCTCTATGCCTTTAATAATATTAAAAAAAAATCTCCCAAAATAGAATAAAAGGATCTCCCCGCATAAATATTTTATAAGTGTGGGGCACTGTTAGATTGTTTAAATTTTTTAAAATTATCTAAAATTAATAATATAAATTTTCCTTTTCCTGAAATTTTACCTATTTAAAGTGAGATTTTATTCTTATAAGATTTTCTCTAAGCCCTTGAAGGCCACTAACATACACTTGAAAATATCATATATGCTTTGAGACATTCTTTATAAAAAAGACAATATCTCTCTAAAATATCATGAACTCCATCAATACATGGTTTCACTCCATTTCTGGTATTGAACTGACTACATAATATATGTTCCAATTTTCCCTCAACAAGCTTACCCAACTTTCCATGGTGTGGGCCCCAGCCATATGCATACCAACCACAGGTAAGAAAAAGATTGGAAGATCTTAACAAGAATCAAGTCGAGTCAAAATTATTAATAGTTGATAGTCAAATATCATTAAATCTCATTGATTTGGCAGGAACCTCACTTTAAGACCAATGAACTCCACTTACTAATAAAGAGGTTGATTACATATAATTAAAATTAGTATAATTTATAGTGTTGTTAGTATGATTAGAATCATATTAAGTTACTAACTATAATTTACTTTGCTATTATAAGTTACTATAATTTACTTTGCTATTAAAGCATGATCCATCATTCTATTATATATTTATATTCGTTTTATTTAATATGATTTATCTTGTCACAATTTAACATTATATATGATTAAAGTAAAATAAGCTTAGATAGATTTTTTAACAACTTTAACTTCATTAAATTTGAATTAGAGGGAATGGGATCATATTATATGCTTTTATAATGTCTCATTCAATTACATGTTTAACTTTAAAAAAAGTCTTCAATCAATCTACTTAACCCTTAATAACAACATAAAATCAATATATACATTTACATATAAATATGTTTATTTATTATAAAAGAAATCTAATATATATTTATATTTTAGAGGATTATTAATTTCGGGGCGGGTTATGGGGCGGGGCATGGGGTGGTATTTCGGGGCGGGTTACGGGGCGGGGCAGTGAGGCGGGGCGGGGCGGGGCAAGAGCCATACCCATCCCCGCCCCGCCCCGGATTCGGGGTATGGTTTTTTTCCCCGTCCCCGCCCCATCTAAGAGTCGGGGCGGGGAAAACCCGTACGGGGCGGGGCGGGCACTCCGGGTTGGGGCGGGGCGGGTTAAAAATGCCATCCCTAGAACCACATTCCATGCCGCACAGGGAAGATGCTGACTCTACATTGTGGTTGGGGCAACTCTCGGTTTAAAGATGCCCTCTACAAAATTCTGGGCCATCCTTTTTCTATTGAACGTGTTGCAGCAATATTAGAGGCGTAAGAACTAATCCCGTGGGAAACTTGCCCGTTTCTGACAGAAAGTCATATTCTGTGCAATCAGTTACCTACTTCTATTTTAAAAAGCATGCTTGGTAATTCTATGGCATTTCGGGGCGTGTTGGCCTAGTCTTTCGTCTCAAAATCCGTTTTCGGGGATTCGGGTTTATTTACGCATTTTAGGATATTTTGAGATACTTTTTGGTTTAAAACTTGTTGTAGGCGATTCTAGGGCTAGGAAAACACTTTAGGATGTTCAGTGTTTTTAAAGGCGAAAACACGTGCTTCAGGTGGTTCGTAGGATACTTTTAAGATATCTTTATCTACGTTTTTCTTTATAATTGGTTTAAAGAGATTCTAGGGTTTGGGACTCATAATTAGGAAATCAGGGTTGTTTCACACTAAAATTAGAGGTTCGGACAGTTCCTACCTATTTTTCTTCGGAACCACATAGGGATGGCAACGGGGCGGGGCGGGGCCGGAATTGGGCTGCCCCGTCCCCTCCCCGAATCTCCCTGTCCCCGCCCCGCCCCGCAATTCAGGGTATGTTACATACCCCGTCCCCGCCCCGACATGCCCCGCGGGGCGCCCCGCCCCGATGTGGTATAATAATAAATATAATAAATAAATTTTGAATTGACTATAAAAAAAAAGGTAAATTAATTTATTTTACATGGTAAAAAAGCACATGAATGATTCATCTATGTTGTCTCTATGCCTTTAATAATATTAAAAAAAATCTCCCAAAATAGAATAAAAGGATCTCCCCGCATAAATATTTTATAAGTGTGGGGCACTGTTAGATTGTTTAAATTTTTTAAAATTATCTAAAATTAATAATATAAATTTCCCTTTTCCTGAAATTTTACCTATTTAAAGTGAGATTTTATTCTTATAAGATTTTCTCTAAGCCCTTGAAGGCCACTAACATACACTTGAAAATATCATATATGCTTTGAGACATTCTTTATAAAAAAGACAATATCTCTCTAAAATATCATGAACTCCATCAATACATGGTTTCACTCCATTTCTGGTATTGAACTGACTACATAATATATGTTCCAATTTTCCCTCAACAAGCTTACCCAACTTTCCATGGTGTGGGCCCCAGCCATATGCATACCAACCACAGGTAAGAAAAAGATTGGAAGATCTTAACAAGAATCAAGTCGAGTCAAAATTATTAATAGTTGATAGTCAAATATCATTAAATCTCATTGATTTGGCAGGAACCTCACTTTAAGACCAATGAACTCCACTTACTAGTAAAGAGGTTGATTACATATAATTAAAATTAGTATAATTTATAGTGTTGTTAGTATGATTAGAATCATATTAAGTTACTAACTATAATTTACTTTGCTATTATAAGTTACTATAATTTACTTTGCTATTAAAGCATGATCCATCATTCTATTATATATTTATATTCGTTTTATTTAATATGATTTATCTTGTCACAATTTAACATTATATATGATTAAAGTAAAATAAGCTTAGATAGATTTTTTAACAACTTTAACTTCATTAAATTTGAATTAGAGGGAATGGGATCATATTATATGCTTTTATAATGTCTCATTCAATTACATGTTTAACTTTAAAAAAAGTCTTCAATCAATCTACTTAACCCTTAATAACAACATAAAATCAATATATACATTTACATATAAATATGTTTATTTATTATAAAAGAAATCTAATATATATTTATATTTTAGAGGATTATTAATTTCGGGGCGGGTTATGGGGCGGGGCATGGGGTGGTATTTCGGGGCGGGTTACGGGGCGAGGCATGGGGCGGGGCGGGGCGGGGCAAGAGCCATACCCATCACCGCCCCGCCCCGGATTCGGTGTATGGTTTTTTTCCCCGTCCCCGCCCAATCTAAGAGTCGGGGCGGGGAAAACCCGTACGGGGCGGGGCGGGCACTCCGGGTTGGGGCGGGGCGGGTTAAAAATGCCATCCCTAGAACCACATTCCATGCCGCACAGGGAAGATGCTGACTCTACATTGTGGTTGGGGCAACTCTCGGTTTAAAGATGCCCTCTACAAAATTCTGGGCCATCCTTTTTCTATTGAACGTGTTGCAGCAATATTAGAGGCGTAAGAACTAATCCCGTGGGAAACTTGCCCGTTTCTGACAGAAAGTCATATTCTGTGCAATCAGTTACTTACTTCTATTTTAAAAAGCATGCTTGGTAATTCTAGGGCATTTCGGGGCGTGTTGGCCTAGTCTTTCGTCTCAAAATCCGTTTTCGGGGATTCGGGTTTATTTACGCATTTTAGGATATTTTGAGATACTTTTTGGTTTAAAACTTGTTGTAGGCGATTCTAGGGCTAGGAAAACACTTTAGGATGTTCAGTGTTTTTAAAGGCGAAAACACGTGCTTCAGGTGGTTCGTAGGATACTTTTAAGATATCTTTATCTACGTTTTTCTTTATAATTGGTTTAAAGAGATTCTAGGGTTTGGGACTCATAACTAGGAAATCAGGGTTGTTTCAGACTAAAATTAGAGGTTCGGACAGTTCCAACCTATTTTTCTTCTGAACCCCATTCCATGCCACACAGGGAAGATGCTGACTCTACATTGTGGTTGGGGCAACTCTCGGTTTAAAGATGCCCTCTACAAAATTCTGGGCCATCCTTTTTCTATTTAACGTGTTGCAGCAATATTAGAGGCGTAAGAACTAATCCCGTGGGAAACTTGCCCGTTTCTGACAGAAAGTCATATTCTGTGCAATCAGTTACTTACTTCTATTTTAAAAAGCATGCTTGGTAATTCTAGGGCATTTCGGGGCGTGTTGGCCTAGTCTTTCGTCTCAAAATCCGTTTTCGGGGATTCGGGTTTATTTACGCATTTTAGGATATTTTGAGATACTTTTTGGTTTAAAACTTGTTGAAGGCGATTCTAGGGCTAGGAAAACACTTTAGGATGTTTTGTGTTTTTAAAGGCGAAAACACGTGCTTCAGGTGGTTCGTAGGATACTTTTAAGATATCTTTATCTACGTTTTTCGTTATAATTGGTTTAAAGAGATTCTAGGGTTTGGGACTCATAACTAAGAAATCAGGGTTGTTTCACACTAAAATTAGAGGTTCGGACAGTTCCAACCTATTTTTCTTCGGAACCACATTCCATGCTGGACAGGGAAGATGCTGACTCTACATTGTGGTTGGGGCAACTCTCGGTTTAAAGATGCCCTCTACAAAATTCTGGGCCATCCTTTTTCTATTGAACGTGTTGCAGCAATATTAGAGGCGTAAGAACTAATCCCGTGGGAAACTTGCCCGTTTCTGACAGAAAGTCATATTCTGTGCAATCAGTTACTTACTTCTATTTTAAAAAGCATGCTTGGTAATTCTAGGGCATTTCGGGGCGTGTTGGCCTAGTCTTTCGTCTCAAAATCCGTTTTCAGGGATTCGGGTTTATTTACGCATTTTAGGATATTTTGAGATACTTTTTGGTTTAAAACTTGTTGTAGGCGATTCTAGGGCTAGGAAAACACTTTAGGATGTTCAGTGTTTTTAAAGGCGAAAACACGTGCTTCAGGTGGTTCGTAGGATACTTTTAAGATATCTTTATCTACGTTTTTCTTTATAATTGGTTTAAAGAGATTCTAGGGTTTGGGACTCATAACTAGGAAATCAGGGTTGTTTCACACTAAAATTAGAGGTTCGGACAGTTCCAACCTATTTTTCTTCGGAACCCCATTCCATGCCGCACAGGGAAGATGCTGACTCTACATTATGGTTGGGGTAACTCTCGGTTTAAAGATGCCCTCTACAAAATTCTGGGCCATCCTTTTTCTATTGAACGTGTTGCAGCAATATTAGAGGCGTAAGAACTAATCCCGTGGGAAACTTGCCCGTTTCTGACAGAAACTCATATTCTGTGCAATCAGTTACTTACTTCTATTTTAAAAAGCATGCTTGGTAATTCTAGGGCATTTCGGGGCTTGTTGGCCTAGTCTTTCGTCTCAAAATCCGTTTTCGGGGATTCGGGTTTATTTACGCATTTTAGGATATTTTGAGATACTTTTTGGTTTAAAACTTGTTGTAGGCGATTCTAGGGCTAGGAAAACACGTGCTTCAGGTGGTTCGTAGGATACTTTTAAGATATCTTTATCTACGTTTTTCTTTATAATTGGTTTAAAGAGATTCTAGGGTTTAGGACTCATAACTAGGAAATCAGGGTTGTTTCACACTAAAATTAGAGGTTCGGACAGTTCCAACCTATTTTTCTTCGGAACCACATTCCATGCCGCACAGGGAAGATGCTGACTCTACATTGTGGTTGGGGCAACTCTCGGTTTAAAGATGCCCTCTACAAAATTCTGGGCCATCCTTTTTCTATTGAACGTGTTGCAGCAATATTAGAGGCGTAAGAACTAATCCCGTGGGAAACTTGCCCGTTTCTGACAGAAAGTCGTATTCTGTGCAATCAGTTACTTACTTCTATTTTAAAAGGCATGCTTGGTAATTCTACGGCATTTCGGGGCGTGTTGGCTTAGTCTTTCGTCTCAAAATCCGTTTTCAGGGATTCGGGTTTATTTACGCATTTTAAGATATTTTGAGATACTTTTTGGTTTAAAACTTCTTGTAGGCGATTCTAGGGATAGGAAAACACTTTAGGATGTTCAGTGTTTTTAAAGGCGAAAACACGTGCTTCAGGTGGTTCGTAGGATACTTTTAAGATATCTTTATCTACGTTTTTCTATAAAATTGGTTTAAAGAGATTCTAGGGTTTGTGACTCATAACTGAGAAATCAGGGTTGTTTCACACTAAAATTAGAGGTACGGACAGTTCGAACCTGTTGCTGCAATTTTAAAGGCTTAAGAATTAAGCCCGTGGGACTCTTGCCCGTTTCTGACAAAAAGTCATATTCTGAGCAATCAGTTACCTACTTCTATTTTAAAAAAAGCTTGCTTGGTAATTCTAGGGCATTTCGGGGCGTCTTGGCCTATTCTTTCGCCTCAAAATCCGTTTTCGGGGATTCGGGTTTATTTATGCATTTTAGGATATTTTGTGATACTTTTTGGTTTAAAACTTGTTGTGGGGATTCTAGGGCTAGGAAAACACTTCAGGATGTTCAGTGTTTTTAAAGGCGAAAACAATTGCTTCAGGTGGTTCGTAGGATACTTTTAAGATATCTTTATCTACGTTTTTCTTTATAATTGGTTTAAAGAGATTCTAGGGTTTGGGACTCATAACTGGGAAATAAGGGTTGTTTCACACAAAAATTAGAGGTTCGGACAGTTCAAACCTATTTTTCTACGGAACCACATTCCATGCTGCACAGGGAAGATGCTGGCTCTACATAGTGCTTCGTGCAAGTCTCGGTTTAAAGATGCCCTCAAGGAAATTCTGGGCCATCCTTTTTCTATCGAACGTGTTGTAGCAATATTAGAGGCGTAAGAACCAATCCTGTGGGACACTTGCCCGTTTCTGACAGAAAGCCATATTTTGTGCAATCAATTACCTACTTCTATTTTAAAAAGCATGCATGGTAATTCTAGGGCAATTCGGGGCGTGTTGGTCTAGTCTTTTGCCTGAAAATCCGTTATATGGGATTCGGGTTTAGTTATGCATTTTAGGATATTTTGAGATACTTTTCGGTTTAAAACTTGTTTCAGGCGATTCTAGGGCTAGGAAAACTCTTCAGGATTTTCAGTATTTTTAAAGGCGAGAACAAGTGCTTCAGGTGGTTCCTAGGAAACTTTTAAGATATCTTTATCTATGTTTTTCTTTAAAATTGGTTTAAAGATATTCTAGGGTTTGGGACTCATAACTGAGAAATCAGGGTTGTTTCACACTAAAATTAGAGGTTCGGACAGTTCGAACCTATTTTTCTACGGAACCACATTCCATGCCGCACAGGGAAGATGCTGGCTCTACATTGTGCTTGGGGCAACTCTCGGTTTAAAGATGCCCTCTACAAAATTCTGGGCCATCCTTTTTCTATCGAACGTGTTGTAGCAATATTAGAGGCGTAAGAACCAATCCGGGGGACACTTGCCCGTTTCTGACAGAAAGCCATATTCTGTGCAATCAATTACCTACTTCTATTTTAAAAAGCATGCTTTGTAATTCTAGGGCATTTCGGGGCGTCTTGGTCTAGTCTTTTGCCTGAAAATCCATTTTTTGGGATTCGGGTTTAGTTAGGCATTTTAGGATATTTTGAGATAATTTTCGGTTTAAAACTTGTTTCAGGCGATTCTAGGGCTAGGAAAACACTTCAGGATGTTCAGTGTTTTTAAAGGCGAAAACAAGTGGTTCCGGTGTTCGTAGGATACTTTTAAGATATCTTTATTTATGTTCTTCTTTAAAAAAATTTTAAAGAGATTCTTGGGTTTAGGACTCATAACTGAGAAATCCAGGTTGTTTCACACTAAAATTAGTGGTTCGGACAGTTCGAACCTATTTTTCTACGGAACCACATTCCATGCCGCACAGGGAAGATACTGGCTCTACATTGTGCTTAGGGCAACTCTCGGTTTAAAGATGCCCTCTACAAAATTCTGGGCCATCCATTTTCTATCGAATGTGTTGTAGCAATATTAGAGGTGTAAGAACCAATCCTGTGGGACACTTGCCCGTTTCTGACAGAAAGCCATATTCTGTGCAATCAATTACCTACTTCTATTTTCAAAAGCATGCTTGGTAATTCTAGGGCATTTCGGGGCGTCTTGGTCCAGTCTTTTGCCTGAAAATCCATTTTTTGGGATTCGGGTTTAGTTATGCATTTTAGGATATTTTGAGATACTTTTCGGTTCAAAACTTGTTTCAGGCGATTCTAGGGCTAGGAAAACACTTCAGGATGTTCAGTGTTTTTAAAGGCGAAAACAAGTGCTTCAGGTGGTTCGTAGGATACTTTTAAGATATCTTTATCTATGATTTTCTTTAAAATTGGTTTAAAGAGATTCTAGGGTTTCGAACTCATAACTGGGAAATCACGGTTGTTTCACAGTAAAATTCGAGCTTCAGGCGGTTCGAAGCTTATTTTTCTACGAAACAACATTCAATGCTGCACAGGGAAGATGCTGGCTCTACATTGTACTTCGGGCAACTCTCGGTTTAAGGAGGCCCTCTACAAAATTCTGGGCCATCCTTTTTCTATCGAATGTGTTGCTGCAATATTAGGAGCGTAAGAACCAATCCCGTGGGACACTTGCCCGATTATGATAGAAAGCCATATTCTGTGCAATTAGTTACCTACTTCTATTTTAAAAAGCATGCTTGGTAATTCTAGGGCATTTCGGGGCGTCTTGGTCTAGTCTTTAGCCTCAACATCCGTTTTATGGGATTCGGGTTTAGTTACGCATTTTAGGATATTTTGAGATACTTTTCGATTTAAAACTTGTTTCAGGCGATTCTAGGGCTAGGAAAACACTTCAGGGTGTTCAGTGTTTTTAAAGGCGGAAACAAGTGCTTCAGGTGGTTCGTAGGATACTTTTAAGATATCTTTTTCTACATTTTTCTTTAAAATTGATTTAAAGAGATTGTAGTGTTTGGAACTCATAACTGGGAAATGAGGGTTGTTTCATACTAAAATTCGAGGTTCGGATAGTTTGAACCTATTTTTCTTTGGAACAACATTCCATGCCGCACAGGGAAGATGTTGGCTCTACATTGTGCTAAGGGCAACTCTCGGTTTAAAGATGCCCTCTACAAAATTCTGGGCCATCCTTTTTCTATCGAACGTGTTGCAGCAGTATTAAAGGCGTAAGAACTAATCCCGTGGGACTCTTGCCCATTTTTGACAAACAGTCATACTCTGTGGAATCAATAACCAACTTTTATTTTAAAATGCAGGCCTGGTAATTCTACAGTATTTTAGGGTGTCTTGGTCTAGTATTTCGCCTCAAAATCCGTTTGATGGGATTCGTGTTTGGCTACGCATTTTAGGATATTTTGAGATATTTTTCGGTTTAAAACTTGTTTCGGGCGATTCTGGGGCTAGGATAGCACTTTAGGTTGTTCAGTAGTTTTAAAGGCGAAAAAAAGTGCCATGTGTTTTTCGTGGCATACTTTTAAGATATCTTGAGCTACGTTTTTCTTTAAAATTGTTTAACAGAGATTCTGGGGTTTGGAACTCATAACTGGGAAATGAGGGTTTAAAATTTGTTTCGGGTGATTCTAAGGCAAGGAAAACACTTCAGGGTTTTCAGTGTTTTTAATGGCGAAAGTTTGTACTTCGAGTGGATCGTATGATACTTTTAAGATAACTTGAGCTACGTTTTTGTTTAAAATTTGTTTACGGAGATTCCGGGGTTTGGAATTCAAAACTGGGAAATCATGATTGTTTCACACTAAAATTCGAGGTTCGGGCAGTTTGAAGCTTATTTTTCTATGAAACAACATTTCATGCCACACCGGGAAGTTGCTGGCTCTACATTGTACTTCGGGCAACTCTCGGTTTAAAGATGCCCTCTAAAAAATTCTGGGCCATCCTTTTTCTATCGAACGTGTTGCTGCAATATTAGGAGCGTAAGAACCAATCCCGTGGGAAAATTGCTCGTTTCTGACATAAAGCCATATTCTGTGCAATCAGTTACCTATTTCTATTTTAAAAAGCATGCTTGGTAATTCTAGGGCATTTCGGGGCGTCTTGGTCTAGTCTTTCGCCTCAAACTTTGTTTTCGGGGATTCGGGTTTAGTTACGCATTTTAGGATATTTTGAGATACTTCTTGGTTTAAAACTTGTTTCAGGCGATTTTAGGGCTAGCAAAACACTTTAGGATGTTCAGTGTTTTTAAAGGCGAAAACAAGTGCTTTAGGTGGTTCGTAGGATACTTTTAAGATATCTTTATCTATGTTTTTCTTTAAAATTGGTTTAAAGAGATTCTTGGGTTTGGGACTCATAACTGGGAAATCAGGGTTGTTTCACACTAAAATTAGAGGTTCGGACAGTTCGAACCTATTTTTCTATGGAACCACATTCCATGCCGCACAGGGAAGATGCTGGCTCTACATTGTGCTTCGTGCAAGTCTCGGTTTAAAGAAGCCCTCGAGGAAATTCTGGGCCATCCTTTTTCTATTGAACGCGTTGCAGCAATATTAGAGGTGTAAGAAATAATCATGTGGGACTCTTGCCCGTTTCTGACAGAAATCCATATTCTGTGCAATCAATAACAAACTTTTATTTTTAAAAGCATGCCTGGTAATTCTACGGCATTTCGGGGTGTCTTGGTCTAGTCTTTCGCCCTTAAATCCGTTTGATGGGATTCGGGTTGAGCTACGCATTTTAGGATATTTTGAGATACTTTTCGGTTTAAAACTTGTTTCAGGCGATTCTAGGGCTAGGAAAACACTTCAGGGTGTTTAGTAGTATTAAAGGGGAGAACAAGTGCTTCGGGTTTTTCGTTGGATACTTTTAAGATATCATAGGCTACGTTTTTCTTTAAAATTGGTTTACGAAGATTCTTGGGATTAGACTCATAACTGGGAAATCTGGGTTGTTTCACACTAAAATTCGAGGTTCGGCCAGTTCGAACCTTTTTTCTATGGAACAACATTTCATGCCATACAAGGAAGATGATGGCTCTACATTGTACTTCGTGCAACTCTCGGTTTACAGATGCCCTCTAGAAAATTCCTGGCCATCCTTTTTCTTTCAAACCTGTTGCAGCATTATTAGGGGCGTTAGAACTCATCTCGTGGGATTCCTGCCCGTTTTGGACAAAAAGCCATATTATGTGCAATCAATATCCAACTTTTGTTTTTAAAAGCATGCCGGGTAATTCTAGGGCATTTCAGGGTGTCTTGCTCTAGTCTTTCGCCTCAAAATCCGTTTTATGGGATTCGGGTTTAGTTACGTATTTTAGGATATTTTGAGATACTTTTCTGTTTAAAACTTGTTTCTGGCGATTCTAGGGCTAGGAAAATACTTCAGGGTGTTCAGTGTTTTTAAAGGAGAAAACAAGTGCTTCAGGTGGTTCGTAGGATACTTTTAAGATATCTTTATCTATGTTTTTCTTTAAAATGTATTTAAAGAGATTCTAGGGTTTGAGACTCATAATTGGGAAATCAGGGTTTTTTCACACTAAAATTCGAGGTTCGGACGGTTCGAACCTATTTTTCTGCGGAACAACATTCCATGCCGCACAGGGAAGATGCTGGCTCTACATTGTGCTTGGGGCAATTCTCGGTTTAAAGATGCCCTCTACAAAATTCTAGGCCATCCTTTTTCTATCGAACGTGTTGCAGTTAGAGGAAAACATAGAAGTTCCAATTGGCCTCTCCATGCTCAGAATTGTTGCAGAAACTCTGACATTAACTAAGCTGAAAATAGAGATTTAGAGAAGGATTTCCAGCATTCTTAAAACATTAGTAAACCAGTGATCTTCATATTAATATAAACAAAACCATATAAAAGGCTGAACATAAATTCATTGCTAGAAAACTTCTGTAAATCAGACCATACACGGCTCAAATAATCATTCAAATGAACTAATGTTTTCAAATCAAAATTTAACATAATAGAATCATAAAGATATAAATTCTGAAATACATCCTCACTATCTTAAAACAAAACAGAAACTTTAATGAGAGAGGTTCATGTTGCTATAACAAACAATATGTGAAAACATAGTATTAGTCATCACTCAAAACATTTCTAATTCAAATCTCAGTGATAAAGAACCCATTTAAAAGCATTAGAGTTGCAAACAAGGAATTTAAAGAAGAATAGATTTTTCATAACATGCACCACATAATCTGATTATTCACTTGCCTCCAAGTAAAAGGGTTCCACAAATCACTCCAAGAAATCCCCTATCTCAGCTGCTCCAATCTACACCAAAGATCCCCATGAAAAACACTCAAAAACATCATATTTTGAAAAGAGAAGGAGCTCTCCAAGAATTCCTTTGCATGCATGATAGAAAGGCTCTAAAGGTTCCATTAAACCAGAAATTCAAAAAGAAAGCCATTGCTAACCTTTGAAGAGCTTTAAACAAAGAGAAGAGCTTGGAGAAGATGATGAACCCAGCTGAAAATCCTCAAAAATCTTCATATCAATAAGAAGCTAAGGGGAAGAGGAAGAGATTGGTGAAATTTTCTCTCCAAATGGCTTTCAAGAAGGGTACATGCAAGAGGAGAGAAGGTGGCTGGAAATGGAGGAGGAAGAAGACTCTTCTTCAGCTGAGTTGCAGGAAAATGAAAAGAAGAAGAACCCAACGTGGGTTTATGGGTTTTAGTTGAGGAAGTGGGCCCCAATGGCCCTCAAATCTTCACATAGCTGGATCTATCCTTTGTGGGTCCCGAATGAGATCGACGAAGATGACAAAGTTGGTCGTCGAAATATCTAGTTTCCAAAAAGTATATTTCCCTCATGATTTTCAAATTTCAAAATTTATGCACAGATTTGGGTGTGAAAAGACTGTTTTGTCCTTTTTCTCGAAAAATGTGATTTTTGAGTTTCAAATGGAAACGGATAAAACACGAAAGTTATTAAGATCAATAAAACAATTCAAAAGGAGTAAAAATTGAAAAATTTTCAAAATCAAGAATAAATAATTCCAAAACAACACGCGTCACCCGGCGCCCGAGCCTGCGTCAAACTAAGTCTAACGCCTCTCCAAATTCCCCAAAGCTATTCAAAAGTATAATCTAGCTTAAAAATCCCACTTAG